>OY997266.1:599276849-600568516 GCA_963921465.1 Triticum timopheevii | reverse complement strand
CCATTGTGAAGCTATGTGCATTCCTCAATGCAATCTCTTAGAAGGTGATCGATCCAGAAATCATACCAAGGCTAAGGAGTGATGTGGTGCAATGTCTTGTCAGTTTCGAGCTGGTGTTCCCACCATCCTTCTTCAATATCATGACACACGTCCTAGTTCATCTAGTTGACAAGATTGTCATTTTGGGCCCCGTATTTCTACACAATATGTACCCCTTTGAGAGGTTCATGGGAGTCCTAAAGAAATATGTCCGTAACCGTGCTAGGCCAGAAGGAAGCATCTCCATGGGCCAAACAGAGGATGTCATCGGGTTTTGTGTTGACTTCATTCCTGGCCTTAAGAAGATAGGTCTCCCTAAATCGCGGTATGAGGGGAGACTGACTGGAAAAGACACGCTTGGAAGGGACTCAATAATATCCAGGGACGGATATTCTTGGTCTCAAGTACACTACACAGTTCTACAGAACTCTACCTTGGTGACCCCGTATGTCGATGAACACAAGAACAGTCTGCGCTCCAAACACCCGGAGCAGTGCGACGACTGGATTACATGTGAACACATCAGGACTTTCAGCAGTTGGTTGGAAACATGTCTCAGAGGTGACAACACTGTTTGTGATGAGCTGTACTTGTTGTCCAGGGGACCATCTTCGACTGTTACGATTTGGAAAGGATACAAGATAAATGGGAATACATTTTACACGATTGACCAAGATCAAAAGAGCACCAACCAAAACAGCGGTGTCCGCTTTGATGCAACAACCGAAAGGGGAAAGGACACATATTATGGTTACATAGTGGACATATGGGAACTTGACTACGGACATGATTTTAAGGTCCCTTTGTTTAAGTGCAAATGGGTAAATCTGTCAGGAGGCGGGGTACAGGTAGACTCACAGTACGGAATGACAACAGTGGATCTGAAAAATTTTGGGTACACTGACGAACTGTTCGTCTTAGCCAATGATGTGGCACATGTTATCTATGTGAAGGACATGTCTACCAGACCGAGAAAAAGAAAAGATAAGGAAGCGAATACATCATACGGTGAGCCAAAGCGCCACATAGTTCTTTCAGGAAAAAGGGACATCGTGGGAGTGGACGGCAAGACAGACATGTCTAAAGATTACGAAAAGTTTCATGAAATTCCTCCCTTGAAAGTCAAGGCTGACCCGACCATCCTGATAAACGATGAAGATTATCCATGGTTACGGCGCAATAAGCAAATGACACAAGCGAAGAAAAAGTGAAGACTTTCTGCCGCAACTATTATGATGATACCATGCCAACTTTGTAACACACGAGTGTGATACCATTGTCTGTGTTATACATGCACATGCTATTTGGGTGAAATTATGATACCATGCCAACTTTCAAATTTTTCAGAGTTCATTTGAAAAGTAATGGCACTAACAGAAAGTTTATAATTTTTCTAAAACTAAAAGCAAAAAAGAATTAAAAAATAGAGCAAAAAACAAAAGAAAATAAATAATGCAGAAAACAAAACAAAAAAACAGGCATAAAAATAAAAATAGCAACAATAAGTATTTTGTTGTAAGTAGAAACAAAATAAAATAAATAAAGCAAGAAAGAAAACAAAAAAAGTGTTTTCAAATTTGAAAATTAATGGCACTAACAGAAAGTTTATAATTTTTCTAAAACTAAAAGCAAAAAAAGAATTAAAAAATAAAGCAAAAAACAAAAGAAAATAAATAATGCAAAAAACAAAACAAAAAAACTGGAAAAAAATTAAAATATCAACAATAAGTATTTTGTTGTAAGTAGAAACAAAATAAAATAAGTAAAGCAAGAAAGAAAACAAAAAAAGTGTTTTAAAATATGAAAACTAATGGCACTAAAAAAAGTTTATAATTTTTCTAAAACTAAAACAAAAAGGATTAAAAAATAAAGCAAAAAATAAAAGAAAATAAATAATGCAAAAACAAAAAAAAATGAAAAAAAAACTGCCACCTATTGGGCCACCACGGCCTGAATACGACTAGAAACCCAACCTGGGCCAGGATTCAGGCCCGCAGAAGGCCCAATAGGCCCACAACAGCATAGTGTGAGATTAGGCCCGAAAGGCTCCAGTTGAGTGGAGCTCGAGAGGGTGGGCGCAACAGCGCTTATAAACCACTCTCGAGCCCTCTCAACTAAGGAGGTGGGACTAAACTTTCGCCGCGCTGCGGGTAGCACATGGGCCTTTGGTCCCGGTTGGTGTCACCAACCAGGACCAAAGGCCGTTGCTTCCCACCCTTTGGGCTGCTGAAAAGAGGCCTTTGGTCCCGGTTGTTGGCACCAACCGGGACTAAAGGGGTGCATTAATCCCGGTTGGTTTCACAAACCGGGACCAATGCTCTTGCTATATATACAACACTTAGCAGTTTCGACCAAATCCCCCACTTCTCCCCTGACGCCCCTACTCCTTGTCGCCGTCGCCTCCCGACGCCCCTGCTCCACCTTCCCGTTGCCGCTGCCACCGACGCCGCCAGGCTGCTCGCCTTCGCCGTCGCCGCCGCCACCGACGCTGTCAGGCTGCTCGCCTTCGCCGCCGCCGCCGCCCCCTGTGAGCACAGCCTGCTCCCGCGCCCCTACGCGACCGCCGCGCCGCCGCCCCTGCCCTGTGCGGCTGCCGTGCGCCGCCTCTGTCCTGCGCGGCCGCCGCGCCGCCGCCCCTGCCCTGCGCGGCCGCCGCGCGCCGCCCCTGCCCTGCATTTTTCATAGAATTTTTCATATAATTTTTTTGTATTTTTTTTGTGTATATGTGTTTGTATGTGTATATATGTGTGCATGTTCATAGTATTTTTTTTCATAAGTGTATTTTTTTGTTCATTGCATTTTTTTCATATATATAATGTATATATGTATGTGGTAGCTATATGATGAATGGATGTGGCTATGTATGTATGAATATAATGTTCATAGCATTTTTTTTGGTTATATATGTTTTTTCATATATGTATTAATTTTTTATTTAGGTTGTTAGTAGATATCGATTTTAGGTTAGTGCATTTTAGGTTAGTGTAGAGGAAAAAGTAAAATAAGGAAAAGGAAAAAAAGAGGAAGAAGGAAGAAGGAAGAAGAAGAAGAAAAAGAAGGAGAGGAAAAAGGAAAAATAAAAGGAAATATTTTTCCTTTTTCCTCTCCTTCTTTTTCTTCTTCTTCTTCTTCCTTCTTCCTCTTTTCTTCCTTTTACTTATTTTCCTTTCTCGAGGGAGAATAAGAAAAAGAAGAGGAGGAGAAGAAGAAAGGAATAGAGGAGAAAGAAGAAACTTCGACATGAGGGGGGGGGGTACCAACCCCCTCCCCGATAACATTATTTTCCTATGTATATGTATGTCACGTCGTTGTCGATATAACCCCCTCGAGATAACTTCGACATGAGGGGCGGTTGATATATATACCCCCTCTCGACCGTGATAACTTATACCACGGCAGCACCCCCTCGGCCCTCTCGCTCGACCAAAACTCTCGAGGACACCCAAACCCTAGAGAAAAAACGATGTTGGTCTCCTACCCCCTCCCGCCGTGCCCCTACCCGACAAGTTAACTTTCTCGAGGCCACCCGAATTTACCAAGTTAAAAGAGCGTTGTCGTCGAGGCCACCCCAAACCCTTGAAGCGTTGTGTCGAGGCCACCCCAAACCCTAGAGAAGCAGCATCGAGGCCACTAACATGATTCCTTATTGTGATTAGCTAGCTAGTTCTACGTTTGCCACTAATATATATCCATCTGTACCATGTTTGAATAATAATTGACATGTTGTAAATATTTGCAGAAACTATGGAGTACTCCCGAGACGAAGCAACAGAAGCGATGTTGGGGGACATAATCGCACAAGGAAGTGATGTTGTTGCGTCATTTCTCAACGACACCGATGGTCAGGAAGGACTGGGTGAAGAAGAGGGCTATGTTCATGATGGCTCCGACCCATTAATGCCGGTACAAGAAGAGGGCTATGTTCATGATGGCTCCCGTGACCCAATGGAGGTACAAGAAGGAGACCGTGCTGACTGCTCCGGTGACCGAACCGAGTCCGGCCAGGTATATATATATTAGTTAAGCCCGTGCTGACTAGTTAATTGATGCATTCATTGTTTTGGTATATGTACACATATTAATTAACTCTCGTCTTTCTTCCTTTTTCTAGCCTTCCGGATCGAGCACAACTTCGGTAAGGAGACGAGGCCCGAAGAAAATGTTGAGCTCGGATGAAAGGTTTGAGATCATAGAAATCGCGCCCGACGGCGAACAGATTGAACCCATCCGGACAAAAAACACATTTTCTGCTCAGTGCGGGGTTCTTGTTAGGGACAAGATCCTGATTAGCATCCAACAATGGTATAAGCCTAAGGAGGAAGACCCTGAGGTGTCTTATGTCAATGATATGCAGAAAGACGATCTTTGGACTCAGCTGAAGGCAAATTTCACTCTACCGCCAGAGGAGGATCCGGAGAAGCCAGTTAAAGAGCAATTAATCAAGTCTTGTGCTCTTAAGAAGATGGCAACCCTATTCAGGAGGTGGAGGAAAGAGATGAACAAGTTTGTCGACAAAAAAGAGACACCAGAATTCATCGGCAAATATGAGAAGATCAAAGATCACTAACCCGCATTTGTGGCCCACAAGACATCGGAAAAGAGTAAGAAGATGTCAGAGACAAACAAGCAAAATGCCGCGAAGAAGCAGTTTCACCATCGCACGGGGTCAGGTGGCTACCTCAAAGCCCGGCCTAAGTGGTCCAAGGCTGAGAATGATCTGCTTGATAAAGGGATCGAACCAGAGACAATGAACTGGCCAGACCGTTGCCGAACTTGGTTCTTCGGGGCTGGCGGAACCTTGGACCCTGTATCAGGGAAGTGTTGTTGGATGGACGAGCAACTAAAAATACTAGTCACCAAGCTTCGGCACTATATCGATGCAGCGCAGAAAGGGACATTCGTTCCAGACAGGGAGAAGGATGAGCTCACAATGGCCCTCGGGAATCCTGAGCACCCTGGACAGACACGAGGCAGGCCAGGCTCCATTTCGTGGAAGGTTGGTTTTCCGAACGCAGGGGGTTGCAAAACCTAGGAGAGGAGGAAGAAACTGGAGTAGGGCCAACTACATGCGCTGCACGAAAGGGTAATGGGGCTAGAGGAACGAGAAGCAGATCGCAGCAAACGACCTGCCGAAGCTTCCCCCGAAGCTACCCCATCATCTCAGCGGAGAAGCAGCGTGGCTTCCGCCGAGCTGCTTCAGCCGGAGCATGTCTTGACGGCTCCTGCCAGCTATCCCGTGGATGCTATCACAGAGTCTCAAAATTGCCACATTATGACGCGATGGATGAATATGAAGGTCAAGGCGGCTGTTGGCTCTGTTTATCCTACTGAACCCGACGCAACTTTTCACTGCCGGCCGATTCCAGAAGGATATGCTAGGGTGATGGTGGATGAAATAACAGAGGGATTTGAGGACCTCCAGCTTGACCCCCCTACCGATGAAGGGGACACTAGGCTGGGTTTATCTCTGAAGACTCCATGCCTATGGCGGAAGGAGCTCATCAACCTTCCAAACTGGACGCCTCTTCCTCCTCCTCCTCCTCCGGCGAGTCAGGGCACTCCGCCTCCTTCACCGCCTCCTCCTCCAGCGAGTGACGATCAGGGCACTGGGCTCCTTCTCCGGCGCGTGGCAGTACTCCGCCTCCTTCTCCGCCTGCGCCGGCGCGCCCGAGTGGAGAGCAGCCTCCTCCTTCTCCGCCTCGCCAGCAAGGGCGAAAGAGACCCGGCGCCGCCCTGGCTGCTCCGGCGCGTCGTAGTCCTTCTCCTCCGCCTCGTAAGCAAGCACGAAAGAAGACAGACTCCGCAGCCGCTCCGACTGCTCCGGCGTCTAGCAGTACAGCCAGAGGTGGGAGGCAATACAGATACGGTCCACCTCTCAAGCCTCTAGAGAAGTTACCGTACGAGAGGACCAAGGAGGAAAACGCGATGATCGTGCGAACCCACATGAAGGACTTCTTTGAAGGTGTGAAAGCAAAGAGACATCCACCTCCGGAGGAGAAGGTAGATCCGGTGAAATCAAAGCGCACTCTCGATGCCTTGAGGAAACCGGCAAAGTCTCCGCCGAGAACCAACTATGAGCGCATTACTGAACAGACATATCTCCAAGCGGTGCGGTCGGGAAGTACTGTCAGACATCAAAGGTCAAGAGAACGAGCAGCTGGCGAAAAAAGTTGCCCAGCTCGGCGAACAAGCCAATCAATCGTGCCCCCCGCTCAATGTGTCTAGCGGCGACATCGTTGCTAATGCTCCGGGGATGGTGGCCGGTTATGGCAATCTATCAGATTACCTGCCTGACGATCAACTTCCTGATTTCATGGAGGTGGACAAACACAGATATGAGTACGGGAAGCCACTCGTCAAAGATGAAAAATCTCTAACAACGATGATGCGAAGATTCCATAATTGGTACTCCCTCCTTCCCAAAATATAAGGCGCGATTGACTTTTTACGGTCTTTGATGCACGACTTTGACCACTAATATATATCAATGTATATGGATTGAACATGTATAAATGGCATCATCGTATTTGTCTTGCAGAACAATTTTATTTCATATGTATGTATACTAATTTTATAGACATAGAATACATGAAAATCATAGTCAAAGTTCCGTAACGAAGACCAGAAAAGTCAAACCGCGCCTTACATTTTGGGAAGGAGGGAGTACATGAAAACCTTCAGAGAGTATGGGGGGACGAATAGTTTGTATCTGAACATTAAAGAGGAGCACGACCTCGTTGGAACTGATCTGTTGTGTGTTCCATTTGAGGAGTTCTTCGTGTTCTTCAATCAAAAGGCCCTCGATAAATTAACGGTCTTTTGCTACTGTCTGTAAGTACTATTTATGTCATTAAGTCTCTATATATAGCTCGGCTCTTTCATTGCATGTATTTATAATTAATTATCCTCAATATATTATGCAGATTGAAGATCGTCGAGTGCAGAAAACAAGAAATGTATGATATTGGGTTCATTAACACAAATATCATAGATGAATTTCTGGTTAAAAAGCACGCCGAAGAGGCTGAGGCCAACTTGCTACAATCGTTGATCAAAAATCAAAACAAAGATACCATACTCTTTCCTTACAACTTCAAGTGAGTGTTACTGTCGTGTGCATATTCAGTTCCCTTATTACTCGAGCGAGGTTATAGTAATGTAATTGATGAGTTATGCATGCGTGCGCAGCTTCCACCATGTTCTTCTGGAGATTAAGCTTGAGCGGGGACTAGTAACCGTCTTAGACTCAAGACAAAAAGATCCCAAAACCTATGTGGACATGACTGAATTTCTCAACAAGTAAGTTCAATCGATCATTATCGCACCACATCGGCAACTTTTTGTTCATTTCCTGATATCTCAAGTAATAATAATTATTTTCTTTGTCTGGCAGGGTTTGGAAAAAGTTCACCGCAGAAGCTCCGGGACTGCCGAAGGAGCTGCGATATACGTACCCGAAAGTAAGTACTACTGGCTAGCTAGTTACGCGCATCTCCCGTTGATTCTATAGCTATACTTTCATCAATGCCATTTATAATGCTTCATTATCAGTTTGATTGACCTCTATTTCTCGTAAAGTGCTTGTGGCAGGAACAAGGGAATGATTTCTGTGGATACTACGTGTGCGAGTTCATCTACAACATGACTTTGAAAAATAAGCAGGGCTACTCTAAAAGACAATATGAAGTGCGTAAGCAATAATATTCACAATTTCATTTTATTACACCATCATTTCTGTTGAGTTTCATTCATATATATGTATTAATTAACCCCCTTCTTCAAATTAGACGTGGCAGATGCGGAATGAACTCATAGAACAAGATCGCATGAAAGCAATTCAAGAGAAATTGGCGGGATTCTATCTTGACCACGTCATCAATAAAGCCGAAGAATACCATGTGGAAGTTGATTTCAATTGCTAGGGTAATTAAGAGATCTTACATATTGTATATGTATGTAGCCAGTAGTGTGGGATAGATAATACGGAAACTTTGTTGTTCAACCAATCTCTCGGAGAAGGAGAGGTCGATCGATCACTTCTCTCGGTATGCATAATGAACTTCTGTACTTAATGGTTCCCTTCATTTTCTTACTAGCTAGCGTGTCGAGGGCCTCTCTATGTATAGTACGTAGCGTCAACGAAGCACGGACATAAGAGAGGACACTTCTCTCTATTAATTAGCTAGCTAACACAATATATGAAACACCTAAATTAACCCCCCAAAACCCCCACCCCCCTTTAAAAAAAAACAAAAACCCCAGCCACTGAAATGCTGACGCGTGGATGCCTTTTGGTCCCGGTTGGTGCCACCAACCGGGATCAAAGGCCCCCCTGCCTGGGCTCGTCGCACCGGCCACGTGGAGGACCATCTGTCCCGATTCGTGTTAGAACCGGGACTAAAGGGGGGAGGTATTAGTAACGACCCATTAATCCCGGTTCATGAACCGGGACTAAAGGCCCTTATGAACCGGGAGAAATGCCCCCTTTTCTACTAGTGGGGTTTCCCCTCCGCGTCACTCGCGGGAGCGACCGGGAGGGGGAGCTCCTACCAACTAGTATCTCTAATTGGTTTGGCGATTGGTTAGGGGGTTGAACCTAATCCATCAACATGAATTCGTGTGAGAGTTTGTGCATTACTTTGGGCTGTTTGAAACTGCAGGAATGATGTTATTTGACAGGAGAAACTTTTCACAAACATTTTGCAAGTTATCTACCGGGCGTCTGGATGGATCTCTACGAGGTCATTACTGCACCGTGCGGAATAGAGGTGTATATGGCATTTGGGTGCAACCAGTGGGAGACGGTAGCACGGGCTACGTAAACCGGTATGGATGACGGTCCAACACTAGGATTGGTGTTTAGGCATTCTTTTTTGCTTTTGTTTACATACATGAGATGATACTTGTATTTGACACTATGTTTGATTAAATAAATGGTTGTGTGCACCGCTTGATGCAGTGGCCGGGGTTATTCCTCCTTTTCAAAAAAAAGATGGGATAACCTCTCAATTCAAAAGAATGAAACTTGTGAAAAGTTAATTTCAGCCCTTTTTTATCATTTCCATAGTTCATTTTTATGTTTATCTTTTGTCTCTGGGTATTTACAGAATTTCTTAATTACAAAAAATAGACGGGCGTGGAAATGTGCGCCAGTAAGGTCTATTACGATTTAATATACACAACGATTTATTAAAGAATAGATTGGACAAAATTGGCCTTTCCAAAAATGTACCAAGTATCTTCTCCATATTTGCTTGAAATTAAATCATCTCAATACATGTGTCCCTCTGCTTTCAACCTCAACTGCCTTACCCAAAAAGGGTTAGCCCCGCTTTATATTATAAAGCAACCATCACCACATATATCCGAGCGAACCGATACAAACACACGCCACCACGGCACACAACACATACCCAAGGGGAGATACAAGGTGCCGGGCACCGTCACACCACTCGGACGACAACCAAGAAAACTAGAGATGAGCCAAGAAGAACTACTTGGAGCCACTGAGGAGTGGGGGACAGACAATAACGAAGCAAGGGATCCAGGACGGTGCTTCCCAGAAGGGTACGACCACGGATAGCCACCACCGTCCGATCCGAAGATCAGGTTTTCACCCGGAGCCGCGTGTAAGGAGTGGGAGCACCGCGACGGAGTCTCCAAGAAGGATACGGCGTCCACGGACGCAGCCGCCGACGGCCAGTACTAGGACTGGGCAAGTGGTGTACCCGGCGCTCACACCCCTCCAACACCACCCCAGATCCGCCAAGCACCAAGCCATGGCTGCCCACCCGCACCTCAACTTCCTTTCAGATTGTGTTGAGCCTGTCAACAATTTCCGCTATGGGAGGCCTTTTTGTCCGATCAAGCAGCACACACTCTTACCCAATTTCTATGCATGCATATACTTGCTGAAGTCTTTCTGCATCCAACGATGAATACTTGGATGCTATCTGCTCTGCTGTCCAACCTGTTCGTATCTACATGCATAATTGGAATTATGAACATTAACCGGTGAAATATACTAACTAGATTAAACATATATAGGCCATTAAATTTGGACCTTGAAAACATCGAGCAACATATATAGTTCCTTACTTCTGTAACGTACTTCCTAGCGGACGGATTGGTGGGATCCGGATAGTTCTTCTCTCTTGTGGTAATCTGGATTATCAGTAGGCCCAGACTATATATGTCTGTCTTGATCGAGATTTCACCTCTGAATAGATACTCTGGAGCCATGTGTCCACTGAACGTCAACAACATAGAGTTAATAGACATTACAAAACAGTTGAAACAGCAATTCACATTATAATAAATAAAAGTGTCAAATTGTGTGAATTGCTTACTATGTTCCCACAACTGTTTCTGTGTACATTCTGGATAGATCAGTGCCAAAGAGTCTGGAGAGTCCAAAATTCCCAATTTTGGGCACCATGTTTGCACCCAACCATATATTTTGAAGCTTGAGATCCATATGGATAATGGGTCTATCCAAGCTGTGCAGAAAAAGTAAACCATGGCAAATTCCATTAATTATTTTGAAGCGTGTGTCCCAATCGATACTGGCTTCAGACGAAGAGATATCCAAGGAAACTTTTGGAATCCCTATTTCGGACAAAGAGATATCCCCGGCTACTTTTGTACTTGGTTCAGCCGATGAGATATCGTCAGTTGCTTTGGAAGTCCATGCTTCAGCTGAAGAGATACCGTCTACCGCTTGGCTCTCTTGTTTAGCTGAAGAAAATTCGTCGTTCGCTAGTTCCTGGGTCAACGGAGAAATCCTTGGACGGTTTGGTTCCTGTATATTTTAGCGTGAGAAAGCTTAGAGAGTTAACAGATTACGAATGTAGAGAGAAATTAGAAGCCATGTTCAACTTCAAATAATGTGAACAATCAAGAGAATTAAGAAGTGAAATGCGAAAAGATAGTGTATTTCATACCAAAAAGATAATCATCAAGGTTCCCGTTAGGGAAATATTGGTAGCACAGGAAGTTTGCAGTGATGTCTACAGTATCATATATTTCTCCTGACGGCACCAATTGCTCTTGTACTTCACTGCAGAATCCAACAACCTCAACTAGGTTTTCATCTTTGAGGGCCATAATTTTCTCAACCTCATTCTGAAATGTTTTGTCAGGCGGGATCTCTGTGTAATTTTCAAGTTTCTTCACAAGAATTTCTTTGCCATCATCCATAATTCCCTGTTTAATCTCATGGATATACATATTAGCATCTTTTTGATTGCCAACCTTTTAAAAGACAGAAAATTGTTAAGGCAAAATCAAACCTTGTAAAGTGTTCCAAATTGACTTCCACCCAGTTTTCGGTCATCCGAGAAGTTATTTGTAATTTTTCTCAACTCTTCGAATGTTAGCTGCTTCTGTAATTCGGAGGTGCTCTCTGTGGTTTCCCCTCCAGTGGCCATTTTCAGTGGGCTAAACAAGTTATGGATATATACCTGAGCAGCCACAGCCTCGGAATGACAAAGAATTAACATAAGAAAACAACAAACTCTTGGAGAAATTATGCACTGACCTTGAGATGGAGGAATATATATACCCAGAGGTATAATAATCAAACTACCTCTCTGGAGAACAAAATCCCTTGGCTTGTTGCTATACTTCAGAGAGAGAGAGAGAGAGAGAGAGAGAGAGAGAGAGAGAGAGAGAGAGAGAGAGAGAAGGGTGGAGGCGGGGGTATTCTGAGCTATCTCTGCAAAAGGGAGAATGAAGGACGAGTGAGGGCTCTCCGGGTATAGAAAGCAACCCATGGAAGCGAGTGCTCAAGGATTAGCTGGCGACTCCTACTCTAGCTTAACTAAGATCAATGCCCATCAGTTGAGTCCTTCGTCTGTGCACAAAACAAAAAAGATGTCCATTGGGTCCATGTGATTAGATGCTTACTGTTCTGACAGTGCTTAATTAGTTATGAGCGTACTATGACGTGCATTGGTAAGCATGGGGTGGGTGTGGGTGTTGGGCGTGGGGGGAGCTTCTATGTCATGTACAACTGTAACTCTCGTAAAATGTTATCCTCCTTTACGGAAAATATAGGAGTATTAGCTGCCTGTCATCTCGATGTAAAAAATGCCATCCAGATCCATCCTCGCCATCTAGCTACGACTTTTGGTGATCTGCAAACCATAACTTAACCAAAGGAATAAAATTGGAACAGGCAATAAATGCATTAATTGTGGCAAGTTGTCTCCAGATATACACTTAGTTTCTATCAAACCAGAGCAGATGGATCACATATAATAAGAAACAGCTAGCATGATGGAACGCCACAACTACCAAGAGTTGTTCTTTTCTGGACAACAACTCAAGCATTATTTATTTTTATTTTTTTAAACTAAAGGCTTTTTTGACGCCTTCCCGACCACCAAAACACTAGAGGATCGAAATCCATAGGGAACATATACATGAAACGCAAATAATTTTCCTACCGTCGAACCATTCATGACATGACATAACTTGTCAAAGACATAAACAATTATTTAGTTGTAAGCCGTCGGAGTCCATCTTACTTGTCGCTCAAATGAAAGTATCTAGACGCATTTTAGTGCTAGATAGATCCGTTTGGGCGACAAGTAATATGGTTGAAAGGAGTAGTTGTTTCTGTTGTATATCAATCTGATTCAAGCAAACAAGGAACACGAGTACGGGTCGGACCATACAAGCCCTCCCCGCCACCCCCCCCCCCCCCCCCCCACCCCGCCCGTGTAGCCGAGTACATCGCACACGATTTCCTACTACCAAACGTTTGCACTATGTCGCACACGGTTTATATAGCGGACTGTCTGCGAAGATTGATAACATTAGATATTAGTATTCTCATAATAATTGTATTCAATTCTAGAAAACTTTGCAACCAATAATTTCATTCGACACGTGTTGTCTCCATGCCTTCGCAAATTCCAAGAATAATTATGGAATTGTTATTTAGGATTATGTCCTCTCGCCTCCTTTTCCCGCCGTTTTGTTATCTTTCCACCTTCCCGTCCTCTTCTATAAATACTAGGAGCATCGCCGACAGCCACTAATCCCCACAATGCCTCGAGACAAATCCATTATCACTGATGGGGTGCAATACTTGGTAGTGAATCGAATGCGGCATGCGCACCGAAAGCGGAGGGCGCGCTTATGGTGGGAGTGCAGTGCATGCCTTTTAGCTTTGTTGTTGTCCACACGAGTATGCTCCTGTCCTAAGGCTTGGACGTGTTGTATAGAACTGCAAGAAGATCATGGTTTTTAATATGCAGTCAGCCATATGATCTTTGATTTCCATCCATTGATAAGATATCTTTGATTTCAATTCCAAATGTGCCCATTGATCACTCTCAACTTGATCGGGTGAATTGCATGGGTCAAACCTTTCACATGTCAAAGCAGTGTGTATAGGTGATGTTTGGAGTGGTAAACATAACAACACCAATTCACAAGGCCTAGTGTTGATCATATGACAAAAATAGCAAGTGGAAACACAGACAGTGGAGATATATGCATCAAATGTGTTAGGCATATGCAACTTATATTATTAGGAGGCCAAAGCCAACATATATACATGTACAAGAGGATGCCAAAAGGCAAGAATATAAAAGGCCAAAGGCCATCATCAATATAACTCTAACACCCCCCTTCAAACTCATGATGGATCCACAACACTGAGTTTGGAGAGGTAAAATCCATGTTGCGCTCAAGTCTGGGCCTTCGTGAAGAAGTCTGCCAGCTGTATCCTACACACTAGCGCGCACAAAGAAAACATCAACACCAATATGCTTGGTAAGCTCATGCTTCACAGGGTCCTGTGCAATGCTGATAGCACATATACTATCTGACAAGAGGGTAGTAGGTGTAGTAACAGAAACACTAAAATCCTCGATTAACTAGCATAACCAAGTCACCTCTGCCGTGAAAAGAGCCATAGCTCGCAACTCAGCCTCTGCACTCGAACGGGAAACTGCAATTTGTTTCTTCGTCTTCTAGGAAATAAGAGAACCACCAAGAAAGACACAGTAGGTAGAAAGTGAACGACGATCTGAAGGATCACTAGCCCAGGTATCATCCTAATAGGCATGGAGTTGTAACAAGCTGGAATGAGGAAAAAAGAGACGTTGAGAGATCGTGCCACAAAGATATCATAGAACACGAAGAAGGTGACTATAGTGGACCAAAGTGGGAGAGGAAACAAACTGACCCAGGATATGGACATGATAGGAGATATCTGCACAAGTGACCGTGAGATAGACAAGACTCAAAACAAGATGACAATAGCAAGTTGGATAAAAAAGGGCTCACCATCAGAAGCACAAAGGTGAACATTAAACTCCATAGGGGTCTCAACAATGCTCTCATCACTAAGAGCCGCACTAGCAAGTCGATCCTGGATATACTTTTCTTGGGAAAAAACCATCAGAGGTGGAGGAAACCTCAATCCCAAGAAAGTAACGAAGAGGACAAAGATCAGACATGAGAAACTGCTCACTGAGACGTGCCTTGACAAAGGTAATGAACTCAAGATCGTCACCAGTGATGATCATGTCATGAACATATAGAAGAAGAAGAGAGCGACCACAAGCAGAAAGATGAACAAACAACTCTGGATCATGAGCGCTGGGAGAAAAACCAGCTGCAGACACTATAGAGGCAAACTGCTCAAACCAAGCACGGGTGCCTTGCTTTGCTTAAGACCATAGAGAGAGCGACTAAGACGGTAAACCATGCCATATGTAACAGAATACCCAGGTGGTGGCTGCATATAAACCTCCTCACGCAACTCACCATTAAGGAAGGCATTCTTAACATCAAGCTGAGACACAGACCAATGGCAAATGGAGGCCACAGTGAAAAGTGTGTAGATAGTGGTCATATGGGCCATAGGAGCAAAAGTATCATCGTAATCACGACCATGCTCTTGCTGAAAGCCACAAGCCACAATACGAGCTTTATAACGCTCAAGAGAACCATTAGAGCGAGTCTTGATCTTATAGACCCGCTTACAAGTGATGTGACGAACACGGGGATGAATAGAAACCACATCCCACATGCCAGTGTGCTGAAGTGCAACAATCTCCTCTGCCACCGCAAACTGCCATTCAGAATGAACCACGACATCTAATAAGAGGTAGGATCAAGTACAGCTGAAAGACCATATCGGGAAGGAGAATAGCGGTCAGGAGGAGGATAAGGCCGAGCCCAAAGACCATAAGTTGGCTGAGAAGAGGAAGTGGGATACCAGGAGTAGATGGTGCATCAGTCGACACATCCACAATACGTGGACTACGAGTGTAATGGAAAGGAAAAGTTGGACGAGTAGGAATCACCGAAGGCGGGGACGAAGAAGACATCAATGCTGACGGGGAAGTTATCGTTGATGAAGGTGGATGCGGGGTATGTATCGAGGATGAAGGTTGAGAGTCATGCGACAAGGAAGGAGAAGAAACTGTCGGAGAGAACAACGCCATATCTGCAACAACGGGGGGGGGGGGGGGGGAGGAGTAGGGATATGGGGCACGGAGGAAGGTGTATCGGGAAATGTGAGAAAATAGATGTCCTCCACAGAAAAGGTCGAGGAGGATGGACGCGGGTTGAAAGGACGTGACACATCAAAGGTCACATCCCAGGAAATACACATCCGTCGACCGACAGGGTCCCAACACCGATAACCCTTATGCTCACCGATGTATCCTAGAAAGACACACTCACCAGACTGAGCGATGAGTTTGCTGTGTTCACGTGGAGGAAGAAGAACATAGCAAATACAACTAAGCAAACGAAGCATCGAATAATCAGGAGAACAATCAAAAAGAGGCTCGAAAGGAATACCACTCTGTAGAGCAGTAGATGGCCGGATATTGATGAGACATGTGGAAGTGGAAATAGCCTCAGCCAAAAATGTGGTGGAAGAAGGCAGCGATCATCAGCGCACGTGCCGTCTCAAGAAGGCGACGGTGCTTGCGTTCAGCCACACCATTTCGAGTATGAGCACCAAGACAAGAGAACTAGGGAAGAATATCCTGTTCAGCAAGAACTCCTTGCAGTGCACGAGAAATATACTCACCAGCAGAATCTGTGTGAGAAACATGAATAGGGGTGGAGAACTGGGTGTGAACCATGGCAACAATTTTTTTGTATATATATTAACCCCACTACGAGAAAACATGAAACAGATCCAAGTGTAGTGAGTAAAATCGTCTATAAAGATACTATAGTAGCGATTACCCCCTTTCAAAGCGAAGGGCCGAACCCCAAACATCTGAGTGAACAAGATAAAAAGGACGCTCAAACACTGACCCATTGTGCATATGGTAGCTGAATCTGTTTACCAAGCCTACAACCCAAACACTCAAAAGACCGATCCGATGGAAAAGATAGGTAGTACATTTAAACGTCAGCACTCCCCCTCACGCGTGGCTCCCTCGTGCCAAACATGCATCGAAAGTGGGCTGCAATTTAATTGCGCCAACCGGGTCTTGAACTCAAGACCTCATGACTCTGATACCATGTTAGACATATGCTACTTATATTATTATGAGGTCAAAGTCAACATATCTACGTGTACAAGAGGATGCCAAAAGCCAAGAATATAAAAGGCCAAAGGCCATCATCAATATAACTCTAACACAATGCAACTATATGAATGAGCAAAAATATAAAAGGTCTCATAGTAAAGCCCGTGTTGCAATCCACAGGGAGAGACGGTATCGAACAACTCATAGAAAAGGAGCACAAGATTGCTCAATTCGACGAGCTCCAAGACTGCAAAATATATCAAAACCTTTGGGCTCCCATATCACTTGTCCAAATTCGCTCAAAGCAAACAAGTGGCTGTTTTTCCAGAGGAAAAAACAACAAGTACACTCTTTATTTTTCAAAATAGTAGCAGCAATCCAGATCTGAAGGCCTCCGTCTATTTCAACCAGGGCTGCCTTCGATGGTCCTGCTTTGGGCGGCCTTTCTCGACGGAGTTGTAACTGTTTGGCGGCTGGAGGTGGGAGGTGGCTGCGGAGAAATCCGAGGCCAGCAGTGCTGGTCACGACGGTGGCGACGCCCGAGGGCGCCGTACCCTTCTTGTAGGCGCCGTCCAGGTTGCCTCCTTCCCCTCTTCCTTCCACCCAGCTCGTATGCCGGGCGAAAGCCCAAATCCTTGCCGGATCGAGCGACAGCGGCACTCCGGGCGTCGTCACCTTCTTGGAGGTGTCGTTCGTGGTGAGCTTGGGGTGGATGTGATGCTTTGGTTGCTTGGCGACGGATTGGTCTTCAGCAGCCCTACCGGTCTTGGCGGAGCGGTGCTTCATCCTACTCATTGAAGGCGGCCTATCTCGGCAGCATGACGTAGTAGAGATTCGACGTCCGATGTGTGGCGATGGACTCGCGCAGGAGGACGAAGCTGTCTGGTGTCATGGTGACGTCGATGGCTGAGTGGCCAGACAAGGTAGAAGCCTCAGTTTGATCTGAAGATGGACATGTGAAAGATGGCGGCGACGACACATGAGTGCGTCTGACCGGATTGTGCCCCAGACCCGGTATGTGGCTCAGCTGGGGCTTCCGAATGTGTTTCGGCTTCCGGCTTTTGATGTTAGGCTTAGGTCAGTGGTCTGGGTAGTGGCCCAGCTAGCACCCCTTCATCATTTTGGATAGGAGTAGCGGAATATGTTGCCAAGATGGTGGATTCAGGCACATTGTTGTAATACTTTGTAAGGTCCTTGAGAATAGTCAATAAAGTGGCCGTATGCATCTTACAGATGCAGAGGCAGGGGGTCATTCTCCTTTTCTAAAAGAAAAACTGAACGGCAATAACTTTTCTTTTGAAAAAACTGGACGGCAATAACTAATTACAATGCACGTTCTCGAAGACTTTTTCGATTAGAGGATCACCTCTGGCCTCAACATTGACATAGCACATACCCTTTTATTAACTCTATTTGCCTTACATAGTGAACCACCCCATGTTTGAATGGTTAGGAGGACAATAATATCTTGAACTCACCAAAGTTCAAGTTCTTGATTTGACACTAGTGCCCGCATTTTCCTGAATTTACTTTAAGCCATCCAGTGATGTGCGTCATGGTTCATCCAGCAAGGTGATCTTAAACTATGCAGATCTAGATCTCACGTCACCTCTCTAATATCACAGCATCCCACATCATCTCCTCGCGTCGCCTAACCACTCTATATACAGCATTAAATTAAATAAAGTAGAAATTCTCTCTCTCTCTCTGGGACACGCAACCATTGCCAGATCCTTAAGTCTTAAAAACGATTTCGAACTAGCTAGGAGCACTCTCCAAAGGAGTTTCAATGCGATCGTCCTCTCATATGAATGTGTGATCCGATCTTTTCTTACTACTAAGGAAAAGCCTAGTAGTAACGCGGGTTTATGCCTACTAGTCGCTACTAGTAAGGCGCTACAACTATTTCTCAGCAGTAATGCGTATAACACACGCTACTACTAAGAGGATAGCCGTAGCATGTATTTCCTCCAGTGCTACTGCTAATCGAACTAGTAGTAGCGTGCTTCCTGTCCAACACTACTAGTATTTTGTTTTTCATTTTTTAGTATATTTATACGCTGTTATACGAATTTTGATACAATACTAATTAAGAAGTTGTTATATTATTATGTCCATGATGAATTAATATATCATTGTGGGGAAGAAACATGGATGAGATTTATTTGGATGAATCAAAAGTTGAATTAGGATGACGATCCTACTAATTTAACTTTTGGTCACTTTTGATCCATCCACATGAATCTAATCCGCGTTCCTTCCATTAGTGGTATAATAACTAATCATGATCATAATAACAAATCATCATGATAATCATGATCAACATCATTGTCATATTAATATAAATACTCTTGCATCATATCATCACCAACAACACTAGCTAATAATCATCATAGTCATTACCACCAACACTATTTAATCATCATGGTTATAGTGTAGCTATCTAATCACCATCAACACTAGCTAATAATAATCATCATAGTCATTACCACCAACACTAGCTATTTAATCATCATAGTCAAAGTGTAGAACATCATCATCTTCAAACTCATTCTAGCTAGCTAATCACTCCTGTTGCTCTCTCTCTTAGGTAAAATAACAGAAAACATGTGTAGCACTCCTGCTTCATCATATTGGATAATGCAGATGAACGTGTCTACTAATTGTGGGCTGTGCTTCTGATTGCTTCCCCCTAGTACTTCTCTGCTGCGATCCTTCACAATTTTGCTCTAGTCTTTGACTATTAAGACTTACTCGCTTTGAGAAACCATGAATGCACTCATGTGCAATACATGATATCTTGGCTGTAAGCTAACCATTGTCATGCGACCTTTAGACTCGATCCAACGAGGCACCACATTCATCGGGAATCCCTATTGAAGAACATCATAGTAACATACTTAGCAATGAACACTAGTAGAAAACAGGGCTTTGGTCCAGGCCTGAAAAGCCCATTAATCCCGGTTCACTCACGAACCGGGACCCATGGGGGCATCGGTCCCGTTTCGTGAGGCCATGGCGCCGGCCGGGCCTCGGGGGCCATTGGTCCCAGTTCGTATGACCCCTTTGGTCCCGGTTTCAGACAAGAACCGGGATCAATGGGCCTCGTTCCTGGCCCACAACCTTTAGTCCCGGTTCATGGCTGGAACTGGGACCAAATTGTGTCTTTTAGTCCCAGTTTTAGCCTCGAACCGGGACTAAAGAGTGGCCTATATATACCCCCGCCCCTCGATCGAGCAGAGCAGTGCACTGCTCTGTTTTTTGGCCGGCTGTGGCAGAGCTTTATGGTGCTCTAGCTCACCTCCTATGCACATGAGGTGTTCGATGAAATGCCTGAGCCACACTTAAGCTTTATCCTCTCAAAGCTTCTTGTCCAAGCTCCATTTTCCTCAAGATTTGTCTACGTTTGGTGGTCCATCCTGTCCCGCCCTCTCCTCACTGCCGTCGATTGCCCGCGCCAATCTCGTCGCCGGCACCACCGTGGTGAGCCTCTTGCTCTTATCTTCTTTCTAAAAGAAAAAAGTTCTTACTTGTATGATTTAGATAGATACTTGTGTAATTTTCTTACTTTTATTATTGTTTGTTATTATATAGTGCGATGGTTTTGATAGATGTATGTTGTTCAATGAGAACTATATATGTATGAACTCTATGTATTTATTTTTTCAGTAATAACATTTGATCACTACTGTACTTTGGTTTTAATGTGATGATGAACTTCTATTAATTTGGTTACTTTTGTATTCATGATGTTCTATAATGGTTTTTGACACACTTAATTATATAGAATGCATGCAGATGAACCGACAATGGATATACGGCGATAGACACACCTCCGAGTACATTAAGGGTCTGCATAATTTTTTCGAAGTGGCTGAGGCAAACAAGCAAAATGATTTTATGTGTTTTCCATGCCCTAGATGTGAGATTACGAAGTCTTACTTTGACTCGAAAACCCTTCACATCGACCTGCTTGAGAAGGGTTTCATGCCACACTATAATGTTTGGACCAAGCACAGAGAAAGAGGGGTTATGATGGAAGACAACAAAGAAGAAGAGGATGATGACAACTTTGTGCCCCCTGAATACGGTGATGCTGCAACGGGGGAAGCTGAAGGTCAAGAGGAACCACACGATGTGCCCGATGATGATCTTTGCCGGGTCATTGTTGATGCAAAGAGACAATGCGAAAGTGAAAAGGAGAAGTTGAAGTTCAATCGCATGTTAGAGGATCACAAAAAAGGGTTGTACCCCAATTGCAAAGATGGGAACACAAAGCTCGGTACCACACTGGAATTGCTGCAATGGAAGGCAGAAAATGGTGTATCTGACAACGGATTTGAGAAGCTACTGAAAATATTGAAGAATAAGCTTCGAAAGGATAACGCATTGCCCGACAGTACGTATGGAGCAAAGAAGGTTCTGTGCCCTCTTGGATTGGAGGTGCAGAAGATACATGCATGCCCTAATGACTGCATCCTCTACCGCGGTGCGTACGAGGATTTGAACGCATGCTCGGTACGTGGCGCATTGCGGTATAAGATGAGACGAGATGACCCTGGTGATGTTGACGGTGAGCTTCCCAAGAAGAGTTTTCCTTTGGGCTATGAATGAAGAAAACTTACCAAATCCGCGTCAGTGTGCTAGGTGGTACAACTACCGCTCCCGCCATCGCGCCCCTCCAGCTCCAGTGGAAGGTCTCGTTGGTGTCGTGGTCGTTGTACCAGCTGTAGTGAAGCAGGTGATTGTCCACTCTGACAGCGAGGGAGAGAGCAGTGAAGATGAGGAGGATGAGGAGGAGGAAGAGTCCAGCGAGGGGGAGGAGGAGCCAGGTGCGGACGTGGTGGTGGAGGTGGAGGACGATAGCGAGCAGGAGCAGCTCGTGGTGGAGGTGGAGGACAACAGCGAGGGGGAGGTGGCGTAGCAGCCTGCCGACGAGTACATGGTAGCGCCGGGGATCTCGCAGCTCGGCGACGTGAGCATGCCAATTGAGGCAGAGACCTACATCCGCGGGGGCATTCACCACTCTAACCGCATGTAACATCCCAAATTTTCAATTTGGAATGTTATACACTAGATCATCATTGCATATCATTATTCTATTTCTTTTGGCCTGATCCAGAAATTCTACGCAACTCAAGGACCAACGGAGAGAGTTGGGGATTTCGTTATTTTCATATTCGAGTTTTCTCAAATTTTGAAAATAGGATCATTTGATTTTATTTATTTTATCTTCAATTATAAAAATATGAGAGAGGGAGTAAAATGACTTTCCCAAAAATAAAAAAATATTGGAGATTTAATAATAAAATCAAATAAGATTTTATTTCAGAGTTTTCGCTATTTTATTTGAATTTAGGAAAATTGCACGTTTTTTCGAAACTGCATTTTAGGGCCAAGAAAATGTTCACCTCGTTCTAAATATTTTATTTAGATGGTGAAAATTTGTTTTGGTATTTTTAGATTTTTATTTATTTTTCTAGGATTTATTTTCTGTTCGGCGGAATTGTTTAAAAAAATCTCCCGTGCCCGACTAGGCCGAAGGCCCAGTCGAGCCAGGCCAGGCCCGCGCCGCCGCCGCCGCTGACCGAGACAAGGAGTCCGAGCCGGACTCCTCCGCCGCCGCCTTGCCCCCTCCCCCAAGACACCACCCCCCTCTTTATATACGCCGCATCCCCGCCGCCTCACCCCGTCCTACCCCGCCACAGAGCCGCCTCGCCTTCGCGCCGTCGATGCTCGGAGCCGCCGCCGCCGCCGCCCGTTGCCGCCACCCACGCCAACCGGCGCCGCCCGTTGCCGCCACCCATGCCAACCGGCGCCGCCGCCCGCAGCCTGCAGCCCCGCCGGACCCCGCCGGAGCCTCACTGGAGCCCGAGCTGAGGTAGCCGCCCCGTCGCCCCCGGTTTTCTTAAGAAAACCCGATCCGTTTTTTTAGAAAACCCTAGGTTTTTTGATCTTTTTTTTTCCGGTTTATTTGTTTAGCGAGCATTTGCTCGTTCGTTCGTTTTAGCGGACGAGTTCACGTTTAGTTTCAGTTAACTGTTCGTCAGTTTTTTTCTTTTTCTTGAATTTTCCGCGATTACTCCCGATCGCGATTTCTAATCCGATTTTCGTTCTGGTATAACTTTTCGCTCGTTTATCGGAATCAGGTGATTCAAGTGCCTAGAGTTTCATCTCAAAACCCTCTTTCCGTTTAACCAACTCAAACAAGTTTTTGCTTCTGTAAAATTTGACTTAGGTCCAGATTAGTAAATGAAGCTTGTTTCTTTCGCCGTTTGTGTTTCGTTGCTTCGTTTGATTGGATTCTTTTTACAAATCGGAGTTCTTAAGTTGAACTTTCTGGTTAGTTCTCTTATTTGAGTTTTACCCATGCATTAGATGAGTACTTATTGTATGCTTGTTTGTTTGCGATAGAGTACCCGGAGTGCGCCGCTTACTACTTCGAATCTCTAGGTTTCATGGATCATCAGCAAGGCAAGTAACACTTTGATCATACCTCCTTACTACCCAGTTTTATTGCATTAGATCAACCCTCAAACAATTGCATGATTAGGATCTGTTTAATATGTGGGTTTTGGGAAGTAGATGAGGTAGAACCTATTACCTGTTTTATTATCAAACCCTTGGGAGTTACTTCTACGTTTGCTTATTATGCCATGCTATGCTAGTAGACGTGGATTGGGTGAGTGTATCCATGACAAATGTGATATTGTTATTTAATGGTTTATTTAAGGTGGCAACTTAAACACACATCTGGATGGGTTGAGGCACCTGGGTATTCCAGCGGTTGCCTGTTTTTTATGGACCGCCACCCAGGCTCAAAGGTATTCATGCTAGAAACTTCCGTGTGCAGCCACAAGCTACTATGGGCTCTAGCATAGTTGATTAAGTCGTGTCAACTCTTACATTGGTAGACTAGCAGATGTAGGGGATGTAGGTTGGTACTGTCTACCTGATCTAAGGTGCAAACGCTTCTGAAAGACTATGTCTCGGTCCTCCGTTTCTCAAACACAATGTAGTACGAGAAATCCAACGGAGGAGATCGAGTCTTGTGGGGAAAAGTGCGCAAACCTCTGTAGAGTTTATAAACTAATCATGGTTAGCCGTGTCCCCGGTTATGGACGTTTTGAGTATCTAGTACCTGGATTATCATGTGAATCTCATCATGTTACTTTAATTAATTTTGTTGGGTTTGGTGATGATGTTTAATTGGGATTGAGAGGATGTCTATCTTCTCAATGTTTAACAACCACCATGATAGTTAAGTAAAATTTATTCCTTTGTAGTAGGGAAAAATTGGCTTTATGCAAAACTGTTACCATAGAGCTTTCCACCAGCCATTTATGCATGTAGTATAGCATATTTCTGTTCATTATTCTCTATGTGTTACATTGCCGGCAAATTCCATGTGCTGACCCGTTTTCGGGCTGCAACGTTCATGTTGCAGACTTTTCAGACGACGAGTAACGTGCCTTAGGTCGTGGTTCTATACTCAGTGATGCCGTTGGAGTTGACGGACTCACTTATCTTCCAAGCCTTCCGCTGTTATCGTTATTAGATGGCCTTAAGCATATTTATTGTAATAAGTTCACTTTTGAGACATTCAATGTAATAAGTGTGTGATGGCTACTCTATTATAAATCCTCCGAGGATTGTGCTTGTCAGCATTACTGATCCAGGGATGACACTAAAGCACAGAGATCAGACTGTTTGAGGTCTGGTCACTACAAGATGGTATCAGAGCACACGTTGACTGTAGGAAACGACCACTAAGCTAAAGCCCTAGATCACTACTCACTCTTCTCATTTCTGACTCCTCATCTTTTCTACTCTTTTAGGATGGCGGATGCAAGGAACAAGTTCACGCAACCGTATGAAGATACACCCTTTGGACGCCACCTTAAGGAAGTCACTAGGTACCTGAACATCGGAGTACCAAGCTTCACCAGGACCTACAACGCCACTTTACCTGAAGAGGAGCGTTGGATGATTCAAGTTCATGTTCCAGGAAGGACGTTCATGCCCGTCACTGAGCCCATAGAGTTTTCCTTCGATGCACCAACCTGGAGTCTAGGAAAGAGCATGGCAGCCCACATCACCATGGGGCGCATTGGAGAAGTTTACCAAAAGGATCTCAAGGATACTATTTACCAGATTTGTGGGCACCGAGATGAGCAATTGGAGATGATCAGCACCAGGAAGGATAGATCAATTACAACATTCATCCAGGATTTAAACCAGCACATTCGACGTCAAGAGAACCAGATGTGCGCAGGCATGATAGATCAGAAGAAGGCCATGACCAAGATCATGGAGTTGGAGGAAGAACTCAAATCTACACGCGATGGATATGAGGAGGAAATAGCAACACTCGTGGAGAAGAATGATGATCTGAAGAAGAAGCTGAAAGTATTCATGGGATTTCCCGCGACTGGAGAAGAAGATGATTGCACTTGCCCGGAGAACTACATCATCATCGACGACAACGACTCGGACCCAGACGGTAGTGATGATGACTATGTTGATGAAGCTGGAGCAGATATCATGGAGTCTTCATCGGAGCAGTTTTTCTAGTCGACCACCATAACAGTAGTAGTATTCCCCAATGTATCTAGTATAGTCTGAGCACTTTTATAATGATAATTAGACCATTGCATGCCCTTGTTTGAATTGAATGAAGTGATTTTGTTTGCATTTGTCTCATGTGAATATGGGTAGTGTTTTCTCTCTAGACCTCATTCTATTCTATTATTCTCATCTTTTCTAAACCCTCAGATGCCTCCGAGACGTGACAATGGATTTGCTTTCCCATCGGAGCTCACCCAGTTGATCCAACAACAGAATGCGTTGATGCAGTTGCTAGTCCAGAATCAGAATCAGGGGAACAACAACAACAACAACCCACCACCACCACCACCACTTGTTGATCACTTAACCCATTTCCTTAGACTGAATCCGCCGGTGTTCTCTAGTAGGACCGAACCGATAATGCAGATGATTGGCTCCGCAAGACAGGGAGGGAGTTGACCACTGCAGGATGCACAGATGTGGAAAAGGTGCGTTTTGCCGCACATCAGCTTGAAGGACCCGCAGCATCATGGTGGGAGAATTTCACAACCACTTATCCTATCGACACTGTCACATGGGATTAGTTTCAGCAGGCTTTCCGTACTACCCATGTTTCAGCAGGAGCTATGGCCATGAAGAAGCGTGAGTTTCACAACTTGCGCCAAGGAGGACGGACAGTTGGCCAGTAAATGGATGACTTTAGTAAGTCAGCACGTTATGCCCCAGATGACGTTGCTACGGATGTAGCCAAGCAGGAGAAGTTTCTGGAAGGACTGAATGATGAGCTGAGCATGCAGTTGATGGTAGCAACTTTCAACAATTATCAGGAGTTGGTAGATCGTGCTCTTATGATTGAAGGGAAGCAGCAACAGATTGAAAACCGCAAGAGGGAGTATGGACAAGGGAAGTAAAATTCTGGAGCTCAGCAGAAGCCACGTTTTACCCCGAAATCGGGAAGACATTTTCAGCATACTCATGGAGGAGGGAGTTCGCACAATCATAATAGCCCCAAGAATGGTAACGGGAATGGAGGAAGCAACGGCCAGAACCGTACCAACCCATCAACCCCAGCCACGAGAGACCTGAGCCAAGTCACTTGCTGTAAGTGTCAGAAGACTGGACATTATGCCAATGAATGTCCTGAAGCCCAGAATGGAAATGGCAATGGAAGCTCTGAGAAGGAGCCGAACCCTTTCAATAGGGGACAAGTGAACCACGTTAACGTGGAGGAGGTTGAAGCCCAGCCAGATGCAATAATAGGTAAGTTTTTGGTTAAGTCATTTACTACACTCGTTCATTTTGATACTGGTGCATCGCATTCATACATATCAAGGGGATTTGTGGATAAGTATAAACTGCCAACCCAAGCCCTTACGTCACCCATGTTAGTAACCTCGCCTGGAGCAGAGTATATGGCTAGTTTATGGTGTGATTGGTTACCATTAAGGATTGGTAACTACATGTTTCTCTCAGACCTAATAGTATTGGAATCGCAAGGATTGGATGTGATATTAGGCATGGATTGGTTATCAAAGTATGGAGGGAACATTGAATGCGCCAGTATGACAATTTTTCTTACCACCCCAGAAGGAAGAAGGATCAAGTATGTATCCCGGCATGTACCGAAGAGGACACAAGTAAATTCTTTGTCAGGAGTTGTGCAGGAGGAAGTACCAGTGGTGAAGGATTTCCCTGATGTATTTCCAGAGGAGTTGCCAGGCATGCCACCGGATAGAGACATTGAGTTTTTGATTGAGCTTTTGCCAGGCACAGGGCCAATATCTAAGAGACCGTACAGGATGCCCGCAAAATATTTGGGGGAGATCAAGAAGCAGATTAAGGAGTTATTGGATAAAGGCTATATTCACCCAAGTTCTTCACCTTGGGGATCACCAGTGCTTCTAGTGGAGAAGAAGGATGGATCATTGAGAATGGTTGTTGATTATCGAGGATTAAATGAAGTGACCATCAAGAACGAGTACTCACTGCCAATGATCAATGATCTGTTTGACCGATTGCAAGGAGCTAAGGTATTTTCCAAGATCGATTAGCGATCAGGATACCATCAGTTGAAGATTCGAGAGCAGGATATACCTAAGACGACTTTTACCACTAGGTACGGGCTGCATGAGTATACTGTTATGTCATTTGGTCTGACTAACGCACCTGCATATTTCATGAACATGATGAGCAAGGTGTTTATGGAGTTTCTGGATAAGTTCACCATGGTGTTCATTGATGATATTGTGGTCTACTCAAAGAATGAAGAAGAACATAAAGAGCATTTGTGTTTGGTACTTGAGAAGCTCAGAGAACATCAATTATATGCCAAGTTCAGCAAATGTGATTTTTGGTTGAAGGAAGTTGGATTCCTCGGACATGTTATATCCGGAGAAGGAATAGCAGTAGATCCCACCAAAGTTGTCACTGTGACAAATTGGGAAGCCCCAATAACAGTTGGAGAGATCTGGAGTTTTCTTGGACTCGCAGGATACTACCGAAGGTTCATTGAGAATTTCTCGAAGATTACGAAGCACATGACCGAGTTGTTAAATAAGGACACCAAGTTTAAATGGACTAAGGAATGTGAGGCCAGTTTCCAGGAGTTGAAGAAACGTTTGGTTACATCGCCTGTGTTGATTCTGCCAGATCAGTGCAAGGATTATGAAGTTTATTGCGACGCTTCTCGTCGAGGACTTGGAGCAGTGCTTATGCAGGAGGGAAGAGTTGTTTCATATCCTTCACGACAACTTAAGCTCCATGAGTTGAATTATGCTACACATATTTGGAGTTAGCAGCCATAGTGCATGCATTGAAGGCATGGAGACATTTTCTCATTGGAAATCATTGTGAGGTGTACACGGATCACAAGAGTTTGAAGTACATCTTTACGCAGAAGGAGTTGAATCTCAGACAAAGGAGATGGTTGGAGATCATCAAGGATTATCATATGAGATTACATTATCACCCCGGAAAGGCTAACGTAGTAGCCGATGCATTGAGCCGCAAGAGCCATGTCAAACACTCATGACCGGAGATTTACCAAAAGAGTTAGCCGAGGACCTTCATGAGCTATGTTTGGAGATAGTTCCGAGAGGCTTTGTTGCAACGTTGGAGATTCAGTCTACTTTGATGGATAAGATTAGAGAAGCTCAAAAGACTGACAAGGAGATTGCCTCTATAAAGGAGAAGATGAGCAAAGGAAAAGCTAAAGGATTTCGTGAGGATGAGCATGATACCTTATGGTTTGAGGACCGCGTTTATGTGCCTAATGATTCGGAGATCAGGAAGTTGATTCTGCAAGAGGCCCATGATTCACCGTATTCGATTCACCCAGGAAATACCAAGATGTATTTGGATTTGAAGGATACTCTGGTGGACCGGAATGAAAAAGGATATTGTGGAGTATGTAGCAGTTTGTGATGTATGTCAGAGAGTGAAGGCAGAGCATCAGAAGCTAGCAGGATTGTTACAGCCATTGCCAATTCCCGAATGGAAGTGGGATAAACTAGGCATGGATTTTATCACGGGATTGCCCAGGACTCGTTCAGGCTATGACTCGATTTGGATTGTAGTCAATCATTTGACGAAAGTAGCTCATTTCATCCCAGTGAAGACCACTTACACCAGTGCTAAGTTGGCAAAGATATACATGACCAGGATCATATGTCTGCATGGAGTTCCGAGGAGCATTGTATCAGATAAAGGAGCCCAATTTACCTCAAAGTTCTGGAATCAGTTGCACAAAACTTTGGGTACTAGGCTAGAGTTCAGCACAGCCTTTCATCCACAGGCAGATGGACAGACCGAGAGAGTCAATCAGATTTTGGAGGATATGCTGAGAGCTTGTGTGCTAGATTATGGATCTAGTTGGGACGACAATTTGTCATATGCAGAGTTCTCTTACAACAACAGTTATCAATCCAATTTGAAGATGGCCCCTTTCGAAGCATTGTACGGAAGGAGGTGCAGAACCCCATTGTCGTGGGATGAAGTTGGAGACTGCCAGTTGTTTGGACCAGATTTGATTAAGGAGTCCGAACAGAAGGTGAAGTTGATTCGCGAAAGGCTCAAGGTAGCCCAGTCCAGACATAAGAGCTATGCAGATTCTAAATGCAAGGAGACAGTTTACGAAGTCGGAGATAGAGTTTATCTTCGAGTATCTCCACTTCGAGGAGTTAAGCGCTTTGGAGTTAAGGGAAAGTTAGCGCCACATTTTCTAGGACCATACAAAGTTTTGGAGCGTATGGGAGAAGTTGCCTACAAGTTGGAGTTGCCCGAAGGGTTGTCAGGAGTTCACGATGTGTTCCATGTTTCCCAGTTGAAGAAGTGCCACGAAGAGATGGCTGATATACCGCTAAGAGATACAGTACCGCTGGAAGCGATTCAGTTGGATAGTGATTTGACCTATGAGGAGAAACCAGTCAAGATTCTCGAATATGCCATCCCAGTCACCCGCAGCAAGGTTATCAAGTTTTGCAAGGTTCAGTGGAGCCACCATACCGAGGATGAAGCCACCTAGGAGCGAAAGGAAGATCTGCTAAAGGACCACCCTCACCTAGTTTCCAGCCAACCCGAATCTTGGGGGCGAGATTCATCTTAAGGAGGGTAGGTTTGTAACATCCCAAATTTTCAATTTGGAATATTATACACTAGATCATCATTGCATATCATTATTCTATTGCTTTTGGCCTGATCCAGAAATTCTATGCAACTCAAGGACCCACGGAGAGAGTTGGGGATTTCGTTATTTTCATATTTGACTTTTCTCAAATTTTGAAAATAGGATCATTTGATTTTATTTATTTTATCTTCAATTATTTCAATTATAAAAATATGAGAGAGGGAATAAAATGACTTTCCCAAAAATAAAGAAATATTGGAGATTTAATAATAAAATCAAATAAGATTTTATTTCGGAGTTTTTGCTATTTTATTTGAATTTAGGAAAATTGCACGTTTTTTCAAAACTGCATTTTAGGGCCAAGAAAATGTTCATCTCGTTATAAATATTTTATTTAGACGGCGAAAATTTGTTTTTGCATTTTTAGTTTTTTATTTATTTCTCTAGGATTGATTTTCTGTTCGGCGGAATTGTTTTAAAAAAAAATCTCCTGCGCCCGACTGGGCCAAAGGTCCAGCCGAGCCAAGCCAGGCCCACGCCGCCGCCGCTGATCCAGACAAGGAGTCCGAGACGGACTCCTCCGCCGCCGCCTTGACCCCTCACACAAGCCACCACCACCCCTTTATATACGCCGCCACCCCGCCGCCTCACCCCGTGCCGCCCCGCCACCGAGCCACGGCCGCCGCCTTCCCGCCGCCGCCGCCGCCAACGCCTGTCGCCGCCACCCACGCCAACCGCCGCCACCGCCGTTCCTCGCCGGAGCCCGAGCCGAGGTAGCCGCCCCGCCACCTCGGTTTTCTTAAGAAAACCCGATCTGGTTTTTTTGTAGAAAACCCTAGGTTTTTTTGATTGGTATTTTTTCTGGTTTATTTGTTTAGCGAGCGTTCGCTCGTTCATTCATTTTAACGGATGAGTTTACCGTTTAGTTTCAGTTAACAAATGTTCGTTCGTTAAACTGTTCGTCAGTTTTTTTCTTTTTCTCGGATTTTCTGCGATTATTCCCGATCGCGATTTCTGATCCGATTTTCGTTCTAGTATAATTTTTCGCTCGTTTATCGGAATCAGGCGATTCAAGAGCCTAGAGTTTCATCTCGAAACTCTCTTTCCGTTTAACCAACTCAAACAAGTTTTTGCTTCTATAAAATTTGACTTAGGTCCAGATTAGTAAATGAAGCTTGTTTCTTTCGCCGTTTGTGTTTTGTTGCTTCGTTTGATTGGATTCTTTTTGCAAACCTGAGTTCTTAAGTTGAACTTTCTCGTTAGTTCTCTTATTTGAGTTTTACCCGTGCATTAGGTGAGTACTTATCGTATGCTTGTTTGTTTGCGACAGAGTACCCAGAGTGCGCCGCTTGCTACTTCAAATCTCTAGGTTTCACGGATCATCAACAAGGCAAGTAACACTTTAATCATACCTCCTTACTACCCAGTTTTATTGCATTAGATCAACCCTCAAACAATTGCATGATTAGGATCTGTTTAATATGTGGGTTTTGGGAAGTAGATGAGGTAGAACCTATTACCTGTTTTATTATCAAACCCTTGGGAGTTACTTCTACGTTTGCTTATTATGCCATGCTATGCTAGTACACGTGGATTGGGTGAGTGTATGCATGACAGATGCGAGATTGTTATTTAATGGTTTATTTAAGGTGGCAACTTAAACACACATCTGGGTGGATTGAGGCACCTGGGTATTCCAGCGATTGCCTGTTTTTTTATGGACCGCCACCCAGGCTCAAAGGGATCATGAGATTATTCATGCTAGAAACTTCCGTGTGCAGCCACAAGCTACTATGGGCTCTAGCATAGTTGATTAAGTCGTTAGAACTCTTACAGTGGTAGACTAGCAGATGTAGGGGATGTAGGTTGGTACTGTCTACCCAATCGTAAGGTGCAAACGCTTCTGAAAGACTATGTCTCGGTCATCCGTTTCTCAAACACCATGTAGTACGAGAAATCCAACGGAGGAGATTGCGTCTTGTGGGGAAAAGTGCACAAACTTCTGCAGAGTGTATAAACTAATCATGGTTAGCCGTGTCCCCGGTTATGGACGTTTTGAGTATCTAGTACCTGGATTATCATGTGAATCTCATCATGTCACTTTAATTAATTTTGTTGGGTTTAATGATGATGTTTAATTGGGATTGAGAGGATGTCTATCTTCTCAATGTTTAACAACCACCATGATAGTTACAATTTTTTATTCCTTTGAAGTTGGGAAAAATGGCTTTATGCAAAACTGTAACCATAGAGCTTTCCACCAGCCATTTATGCATGTAGTATAGCATATTTGTCTTCATTATTCTCTATGTGTTACATTGCCATCATATTCCATGTGCTGACCCGTTTTCGGGCTGCAACGTTCATGTTGCAGACTTTTCAGATGACGAGTAAGGTTCTTAGGTCGTGGTTCTATACTCAGTGATGCCGTTGGAGTTGATGGAATCACTTATCTTCCAAGCCTTCCGCTGTTATCATTATTAGATGGCCTTAAGCCATATTTATTGTAATAAGTTCTCTTTTGAACATTCGATGTAATAAGTGTGTGATTGCTACTCTGTTATAAATCCTCTGAGTACTATGCGTGTCAGCATTACTGATCCAGGGATGACACTAAAGCAAAATGATCAGACTGTTTGAGGTCTGGTCGCTACACCACAGGAAGAAGATGAAGGAGATGCAGAAATGAAGAAATGCAGTGAGTGTCAGTTAGTTAAGTGTCAGTGTTTAAGTTCAGTATGCTTTTTGCAACCTCTTGAGCACTGCGTTGGTTTTCCCTTGAAGAGGAAAGGGTGATGCAACAAAGTAGTGTAAGTATTTCCCTCAGTTTTTGAGAACCAAGGTATCAATCCAGTAGGAGGCTCCTCAAAAGTCCCTCGTACCTACACAAACAAACAAGAACCTCGCAACCAATGCGAAAAAGGGGTTGTCAATCCCTTCACGGTAGCTGGCAAAAGTGAGATCTGATAGAGATAATAAGATAAGATAAATATTTTTGGTATTTTTATGATAAAGATTGGAAAGTAAAGATTGCAAAATAAAGTAGATCGGAAACTTATATGATAAAAGATAGACCGGGGGCCATAGGTTTCACTAGTGGCTTCTCTCAAGATAGCATAAGTATTACGGTGGGTGAACAAATTACTGTGGAGCAATTGATAGAAAAGTGCATAATTATGAGAATATCTAGGCATGATCATGTATATAGGCATCACGTCCGCATCAAGTAGATCAAAATGATTCTGCATCTACTACTATTACTCCACACATCGACCGACTCCTGCCTGCATCTAGAGTATTAAGTTCATAAGAACAGAGTAACGCATTAAGCAAGATGACATGATGTAGAGGGATAAACTCAAGCAATATGATATAAACCCCACCTTTTTATCCTCGATGGTAACAATACAATACGCGCCTTGCTGCCCCTGCTGTCACTGGGAAAGGACACCGCAAGATTGAACCCAAAGCTAAGCACTTCTCCCGTTGCAAGAAAGATCAATCTAGTAGGCCAAACCAAACTGATAATTCAAAGAGACTTGCAAAGATAACTAATTACACATAAAAGAATTCTGGGGAGATTCAAATATTTCTCATAGATAAACTTGATCATAAACCCGCAATTCATCGGATCTCAACAAACACACCGCAAAAGAGTTACATCAAATAGATCTCCAAGAAGATCGAGGAGAACTTTGTATTGAGATTCAAAGAGACTGAAGAAGCCATCTAGCTAATAACTATGGACCCGAAGGTCTGTGGTAAACTACTCACAACTCATCGGAGAGGCCTTGGAGACGATGTAGAGGCCCTCCATGGTCGATTCCCCCTCCGGTAGAGCGCCGACGAAGGCTCCAAGATGGGATCTCGCGGATACAAAAGGTTGCAACAGTGGAAATAGTTTTTCGTGGTGCTCCTGGATGTTCTCGGGGTACATGGATATATATAGGAGGAAGAAGTAGGTCGGTTGAGCCACGAGGGGCCCACGAGGGTGGTGGGGCGTGCCCACCCCCCTAGGGCGCGCCCTCCTGCCTCGTGGCTTCCTCGTCTGCTTCTTGACGTCCACTCCAAGTCTCCTGGATTGCGTTTGTTGCAAAAAGATCGCTCCGGAAGGTTTCATTCTGTTTGGACTCTGTTTGATATTCCTTTTCTTTGAAACACTGAAATAGGCAAAAAAACAACAATTCGGGCTGGGCCTCCGGTTAGTAGGTTAGTCCCAAAAATGATATAAAAGTGTAAAGTAAAGCTCATAAACATCCAAAATGGGTAATATAATAGCATGGAACAATCAAAAATTCTCCAACGTATCACTTTTGCAGTCAGTGTTTAAGTTCAGTTATGTACTGAAGAACTGCATGTGATGTACTGAAGACTATGACATGAGAAGACATCGCGTGAAGACTATGGAGTGCGAAGACATAGTTGTTTCGTAGTTTCCTTTTCTTCTTTGTTGAGTCATCGGAACCACCGTACTGTTAAGTGGGGTCCAAGTGAACAAAGTCAGAGTGACTAATGTGATGCTTAACCAAATCCTATGTCTTCAAGCGAAGACAATGAGAGCAAATCTTATCTAGATCTGGATGAGTCAGCTTTATTTGTAGTCCAACTCAAGCTGCCATGTGTGTTTGAAATCTGATCGTTGGACACGTGGCAGTTCCTTAGTGATCCAAGGTCATTTTGGACAAATCAGGTCGGGTTGCCTCCTGGCTATAAATAGCCCACCCCCCCTACACCATAAATTGGTGGCTGCTCAGAGTTAGTGCATGGCTTTTGTTGTTTGAGAGCAACCCACTTCCGAAGCATTTGAGAGAGAAATCCTTGCAAGGACAAAGCCCAAAACACCCAGAGCCAAAGTGTGTTAGGCATCACTGAAATCGTTCTGTCCACGTGATCTGAAGACTTGTTACACTTGAGGACTGTGAATCCTCCAGCCGGTTAGGTGTCATGTTCTGAGCTTCCAAGAGTCATTGTGGATTGTCGCTGAACGAAGCCTGTGAAGGTTTGGAAGTATACCTTGAATACTTACCAGAGTGATTGGGCGAGGACTAAGTGTCCTTAGCTCAAGGGGAATAAGGTGAAGACGCGGTCTTATGAGTTGAATCTCAGCCTCCCTAACCAGACGTACAATTGTCACAGCAACTGGAACTGGTCCAACAAATCCTTGTCCCCTCCAAGCAACTGGTTCTATCCTTTACCTCTCCTTACTTACAGTTTGTCTTCATGAAGTCATTGCCTCCCTGCATGATTTGATTGTCTTCACTATGTGAACACTATTGTTGTTTGGCTTCATACTATCATCCATCCTGAATCTTACTACCTAGCTGCTGATAGTCTTCGTGATTTCTCTTCATTGCTTACTTGACTATGGCTTGCCTAGTGTAGTCTACCTTCCGCTGCATATCAATAGGTTCATTGCTACTGTTTGTCTTCAAAGCCCCATGTTTTGAAGACTTTCATAAAAATCGCCTATCCACCCCCTCTAGTCGATAACTAGCACTTTCAATTGGTATCAAAGCAAGGTGCTCCCTTGTTCTGTGTGATTTGGTTTAACCACCTGGAGTTTAGCTATGTCAACTGGAGGGATAATCAAAGTCTCTGCTGCGTGCCCTGTCTTCGATGGCACTGATTACCCCTAATGGAAGAATAAGATGCGTATGCATCTTGAAGCCATTGACATCGACCTCTGGTATGTCATCAAGAACGACGTTCCCAAGGTCGATGAAGGTGTCACTACTGCTGATGTCAAGAGGTTCATTCAACTGGACTTGACTGCCAAGAACATCATGTGTGGTCATCTAACCAAAGGATAGTATGGTCGTGCGAGTGCTCTCGAAACTGCGAAGCTAGTCTAGGACTGGCTCTTCGAGGTCAACGAATGCGTCTCAACCCATAGAGATTCAAGGATTAGTGTTCTTCGCAATCTCTTCAACCACTTCAAGAGAAATGACAATGAGAATGTCCAACTAACATTTGATCGCCTCACAGATATCAGAAATGAGCTTCATGCTCTCGGCGCCACTGAGATCACCAAGCACGAAATCATCAAGACACTTCTGAGATCGCTTGACACCTCATTTGACACCTTGGACCTGATGATTCAAGAATGCCTTGACTTCAAGACTCTCGATCCGTCTGACATACTTGAGAGGCTCAACACACATGAGTTCCAGCTATCTGAGAAAAGAGATATCTGTGGTCCCAACTATGGCCGAACTCGCGCTTTGAAGGCAAAGGTTGTTTCCTCATCTGAAGAAGAATATGACTGCAGTTCTGGGGATCCTAAAGACATTGGAAAGGAGCTTGCTATGCTTGTGAAGAAGTTCCAGAAGTTCACTAAGAAGAAAGACTTCAGAAAGTCTTCAAGATCCATCTCTAGTAATGATGAAGCTTCCTCTCGTGATCACAAGAAGAGAACATGCCACAAGTGCAAGAAACCTGGTCACTACATCTCTGAGTGTCCACTGTGGGACAATGAGATCAAGAAGAAGAAGAGCAAGGAATATGATTCTGATCACAAGAAGAAGAAGAAATCCTCAAAGTCTTCTTCCAAGTCTTCGTCGAAGTCTTCATCACACAAGTAGAGCTCATCAAGAAAGGCTCGTGCGTTTGTTGGCAAGGAGATGGATTCAGAGGAGGAGTCTACATCCGAGGAGGCAGAGGTGGATTCTAAGGAGGAATCAGATTCCGGTGTGGCAAGCCTGGCTCTAGCTTCAGTGTATGTTGCCAAGTCCATCTTCAACACTGAAGACAATGGCCTCGTCACCAACACTGATGCTATGGATGAGGATGACTCTGCTCCCACCTACTGCTTCATGGCACGTGGTGCCAAGGGTACGACATCAAAGGCTTTAGAATGGATTATGGACAGTGGATGCACTTACCACATGACTGGTGATCGAAGTCTTCTGATGGATTCAACCCTACGTCCGTCTGACAAAAGTCACATGACGTTTGCTGACATTGGTAAAAGCAAGGTATTGGGTCTAGGCAGGGTTGTAATCTCAAAGGATCAGCACATGGGTAAAGTGATGCTTGTTGAATGCCTTGGTTTCAACTTAATGTCTGTCTCAATGGTTTGTGATCTGAACATGATTGTGATATTTGGAAAATATCGTTGCCTTGTGCTTATGGAATCTGACAAATCTCTAGTCGGTATCGATTGTACATGGTAGATTTCTCAGCAGGACCACAGTTGTCTGTATGTCTTCTAGCAAAAGCTTCAGAGTGCTGGCTCTGGCATCAGAGGCTAGGACATGCTGGCATGAGGAACCTGTACACTCTCGCGAAGAAGAAGTATGTCATGGGCATCGAGGGCGTCAAGTTCAAGAAGGATCATCTATGTGGTGCCTGCGAAGCTGGAAAGATGACTAGGGCCAAGCTTCCCTTGAAGACAATCATGACGACATCACGTCCTTTCGAGCTGCTTCACATGGACTTATTCGGCCCTACCCACTACTCTGCTCTTACTACCACTGCTTGTCTCTATGGCTTCGTCATTGTTGTTGATTACTCAAAATATACATGGGTGCATATAATCCTCTAGAAGAATGAAGTGCAGGATGTCTTCAGACGATTCGCCAATCGTTCCATGACAAACTATGGCATCAAGATCAAGCACATCAGAAGTGATAACGGCACAGAATTCAAGTACACCGGCCTCGACACATATCTTGATACATTGGGCATCAATCATGAGTTCTCAGCTCCTTACACACCTCAGCAGAATGGCATCATGGAGCGCAAGAACAGAACCCTCATTGAGATGGCTCGGACGATGCTTGATGAGTACAAGACTCCAAGGAAGTTCTAGCTTGAAGGCATTGGTACTGCATGCCATGTCATCAACCGTGTTTATCTACACAAGCTTCTAAAGAAGACCTCATATGAGCTACTAACTGGTAAGAAGCCAAACGTCCGTTACTTCAGAGTATTTGGTGCTAGGTGCTGGATCAAGGATCCACATCACACTTCAAAATTTGCACCGAAAGCACATGAAGGTTTTATGCTTGGATATGGAAAGGATTCACACTCCTACAGAGTCTTCAACCTCTTTCACTATAAAGTGGTTGAAACTGTGGATGTGCGGTTCGATGAGACTAACGACTCGCAAAGAGAGCACCTGCCAAATGTGCTAGATGAAGTCCCACCTAGTGAATCTATCAAGCTGATGGGTACTGGAGAAATCATACCTTCAGAAGCTCAGGCTGAAGAAGAAATCATCATTGCACCAAATCAACCTGAAGACAATGCTCAGCTTGAAGTCAATGCTGAAACTGAAGACAATGATTTGCAAGGGCAAAATCTTCTACCAGTTCATCCCCGTGTTGCAAATGAAGTACAGATTGAGAAGATAATTGATAGCATCAATGCACCTAGTCCACTCACTCGTTCTAGAGCAATGCAGCTAGAAAATTTCTGTGGGCACTTTGCATTTGTTTCTATATCTGAACCCAAGAAAGTTGCTGAAGCTTTCATGGAACCTGAATCGATTCAAGCTATGCAAGAAGAGCTTCAACAGTTCGAGCTGAACAATCCATGGGATTTGGTCAAGCGTCCTGATCCTCGCAAGCACAATATCATAGGCACCAAATGGATATATCGCAACAAACAAGATGAGCATGGTCAAGTTGTCATAAACAAGGATAGTCTAGTTGCTCAAGGTTACACTCAAGTAGAAGGGATTGACTTCGATGAAACATTCGCTCCCGTGGCTAGGCTTGAAGCCATTCACATACTGCTAGCCTATGCCAACCATCACAAAATTCTTCTGTACCAAATGGATGTGAAGAGTGCCTTTCTCAATGGCAAGATTGAAAAAGAAGTGTATGTTGCACAACCACCTAGCTTTGAAGATCCAAAACATCCTGATATGGTATACAAGCTCAACAAGGCACAGTATGGCCTCAAACAAGCTCCTCGCGCTTGGTATGATACACTCAAAGACTTCCTGAAGAGCAAAGGCTTCAAACCTGGTTCTCTAGATCCTACACTCTTCATGAAGACATATGATGGTGAACCGTTTGTGTGCCAAATCTATGTGGATGACATTATCTTCGGCTGCACTAACAAGAGATACAGTGATGAGTTTGGGCACATGATGCAAGAGCAATATCATATGTCCATGATGGGTGAGCTGAAATTTTTCCTCGGTCTTCAAATCCGTCAGCACAGCAACGACATCTTCATATGATAAGAAAAATACCTCAAAGATTGCCTGAAGAAGTTTGGAATGCAAGACTGTAAAGGATACACGACGCCAATGCCAACCAAACGTCATCTGGGCCCCGATGATAATGGTAAAGAGTTTGATCAAAAGGTAAACCACTCCATGTTTGGTTCTTTACTATATTTATGTGCATCTAGGCCAGATATAATGCTTAGCGTTTGTATGTGTGCCCGATTCCAAGCGGCACCAAAGGAATGACATCACTTAGCTGTGAAGCGAATTCTTCGATATTTGGCTTACACCTCAACACTAGGATTATGGTATCCAAAGGGCTCAGAGTTTGATCTAGTTGGATTCTCAGATGCTGATTATGCTGGTGACAAGGTTGATCGCAAGTCTACACAAGTCACATGTCACTTTCGTGGACGATCTCTTGTCTGTTGGTCTTCAAAGAAGAAGAACTATGTATCTCTCTCAACTGCTGAATCTGAATACATTGCTGCTGGATCTTGCTGCGCTCAACTTCTATGGATGAAGCAAACTCTCAAGGACTATGGTATCCATCTGAAGCATGTGCCACTCTACTACGAAAATGAAAGCGCCATCAAGATTGCCAATAATCCAGTTCAGCACTTGAAGACCAAGCACATTCATATCCGTCATCATTTTCTCAGAGATCATGTCATGAAGGAAGATATTGATATCATTCACGTCAACACTGAAGAGCAATTGGTAGATATCTTCACAAAGCCCTTGGATGAGAAAAGATTTTGCAAGTTGCGGTGTGAGCCAAATATCTTAGATTCCTCAAATGTCCTGTAATTGGACACACACATCCTAACGCTTATGCATGTTGACGGCTTAGATGTGCAACACACGAAGTAACGTATATCTTTAATCAATGAAGACATACACTCTAAGTGTGAATACATTAACGTGGAATTTGACTTCGGAGCGCCACGATAATTGTGCATCGTGTCCGGGTCTAATACTTCCTATATGGTGGGTAACGCCACCACCAAATTCTTATTGAAGTGCTTATTTTAGCGTCATGGTTGCTGTCGGTGTCAAAACCGGCGGATCTCGGGTAGGGGGTCCCGAACTGTGCGTCTAGGCGGATGGTAACAGGAGACAAGGGACATGATGTTTTTTACCCAGGTTCGGGCCCTCTCGATGGAGGTAAAACCCTACTCCTGCTTGATTAATATTGATGATATGGGTAGTACAAGAGTAGATCTACCACGAGATCAAGGAGGCTAAACCCTAGAAGCTAGCCTATGGTATGATTGTATGTTGTCCTACGGACTAAAGCCCTCCGGTTTATACAGATACCGGAGAGGGCTAGGGTTACACAGAGTCGGTTACAATGGTAGGAGATCTACATATCCGTATTGCCAAGCTTGCCTTCCACGCCAAGGAAAGTACCGTCCGGACACGGGGCAGAGTCTTCAATCTTGTATCTTCGTAGTCTTGATAGTCCGGCGGATATTGATAGTCCGGCTGTCCGGACACCCCCTAGTCCAGGACTCCCTCAGTAGCCCCCGAACCCGGCTTCAATGACGATAAGTCCAGCGCGTTTATAGTCTTCGGCGTTGCAAGGCGGGTTCTCCCTTCAAATTCCATGTACCTGCCGAACAGTGTCCGGCTTCATCTTGAATACTGTGTTCCTCGGCTTCTACGCCAAATAAAGGCCCTCTCCCACGCGTCGCACGAATGCGAAAAGCCAGGGTGTTTTTTGCTTTTCACCCCCCAATTGTGCGAGTCAACCGCCTATAAAAGAGGCAAGAATTCAGATCTACACCACACCATCTTCCTCCCGTGAATACTCCATCGAAGCGCCTTTGACCTAGAAATCCATTCCACCATGGATCGTCACCACAGCTCTTCTTCGCGCACTCCCAGCCCACCGCCGGGGAGTTGGAGGAGGTGCTCTATTTCGCACAACGAGCTCGAGAAGCTCCAATCGAGGGGATTCCTCCCTCCGGCCATTATGATCCCAGTCCGGGCCGGACTGGTTACTTATCAAGGTGGGAGACAGGCGGAGGACACTCCAAGCCCCAATAAGGGGGAGCGAGTATGTTTTGTCCCTTATCTGACGAGGGGACTCGGATTTCCAATACATCCGTTCCTCCGAGGGCTCCTGAAGTTCTACGGACTCCAGCTCCACCACCTTACGCCCGCCTTTGTGCTGCATATCACGGGCTACGTAGCTCTTTGCGAGCTATTCCTAGGCATTGCGCCCCATTTCGCATTGTGGAAGAGGTTGTTTTGCCTCGTACCCCGTTCTTACCAGGGGTCCATATATCAAGTGGGCGGCGCCGAAATATGGCGCATCGCCGGGACCGGATACCTATCCGGCACTCCCAAGAGGGCGTCCGAAGACTGGCCCTCGGAATGGTTTTATATAGAAGACGCTCCGCTACCAGACCCAGTCCGGATCGGCCTCCCGGAGTTTAGTGCTGCTCCCTTGAAGAAACGCCTCAGCTGGCGCCCGCGGAGCCCCCGATTGGAGGAAGACAAGAGCGTCCATTATTTGATGGGCCGGATAAGATTAATGGCTCATTCCGGCTTGACCATGATCGGAGTCATGGCGACATGCATCAAGCGAGGGGTACAACCACTGCAATACAGAGGCCACCCCATGTGGGATTTTAACGGGGAAGACGATGCTACCCGGCATGGCCGCAAAGGGCCAGATTCGACCGAGGATCTGGTGAAGATCCTGTCCAGTCTGTACAAGGGGGAGAAGGAGGATTTCCTTCGAACGAACCCTTTGAATGGGTTTTCCATGATCAACCCCAGAGGATTGGTAAGTGAACACCTTGAAGGGCCCAGCCCATGCTTTCGAAGTTTAAGCTTCTTACATTATGTCTTCGGCGCAGGGTCTACGCCGGATTGTGGAGGACATGGTAAGTCCTGCTCCGCAACCCGAGGATCCAGAAGGATCCCTGGGTCCGGCCTCCGAAGAGGACCCTGATATTGAGGTGGAGCTGATCGACGGGGTGTATCACCAGCTCAACATAGACAATGCTTTGGTCGCCATTACGGCGGACTACCCCGGACTGAGTCCGGCTTCCCAGGTGACTGCGACCGAAGTCCGGACACCATTATCTCATCCCTGCCCATTTCTGACCTTCGCGAATGATGGTATTTTGCAGGAAGCGCCTTTACGGCAGGAAGCCGAGGCCGCGGCGGCCGACCAACAGAGGTCAGTCCGAACCAGCAGGCGGAAAAGGAGCGCAGTGCGGACGGAAACGTCACCGCAAAGGTATAGCTCGTATTTGAATTTTTAGAGCAACGTTCCGAGAAAACGTCTAAGTGCCCATGATTTCTGTACGAGAAAAAGCGCTCGCCGGACTGCGAGCGCAGGAATTGCCAATCCGACCAACACCGGCCAGGCCCCAGCGCCTGGCCTGGAGGGGAAGGCAAGCGCAAGACGCGAGCCGGATCCTTCTCCAACGGAGGATACCGACAGACTGTCCGCCACCAAGTCTGAGGTGGAGAGCGCCATGAACCATAGGCGCCGCCGGACAATATTTCAAGAAGCGTGCTTTTCCCCTGAGTCATTGGACGCCTTTAACGCAGGGGACGCGCATCTCCGTGCTGCTCAAAATGGTTTTACCAGAGCCACGGAGCAGTATGTGAAGGACATACGGGTAAGGAAATTTTAATGGTTGTATATACCAGTAGCCCCCGAGACTTAAGTTAGTTATGCTAACTGATTTAAGGATCATTGTAAATTTTAGGCACTTAACGAGAAGAACGCCCACCTGTCTCGGGAGCTGCAAGATTGCAAGGCCCAACTTGAGGCCGCACTTGCTGCCGTAGGAGGAGACGGAAAGACCCCTCCCGGTAACACATTTTTATAAATACAAGCGCTGTGCGGCGTGCGCGCGAGTCTAATAATGACATTTGCAGGTACCGCCGGACAAGATCCGGACAGGCAAGCATTGCTACGCCAGCTAAAGGCCGGCGAGAGTGTGCTACATAGAGTTCAGCAGGAAAGGAACAAGCTCCAAGATGCCAACGCCAAGCTCGGAGAAGAGCTAAAAGGCGTACAGGCCGAGCTGTCCGGCTCCGTTAAGGAGAACCAGCGGCTTCGTCGCAGCATTTATAGTAAGTGCTTGAGCGAACTCTTTTGAAAAGAAGAGCCCGGCGAGGAAGCGTTTTGACATGATATGTCTTGTAGGTATACTCACGGGTCGTCTTGCAGAGGAGATGCCCATATCAATGGGTGATCAACTTCCCGAACTGTTGCAACTACTCGAACGAGTTCGGCAGGCAATGAGCGGCGTCGTTCAGGCTTTATGGCCAGCCCTCACCCTACCCGAGAGCCTCGGGGAGCTTGCGGAGAAGCTGCAGGGAGTGCGGCAGCACTTCCTTTTGTGGAAGATTTCGGCTTGCCGTCAAGGTGCGAGGGAGGCTTGGGCCATGGTGAAGACGCGGTACAAGAGGGCAGATCCCAACCATATGGCCGAAGTTGGACCAGTGGGGCCCGACGGGAAGGAGATCCCTGTGAGTTTAGTGTATAGCCAAGTAGAGTTGGCTGCTAAATTTTCCCAACAGGACTGTAAATTAGACAGCATGTTAGACGGGATTGAGGAGGAATACAATCAATAAATTTGACAATGTATGTTATCCTTTAAAGTGACATGTGAAATGCCTTCTAGCCGGATTGTAGATCGTTTGTCTTTGCCGACCTTTTCGCTTCGACCTCGGGACCCTAGAGTCCGGAGTGTGTCCAAATACCTTTTTGGTTAAGAAACGACCGTGGTATGCATGGAGACCAGGCGTAGGGGTCATTAGTGCTTTATCAGACAAGTGCCCAACTAGTTATGTTATATTACATGGTTAGTAAGAAACATGTTCCAGGGAGAATAGTTCCGTTAAGGGTTCCTTTCGCTGGGAGGCATGCCCTAAAGTGCATGTCCGGACTGCAAAGAAAGCAGTAAAACATCTGGGGGCAGATAGGTAAATAGGTAAAAAGTCATCTTTTAAGTCACCGACCGAATATTCCCTTAAGAACTCGAGCTTTCGGCTTCACCCAGTCTGAGGTACACATCCGGCTGACCCGGCAGTAACAATCGCAGAGGTGCTCCCTTTACCTCCTAGCCGAACAATCGGGAACGTAGGGGTAAGCACAGGAGCCAGGCAACCCAGCTTGGCCAAAACTTAAGTCATATCGATGCATATAATGGCGAATAAAAGGTACATGTGGAAGCTTGACACATGTGATGGGTATAAAACCCGTATAATTAGGCTTCTGTAAAAGAAGCCCCCAGGAATAATGAGTGTGGATAGCACATCATGCGTATACTTGAGCTTCTGTAAAAGAAGCCCCCAGGAATAATGAGTGCGGATAGCACATCATGCGTATGCAAAGAATGCAAAAAATAGGCCCGGAAGGGTTTTTTTAAATAAAAAAGGATAAAAAGAGAAACAAAAGACAGCCGAAGTGTAAAAGTTTGGACGGGGAAGGGGACGAACTCTTAGTCCGGCGCTAGGCATAGAATCGTCGGAGGCGGGCTGCGTTCCATGGGTTCGGCTCGAGTCGGTTATCCGACGCATTTCGTAGACGGTACGCTCCGCCAGTCAGTACTTGATCGATGATGAAGGGAACCTCCCATTTGGGCTTGAGCTTGTCCTTTTTCTTGTCCGGCAGGCGTAGAACTAGTTCACCAATGTTGTAAGTCTTGGCCCGTACTTCTCTGCTTTGATATCTTCGGGCCTGCTGCTGATAGAATGCGGAACGAGCCTTCGCGACATCGCGTTCTTCCTCCAATGTGTCCAAGCTGTCCTGCCGATCAAGCTCGGCTTCTCTTTCCTCATACATGCGCACTCGAGGTGAGTCATGAATAATGTCACAGGGCAAGACTGCCTCTGTGTTTTGACCGGTTTGGCCTCTATCCATTTGGTGAATTTATCCACCATGACCAATAGGTACTTTTTCTTGTGGGTTCCCCCTTTAAGGGGTCCAACCATGTCAAGCCCCCAGACCGCGAACGGCCAGGTAATGGGTATGGTTTTGAGGGCGGTGGGTGGCATATGGCTCTGATTAGCAAAGAGCTGACAACCAACGCATCGCTGGACCAAGTCCTGTGCGTCTGCCCGAGCCGTCGGCCAATAAAATCCTGTACGGAATGCCTTTCCTACAAGGGCCCGGGCTTCTGCGTGGTGTCCGCCTAGTCCGGCATGAATTTCAGCCAGGAGGTTTCGCCCTTCTTCTTCGGAGATGCACCTTTGAAGGACTCCGGTGGTACTTTTCTTATAAAGTTCTCCCTCATGGACCTTGTAGGCCTTCGATCGCCGGACTGTGCAGCGGGCCTCATTTTGGTCTTCGGGAAGTTCCTGCCTAAGTAAGTTGGCTAGGAAAGGTTCTGTCCACGCGGCGATTACCGCCATTATGACGTGGGTGGAGGGTGTTATGTTGTCTGCCGAATCACCAGTTGGTGCGGTTTTCTCCGGTTTGTAGCTACCGGGCTCCTCTTCCCATAGTACGGATGGCTTGAAGAGCCGTTCTAGGAAGATATTTGGAGGGACAGCATCACGTTTAGCACCGATGCGTGCCAGGATGTCGGCCGCTTGGTTATTATCTCGGGCTATGTGATGGAATTCGAGTCCTTCAAACCGGGCTGACATTTTCAGGATAGCGTTACAATATGCTGCCATTTTCGGATCCTTGGCGTCGAAGTCTCCATTTATTTGGGATATTGCAAGGTTTGAGTCCCCGCGCACCTCTAGGCGTTGAATGCCCATGGAGACCGCCATCCGGAGACCATGAAACAGGGCCTCGTATTCGGCTACATTGTTGGAGTCCGTGTACATTATTTGAAGTACATACTGGACTGTATCTCCGGTGGGGGACGTCAGGACGACGCCAGCCCCCAGTCCGGCCAACATTTTGGAGCCGTCGAAATGCATAGTCCAATTGGAGTACGCGCCGTACTCTTTAGGGAGTTCGGCTTCAGTCCATTCGGCGACGAAGTCAGCCAAAACTTGTGACTTTATAGCTCGTCGAGGTTTATAAGTGATGTCGAATGGTAAGAGCTCAATGGCCCATTTTGCTATCCTGCCCGTTGCGTCACGGTTGTTTATAATGTCATTGAGTGGTACTTCAGAGGCCACTCTTATCGAGCACTCTTGAAAGTAGTGCCGGAGCTTTCGACACGCCATGAACACCGCATATGCTATCTTCTGATAGTGCGGGTAACGGGATTTGCAGGGGGTTAACACAGTGGATACATAATACACTGGTTTTTGAAGAGGGAATTTATGCCCTTCTGTCGCTCGTTCGACGACGAGCACTGCGCTTACAACTTGATGTGTTGCTGCGATGTATAACAACATTGGTTCGCCCAGAGTGGGCGCAGCCAGGACCGGATTTGTTGCCAGTATGGCCTTTATTTCTTCGAGTCCGGCAGTGGCAGCATCCGTCCACTCGAAGTGTTCGGTGCGCCTGAGGAGGCGATAGAGGGGCAATGCCTTTTCTCCTAAACGGGAGATAAAGCGGCTTAATGCTGCCATGCATCCTGTTAATTTTTGTATTTGTTTGAGGTCTTTTGGAATATCCAACTGTGACAGAGCTCGGATTTTGGCCGGATTTGCTTCAATTCCTCTACCGGATACAATGAAGCCCAACAGCTTTCCAGCTGGTACACCAAACACGCATTTTTCTGGATTCAGCTTGATGTCATATGCTCTGAGGTTGTCGAATGTGAGCCTCAAATCGTCTACTAAAGTTTCGACGTGTTTTGTTTTGATGACTACGTCGTCTACGTATGCCTCGACTGTTTTGCCGATCTAGGTGGCCAGACATGTTTGAATCATGCGCTGATATGTTGCGCCGGCGTTTTTGAGTCCAAAGGGCATCGTGTTGAAGCAGAATGGTCCATATGGGGTGATAAATGCCGTTGCGGCTTGGTCTGCTTCCGCCATCTTGATTTGATGATAGCCAGAGTATGCGTCTAGGAAGCACAACGAATCATGCCCTGCTGTGGCATCGATGATTTGATCGATGCGGGGGAGAGGGAAGGGATCCTTTGGGCAAGCTTTATTTAGGTCTTTAAAATCGACACAGAGGCGCCAGGATTTGTCCTTCTTTGGTACCATCACCAAATTTGCTAGCCAGTCCGGATGTTTGATATCTCTAATGAATCCGGCTTCCAATAGTTTGGCTAGCTCTTCTCCCATTGCCTGTCTTTTGGGCTCGGAAAATCGTCGAAGAGCCTGTTTGACTGGCTTGAATCCTTTTAGGATGTTGAGGCTGTGTTCAGCCAACCTGCGGGGGATTCCGGGCATGTCTGAAGGATGCCAGGCGAAGATATCCCAATTTTCCCGAAGGAATTCGCGCAGTGCGGCGTCTATTTCAGGGTTCAACTGTGCCCTGATGGAGGCCGTCTTTGTTGGGTCCGTTGGTTGGACCTGGAATTTTATTATCTCGTCTGCTGGTTTGAAGGAGGTGTACTTGGATCTTTTATCGAGTATCACATCGTCCCTGTTCACCGTGGAGCGCAGCGCGGTGAGTTCCTCTGCCGCTAAGGCTTCGGATAGTGCCTCGAGGGCTAGTGCGGCTGTCTTGTTTTCGGCGCGGAGTGCTATGTCCGGATCACTAGCGAGAGTGATTATTCCGTTGGGCCTAGGCATTTTAAGCTTCATGTACCCGTAATGAGGTATTGCTTGAAAAATTGTGAATGCCTCTCGTCCTAATATGGCGTGGTATCCACTGCTGAACGAGGCCACCTGGAATGTGACTTCTTCGGATCTGTAATTGTCCGGAGAGCCGAACACCACATCGAGTGTGATTTTTCCTGTGCAGTGCGCTTCCCGGCTAGGGATTATTCCTCTAAAGGTTGTGCTGCTTCGCTCAATACGGCTCCAATCGATTTCCATTTTTCGCAGAGTTTCCTCGTAAATGAGGTTTAGTCCGCTACCGCCGTCCATGAGGACTTTTGTCAGTCGAAAGCCGTCCACTATGGGACTAAGTACCAGTGCGGCTGGGGCTCTGGTTGTTCGGAATGTGGGCTCGTCACTGCCATTGAAGGTAATGGCTGTGTCGCTCCATGGATTTGCTGTTGCTACTTGGTAGACTTCGGCGAGTTCGCGGATTGATCGTTTTCGCATATTATTTGATGCGAAAGTCTCGAAGACTGTTGATACCGTGCTGGTATTGTTGGAGTGGTTTCCCGGAGCTAGAAGCTCTTCGCCACTTTTGGCCACCTGCCGTAATATCCAACATGCTCAAAGGCTATGCGTTGGGACGGCTCCCTCTGTATTATGAAGCTTACAGGGTCCATTGAGCCATCCCTCCAGTACGGTTCCGTTTCCCTGACTGGGTTTTTGTTTTTTCGTTTTTTCATCTGGGGCCTGAGTGTAAGGCGCCCTTTTACTGCGGACTGGGTTTGGGGCCAGATTATCCCAAAATTGATTTTCGGTTTTCCGGAAACTCTCCATCGCACAGTACTTTCGTACTATGGATGCCAGATCGGTAAAGCGCGTAATTTTGCGACGATCAATGGCGTTTAGTATTCCCTTGTCCGTGTAGTTATTGCGGAAGATTGATATTGCGTTTTCCTCTTGGCAGTCCTTTATCCTGTCCATAACCAGGAGGAATCTGGCCCAGTAGTGATATACTGTTTCTGTAGGCTCTTGCCGTATTAGAGATAGATCGCATATGTCTGGGCGGGTGGGTGGAATAAACTCCGGATCCCTGCCCATGTTGAGGCTCAAAGGCAAGGGGTTTCCGAATTCGGAAGTGTGTTTTGCTGGGGACAATCTAGCGAGTCCGGGGCGATGCATGATTTTAAGTTCGATGCTCGATCGAAGTCCGTCCCTCCGCGGGAATCCGGCATGGAGGGTTCGGGAATCCGGACATGAATTGTTTTCAACACCGGCGAAGAATTGCCGTATTGCTCTTCCACCATTGCGACGTGGTGGGTGGCCTGGGGAGAGTTAATCTCCCTCAGATCGGTTTTAAGCCCAATCTGGTTGTAGTCCGTAGCGACTCCCAGGGCGGCGATGCGATCCAAGAGCTCATTGACAGATGAGAGCTCCATTGGATCTAACTGTTCGGCAGCTTTAGGGCTGACGCGAAGATTGCTTTCGACGACTTGAGAAGTCATTGTCGAAGCGGTGGCCGGACAGGCGGTCATGAGAAAACCGCCAAGCCGGATAGTTTGGCCGGCGGCCAAGGCCCCTCCGGCGAAAATATCGTCTTTGAAGACGGGGGGAGGCATCCGCTGTATCGGTGACAACATAGAGGAACTCTCAATGAAAGCACCAATGTCGGTGTCAAAACCGGCGGATCTTGGGTAGGGGGTCCCGAACTGTGCGTCTAGGCGGATGGTAACAGGAGACAAGGGACACGATGTTTTTTACCCAGGTTCGGGCCCTCTCGATGGAGGTAAAACCCTACTCCTGCTTGATTAATATTGATGATATGGGTAGTACAAGAGTAGATCTACCACGAGATCAAGGAGGCTAAACCCTAGAAGCTAGCCTATGGTATGATTGTATGTTGTCCTACGGACTAAAGCCCTCCGGTTTATATAGATACCGGAGAGGGCTAGGGTTACACAGAGTCGGTTACAATGGTAGGAGATCTACATGTCCGTATTTCCAAGCTTGCCTTCCACGCCAAGGAAAGTCCCGTCCGGACACGGGGCAGAGTCTTCAATCTTGTATCTTCGTAGTCTTGATAGTCCAGCGGATATTGATAGTCCGGCTGTCCGGACACCCCCTAGTCCAGGACTCCCTCAGTTGCATAGTCTTCGCATTTAGTTTGTCTTCAACATTGATTTGACTTCAAGGATTATCTTCACAATGTTGAGTTGGTATATACTCCCTTCGTCCGGAAATACTTGTCATCAAAATTTATAGAAGGGGATGTATCTAGATGTATTTTAGTTCTACATACATCCCTTTTTGTCCATTTTGATGACAAGTATTTTCGAACGGAGGGAGTGTCTTCATACTTGAATCTTTATTGATCTAATTGAATGTGATTGGACCCTAACCTCTTCTATGCTTCTTCCTCGAATTCTATCTGTCCAAATCATATGCATTCTATTGAAACCTATCGATTGTCTTCTCTGAGTCCTTGTCAGCAGAAGACAAAGTGACAAACATTTAAACCTGCTTTTAATGTTGTATCCTTATTGCCGGAATACTGGAGAAGCCGGAACGACCACCCGACAATCCAGGCATGCGAGGGAAGATGGAACAACTTCCAATAAGTTGCATGCATGCCACGTGTCCCTCAGATGTGAACCGCCAGGGGCACCTGCGTAATTGCGCTGCGCCACCCTTCTCCTTCCTATAAATACTCACCCCTCACGGTCAATATCTGTTCTTCCACCTCGCCACCTCGCTCAAACCCTAGCGCCTCGGCTAGCTCGCGTCAACGCCGGAGACGAAGCGCTTAGCTGTCACGAATTCTTCGACGCCGTCCTCACGCCAGCCGCGGACTTCGTCCTCTCCACCACCGCCGTAGGTGTCTTCCGCCGCCAAGTTAGGGCTTGGGAGATTGAACTGCTCGGCCTCTCCCTCTACCTCATCTAGCAGTTCGTCAGCGGTAATTAAAACTCACTTTTTACTGCCTTTTTGATCCGTCAAATTCATCCACTTCAACCAAAAGTGGTTTCGTCACTTCCAAATCAGGATTTGTCTTCATCTGCATCTCATATCAGGCCATGTATATTCACTTATGCTTCATAACTAGTTAGATTCCTCACTTGTAGCTATTCATGGATTCGTGCAAATCTGGAACTAACTCTCTTCAAATAAGTGAATGCCTTCACACTATGAGGTCAATGTCTTCTAAACTGATTTATCTTCAAAATCTTCTGAGAATGCATATGACCTCTTCCCCTTCCCTCGCGTCTCTAATGCTGTCACAGGTACATGTCCGTGGGAGAATCCCTTCGTTCTCATAGTTTGCATTCATTTGTAGAATACTTACAGCGTCACATCGAATCTCCTGAAGCCAGTTCTTGTCTGACCAACAGACAGAAGGCTTTCACTGTTTTGAGGCCAACCAGTCTGAACATTATGGTTTCAAAAAATTCTACACGGAAAGGTGGCAGGCAACGCCGTGGCAACACTGCACTTGATTTTCCTGAAAATCTGTATGATCTATACAAGTCTAACCCAGAGGAAAGAACATGATCCAGTGGATCAAAAGATACTGGGCAGAGTAATAGTTCAAATACAGGTTTGTAACACCTGAATATGCTGAAAAAAATGCCATCAAGAGCCCATGGGGTGACTTTCTGTATCGCGGCTTGGTGCCAAAGAACAAGGCTGAAGCTATTGAACAAGGGTTCTATCCCTGTATGGCCAGAGGACCACAGTCTGAGAATGCCGAACCATCTTCACTCTTATGATGTCGTGAAGACAATCTTTTCAAGTGCAACTATCAGTTTGCAAAAGATTCTGCTGTCAAGAACCAAAAGGAGTTTGGCGTCAACTTCAACCCTGGCCCCTCCGCTCCAAGACCAGATGGGACCCGTGAAGCAAATGAGAACATGATTGGCCGCTTCGCCAATTTTGACAGGCTTCTGTCTCATATTGCTGCCCAACGAGCTGCTGTGGAGGAATCTGAAGAAGAAGCTGATTCTGATGATGCTCCATCACCACAAAAGCAGAAGAAGGCAAAAGCTTCAAAGCCATATGCTACACCAAAAGCTTCAACCAGGAAGCCACTGAATGTTGCACTGCCTAAATCTAGTGTGCAGTCTGAAGATTTATCTTGTGGGGTCCAAGAGGACCAAGCAGCCATTGCCCAAGAAGACCACTGGGCAACCCCTCACTCCTTTTGCTATCCTGCGCAACGAGGATGACACCATTGATTTGTCCAGCGATGAAGATCTCGGTGATGATGCCCTTGAGATGCTAATCAAGAGCAAGCAAGAGGCGGAAATCTTCGACGATATGACCCTATTTGAAGTTGACATTCTTAACAACTTCATTGATGAGTGGTTCGATGACCAGAGCATTAGCATTGATGATCTTCAGCTTCCGGTGGACATCAGCGTCACATTCCACGGAGCCATTGCTAACGAGTTGGCCTTGGCTCAGAAGATTGTTGACCTCAAGAACAAAATTGATTATGAGAAGGCTCACTTCAAGAAGAACATAGCCAAGCTCAGCATGGCAGATGTTCAAATCTTCAAGAAGATGCTGCATGAGCTCACGGTAGAGTTTCGTAACAAGCAAAATGAGGCTAAAGGCTCACGAGAGCGCATGAAGTACTTCGCACAGAAATGTGTTCAAGCACACAATGAAGTTGAGAAGCGCAAACAAAAGAAGTCTGCTGTGATAGAAACTTAAGAACCAAGGCAGGAAGCACCTAACATTATCTTCCCTGCCAGCATGACAGGGTCAAATCCTAAGGTCACCTCAGCAGCTTCAGAGTTGAAGAAGACAAGGGCAGCTGAAGCTGAAGCCAAGAAGCAGAAGCACAAGGATACATCTGATGATGCCCCTTCCAAGAAAAATCTGAAGACTAAGGGATCTAAGTTTTCAAAGAAAAGTCGTGCTGCTGCCCCTGAGCCCCTTGTTGTTGAACCCATCTCTATTGTATATCCTGTCTGTGCAAATCGCGAGCGCCGTCTCATTGTCCATGAGCCTGCTTGCACAGAGGCGCCAGAATCTGAAGAAGTTCCAGCTGTTCAACCCATCGCAGCTGAAGACATTGGTCATTAAGACAATGTAGTTGATGATGAAGTCCTTCCTCAGCTCGTGCGCCAGTTGGTATCATCGCCTGCTCCAACAAGCAGTGAATACATTAGCATTGGTCGCCCATTGATGCCAATTTCTCAAGATGACTCCTGGTCTGAGCATCCACAAGAAGATACCCCTGATCAAGATGAGACCACTCCATACTCCACCAGCTCAAGTTACCTATCCAGTACTTGATGACGACAACTACATGGAGACCACTCCATCTCCAAAGGCGTCGCCAGCGTTTCAAAGGCTTCGCAAAGGTCTCAGGCCATTTGTCTCCATGTCCACCATCCCAGAAGATGATTCACAACAATCCAGCTCAGTGGCACGTCAAGTGTTCCCTGAAGAGAATCCTTATGTGACTTTTCATGCGTCTGAAGCTAAAGCTGCTGAAGACATTCTGGCTGCATCAGCCGAAGAAGAAGAAAGAAGAGAAGAAAGAGAAAGAGAATGTGATCGTGCCTGACCCTCTGGTCATTGACCAAATGGAGGTTGAGAAGAATGAGGCTGCCACCAACACTAGTACTGAAGCCAATGACCCTGTCTTGACTGAAGACCATGTGGAGCCTGAAGCCAATGTGAATCCTGAAGCTTCTGTGACGCCGGTCCTCACTGATGGTGCTATTCCTCCACCAAGGCCTCACACCATGGAAATAGCCTTCAATCATGAAGGGCAGCTGGTCACAGTTTGCTGGCCAATTATGATTCCCCCTACCGCTCCAGGACCACAATATGTATCACGTGGAGCATAGGCCTCAAGTTCAGAAGCCAAAGCCACGTCTGCCGCGACTTCCAAGTGTCGTAACCACACATGGCTCTTTCAGCGTGCTCAGTTTCAGAGAAGACAATAATTTCTTTGACAGTGCCAAGAACCCCTACAAGAAGCCAAGAATCTCATCTGACAGATTCTGGAGCCACCATCAACGAAGCTATTACTCTTGCATTCTATACAATCAAGACAGGATATTTCCTCACAGGCATCTGGATAGCGATGCTATGGCTAGGCTGCCATGTCAGGAAGAAGCCCTTGAATACTTTAGGGATGTTGGTCTTCTACATTTGTCCCTGACAAAGAGCACTGGAATGAAGAGCTCCTACTGTAGTTCTATGCCACTTTACATATTCGCGGCTACGACAGGGATCCGAAGACATGGATCCTTGAGTGGATGACAGGTGATGTGCATCATGAAGCCAAAGCTCAGGATATCATCAAGCTAACTTCCCTGCCCACTCCAGGTGAGCTGTATGAACCTGGTTGTTCGTTTTATCAGAATGAACTACAGAGCATATTTCAGAAGCCTGAGCCGAACATGAGCCAAATGCTTAGCATGATGAAGCCTTTGCCCCAAGACACTGAATATCCAAAGGAATTCTTTGTTGAGGACCTTGAGTATCTGCCATGCACAATATATCACATTCTGAGGTATACTCTCTGGCCCATCAAAGGCTATTCCTCTAAAGCCAAACTTGAAGGATCCATGAAGACTTTGGTGTTCTACATCGTCAATGGCATCAGATTCAACACTCAGGATTTCTTCATCATGCAACTTGCTGCTTCCGGGATTGATTTGTTTGGTCTGAATTTCTATGCTCCATGGGTGATGCGGTTGATTAAGCTTCATTCAATTATTAACTATCGGCCCTCAGCCAGCAATCACATTGTCTTCTTGCCTGAGGTTGATATGTCTATTGAAGCCGTCTACCCTGAGCCTGCAAAGAAGCCCCTCCATCTTCAGAATGCTGAGTTCCAGAGCTTCGCACAGCTCATTGAAGGTGTTCATGTGCCAAATGCTGCAACTCATACCTATCCCTTAGCTGGAAACCTGCACCTACCGCATCATGCAAACATAGAAGCTAATGCAAGCACTATTGCCAAAAGGCCTCAAAAGCGTCCACGTGTTCTCAATGACCGTGAGCTTCTAGTGGCCTTACATCAAAAGCATGACAAGCATCATGATTGGCTAAAGTGTTAGATGAAGAGTATCATGGTGGATGTCAATCGCATTCACAACTTAGCCACCAAGAACTCGTTTGTTGCTCATGAAGCTTGCCGCCATTCCTGGAAGAGTCTCACTTTGCTCTGCGCTGAAGATGATCTTCACGCAGATGGCTTCACTGGACACTTCAAGTTTGATTCTAGGCCTCCGCAAAATGCAAGTTGGCGTTCACACCCTCCCTTGAAGATTCTAAGTACTCATCCTCGGCTGCAGCTGTTGTTGCAAGAGTCGTCGGTGAAGAAGATGACGCCACTTCGCCTGCTCTCACTGCTCAGCATAATGCTGCTGCACTAGGCCCGTCAGCAGCACCAAACTCCAACGTCGACCCTGCTGCTCCAACTTCGTCTCCACCTGGGAACGAGTAGATACTCTATGTCTTCAAAACTTTTTGGTCATTCCTGACAAAAGGGGGACAAGAATATGAGTTGATAGTCTTCAAGCGGGTCCATATGGGTGCTTCCTTAATTTTTGCTAAGTACTTACAACTCTCATTCTGAAACTTTTGGCTTTTGAGTTGTAACACTTAAACTTGATGGTCGTCTGCTATTTTTACTGCCACTTTGTGATGCAATGATAAATTTCGCTTGAAGTCATTCTGTAGATGCCCATTTTCCATTATGCATATCATTATCTACATTATCTTCGTATATGCATGATGCATTGTCTTCACACTTTGAAGATGGCCTCCACAAAGCAAAACCTGCCATGTGCATTTGCATTCAAAAGCAAATCATTTACATGCACATCTTCAGGGGGAGCCTCGTCATATGTATGAAGACAATGCTCACAACACTGAACTTTCATATACTTTTATCCCCGTTGAAAACCTCAACCAGTTTTTCATCAGTCTCCAAAAGGGGGAGATTGTAAGTGCATCTAGTGCCACTCCTAGTTGGTTTTGGAGTATTGAGGACAAAGTTGGTTGAGGGACTAATGTGTTTGTGAGAATTGTAGGATAACACAGGTAGTAGTCCCATATTGATTCGGTTTACCTACCAGAGATGACCCCTAAAAATGTGTGAAGGCATTGAAGACAATGGTGGTCTGTGAAGATATTCACATCGAAGACTATTTCATGCAAAGACATCGCGTGAAGACTATGGAGTGCGAAGACATAGTTGTTTTGTAGTTTCCTTTTCTTCTTTGTTGAGTCATATGAACTACCGTACTATTAAGTGGGGTCCAAGTGAACAAAGTCAGAGTGACTAATGTGATGCTCAACCAAATCCTATGTCTTCAAGCGAAGACAGTGAGAGCAAATCTTATCCAGAGCTGGATGAGTCAGCTTTACTTGTAGTCCAAGTCAAGCTGCCGCGTGTGTTTGAAATCTGACCGTTGGACACGTCTCAGTTCCTTAGTGACCCAGGGTCATTTTGGATAAATCAGGTCAGGTTGCCTCCTGGCTATAAATAGCCCACCCCCTACACCATAAATTGGTGGCTGCTCAGAGTTAGTGCACGGCTTTTGTCGTTTGAGAGCAACCCACTTCCGAAGCATTTGAGAGAGAAATCCTTGCGAGGACAAAGTCCAGAACACCCAGAGCCAAAGAGTGTTAGGCATCACTGAAGTCTTTCTGTCCACGTGATCTGAAGACTTGTTACACTTGAGGACTGTGAATCCTCTAGCCGGTTAGGCATCGCATTTTGAGCTCCCAAGAGTCATCACTACTAGGAAAAGGGCTATAGCTAATATGGACAGTAATGGCGCACCACATATGTGGTGCCCATGTGTAGGTACACCATTAGTGTCCATCACACTAATGGTGCACCACACCCATGGTGTGCCACTACTAATAAATTCTTTTTCTATTTTTCCAAAACTAGTAATGGCGCACCACACCCTGTGCGCCACTACTGACAATTTGTTTTTACTTTTTTTTTCAAAACTAGTAATGGCGCACCGTGGTTCTCGGGGGTTGGGTGAGACATATGCCAAAAGATGGCTTATCATGGTGGGAGCGAGTAGAACGTCCCCGGTGCCCGGAAGCGGGATGAGGCGTAGACACGAACGCCGGCGTACTTTACCCAGGTTCGGGGCTCTCCTAGGAGATAACACCCATAGTCCTGCTCTGCGGGGTCTCCGCATGATCACTAAAGGCACAAGTGATACAAAGTTGCTCCTTGAGATGTATGCTAGAGGTAGGAGAAGGCAAGGCTAGCTCTCCCCTGCTCTAGGAATGTGGCTAGGTCTAATAGGGTGGGAACCCTTTGCATGGGTGCCCTGGGGAGTCTATATAGGCCTACCCGCCAGGGGTACAATGGTAACCTGGCCGGCTACTAGGCCCAGCTGTCAGCGTCTCCGGCCTCCGGCTTCTCCGCCGACTACTAGGGACCGCCGCCTGGTGGGCCCTGCCAACTGGTCTGGTACGGAGCCGACAGGCCGCTCCTGCCGCTGGCGGGTCTGGTTGGTGGCTGCTCACTGTAGCCGTGCTGCTAATGACGCTGGCTTGGTCAGCTCAGTGTGGATACAGTCCCGCCGCCTGGTGGGAGATCACTGTAGCCACACCTGGTCTCATTAGGTGAATGGCGCGCTTGCTTTGAGGGAGGGGACGGCCGCCTGCTAGAGGCCGGCCTTCTCCTGGTCCGATTGGTTCGGCATGCGCCGTCTTCTAGGATGTCACCGCCCGGTAGGGCCCGCAACCTGCGGGCCGTACCGATAGGCTGTCGTGGGGAGCAGGGGTCCGCCTGCCCAGAGTGAGGCCAAGGAAGGATGGAAACAGTGCCATGTCGTGCGGAGATCTCCGCCCGTACGGGACACTGTGGCCACGCCAATCCCAAGATTCGGGGGCGAAGGCTTCAATGTAGCCACGCCCCATCTTGTCCTCTTGATGGGGGCACAAACTCTAAGGGTGTGCGGTGGCAGCTTGCTCGATGCCGTCTTCCCTAGAGGCCGACCGGCTGGAGCCGGCTTCTCGTGATGCCGTCTGCTGGTGGTTGGCCACCCTCTGGTGGCCGGCCGTTGAGCCAGCCGGCCCCCAGAGGGCGGAGCTTCAGCTTGGGGTGCAGCAAGGCGAAGCCGTCCTAAAGTCTTGATAAATCCAGGGACTCGGGTGAGGCTACCCGTGGCCCATTACTCCGATAGTAGTCCCCGAAGCCGGTGAGGCATTGTGGTCGAGGGGCTGCGAAGTCTCAGCGGCTTCCCCCCTCACCGAGCTCCGGGAGAGCGTCGATCCGTCTTGTGGTTGGCCAACTCCTAAAGCCGACTTCGTCTAGGCGGGGCTGTTGGTCGATTTTGAACTCCAAGGCGGGAAAACAGGTGGCGTGCCTGCTAAGCTTCCGGGCCGCCGCCCGCCACAGACACGCCACGCGGCGGCACCAGCCCGGCCATCCTGCCATCCCACGCCCCTGATGGGACTTGACAATGGGCCGGGCCCGCCACTACCGCGCCTCGGCACCCGGGCGGATCTGCTGTGCCAAGGGGGCGGTTACAATTCCAACGACCGCTCGAAGCATGGTGAATGCACGCGGTAAATGGGGGGTCTTGGGGTCGTGGGCACAGTTAGTCCCACGACCCACGCCCTGCCCCCTCGGCTTCATAGCTTGAGGGCCATAGGTAGGGGGGAGGGAGGGGTGCGACAAAGATTACGCGCCCCCTCGCACTCTCTCTTCTTCCTCTGCTCTCTCCTCCATAGCCGCCACTGCTGGCCCGTGCTACCGCCTTTCGTCACCGACGCACCCCTCCTCCTCATGCGGCCCGCCCGAAACCATGGCGCGCGAGAAGGGCGGCGATTGGGAGGGGTCGACAGTGATCGAGGATCACATCTCCTTCCTCTGCGACACGCGTCGGATGCCCAACACGGCATTCGTCAAGGCGCGGAGTCGCCGGAGGAGGAGATCTCACCGGCGCCGAGGGGGAACGAGTGGGTCGTCTTCCGCTCGCACTTCCTCCGTGGCTTCGGCCTTCCGGTTAGTGGCTTCCTCCGCTCCTTCCTCGACTTCAACAACCTCCAACCTCATCATCTTACGCCCAACGCCATGACCTTGCTCTCCGCCTTCGTCACGACGTGCGAGGGCTACATCGGCATCCTTCCCACACTCGAGCTGTGGGGAGCATTCTTCTACAGGAAGCTCGGCACCTCTTCCAAGGATACGGCGGCCGAGTGCGGCAGGTTCGTCGCCGTGCGCCAGCCGGCGAAGCGGAACGCCTTCCCCGTCATCAAGCTGGTACAGTCTGTGAAGATGTGGCAGCAGTCCTACTTCTACGTCGTGAACGTCGATCCGGCTGCCGACTTCCTCAACCTGCCGGCCTACGAGGCCGGCCCTCCCACCGGGCTCCGGCCTAACTGGGGCTACACACCGAAGCCAGTGTCGCCAGACGCGGCGGCCGCCATCGGCCGACTCCGGGTGCTCCAAGAGCCGGAGGGCCTCGTGTCCTCCTACCTCCTCGTCGCCTTCGTTGAGGGCCGACTTCTCCCGCTCAAGGGCCGCCCTCATCCAATCTTCTGGATGAGGGGGCACGGCGACCCCAGCCGGCTGTGCATGAAGGAGATGCCGACTGCCGAGGTCGCGCGGATGGTGAATGAGATCTCCGACCTCAAGGTGTCGGAGGCAGAGCGGCGGTATGGGAAGCGGCCGTACTCGTGCGATGATCCGCTGCCTACCGTAAGTTTCTTCATCTCTTCGTTCCGCTTTGTTTTTCAGTCTTGTTCTTGTCATGATGCGACTCCCTTCTGGAGTGTAGATTTGTATGTCCGAGGCGACGTCTGCCATCGTGGGGCCGTGTGGTGACTACCTGCCGGACAGGGTGGTGAGCGACTTGGACAACCCCGACTTGGGGGCGGCCGCCCTGGCGGACGACGCAACAGGCGGCGGCGGTGGAGCAGGCGGCACCGAGGAGGGCGGCGGCGTGGAGACTTGGCCCGACGATGACGATGAGGAAGACGAGTCGTGCCCCGCACGGAGCACTGCCAACACCGGTGCAGGCCCCTCTACTGGGCTGCCCGCCCGAGGCGGCAAGCGCAAGAGGAGGCAGGGCGCTGCCCTGTTTGGCAGCGCCCAGAGGAAGCCCAAGAACTCGACCGCGGCGACTAGGTGGAAAGAAGCCGCGGCCAAGGTGGCCAAATATCAGAGGCAGCCGAAGGTGCCAGTCATGGTGTCAGCATACGTATTCTTTTCATGTTTTCCGTCTTTTTGCCAATCTGGTCTAAAAAATTTTTCTGACTTGTCTTCTTATCTCAGGGCTCCGCTACTCTCGAGAAGTCAGGCACCGCCTCGGTCATCAGGTCAGCAGTGACTTCCTCCTCCGGCCAGCAAATCGACTCGGCCGCAGACCTCTAGGAGGCGATAGAGCGGATCGCGCGGGAGGCGCACGAGGAAGAAGGCGACTGTCCGGCGAAGGCGGAGGCGGACAGGGCCGCAGCATCCGTGGAGAGGAGGCTGGCGCAGGCGAAAGCCGAAGCCACGGAGAGGGAGCGGCTCGCGGAGGCTGCACGTCGCCAAGAGCCGCTGCTCGTCACGCCCCTGAACACCGCGCCACCTCCTCCTTATTTTGAGGTGACAACCGGGGGAGCCGGCGATGAGCATCCGATCCGGGAGCGGGAGGGCGGCGACGTGGCCATGCCGGATGTCCTCGTGCCACCACCACCACCGACTACCGGGATGCAGGATGAGCAACCGGCCGAGCCGCCGGTGCCACCAGTCGGGGACGTGGTGGTGACGAACCTGATTCCTGATGTCCGCACACCCGTGCTCCGCCGCCTTGAGAAGGCGGCCTCGGCACCGCGGCCGCAGGAGGCCGGTGCTACGAGCCCATCGGTCCCCGACACCGAGGCAACCAGCGCCGCGCCTGCTGGCTGGATACACGGGGGCGGGACGGGCTCCCTGAACCAGGCGTCCCTCGACGTCCAGGCCAAACTCCGGGCTGAAGGCGAAGCCCTTAGACGCTGCAATGAAGCCTCCCTGGAGTCGCGGGCAGCCATCCGTGTAAGTTTTCTTCACTTTTTGATCTTATAGCTTTCTTTGTGGGGGCGCGCTAGCGCACCCACTGGGTGTAGTCCCCGAGTTTTGGGCCGATTGCTGAGCAGGCGGTCCGGAACTTTAACTTGTATGTGTCAAATGTTGACTTTATACGATATTTCCTCTGCAGGACTACCACAATCTTCGCGCGGTCACCTTCAACTCTAGGGTCCGGGAGCTGGAGACGCAGACCGCCCATCTGACCGAGAGTCGGAGTAAGCCCTGACTTCCTTTCTTCGCGGGGGCATGCTGGCGCACCCGCGGGTTGTAGTCCCCGAGGTTCGGGCCGACTGCTGAGCAGTCGGGCCGAATCTCCTCAGTGGCTCTAAATTTGTTAACTACTTCTTCTCTGCGGGGGCGCGATGGCGCACCCGCGGGCTGTAGTCCCCGAGATTCGGGCCGACTGCTGAGTAGTCAGGCCGGATCTCCCTAGCAACTGCATCCCTCTTTGTCTTTTGACTGATGCCCTTCCTTCTTTTCCTTTTTTCAGAGGCCAATGCCGCCTTGCAGCAGCAGCTCGGCAAAGCCAACACCGCCCTGCGCGGCAAGGAGGCGGAATGCAGCAAGCTGAGCGAGGAGTGAGACCGGCTGGTCGCCAAGCTCGCCAAGCAGATGGAGGCTCTCAAGATGGCCCAACATGAGGTAAAGGCGAAGGAGGCCGATCTCCTCGCCGAGTTTGGAACCGAGCGCGCCGCCTGGGCCGACAAGAAGGCGCAGACGATGGCCTGCTTCAGCAGCATCGAGGACTTGGTCGATGGTGAGTTTTATTCTCCTTGTTCATTGTCTTGAGCTGCCGGCCTTTGTTTAAGCCGACTGCTTGTTTCTGACTTTGTTTTTCCTTGCCTTCTGCCTGAGAAGATTTCTTCCTGGGTCACTCCGTCGCTGCGAGCCAAGTCATCGAGGCCCAGCGCAAGGAGCGGAGGGCGGAAGGCACGCAGATTGCCGCTGACACCCCCCGAACCCTCTATGAGCAGATCCTCAGCATCCAGGCCCGTCTTCGGCCCGCCCATCAAGTGCCGCGCCGTCTTCAGCGCGTCGGGGCCCAGGCGATTTCCGCCCTCTGGCCAGGCTTGCCGTCTCCGCGCACTCCAAGCCGTACCGCCGACTGGCTGGAGGTGGCGGCCGGCCGCCTGGAGGCCTGGAAAGGCTCTGCAGCCTGGGCAGGAGCGTGCCGCGCCCTTGAGTTCGTCAAGGCGTGGTATCCTGGGCTAGACTTAGCCCGGTTGGCCATGTTCCGGTAGAAGCGCAGGAGGAGCTGGCGGTGGTGGAGGCCGAGCTTATCAACAGGGCGGCGGCGATCGCCGACTTCACCGACACCAGCGTCTTCGTTTCGGAGGTGGTCGAGGAAGGGGCCGAAGCACCGCAGGAGTGGCTCGGGCTGAATCCGGAGGACAGCGAGGACTCAGCCGAAGTCATCGACTCCAGCAATGAAGGGAAGAAGGGGGAGGAGAAGGAGGATGAAGAGGAGGAGGAGGAGGAGGAGGATAGCGACGTCGACATGCCGGAGGCTGGTGCGGATGATCAGCCCCACCCCGACTAGGCCTCAAGCAACAACCCGTGCTCCAAACGCCGACTGCTACTGGGGGCGGCCAGGTGGTGACCGACTAGCCGCCCATTCCTCCGACAGACGCCACCGACTCCGTCATCCAGCCCTCCACCGTCCCGACTGGCGCCGCTGGTTCCAATGTCCAGCCGGAGCCGTCTGCCGCGCCAACCAGCGCAACTGACTCCGTCATCCAGCCAGAGCCGCCTGCTGCACGAACTGGCATCGCCGACCCCAGCGTCCAGCCGGAGCCGCCTGCCGCACCAACTGGCGCAGCTAACTCCGTCATTCAGCCAGAGCCGCCTGCTGCGCCAACTGGCACTGCCGACCCCAGCATCCAGCCGGAGCCGTCTGTAGCACCAACAGGCATCGTCGACCCCAGCGCCTAGCCGGAATCCTCCGCTGCTCCCTAGGATGTTTATCTTTTTCTTTTCCTGCTTGCTTGGTTGGACATTTTTGTTAAATTCACACAATTCCTCCCGGGGGGTGTATACCGAACTTTATTGAATGCCGGCCGATGGGCCTTTATCTATGTAAATATTCTATCACAACTTTATGCTTTGTTCTGCCGATTTCTAACTTTCCTTGCCTATACTCCTTGCTTTTTTCCTTTGCCACCCTCCCTTAGCTATCCTCTTGCCAACCAAGCAGCCGCTCTGCGGACTATGGCTAGTTTGAGTACTTAGCTTTTTTGCGGGAGGGCAAGTACTTAGCCGTTTGGAGGTTTGGGTAAGGGAAGTAGAAGTCGGCCGGCCGGCTGCTCGGCAGCTGGCCGGGCAGGTATGGTGCCGACCTCGGCTATATGTGCTTTTTCCTTAACCATTTTTCATGTGGGCACTATCTTGCCACCTCTGCCCGCCATGCAGTCGCTCTGCGAGCTGTGGCTTCTGATAGATGAAGTTTTAGGTGCCAACACATTACTTGCCCGGCTGCAGGAGACGACATATAGTAGAAGGCGGCAAACCTCCGGGCCGACTGGTCGACCCGGTGCCAGGCGGAAATAACAACAAGGCACACACATGGGCATAACACTTATCATATAGATAAAAGGAGGACAGTCCCCGAGTTCGTCTCGGGGGACCCGGAGTCTTTGTACATAATACAAAAGGTAGTGTGATACATACTGCTTTCAACTGTAAAATCTCTGGAGGAGGTTTGCATTCCATGGCCTCTCTGTCTCCTTGCCTGAATCATCTCTTTTGCACTCTCTGGGCTTCTGAGCGTTGATCAGATAGTAGGAGTCGTTGCCCAGCACCTTGCTGATGATGAAGGGGCCTTCCCAAGGCGCCGAGAGCTTGTGCTGGCCGGCTGTTTGCTGGATCAGCCGGAGCACAAGGTCTCCCTCTTGGAAGGATCTCGGCTTCACCTTGCGGTTGTAGTATCGTGGCAGACTCTGCTGGTAGATGGCGGACCAGCTGAGCGCCAACAGCCGGCCCTCTTCCAGCAGTTTGACGCCGTCTTCTCGCGCCTCCTTGACGTCCGCCTCGGTGCACATGGTGACTCGCAAGGAGTCGAACTCTATGTCCGTCGGGATGACGGCTTCAGCACCGTAGACGAGGAAGAAGGGCGTGAAGCCGGTCGACTTGTTCGGAGTTATGCAGAGCCTCTAGAGGACGACCGGCAGCTCATCGAGCCAGCAGCCGACCGAATGCTCAAGAGGCTCGACCAGTCGGGGCTTGATGCCAGACAAGATGAGGCCGTTTGCTCGCTCAACCTGGCCGTTTGACTGCGGGTGGGAAATAGACGCTAAGTCCAATCGGATGCCCTGCGTCGTGCAGAAATGAGCCAAGGCTCCTTTGGCAAAGTTTGTGCCATTGGCGGTGATGATGCTATGCGGTATGCCATACCGAGTGGTGATGTCGGCGATGAAAGTCACGGGAGTCGGCCCATTCAGTTTCTTGATTAGCTTGGCCTCTATCCACTTGGTGAACTTGTCCACAACGACAAGCAGATGAGTCATGCCGCCTCGGGCTGTCTTGAATGGCCCCACCATATCTAAACCCCAAACAGCAAAGGGCCAAGCAATGGGAATAGTCTTGAGTGCGGAAGCTGGCAAATGAGGCTTGGAGCGGAATCTCTGGCACCCTTGGCACTTCTGGACCAACTCTTTGGCCTCTTCAAGAGCAGTCGGCTAGAAGAAACCATGGCGAAAGGCTTTGGCGACGAGTGCTCTTGAGGCCGCGTGGTGACCACATTCGCCCTGGTGAATATCTCTGAGGAGTGCTTGGCCCTGGTCCGGCTCCACACAGCACTGGTACACACCAGTGACACTGCGCCAAACCAGCTCTTTGTTGACTATGGTGTATGCCGCTGCCCGTCGTTGCACTTGTTGGGCCAGGGTCTCGTCGGCTGGCAGCTCTTTGTTTACCAGGAATTTGAGGGTAGGTTGAGCCCATGATGGTGCTACTATCTCCCCGACTGCTATGACAGCAACTTGTACGAGGGTGGTTGGGTTGGGAGGCGGCGGGTTGGAGTCGGTTGGCGCCTGCTGCCTTGAAGAAGTCCCCGGGCCGACTACTGCAGTCCCCAGGCCGGGCTCTGAGATTCCCGGGCCGGGTGCGATGACTGCAGTCCTCGGGCCGCCTGCCGAAGTCCCCGCGCCGGCTTCTGGTATCCTCAAGTCGGATCCGACTACTTCAGGAGGGGCCGGCACGAAGATGGAGTCGGACTCTGGAGACGGCTTGACAGACGACTTAAAGAGGCGCTGCAAGGCGATGCCGACTAGTATCGCCTGTCGGGTGGAGCCAATCCGTGCCAAGGCATCTGCTTGCTCATTATCATTTGTTGACACGTGAAGGAACTCGCACCCGTCAAAGTATCCACTGAGTTGCTACACGAGGAAGCGGTAGCTTGCCATATTCGCATCCTTGGCATCCCAGTCGCCTGATGACTGCTGGACCACCAAGTCGGTGTCACCATAGCACAGGATCCGGCGAATGCCGAGTTCCTTGGCAAGCCGGAGTCCGTGTATGAGTGCCTCATATTCTCACGGAGGAAATCGACAAGCTCACTTTCCTATTTGCTATCAAGGTTTGCACCTATGACATCATGCCTCTTCGGGTGCTCCGGGTCCAAGGGTATCTTCTTTGTTTTCTTGGCCGGCTTGAACGAGCCGTCGACCTCCGACTCCTGGGGGTTGGGTGATATTTCCGGCTTCTTGCCTACCAACGCCACCACCCGGTCAAGGAGTCGCTTCTCAGCTGCAATCACGAGGGACTCGGCCAGCCGACTGCTATTTGCGGCGCAAGCGACCGACTTCTTGTAGTCTCCGACTACGGTCAGGATCCCATTGGTAATCGGCATCTTCATCTTGAGGTAAGCATAGTGGGGGAGTGCCATGAAGTTGGCCAGAGCTGGTCGGCCAAGTAGTGCATGGTAGGGGCTCTCAAGGTCCACCACTTCAAACCAAACTGGCTCATGGAAGAAATGATTCTTGTCTCCGAAGAGAACATCAATCTGGGTCTTGCTGATTGGTGAGCAGGAAAGGCGAGGGACTATGCCATGGAATACAGTCCGACTGGGGATGAGCTGCTTCTGCTTGATTCCCAACTTCTCCATTGTGTCATGGTATAGGATATTGATGATGTTGCCACCATCTATCAAGACTCTGGAGAAGCGCGCTGCCCGTCTCTTCGTTGCAAAGGTATCATCTAAGACCAGGGCGTATGAACCTGGGGAAGGAATCACTTCTGGGTGGTCGGCCCTGCTCCAACTGATAGGCTTCTCAGACCAATGCATGAATTCTGGAGTATTTGAGGCTACTGCTTGTACTTCTTGCTGTTGCTGCCGTCTGCTGCGTCTATCGTCAGCCACACTGGTGAACACAACATAAGCTTCGTGTTCCTCTGGGTACTCATTTTGTATGGCGCCGACTGGCCGGGCCGCCGGCAGCTAGGGCTGAGGAGGTGGCGGTCCGACAGGCAGAGGAGGCAGGAGTCCATCTCCCTTGGCGATTCTGGCGAGCCAGTGACACTTTCGAGTGGTGTGGTTGGACGGCTTTGCGCCACTATGGAACTTGCAGGGTGCATCGAAGGTTTGCTCATAAGAGAAGGCAGGAAACCAATTGGACTTGTTGCCCTTCTGCCACTTGGGTGCCGGCTGCCCTTACGGCTGCTGATCCTCAATTGTTGCCACTTGCCGGCTGAGGGAAGCCGGCTGACTGGCCTTCCGCTTGTTGTCACTTGGCTGCTGTCGCCGACTGGTGTCACCAGCCGGAGTCCGAGGGGCCTGAGGTGCCACCTTGCCGGATGCATCTACTAGGATTTCGGCCTTCATGGAGGAGTCGGCCGTGGCGTGCTTGTCGGCGATGATCAGCAGCTCGTCGAGCGTTGCAGGCTCGCCGCAGAGGAGTCGATGCTTGAGGAGGGTGCCCTCTCGGCACCCGGCGATGAAGTAATCGATTGCCTGCACCTCGTGCATGCCTTCGCAGGAGTTGCGCAGCTCGGCCCAGCGCGTGAGGTAGTCGCGAGTTGATTCTGTGGGCCCTTGGACGCACAAGGAGAGCTGTCGGGTCTTGGGAGGCCGCTTGTAGGTGCTGGTGAAGTTGCGGATGAAGGCCTCGGTGAAATCAACCCAGCTGTTGATGCTGCGGGGCTTCAGGCTGTTGAGCCATGTTCGGGCTATGCCCTGAAGCATGAGTGGGACGTACTTCACGGCAAAACGCTTGTTGCCGTTTGCGATGCTGACGGCTGTCGAGTAGTCGACTAGCCAATCCTCCAGTTTCACGGAGCCGGTGTACTTGGGTGAATCTCGCAGGAGGGTGAACCCCTTGGGAGAGGGTTCATCTCGGATTCGTGGGCCGAAACAGGGCGGACTCAGTGCGTCTTCTTCTTCTAGCGCCAGAGATCGGTTGAGGTGGTCGATCCGATGGCGGGCGTCGTTCTCTCCGACTCCGTCTGGGCGGCCAAGGCGGTCACTGAGTGTCGGGTGCATGACAGGCGGCGGAGTAGGATGTCTTGCTCCCTGAGGCGGAGGAGGCGGAGGATCGCCTCGGCGCTCCACTGCTCGAGGGCGGCCGTCTTCGTCACGCTCGATGGAAAGGCGAGTCCGGCTTCGGCTAGCCGCCGACTCGTTGCCTCGTCTTCCGCGGGCACCGCCAGTCAGCGCCCGGGATGTCACGCCGTGATCTTGGCGATGGGGCGGCTCTTCATTCTGTGGTGCGGGCTCTTCAGCGCGGCATCCGGCTTCACGCAACACGGCCGCCGCGTCTAGGAGCTGCTGGACTCGCTCCGTCATGTGGCGACGCTCGTCGCCCTCGTACTTGTCCAGTTCGTCCGTCACCGCTTGGGCGGCTCGGATGTTCTCTGCAGGCGTGGTGTAGACGGGGCGTTCTGCCCCGAACTTGCTGGCGATGGCCCCGCCATGTTGTCGGACAGGGCCAATGCGGCTGGGCCCCCCAGGGGACGGTGTGCTGCCGCCTGCTCTGTCCATCTCGCGCCGATAGGAATCCGAGAGGCGACGCATGCTGGCCAATCGGCCAGCTCTCTCGAGAAGCTGGACGCGGCATGCCTCTAGGGTTTCAACGTCCGCGTCTTCTGGGATGGGCGCCGTCAGGTCTCGTAGCACCGCATCTAGTGGGTCTCGAGCATCTCCAGCCGAGCGCTCGCCACTGTTGATGACAAGCACCTCCGTAACGGTGCTCCCGCCGCTGTGCTCGTGAGGAAGCGGCTCGTTGTAGATCAACACATTGGTGGGGAATGTGTTAAGCGACGCTGTGTCGGAGCCAACGATCATCGGGTCGGTGGATTCAACAGACTCCAGGTCCACAGCAGGCTCGCTGGTGACATGAAGGTGGCCGAGGAGGCTGATGAGGCGGCTCTCGGGGTAGCCGGTGTCCGCGTCGGAGGCCGGCTCGTCGGAGAGGTAAACCTTGTTGGAAATATGCCCTAGAGGCAATAATAAAAGGATTATTATATTTCAATGTTCATGATAATTGTCTTTTGTTCATGCTATAACTGTATTATCCGGAAATCGTAATACACGTGTGAACACTTAGACCCAATGAGTCCCTAGTGAGCCTCTAGTTGACTAGCTCGTTATGATCAATAGATAGTCATGGTTTCCTGACTATGGACATAGGATGTCGTTGATAACGGGATCACATCATTAGGAGAATGATGTGATGGACAAGACCCAATCATAAGCATAGCATAAAAGATCGTATAGTTCGTTTGCTAGAAGCTTTGCCAATGTCAAGTATCTATTCCTTCGACCATGAGATCGTGTAACTCCCGGTTACCGTAGGAGTGCCTTGGGTGTATCAAACGTCACAACGTAACTGGGTGACTATAAAGGTGCATTACAGGTATCTCCGAAAGTATCTGTTGGGTTGACACGGATCGAGACTGGGATTTGTCACTCCGTATAACGGAGAGGTATCTCTGGGCCCACTCGGTAATGCATCATCATAATGAGCTCAATGTGACCAAGGTGTTGGCCACGGGATCATGCATTACGGTACGAGTAAAGTGACTTGCCGGGTAACGAGACTGAACAAGGTATTGGGATACCGACGATCGAGTCTCGGGCAAGTAACGTACCGATTGACAAAGGGAATTGTATACAGGGTTTGATCGAATCCTCGACATCGTGGTTCAACCGATGAAATCATCGAGGAGCATGTGGGAGCCAACATGGATATCCAGACCCCGCTGTTGGTTATTGCCCGAGAGTCGTCTCGGTCATGTCTGCGTGTCTCCCGAACCCGTAGGGTCTACACACTTAAGGTTCGGTGACGCTAGGGTTAGTAGGAAGTCAAGTATGTGACTACCGAATGATGTTCGGAGTCCCGGATGAGATCCCGGACGTCACGAGGAGTTCCGGAATGGTCCGGAGGTAAAGATTCATATATGGGAAGTCCTCTTTCGGGCATCGGGACAAGTTTCGGGGTTATCGGTATTGTACCGGGACCACCGGAGGGGTCCCGGGGGCCCACCGGGTGGGGCCACCTGCCCCGGGGGGCCACATGGGCTGTAGGGGGTGCGCCTTGGCCTGCATGGGCCAAGGGCACCAGCCCCACATAGGCCCATGCGCCTAGGGTTCAAGGGGGCAAGAGTCCTAGGAGGGGAAGGCACCTCCTAGGTGCCTTGGGGGGGAGGGAAACCCCCCTTGGCCGCCGCCCCCTAGGAGATTGGATCTCCTAGGGCCGGCCACCCCCCCCTTGGCCCTCCTATATATAGTGGGGGAGAGGAGGGACTTCACACCTTGAGTCCTTGGCCTTTGGTTGCCTCCTTCTCCCTCCCCAACACCTCTCCTCCTTCGTTGTGTGCTCGGCGAAGCCCTGTCGGAGTACTGCTTCTCCACCATCACCACGCCGTCGTGCTGCCGGTGGAGCTGTCTTCCTCAACCTCTCCTTCCCCCTTGCTGGATCAAGAAGGAGGAGACGTCGCTCGTCCCGTACGTGTGTTGAACACGGAGGTGCTGTCCGTTCAGCACTTGGCATCGGTGATCTGAATCACGTTCGTGTACGACTCCATCATCACCTTGCAAGCTTCCGCACGCGATCTACAAGTGGTATGTAGATGCAAGCTCTCTCCCATGACTCGTTGCTTAGATGAACTCATAGATGGATCTTGGTGAAGCCGTAGGAAAAATTTTAATTTTCTGCAACGTTCCCCAACAGTGGTATCAGAGCTAGGTCTATGCGTAGTTCTCTAATGCACGAGTAGAACACAATTTGTTATGGGCGTTGATCTTGTCATCTTACTTGCCTCTACTAGTCTTTTCTTGCTCAACGGTATTGTGGGATGAAGCGGCCCGGACCAACCTTACACGTACGCTTACGTGAGACCGGTTCCACCGACTGACATGCACTAGTTGCATAAGGTGGCTGGCGGGTGTCTGTCTCTCCCACTTTAGTTGGAGCGGAATCGATGAACAAGGCCCTTATGAAGGGTAAATAGAAGTTGACAAAATCACGTTGTGGTGATTCGTAGGTAAGAAAACGTTCTTGCTAGAACCCAATCGCAGCCACGTAAAAGATGCAACAACAACTAGAGAACGTCTAACTTGTTTTTGCAGCGATTGATCATGTGATGTGATATGGCCAGAAGTTGTGATGAATGTTGAATTGTGATGTATGAGATCATGTTCTTGTAATAGGATTCACGACTTGCATGTCGATGAGTATGACAACCGGCAGGAGCCATAGGAGTTGTCTTTATTTTTTTGTATGACCTGCGTGTCATTGAAGAACGCCATGTAAACTACTTTACTTCATTACTAAACGCGTTAGTCATAGAAGTAGAAGTAGTCGTTGGCGTGACAACTTCATGAAGACACGATGATGGAGATCATGATGATGGAGATCATGGTGTCAAGCCGGTGACAAGATGATCATGGAGCCCCGAAGATGGAGATCAATGGAGCTTGATGATATTGGCCATATCATGTCACAACCATATAATTGCATGTGATGTTTATTATGTTTATGCATCTTGTTTACTTAGGACGACGGTAGTAAATAAGATGATCCCTTACAAAATTTCAAGAAGTGTTCTCCCCTAACTGTGCACCGTTGCTACAGTTCGTCGTTTCTAAGCACCACGTGATGATCGGGTGTGATGGATCCTTACGTTCACATACAACGGGTGTAAGACAGTTTTACACAGCGAAAACACTTAGGGTTAACTTGACGAGCCTAGCATGTGCAGACATGGCCTCGGAACACGGAGACCGAAAGGTCGAACACGAGTCGTATGGAAGATACGATCAACATAAAGATGTTCACCGACGATGACTAGTCCGTCTCACGTGATGATCGGACACGGGCTAGTCGACTCGGATCGTGTAACACTTAGATGACTAGAGGGATGTCTAATCTAAGTGGGAGTTCATAATTTTGATTAAGAACTTTATTATCATGAACTTAGTCTAAAACCTTTGCAAATATGTATTGTAGATCAATGGCCAACGCTCATGTCAACATGAACTTCAACGCGTTCCTAGAGAAAACCAAGCTGAAAGATGATGGCAGCAACTATACGGACTGGGTCCGAAACCTGAGGATCATCCTCATAGCTGCCAGGAAGCAATATGTCCTAGAAGGACCGCTAGGTGCCGCTCCCGTCCCAGAGAACCAAGACGTTATGAACGCTTGGCAAACTCGTGCTGATGATTACTCCCTCGTTCAGTGCGGCATGCTTTACAGCTTAGAACCGGGGCTCCAAAAGCGTTTTGAGCATCACGGAGCATATGAGATGTTCGAAGAGCTGAAACTAGTTTTCCAAGCTCATGCCCGGGTCGAGAGATATGATGTCTCCGACAAGTTCTACAGTTGTAAGATGGAGGAGAACAGTTCTGTCAGTGAACACATCCTGAAGATGTCTGGGTTGCACGCACGTATGACCCAGTTGAACATTAACCTCCCAGATGAGGCGGTCATTGACAGAATCCTCCAGTCGCTCCCACCAAGCTACAAGAGCTTTGTGATGAACTACAACATGCAGGGGATGGTAAAGACCATTCCTGAAGTGTTCTCGATGCTGAAGTCAGCAGAGGCTGAAATCAAGAAAGAACATCAAGTGTTGATGGTCAATAAGACCACTAAGTTCAAGAAGGGCAAGGGTAAGAAGAACTTCAAGAAGGACGGCAAAGATGTTGCCGCGCCCGGTAAGCCTGTTGCCGGGAAGAAGTCAAAGAATGGACCCAAGCCTGAGACTGAGTGCTTTTATTGCAAGGGGAAGGGGCACTGGAAGCGGAACTGCCCCAAATACTTAGCGGATAAGAAGGCCGGCAACACCAAAGGTATATTTGATATACATGTAATTGATGTGTACCTTACCAGTACTCGAAGTAACTCCTGGGTATTTGATACCGGTGCCGTTGCTCACATATGTAACTCACAGCAGGAGCTGCGGAATAAACGGAGACTGGCGAAGGACGAGGTGACGATGCGCGTCGGGAATGGCTCCAGGGTCGATGTGATCGCCGTCGGCACGCTGCCTCTACATTTACCTACGGGATTAGTTTTAAACCTCAATAATTGTTATTTAGTGCCAAGTTTGAGCATGAACATTGTATCTGGATCTCGTTTAATACGAGATGGCTACTCATTTAAGTCTGAGAATAATGGTTGTTCGATTTATATGAGAGATATGTTTTATGGTCATGCTCCGATGGTCAATGGTTTATTCTTAATGAATCTCGAGCGTATTATTACACATGTTCATAGTGTGGATACCAAAAGATGTAAAGTTGATAACGATAGTCCCACATACTTGTGGCACTGCCGCCTTGGTCACATTGGTGTCAAGCGCATGAAGAAGCTCCATGCTGATGGACTTTTAGAGTCTCTTGATTATGAATCATTTGACACATGCGAACCTTGCCTCTTAGGCAAAATGACCAAGACTCCGTTCTCCGGAACAATGGAGCGAGCAACCAACTTGTTGGAAATCATACATACCGATGTGTGCGGTCCAATGAGCGTTGAGGCTCGCGGAGGATATCGTTATGTTCTCACTCTCACTGACGACTTGAGTAGATATGGGTATGTCTACTTAATGAAACACAAGTCTGAGACCTTTGAAAAGTTCAAGGAATTTCAGAGTGAGGTAGAGAATCAACATGACCGTAAGATAAAGTTCCTACGATCAGATCGTGGGGGCGAATACTTAAGTCACGAATTTGGTACACACTTAAGAAAATGTGGAATCGTTTCACAACTCACGCCGCCTGGAACACCTCAGCGAAACGGTGTGTCCGAACGTCGTAATCGCACTCTATTGGATATGGTGCGGTCTATGATGTCTCTTACCGATTTACCGCTTTCATTTTGGGGATACGCTCTAGAGACAGCTACATTCACTTTAAATAGGGCACCGTCTAAATCCGTTGAGACGACACCGTATGAATTATGGTTTGGGAAGAAACCTAAGCTGTCGTTTCTAAAAGTTTGGGGATGCGATGCTTATGTCAAGAAACTTCAACCTGAAAAGCTCGAACCCAAGTCGGAAAAATGCGTATTCATAGGATACCCTAAGGAAACTGTCGGGTATACCTTCTACTTAAGATCCGAAGGCAAGATCTTTGTTGCCAAGAACGGATGCTTTCTGGAGAAAGAGTTTCTCTCGAAAGAAGTAAGTGGGAGGAAAGTAGAACTCGATGAAGTACTACCTCTCGAACGGGAAAGTGGTGCAGCGCAGGAAACCATTCCTGTAATGCCCACACCAACTGAAGAGGAAAATGTTGATGATGATCAAGGTACTTCAGATCTAGTTGCTACTGAATTTCGAAGGTCCACAAGGACACGTTCTGCACCAGAGTGGTACGGCAACCCTGTCATGGAAATCATGTTGCTGGACAACAATGAACCTTCGAACTATGAAGAAGCAATGGCGGGCCCGGATTCCAACAAATGGCTTGAGGCCATGAAATCCGAGATAGGATCCATGTATGAAAACAAAGTATGGACTTTGACAGACTTGCCCGATGATCGGCGAGCGATAGAAAATAAATGGATTTTTAAGAAGAAGACGGACGCGGATGGTAATGTTACCATCTATAAAGCTCGACTTGTCGCTAAGGGTTATCGACAAGTTCAAGGGATTGACTACGACGAGACATTCTCTCCCGTGGCGAAGCTTAAGTCCGTCCGAATCATGTTAGCAATTGCCGCATACTATGATTATGAGATATGGCAGATGGACGTCAAAACGGCATTCCTTAATGGACATCTTAAGGAAGAGCTGTATATGATGCAGCCGGAAGGTTTTGTCGTTCCTCAGAACGCTAACAAAGTATGCAAGCTCCAGCGATCCATTTATGGACTGGTGCAAGCATCTCGGAGTTGGAACATTCGCTTTGATGAGATGATCAAAGCGTTTGGGTTTACGCAGACTTATGGAGAAGCCTGCGTTTACAAGAAAGTGAGTGGGAGCTCTGTAGCATTTCTCCTATTATATGTAGATGACATACTCTTGATGGGAAATGATACGAAACTCCTGGACAGCATTAAGGCCTACTTGAACAAGTGTTTTTCAATGAAGGACCTTGGAGAAGCTGCTTATATATTAGGCATCAAGATCTATAGAGATAGATCGAGACGCCTCATAGGTCTTTCACAAAGCACATACCTTGATAAGATTTTGAAGAGGTTCAAAATGGATCAGTCCAAGAAGGGGTTCTTGCCTATGTTACAAGGTGTGAGATTGAGCTTGGCTCAGTCACCGACCACGGCAAAAGATAAAGAAGAGATGAGTGTCATCCCCTATGCTTCAGCCATAGGATCTATTATGTATGCCATGCTGTGTACCAGACCCGATGTAAACCTTGCCGTAAGTTTGGTTGCAAGATACCAAAGTAACCCCGGCAAGGAACACTGGACAGCGGTCAAGAATATCCTGAAATACCTGAAAAGGACAAAGGACATGTTTCTCGTTTATGGAGGAGATGAAGAGCTCGTCGTAAAGGGTTACGTCGACGCTAGCTTCGACTCAGATCTGGATGACTCTAAGTCACAAACCGGATACGTGTATATGTTGAATGGTGGAGCAGTAAGCTGGTGCAGCTGCAAGCAGAGCGTCGTGGCGGGATCTACATGTGAAGCGGAGTACATGGCAGCCTCGGAGGCAGCGCATGAAGCGATTTGGATGAAGGAGTTCATCACCGACCTAGGAGTCATACCCAATGCGTCGGGGCCGATCAAACTCTTCTGTGACAACACTGGAGCTATTGCCCTTGCCAAGGAGCCCAGGTTTCACAAGAAGACCAGGCACATCAAGCGTCGTTTCAACTCCATCCGTGAAAATGTTCAAGATGGAGACATAGAGATTTGCAAAGTGCACACGGATCTGAATGTCGCAGATCCGTTGACTAAACCTCTCTCGCGTGCAAAACATGATCAACACCAGAACTCTATGGGTGTTCGATTCATCACAATGTAACTAGATTGGTGACTCTAGTGCAAGTGGGAGACTGTTGGAAATATGCCCTAGAGGCAATAATAAAAGGATTATTATATTTCAATGTTCATGATAATTGTCTTTTGTTCATGCTATAACTGTATTATCCGGAAATCGTAATACACGTGTGAACACTTAGACCCAATGAGTCCCTAGTGAGCCTCTAGTTGACTAGCTCGTTATGATCAATAGATAGTCATGGTTTCCTGACTATGGACATAGGATGTCGTTGATAACGGGATCACATCATTAGGAGAATGATGTGATGGACAAGACCCAATCATAAGCATAGCATAAAAGATCGTATAGTTCGTTTGCTAGAAGCTTTGCCAATGTCAAGTATCTATTCCTTCGACCATGAGATCGTGTAACTCCCGGTTACCGTAGGAGTGCCTTGGGTGTATCAAACGTCACAACGTAACTGGGTGACTATAAAGGTGCATTACAGGTATCTCCGAAAGTATCTGTTGGGTTGACACGGATCGAGACTGGGATTTGTCACTCCGTATAACGGAGAGGTATCTCTGGGCCCACTCGGTAATGCATCATCATAATGAGCTCAATGTGACCAAGGTGTTGGCCACGGGATCATGCATTACGGTACGAGTAAAGTGACTTGCCGGGTAACGAGACTGAACAAGGTATTGGGATACCGACGATCGAGTCTCGGGCAAGTAACGTACCGATTGACAAAGGGAATTGTATACAGGGTTTGATCGAATCCTCGACATCGTGGTTCAACCGATGAAATCATCGAGGAGCATGTGGGAGCCAACATGGATATCCAGACCCCGCTGTTGGTTATTGCCCGAGAGTCGTCTCGGTCATGTCTGCGTGTCTCCCGAACCCGTAGGGTCTACACACTTAAGGTTCGGTGACGCTAGGGTTAGTAGGAAGTCAAGTATGTGACTACCGAATGATGTTCGGAGTCCCGGATGAGATCCCGGACGTCACGAGGAGTTCCGGAATGGTCCGGAGGTAAAGATTCATATATGGGAAGTCCTCTTTCGGGCATCGGGACAAGTTTCGGGGTTATCGGTATTGTACCGGGACCACCGGAGGGGTCCCGGGGGCCCACCGGGTGGGGCCACCTGCCCCGGGGGGCCACATGGGCTGTAGGGGGTGCGCCTTGGCCTGCATGGGCCAAGGGCACCAGCCCCACATAGGCCCATGCGCCTAGGGTTCAAGGGGGCAAGAGTCCTAGGAGGGGAAGGCACCTCCTAGGTGCCTTGGGGGGGAGGGAAACCCCCCTTGGCCGCCGCCCCCTAGGAGATTGGATCTCCTAGGGCCGGCCACCCCCCCCTTGGCCCTCCTATATATAGTGGGGGAGAGGAGGGACTTCACACCTTGAGTCCTTGGCCTTTGGTTGCCTCCTTCTCCCTCCCCAACACCTCTCCTCCTTCGTTGTGTGCTCGGCGAAGCCCTGTCGGAGTACTGCTTCTCCACCATCACCACGCCGTCGTGCTGCCGGTGGAGCTGTCTTCCTCAACCTCTCCTTCCCGCTTGCTGGATCAAGAAGGAGGAGACGTCGCTCGTCCCGTACGTGTGTTGAACACGGAGGTGCTGTCCGTTCAGCACTTGGCATCGGTGATCTGAATCACGTTCGTGTACGACTCCATCATCACCTTGCAAGCTTCCGCACGCGATCTACAAGTGGTATGTAGATGCAAGCTCTCTCCCATGACTCGTTGCTTAGATGAACTCATAGATGGATCTTGGTGAAGCCGTAGGAAAAATTTTAATTTTCTGCAACGTTCCCCAACAAACCTCGCCAACGAGGTCGGCGAGGCAGCTCACCATGCAGGCAATCTCCGCGCCATGGAGGGCGTCGAGGCTGACGCCATCGGGCGTGCTGGAAAGGAAGGAACAAGGTTCCCGTCTAGAGCAGATCTCCGGGAGATGGTGCACCTCGCCCCATGGTGGGCGCCAAATGTCGGGGGTTGGGTGCGACATATGCCAAAGGATGGCTTATCATGGTGGGAGCGAGTAGAACATCCCCGTTGCCCGGAAGCGGGATGAGGCGTAGACACGAACGCCGGTGTACTTTACCCAGGTTCAGGGCTCTCCTAGGAGATAACACCACTAGTCCTGCTCTGCGGGGTCTCCGCATGATTACTAAAGGCACAAGTGATACAAAGTTGCTCCTTGAGCTGTATGCTAGAGGTAGGAGAAGGCAAGGCTAGCTCTCCCCTGCTCTAGGAATGTGGCTTGGTCTAATGGGGTGGGAACCCATTGCATGGGTGCCCTGGAGGGTTTATATAGGCCTATCCCCCACGAGTACAATGGTAATCTGGCCGGCTGCTGGGCCCGGCTGTCAGCGTCTCTGTCCTCCGGCTTCTCCGCCAACTACTGGGGCCCGCCGCCTGGTGGGCCCTGCCGACTGGTCTGGTACGGAGCCGACAAGCCGCTCCCATGGCTGGCGGGTCTGGTTGGTGGCTGCTCACTGTAGTCGTGCTGCTAATGACGCTGGCTTGGTCAGCTCAGTGTGGCTACAGTCCCGCCGCCTGGTGGGAGATCACTGTAGACACACCTGGTCTCATCAGGTTAATGGCGCGCTTGCTTCGACGGAGGGGACAGCCGCCTGCTGGAGGCTAGCCTTCTCCTGGTCCGATTGGTTCGGCGTGCACCGTCTTTTGGGATGTCACTGCCCGGTAGGGCCCGCAGCCTGCGGGCCGTACCGACAGGCCGTCGTGGGGAGCAGGGGTCTGCCTGCCCAGAGTGACGCCAAGAGAGGATGGCAACAATGCCACGCCGTGTGGAGATCCGCTCGTACGGGACACTTTGGCCACGCCAATCCCAAGATTCGGGGGTGAAGGCCTCACTGTAGCCACGCCCATCTCCTCCTCTTGATGGGGGCACAAACTCTAAGGGTGCGCGGTGGCCGCCTGCTCGATGCCGTCTTCCCTAGAGGCAGGCCGGCGGGAGCCGGCCTCTCGTGATGCCGTCTGCTGGTGGTTGGCCGCCCTCTGGTGACCGGCCGTTGAGCCAGCCGGCCCCCAGAGGGCGGCGCTTCAGGTTGGGGCGTAGCAAGGAGAAGCCGACCCAAAGTCTTGATAAATCCAGGGACTCGGGTGAGGGTACCCGTGGCCCATTACTCCGACAGTGGTTGTCGTGCGCCATTACTAGTTCAAACTAGTAATCGCGCACCACAACCATGGTGCGCCACTACTAAAGATTTTTTTTGCAAAACTAGTAATGGCGCACCACGTAACAGGTGCGCCATTAGTAACCAGGGTTACTAATGGCGCATTATTAGGTGGTGTGCCAGTAGTAACCTGAGAGCAACTAGATATTTTGGACAGCCACCTACCACACTCACTTTCCCCACTTCATTCTCTCCATCTCCTCCTCCAAGCTTGTCTCGGATGCCTCCTCCTCCTTACCTCATTTGCACCATAGATTCATCCAAATAAAGTGGTTAAATTACCTTTTTTTGATAGGTAAGTAAGGGGAAAGCTTCTTTATGTTGTAGATCTAATTTTTTCTCCCTCCAACAACGTGCACATGCACTTTTTATGGCCTAGATCTATGTATGTTTGTGCTGTTGCATATGTTTGTGGTGTTGCATATGTTTGTGTTTGTAGGTACCGGTATTTGAAATGCGATAGTTGCCAATATTTTGCCGAATGTTGATTCATTTCCGTTTCGGTGAGAATTTGGCACTATGCATTCTTTTTGGTCCTATTTTTAGGCAAAGTCATGCCAAATTTTTTCTTGGTTCTAAAATATCGTTTTGCTCTACCCCGCAGGCGACCATGGTCCACACGATGACCAAAGGCATCGTGAATAGGTTTTTGAGTTCCGCGAAGGCCGAGATGCTTCAAAAGAACGAGACGGAGATAAGATGTCCGTGTCGAAGATGCAAGCTGAAGAGCCTTATGGACCCAGATTCCGTACAAGTGCGGGACCACCTGCTCTTGCGTGGTTTCATGGATGGCTACCGATGGCAAGGTGATGAAGATGATTATGAAGTCGTCCATGGCGGTCGGGTAAGAAATGAGGAAGGGCAGCAAGACAACCGCGGCGAGGGCGGGCGAGAAGACGAAGAATCTCCAGGACATGATCACGAAGTAGATGCAGTACACAGTCATCATGTACAAGATGCTGGACATGATGATGAGGAAGATGTCGGAGCAGATGAAGGGCATGATCATGAATATGAAGATGTTGGAGTAGACGAAGATGGACCATCGATGGGCTGGGTGCAGGACCCTCATATTCAAGAGCTGCTTCTCAAGCAGACGGATAACGCAAGAGCTTCTGCCCAAGAGAAAGCCAAGCTGAATCAACTAGAGATAGACGCGGTTACTCCATTGTATGAAGGATGCAGGCCCGAGGATACCCGCCTGAAAGTAACGCTCATGGCTCTAGAGATGAAGGTAAAACACAAAATGACTGACGCATGCTTCGACGAGAACATGTCATTCTGGCACGAACGTCTTCCCAAGGGGAACAAGTGCCCGACCAATTTCGAGGAGGCGAAGAAAATCGTGTGTCCTCTGGATTTACTGCACGTGAAATACCATGTGTACATGAACGATTGCATCATTTATCGGGATGAGCACGTGGAGTCTACCATATGTCCGGTGTGCGGTGTCACTCGACACAAGAAGAGGAAGAAAGCTCCTCGAAAAGTGGTGTGGTACTTTCCGATCACTCCTCGTCTGTAGCGGTATTTCGCGGACCCTAAGGTAGCAAAGCTCCTGCGTTGGCACGCGGATAGGGAGGAGAAGAAGCGAGAAGATGACGGAAATGATCCAGAGATAAATAAAAAAGACAAGATGCTGAGTCACCCTAAGGATGCGAGCCAGTGGCAAGCGTTGAACTTTGAACATCCAGAATTTGGGGACGATCCAAGGAACATCGTGCTGGGTGCAAGCACCGATGGAGTCAATCCGTTTGGCAGCCAGAGAAGCAGACGTAGCACCTGGCCTGTGTTTGTGTGGATGTACAACCTTGCCCCTTGGTTGTGCATGAAGAGGAAGTACATTCACATGAGTATGCTAATTGAAGGGCCGAAACAACCAGGGAACGACATCAATCTGTATCTGGGGCTGCTGAAAGAGGAGCTAGACACGCTGTGGAAAATGCCAGCCAGTACGTGGGATGCCGCAGAGAAATAATATTTCCCTATATCGTGGGGCAGGTGGACCACGGATTTTCTGGATGCGCCAGGTGCATGGATGACACAACGTATCGCCAGCTAGATAGAGATCCCGGGTCATCGAAAACCGTGTTCATGGGACATCGAAGGTGGCTTCGTGATGATGACTCATGGAGAAAACGCAAGGATCTGTTCTATGGTGAAACCGAACCCCGAAGACGCCCGCGTACGAGGAGCGGCGAGGAAATAGATGAGCTGTTGAAAAATTGGAAAGAGTTCCTGGAGCCGGGAAAGAAGCGAAAGGTGCCAGAGCCACTGCTGAAGGTATGGAAAACGAGGTCTGTTTTCTGGGACTTGCCGTACTGGAAGATCCTCCGTGTGCCTCACAGCCTTGATGTCATGCATATCACGAAGAACGTGTGCGAGAGTCTGCTTGGTACCCTGCTCAACATGCCAGAGAGGACCAAAGATGGGCCGAAAGCAAGGGAAGACTTGAAATCAATGGGCATCAGGGAGGAGCTTCATGCTAATGATGATGATGATGATGATGATGATGATGATGATGATGATGATGATGATGATGATGATGACGACGATGATGATGATGATGATGATGATGAGGTGAAGGACAGGGAAAGTCGTCGCAAAGGCAAAAAGGCAAAGAAGATCGGAAATGACTTCCCTCCCGCGTGCTTCACTCTAAGTCAGGAGGAGATCGAGCAGTTTTTCACCTACCTCGTAGGAGTAAAACTTCCTTATGGTTAAGCGGGGAAGATAAGCAAATACCTAGACTCAGCGAAGTAGAAGTTCAGCAGGATGAAGTCTCACGATTGTCACATGCTGATGATGCAGATACTTCCAGTTGCAATCCGTGGGATCATGGACGCGCACGTCCATGAATTGCTTTTTGTCCTATGCAACTTTTTCGACGTCATCTCTAGGAAGTCGGTTGGCATGAGGCAACTCAGAAGGTTACACAAAGAGATCGTGGTGATACTATGCGAGCTTGAGATGTACTTCCCGCCCGCATTATTCGATGTTATGGTGCATCTGCTAGTCCATATCGTGGAGCATATCATCCAACTCGGGCCGACGTTCCTGCACAGCATGATGCCGTTTGAAAGGATGAACGGTGTCATCAAAGGATACGTTCGCAACATGTCACGTCCAGAGGGAAGTATAGCCAGGGGCTTTCTGACCGAAGAGTGCATCTCCTACTGCACGAATTATCTAGGCATCGAGAACCCCGTTGGTCTGCCCGTCAACAGGCACCTCGGCAGGATGGCTGGATGGGGTCACCATGAGGGTCGCCTTGAAATGCATGTCGACTTCGAGGGTCGACTCGCCGACTTTGAAAGAGCAAACCTAGTCGCGCTACAACACATAGACGTGGTCGATCCTTGGGTGGTAGAGCACAAAACCTTTATTGAGAAGACATACAATGACCGAGGCCAACAGAGGGCGGACGGAGATATAATCAAAGAGCACAACTCATGTTTCATGCATTGGTTCAAGGAGAAGCTTCTGTCGTACCCTTTACATGAGGATTCTTCCGTGGAAGAACAACTCATATTCGCCTTGTCACAGGGCACCGAGCAAAACCTGATGACGTATGAGGCGTACGATATCAACGGCTACACATTCTACACCGAGGGAAAGGACATGAAGAGCGATGGTTATCAGAACTCCGGGGTAATAATGGAATCCTACACCGGTAACGACAATGACAGATACTACGGAAGGATCGAGGAGATCTGGGAGCTGAGCTACGCTGGAGAGAAGGTGCCGATGTTCCGTGTCAGACGGGCCAAGAGCGTCCTAAAAGAAGACCGGTATTTCACCACCATGGTTATACCCGAAGCCAAATCCAAGACAGCGGGTGCAAACGTCACCGCGAAAAATGAGCCATGGGTACTGGCTTCCCAAGTGGACAAATGCTTCTTTATTACCGACCCGTCAAAGCCCAGTCGTGTTGTCGTGAGGAGAGGCAAAAGGAAGATCATCGGAATGGATGGAGTCGCCAATGAGCAAGACTTTGACAAGTACGGCGACCCAAAGATGGAACATGACGACGACGATGAAGTACCATACACCACAAGAAGAAGCAGGAGCACCCTACCTAAAGGACGTCCGTTAAAGAGAAGAACTCCATTTGCGAAAAAGAAGGGCAAGAAGACTGTGAAAACATAGCTAGCTAAGATCGATTGTATTTAAATTGTAGTCTTGATTTCTCGATTGTATTTAGACATATTGAAATGTTATTTCTTCTGTTCTAGTCCTCATGAATATTTATTTAAGGTTATTCTGGTATTTATGTTTATTCTGGTATACCAATTTTTATTTGATGATATTTTTTCAACTCATGAATATTTTTAAATTTCATGGGCACGTTTTGAATTCCTGAATATTTTTTCAAATTTGATGATATTTTTTCATATTCATAAATGTTTTACCAATTCACAAATGAATGCAATTAAAAATCCAAAAAAACAAATTTGATGATATTTGATGATATTTTCAAATAACAAATTTGATTATATTTTCAAATAACAAATTTGATGATATTTTTTCATATTCATAAATGTTTTAACAATTCACAAATGAATGCAATTAAAAATAAAAAACAAATTTGATGATATTTTCAAATAACAAATTTGATGATATTTTTTCATATTCATAAATGTTTTACCAATTCACAAATGAATGCAATTAAAAATCCAAAAAAACAAATTTGATGATATTTCCAAATAAGAAATTTGAGTATATATTTTCATATTCATAAATATTGTCAAATAACAAATTTGGTGATATTTTTCCACATTCATAAATGTTTTCAAATCTGAACTTCATTTTCTAAAAAATTATTAGATGCAACTAAAAATCCAAAAAAAAAAAACCAGTTAGTAATGGTGCACACGGGGAGGGTGCGCCATTGCTATCCAAAAAATAAAGTTACTAATGGCGCACCTCTAGGAGGTGCGCCATTGCTATCCAAAAAAATGTTACTAATGGCACACCGCTAGGAGGTGCGCCATTGCTAACCCTCCCCCGACTAAAATCCCCAATCCCCGATCCCCAATCTCACATCTCTCTCAGCCCCCCCACTGCGCGCCGCTGCCCCGACCCACTACGCCGCCGCCCCCGCGCCCCCGCCACCTCCCTCTCCCCATCCTCCCCTCCCCCCCTCTGACCCCACCTCGACACGTCTCCGTCTCCATGCCGTCGAGCACCGAAGCAGGCCGAAGAAGTCCAGCACGAGCGTCTACGTCGTCTCCGTCGGATACGTCGATGAACCGGACCGAAGCCCAGCCGAGTGTCGGTGTCAAAACCGGCGGATCTCGGTTAGGGGGTCCTGAACTGTGTGTCTAAGGCTAATGGTAACAGGAGGAACACGATGTTTTACCATGGTTTGGGCCCTCTCAATGGAGTTAATACCCTACTTCCTGCTTGATTGATCTTGATGTACAGGAGTTGATCTACCACGAGATCGTAGAGACTAAACCATAGAAGCTAGCCTATGATTATGATTGTTGTTTTTCTACGGACTAAACCCTCTGGTTTATATAGACACCGGAGGGGGCTAGGGTTACACAAAGTCGGTTACAGAGAAGCAGACCTTCATATCCGAATTGCCAAGCTTGCCTTCCACGCAAAGGAGAGTCCCATTCGGACACGGGACAAAGTCTTCAATTTTGTATCTTCATAGTCCAACAGTCCGGCCAAAGTATATAGTCCGGCTGACCGAGGACCCCTTAATCAAGGACTCCCTCAGTAGCCCTTGAACCAGGCTTCAATGACGATGAGTCCGACGCACATATTGTCTTCGGCATTGCAAGGCGGGTTCCTTCTCCGAATACTCCATAGAAGATTTTGAACACAGGAATCGTGTCCGGCTCTGCAAAACAAATTCCACATACCACCATAGAGAGAACAATATTCCACAAATCTAATCTGCTGACAAATTTTTATAGTATGACATCATGCCACGGTCCGGTCATTATTCGAACCGTTTTCCGCAACTAGCCACTTCAAGTAACGCGAGGCGGTTTCCTTGACACGTCTTGTCGAAGAAGAGATCCGTGTCCCCTTATCGCGGATTCTCATCAATACGGGCATGGGTAACCCAACCCCGCCATCAATTGTGGCGCTTGGGGAATAAGCGATTTTAATGGGAAAGTGGGGAGGTGCACAGTTTCGACCGCCTTTATAAAGAGATAGGGATTCCCCTTTTTCACCCATGTCTTCTTCCTCCTTCGCTCATCCATTCTTGCACGCTCGAGCTCCAGCGCCCCAGTTCTCACCTTCTCCGTACAGCCATTCCAAACATGTTCGGAGCGGGAGGCAAGTGGATGGCCTCCGCCATCACGGAGGAGGACATTACGAAGCTCCGAGAGGCCGGATACTTGGCCGCTGACATCACGCACCGGCTCCGAGACGCGGGGTAGATCGTTCCTACTTCGGAACCCCACGAGAGGGTTGTGTTCCTCCCCCACTTTATCCGCGGACTGGAATTCCCCCTCCACCCATTTGTCTGAGGGCTCATGTTTTACTATGGGCTAGATTTTCATGATATGGCCCCTAATTTCATCCTCAACATCTTGGCGTTCATCATTGTGTGCCAGGCTTTCCTCCGCATCAAGCCCCACTTCGTCCTATGGCTGAAGATCTTCAATGTGAAGCCAAAGATAGTGGTCAGCCAGCAAGCGGAGTGCGGAGGTGCCATGGTGGGCAAGATGCCCAACATCACCTGGCTTGAAGGCTCCTATGTGGAGACTGTGAAGGGGTGGCAATCGGGGTGGTTCTACATCACCGAGCCATGCGACTCCAACTGGGCGGCGGCCCCCGAGTTTAGATCCGGCATCCCCATGCGGCTTACCTCTTGGAAAAGGAAGGGCTTAGCCTGGGGTGCGCCAGTAGAGCTGACAGGACTCTAGAACTGCATCAAAAATATGATAGGAAGAAGATCAATCTTGTCAATGTGGTCTAGGTCATGCTCTTCCGCTAGATCCTCCCGTGTCAAAGACGGGCATTCAGCCTGTGAGAGTTCGATTCGGCCAAACACCAAACGCTGCAAGAGCTCTTCGACACGACGGACAAAGACGTCTGGAAGGTGTTGTTCAAGGCCGCCGAAGTACCTCCTCCCACCACCAAGGACCGCAGACTCAGTGCAAAGCGCCCCACCAATCCGGTAAGCTCTCTATATTTCACAAGATGCGCCTTTCCTCAGTGTGTTCATGGGAGGAATCTAAGCCATCATACTGATTTAACAGGACTATGTGGCAACAGCGGAGCGGATCGACTGTCCAGCTCCATTGCCTGAAGATCCAGCAACCGCTCTCCTGACGGAGATGCTGTTTCCGGTGCCCTATGAGGTGCCGGGGAAGAAGGCCAAGAAGAAGGCCACGGGGACCAGGAAAAGTCTCCGGCGCAAGGTAGTGTTGGACTCATTGTCCGAAGACACCGATGCGCACTCCTCCAACCACAACGAGGAGGAGGAAGAGGAAAACCCTCTCCCCCAATCCGAGGGGGAGAAGAAAAGGAAGACCGCCCCTTCCGGGGAGGCCGAAGGGTCTAAGAAGGGAAGGACCCTCCCTCCGGACCACTCCACCATGGACGCCTACAACGACGGGGAGTGGCTACCCAGGGACAAGCCCCTGGCGAAGTCGTAAGTATACAGATACCATAATTCTTCTGGCATGTTTAGCTTTATGGATTCTTATCATGTTAAAATATATTTGTGCAGTCCGTCCAAAGCCCACATCGACTTATCTTCCTCGGATGGGCCCTTGAGCTCGTTGGAAATGAATAGCTATTCGCTCCCGACGGCCTCCACTCCCCAGCCCGTGGATGACACCGAAGTGTTGTCTCAAAGGATACCGGGCCAGGGAGAGATAGACCTGGAGGCGCCTCAAGGCGAAACCCCCGATGCCGGGCTCATGGGGGGGGAGATCCCCATGGATTCTGATGAGGGGGGTCGCAGTAAGCTTGGCCCCCAGCCGGATACTGTGCCGGAATCTCTAGTGGTTTCGGATTTAGGCAGGCATCTCCTCGTTAAGGGGGGCGTGCCGCCTGTGCCGATGACCTCTGTCCATCCAGAGGCATCGGGTAACTTGGTGGAAGCACTTCAGAGCGCTTCCCTTGATGAAGAACACCATACTCTTATGAGTATGGTGATTGCGAAGGTTCAGTCCCCAAAAGCGGATTGACCGAAGCCTACGCCAGCCTCCTGACAGGCTTTCAGGTAAGTAATTAAATTATGAGCAAGTATCACAGTGTAGACAGTAGCCCCTGATGCTCTGTTTGGTGTTCAAAAAGAAAGGCCGAACAGAGGATCAAATATTATTCCTAGGAGTCTAATCATATTACGTCATTATGAATAAGCAGGCATCGCGGTTGGCCGCCGCCGCTGCCACTGCGGATGTCTCCGGACTGAGGCAGAACCTGGGGCGGGCTGAAGAAGAGCTCGGCCTCGTGAAGAGGCAGCTCGACAAGAACAAAGGTAAGTGATACCCCATGTGATTGTTATATAAAGGAAAAAATCATTGATGCTAATGGAGGCATGATGAATTTTACTCGGGGCCACGACTGAAGTGGCGGCCCTTAAGAAGGCGTTGTCCGAGGCTAAAAACAAAGCGGCCAAGAAGCGCACCGAGCGCGAAAAACAAGAGGCTCGGGTTGATGAGGTCCAGCAAGAGCTCCACGATTTCTACAAAAAATTTGAGTCCTTGGAGCGTGACTCCAAGACGCAAGAGTCGGAGATTGCGAAGGCCCATCAGAGCATGCAAGAAACCAAGGTCGAAGCCCAGAAGGCCCTGCAGGAAATTGAGGCGGCCAAGAAGATAGCTGCGGGTAAGGCTTTCATTATGCAAAGCAAGCATGTGAAGGAGAGTTTCCTTTTACTTACCCGAATTCGGAGCTCTCCAGGAGCATTCGCAGATTTGCCGCACAACATCTTTGATGCTGCAGAGTTCTATCGGGCTGAGAAAGGGAGCTCGACAGATAAGCTGTTTTGGTCCTAGTATATTGAGGCCGAACATCCGATGCCCTTGAGCGACCAGCTGAAGCAACTGGTCGAACTTCACAAGGTAGCCGAACTAGCCATGAAGGACTTCATAGTACGGCTGTGGCCTGGCGAGCCCCTGCCCAGCAGCTACTTCGGCCTTATCAAGCGGATGGTGAATGCCTGTCCGCGGCTTGAAGTCATTAAGCGGTCCGTCTGCATTGAGGGTGCACGCAGGGCCTTGTCCCGTGCGGAAGTGCACTGGGGGAAGATGGATGCCGAGAAGCTGGTAACAAAGGGGCTGCCGAAGGGGAAGGAGCATCGCCACCCCAAACAATACTATGGCAATGTCATTAAGGGTGCCCGCCTTGTGGCGGATGAATGTACTAAGGAGGTGATATTTGAATTAATGTACTCATGTCATCCTGTAATATGAAAACGAGTTCATGTGCGCTATATGGCGCTTGTTAATTTAAAATACTACCTTCTGTGCGGCCGTTGATAAAATCTTGAGAGTTGCCAGTTGTGGGCTTCTGCCCCCATGTAACTAGTACTGGGGTGTTCGGGATAAATATAAACACTCTTTATCCAAATTTTTGGTCCTTTTAAGGAGGTGTTTAGCGCAGCGAACAAGGCAATCGGACTATATAGCTCTATCGCTCTCACTTGGCCATAGAAGTCTACAATTTTAAATTTTGGCGAAGCCCCTAGTATCCGGAAGGGCGGACTTGGGGCGCTATACACGCCTAAATCGGACGAGGCCGATTCCTCGCCTGAAGCGGAAAAAATCTTTAAGGATTTGAGACCTCTCGAACAGCGACCAGCTCTCGCCTTATCATGACAGTCAGTTTTCGGCTTTCTCTACTGAGGTGCTCGTCCGGAAGAACCGGGACACAATCGCAGTAGTTCTCCCTGCGCTACCTTAGCCGATATAGCAAAAAGTAAGGTACCAAAACACAGGAGCCGGGCAAACCCAACTAATTACCCAAGACATGATTCGGAGCTGATGCATATAATGCTATAAGTTCTAGGTGCTGCACTGTCGAATGTGTTCGGACTTGTCTTTCCATGTTATGGGGTACACTCAGGCCCCTGGCGAACTAAACGTACCATAGTGTACGGGTGCCACTACTAGGAAAAGGGCTATAGATAGGACTGATTCTAATGGCGCACCAGGTAAGTAGTGCGCCACTACTATATACTATTGGCGCACCGGTTGCTCGTGCGCCATTAGTGTGGAAGACACTAATGGCGCACCGTGCTCATGGTGCGCCACTACTATTGATTTTTTTCCCATTTTTCCGTACAAACTAATGGCGCAGGGATGGCAAAGTGCGCCATTACTAGTTAGAACTAGTAATGGCGCACGACCAAGACAGTGCGCCATTAGTATATTTTTTTTTTACTTTTTTGCAAACCTACAAATGGCGCACTATGCCAAAGCCCAGTCGTGTTTATACCTGAAGCCAAATCCAAGACCGCGGGCGCAAACGTCACCGCGAAAAATGAGCCATGGGTACTAGCTTCCCAAGTGGACCAATGCTTCTTCATTACCGACCCGCCAAAGCCCAGTCATGTTGTCGTGAGGAGAGGCAAAAGGAAGATCATCGGAATGGATGGAGTAGCCAATGAGCAAGACTTCGACAAGTACGGCGACCCGAAGATCGAACATGACGACGACGATGAAGTAGCAGCACACACCACAAGAAGAAGCAGGACCACCCTACCTAAAGGACGTCCGTTCCACAGAAGAACTCCATTTGCGAAAAAGAAGGGCAAGAAGATTGTGAACATATAGCTAGCTAAGATCGATTGTATTTAAATCGTAGTCTTCATTTCTCGATTGTATTTCATGGGAACTTTTTGATATCATGAATATTTTTAAATTTCATGGGCACTTTTTGAATTCATGAGGACACTTGATCTCGATCCCCCTCCATCTCGATCTCGATTCCCCCTCCATCTCGATCTCGATCCCCGCACCCTCCCCCGCTCCACCGCAGCCGCCGATGATATTTTCAAGTAAGAAATTTGCACATATTTTTTAAAAAATTATTACTGTTTTTATAAAAAAATATTACTGTTATGATTTAAACAAGTTTGAACATATTTAAACACAAATAAATATAAAAAACATCATTTAAAATGCATAAAAAAATATTGGGGAGCCTGGGAATCAAACCCAGGACCTCCTGGTGTGTGTGCTGCGTGCTGACCTGTCGGGCTAGTGGGTGGGTTCTGTTGTAGATAGGGTTAGGTTGTAGATATGGTTAGTGGGCTATATTAAAACAAAATTCTAATGGCGGACCGAGTGGTGGTGCGCCATTAGAATAGTCATACTTATGGCGCACGACTGGACGGTGCGCCATTAGAACCCTCCCCCTAGCTATCCTCTCTCCCTCTCGCCAGATCCCCTTCGACCCTCTCTCCCTCGCCACCAGATCCACCCGCACGCTGCCCCGACCCACGCGGCCGCCGCCCCTGCGCCTCCGTCTCCGTCGCCGCCCCCAGTCAGCCACTGCCCTGCCCCCCATCGTCGTCTGCTCCCAATCCACCCCCTCCCTCGCCTTCACCGCACCCACCCACCCCCTCCCTCGCCTTCCCAGCCCTCGAGCTCCACCGTGCGAGGCGACAGGCAAGGCAGCGGGCAGAATCTGCTTCAACACCGGGCTGGCGAGCCGCGGAACCAGGGCGCGACGGTGCTCAACCCCTCCACCCCCCCTCCACCTCTTCTTCCTCGGGTCGCCGCTGTCTTCCTCAACTTCGGCCACCTCTGTTGCTACTAAGCTGTCGCAGGGCCTCCTTGCGACTCCCCGGTGAGCTCCGCCTCCTCTCCCCTCTTCCTTCTCGCGTGCCAAGAAATGCATAGCAATTATTTGCTTCACTTAGTCATTGATGGTCATTCAGTATGAAATTACAACCTGCAGGTATTGGTCGGAATGTGTAACTACAATTTAGAGGGGAAATGTTTGCAGTTAAGTTATGTGGTTGGAAAGATCATGTGTCATTAGAAACTTGGAAGCTAAAAACATTGTGATCCTCACCATAAGGATGATTATGTCTTCCATGCCTGAATAGCTGTGCCTAAATAATAAATAGATAAAGGTAAAACTAAACCATGCTCAGCGATGAATGATGTCAACTGACAACCAAAGAAAACTTGTTCATCATTACAAAAGCAAACTTGTTCAACATAACAAAAGCAAACTTGTTCAACATAATAAAAGCAAACTTGTTCAACCACATAACTACAAACTGAGACACAGTAGTAGGGGTCATCCCAATACCACAAACAACTCAATATCCCCAGTAGTAGGGGTCATCCCAATGATCCTCCACCTCTTGCCAGAGCTCCAAACCTTCTTCGGTGATTTCGATTTTCTTCCATGCCTCGTAGGTGACGTATGCATCTTTCACGGCGTACTCGATGAGCTTGTTTGGCAGTGGGCTGTCCCCCCATAGTAGGTGGGCCGATTTCCTGTTGATCTTCTGCTTCATTTCCTTGTAGGATGGGTGGATGAGGCTGCCTGCAAACTCAGCCAAAGACTGCCACTTCTTTCCATTGTTTGGAACTCTCCATTTGCGCTGCAAGTCGACGTACTTGTCGGGGTTGATCTCTAAACTAGACAACTTCAGCTTCTCCTTGTCGCCTCCAATGCAGAAGCCAACAAAGGTGTACAGCTTCTTCTCCTGCAGAAGCGGGCGGAGTTCCTTGGGCCTGCATCAAATTAATCTGGTGCGTCAAATTCATCTACTTCAAAAACTTCAGAAACTACAGAATTAAAATGGGTTCAGTTGAAGCAAAATTTAGTTAAAATAGCATCTTCAGTTCTGACCAAAATTGAGTTAAAACAGTATGATCACAACAACTACTAGATGATCACAACAACTACAAGACAACATTCTGTATGATCAAAACAGCAAGCATAACATCTCAATGATGTATTTTTTTACAATCTTTTGCATTACAAGACAACATTCATAACAGCTACTAAGTGATCACAAAAACTTCTAGACAACATTCTATATGATCACCAAAAAACTACTAATTAGACAGAAACTTCATAACTTCAGAACTAGTATTGTATCTACTTCAGAACTTCAGAACTATTGCATCTACTTCAGAAACTTCAGAAACTACTAATTAAAACGAAACTTCAGAACTTCAGAAATTTCAGAACTTCAGAACTAGTATTGCATCTACTTCATAACTTCACAACTATTGCATCTACTTCAGAAACTACTAATTAGACAGAAACTTCAGAACTGGATGTTTTTACCATTTGGTTGCCGCGGTGATGTGGTATACCAGGACGAGATCCTCCACGCATAACTGCATAACTACAGCAATTTGTGGAGGTTTGTCTTCCCTGGTATACTCGACATCAACGCCGATATTCCGAGGAAGCATGCCGCCGAGCCTCCTCCTCATCTTGCGGATCATCTTGTCGGCTTCGTCTGGATTGCTGGTGCATACGACATCCAGCGGCTCCTTCAGGTGGATATCAACCTTGAGCGGCACGGTGTAGTCCCGCTTCTGCCCGGGGACCGGAACGTCGTCGTCGACCACCAGCGGCTCCTTGCGAGACGCCTAACCACGGTGATGCTTGGAAGACGGAGGGGAGTTGCTCCACGATGCCTTCGCCATTCTCTTGGCAGACGGAGGGGAGTTGCTCCACGATTCCTCCGCCATTGCCCTCCTGGCCAGCGATGGTGGAGGCAGAGGGGAGTTGCTTGATGCTGGAGGCAGAGGGAGGTAGAGGGAGGAAGATGGAGCAGCAATGGAATGAGGAGGGAGGTAGAGGGAGTAAGATGGAGCGGCAATGGAATGAAGAGGGAGGCAGAGGGAGGAAGATGGAGCGGCAATGGAATAGGAGGGGAGTTACCTGGACGTGGGAAGAAAACCCCCTCTGCGTCGTGGGGAGTTGCCAGTGGTGGGGAGACGTGGGGAGTTGCCTCGAAAACTCAAACGTCCTGCCCTTTGGAGGGGAGACGTGGGTCCTCGTAAACTCTGGAGGGGAGACGTGGGCCCTCCTGTTTCTGAAACGTCCAGGAGGGGAGACGTAGTAAAATTCAGTTATAATGTTTTTGTCCCGCATTCAACTTCGCAGCTTTTCTGCTCTCTATTTCTCTTCTTATTCAGCGATTACACAGCTAACAGAAAACGAGAAACTAGGCCACTTCCGGGTCGTGAGCACTGCCAACCCAGCGCTCCCCGCGCGTCACCCGCGATGCAGCCATGACCGTCTAGTTCGTGCCATCCCATGGTCGGGTCAGGGCCGCGGAGAAACCTAACAAACTACGACCGAGGCGCATCTCGGATTATTTGAAACTGAAAGCAAACTCCTCTGATGAAACTGACAGAGACTAAAAACTACACCTATATCTGACGAAACTGAAGGTGTTCTTCAGCAGCTGATTAAAATTCAGTTAACAACATCATCAGTAAAATTCAGTTAATTAACTGAAGAAGAGAAGAGAGAAAGTAGAGAGCAAGAGGAGTACTTGCATTAACTGAAACGTTTTACTTTAAACTTGCATGCATTCTTTGCTTGTTTATATTCATTCTTGTAAACTGAACATGGTCATCTATCTATCTATCTATCTACCTACTTAAGTATGTATGTATGCATTGTATTTTTATTTCCTTTGGAAAGTAAAGTTTATTTCCTGGCTGGCTGGCATGATGGCTCATGGATCCCTCAGCTGCAACTACAGTTGGAGCTCAATCTGATCTCATCTGAAATGAATCTATAAATACAGAGTGTAGTTAGTTATAGAGTAGCAGAAATAGTTGCTGGATGCAGTTACTTGCATGGGCCTGGCTGATGAAGAAAAACTTTATATATATTCATATTGATGTTGACTCTATAAATCATACTTATTGGACATGTTTTATGTGTTGATCCATCAATTGATCACATTGAGAAAGACCATCGTGTCTCCAACCATTTTGCAAAGGTCATGTCTCCGACCATTGTGTCGTGATGAATTTGCAGGTACCCCGAGAGGCCCTTGAGTTTGTCGGAATGTTGATTAACTTCCGTTCCGGCAAATTCGGGTACTCCATATGTCCTATTTTCAGCAAAGGTCATGCTGAAATTTTCCGTGAATTTTAGCATGACTTTGCTAAAAAAGGACATATGGGGTACTTGCGACTAATGCATGGGCCGGGGTATCTTAGTACTTAGTTAAGTAGGATCAACTGCCCCGCCATTCTTGCTGCATTAAACCATAGGTGGCAATAGAGCCAAGTGATTAGGCCCAACTTAGAATTCTCCTTAGCATCGATAAACCCTAGATGATAAACCCAACATAGGTGGCAATAGAGCCAAGTGATTAGTGCCAAGTGATTAGGCCCAACCTAGGGTGCCTCGGCATCGATAAACCCTAAATGATGAAAACTTAACTTGGCCGCCCCGGATGCCTCGGTGTCGATGAGAACCTAAATGATGTACGCTTAGGCTTTTAGGGTGCCTCGGCGTCGACAAACCCTAAATGATGAAAGCTTAGGCTTTTAGGGTGCCTCAGTGTCGACAAACCCTAAATGATGAGACCATGATCTTGTTCCTTGACAATAACCAACTTTTTGACCAAACATTTTTCCTATTTAGAGCGAAACATGGCCCACAACGATGAGGCCGGTGGTTCGGGCGGCAAGCAATTCTGGGAGCTGTCCCAGGAGATGGAGGAACAACCTCACCGCTATGAGGACGCCGCGGAAGACACCGATCCTGATTACACAACCCCTAGTGGCGTCGGGGATGACACCACTGATGGTGCCGCCGAGGATGCCACCACTGATGATGGCGGCGCACACACAGATGGCGGCCAATCAAAGAAGCAAAGGAAGGACCGGCATCCGAATGTGCTCCGCACCGTCAAGGAGGAATTCACTCAAGTACAAGGGTATGGTTCCCGGAGTCTACGACGACTGGGAGGAGTGTCGGAGACAGGTTCACCGTTTCAGCGGTAACAGTTACAAAGGGTACACCACTAGGGCGGAGGCCGAATCTAGATATGCCCGCTATCTAGCGGGAGAGAGGAGGGAGCGTTGGAGGAACCGGATGAGGACCAGTTTGATCGCGATGATGCTCATCGTGATGACCACAACTCTCTTTTATGTGATGGTAGTTTAGATGATCGATATCGACTTGTAATGTGAAGACAAACTCGATACTCGTGGTCTTGAGACTTGTAATGTTTTATCTTTGTTCAGTCTTTTGAATTTGGACACTAATATGATGAATTGTATTCGGAGACTAATCTTCTATTGTATTCGATAAATCTGATGTTGCTGTGTGCTGCTGTCTATATTCTGTCCAATAATATATTTTGTAACCTGTGCAAAAATCAGAAAAGCAAAAAAAAAACAAATATTCATACTAATGGCACATCAAGGCAGAGTGCGCCATTAGTATGCCAAAGGATACTAATGGCGCATCAAGACAGAGTGCGCCATTAGTGTGACAAAGCACATGGTTACATATGGCCCCCCGGGAGGCATACTAATGGCGCATGGAGTTACATACTAATGGCGCACTACCAGGTGCGCCATTAGTAAAACATTCTAATGGCATGCTACTAATGGCGCACCGGTAGTGCGCCATTAGTAGGCCTTTTCCTAGTAGTGTGCGGTTTGTAGTAAATAAGCCGCCAAGGGAAAACATAAAGAAAATGCAATAATAAGCCGACGCTGTATATTTTCCCATTGTTATTTAAATAATATGTCAAAGCGTATGTGTACAAGTAATGCGATAAGCAAAATGGGACTATTTGACATTTCCTAGCCAAGGGTAAGCGGTACGTGGGTATGTAAAATAGGTATAACGATCGTTGTAAGAGACCACCTGAGTATTCCCTTATACGCCCTAGCTTCTTGTCTTCTTGGGTTTTCCTTGATGTCATGAGCCGGTAATCCGGATACCTGAGAAGTCTTCCAGAAAGTAGTGTCCTGAAAGAAAGAAAGTGATGAAGGAATACGGGTCCTGGGGGCGGTTGAGCCGCGTTGTGGACCGCGTCATAGCCATGCCTCCGTCCATGCCCATGGTATTTTGAGTGCGTAATTATGTACGCGCGGCACAAATTTTGCCGCTTGGTTGGTACTAGGACCGAGGCCGAATTGCTAATCGAGCTCTGGACGTGCCGGACGATCCTGTTGCAGGGTACTCCAGACTCGGTTGATGGTGTCCGTGGGCTTTATCGCCGGATTGGCTGACTACCTAAGAAGGCTGCTTTGTACTTCTGCTGCGAGGGCTGCAGTGTGCTCCTCCGTACGGAACGAGCATTCTGTGTTTCCATTGACTGTTATAACCCCGCGAGGTCCTCGCATCTTGAGCTTGAGGTATGCGTAGTGCGGTACCGCATTGAATCGAGCAAATGCGGTTCGTCCTAGTAGGGCATGATAACCAGTAGGGGACGATATCGAAGATTAACTCCTTTCTTCGGAAATTGTCCGGAGATCAGAAGACCACTTCCAGTGTGATTGAGACAGTGCAATAGGCTTCCACACCTGGTATGACACCCTTGAAGGTGGTTTTTGTGGGCTTGATCCTTGAGTGGTCGATGCCCATTTTGTGCACTGTATCCTGATACAGCAGGTTCAGGCTGCTGCCACCGTCCATGAGGACTCGTGTGAGATGGAATCCGTCAATGATAGGGTCCAGGACAAATGCGGCTGAACCGCCATGACGGATAATGGTAGGGTGGTCCCTGCGATCGAAGGTGATCGGACAAGAGGACCATGGGTTGAACTTTTGGGTGACTGGCTCCATCTCATAGACGTCCCTTAGTGCACACTTCCGTTCCCGCTCGGGAACATGGGTTGCGTATATCATATTCACTATTTTCACCTAAGGAATAATTTCTTCTGTCCTCCTGTGTTCGACGGCCGGGGCTCCTCGTCATCATTGCTATGCAGCCCCTTTTCCTTGTTTTCGGCATTCAACTTGCCGGCCTATTTAAACACCCAGCATTCTCTGTTGGTGTGGTTGGCTGGTTTATCGGGGGTGCCGTGAATTTGACATGAGCGATCAAGTATGCGGTCCAAACTGGACGACCCCGGGTTGTTTCTTTTAAATGGCTTTTTCCGCTGTCCAGATTTGGAGCCTCTGAATCTGGCATTGACTGCCGTGTCTTCGGCGTTGTCGCCACTGTTGCGACGCTTGTGTCTATTGCATCGTGGCTTGCCGTTGCTATCTCTGGCGTCTGAATCACTGGAGTTTTTGGGTGTGATGTTGCGATGAGCCAGCCAGCTATCCTCGCCCGCGCATAACCGGGTCATGAGTGTCGTGAGGGCTGCCATGGATTTTGCCTTCTCTTGGCCGAGGTGTCGGGCGAGCCACTCGTCATGGATGTTATGCTTGAAGGCTGCTACGGTAATTTGGTTCTTTTTTGTTAGGAACCGAGTCCAGAATTTCCTGGCTGACTCTCCGGGCTGTTGGGTTATGTAACTTAAGTCATCAGCATCCGGTGGTCGCATGTAGGTGCCCTGGAAGTTGTCAAGGAATGCGTCTTCCAGGTCCTCCCAACTGCCAATGGAGCTTGCTGGCAGGCTATTCGGCCAATGCCGAGCCGGTGCTTTGAGCTTAAGTGGTAGGTACTTTATGGCATGTAAGTCATCGCCACGGGCCATGTGAATGTGTAGGAGAAAATCTTCAATACATACTGCGGGGTCCATTGTGCCATCATATGATTCAATGTTTACGGGTTTAAACCCTTCTGGGAATTCATGATCCATAACTTCATCAGTGAAGCATAGGGGGTGTGCTGCGACTCTATGCCGGGCTACATCCCGACGTAGTTCAAATGAATCTGGTCTATTGTAGTCGGCCCGGCTGGACTTATGTATATTGTATCCGGCGTGACGGTCATCGTCACATGTTGTGGTGCGCCCCCGTGATCCGTAGATCGATCTTGACTATCCTGCTTTGTTTTCCAATACGTCTCGCAGGCCCTTCATGTAGCCCTGTGCCTTTGATTGGCGACGGGGTGCAGTCTGAACTTCAGCTTGATATGCCGCTTTGTCTCAGCCACGGGGTGGCCGATCTGCCGCATCATGCGCTGGTAGTGTGGGCTTTAACGCCTCGTCCTCGAGTTGAGGTAGCAACCCGCGCTTTGGGTAACTTTTGGTAGGGCACTCGAGTCCGTATTCCTCGGCAGCCAGGACCTCGGTCCATCTAACAGTTAGCAGATCTTGATCAGCTTGAAGTTGTTGCTACTTTTTCTTCAGGCTTTTTGCAGTGGCTATAAGCCAGCGCTTGAAGCGCTCCTGCTCGACAGGATCCTCAGGCACGATGAATTCTTCATCGCCAAGGCTCACTTCGTCTTCGGAGAGAGGCATGTAATTATCATCCTCTGATTCTCCATCTATTGCCTGTTCCTTAGGGCTAACTTGCCTATACTCTTGCTCGGCCTGCTCGAAGCCTGGATGGGCAGGATTATCTTCATCTTCTGCACCATCCGGATTGTTATCTCTTGTGCCGGTATCACTATTTTTGCTATGGCGGGGTTTGGAGCGGTGCCTATGACGCCGGTGCCTAGGTTGCTTTTCCGAGGGGTTATCTTCCATTGCCTCATCGCCATTGCTTTCTTTGGGGGTGTCCACCATATATATATATATATATATATATATATATATATATATATATATATATATATATATATATATATATTATGATGAGGTGGCTGTTAACACCCTATAGGCGGTGGTTCCTGTTCTTCTCCTGCATCATCGTCCATACCGTCGATGTCTTCGGAGTTGAAGTCAAGCACGCCAGTTAAGTCATTGACAGTGGCTATTAAGTGGGTGGTGGGTGGGTGTCGGTGTCAAAACCGGCGGATCTCGGGTAGGAGGTCCTGAACTGTGCATCTAAGGCTAATGGTAACAGGAGGCTGGGGACACGATGTTTTACCCAGGTTCGGGCCCTCTCGATGGAGGTAATACCCTACTTCCTGCTTGATTGATCTTGATGATATGAGTATTACAAGAGTCGATCTACCACGAGATCGTAGAGGCTAAACCCTAGAAGCTAGCCTATGATTATGATTGTTGTTGTCCTACGGACTAAACCCTCCAGTTTATATAGACACGGAGGAGGCTAGGGTTACACAGAGTCGGTTACAGAGAAGGAGATCTACATATCCTAATTGCCAAGCTTGCCTTCCACGCAAAGGAGAGTCCCACCCAGACACGGGACGAAGTCTTCGATCTTGTATCTTCATAGTCCAACAGTCCGGCCAAAGTATATAGTACAGCTGTCCGAGGACTCCTTAATCCAGGACTCCCTTAGTAGCCCCTGAACCAGGCTTCAACGACGATGAGTCCGGCACGCAGATTGTCTTCGACATTGGATGGCGGGTTCCTTCTCCGAATACTCCATAGAAGATTTCGAACACAAGGATCATGTCCGGCTCTGCAAAACAAATTCCACACACCAGCATAGAGAGCACAATTTTCCACACATCTAATCTGCTGACAGCTTTTTATGACATCACGCCACGGTCTAGTCATTATTCGAATCGTTTCTCACAACTAGGTACTGGACGTAATGTGAGGCGGTTTCCTTGACATGTCTTGTAGAAGCAGAGAACGTGTCCCATTATCACGAGATTCTCATTAATATGGGTCTGGGTAACCCAACCGCGCCATCAATCATGGCGCTTGGGAAATAAACGATTATCACGGGCAAGTGGGGAGGCGCACAGTTTCTACCGGCTTTATAAAGAGATAGGAATTCTCCTCTTTCACCCACGCCTTCTTCCTTCTTCGCTCATCCATTCTCGCACACTCGAGCTCCAGCGCCCCAGTTCTCACTTTCTCCGTAGAGCCAAACATGTCTGGAGAAGGACGCAAGTGGATGGACATTACGAAGCTTCAAGCGGCCAGATACTTGGCCGCAGACATCACGCACCGGCTCCCGAACGCAGGGCAGATCATTCCGACTCCGGGACCCCACGAGAGGGTTGTGTTCCTTGCCCACTTCGTCCGCGGACTGGGATTCCCCCTCCACACATTGCTCCATGGGCTCGTGTTTTATTATGGGCTGGATTTTCATGATCTGGCCCCTAATTTCATCCTCAACATCTCAGCGTTTATTGTCATGTGTGAGGCTTTCCTCTGCATTAGGACCCACTTCGGCCTATGGATGAAGATCTTCAACATGAGGGCGAAGATTGTGGTCGGTCAGCAGGCGGAGTGCAGAGGCGCCATGGTGGGCAAGATGCCCAGCGTCACCTGGCTCGAAGGCTCCTATGTGGAGACCGCGAAGGGGTGGCAATCGGGGTGGTTCTACATCACCGAGCCGTGCGACGCCAACTGGGTGGCGGCCCCCGAATTCCGATCCGGCATCCCCATGTGGCTCACCTCCTGGAAGAAGATGGGCCTAGCCTGGGGCGCTCCCTCGGAGCCGACCGGACTCCAGAACTGTGTCAAAAATATGATATGCAAGAAGATCAAGCTTGTCAACGTGGTCCAGGTCATGCTATTTCGCCGGATTCTCCCGTGTCAAGTACGGGCATTCAACCTGTGGGAGTTCGATGCAGCCCAACACCAGACACTGCAAGAGCTCTTCGACATGATGCACAAAGACGTCTGGAAGGTGTTGTTCAAGGCCAGCAAAGTTCCTCCTCCCACCACCGAGGACTGCGGGCTCAGCGCCAAGCGCCACGCCAATTCGGTAAGCATTCTACATTTCACAAGATGTGACTTTCCTTATTATATTCGTGGTTGGAACTTAAGCCACCGTACTGATTTAACAGGATTATGTGGCGACGATGGAGCGGATCGACTGTCCGGCTTCGTTGCCTGAAGATCCAGGAACTGCTCTCCTGATGAAGATGCTGGTTCCGGCGCCCTATGTGGTGCCAGAGAAGAAGGCCAAGAAGAAGGCCACGGGGACCAGGAAAAGTCTCCGGCGCAAGGTGGTGTCGAACTCATCGTCCTAAGACATCGAGGCGCACTCGTCCAACAACAATGAGGAGGAGGAAGAGGAAAACCCTCTCCCCCAAACCGAGGGGTAGAAGAAAAGGAAGTCCGCCCCCTCTGGGGAGGTCGAAAGGGTCCAAGAAGGGAAGGACCCTCCCTCTGGACCACTCCACAACCGCCGCCTACAGCGAGGAGGAGTGGCTACCCAGGGCCAAGCCCCTGGCGAAGTCGTAAGTATCCGGATGCCATAACACTTCTTGCATGTTTTAGCTTTATGGCTTCTTATTATGTCAAGATATGTTTGTGCAGTCCGTCCAAAGCCCACATCGACTTATCCTCCTCGGATGGGTCCTTGAGCTCGTCGGAGATGAACAACTATTCGCTCCCGATAGCCTCCACTCCCCGGCCCGCGGACGACACCGAAGTGTTGTCTTAGAGGATACCGGGCCAGGGAGAGATGGATCTGGAGGCGCCTCAGGGCGAGATCCCCGATGCCGGGCTCATGGGGGGGGGGAAGATCCCCAAGGATTCTGCTGAGGAGGATCGCAGCAGGGTTGGCCCCTAGCCGGATACTGGGTCGGAACCTCTAGTGGTTCCAGATTCAGGCAGGCACCCCCCGCCAAGGGGGGCGAGCCGCCTCTGCCGATGACCTCTGTCCATCCAGAGGCATCGGATAACTTGGTGGAAGCGCTTCAGAGCGCTTCCCTTGATGAAGGACACCATACTCTTATGAGTATGGTGATTGCGAAGGTTCAGTCTGCCGAAAGCGGATTGACCGAAGCCTGCGCGAGCCTCTTAACAGTCTTTGAGGTAAATAATTTAAATTATGAGAAAGTATCACAGTATACACAGTAGCCCCTGATGCTCTGTTTGGTGTTCGGGAAGAAAAGCCTAACAGAGGATCAAATATTATTCCCAGGAGTCTAATAATATTATGTCTATGTGAATAAGCAGGCGTCGCTGCTGGCCGCCGCTGCTGCCACTTCGGAGGTCTCTGGACTAAGGCAAAACCTGGGGCGGGCCGAAGAAGAGCTCGGCCTCGTGAGGAGGCAGCTCGAGGAGAACAAAGGTAAGTAATACCCCGTCTGAATGTTATATAAAGGAAAAAATCATTGATGCTAATAGAAGCATGAAGAATTTTACTAGGGGCCACGAACGAAGTGGAGGTCCTTAAGAAGGTGCTGTCCGAGGCCGAAAAAAAAGCGGCCAAGGAGAGCACCGAGCGCGAAAAACAAGAGGCTCGGGGTGATGAGGTCCAGCAAGAGATCCACGATTTCGTCAAAAAATTTGAGTCCTTGGAGCGTGACTCCAAGATGCAAGAGTCGGAGCTTGCGAAGGCCCGTCAGAGTGCGCAAGACACCAAGGTAGAAGCCCAGAAGGCCCTCCAGGAAATTGAGGCGGCCAAGAAGATAGCTACGGGTAAGGCTTTCATTATGCAAAGCAAGCATGCAGAGGAGACTTTCCTTTTACTTACCCGCATTCGAAGCTCTCTAGGAGCATTCACAGATCTGCAGCGCAGCATCTCTGATGCCGTAGAGTTCTACCTGGCTGAGGAGGGGAGCTCGACGGATAAGTTGTTTTGGTCCCAGTATATTGGGGCCGAGCATCCGATGCCCTTGAGCGACCAGCTGAAGCAACTGGTCGAACTTCACAAAGCGGCCGAACTGGCCATGAAGGATTTCATAGTCCGGTTGTGGCCTGGCGAGCCCCTTCCCAGCAGCTACTTCGGCCTTGTGAAGCAGATGTTGAATGCCTGTCCGCGGCTGGAAGTCGTTAAGCGGTCCGTCTGCATTGAGGGTTCACGCATGGCCTCGGCCCTTGCGAAAGTGCACTGGGGGAAGATGGACGCCGAGAAGCTGGTGACAGAGGGGCCGTTGAAGGGCAAGGAGCATCGCCACCCCGAACAGTAGTATGACAATGTCATTAAGGGTGCCCGCCTTGTGGCGGATGAATGTACTAAGGATGTGATGTTTGAATGAATGTACTCATGTCATCCTGTAATGTGAATACCAGTTCATGTGCGCTATATAGCGCTTGTTAATTTAAAATATTACCTTCTGTGTGGTCGTTTACAAAATCTTGAGAGTTGGCCAGTCGTCGGCTTATGCCCCCATGTAACTAGTATTGGGGTGTTCGGGATAAATATAAACACTCTTTATCCAAATTTTTGGTCCTTTTTAAGGAGGTGTTTACTGCCGCGAACGAGGCAATCAGACTATATAGCTTTATCGCTCTCACTTAGCCATAGAAGTCTAGAATTTTAAATTTTGGCGAAGCCCCTAGTATCCGGAAAGCCGGACTCGGGATGGCATACACGCCTAAATTTGATGAGGCCGATTCCTTGCCTGAAGCGGCAAAAATCTTTAAGTATTTGAGACCTCTCGAACAGCGACCAGCTCTCGCATTATCATGACAGTCAGTTTTCGTCTTTCTCTACTGAGGTGCTCGTCCGGAAGAATCAGGACACAATCGCAGTAGTTCTCCCTACGCTACCTTAGCTGATATAGTGGAACGTAAGGTACCAAAGGAGCCGGGCAAACCCAACTATTGACCCAAGACATGATTCGGAGCTGATGCATATAGTGCTATAAGTTCGGGCTGCCGCACTGTCGAAAGTGTTCGGACTTGTCTTGCCAGGTTATGGGGTACTGAAGCCCCTGGCAAACTTGTCATGCCAAAATGCATGGGTATAATAAATAAGCAGTAAAGGAAAGGGGTAAATAAATGTAATGGCAAGCTGACGATGTATACTATTTTCCCTTGTTATTCAAATGATACATCGAAGCATACATATACAAGTAGTGCGATAAACAAAATAGGATTGTTTGAGACATCCTGACCAGGAGCGGGCGGTATGCGGGTATGTAAAACAGGTATAGCGATTGTTACCAGAGACCACATGAGGATTCCCTTGTATGCCAAAGCTTCTTGTCCTCCTGGTGTGCTCGTCCCGCTATGTGTCCGATAGTCGGTCTTTCAGAAGAGCCTCCTGAAGATAGGGGCCTAAAAGAAAAAAGCGGTGCAAAGATGCGTGGATCCCGGGGCGGTCGAACCACATTGTGGACCGTGTCATGGCCGTGCCTCCGCCTATGCCCAGGGTATTTTGAGTGCATAGTTGTGTACGCGCGGCACAAATTTCGCCGCTTGACTGGGACTAGGGCGGAGGGCGGATTGTTAGTCATGCTCTGGATGTGCTGGATGATCCTGTTGTGGAGTACTCCGGACTCGCTTGACGGTATCCGGTTTCTTAATCGCCAAATTGGTTGTTTGCCTAAGAAGGTTGTTTTGTACTTCCGCTGCGAGGGCCACGGTGTGCTCCTCCGTGCGGAGCGAGCGCTCTGTGTTTCCATTAACTGTAATAACCCTGTGAGGTCCTAGCATTTTGAGCTTGAGGTATGCATAATGCGATACCGCATTGAATTTGGCGAATGTGGTTCGTCCGAGCAGCGCATGATAGCCACTGCGCAAGGGGACGATGTCGAAGATTAACTCCTCGCTTTGGAATTTGTCCAGAGATCCAAAGACCACTTACAGTGTGATTGAGCCCGTACAACAGGCCTCCACACCGGGTATGACACCCTTGAAGGTGGTTTTTGTGGGCTTGATCCTTGAGGGGTCGATGCCCATTTTGTGCACTGTATCCTGATAGAGCAGGTTCAGGCTGCTGCCGCCGTCCATGAGGACTCGTGTGAGATGGAATCCGTCGATGATGGGGTCAAGGACCAATGCGGCCGAACAACCATGACGTATACTGGTAGGATGGTCCCTGCGATCGAAGCTGATCGGACAAGAGGACCATGGGTTGAACTTTGGGGCGACTGGCTCCATTGCATAGACGTCCCTTAGTGCACGCTTCCGTTCCCGCTTGGGAATATGGGTTGCGTATATCATATTTACTATTTTCACCTGGGGAGGGAATTTCTTCTGTCCTCCTGTGTTCGGCGGCCGAGGATCCTCGTCGTCATCGCTCTGCAGCCCCTTTTCCTTGTTTTTGGCGTTCAACTTGCCGGCCTATTTAAACACCCAACATTCCCTGTTGGTGTGGTTGGCTGGTTTATCGAGGGTGCCGTGAATTTGACATGAGCGATCGAGTATGCGATCCAAACTGGACGAACCCGGACTGTTTCTTTGGAATGGCTTTTTTCGCTGGCCGGATTTAAAGCCGCTTACGGCATTCACTCTCGTGTCTTCGGCGTTTTCGCCATTGTTGCGACGCTTGTGTCTATTTTGTCGTGGCTTGCCGTTGCTATCAATGGTGTCTGAATCGCCTGAGTTTTTGGGTGTGATGTTGCTATGAGCCAGCCAGCTGTCCTCGCCCGCGCAAAAGCGGGTCATGATCGTCGTGAGGGCCGCCATGGACTTTGGCTTCTCTTGGCCGAGGTGTTGGGTGAGCCATTCGTCACGGATGTTATGCTTGAAGGCTGCTAAGCCTTCGGCATCCGGACAGTCGACAATTTGCTTCTTTTTAGTTAGGAACCGAGTCCAGAATTTCCTGGCTGACTCTCCGGCCTGTTGGGTTATGTGGCTTAAGTCATCAGCATCCGGTGGTCGCATATAAGTGCCCTAGAAGTTGTTGAGGAATGGTCTTCCAAGTCCTCCCAACTGCCAATGGAGCTTGCTCGCAGGCTATAAAGCCAATGAATGGTCTTCCAAGTCCTCCCAACTGCCAATGGAGCTTGCTCGCGGGCTATTCAGCCAATGCTGAGCTGGTCCTTTGAGCTTAAGTGGTAGGTACTTTATGGCATGTAAGTCATCACCGCGGGCCATGTGAATGTGGAGGAGAAAATCTTCGATCCATACCGCGGGGTCTGTTGTGCCATCATATGATTCAATGTTTACAGGTTTAAACCCTTCTAGAAATTCGTGATCCATGGCTTCATCAGTGAAGCATAGTGGGTGTGTGGCGCCTCTTTGCCGGGCTACATCCCGACGTAGTTCAAATGAATCTAGTGTGTTGTATGTCGAGCTAATCGTCACGTCTTATGGTGCGCCCGCGTGATCCGTAGATCGATCTTGACTATCCTGCTTTGTTTTCCAATACATCTCACAGGTCCTTCGTGTAGCCCCGGGCCTTAGTATTATCGTTTGATTGGTGACCGTGTGTGGTCTGGGATTCGGGCTGGTATGCCGCTTTGTCGCGGCCACAGGGTGGCCGTTCAGCCGCATCATGCGCTCGAAGCATGGGCTTTAAAGCCTCCTCCTCGAGTTGAGGTAGAAACCTATGCTTTGGGTAGGTTTTGCTAGGGCACTCAAGTCCGTATTCCTCGGCAGCCAGGACCTCGGTCCATCTGTCAGTTAGCAAATCTTGATCAGCTTGAAGCTGTTGCTGCTTTTTCTTTAGGCTTTTTGCAGTGGCTATAAGCTGGCGTTTGAAGCGCTCCTACTCAACGGGATCCTCAGGTACGATGAATTCTTCGTTGCCGAGGCTCACTTCGTCTTCGGAGAGAGGCATGTAATTATCGTCCTCTAATTCTCCATCTGTCACCTGTTCCTTAGGGATAGCTTTCCCATCCTCTTGCCTGGCCTGCTTGAAGCCTGGCTGGGTAGGATTGTTTTCGTCTTCGGCACCATCCGGTTTGTTATCTCTTGTGCCGGTATTGCTATTTTTGCTATGGCGCGGCTTGGAGCGGCGCCCATGACGCTGGTGCTTAGATTGCTTCTCCAAGGGGTTATCGTCCGTTGCCTCATTGCCATTGCTTTCTTTGGGGGTGTCCACCATATATATATCGTATGATGAAGTGGCTGTCCAGCTCCCTATAGGCGCTTGTTCCTGTTTTTCTCCTCCATCGTCATCCATCCCGTCGATGTCTTCGGAGTTGAAGTCACGCACGCCAGTTAAGTCATCAACAGTGGATATTAAGTGGGTGGTGGGTGGGTGTCGGTGTCAAAACCGGTGGATCTCAGGTAGGAGGTCCCAAACTATGCGTCTAAGGCTAATGGTAACAGGAGGCTGGGGACACGATGTTTTACCCAGGTTCGGGCCCTCTCGACGGAGGTAATACCCTACTTCATGCTTGATTGATCTTGATGATATGAGTATTACAAGAGTTGATCTACCATGAGATCGTAGAGGTTAAACCCTAGAAGCTAGCCTATGATTATGATTGTTTTGTCCTACGGACGAAACCCTCCGGTTTATATAGACACCGGAGGGGCTAGGGTTACACAGAGTCGATTACAGAGAAGGAGATCTACATATCCGAATTGCCAAGCTTGCCTTCCACGCAAAGGAGAGTCCCACCCGGACACGGGACGAAGTCTTCAATCTTGTATCTTCATAGTCCAACAGTCCGGCCAAAGTATATAGTCCGGCTATCCGAGGACCCCTTAATCCAGGACTCCCTCAGTGGGGAACGAATTTCTTCGTCGTCTGCTTCCCACTCGAGCCGGACAGAGTTCAACAAAGAATCTCCCGACAAGGAGAGAGATCTTAATGAACTTAGCACATCGCCCAAGGGAGAGTGCTCAAAAATATCCATGGCGGTGAACTCCATGACCGGTGCCACATCAGATTTCATAGGCACGGAAGCACGTGGTTTGGATCCTGTAGCCGGAGATGAGTCCGAGGGTCCGATGACACCACCCTCGCAGGAGGTGGGATTAGTGTTCGGCTCCAACGCCGATGAGTGTGCGGCCTCCGTGGTGGGGTCCATCCACCCGTCCTCGGAAGGCGCGATCTGCTCCAGATTGATTCCCGGGGCCGCCGCAGGTGCGATCTCCCGAACACTGTTTGATGGCAGATCTAAGTCATGCTCATCGCGACTGTTCGACGTACCTAACATGGGCTCGAATCCATTGAAGATCAAGTCTCCGCGGATATTGGCAGTATAGTTCAAACTTCCGAACCTGACCTGATGGCCAGGGGCATAGCTATCGATCTGCTCCAAGTGGCCAAGCAAGTTGGCCCGCAGGGCGAAGCCGCCGAATACAAAGATCTATTCGGGAAGGACACTACTAGGGAAAAGCCTAGCAGCTGCGCGGGTTTTAGGCCTATCAGTAGCGCGGGAAGGAGCGCTACTATTAAGGCACTACAGCTAAAGCTTAGCAATAGCGCGCCTAGATCCACGCTACTGCTAAATTGACATAGTAGTAGAGCTTCTTCAGAACAGTGCTACTAGTAATTAGTAGTAGCGCTTCTCCTTTCCCGCGCTACTACTATTATTTAGTATTTTATTTCTTTTTTATTTCATGTTGTATTCATACACCTTTACACAAGTTTTCATACAACAGGAATTTAGAGATTGTTTTTACATCATAATGAGTTATTACATCACGGGGTGAAAGAACCATGGACTAGTTTCAAGTGGATGTCCATCCACTTGAAACTAATCCGCGGTTCTTTCACCCAATGATATAATAATATCATCATCATCACAGTATCATTAACAACTTATCATCATAATACATCATTGTCATATAACACCTCCTCAAGATCATCGTTTTCATCAATGACATCACATAGCAAATTGGTCACTAGTCGTAATCACAAGTACTCCTCATTATTAACTCTAACACATTACCACATTATAAACATATTGTACCTCATAGGACCTACTACATTCGATTAAGACCTACTACAATTTCTAAGGTAAAATAGCAAAAAACAAGATAGCCCCTGACTCTCCATTATGTAGAATGGGGATTAGCCTGTCTCCAATTCTTGCCTTTCACTAAATTTTACTTCCAAGAACCTCCTTGCGAATGTCCATACATTTCTTCCAATCTTTGATGAACATGTGTTCACCGGTTTTAGAAATCCGATATGCACAGGTGAGCTCCCTAGATTTACCTGGCAGTATGTTCAGAACTGAGAGGCGACCATTTGGCGACATCAGATGAGGCACACAATCCATTGGGAGTTTCTGTTGAAAAACATACTAATAACTTCGTGGTTAGCAATGATGTGCTAGTTTTAGAAGTATGCAAAAGATGCACATATGTCGTAATAGTAAAAAATCTTACCAGGGTATCTCCAGAGAAGTTACCGTGGTTCAACACAGGCACTAGTGGCACGTATTCACCATAATTTGGAGGAGTTCGATAATAGTTATTGTAATCCTCAAGAAGAGTACAAAATGCGATCAGATGATTTTTCTCCTTATTTGTTAATTCGAAGCCATCGGTGTAGTGGGTTTTATCTACCATCTTCCGCACAGTCTTTGAAGAATCAAAATAAGCTGTCAATGGAAATAAGTTGTCAACTATTTTGAAATAAACAATATAAATTAGTTAATAACTATGTTTGAGAAACTCACATAGCGGTACAATCGGAAGCGTATCAACAAGGACCCAAATGTCCATATTGTCTTGCTCGATGCCAGGATCACCAAGATCCATGGTGACAATCATACCCTCATAAGAACAATACATTTTGCAAAGTGCTTCCCAATTTTGGCAACCAAAATGGGTTACGCTCTGAGCATTGCACAGATTTACTTCAAAATCCATATCATGATGGGTCCTCAGGTGTATTTTATTTGTTTCAAAATTTTCATGGTCTTCAAAACCCATCCTCTCCAAGACATAGCGTCTTGCATGGCATGGGATAAGCTAGTCGAATTGTAAAATATGAAAATTAGACGTTGAAATAGTAGAAGTCATGCTTAATTACGAAAAAACACTTGTCGTTGTTGCATACCGTTTCAACATCGAAGGTCTCCTCGAGCTTAATGCTGAAGCGCCGATCTTCGTCCAGCTCAATGAACCTATCGCACATACCTCAATCGTCGTGGCACCAGCTGCACTCCCCCGGGAGACTGTCGTCTTCCGAGTACGACATTTCCTACGTTCATAATTCAGAGATTAAACTTGTACATATTCTAGCACAAGTCATGCAAGAATTCACAAAAAAATCCGGCATGACTTTTGCTAAAAAAGGACATATCGAGCGCCTGAAATTTGCCGGAACAGAAATTAATCAACACTCCGGTAAAACATAGGCCACTCGGAGGTGTAAATTGAACATGAACAGCCACTTGGGTAACCACATATCCTATTTGAGCAACACCAGACATACAAGGATATTTGGCCGGTCTCACCTTGATGTCGGAGGGGGTCGGTGACTGGGACGACGACGGGGATGTCGGAGGGGGTCGGTGACGGGGACGACGGTTGTCACCTGAAACCGTATAAGTTATCACTAATACATCCCGAATAATTTCTTAAACTAAAAAATAACAACAAATATGACATGTTCAACTAGTTTTATTAATTCAACTAGTTCTTACTAAATATAAACTTACTATAAATATAAAACACTAGTTCTTTCTAAAAATAAAGTAGTTCAACTAGCTATATTAATTATCTTACTAAAAATACATTAGTTCTATTAATTCAACTAGTTCAACTAGTTTATTAATTTACTTACTAAACTAGTTCAACTACAACTATAGTAGTTCAACTACAACTACTATTAATCATACTGCCCTAGTTAACTAGTACCATCACTACTAGTAATTAACATCTACTACTACTAAAAATCTAGTACTAACTAAGAAACATCTAGTACTAGCTATGAACCCTAAATTAACATCTACTACTACTAAACAACATCTAGTACTAACTAAGCAGAGAGAAAAAGGGGGTGGGGGGAGCCGGAGAGGTAGGGGCAGCGAGGGCGGGATCCGGATCGGGAGGCGGCAGTGCTGGGTGGGCTCGGCTGGTGGCGGTGAGGTCGAGGGCGGTGGATGGAGGGCTACCGGCGGAGGAGGGAGGAGGGGCAGCGGCGGAGGTGGGAGGGGCGGCCGCAGGTGGAGGGAGGAGGGTGGCGGCGGAGGAGGGAGGGGCGGCCGCAGGCGCAGGGAGGATGTGCGAGGAGGAGGGAGGAGGGACGGAAGGAGGGGAGTACCTCGGCGGTGGACGGACGAAGGCGGTGGTGGCGGCGACGCACGCGACGGTTATCGGCATGCGGGCGAGAGTGAGAGTGTGAGTGAGAGAGAGGGTCGGTCGTGCACAAGGGGATAAGGTAGGGATAGTTGTAGCACATTTGCCAAAACGCGCTACCGCTAATCTGAATAGCAGTAGCGCTTTGCATATAAACCGCTACTGCTAAGTGTAACTATAAAAAATACGTCAATGCAAAAATACATTGGCCATCAATGATCTTTTTGTGTACAATCTGAATTGTCAATATGAGTCCTCTCCGGTAGGAACCGGAGAGGACTCATATTGTGACCACAAATTTTACACATAGAGTTCAGTGAAGACCAACTGGTTGTGATAGTTTGAGAAATAACATATTTAAGGTGGTAAACACCCTGTTCACGGAGCGAGGTGGGAGTAAACTTGTGGGCTGATCTTAGCAGTAGCGGTTTTCTTTGAAGCGCGCTGCTGCTAACTTCCATAGCAGTAGCGCGGTTCAGTATAGGGCGCTACTGCAATAACTAGCGGGGGGGGGGGTCATGGCAATTAGAGCAGTAGCGCGGTTTGTGGTGGACGCGCTACTGCTATTTTCCTTTCAGCAGCGCGTTTTGCTATCACGCGCTGCTGCTAAATAGCAGTAGTGTCGTATTTTGAGGAGTGCTACTGGTAAGATTCTGTGTATAGGCTTTTCCCTAGTAGTGGGAAGACATCCCCCTGGACTGCGCCGTTGAAGATGATTGAAGGATCCATCAAGCCTTATCGCGACGACACAGTGAAAATCTCAATGAAAGCAGCAATGTCGGTGTCAAAACCGGCGGATCTCGGGTAGGGGGTCCCGAACTGTGCGTCTAAGGCTAATGATAACAGGAGGCAGGGGACACGATGTTTTACCCAGGTTTGGGCCCTCTCGATGGACGTAATACCCTACTTCCTGCTTGATTGATCTTCATGATATGAGTATTACAAGAGTTGATCTACCACAAGATCGTAGAGGCTAAACCCTAGAAGCTAGCCTATGATTATGATTGTTGTTGTCCTACGGACTAAACCCTCCAGTTTATATAGACACCGGAGGGGGCTAGGGTTACAGAGAGTCGGTTAGAGAGAAGTAGACCTTCATATACGAATTTCCAAGCTTGCCTTCCACGCAAAGGAAAGTCCCATCCGGACATGGTGAGGGAGTCCTGGATTAGGGGTACCCGGACAGCCGGACTATGTACATCATCCGGACTATTGAAGCGTGAAGATACAAGACTCAAGACTCCATCCCGTGTCCGGATGGAACTCTCCTTTGCGTGGAAGGCAAGCTTGGCAATCTGGATATTGTATTTCCTTCCTTGCAACTGACTCCATGTAAACCCTAGCCCTCTCCAGCGTCTATATAAACCAGAGGGGTTGGTCCTTAGAAGGCCGATCACAATTACAATCATACCATCATAAGCTAGCTTCTAGGGTTTAGCCTCTACGATCTCGTGGTAGATCTACTCTTGTACTACTCATATCTTCAATATTAATCAAGCAAGAAGTAGGGTTTTAGCTCCATCGAGAGGGCCTGAACCTAGGTAAACATCGTGTCCCTTGCTTCCTGTTACCATCAGCCTAGACGCACAGATCGGGACCCCCTACCCGAGATCCGCCGGTTTTGACACCGACATTGGTGCTTTCATTGAGAGTTCCTCTGTGTCATTGCTGCAAGGCTTGATGGCTCGTCTTGTTGTCAAGGACAACATTACCTCTGGGGGAACGCTAGCCTTAGGCCAAACTCTCTGACTTGGCGGCTTCATCATGGCTTCCCCATTGGCGGTTGCGCCGACAATGGCCTCTCGGGTCATCACTCATAACCTCCGCATCAACTCGGAACTCGCCGAACAGATGGATCTGATAGAGCTCTCCTCCCTTAATGAGTTCTTGGATAGCATCGGCGCTCTGGGAGTCGCTATGGACTATGACCAGATTGGGCTTAAACCCGACCAAAGGGACATTAAATTCCCGCCGGCCACCCACAAGATAGCAGTAGTGGAGGAACCACACACGAATTATCCCTCAGTTTTGAGGGCGAATTATGTCCGGATCACCGAGCTCCGTGAGACACTGGGCCGGAGAAATTGGGCAGCACCACGGATCCCGAGCCATCGGACTCGAAAGCTCCCATGCCCCTGGGTGCTAGATCGGATTAGAATCCGGACTAAGCAACTGCCGCGCACCTGGACTTAAACCGTCTCTCCCATATCAGGCAAGAGCCCCAGGAGACAGTACATCGCTACTGGGCCAGATTCGTCCTTGTGCTGAACAAGGTCCAGGACTGCTGCGAGGAGGATGTAGTCTCACTTTTCTGCAAAAACTGCACGAACTAAGGAATCCTTAATGCTATAAGTCGCCATGACATAGTACACTTTGCTGACTTGGCAAACATAGTACAGAAGTACTGTGCGATGGAAAGCGCCTGGGAAACCCAAACAGAATTTTGGGATAGTCCGGCTCTCACCAAAACCTTTGTCCGAACTAAAGAGGCAAACTCTCGTAAGTCGCCCGATCCAATCCCCAAGAAACCGAAGCCCACCCCAGGTCGAGGAACCGTATTGGAAGAATGGCTCAATGGGCCATCTAAGCTCCACAGTACTCTGGATACAACACCAACTCATAGCCTTAGGGCATGTTGGATACTCCGGCAGGTGGCAAAAAGTGGCGAGGATCTTCTGGCAAGCCATAAAGCAGAACAACATCCCGCCAACGAACACAATACGGTACTAACATCCCGCTGAAATTTGCAATGTGGCAAAAATAAACCCTTGGAACGACACTGCTATAACTTTCAATGCCAGTGATGAACCTCGATTCCAGACTGTCCGGGCACCAGCCGCTCTGGTCCTTAGCCCAATCGTGGATGGCTTTCGGCTCACTAAAGTACTCATGGACGGCGGAAGCGGATTAAATTTGATCTATGAAGAAACACTCAACAAGATGGAAATTGATAAAAGCCGCATTGAACAAATCGGCATAACCTTCAGGGGAATTATTCCTAGTCGGGAAGCGCGGTGTGCGGGAAAAATCACACTCGATGTGGTATTCGGCACCCCGGAGAATTATAGGTTCGAAGAAATCACACTCCAAGCGGCTCCTTTTAGCAGCGGATACCACGCCCTTCTAGGGCGGGACGCATTTGCAAGCTTTCAAGCTATACCCATTACGGGTACATGAAGCTTAAAATGCTCGGACCCAATGGAATCATCACTCTAGCCAGTGATCCGGACGTCGCACTCCGTGCCAAGAACAAAACTGCAGCACTAGCCCTGGAAGCATTATCCGAAGCCCTAGCAGCCGAAGAATTAACAACACTGCGGGCCACCGTGGACAGGGACGACGTGATACTCGACAAGCGACCCAAGTCCACCTCATTGAAACCCGCGGATGAGATAGTCAAATTCCAAGTCCATCCAACGGACCCCACGAAGACAGCTTCCATTGGGACGCAGTTGAGCCCCGCAATGGACGCTGCATTACGAGACATCTTACGCGAGAACTAGGACATTTTCGCCTGGCACCCATCGGACATGCCGGGCATCCCACGTGGATTGGCCGAACATAGCCTTAACATACTAAAGGGATACAAACCTGTCAAACAGACCCTAAGGCGATTTTTAGAGGCCAAACGACAAGCAATGGGGGAAGAGCTAGCCAAGCTACTCGAGGCCGGATTCATCAGAGATATCAAACATCCGGATTGACTGGCAAATTTGGTAATGGTACCAGAGAAGGACAAATCCTGGCGCCTATGCGTCGACTTCAAAGAACTCAACAAGGCTTGCCCCAAGGATCCCTTTCCCCTCCCTCGCACCGATCAAATCATCGATGCCACAGCTGGACATGACTCACTGTGTTTCCTCGATGCATACTCTGGATATCATCAAATAAAGATGGCAGAGTCCGACCAAGCTGCAACAGCTTTCATAATGCCATATGGCCCTTTTTGCTTCAACACTATGCCTTTGAGGCTTAACAACGTCGGCACAACCTATCAACGCAAGATTAAAACATGTTTGGAAAAACAAATCGGCAAAAATAGTGGAGGCATATGTGGACGATGTGGTCATAAAAACAAGACACGTCGAAACCCTAATAGATTACTTGAGGCTTACATTCGATAACCTCCGGACATACGACATCAAGTTGAATCCGGAAAAATGCGTTTTCGGCGGCCCCTCGGGGAAACTGCTGGGTTTCATTGTTTCCAATAGAGGAATTGAAGCGAATTCGGCAAAAATCCGAGCTCTGTCACAGTTGGCTATACCAACAAACCTCGAGAACATCCAGAAACTAGCTGGATGCGTGGCCACTTTGAGCCGATTTATCTCCAGGGTAGGAGAGAAGGCATTACCTCTTTACCGCCTTCTCCGGTGCACCGAACACTTCGTGTGGACGGATGCAGCCGCGTCCGGACTAGATGAAATAAAGACTTGATTGGCCAGAAATCCAGTCCTTACAGCGCCAAATATCGGTGAACCTATGCAGTGCTCGTCGTCGAACGAGAGGTTGACGGATACAAATTCCCGCTCCAGAAGCCGGTTTATTATGTATCCACGGTCCTCACCCCATGCAAATCCCGATACCCGCATTATCAGAAAATAGCATACGCGGTCTTCATGGCATCCCGGAAGCTACAACACTACTTTCAAGAGTGTTTGATTACGGTGGCCTCTGAAGTACCACTTAATGACATAATAAATAACCGCGACGCTACGGGCCGGATTGCTAAATGGGCCATCGAGCTCCTTCCGTTCGACATAACATACAAGCCACGGCGGGCCATCAAATCGCAAGTAATGGCCGACTTTGTCACCGAATGGACAGAAGCCGAACTCCCTAAAGAGTACGGCGCGTACTCTAACTGGATCATGCACTTCGACGGCTCCAAAATGCTGGCCAGACTGGGAGCAGGTGTAGTCCTGACGTCTCCCACCGGAGATATGGTCCAGTACGTCCTCCAAATATTATACACAGACTCCAACAATGCGGCAAAAAATGAGGCTCGATTGCACGGTCTTCGGATGGCAGCCTCTATGGGCATTCAACGCTTGGAAGTGCGCGGGGATTCAAACCTCACAATATCACAAATAAATGGAGACTTCGATGCCAAGGATCTAAAAATGGCAGCCTACCATAATGTCGTCCTCAAAATGTCAGCTCGGTTCGAGCGGCTCGAATTCCACCACGTGGCTCGAGAAAACAATCAAGCGGCGGACGTCCTCGCCCGCATCGGTGCTAAACGCGACCCTGTCCCACCTAATATATTCCTGGAATGTCTGTTCAATCCCTCCATAGTTTGGGAAGGGGAGTCCGACAATACCAGCACGGATCCGAATACACCCACAGATTCTGAACTATCAGACATAATCGGAGGTTCTACCACCGAAATAACATCCTCGGCCCATGAAATCATGGCTGTCATCGCCCCGTGGACTGAGCCTTTCTTGGCCTACCTAAATATGCAGGAGCTCCCTGAATACCAAAATGAAGCACGCTGCATCGTCTGGCGGTCTAAAGCTTACAAAGTCTATGAAGGGGAACTCTATAAGAAAAGTGCGACCGGAGTGCTCCAAAGGTGCATCTCCAAAGAGGAAGGGCGGCAGCTCTTGGCTGAAATCCATTTCGGACTGGGCGGACACCACGCCATGACTCGAGCACTAGTCAGCAAGGCCTTCCGTACATGCTTCTATTGGCCGACGGCCCGAGCAGACGCAAAGGACCTTGTCCAACACCGCGTCGGTTGTCAGCTCTTTGCCAATCGGAGTCATATGCCCCCTATCGCTCTCCAAACGATCCCCATAACTTGGCTCTTCGCGGTCTGGGGGCTGGATATGGTCGGACCTCTTAAAGGGGAAGCCATAAGAAAAAATACTTACTGGTCATGGTTGACAAGTTCACCAAATGGATAGAAGCCAAACCAGTCAAAACGGCCGAATCCGGAGCAGTAATAAACTTCATATCCGGGGTCGTACACCGATACGGTGTCCCCCACAGCATCATCACTGATAATGGCTCAAATTTCACAGCCGATGAAGTGAAAACTTGGTGCGGCAAAATGGGCATTAAGCTTGATTACGCTTCCGTCTACCATCCCCAAACAAACGACCAGGTAGAGCAGGCAAAGGGTCTCATCATGAGCGGCATCAAACCCAGACTAGTGCGATCCTTGACAGAGTCGGATACACACTGGGTCGAAGATCTCGACTCCGTACTCTGGGGGCTGCGGACCACACCGAATCGCACCACCGGATATACACCATTTTTTATGGTATACGGCGCGGAAGCAGTACTACCCTACGACATAATACATGATTTTCTACGCGTACGAATCTACGAAGAGAAGGAAGTCGAGTTAGATTGGCAGGATAACTTGGATGCCCTGGAGGAGGAGCGCGACGTCGCAATAGCCCGCTCCGCATTCTATCAGCAGCAGACTCGACGATATCAAAGCAGAGAAGTGCGGGCCAAAACATACAATATTGGCGAGCTCGTTCTACGCCTACCGGAGAAGAACAAGGACAAGCTCAAACCCAAGGGGGAAGGCCCCTTCGTCATTTACAAAGTGCTCACTGGAGGAGTGTACCGCTTACGTAATGCATCCGATAATAGACTCGAGCCGAACCCATGGAACATGGCCAGACTCCGAAGATTCTACGCCTAACGCCGAACTTAGTGTTCATCTTCTTACCCCTCCTTTTTAATTATGCTCCACCCCCTTTCCTTTCTCGACCTTTTTCCTCTTCACACAAAGTATTTAATACAGTGCGGACTCCCGGATCACTCCGGCCGCACTATGTGTGTAAGCAATACCTGGGGGCTTCCTATACGGAAGCTAAAAATAATTACTCAAATGGCTTTTCGCCCATCACATATGCGTTTCTTTTTTCATATGTGCCTTTTCTTCACCATTATATGCATCAATATGACTTAAGATGTGGCCAAGATGGGTTGCCTAGCTCTTGTGTTTATGCCCTACGTTCCCGTTAATTCGGCTAGGGCATAAGTGGAGCACCTCTGCGATTGCTACTGCCGGTTCAGCCGGATGTGTACCTCAGACTGGGTGAAGCCGAAAGCTAGTTTCCTTAAGAGAATATTCGGTCGGTGAACAAAAGATGTATTCGTTTATTGCAACGTAAATCCCCAGAAGTCTTGTATCATGCGCCATCGTTCGCAGTCTGGACATGTGCATTGTCGCATGCTTACCCAGGGATAGGAACCCCTAACGGAACTATTCTCCTTGGAAGATGTTTCTTACTATCCATGTAATATAACACAACTAGTTGGGTACTTGTCTATTCAAGCACTTATGACCCCTACGCCTTGTTTCCACGCATACCCTGGTTTTGTATAACTGAGTGCGTATTCGGACACACCCCGGACTGTAGGATCCGGAGGCTGAAGCAAAAAGGTCCGCCATGACAAATGATTTTAATCCGGCTAGGGACTAATTAAGTCCATTGAATTACATAGTCACTTGGACTGACTATATTCCTCGTCTATACCATCCAACAGGCTATCTAGCTTACAATCCTGTTGAGAATACTTAGCGGCTAACGCTACCTGGTCATATACCAGACTCACGGGAATTTCTTGCCCATCGGGCCCCGCCGGTCCTACTTCGGCCATATGGTTCGGATCCAGCTTGGTGTAGCGCGTCTTCACCATAGCCCGGGCTTCTCTTGCACCTTGCTGGCAAGCTGACATCTTCCACAGTCGAAAGCACCGCCGTGCTCCTTGAAGCATATCCACAAGCTCCCCCATGCCATTCAGCAGTAAGCTTGATGGCCACAAGGCCTGAGCAACACCCTACATCACTTGCCAAGCTCGCTCGTGTAGTTGCGAGAGGTCTTGCAGTAAATCACTTGCAGATGAGGGCATCTCCTCCTCAGGGCGACCCGTTAACATTCCTGCAAGCAAAATTCTTTCAATATACTTCCTCGCCGAACTATCATACAGTTCGTCTAGGCACTCACCATAAATGTCGCGTTGAAGCCTTTTGTTCTCCTTCACGGAGTCCGCCAGCTGGGCACGAACGTCTTTTAATTCTACGTCCAGCCGGACATTGGCATCTCGAAGATTGTTCTTCTCCTACCTAACTTGCGTAAGAATGCGCTCGTCACCCTTTAGCTGCCTTTTGAGATGCAGTCGTCCTCTCTTACGCCCTCCGGATTCACCCCGGGATTGTCTGCAAAATTTTCTATTAGACTTGTTATGCCAATCATTTACTAACTGGTGCATCTTCGTACAATTGAGACAAATGTTACCAGATGAGGCCTTCTGGGATTCCTCCAACTTGGCAACCGTGTCCCTCAGCTGGGGCTTGCATTCCTCCAGCTCCCGAGAAAACTGTTCATTCTTATCTACAAGGAGCTGTGCATAAATTGATCCTTAAAACAGTTGTTCCAACCATTTCAAGTCTCGGGGGCTACTGCTATACATGTTTATCAAAATTTCTTACCCATATATCTTTGGTATACTGGTCCATCGCTCGGGCAAGCCCGCCTTGAGCAGCTCGGACGTATGCATCTCCCAAATTGAAGGCATTAAATGCCTCTTTGGAAAAGATGTTCTTCTGAAGCAGGGCCCGTCAGCGCCGGTGATTCATGGCGCTCTCTACTTCGGAGTTCGTGACCGAGAGCATATCCGCGTCCGCTGTCGGAGAACTATGCGGCATCGGCCCCGCGTCTGCCTCCGCTCTCGAAGCCGGTTCTGGAATCTGGCCGGTGGAGGCGTGATTGGCAGGATCCCCGGATATAGTCCGGCTATTCCTCTTCCTGCCAGGATTCAAAGGGCGTTGTTATACTTCAAATACCATAATCGCAGGATAGGTTTTTGCCTTACCTCTGCAGCGGTGTGTCGACCCTTCACTACAAAAAAAATACACTTCCCTGATGATACGTGTTTGTCACAGTAGGTCGTGTTTTTTGTCATGCATGTACATCCATGACAAATTTATGACAGAATCAAGATAGTCATACATGTGTTGTCGTAGAAGTGTTCCATGACATTACCAAAATTATCATCACGGAAGTGTCCACATCCATGACGATAAATCACGCGTCACAGAGGTGCTTTCGTCAAGGGTGACCGACATGTGGCATCCACCGTAGCGGAACGTCGTTAAGTTATCGGGTCGGGTTTTGGATCTGATAACCCGTTCATAGCCCCGACCAATGGGGATTTTCCACGTGTAAAATCATCGTTGGCTGGAGGAAACACGTGTCGGCTCACCGTTGGGACAGATGTCATCCACTCATTGGACGGAAGACGCCTATGATACGTTGACACGTGGCACGACCCAACAGAGGCCCATTCCTGTGAAAAGGCCGGCCCAGTAAAAATTAGTAGGCCAGCCCATATAAGGCCTACTTGTGTCTGGTCCATTTAAGCCCACGACCCATACAAGATTAGCCAATTCGGCCCATCAACGGCCCGTTAAAGATTTGACACCATTGCAGCCATCGTCAGTTCAAGCCCGTTAACAGCCCGCCATATATCTGGGCTCAATATCGGCCCGATGAGATTTCGGCCTGTTAACGGCCTGTTTAATGGATGGGCCAATTTTCAGGATGTACATCTTTCGGCCTTTTAGCGACCCCTTTAAATGTTGGGCTAGTTTTTGGCCCGGTGTGTCTTTCAGCTTGTTGACAGCCCATAAATCTGATGGGCCATTTGTTGTCGAACCTAATTTTCGGCCTTTTAGTGGGCCATTTAAGTGTTGGGCCAATTTTCTAGCCCGGTGTCACTTTCAGCCTGTTGAGGGCCCATAAATCAGTTGGGCCATTTGTAGTCGGACCTGAGTTTTGGCCTTTTAGCAACCCATTTAAGTGTTGGGCCAATTCCCGGCCATGTGTGCCTTTCAGCCTGTTAACGGACCATAAATGAGTTGGGCCATTTGTTGTCGGACCTCAGTTTTGGCCTTTTAACGACCCATGCCCTTCATGGTCCAATACCAGCCCGGTTTCTCTTTTGGCCTGCTAAAGGCCCACAACACAGTTGGGCCATTTACAATACAACCTGACTTTCGGCCCCTTAGCGGCCCATGTTCTTCATGGTCCAGTACAAGCCCGCTGTCTCTTTCGGCCTGCTAAAGGACTACAGTATAGTTGGGTCATATGTAGGGCAAACTTAGTAATGACCTGTTAACGGCCCGTGAAATAAACTGGGGCCACCTGTTGCCCGCTTCGATGTCGGCCTGTTAACGACACAGGAGGTAAGAGGGCCGACCATTAACTTTCGGCCTAGTAACGGTCCATTAACTTAATGGGCCCACTAAAGTTCGTACATGTCTTTAGGCCAAATTAGATAATTTGAGCCCATTACGACGAGCAATTATGCACAGGACAAAAACCGATCACGCAAAGGTACGACATACAGGGAATAATGTTGCACATCCAGCATATATTACAGGAAATTACATCCACTGGGCAATCAAAGATTGATGCCAGTGCAAATAAATGAGCAGAACCTAACCATCTACAACGTCACAATCTCCAACCTCAGCACAGATGACACCCATAAGCATGTGGGCAAGTTCTTTCTGCTTTGCTACACTGTCTCTGAAAACATTGATCAGTTGTTGTGTCGCACGACTCTGCACCTCTGATTCATCCACCATTTCCATCATTGCTTCAGCCATTAATTGGTTCACAAACATACATTTATTCCGTTGCATACGAGACAGAGGATATTTAACAGATTTAGATGGCGATTTTGGCAAGCTTGTATTATTGATAGTGGAGAGTGTCTCGACCACTGCATCATAACATAAATTAGGACGGGAACCAAATAGATTAATCATGAGTTATTGCCATATTACCTGGCCTAGATTTGCTGGAAAGAAACAATGGGGTTACCTTGCTGTTTTCAGAGTTTGTCTTCTTATCTTCAGGAGCCTGCACAAAATTAACACACTAGCATTGCTATCATTGGCCAAGTCAGATAATAGGAAAGCAACATTGACACAACGAACGTTTGGGCAAGTATCCTACACCAAATTAACACAATATGGCACAGCTATCATCAGCTAGGTAAGGTAGTACAAAAGCAACATTGACACAATGAATGAATGGGCAACCAGAGAAGCACTACAATTCAGTAATGTGCGTGATATGAGATAGTACATTCATGCAGCTCAGTATGCAAAACTACCAGGCAGTTTTCCTTACAAAAATCAACATTGGCTCCTTTAACATTTTGCTACAACTAATTTTAGATCAGATAAAGGTGAGATTCACGCCGATTAACAAGATACATGTTGATGTAAAAATATAGTGATATACAACAGGTACTTACATCAGCATTGGAGCACAGAGAATTCTCGCAAGATATTTTCCTGGAATACGATCCCAATGGAGGAAGTCTTCTATCGTTTAACCTTATTTTCTAAAAGAGAGATGGGTAAGAAACATGTAGAAAATATGATCAGAATGCTATAAAATTTCATGATGCGAGGATACGCACACGCTTCTTAGAATGGAGTTGACATTCTTTTGCTGGACTGGCGCGGACTAGTTCTTTGGCCACTGGGATCTGCTTATTATCAATGGGAGTTGGGTTTCTCTGTGCTGGAGCAGTATCTATGAAAAATGGAGTTGGTTTATTATCTCCTGGCATTTGGATCTTTTGCAAAGATATGGTTTGTAACCCTTCAGATTCTAACAGAGCCGTCTTCCCCTTTCAGAAAAATTGTGATTCAATTATAAAACATGCTACAACAGAGATGGAATAAGTACTGAAGAATAGAAAGGCATGACATATTGACATGTATTCCCTCCATCCGGAAATAAATGGACGGTCTAGGCATATTTTAGTTCTAGATACATCCAGTTTTATCCATTTCTGCGACATTTAATCCGGACGGAGGGAGTATGATGTAAGAGCTAGGGATACAACAGGACAACACAGTAAAAAAACACTGAAAAACCCACTATAGAACCAAAGTATTCAAACCCACTGATATGAGATAGTACACTCATGCAGCTTAGGATGCAAAACTACCAGGCAGTTTTCCTTACAAAAATCAACATTGTGGCCTTTAATCATACATTTTGCTACAACTAAATTTAGATTAGATAAAGGTTGGATTCACGCTGATTAACAAAACACATGCTAATGTAAAAATATAGTGATATACAGCAGGTACTTACATCTACATTGGAGCATTGAGAATTCCTGCAAGAATCTTTCCGCATAAACGATACCATTGCAGAAATTCTTCTATCTGTTAAGCTTATTTTCTAAAAGAGAGATGAGTACGAAACATGTAGAAAATATGATCAGCATGCTATAAAATTTCATGATGCAAGGATACGCACATGCTTCTTAGAATTGAGTTGACATATTTTTGCTCGACTAGAGCGGACTAGTTCTTTGGCCACTGGAATCTGCTTATTATCAGTAGGAGTTGGGTTTCTCTGTGCTGGAGCAGTATCTATAAAAACTGGAGTTGGTTTATTATCTCCTGGCGTTTGGATCTTTTGCAAAGGCCTTGTTTGTAACCCTTTAGATTCTAACATAGTCGTCTTCCCCTTGCATGCCTTGTATAGAAGAATGGTGCTTTAATTATAAAACATGCGACAGCAGAGAGATGGAATAGGTACTGAAGAATAGAAAGGCATGACATATTGACATGTATTCCCTCCATCCGGAAAAAAATGGATAGGTCTAGGCGTATTTCAGTTCTAGATACATCCTTTTTTATCCATTTCGGCAACATGTAATCCAGACGGAGGGAGTATGGTGTAAGAGCTAGGGATATGACGGGACAACACAACACAACAAACTAGTTGAATGTAAGACTATGTGCTAGCGGAATACGTACAGAAATAACTAAGGCAACATACATGTGTATGATTGGGAAAATAAGATGGCATTGCAACAGAGCACTAGAACAACACTTCAATGTAAAAAAATATGGTATGGCAGACAGATGAAGTACATACTGATGAATAACAATGCATAAGATATTCAGAAGCGTGATGTCCAAATTAAGCAGATGGCATTGCGATAGAGTAGAATGACAGTACTTGAATTTGAAAACATGTTATCATGAATGGAATAGGTACTGAAAAACAGGAAGGCATGACATATTTACATGCATGATCAGCATGCTAAGCACATGGCATTGCAACAGAGTAGATACACTCCAGGACATTATATGCATGTTGTACCCATATCACAGGCCAAGTTAGAGCAAGGACCTTATGGGGTGAAGAGGATTCATCATCTTTCTGCAAGGCTTTTGACGAACTGCCTTTACATTTTCCATCATATTGGGTATCATTGACATCGAGTTTATTGGCCTTTACATTTCTCCGTGAGTTTCTTGTGGATATATCAGTGTGTGCAATTATATCTGACATGCATGGAAGACAACAAGTAGTTAGATTTATGTAAATGAGTGCATGTAGGAGATGACATAAATAGTAGGACTGGGGTTAACTAGCAGCAACATGTCTCATAAACTAAAGGGAGAACACAGAAGAAAGCTACAGAATATGTATCATTTGTACTCGAGATTAACTAGATGGCACACAAAAGTATTACAGAACAACATAGGTAATACTAGAAGTGGTATAATACTATAATCACCAGCCTGTGGGATAGCATTGGTTGATGGATGATAACTATGGAATAGTGTTACCTGAAGAACAAGTATCTTACCTGAACTATGGAACAACGTGAACTCCTGAACAAGACCCGTAAGAGATCAGCATGAATATACAGTGAAATGTGATGATCTATTTTCCGTGCTTAGATGAATAACAAAGCCATAAATGTTGCACACAAGTAAGATGAGGGTACAACCTATCTGGCTTCCATCCATAGGAGTGAGCATCATGTGCTGACTTGTCGATGGCCTTGCAGTTGTTGTGGCTGTCCATGTCGGGCACGCGCATTCGTTGCAGGGAACTGTTGAGTGGGGACTGTAGCTCCCTTCTTGTGTATGCTTCCCTTGTTGGAGCAGCTGCGGTGAGTTGGAAGACGGTGTGTCTGAAGATGCAGATAACGCATAATGTTAAGAACGCCATATCTCTTTGATCCGAAGAAATACACAAAGAGATCAACAGCAAGGTACGAGAGTGGTCACACGTCTGTTGACTGAAGACTAAATTGGGGTCACAGGATTTTATTTTATTTTGGTACTGCCGATCTACGTCAGATGGCTTGATGGCCGTCTTGTGCCTCTCGGCTGACACTATTCGGAATCTTCCCCGAAGAGCCAGCGACCAATGGTAGACCAGCCTGCCTCCGCCGTCCGTGGCCCCGGCCAAAACCCCGCTCCCCGCCCCACCGCACTGCCGTGGTTGCGCCGCCACCTGGCCAATCCACAAAGACTCCCCGTCATCAAGATCTGGCGGCGGCAGTACCTTCAACCCACGCAACTATAAAAGATAGCCATCTAAGCGCTGCTTCCGCGGTGAACTTGCGGCCCCGCACCCTTATGTTAGACACCAGCCAACCGGCAGCCTAGGAGCTCCGCCGCCTCGAGGGGTGCTGCTTCCCATGGGAATTGATTGGCCCAGAATAATAATTCAGACAACTGACGCCTAAATAAAGTGATTTCAGATGAGGGTGCGACCTATCTGGCGGCATGGTGAAGTAGGTAGGTCCAGCTGTCGAGTCGGTGAGGCCGGCGCGGTTGCGGTGGTGACCGGCGGCAGGGAAAGAGCGATGTCGCCACGGTCGACGGCTACGCGGAAGCAGCGCCAGGTCTCTGGACGGATCCGAAGTTGGATCCACTCCGGCGCCATGAACAACGGCGGGGGTGAATCGGCTCCGGTATGGTTCACGCGACCGTCATCGAGGTAGCACCAGCAGCACGGAGTAAGAGGCACACGGCCCAGTGCACGACGGCAATTGGACAGTGCCTCCGGCATTAGGGAGGAGGGTGGCTGTGAAATTGGTTCGGTGGAGGCGCCATGGAGGTGGGGCTAAGGTTTCGTGGCTCCGGAGAAGGGAGCTTCCCAGGGAGAAGGTGATTTGGCACCCACGAGGTATGAATGGGGGCGGGCGGTGGGAATTGGGAAGGGAGTGGAACCATGTCTTACGGACGCATTTGTCTGAAATGTGAGGGGGATTTACAGTTCTACCATTGCCTATAGGCTTCTCGGCTTGGGTCTGTGTACTGAGGGTCGGAGATAGTAGAGTAACTTTGCTTCTCCCCAAATAGTGGGCGGGAGCGATTTCGGGCGAGGAGGGTGTGTTTTGAACTATAGTGGGCGCGAGCGAATTCGGGCGAGGAGAGCGTGTTTTGAAATAGTGGGCACGAGCTATTTTGGGCCAGGAGAGCGTGTTTTGCCGACCATGGTTTATGAATTATTCGGCACATGTCATTTCGGCCGAGGAGAAGGCGCGCATGGATGAAGTTACGAACCTACCCTCGATGTACAACGGGCCAATTGATGTGTGTCCCACATTGGACGGCAATTTCGCGTCTCCCATTTATTTGCTCGGGCGAATTCCACCGAGAAGAGAGGATGTTTAATGGTTCGTTCAAATTTTGGGAGAACGAGCATCCACGTCTACCTTACCAAGTCGATTCGAATCTAATTTTGAAATATTAGCTTGCCACTTCTTTTTTAGATGGAGAGATGATGCTCGGAAGTAATGTGTTTTTACATGCTCGTTGCTAGCAATTTACTATATGACAAATAGTTGACCCACTCAAAAACGCGAATCAAACCCAAAATGAAATATCTCGATTCAGTGAACTAGCTCGTTCAGTAGGTCAAAATAGTGAACTAAATCCAAAATTGAACACCTCAATCAAGTAGCATGTTGTATAGTATTATAGTACTCCACGAACATGTTGAAAGTCAAATTAATGAACTTGGTTGATATACGCATATATCCGTTCATGTGTGGATTGCAGACAACATGTTCTCCAATTTAAATATTTGAATGCAAGTTTCTATCGAAACATGGTTTATATCAGTCTTTGATGCATAAAACGCGACCTCCCCTCTCCCGGACTCCTGTTCTCTCTCTCTCACTCTCTCACCGACAATCTTCATTTATGTCGCACGCGTCTGACACAAAAACCTTGTTGGTCCCTCTACCTTTCTCACTCTCTCTCTCTGTGTGTGTGTGGGGGGGGGGGGGTCTTTCTAGTTCGCATTCATATATACACCATCTACAGGTCTCTCTCGCACACTATGTATGATACTCTAGCTACTCCAAGCTAGATATCTTGGGTGCACTCATCGTACGCACACAAATTCCTTGGCTCTTTGCCCGTAACTCTCTCACGCACCACTATGTCGTCTCGGAGCTCTTCCCCCCTCTCTCAAACTCTCCATCCACCTGGGTCACACATACACATGCATATCTCACTCGCACTCGATAGGCCCATCTAAAACTCTATCTCTCTCCATCGTTCTCTCTCCATCTCACACGCACACACACACACAATCTCATGCCCAACTAGCCAAGTATGATGGTCTCTCACTCAATTGTAGGCACACGCAGTCCCCCCTATATGTATAGGACTAGATAATCTTAGTCTCCATCACAAACATGTGCATGGTCTATCTCGATTTCTCTCGGGGCATCTTTCTATCGCACACGCACTCCCTCAATCTCCCACCCATATAGTCCCCTCACGATCTCGAGGGGATCTCTCTATCACAAACACACCCTCTCTCCCTCCTCATGCGTCCATGCCATCCATGTGTCCCGCTCGACCTTTTTTCCTTGTTGGCCAGACCTCTATTGGACATGTGCTACAGGGGTGTCTCTCTCTGTTGCAAACAATCACACACTAGATATCTTCATGTATCTCCTCGCCTCACTTTTCCATCTCTGAGATGCATGCGTGATATGTTCACATAAGAAACGAAAAAACACATTCTCTCTCTAATTTATCGTTTGTTGTCACTTTCTCTTTCACACACATACTCTTTTTGCACACTTACTCATTCTCCTTCACACGCACTTGATCTGTCTCGACTGAGGCACTCACCTCCGTCCATAGCACATAGATTTACTGAAAAGTCAAACATCACAAAGTTTGACCATGTACGTGGAGAAAAAGAATTACATCTAGTACGACAAACATATACCATTAGAATCACCATGAGATGTAGTTTTGTATGATGTATCTTTGGCATTGTAGATATAAATAACATTTGCGTAAACATGATCAAAGTTTCCAAAGTTTGACTTCTAAAAAATTTACATGCACTGCATTATCGAGCGTATGGAATATCTCTTTCCCCCTCTCAGCTATCTGACGCACCACTCAGCCTTATCGGGGCTCCTCAATCTCTCTCAAACTTTATTGGTCAGTTTGGTTCGTGACCTGACCCTCATGCCTTGATGGTCGGTACTGCCTGGTGTGGACGTGAGATGTAAAATATTTCTGCCTGGCCAGGCTTGTGTGGTGCTGAAGCGTTTGGTTCATGCCTGGGCCAGGCAAAGCATCAACATCCCATCAATCAATCCATGCATCAATTATTTAATGCTAATATCCATCCATGTTGCTGTTAGCCTCGTGGCCGCATGACCAGGCACGGCCAGGCGTTCGAAATCGGTCGCTTGGGCCACGCTAATTGCTATGTCTGGAGTTCAGCCAGGCTAATGAAAGTGCAAGGGAACCCAGCCCAGGCGGGCTTTCTTTTTCACAGGGTAGCAACCAAACAAGCGTGCAGGAAATCCAGCCACAACCCTAGGCCACGCAAAAGATGCTCACGACGCAAACCAAACGGGCCGTATATCTCCCTCGTTCACACATACACATGTCTCGCTCACGCTATACATATAGACCCATCAAACACTCTCCGCCCTTGTTCTCTCTCCATGTGACACGCACCCCCCTAAGTACCATAATCCCTCACTCCATCATATGCTCTGTTTGGATCCATGGGTTAGAGTTAGTTTGGGTTAGTTTGGAGTCAACTAACCCAAAAAGATCCAAACAGGAGGGTTAGTTTAGGTTAGATGCATCTAACCCATCCAAAAAAAACTAGCCCATCCAAGAGGTGCTTATTTTGGTTAGTTCTTCTCGGGACCACTAATAAACACTTTTTTCTCTCGCTCTCCCCGCAGCAGATCCCTCCCCACTTCCTCGAAGCTTCTCGTCCTCTCCCTCCCTCTCTCTCGCATCGCCCGTGAAGGTGCCTCGCCGTATCCGCGCTCCATATAACCCTGCCATCCAAACACCTCTTTACTTAGAGTTAGTTCAGGGTTAGAATCTAACTCTAACCTCTAACTGAGTTAGAGTATCCAAACAGGGCCATAGGCGCAAGCACCCCCCCTCCTAAGTATGATTATCTCTTACTAGCCATCAGGAACACATGTATTGTCTCCTTCCATCCTGTGACATCCCTAGTTCTGGTTTTCCTAGTGCTAGCATCTGGTGTTGCATCATGTTTAAATCTCCCAGAAAGTTGAAATGGGGATGACAGAACCCCCAGCACCCCCCTTAAACCAACTAGGGTTTACTAAAATCTTTTTCAATGAACCTGAAATGCCCTTCTAAAATGTTCATCATCTTTGCCTTGGGCTAGAACCTCTGAAAAAATGGTGCACACTTTTCTAGGACATCATAAGGTCACTGAATTAAATCATATAGTATTTGCATTTGGGCATTTAAATGCTATAAAATATTTTAAATGCTCAAATAATCCTAAACTGAAATGTTTACTGTAGGATATATTTCCAACAGTGGTCATGAGTAGTTGCATGATTTTTGGGATTGATTTAGTATTTTTAATAAAGCCACAAAGTTGCCGAAAAATAGAAAACAGTAATTAAAATAGAAAACGGAGAGAGAGAGGAAACTACCTGGGCCGCTTACCTGTCCAGCCTGGCGGCCCAAGTGGCCGGCCCAGCCCACCACCACCTCCTCCCTATCGTCTTCCTCCCTCGCCAGAAGGACGGAGGCGCGTGGCCGCCTCGCACCGGCCACCTCCTCCCTCCCTACCTGCCTGGCTCCTCCCCGGTGCTCCTAGACGACGCCATGGAGACGCCACGCACCCCCAGGGCCCTCTCACTCCTTCCCCCGTGCTCATCCCCTCCCCTGTCCCTCTCGCGTGCACCCACCTGAGCGCAGCCGCAGCTGCCGCTTGTCGTCCGCGCGCTCACCGCCGTCGCCATGCCCCCTCTACCTGTCCCCGAGGTCCGCGTCAACGTCTTCTTCCTCTTCAACGAGCTACACGAGCCAGGACGCCCTGTGGAGCCGTCTTCGCCCTCGTCTTCCTCCTCGGGCATCCGAGATTGCCGGCGACCGCACCTCGTCTCCAGCCCGTCCCCGAGCCCGCTGAGACTGCCTTACGACTCCCTGTGAGCTCCTTCCCCAAACCCCCCTCTTCTGCGCTTCGTTTTCACGCCATAGCCGTCGTTCCACCAAAGACCGACTCGCAGCTCCTCCTCCCGTGGTCTGTAGCGCCACCCCGAGGATGCCCGAGCCGCTGTCGCCGCTGAACCTCATCGCTGGCCACTTTTCCCGGCCACCCCAGCACCTACCGCTGCCACCACCCAATGCGTGCCAGTGCGTGCGTTCGAACGCAACAAACCGCGGCCAAAATGATGCCATGTGGCCCATTTCCGAGCCCCTCCACCGCTCCTGTCATCACCGGCGTCGAGCCGCCGGCGAGTTGACCTCATTTGACCAGGGGTTTGACCTCCCCCTGGGTCACTAACATTCGGGACCAGCCCGCCTAATTAATCTAGGTTAGCTTAATTTAGAACGCTAATTAACCCAGTTAGTTAGGTTAGTAACTGACACGCGGGCCACTGGTCAGTTTGACCTGTGCCACACGTTGACCTGCTGATGTCAGCATGTCGTCATGCTGACACAGTAAACTATTTTCTGGTTTTAGTCTAATTTAAAATAACCAGGAAATTCCAGAAAATAGTTAAAACTTCTAAAAATCATAGAAAATAATCTATAGCTTAGATTTAAAAGATTTATATATGAAAAATTATTAGAAAAATCCAATCTATCCATCTGTACTAGTTTCATGAATGTCAGAGCAACCTAACCTTGCTGTTTAGATGAAACAAGATAATGCACTTATATGAGTTCATATTTTGGGTTTGCATTTGAATCCTTGATTCAAATGAACTCAAACCACCCTGCTTGTAGTTGCACTAGCCCAACACACTCATTTTGCCATTTCATGATCATGCATCATATTGTGCATTGCATTGATTGTGTTTCCTTCTGTGTTGCTAGTATTTGTCCCCTCTCGATAGATGTGATACCGATGATGAGATCGATGATACCAATGAAGAACTATACTATCTTCAGAAGTGCCAGGCAAGCAAAACCTCCTTGTTCATTCCGATACAATCCCACTCTCTTGCTCCTGCTCTCTTTTACTGCATTAGGACAACAATGATTCAACTGTTACATGCTGCGGTAGTTGAACCCCTTTCCTCTGCATGACATATCATTGCCACAGTAAATAGATGAAACCCACTAGCATGAGTAGGAGTTATTTGAGACCTGATGTGCCTACTCCTTCATGTTTGTTTGTCATGCCTGCTATCGCTTAGAGTTGTGTCAGGTCTGATTCATCAGGGATGAATTGGAGTGTGGTGAACATGTCCTACTGTGTGTGAGCTAAGTGTGTGAACACGATTTGGTAAAGGTAGCGGTGAGAGGCCATGTAGGAGTACATGGTGGGTTGTCTCATCGAAACCGTCCTCAGGAACTGAGTTCTGTGTTTGTGATCCATGAACAGTTACTACCACACACTGGGATCCGGGCGCTCCAAGCTCTCTCAACTTATTAATCAACTCGATCTCTATCCAGGAGTTGCAACTAGTTTCTGGTGTTTGTAGGTAGTGTTAGTAGTCTACCAAGTGGCACCCGGTACAGGTGGGCTTGGGACAGACTAGGCATAGTGGCCTGGTGTATCAAGTGGCACCCGGATGGTGGGCTTGGGAACCCTGCACACATTGTTTGGGGCCATGAGCGACACTCCGGCTGGATCTCCTTGCGGATGGAACCCGAATAGGCGATAAACCTGGACGACAGACTTGCGTGGTTAGTCAGGTCGTGGCCGACACCCTTGCCAGGCTTCCGCTTGAAGGTTGCTGAGAAACATGACGTGTACATGGCGGTAAGTGGCGAGAGTGTGTGTGAAGAAGTACACCCCTGCAGGGTTAATATGATCTACTCGAATAGTCGTGTCCGCGGTAAAGGACTTCTGGGTTGCTTGTACAGTTCATAGATAACCTGAAGTGGATACTCTAAAATGCACAAGATAAGCGTGAGTGCTATGGATGGCGTTCTCGTAGGGAGACAGGAGTAGATCCATAGCGGTGTTTTGATTTGGTGAATATGTGGACTCGTGTGCGCCACCTCAAAAGAGTTACTTGTAGTTGTAGTTCAGGTTAGCCACCGAGTCAAAGCTGGCTTGCTGTAGTTAAACCCCACCATCCCTTTGTTGATAATGATGCATATGTAGTTAGTTCTGATGTAAATCTTGCTGGGTACATTTGTACTCATGTTTGCTTAATTTATGTTTTTGCAGAGAGACTTCAGTCTCACTAGTAGTTCCAAGTTGACTTCGACATTTAGCTTGTTACCTCAGCTATGATCTTGTGCCCTCGGCAGGATCTGGTAGATAGTCAAGCTTCTCAGCCTTTTCATTTATAGTTGTCTGTACTCAGACATGTTAAGCTTCCGCGTGTGCTTTGACTGGTATGCTCTGAATGCTGGGTCGAGAGACCCATGTTCGTAATATCTCGCACCTCGGAGCCTATCAAATAAAGTACTTGAGTTGTAGAGTCATGTTGTGATGCCATGTTGTATTTGCACATATCGAGCATATTGTGTGTATGGTATTGAAATGCTTGGTATGTGTGGGATCTGACTATCTAGTTATTTATCCTTGGTGGCCTCACTTGCCGGGAAATGTCTCCTAGTGCTTCCACTGAGCCCTGGTAGCTTGCTACTGCTCCGGAACACTTAGGCTGGCCGGCATGTGTATTTCTTCGTTCCTGTGTCTGTCCCTTCGGGGAAATGTCACGCGGTGTGTACCAGAGTCCTGTTAGCCTGCTACAGCCTGGTTTACCGGAGTCCTGCTAGCCCAGTTGCTAAAGCCCGGATTCACTCGCTGATGACCGACACATTCGTTGTTGGGTCATGTATGCCTGTCCCTGTAAGTTAGTGCCACTTTGGGTTTACGACTAGCCATGTCAGCTCGGGTTCTTTGTCATATGGATGCTAGCGACACTATCATATACGTGAGCCAAAAGGCGCAAACGGTCCCGGGCCTGGTAAGGCGACACCCGTGGGAATACCATGCGTGAGGCCGCAAAGTGATATGAGGTGTTACATGCTAGATCGGTTTGGCATATGATCGGGGTCCTGACACATCCATATGTCTATCTCGATATCTCTCGGGGCATCTTCTATCGCGCACACACCTTGTCACTCGATCTCCCACCCATGTAGTCCCATCATGATCTCTAGGGGGTCTCTCTATGACAAACATACACTCTCTCCTCCCCATGTCTGCATTTTCTCCGTACGTCTCTCTCGACCTCTCTCCCTTCTTTGTCAGACCCCTCTTGGCCACGTGCTAGGGGTCTTCCTCTCCCGGTTCCAAACAAACACACACTATCTCCTCACCTTGCCTCCGTTGTCGAAGATGCATGTGTGATATGTTTGCATAAGACACGCACGCTTTTTCTCCACTTTTATCGTGTGTTGTCCATGTCTCTTTCACACACGCACACACACTTTTTTCACTCTCTCTCTCTCTCTCTCTCTCTCTCTCTCTCGTCAGGGACTCTGTCACGTCCATAAGCATATGGATGTTTTGAAAAGTCAAACCTCAGAAAAGTTTGACTAGGTATATGTGGAGAAAAACATTTACATCTGGAATGATCATTAGATTCATCACAACATGTACTTACTTCATACTATCATTTATCTTTGGTATTGCAGATATAACTAATTTCTTTATAAACTTGGTCAAAGTTTCAAAAGTTTGACTTTAAAAAAATGTTGTAACTACATTATCGAACGGAGGGAGTAGCTCTTTCTCTCTCTCTCTCTCTGCTATCTCTCACGGGCCTCCCCTCTCACTCGAACTCTCTATACAGACGGATTGTACGCTCACTGTGTCAGCTTATAGCTCTGTATATTGTTTAGTTGACAGGTCAACCAATCCACATGCTATGTTGTCAGCTCGTGTTCTGTATCTTGGTGTGCTGGCCCATGTGGCAGTGGGTGAAAATAAGTAAACTAGAGTCCCATCTGACACGCGGTGAAGGAAACAAAGTTGAAACCACTCGGAGTAGCACCCCACACGCTAGTAAATTGAGGGCGCATTGAGGACAAACCTCTTGCGCGTGAAGGACGCACTCGCGCACAATTCACCACTGCGCGGAGGCATGCACAGAAGGACGCACCCGCGCACACCCAGCACACAACACACACCAGCACACGTGTACACCCGCGTCGCCGCCGGTTGAGATGGACGGCGAGGCAGCCAACAAGTGGAGGCCGCTCGAGCCAAAACCGCATCCGGCGAGCCTGGACTTGATCGGCAGCCTCCCCGATGACATGATGCTCGTCATCATCGGCCTCCTCCCCACCAAATCTGCCGTGCAGACCGCCCTGCTCTCCTGGTGGTGGCGCCCCCTCTAGCGCTGCGTCCCCCTCAACCTCACCGTCCACAGCTGCCTCAAGTGCGGGGATTGCAAACGCATGGCCGCAGTCTCCAAGATCCTTTCATCGCACCCTGGGCCAGCCAAACGCCTTGACATCCGCATGTTCAGTACCAACTGCAAGGTCCAACCCAAGTTCGACGAGTGGTTCTTATCCCGGCCCTAGATCAGCTCGAGGAGCTCAGCTTTGAAGCTGGACGATGTCGCTTTTTGCCGCCGTCCGCGCTCTGCCTCACGCCGATGCTGCGCCATGCCAGCTTCAACTCCTACTATCTTCCCCAGATTAATGCCGCGCCCGCCCTTCTTCTCCCTCAACTCAAGCAGCTCGACCTCTTCGATGTTGTCGTCTCGAAGAAGGCTATGGAACACCTGCTCCACAGCTATACTGCGCTCGAGTACCTTCGTCTTGAGCAGATCCACGAGTTCATTAGCCTCCAAATCGCCTCGATGAATCTCTGATGGATTTATGTGTCTTGCTGGCCCCGCAACAAAACATCAATTGGGAAGAGATCACTCCAGCTGTTCCACGTTATGGTCATTGAGAATGCACCTTTCCTTGAGAGATTGCTTGTATCGGATCTAGAAGGTCCAACAAAAATCAGGGTCAATGACGCGCCAAAATTGACAGCATTGGTGTACTCATCTGCCAAATTCTCCGAACTCTTTATTGGATCCGTAATCGTTCAGGTACAGCACTCATCTTCTTCTCCATCTTCTTGAAATTCACATTTTTAAATTTCTTATTGATGTATTTACGACCGTGTTCCAGAAAATGATTCCCACAAGCTTGACCCAGTCCATGCGCACAGTGAAGATCTTAGCACTAAAATCTATCGGCCCCAATCTGGATCAAGTTGTTGGATTCCTTACATGCTTTCCATGCACGGAGAAGCTACTCATCGAGGTGAAACTTCTTTCCTATTAGTGAACGGTAATCACAATGTAGCTCAATTTTTTCGTATTTTTCCCAAATTATGATGACAAGTGTAGTGTTCAAAACTACATCTACACACTGCACCGAAAGAAATGTTTTTAGTATTTTTTTCTCACGTGATCACCTGCATCATTTTTATGCTGTACTACTATAGTGGCCTAGGCTAGTCATAGTGGAAAGTAACTTAGACTACTCCAGTAACTCTATGGTTACCCTAAGGGCAAGTACTACCTCCATCCTGGTTTACTCTTCCAATTTTGTAGTATCAAAATTTCACCATAGATTTAGTTTAACTGACAAAATGTTAATGCATGTCACTAAGAACTATATCGTTGGATTCGTATTTGAACATAATTTCAAATGGTGTAATTTTTAGTGACATGCATTGGCATTTTCATAGGTAAATCTATGGTGAAAATTTTATACTAAATATGAGGTAGTATTCCCTCCGTCCCAATATTCTTGTCTTACATTTGTTTAGATACGGATGTATCTAACACTAAAATGTAACTAGGTACATCCGTATTTAGACAAATTGAAGACAAGAATTTTGGGACGGAGGGAGTACAAAAGTGGGCTATGTAGGCCAAAACATGTGCCAAATTCACTTGTGATGCATTTGGCATCGATGCCCCTGCATTGCTCACCTGGTGCCCCAATCTGGATCACCTACTTTGCTCCAGTGCCAAATTAACTCACGCAATGAAAAAACACTGCGTGGGAGAGAGAGAGGACTGAGGCAATAAAAAAACACTTGTTTGGGAGAGTGAGAGGCTGGTGTAGTTGGTTTGATTGATTTGTTTATACTTGTGGGTCTGTGTGCACAGCGGTGCCAACTCTCTCACATCGCGAGAGCAGTGCCAAAATCTTTTGATTTGACATCGATGCGTATTATGTGGCATACTTTTGCGAAATATGGCATCAGCCACATAGTGAAAAGCAACAAATGCCCAAGCTCTTCACGTGCTCCTAGTTAAATGAGAGGAAACAGAAACACACACACACACACACACACACAGAGAGAGAGAGAAAATATCACTAGCCAGCCAACCCTATCATATGAGCGAATGATATTGGTTCCTCTTGATGACATGGCAATCTTATGCAGCCAGCTGCTCTAATATGTTCTCTTCTTTTGCAGATAAAAAAAGACCCGAAAGTGAAAAATGTGCTGCACTATAACAATCTCATCGAATGCCCTGATCTCCATCTTACAGAAATTGATTTGATCGACTACCAAGGCAGCACATCTGAGATTAAATTGGCCAGGTTCTTTGTTCTGGAGGCAAGTGTGCTCAAGGTAATGAATGGCGTGCTGATCACCGCAAGCGTCTAAGCCTAAATGACAAAGTCTCCACAGAAGCTGAATTTGTTTTTGAAACATCAAGTGGCCAGTGACTCAAAAACTTATTTGCCCATTAGTGACTTGTCAGGGCGGTGGATTTTAGTTTGTACGATAACGCTGCATCCACCTAAAGTTACGAAAGTTCTTACGTGAACTTCCTAGTAATTCCCTCTACCTAGGTGCAGTATTACTCCTAACACTTGTAATATCAATTTGGAACTTGTAATATTGCCGTGTCCTATTCCCGCGTTTTCAAAATCCTGCGAATCAAATAGGTCCTGAGTTGGTGATGATGTTGTGCCTCCCATCTTTCACCAATAGCCGTCGGATCTAAATCTGACGCATACAAACCAAGCTTCTCCATTTTTGCAAAAAGATTGCCGCACTTGTTCCCTATTTACAAAAAACTCCTTGTCTCTCACAATCAGCCTTATCTCCTCCCCACCACATCTAGAAGGCCGTGGAAAAATCTGGCACGATGGCCGTTGCCGGAGCAGTCCACCCCCAATCTTGGTGTTTCGTGCAATGCACGGGCATCTACGCATGGGAAATTATATCGAACAGGGCTAGTTGTAAGCAGGCTAGCTCTACAGCCATGATGATAGTGACTGCAGACAGTGAGGCTGACTATAGTATGCCGAACACGACGCCTATACTCAGGTGTCATCTTCGGCGCAGGGTCTTGTCACTTCACTGTGAGGAGCAGCACGTAATAGTTTGACCAACGGGTAGTACAGTGCTAGTACTCCTAGGAGTACTACATTGGTAGTACTACTACTAGTACTAGTAGCACCACCATCTAGATTTAGGAGTACTACCACATCCATCTGGGTTTTAGTATTTGACTAGCAATATCTAGTAATGCATGTCACAAAATATGTACTACTCCCTCTGTAAATAAATACATGGTGTTTTATTCCTATCGGCGAGAGAACTTAATGTTTTCTTGCTAACTAGAGTCTTAATAGGATTACATGCAATGAACTAAACACTGCATGTCATGTTTGGTAGTCTCAAGTCATTGAAAGCATGCACGGCCACATCTCTCATTGGTTGATATGTCACGAAATAAGAAACAAGGAGGGAGTTAATGCACCGTGCCTAAGTGTTTTGGGATTATTTGGTTTTCGTAATGTGACTTACACAACATTTTTGTTTACATGCATTAACATTTTATTAGTTAAATCAAAGGTCAAAACCTGGCGCAAAATGCAAAGGGGACCAATAAACCAGTAAACATCAAACTTCTCTCGTTCGGCCCCAACTAGAGGTCCAGTGAGATGACTATGCTGCACCGGCACGGAGGGGGCGCAGCTTCATTGACTTACGGCAACTGCATTTGGATGAATGACACGTGGGCCCAAGGGGTGGCTGGCCCACCTATCATATAGCCAAAGGCAGGTGCAGTAGAGGGCCTAGGAGTAGTACGAAATCCTACGCACCTACGCACACTAACCATGGGCAAGAGTGATCACTCGAATCGCAATATCAATTGACTACTAAGAAGCTAAGCTAGACACATGGAGCTGATGAGCGCGAGCATCAGCCGGCTGTGCCAGATGGTCCACGACGCCGGCCTGCGGCCCGGCAACAAGGAACGTCTCCAGGTAGTATTGCTTGAGGCCGGCAGGGCAAGAGGCCGCTTGGACGACAGCTTCGTCTCCTTGTTCGACGAGGTCCTCGTCAGTTTCCTCGACAAGTTCACCGTCGTCAAGAAGCTCGCGGACAACTTTGATGTAAGCCTCCAGCCGACGCGCCCAGGCTCTGCGATGCCCGCCACCCTCAACGGCCACTATGGTGACAACCTCTTCGATGCACTGGTGGCCCTGCGACTGCCCGCCGTCGTGCCGGAGAATGTCCACCTTGAGGTCGCGCTCGCCGCGCAGCGCCTGGCGCAGCAAGACACCATCGACATAATCACCCACGTCTACGCGCATGCAAGAGGAGGACGATAGGACGCTGGCCTTCTTGGACCGCAAGGCAACCTTGGACGGCACTGTTCAGAAGAACGTTGAGCTCGCCGCCAACGCCGCTGCTCCTCACACGTTGGTTGGTGACCCAGTGCACTAGGGCATGAGGATGCCGTTGATGGATCCATATGTATTTTTATCTTTCCATCAAATCCATGTAGTAGTATATGATACTACAGTAATTATCTTACCTTTCGCATCAACTTCATAATTTTCGTACATACTCCATGCATGAACGGCGCCAGAACCAAACTTCTCATTACTATAGGCAAAATCGTTATTTTCTATCTATCGATCACGCCATGGAGCAGAACCAAATTTTACAAGTTACGAGTTCAAAAGGAAAAGCCTGCCGTGTTCGCGTCGCACCCCCACATGGTTGGTCCGGCACGCCACTCAAGCGGGAATGCGTGCGGTGTTGCATTTTCAATTACAAGTGGGACCATAGTTGAGCAAACCGACTATCGACAAACCCCCACCCCGCCCACCGCGTGATGGCTGAGAAAACAAGAGGAAGAAGAGATGGATGTAGCACGGACTCCAAGAAAATTGGTGTCAGACGGGACTCATGTGGGTGGAGTGTGCCGTACTGCTAGACGTGAATGCTAGTTATGGCCCATGCCACCCCACTATATCGAGCCTATATCGAGGTACAGTATGTAGAACAAATTTCCTGCAGTCCGTGCTCAGCACTCCTCTATCCCTCTTCTCGGCCAGCCAGTGGACGCGCGGAGCCCATCGTCTGTTTGCTCACATGAGGTCCCACATGTCAGTGAAAACGCAAGCGGACCCACTGAACCTGCACATCTTTCACCTCGACGTGCTGGTGATGAAAAACAAATCCAAGAAAGATCTTCGGTGGCCGCTTTTGGAGTTACTCAAGAGTAGTAAGATTCTATTTACAGTTTAACCCAAGATGCACATCTCGTGGCTTCAACTTATCAACTACCACTCTATTTTCTTTCATGACGCGACCTGGATGTTGGATGTCCCACGTGTCAGCAAAAGGAGGAAGAACCCGACCAAATCTTTGGTTGTGCTCTCGGATTAGACTAGTTGTGCTAACTTAAAAAATTTATTGTCTACTCCCTCCGTTCCAAAATACTTGACTTCCATTTGTCCAAAAATGGATGTGCCTATATACTAAAACATGTCTAGATACATATATATTTTGACAAATAGAAGGCATGTATTGTGCAACGGAGGGAGTAGAATGGATGCAAGTGTCTGTATTGGGAAGAAGAGTACATCCATATATTGATAGAGCACAATTTAGTAGATGTTCTATCACTTTTACCAAGCACAGAGGCTATAGATGAGATTAGTACACTTGTTGATACTCCTACTTGGTATGCGTGTTGCTGCTTAGATGCAGAGAAAAACGGACCGGAGGGAGTACTAGAATAGAGGCTAGACATGAGACTAGATGCGAGGAAGCAACGTCTAGTTCTTTACCCTCGAAGAAGAAAGAAGCACGCAAGATCGAGCCTCCGCAGATCAACAATGAGTGCATCAAGAAGGCACTAATCCAACTTACAGGAGTAGTAAAATGTATTCTTGTGGTTCTTGTTTTCTTTGGTCTTGCTTTTCTAGTCAAAATTATCATTGGAGTTCGTGCAAAATGGAGGTCCGTTTGGGGTCGTGCGTTGCAGTTGGCCTTACAAGTGGAACCGTAGTTAAGGAAACCGACTATCGGCAAACCCCCACCTCGCCCGCCGCGCGATGGCTGAGTTAGAGAAACGATGAGGTTGAAGAGATTGCTCTAGCACGGAATCCAAGAAATATGGTGTTAGATGGAAGTCGTGCTGGTGGCGTGTGCCGTACTCCTGGACATGAATGCTTGTTCTGGCCCATGCCACCCTACGTACTACTCCTACTACTTACTACAAGTATATAGTACTACTTGTATCGAGGATTCGAGGTGCTGGTTACGTAGTACAGTATGGCTACAGTAAAAACACCCGCACGATGCGCGAAGCATGTGAAGCTAGTACAAATAGTGTACTACTATTGTTGATTGGCCTCATCCGATAACCTATTGCAATGCACGTACAATTATGTATTCGGAAAATATATTTTTTGCCTCGTCGCACCACTCACTCATAGAAGCAACTCGAAATCCATTCATAAATTTAGTAAGTTTATCACAGGCATATCATTTCATTACATACAACAGGTCATCAATCTACATCGACAACGAGGATACATTATAAATACTAAAGTTTTCACCACATAACAAATAACAAGCAATGAAATGAACTTCAGCTCAACCATTCCTCCGTGTTGGAAACGCTTGCTTTGAACCACAAGTGATTTTCTGGGATGGGCCATCCATTTCCGATCTAGAGACCAACGCATGACTGATCATCCAGGCTGAAGCAGCCTACTATATCAGTACCAGGGTAGGGATCCACCCAAATGTCCGAGGTATAGACATAGTTGCTTCTCATAAATGGTAGTAATGTTGTGTCAACAGCAGTTGGATCGCCTTTCACCATCATTGGATAGTTTTGTCCAAGGAAGAGCGAGTTTTCTCCAAGACTATCAATTCTGTACCAGGGAGAAGGAGTTGGCGCTAGCACACTAGTATCCATCCCGAATACCATGCAACGGGTGTTGGAATATGTCCGGAGAGTGCGGCCATGGGAGACTACACCTTCTTCCTTAGCAGTAACATCATCAATGGGTTGTATACACACGAGAAGAGGCGATCCATCGGAATTAGTTGCCAGGTGCCAAATAGTATATGGGCGCTGCTCGTCCTCATACTCGTGATCATCACCATCATCATCTCCCCCTTGGTTATAAAAATCTTCAAGTATAGGTGGTGGAATGTTCACAAGACCTTGGAAACACAAGAAGAAGGTTAATTAGTAAGGCTGGCCATAGTGGGGGTAACATAAGTAGTATCATGCACTTGGGACTCGCAAACATGCTTATGTGGCAGGCAATTAAGGAAGAGAGAGATGGTTATAGTAACATAGGTAGATACCGTAACATAATAAATGTGATGATACTATGTGTCATGCATGGCAATAAATGACACCACCTATGATACTACTTCCTCCATCACGGTTTAGAAAGCACGGTTAGATTTACATGCGTTTCCAAAATAGACAAGATTTAAGGCGTCAATACAATTATTCCTAGTTGTAGTACTCCATGCGACTGTTTGAATCCTGCTACTCATGTCGGGATGTACTAATTGATGCATGCATGGTGTGTACTAGTACTCCAATGCATGCGTGAGGGCTGCTCGTTTAGAGGCCATGGGGTTTACTGCGTATTGATTTTTCAAGGAGTTAGACGTTGTGTTATTAACTACCCTGCTATTTTTCAGTCGCATGTAAAGGAAACTAGAGCCAATCGTGGAACACCTTGGTCCCAGAGATTTCTCATGTACGCCTTCTAAACCGTGACGGAAGGAGTAATCTAAGATACTATGCACTATAGAGGTAGTAACATAAACTAGTAACATATGCATGTTACTAGTCTAAGTTACTCCCCACTATGACCAGCCTAAAGGGAAACTTGCTAACCCGCATGCATGTGGATGAAACAATTATAATTACGGTGGAAGACAAACGTACCGAAACAACGAGGATGCCATGCAAAAATAGTGCCACGAGTGGTGGCAGCAAACACAAGGCCCTCGTATTCAATTGCATCACAGTACTCATCCGTGTACAGAAACTGATTTTTGAGCAATATCCATCCAGCCAAACCACTAACGACGGCAACAAGCTTGTCGAAGATAGCAACAACTTCATAGTTGTTGTAATTCCAAGAGCGGTTGGGGACTCGAGAAATTGCTATCTTCCGTAGAAGACAGTCACCATGATTGTATTTGAATGTGCGTACAATACCGGTGTGCTCAACCTATGGGCAGTCTGCTGAGATTTTTGGAAGTGGAACCCGGTCATGAGTGTACACATTCACAAGTTCCCACTCGTAGTTGGACCCAATGTAAACAACCCAATCTCCATTTGCGCCTGCCCAAGCCTTGCCCTCAAGCGATGGCATCTTAACATCATACGTATCATTATCAAGCGGCATCAACTTGCATAGGGCGAGGCCTCCGTCGTGACAGCGCTAGTCATCAGGGTCACGGCGAAGAAGATAGGGGAGATCAAATAGCTCCTTGACTCTTGGGTTCCTTGTAATGATGTTATTAGTTGAGTCGAGAATGGGCTTGAACGAACCTGCCATGCTAGCCGAGGTGATGACGTCACACCGATCAATGAGTTCCTCCACCACGTCATCTTTCAGGTCGGGGCAAGAATAGCGCGGTCGTTTCCGTCCTGTTCCCTCCATGGAGAAGACGATCGAACAATGGCAGAAGAAAGGGTGAAGGGCTGAAGGAAAATGGAGGAGGGAGAGGAAGAGCATGCGACAATAGTTCCAAATGGAGAGGGAAAGGCGAAGAGTCGGTGGACGGTTGCCAGTTTGCCACGGTTCACGAAGTGGTGCCCCGGCCTACACGTCGGTTCGGAGATACTCCTACTACTCGCCTCATCTCACTGATATGTGGAACGAGACCACATGTCAACAAAACATGGTGTGTAATTTCTCGTGCAAAATGCGATCTGGCCGCGTTGGCCCAAGGTGCTGCATTAGTTATCGACGTTTATTTTTTTAATGGCGTGCTATTCAGTTTTGAAGCACGACTAACTGGTACTGTACGCAGAGAAAATATAAACTACTCTACCACTACTCCACCGCTAGTACTTGTAGTATAAAGAAGATATATAGGCTAGAGCTTCAGCGCTTTCTTGCCAAGGGCTGCCCACTTGCTTCTCACACTACCACCCTCTCTCCAGATCTAAAAAAGATGGCCCCTCTCTCCCTCCTCTCCGGTGGTCACAGATCCGCCAGGGAAGAAAAAGACGTGCAGCATTGACACACTCGTCGTCGGCGAGCGAGGTCACGCACTAACGACAAGGCCGTCCTCTCAGACCTAGCACCCACGCGGGATCGCTGCCATAGTGTGTGCGGAGGACGACGACCACGAGTGAAGCCACTTCCTGCCGACCCTCAGGTATGCTACCTCTTTTCAAATGATACCCTTGTTCTATTGCCCCATCTGGCACGTCGTTGCATGTGGATCTTTTTCCACTCCACCATCTTCTGAATTTGCTATCCTCTGCTCTGCTGGCCACGCAGACGAAAACCATAATTTGCACTATTAAAGGAAACCCTACTTCATGCAGACTAATGCATGTCTGGGTTGAATAAGGAAAGGAAGGGAGACTGTACTGTCCAAGAGAGTAGGCATCGAACCCGCATCTAGATTGAAAAGGGGAAAATCAATAGCTAAGGAACGAGTCTCGTGTCTCTTGGTTGAAGAAGGGTAGAAAGACATGATAACGCAATAGAGAATGACCAGGTCGAACGGTTTGTTGTCCTCACATAGGAAAAAGGTGGCTAAAGAGAAAAAAATGGGACGTAATCCACATATGCTGCCTGGATATTTGTTGCTCTGGGCAACCATACCTCCCTCACCACTCTGCGTCCGTGGAGGTACATCGTACTGGTGCGCCCACTGTCTGAATGGGCATCCCATGCTCTTATTGCCACTTTTTTTGCTGTTAGTATAACGCCAGTAGTCAAGTCAAGCAATGCTACTGCTAAAGTGATGCCACATTTAACTAATGTCGCTCTCAGTCTAATGCCACAGATAAATTTAAGCAGTGCCATTTAATGTCACTGGATCATTTCAGAGTTAGCTGTTGATTGTGGATGTATTAATGATTTTTATGCTAAGGCATTCTAATGCTGTTGCACAGCCAGTATACCAACGATGAAACTTGTTACTACCTTCAGATTTTTGCACTGTTAATGCTTATAGATTACATACCTCACTTTAATGAGATAAGTTAATTTTTTTGTACAGTGTCACCAAAATGCCAAGGCGCTGATGTCATTTTATTTTGGTTAAACTGCACAGACAATTATGAAGACAAGAGGAAAGGTCAAGAGTGGGCACCTCCTCCTCCGGCTGTTCTCTTGATTCGTTCGATGAAGTTTTTATGTTCGATCGATTATCAAGATTGGGATAGCAATTTTTAAGGTCCCCCCGAGTTCGAAATGATATTTATCTTGGAGGAACATGGTTTGCAATTTTTTTATACTGTCATTAGTTAATAATGCTAGTTACCTTCAGACTTTTGTATTTGGTTTAATGCTCATGCACAGCTAGTATACCAATGCTGAAACTTGTTACCTTTACATTTTGTAATGTTAATTCTTCTAGAAATCTTCCAGTGCTAGAGTTTATTGAAATATGTTCAGTAAAACCATTATACTGTACCCTGTAATAAACTAACTACTCTACTATTGCACTAGCCACTGGATTAGTGTATATTTGTAGTATTCGAATGGTGTTGCATTAGCGTATGGACATAAATAAAGTGTGGCAAGCTTTCCCAGATATGTGGTCAAGAAAACTACTACCTGTTTTTTTCTAAATACTAGACGTTTGGGTACTTTAAATTGAACCGCGAAAACGTCTTATATTAAGGAACAGAGGGTGTAGAGTTCACTCAAATTATCCCGGTAAAGCTAGTCACACCTTTGTTAAAATTAATGTTCATTATGTTATCGGAGGAGGTCTGTATGTTTGTCTCTAATGCATGTCTACTACATACCCGACATCATGATGTAATGTTAAGTCATTTCCTTTTGTACAGTGTAACTAAATTGTCAAGGCGGTGATGGCATTTTATTTTAGTAGAACTGCACAAAATTTACTTAAAAGAAGAGGAAAGGAAAGGAATGACATCAGCCGCTGTTGCTTTATTTATTCCTTCAAACAGGTGCTTAGAAACAGTCTTGCTACCTTTTCCCATTAAGAAATTGGAATGCTTATATTTGTGAGTCTATGCTTCAACTAGTACCACTTTTATAGTAATCACACTTTCAATATCTATGCAAACAGGGATGCTCGATTTTAGTGGAGCTGCACAAAAAGTCCAACTAGTTCAACATTAGGAGCATGTTTTTTTTCCAAACCTTTATATCCAATTGGTGGCACTATGAGCTGTTCATTACGAAGGTACATGGTTTGCTACTATCTTGCTACTCTTTTGTACTGTCATTAGATAGTAATACTAGTGGTTTGCATGTGAATTTATTGGCAGGGTGGACCTACATTGGAGGTGCAGGATAGGATTCAATGATTGGATGCTCAATTTCGGTTGTATCGATTTCACCTCTTCCATCACTGCGAACATGGTGTGGTATATGTTTACTAGCTGCTTGATATTTGTGCAGATAGAGATGTCTGTCCGTTGCTATTTGTGAAACAAACAAAGTGTCCGCAATTTTGGTTGAACTGCACAAGAGAATAGTATAGTCACAGCATGCAGTGCCATTTGAAAATAGACACAAAGATTGGATAGTCAATTCATGGACTGCACAAAAGTAGTACTGTGTACTATTTACTGGGCAACACTTGGTGCTTCATTGCTTTGGTCTTAATATACAATGGGTATCATTTTCCCTAAGTTAAAGTTTGTATTCCGAAAATAGTCTCGCGGTGTGATCGAGAGAAGACCAAATCATATTGCAGTGGATGTTCCTCCATCATGTGTGGTTCATTCTCATGGTTCCAGTTGTTGGTGAAACCACTTACATTTGCAAGAGGAATTGTAGACTTCACAAACAAATTTGTCTTTCAGTCTGTACTGAATGTTGGCCAAGAGAAGCATCCATGTTAGTAGGAAGAACATATGTTTTTTCTAGATCTTTGCTTTTGGAGCTACATATTTGTATATGATCTGTGAATCATTGAGATGCATTAACATGTTGATCTTATGTATGGGAATTGTACTAGTTAGTTTTAGTTGCGACGCAAGATCCGAAGTGGCCTGTCTTTGCTTTTGGAGCTACATATTTGTATATGACCTGTGAATCATTGAGATGCATTAACAGTTATTTATTTCTGTTTGCTCAGTGCTTACAAGTTACTGATCGATCACTAGTAGCCTACAAATGCGCTCCTGGCAGTTTTATTTGCGATGCAAAATGCGAAGTGGCAATTTTTTGAATAAAAATACCTACCTCTGAAGAAACTGACAAGCTACACTATCGATCCTACATGGATAAAAATGCCTACCTCTGAAGAAACTGACAAGCTACACTATCGATCCTACACGGATAAATAGCGTATCACGCACGTACTACCTCTTTCCGGTTTGCAGGGCTCAATTCAAGAAACGACCTACTCGATCCTACACGAATAAATAGCGGATCACGCACGTACTAGTACCTCCTTTCCGGTTTGCAAGGCTTAACTCAAACCTCTCACCAACCAAGGTACTCCCTCCATCCGGGTTTATTAGTCCCGTGAGAAAAGCAGCAAGACCAAGGCATGGCAATAATTAACGGCATGCAGAAGTTTAAGCCTAATTAATTCCAGCGATTTAAGTGGCTGCATGTGTGCCCTCGGCTGCGACTCATTGCATGCTGCTTCGCGTACTGCCTGCGAGCAATTATGAGTGCCTGCATGCAGTCGGCCGTAATTAAGGCAGCTAACTGATGCGAAAAAAGACACGCTTTAATTGTTGCGGGCTTTTTAAATCCGTGAAATCATTATTGACAAGGAGGGAGATGATTCGAGTGTACTCGTTTGACCGCCATGCCGGCGTGTGACCCAGACGGGACGGGACGACACAGTCATAATTTCAGTTTACCTAGTTTTCCAAGGCAAGATGGCGCGCTAAGCCATTATGCATTGAAGTCCGATGACCGTCATGCTACCTTCCCCCTATAAGTATTGTTTCCCGGCATTCTCCAGTGCCACCATGACCCAACTCGCCATATCCTGATAAGCCCCCACCAGCCCGACGTTGCTCGCCACGTCCGCCATGCCCCCGCCCGTCCGCGGTAGGCGACGCCGGAGGCGGTCACCGCCGAAACTAGTGTTCGGTTTTTCACCAGAATGCATACGGAGGGAGGAGGCATTCTATCTATCTTTAGATGGCAATGCGCAGATCGAGGAGTTGTTGGAGCGCGACCGCATGGCGGAGCAGGAGTAGTTGGAGCGCGACCGCCTGGCGGATGAGCAGCGTATCACCGATTTGCGCCGCCAGCGGGACATGGAGCAGCAGCGCACCGACGCTCTGAGTCGCGAGCAGAGCGCCTGCAACTAGGCCGACTACATGGAGGCCGGTGCCCGGCAAATAGCCTTGGAGGCTGTCGGGCACGCATGCGTTCGCGACGCCGATTTTTACTACCAGCTCGTCAAGTGAGTTTCCCTCTTGGAAGCCGAAGCTTCGGTGGACCACGCCGGCATGGAAAGGGCCAACGCGTGTGAGCAACGCGCCCTATCGCACCTCCGGCAAGTCCGAGGCGAGCGCAGGACGCCGGTGCCGGCGTTTAGCGTGTACCGTCGGCATCGTCTAGTTAGCTAAGAGTAAGTTAGTACTTGTCTAGTGGGAGTACATAGTTAACTTGGCTATGATGGTTGTCAACGTGGAAGTTCAGTACTCTATATGTGGATCAGACCTGTTACTTTGCTCTAAATGTTGAACTTTCCATTTGAACGTATGGAATGGGTTGTTATTTTTTTAAATGGGTTGTATTTGTCCTCCATGGGTTTAGAGGCTGACTTGTGGGCCTAGCAAGTTGATGCGTACACAATCAGGAGATGATTGTACGTGGAGAGGATGACAGCAGGGACCCGCCAAGGTCATGGCAGTACGCAAGCAAGTGCCTCCTTATTTCAAGCCAATAAAAAAATGGCTCCTCCTAGTGGATTTCTGATATCTGGGTCCCATGCCATTGTCAACATAGTCAATAAACGAGAGAATTGCACAACGAGCGGCTGACACCAGGGACCCAGCAGCTCGCCCAGTTATTTTTGTTTTGGGTTAATTTGATAAATGCCTTCGAGAAATGCCACTGTAATTTCCAAACTTTGAAAAATGCCATTTCATGCCATTTCTAGTAGCATTTTTTGAAGTCTGGAGTGGCGTTTTTCAAAGTTTGCAAACTGCAGTGGCGTTTTGCAAAAGTTTACAAAAATTGAAGTGGCATTTTTCAAAGTTTGGAAATTGCAGTGGCATTTTTATGAATCACCATAATTGGAGTGGCATTTATCTAATATGTTTTTGAGACGGAAGCAGGGTGTTAACTGGGCTGTGCGGGACACACTGGCCTGTCTAGACAACCTTTTCTTTTATGTTTACCACAGACCAGCCCAGTAGTTTTTTTTCTTTTTGAAAATGGCTAGCCCAGTTTTTTTTTGATTTGTCAAGTAAGTCACTTTATGAGGCCTATTGGGCTAGAGGAGGAGAGCTTCATTCGGCTCGCCGAGAAAATGGCCTATCAGTAATGAGAAATGGGATGTACATTTTTAAAACACGTCAGATCGGCAATTAGTTTCAGATATCTTTTTTCATTTCGAGATTTTAAATTGCATTGATTTTTATGCGTGGACAATTTATTGGATTTTATATTGATATACATTTATTTTTAAAATCAGTCTGAATGTGACTCGAAATTTCAGGATTAAAAACAGTTCAGACCGCACCGACATATGCAAAATTTCATATAGTTTTTTAACCGTGGCCACAATATGGGCTGTAATGCTAACAAAAAGAATATGGGCTCCAAAAAACCCGTAAGAATTAGCAAATGGGTTGTAAACTATTTGAAATAATGGCAGATGGGTTGTATGCTGTTTTCCACAGATTTGAGGCTTTCCACAGATGGCATGTATACTGTTGGATGACCATCCAACGGTCGTCGTGCTTCTTCAATCTCTGCTCTTCCTGCTCCAGCCGCTCAAACAAGCGCCGGCGGGACTGCCTGCTCCCTCCTCCCCGCGGCCGGCTGTGCTGCCGCGCAGGCCTCACCGCCCCACCATACTCCCATCACTGGCCTAGCTATCCCTCTACTCACCCTCAGTCCCACACATGCTGTTATTCCCCGGCGACGGCAGACGAACCAGTAAACCCTCGTACTCCTCCGAGTGGGAAATAACTGCCGAGTATTCCCTGGCTCTGTGCCGTTCCCTTCCTAGGCCTCGCCGTTGTCCACTGCCCTGGTGCTCTCGGTGCGGCCTGGTCAACATGGTCAATGAACGACATCCATCGGAAGTGGAATGTATGTGGAGAGGCTGACAGCTGGGTCCACGGCCGCGCGCAAGGAAATGCCTCCTTATTACGCGCAAAATAATGATTCCTACACCTGACATCTGGGACCCACCGAAAGGGCCTCTGTATTTCGCGAAAAAAACATTACCGCCGCTGACAGCTCGGACCCACCAGCTATATCTTCGCACGCAAGGAAGTGCCTCCTTATTACGCCGAAAGAAAAGAATACTCCCCTTGCTAGCTGGGACCTAGTATAGTGGGCCTACTAAGTTGACGGGGACGAAGGGCTTTGTCAACTTAGACAATATCCACGATTCTAGCTCGACTAACCGTACAATGTCCATCCAACGGCCGTAGTGCTTCTTCAACATCTGGTCATCTTGCTCCAGACGCCCAAAGCAGCACCGGTCATGCCGCCTACTCCTACCTCCCATGGCCGGTTGTGCTGTCGCGGAGGCCTCACCGCCCCCATACTACTCCCACCGCTAGCCAGGCCATCCCTCCACTCCACTCACCCACACCCCCTGTTATTCTGCGGCGACAGCAGCGCAGCCGAACTAGTGAACCCTCGTACTCCTCTCCGCATGGGCATCCACTACCGCGTCCTCCCCGTCTCCGCGTCGACCCCTTCCTAGGCCTTGCCATCGTCCACCGCCGTGGTGCTCTCGGTGCAGCGTGGTAAATGTGGTCAATGACCGAATTCCATCGGAAGAACACTGTACGTGGAGAGGCTGACAGCTGGGTCCACGGCAGCCGCAAGGAAGTGGCTCCTTATTACGCGGAAAATAATTATTCCTCCACCTGATAGTAGGGACCCACCGAACGGGCCACCAGTATTTCGCGAAAAAAATGTTTGCCCCTGACTGCTGGGACCCACCCGACGGGCCACCGTATTTCGAGAAAAAACATTCCCCCTGCTGTCAGCTCGGACCCACCGGAAGTGCCTCCTTATTACGCACAAAAAAGTGAATACCCCCCAGCTAGCTGGGACCCACCTTGGTGGGAGGCTGACTTGTGGGCCTACTAAGTTGACAGGGATGGAGGGCTTTGTCAACTTAGTCAATATAAACAATTCTAGCTCCAGTGACCGTACGATGTCCATCCAATGGCCGTAGTGCTTCTTCAACCTCTAGTCTTCTCGCTCCAGCCGCCCAAAGTAGCGCCGGTCGTGCCGCATGCTCCTGCCTCCCGTGGCCGGATGTGCTGCCGCGGAGGCCTCACCGCCCCCTACTATTCCCACCGCTGGCCAGGCCCTGCGGCGATGGCAGCCTCACACCGCAGCCGAACCAGTGAACCCTCATACTCCTCTCAGCGCGGGCTTCCACTGCCACGACTTCCCTGGCTCCTCGTCGTCCCCTTCCTAGGCCTCGCCGTCGTCCACCGCCCGGGTGCTCTCGGCGCGGCGTGGTCAACATGGTCAAGGAACGATTTCCATCGAGCGTGGACTCTATGTGGAGAGGCTGACAACTGGGTCCACGGCCGCAGCAAGGAAGTGCATCCTTATTACGTGGAAAATAATTATTCCTCCACCTAACAGCAGGGACCCACCGAACGGGCCACCGTATTTCGTGAAAAAACATTTCCCCCCTGACTGTTGGGACCCACCAGCTACACCTTCGCACGCAAGGAAGTGCGTCCGGGCAAAAAAACGATTCGCCCCTCTGAATGCTGGGACCCACCAGCTACATTTTCGCACGCAAGGAAGTGCCTGACAGTCAGGACCCACCTGGTCGAAGCGTATGTAGCTTTGTCATTCTGGTCGCGAACGTGTACGTACATATTGGTCGTTGTAGAGGCGCGTAGGTGTCGTAGTAGAGGCGCGCACGTAGCGTGTACACGTACGTACAGTGGCGAGGGTGCAAGAAAGAAAATGCGGCCACGTACGTACATATGGGTAGGGTCTCGAATGCCTACTCGCGCATACATACATGGCTCGGTCGAAACGGAGAAACAGCGTCGTCGTTGTGTTCATGGGGAGGCAACGGAATGCGTCGTGTTCATGGGGAGGCAACGGAATGCGTCGTGTTCATCGGGAGGCAACGGAATGCGTGGGAGCCAACCGGCTTGGACGGAACAGGCGATGGAAACGAGACCTGGCGTACCGCACAACGGAGGAAACGGACCTCCTTCGTTCAGAACAGGGTCCTGTTGATCAGGAGGGGTGTGGCATACCGCAAAACGGAGGAAATAGACCTCCTACGGTCGAAACGGTGGTCCTGTTCATCGGGAGGGGTGCGGCGTACCGCAAAACAGAGGAAATGGACCTCCTACGGTCGAAACGGGGGTCCTATTGATCGAGAGGGGTGTGGCATACCGCAAAACGGAGGAAACGGACCTCCTACGGTCGAAACGGGGGTCCTGTTGATCGGGAGGGGTGTGGCGTACCGCAAAACGGACGAAACGGACCTGTGTTGGAGCGCTACGGTCGAAACGGGGGGGAGGGGGGGAGGGGTGTGGTGTACCGCAAAATGGGACTCCACGGGATATTGTTCATCTCCACTGTCGACCTCCTCCAGCCTCCACGGGCTACCGTCGACCTCCTCCAGCCTCCACGGGCTGCTGTTCATCCATCCTCCACCGCGTGCTACTCCACCGGCTACTGTTCAACCACCCCTCCACGGGAACCCCTCCATCGTCTACTGTTCATCCAGCCCTCCACACCACGGGGTCCTGTTCAACCACCCCTCCACGGACACCCCTCCATCGTCTATGGTTCATCCAGCCCTCCACACCACGGGTTCATGTTCATCCAGAGACAACGCCACCGCTCACTGTTCATCCACCCCCCCCCCCCCCCGCAACGCTCACTGTTCATCCAATCGATCGGCTTCAGTTAGTAGCAGTAGCGAAGGAATCGCTCCATCGGGTTCAGTTAACAGCCATCGATCGATCGCTGGGGTTCAGTAACGCATAGCCTCCAGTGCAATCGCTCGGGTTCAGTTAGAGCCCAATGCCTCGCTCGGGTTCAGTTAGAGCCAATGCCTCGCACCTACGCACGTAGCTGTATGAGAGAAACGTGCATCACTCTCCCACCGTAACCAGCAACTCCCCGAAATTTTCCTCCCCCTCGCTTCTACCATAGTTTTTTCCGTCATGGACGGCCCAAAGAACGTCATGCAGCTGCGTCTCCGGCACGCCCAGGACGAAAAGCCCATTTTCTGTCATGATTTTTTGTCATAGAAGTAGGAGCCCACCACATCTATGATGATACCGGGTTTTGTCACAATTATCGTCATAGAAGTGTCATATGTATGACAGAAAAAATTTCGTTCGGCCCAAAATGTCACGGATGTGTCTTTTTTTGTAGTGCTTACCGCCTTCCTCTTGAGCCTGCCCGATCTAGACGCCCGTGGTCGACGAGTACCTAGGGGCTCGGCCCCGCGCTCCGACCGTCATCTCTGCAAAAAACACGACACTTCAAGGGTAAGGCATGACATCTGAAGGGAGTCTTCTTTGGAGGATAGGGTTTTTCAGTTTGGCTAACACGCGACGTAGGTAGCACTCCGGGATAGTCGGCAGTAATGGCCACTGAGGTGCCGATCACAGCTCGCTTGATAAAATATCCCGTTGACAAGCTCCACGGTACTATTCGGATCCTCTTTGAGTCCTGGATCTAGGGCCCTTCTGGGGTCCTCTGGCTGCGGGGAGGGGCTGGAGATTCCTTCTACGGCCCTCCTCAGTTCCTGCTCAAAAATGTCGAAGCAGATAATCTTAGCAAAGAATGCCGCGATGAGTGAATCAGCGAAAGGAATAATGACTTACCCAGTTTGGGGGGTTGTACATGGAGAATCCATCCCGCGGTTTAATGTGAATGAATTCTTCCTCTTCTACTTTGTATAAATCGGATAATATCCTTGCCAGAGCAGCGACGGAGTCCGGACCCTTACGGCCACAGCGGGTGGCATCATCTTCCCCGTTGAAGTGCCACATGGGCTTCCCCCGATATTGAAGCGGTTGCATCCCCCGTATTATGCATATTGGCATGACCTCGACTATCATCAGTCCAGACATGGCCAGTAACTTTATCCTGCTCATCAGGAAGTGTATTTCCCTGGTATCCTCCTCTTGGGGGCTTCAGGGGCGCCAGCTTAGACGTGCCCCCGGTGGGGCGTCACTGAACTTGGGAAGACCTGTCCGGACTGGATCCGGAAGGGGAGCGTCATCAATGTAAAACCACTCCGAAGGCCAGTTCTCTGGCACCTTCTTGGGAGTGCCGGATAGGTATCCGGTCTTGGCGATGCGCCATACTTCGGCACCGCCCACTTGACATCGGGATTCTCCCTGGTTGTGGGGGACAAGGCAGAACAGCTTCTTCCATAACCCGAAGTGAGGCTCGTAGCCTAAAAATAGCTCGCAAAGTGCAACGTACCCTGCTATGTGTAGAACGGAGGCAGGGGTAAGGTTGTGCAACTGGAGACTGTAGAACTCCAGGAGGCCGCGAAGGAATGGGTGGATGGGAAAACCGACGCCCCTTAGCAGATGTGGGATGAGACATATTCGCTCCTCTGGAGATGGATTAGGAGATCCCTCCGCTTGTTCCCCTCCGTTATAAGTGGATATTCCAGCTCAGATGGGGACCATGAACGCTGGCGGGAGAAACCCTTGGGTTTGTAACTCTATCAAACGGCTATGAGGAACTGAAAACTCTTCCCAATCCCCTGGCTTGGAACAAGGAGAGCGAGCAGAAGAGCTACGACGACCGGCCATGTTGGAATGGTTTGTTCTGGAGCGCTCTGTTGGATGCTTTCTCGAGATGGGAGAGTGAGGTTTGGATCCGAGAATCCCCGTCTCTTCAAATAGACGGTCAGCCCAAAGGATTGAGGGGGCCGAATGCAAAAATGCCTCAGCTCCTCGCATTCGCTCGACGCGTGGAGATGGTCACTATTGAGGCACTAGAGTCGAGGAGTACAACATTGATGGGAAGCCGGACACTATTCGTCGTAGCTGGTACATTGGAGTATTCGGAGAAGGAACCCGCCTTGCAATGCCGAAGATAAGACTGCGCGCTGGACTCATTGTCATTGAAGCCTGGTTCAGGGGCTACTGAGGGAGTCCTGGATTAGGGGGTATCCGGACAGCCGGACTATGTACATCGTCCGAACTATTGAAGCGTGAAGATACAAGACTCAAGACTCCATCCCGCGTCCGCATGGAACTCTCCTTTGCGTGGAAGGCAAGCTTGGCGATCCGGATATTGTATTTCCTTCCTTGTAACCGACTCCATGTAAACCCTAGCACTCTCCGGTGTCTATATAAACCGGAGAGTTTGGTCCTTAGAAGGCCGATCACAATTACAATCATACCATCATAGGCTAGCTACTAGGGTTTAGCCTCTACGATCTCGTGGTAGGTCTACTCTTGTAGTACTCATATCTTCAATATTAATCAAGCAGGAAGTAGGGTTTTACCTCCATCGAGAGGGCCCGAACCTGGGTAAACATTGTGTCCCTTGCTTCATGTTACCATCAGCCTAGACGCACAGATCGGGACCCCCTACCCGAGATCCACCGGTTTTGACACCGGCACATGGGACGAAGTCTTCAATCTTGTATCTTCGTAGTCCAATAGTCCAGCCAAAGTATATAGTCTGGCTGTCCGAGGACCCCGTAATCCAGGACTCCCTCATCGAGGAGCACCGCGAACCCGCCACCGAGCCCTTCTTCCACCTCGGATTCTGCCGCCTCTCCTTCAAGTCCGGCCGGCCTACTGCTCCTAATCCACCGCTAGGCCTTCGTGTGCCTCTGCGGTGAGCTCCCCTCGCTTCCCCTCTTCTGTTTCCCCTCGTCCCGAGCGTTGTAGACCCCTCTGGCCACGACCTCGCGCACCCACTCGCCTGTGATGTGAAACTATGAACAAGATTATCTCATTTAGAGATGTGTTTCGACTCTGCTTGCTGCTTGTCAGATGAGAGGTTTGTGCTGCTGACAGTCAGCAATTAGATGCAGATCACAAAATGCTCATACTTAATACGTACTACTTGCTGCAGTTATTCAGATATTCAGTGTTCCCTACATACTTGCTGCAGTTTCAGAAAAATGCTTACTGTCATAGTTGATCCTCTGCTCGCTGCTCTATGTCATCTGCACAGATTAGTTACATGCTTCTAGGACAGCACATGGAAATTTACATGCTTGTCTATACTTCCCACTGAAAACAAGCAACACCTGAAAGAAAATATCCAGTTTGACAATGTATATGCTCCTCTCACTATATTCAGAGTTCAGTATATACTTGCTGCAGATATAGAAAATGCTTGATGTCAGGGGTAGAGTAGATTTTCTGCTGCTGTGTGTCATCTCCACAGATTGGTTTCATTTTCAGACTATCTACATTTGCTAGGCTTTATTCTGTAGGATAGCACATGGAACATTACAGGCTTGTATGTACTAACCATCAAAAACAGTACCTGGAATACGAAGTATGACAGACTATTTATGTATTTCCTTGAAGATGTATTGTTCCTGACTGTTGCCTTCACGGATGATCCAGTATTGCTTGTAGTGGTTTGTCCAAAATGTTGAATGATACTACCTGGAGATGCATATATTGTTTCACCTCTTCACAGGCCAACGTATTTTCCATGTTGTGATGGAGGCCTTTTTTTTAACACTGGACTTTGCCACCTGTTGTTTGTCTTGTAAATAGCATTGGACAGAGATTTAAGCAAGTAGCTCATTGCCTTGTCCACCTGGGATAATGATTTTGCAGGTACCCCGAGAGGCCCTTGAGTTTGTCGGAATGTCGATTAACTTCCGTTCCGGCAAATTCGGGTACTCCATATGTCCTATTTTCAGCAAAGGTCATGCTGAAATTTTCCGTGAATTTTAGCATGACTTTGCTAAAAATAGGACATATGGGGTACTTGCGACTAATGCATGGGCCAGGGTATCTTAGTACTTAATTAAGTAGGATCAACTGCCTCTTGTGTTATACATATAGAAGTGTGATATCAACTCATAGTTATTACTAATGTCAGTTGCTCTCTTTCTGTGTCTTTTTTACAACATGAGCAATGAATAGTTATTACTAATGGTATAATCTATTGTCGGTTCAGCATTTGATCCATTATTCTAGGTTTGCCAGTACTAGTTCAGAAGCTCAAACAGTTTAGCATTTGAGCCATTATTTGTGTTATATTTGAAGTACCTAGTTCAGAAGCTCAAACAGTTCAGAAGCTCAAACAGTTCAGAAGTACCTAGTTGAAGTGTCTCATGGCGTTATATTTGCAAATGCAAGTGTTGATATGTCTATTTTGTGTTAATCAGATAAAAAGATTAGGGTGTGCAGATAATAGTTAACTTAGTTAAGTCTGACAAATACAGTTTGGACAGGTAGAAAGTAGAATGCACCATAAGCCTGGTTATATATGCACTGTCACGTTAGGCTCAATTGTGAATTTTTGGATGCGAGATTTTTGACATGTGGTGTCCCTTTATTCTTGCTGCATTAAACACATATGATGTCATGTGTGGACAGACGAAACCATGAGTCGTTTATAGTTCAGGAAAAGAATGTTATCATTATTGTTTGGGGGGTTGAAATAATCTGTTTGTTGCACTTTGTGCACTCTCTAGTTGAAAACTGTTAAATGGAGATACTAGATTAGCTTTTTGGGGTATCCCATTAAATATTATTCATTACTGCCCGCTCTTGAATTTTTTTGCGGAACTAATATGCAACTGCCATAGGTGGCAATAGAGCCAAGTGATTAGGCCCAACTTAGAATTCTCCTTCCCTTTTCTATCAGCACTTGCATGTCACTGTTGGCTGTTTTCTTTAACTATTGCGCCATACTTGATAGGGTATAATATTAGAAGATACTCATATATATCAATCAACCTAGGGTGCCTCGGCATCGATAAACCCTAAATGATGAAAACTTAAATTAGCATTTAGGGTGCCTCGGCATCGACAAACCCTAAATGATAAAACCTTGGCTTTTATGGTGCCTCTGTGTCGATAAAAAACTAAATGATGAAAGCTTAGGCTTTCAGGGTACCTCAGCGTCGACAAACTCTAAATGATAAAAGCTTAGCTTTTAGGATGCCTCGGTGTCGACAAACCCTAAATGATGAGACCATGATAATTCCTCACAAACCAACCCTTAAATAACACTGAGCCATTATGTAGTCACCCTTGAAGCCTTGCGGGCATTTGCAGCCCTTAGCTTGTTCATTCTGTAGATTTCCAAAATTCCGTTTTGTACCGCACATCGAAGCCCCTAGAAAGAAAACTGCAATCTGAAACAGATGATCAATTTTCAGCCCTTGGATTAGTTTAGTGTTTTTTCACACACTCAGACACCCTTGATTGCCATGTGTGTGAGAGAGATAGTGAGAGGAGACAAGAAGAAGGGGGTTAGGAAGGGGCTTGGACCTTAGGAACAACACACTAACAGGTTCCATCCCAAAACACCTAGGCAATATCACAAACACCTCTCAATTGTTCCTTGATAATAACCAACTTTTTGGCGACATTATCCTCAAGAATTAGGTTATTTGGTCAACTTAGAGATCTTGTTCCTTGACATTTACCAAATTTTTGACCAAACTTTTTTCCTATTTAGAGCGAACATGGCCCACAATGATGAGGCCGGCGGTTCGGGCAAGCAATTCTGGGAGCTGTCCCAGAACATGGAGGAAGAACCTCACCGCTATGAGGATGTCGCCGAGGACACTGATCCCGACTACACAACACCTAGTGGCGTCGGGGCTGACATCACTAATGGTGCCGCTGAGGATGCCACCATTGATGATGGCAGTGCACGCACAGATGGCAGCCAAGCAAAGAGGCAACGGAAGGACCGGCGCCCAAACGTGCTCGGCATTGTCAAGCAGGAATTTACCGAAGTGTCCTCCAGTGGGCATCCAACGGCGCCCAAAGAATTAGTCAGTGGGTACTCGGGACAACTCGGGTGCATTCTTCGGAGCACCGTCTCGATCAACACTGAGAACCTAAGGCATCATGACCGAGGGAATTTGCGTAACCTCCTCTTCACGAAGCTGCACGAATGATACAAGTTCCCCGGTGACATCGCAAACACACGCCTCTCAGGGAATAAAGTGACAGTGCCGCCCTCACAAAGATGAGCACGACCCTGACTACTTGGAGATCCTTGGTGAGGAGAAGGATTCTAAGTGGTGATAGTTATGAGAAGATCAAGGAGACAAATCCTTCGATCAGCGAAGATGACTGCAAGGAGTTCAAGATCAAGTGCGAGAGAAACGCAACTGCGAAATCAAGTCAGTGGACTTGAACTTAGGGGTCCACAAACTCGGTCCCATCGGTTACAGAGTGGCGGAACCTATATGGGACAAGGAGGACGAGGAGCGTGACGAGCAAGGCCTACCGCCCCACTTCGATAAATGTCGTGACAAGCAGACCAGGAACTATGTCAGGGCCCGGTACAAGGTGGACCCGGTAACAAAGGAGCTTACCACGGATCCGAACACCAAGGCGCTTGAGCTTGTTCTGGTAAGGAATACACCCCCGCGTAATTAGCTCCATATGGTTGCATTCTAATTAATGAAGCCAAAATTCTAAATGGTTCACATTCCTTCCGCAGGACACTGAAAGCAGTAGCTCGGGGTCGTCTCAGAGATGCCCTTGGGACAACACTTTAAATAGGGCGTTGAACGTAATGAAAAACAAGGATAAGTTCCGTAAGCCGTTGTCAGCTGGTCGTGTGGCTGGCAAAGGCTTGTCCATGAAATGGTCGGAATACTATAACGCTGGTGGGCAAAAGGAAAGAAAGACCAGCTCGGAAAGGCAGTCGTGTGAGGTTCAAGAACTCAAGGCACAAGTGGAACGGATTACGGAGATGGTCCAAGAGCAAGTGCGAGACCAACTGGGAGCGACGATCACCCCATTGTGCCTACCTTGATTGAGGGGCTGCAGGCGTGGATTGCGGGCGGCCAACAGGGGCCGCCCCCAGTTCCCAGCTTCACGGCCATCAACTTGCACAATGCGCAAGCGGCCCCATTGGTGTCTCTGGCGGAGGCGGTATTGGTGTCTCCGGCGCCGGCGCGGACATTGGATCTTAATGCACCTAGGTGTGTGAAGAATACGCCGGTCGGCACCTCGGCAGCAAGCGGCTCCTCTGTTAGTTGCACGCCCGCCGTTGGCGGTGCCTCGGTATTAGCCGAGCTCGACGTCATCACGGTAACTAAGCCTCCCGGCCGATGACTTCATCTCCTTGCCTTTGACTGGGCATCCCTAACGCCCTACATGTTTTTGCAGGGCGCCACCGACGTTCTATGCACTCTCCTGCACTTCGTGGCCGGCGAGTTGATCGATGTCGCCAAGGGAAGAATCGTTCAACCGGGCAACCCCGTGTTCCACGGTAATCCGATGCCACCAATCGTGTATAGGGTTCAACTGGTTCGGATGCTGCCAGGCTGCGACGACTTGTTACCTCCGTTTCGACCCGCTAAGGCCCGCGAAGATGATGTGATGACCCTCAGCGCTTGCTTAAGCTGGCCCCTGCTTTGGCCCAAGAGCCAGATTCATTTGGGGTGGGGGACACCACCCCACAGACAACACCGCCACTCGTGCCGCGCCAAGCTATGGCAAGACAGCCACAACGCCACCGGACATGCCAGACATGCATATGGCACAGGATACGGACATGCATATGGCACATGATCCGGATGACGACGACGACGGCGGTACATTTACCAACGTCAATAAGTACTTCAATGAACATTGGTACGGTGACGAATTCTTGGGGCCTCCTTCTCAAGAACCCAACCCTACAAAAGACGACCGCGATCTAGCTGGTACCACGGAAAAACCCAATTGCAACAGGCGTTGTCTGGTGTTTAGTTCTCAGGAGACGCCTCCAGCTGCCGCCTTCACCGAGCCTCAGATAGCCGAGGTGCGAAATATTATTAGCCCCAACACACTCAAGAAGGCGGTCTCTGAGCAAAATTCGATCCCATTATAGCAGAAGAAGAAGGGGCAGAAAATAAATACTAACAAGGGTGCGAGCCAGCCGGCATCGAGTACGATCCGTGCTCAGGACGCGCCACCTTCACCTAAGGATATCTCGAGGAGGGTGCATGTGGCGGGTAGGCCGATGCTACCGACTAATCTCCTCAATGCTACAACCGGTGCTATCTGCATGACAGTGTTCTTTCTTTGGAGAAGCGGCGTCTCTCCGAGAATGATGTGGCATACCCGGTTTGTCGATAGCACCATCGGGGGTATGATCGTCCTGCGGTTTGATGACATCTTCGCTATGTTTAACCTTCATCCGCTGCACTACACCTTCATTCGGCTATTTTCGCTGAGTATGGAGATGCGGATCATTCGATACAAGACCCCGGAGATAGTCGACCCCTTCTACATGCGTGCCAAGATCTTGGGCAGCGCTGGTGACCGGCAAGTCGCGAGTTCATACCTCGAAGGCGTCATTCCAGCAACCCCAGATAAGGATAGCTTCCTCGTGCCTTACTTTCCCGAGAAAGTCATCCCCTCACCGCCCCGTAACATATGATATCTTAGATTTCGATCGTTCTTTTTTTTCTAACATTCCGTGTTTTGTGCAGTGACACACATTGCACACTCATCCTCTTAAGCCCGAAATATTCCATGGCCACATATTTCGACTCGGACCGTCAGTTGAAGAAAGACTACACAAATATCAAGAAAGTTCTTGATGAAGCTTTCCCCGGCTACGCCAGATCTGGAGGCACCTTCAGCAGGCCAATTCGTAGGTACGGCAAGCACGTGTTCACCCACAATACGACGTTCCCCTGCGTCAAGCAGTCGTCTGGCGGTCAGAAGGATGCCTACTACGCCCTCCATCACATGCGGGCGACCGTACGGGGCCATAATCATCTTCTGCTACCAAATAATCTCAAAGATTGGGCCGCACGCTTGTCGGCAATCCAGGACGCAGACATCAGACAAGAATTCTTTCGCATCCAGTCGGATTTTGCGGAAATCATCCATCAAGATGTCCTTCATACCTCGGGGCAGTTCTACCTCAGATATCAACCGTCCAATAGTGAGATAGAAACAACGCTACAAATGCAGGCTGACAACAACCGCGATTGCATGACCATCACGATAGACGACGGCTTCATCCACGCTCCGGTCCCTGACTCGAGTCGAAAGTAGTGATGCTATGTAGTTCCGAAATATCGATTAGCTCATGTTGTAATTAAACTTTAATGAACTTGTATGTCTCTTTAGTTTGGACAGTCGTTCAACTTATATGTAATCGATGCTATTTATTAGTCGGACCATGAATCGTGCTATTAATGTGTTGCTTTTCTCTTCCGATCCTTTTGTTGCATACTTATATATTGCTTATGTATTGTCTTTGAATTGCTACTAACGTTTTATTTGTCTAGTGCATAGAGATGCCGTCGTATGTCGTGTACAAGGGTAAGGTTCCCGGAGTCTACGACGACTGGGAGGAGTGTCAGAGACAGGTTCATCATTTCAGCGGTAACAGTTACAAAGGGGGCACCACTAGGGCAGAGGCGGAAGCTAGATACGCGCGTTATCTAGCGGGAGAGAGGAGGGAGCGTTGGAGGAACCGGATGAAGACCAGTTTCATCGCGATGATGCTCATCGTGATGACCGCAGCTCTCTTCTATGTCATGGTAGTTTAGATGATCGATATTGACTTGTCATGTGAAGACAAACTCGCTACAATATTTTTTAAACATATGATTAACAGTTTTTCCAAATACAAGTTTTTAAAACTTTGTCGAAATACATGTTAAATTTTTTTGGATGGTAGGAAATATTTTTTAAACTATGCATACATTTTTTACAATTTATAGAGATTTAAACAAAATTCATGAACATTGTGTTTGAAATGTGTAAACATTTTAGAACAACTTCTGTTACACAAATATATTTTATAATGTTTAAATACTATTTAAAATATGACGTATTTTTATCTAACACATGAACCTTTTTTAAATGTCAGAAACAATAGTACGTATCGTAAGATGTTTTCTTATTCATAGAGCAACAGGAATAACAACATAAATAATGTTATGGCTTTTCAGGACATCCTTTGCCGTCGTAGCATAGTGGTTAGCTTAGTCACACATGACCACGAGGTCACAGGTTCGGTTAGATTGATTTATTTTTTTTATTTTTTGGTCATGTTAATAGAATATAAGTTATAGTCGTGCTATCTAGTCTTGTATCATTACCTGTCAAGTGGCTGTCCACACGAAGGTCTTCTGTTCGAAACCCACCAGAGCCAATGTTTTTTAATTTTATTTGAGGGGCTTAGTATGTGAATAAAAAAGCTGATGCCTTTTTGGCAAATCTATCATGCCAAAACTGTTACCGTGGCTGACAGTGGGCCCTGACCTAGCTCGCGTGGCAGGCAACAGATACGTCCACATACATGAAATATGACCGTATTTGCACATTCATGCAAGTTCATGGACCAGAAACACGTATTTTATAAGCTTGTGCACAAAACTGATCGCCACGCGCAAGTTCTGTGACTTCTAGTGTACTTACCTCAAATAAATTCTGGTAACAAAGATGTTCTTTTTTTGCGGGGTATTAATACAAAGATGTTGGTAACTACCTATGACATGTTCGCGTGAGGCCACCACATGATGAATCAGAATCCTAGTTTAACATAACTAGAAATGTGACCCGCACATTTGCGCGGCTAGATTTATTGTGTTTGTTTATATATTACTTCTATTTAATTCCAATTTCCGGTTTGTTGGCTCAATCCATGTATTTTTATATAGATCACTAATGGTCAAGAGTTTAAAATGTGGACTACATAGAAAGGAACAAACTTTTAAATATGTTTTTTCTTTTTTTGGTTAATACAAATTTAACTCACATAAGTACTAAAATTGTTTTAGTTAACATTTTATTTAGAAAATAAAATAGTGGGAAGTGACATAATAATCACTAACACTCGAGTATTTCTAACTTCCATTAAATTACCAACAAACAGATTGCCATTATAGCACATGAGAGTGGCATCAATACTCAATATACATACACGGGGCTTATGTTAAACTGAAATTATGCCTGAAGGCACCATACCATCAAGATTGTTCTCGCATATATGTAATGAAGGCAGTTTAGGTTGTTTGCTTATAAATTTTTTGAATCAAAGGGGAAAATATATATTCCTGATAAAGCACTAAGTTAATCATATACATTGCGTCATAAATTTTTTATTCAGCTCTAAGTTTATTCATCCTCCTTGTTAGAATATCATCAAACAGAGCATGAGAAGAACAAATGTGTCAGAACAATATGCACAACATAGAAGTTCGAACAAAATAAATTATATTTCCTGCTTATTGTAACATACAGACTACATTGAATGTCCACAGAGATAATGGCTTATTAATACGGTAGTTTTTGTTCAAATATAGGAACTTGTGGACCTTTGGTTTTTGTCCTTTCACATTGTGTTGTCACATTGGATGGAAAATACTATCATATATATTGTTTAACTACACTAAAGTAACATTGTTAAGTTTGATAAAATATACAAAAATAAAGTTTGGTCAATGCTCCAACATTCAGATGCCCACTGAAATGATGGACAAAGACATCCTCACATAAATATAGTGATCCAATCTGCATCGTACTGTTCTGACACATTGCTAGCATAACAAAATATATGGACCAGTTTCTATTACCTACGAAATTTCATCAAAAGTAATAACTGACTAACCTACATGGCTTTACATGGAAAGTGTCATACCACAATTCTTTCATACCATGATATCTGGTGGAAAATACCACTTGATGATAGCCAGCCAATAAGACATATTTGGGAAGTTCAGATCGTGCAGTCATCATGATAAATTAAGTAAACCTGGGATTAGGGCTTGTAATGCATATGGGCCGGAGCTTATGAGGGTATTTAATCCAACAACAATTATAATGATCTTTATATTTTGATATTGAACTGTAACATAAGAATTTACAGCGCATGGAAATGGAGAGGCTCCCGTATGTATTATCTAAATGGTTAGTTTGAGTTGTACACACATATATATTGACAATACGCAGTGACCTCTCTCCCCTAGAAACCAAATCAAAGTTAAATTAACTTCACCAGAGTATATTGACAACACGCAGTAACCAATATTTGGCGTAGGCTGGATAATTTATCATGCAAAGAATTAAAGAAGTGCATGGTACAACCTTAGAATAATGGTACATGACTTTAATATATAATTTTGAGTAGCAGAAAAAATAGCGACTCAAACTCTTGAATGGATGAAAGGAGAAAGAAAACATGAATAACCAAGATCTCTCGAAGACGACTGGAGCTATCCATAGAACAGCGTAGGACGTATATAAAATCCATCGAGTTGGTGGAGACAACATTAGAAGCGAGTCATCCTCGTTGCCTACCGATTGCGTAAACCGCTATCCACAGAATATTTCATATAAGCTCTTTATTTTTATTTGTCCGCTTCTTGTCGTTTAATCTGGCCAAACAAATATGATAATGACACAGTATCCTCTGAATGCTCGTGGTGGATAAAAAACAAAATCCTTTATTTTTCTTGTTTCCTTAGCAAATAAAGAACGAATTAGAGCAGTAGGAATAGTTCAGTACATTTCAGTAGTGCATTCAGAGAAATACATACCACATTGTCCTTCCATCTATCATATGTGATGATCACGTATGCTAGTTCCGGAACCTTTATGTGCTCCACATAAGCAGTGAAACATTATGCAATTCAATGATAGGTATTGACAACCTCATGCATTTCCTAGAGAACCTAACAACCAAATAAGAATAGAACCCGAGAACACATCGATTTGATAGTAGACCACTGAATCAACTCATCTGGGTAGTCATAAAACATTGTAATCTGAAAGAAGGAACACCAATCATGGTAAGAATGGAATAGCTCTGAACATGTATATCACCCGGAGACACACCGAACATGTATATCACCCGGAGACACGCTGCACATCAGCTCCTATATTAAACAGCTGAGGGGGCATAAAGACTGGCAGAGAAGAATATGTATTTACTTTATGTAGGTCACAAATGCATTTTCTAAAAGCAAAGTTGACAAAAAACTGATTTGATATAACCACCATCAGAATAACCGGTGATCATTAAATAAATTCTTCAATGAGTCTGCTACTTCATGCTAATTGCACAATCAAAATGTCCAATCAGGAAATGAAACAGTAGCACGTCACCTTCGTGGATAAGGCATGCATAATAGTAATTACATGTGGTCATAGCTTGGAGCGATGAAAATGGTGGATCTGTCTGCAAGAACCATGTGGACAGGAAATTGTACAACTCAAGTACTCGTTCATCAGTATCTGGCAACTATATATTTATAGGAAGCTATCATAACTCATAAGTCTAGTCATTGTTTATCTTTGTTTATTAGTAAAATGCCAAATAATTTGATATATGGTACAATGCGTAAAATCATGAGTTTTGAAATATTAAAAATCTATATAGCATGCAAATCCTCTAGATAGGAAAACAATAATTAGTTCCTCGGCAATCATAGACAACAAAGGTTCACCCTATACTCTTCCAGCACGACACGCCGCTGAATTTGGCTTGAGGTCCTCGGCAATTCATTTATAGTAAGTGCTTAATAGAACTAGTTTATTTATAGTTAGTGCTTAATAGAACTAGTTTATTTATAGTAAGTGGTTAATATATTTTGTTTATATTTTGTTTATGCAGAAATCAAGTTTTTGCCCATGCCTCATCCCCGCAGTCGTCCCCGTCGTCGACCCCTTAAGACCTCTAGGTGAGAATAGCCAAATGATAATGTGTTGTAATGTCGATGATGAAAATGCTAGTGCTAGTCGCCATGTCATTCAAGTTTAAGCATCACTGTATGTGTATATGTCCTATTTTAGCAAAGGTCATGCTGGATTTTTTTGTGAATTTAAGCATGACTTGTGCTAGAATATGTAGGAAATATCGAGTGCCCCAGATTTGCTAGAAAGAGAATTAAACGACATTTCGAGTTGACTTTAAGTCCATCGAAGCTCCATACATCAGTGAGGGAGAGTCTCCACCATATATGAGATAAGAAGAATGCCGATAGTTGTCATGGGGGTCGCTTCTCCTTCTTCTCTTTGTGCTAGACCTTTGTTATGCACTAGGGGAAGAAGGAGTAGTGATGACCCACAAGTATAGGGGATCAATTGTAGCTCTTTTAGCTAAGTAAGAGTGTCGAACACAACGGGGAGAAGAAGGAAATGACAAGTAGTTTTCAGTAAGGTAATGTATGCAAGTGCTGAAATTGTAAGTAGTGGGGCAGTTTGATAGCAAGATAATTTGTAACGAGCAAGTAACGATAGTAGTAACAAAAGAGCAGCAAGGTAGCCCAATCCTTTTGAGGCAAAGGACAGGCCAAAACGGTCTCTTATGATAAGCAAAGCGTTCTTGAGGGTACACGGGAATTTCATCTAGTCACTTTCATCACGTTGGTTTAATTCGTGTTCGCTACTTTGATAATTTGATATGTGGGTGGACCGGTGCTTAGGTGATGTTGTTACTTGAGAAAACCTCATACTTATGATTAACCCTCCCGCAAGCATCCGCAACTACGAGAAAAGTATTAAGAATAAATTCTAACCATAACATTTAACTTTTGGATCCAATCGGTCCCTTACGGAATAGCGCATAAACTAGGGTTTAAGCTTCTGTCACTCTCGCAACCCATCATCTAATTTCTACTCCACAATGCATTCCCTTAGGCCCAAATATGGTGAAGTGTCATGTAGTCGACGTTCACATGACACCACTAAGGGAATAACAACATACATACTATCAAAATATCGAACACATATCAAATTCACATGATTACTTGCAACATGATTTCTCCCGTGACCTCGAGAACAAAAGTAACTACTCACAAATGATAAACATGCTGATGATTAGAGGAGTATTAAATAGCATAATGGATCTGAGATGAACTAGGGTTTGAGATGAGATGCTGCTGTTGAAGATAGTAATCAACTATAGGATGTAATCAACACTACTAGTCACCCACAAGCACCTCTATAGTTCCGGTAACAAGATTGAATCCAAGAGATGAACTAGGGTTTGAGATGAGATGGTGATGTTGAAGATGTTGATGGATATTGCCCTCTCCAAGATGGGAGAGTTGTTGGTGATGATGAGGACAATGATTTCCCTCTCCGGGAGGGAAGTTCCCCCCGCGGAATCGCTCCGCCGAAGGGCAAAAGTGCTCCTGCCCAAGTTCCGCCTTGAAACGGCGACGCTCCGTCCCAAAAGTCCCCTCCTTAGTTTTTCTAGGTCCAAATGACCTATATACCAGAAGATGGGCGCCGGAGGTGGGCCTGGGTGGGCCCCCTCTGGTAGTTATTTTCTCCAATAATTCTTAAATATTCCATAAAAAATCTCCGTGAAGTTTCAGCTTGTTTGGAGTTGTGCAGAATAGGTAGCCTGACGTAGCTTTTCTAGGTCCAGATTTCCAGCTGCCGGAATTCTCCCTCTTGGTGTGTACCTTGCAAATTATGAGAGAAAAGGCGTTAGAATTACTCCAAAAGCATTATTATGGATAAATACATCATAAATAACAGTAAGAAAACATGATGAAAATGGACGTGTCAACTCCCCCAAGCTTAGATCTCGCTTGTCCTCAAGTGAAAACCGAAATCGAAAAACATATCCACATGCTTTGAGAGAGAAGTGTCGATAAAAACAAAATACGGACATAGAAGCATCATGTTGATTATTATAACAGCAACAAAATTATACATAGGAATTTTATCATAGAACTTTTATCATGTACTTCTCATGAATTAGTAACAGTTCATCACACAATCGAAGTATAAAGCAAAAACTCTATTAGAAACCAACAAACTATGTTCTCCGTAAACTTTGCAACTACAATTCATCATCTTTTCAGGAAGGGTCACGTGTCGGAGCCTATAGGCAAGTCATTATACTCAACGATCATATAATCTTCTATGATTGCTAACATTCACCGCATACACAACAAAATGTTTCAACCAGACACATAGAAAGATAGGGGCTTATAATTTCACCTCCCAACATATTCACCTCAAGGGTTATATGATCTATATTAAACTGGACATATGTGCCTAGATCTTTCTTCACCACATGATGCTTGCCACAGGAGAAAAATAAAAAGGAATATAAGGAAAGCTTTGACTCTTTGCATAAAAGTAAAAGTTATGCTCATCGCAGAGGGAATCAGAGGTTGCCATGCACTTTTTTGTTTGCATGCTCAACCCCTTAGTGCAAAAGAACGTCACGTCACGTTGCCATGCACTTATTATGCAGTCTGTCGCTTTTATTCTTCACCCTCACAAGTTCGTGCAACACTCAATTTTCTCTTATACTAAATGATATCACACATTTAGAGGCAATTTTTATTGCCCTTTTTGCACCGATGACAACTTACTTGAGGGATCTAGCTCAATCCCTAGGTAGGTATGGTGGACACTTGAAAATAAGATTTGGGTTTAAGGGTTTTTGGATGCACAAGTAGTATCTCTACTTAGTTAGGAATTGTTTGGCTAGCAAAGATAGGGGCAAGCACCACATGTTGAAGGACCTATGACAATATGACTTCTATGTGAATATAAACAAACATAAATCATTAAGTTGTCCTCCTTGTCCAACGTCACCAATTTTGGCATATAATATTTTGATGAGGGCTCACAATCACAAAAGATTTCTAGGATAGTATGTTTCTATGGGAATCCTCTCTTCCCTTATTAATTCTTTCAAGAGTTGCATCATTGACTAATGCTATGTTTGTCAATCTCTAATAGAATTTTCTACTTATACTTTTCCTTATGTGGTGCCATCACCTACCATAGGATTAGTATATGATCTTCTTAATTTATTTCCTTTCTCTTATTTTACTTCCTTTCTCTTTTTCTTTCTTATTTATTTTCTTTATTTGCAACATGAAAGTAAAGAAAGCAAAAACTCAAACTAAACTTTATTATATAACTTGCACATGATTACAAGGATAGATCACTAAGCAAACTCTCAAAGAAGAAAGGATCGAGCTAAACTTTTATTCATCTAAAGCAGAAGATCGAACTAAAATAAGTAAATTCAAAAAGATAGTGGGGTGATACGATACCGGGGCACCTCCCCCAAGCTTGGCGGAAGACAAGGCACTACAAAAAAATAAACTTCCGTGATGATACGTGTTTGTCACAGTAGGTCGCGTTTTTTGTCATGCATGTACATCCATGACGATTTTATGACAGAATCAATATAGTCATACCTGTGCTGCCGTAGAAGTGTTCCATGACATTACCAAAGTTATCATCACGGAAGTGTCCACTTCCATGACGATAAATGGCGCGTCACAGAAGTACTTTCGTCAAGGGTGACCGACACGTGGCATCCACCGTAACGGAACGCCGTTAAGCTATCGGGTCGGGTTTTGGATCCGATAACCCGTTAACAGCCCCGACCAATGGGGATTTTCCACATGTAAAATCATCATTGGCTGGAGGAAACACGTGTCGGCTCACCGTTGGGACAGATGTCATCCGCTCATTGGACCGAAGGCGCCTATGATACGATGACACGTGGCATGGCCCAATAGAGGCCCATTCCTGTGAAAAGGCCGGCCTGTTTGACTTGGTCAAAAGGTGGCGGCCCGGCCCAGGGAAATCTTGTTAACGGCCTGTTCGCATATAGCCCATTTACGGCCCGCTAACCTACGGCCCATTACACCCTATCCGAATTAGGCCCAGTAGTGTCATCTGGGCCGTCTAATATGATTCAGCCCGTTTTAACTTCCGGCCCATGTGTGGCCCATGACTTCTTTCGGCCCATATGAGGACCTTTGTAACTCTTGGCCCATTAACGGCCCATGGTGAAACTGGCCCGTAATGAACAGTGTATCACTTTATACCCATTAACGGTCTGTTATTCCATTGGGCCGTTTCCAGCCCAAGTTATCTTTTGGCCTTCTCAGGGCCCATTGATTCTTGGGCTCATTTGCAGCATTCGGTTACATACGGCCCGTTACTATCATTTTCTGCTTGTGGGCCAAATTCAGCCCGTCGTTACAGTCGGCCCGTTTGCGGACCGTTAATATGTTGGGCCGTTTTCATGTCAAAAAAAACTGTTGGGCTGTTTTCATAGAGTTATCAAATACGCCCTGTCAACGGCCCGTTATGGTCCACGAATAGTATGGCCCATGATTGGCGAAATGATGTGACGCCCCGTAGAAGGCCCATGGATTCTACGGCCCATATGAGGCCCATGGATAGTATGGCCCGTAGAAGGCCCATGGATCATACGACCCATAGAAGGCCCATGGACCCTACGGCCCGTAGAAGGCCCGCGGACCCTAAGGCCCGTATAGAAGGACGATGGATCCTACGGCCCGTATAGAAGGCCAATGGATCCTACGGCCGGACGAAGGCCCATGGATCATATGGCCTGCAGGAGGCCCATGGTTACAACAGTCTGTGTGTTGCCATGATTATTTGGGCCTAGTTACCAAAAATAGGTTATTGTAGCCACTAGAAAAAAACAGAAAAAGAACTGCAGTGACTAGAAGCAAACAACTAAACAAGACAATAAGGAAATAAATAAGCAAGCAATTAACGCTAGCCTACTACCGCTATTACACATATTACATCCACTGGGCATCAAAGTTCGCCACCAGTGCAAATATAGGGAACAAAGCAGCACATTACATACACTGGCCGTCAAAATTGGCCACCAGTGCAAATAAACGCGGCAGCAAAACAAGAGCATAACTGAGACAACTTCAGAAGAGCTCAAGAAACATTATCCTGGGTATCCACCATGCTGGCAATAAGCTTAGCAAGCTGATTAGATTTGTCCTGTTTGGCGCTAAAATCCTCCACCGCTTGTTGTTGCACCAAAAAGTATGCATCTGAATGCTCCAGGGACTTCCGCAGTCCTTCCGCTTCTTGTCGCAACACAGCTGATCGATGTCTTTCAGCTTGTAGTTGAGACTCAAGAAACCGAACCAATTCAGATAGTGAGTTTGAATAGCTTGTGCAAGCGGTAGTGGTCAGTAACCCGAACACTAAACCAAGACAGGACTTTGGGGTTGTCTCGTTGTCTTCAAGATAGTCTTCCTTAGCTGTTTTATCAGCTTTGTTGGAGACCAACAAGGATGTGTCACTATCCTGAACCTTATCTGCATTACTTTTACTTCTTTACCATTGCTTAATAAGGCACTCTTCCCCAATATTCTATCAACATTCTAAAAGAACAAAACAAGCAGACACATAACAAGTTTAGCATGTAATAGTATATGAAACTCATTTCGGTGAACCAGTTCATTAGTAAGGTGGACAGGATTAAACTACCAAGTCTTCTATTGCCAAGTACTAGTACATAATAAAAGCATCAAACAAACATATATCTATGTCCTATGGTCACTGCATTGTCTTGCCAAATCAAAATAGAGACACGGTTCAAATCATATCAGTTCAAGACAAAGCAGCAGTGAAAGAATACAAGGCGTGGGAAACTACACGGCACAACAAGATTTCAGATGGGTACCACGGGTCTACATGTACAACAACACTATTGGCTCTGTTGTGATGCTAGTAATGTGCATGATATGAAAGTCAACTGTATACACAATTGAAACTGAAATCAATAGAGCTATTGATAAGAGCAAACATGTTAAAGAAACATGCGTGAACATACCTGTTGTGCCATTGGAGTTTTGATTGGATCCATCAATTTAAAAATAAGTTTGTATGAGTAAATATAGTGGTACAAGAACAAAGCAATCATAGTTAAAAAAGGCGCGCCTAAGCGAGCGCTTAAGCGCGCCTAGGCTCTAGGCGTTGGCAAAACACAAACCTCATAACTACGCATAATCTGTGCATAACTGCACATAAGCATGTGCTTTGGTCAGTAAAGCGCAAGGCGGTGGCAAAACACACAATTAACGCCTAGCGCTTTTTTGAACTATGATAGCAATGCAATCTTAAATTAGAACAGTTGTTCTTCAGGTTTAGGCACTTGTTCTACATGAACTGAGTACAGTAAGACACAAGAATATAATACTTAAAATATAAAATGAGCTCATAGACCTTACCACATTCTTGGTTCGGGAGCAGTGCAGAACAAGACGTTCCCAGTCATCGTCCAGTAATGTTTCTCAGGAGAACGTAAGGGAAATTGATGAGTTTCTTTGCTGGTGAAGTACGTTTTCTTCAGGTAATTCCGATACTTCCACCAAGCATTCTTGAAGATAGCAGAGGTATTAGCACAGGTTACCTCATCCTGAGTTTCCAAATTGGTCCTTCTCTATAGAGAAAAATGGGAAAAATTGCTATATTATAACCATCATGGAGGTAGGATGTTTGGGACGAAGCAAAGTAATTGCCATGAATAACATTACTTACACATAACTCCTGGACAGACACCTGCAACTGACATTTTCCTTCATCTTCATTATAATATTTCCAAGATGGGAAGATACGCACATACGATTTAACAACATCAAATGCGATAGATGCTAAATTACGACTAACTGGTTGTGCTTCCTCCACAGGAATAGGCGTACTAACTGGTGGAGTTGGGCTTCGCCATGATAGTACTGGCCCTTTGGGCACTGGAGCTGCCTTACTAACTACTCTTGTTTGGGAGCTCTGTGGTGGAGATGGTGCTGTGTCAACAGGAACTGGGTTACTATCGGCTGGGGTTGGGGTTAGATTGGGTGAAGCTGGTTCTCTGTCCATCGCAGTAGGGGTACAATCTGCGAGAGTTTGGGTTATGTGTGGTAGGGCTGGTTCTTGTGCATGTACAACCGGGGTGCTATCTCCACCAAGAGGTAGCACCTCGTAGGACCTCGACCCGCCTACTCAGGTCTTGTATGGATATGCAGGAAGGGGTGCTCCTAGGTGTGTGTAGGGGGTGTGTTTGTTCGCGAGAATGAATTCCTCGTCAAGTCAGGGGGTGTGGACACACTGGCGCGAATTCGGGTAACGGCTACAACGGATAAAAATAAAGGAAACTGTACTCGACCAGGGATGGACGTAAACTCGTAAGCTACCGAGGGTAGGGATAATCGTCCAGGTCTTATTAAAAAAAGCCGCCCCGCCACTGCAGGCAGGTTAGTTCCTCTGTCGTTGCCGGAGAGTTCTTAGCGAAGAGACCTTAGGATAAGTTGCTAAAACAAACGGAGGGGACTGTTTTATTTGAAGACCGTGTTTTTATTCCGCTAGATACTGCCATCACCTGCTCCAATTCAAATGGCTGATAAACAGGAAACATAGTTGAATGTACATACATTGTATGAGAGATAGATGCAATAGATAGTGTGGAAAAAAGAGGGCATGAAATAGTTGACATGTATATTGTCTAACTAAAACGGATAGCATGACATAATTTCACATATATGATATCTATCTAAACTGGATACATAGCATAACATAATTCAAAGATATGATGAATACCTAAACAGGATCGCATGACATAATTCACCTACATGTTATCTAAGTAATCAGGATCGCATCATTTAATTCACATATGTGATTTATATGCTAAACAAAGGGCATTCGATATGATGTCTGAACTAAGAACATGGTGTTGAATATTGTGTATATGATGTCTAAACTATGCAATGCAAGACACCGTATGCATGATATGAGCAGTATAACCATGCCAAGTTAGAGCATACACCTTAGTGGGGGAATAGGACTGGTCATCTGTCTCTGAATCCATCTCTGAGGAGCTATCGGGACCCAACAAGAGATCTGCTTCGACAGGTAGCACTGTCTGCTCTGAAGGCCTTGATTTCACTCCAGATTTTTCCATCTCCCACCCAAATGGCTGATTCACAGGAAGAGTAGTTTAATGTACAAACATTGTTGACAAATGGAAAAGTAATGAAGAAAAGGATGGGCAAGATATCATTCAAATATATGATGTCTGGTTAAACAGGATGACATTGCACATTTCACATATATTATGGCTGGCTAAAAGACATGAGACTGCATAATTCCCATATATGATATAGAAACTAAACAGGTGGCATTACAGAACATGTCTAAACTAAGCAGTGACATATATGATGTCAAAAGTAGGCACTGCAAGGCAACATATGCATGATATGACTAACATCATCATGCCAAGGTAGAGCAAACACCTTGGGGGGTAAATAGGAGTGGTCAGCGGCGTCTGAATCCGCCTCAGAACAGATATTTCCTTTGGATTACAATCTGAAGAGGGGTGGGGAGGGTTTGCCATTGAACCCACCATGGAGCTATGTCTGCATGACATTGTATTGCCGCGCAAAACTCTTCTCTTTTTCTCTACATGTTCAGCATGACTGTGTACAATATCTGACATGCATACGAAAAAAATATGGTGAGATTGTGTAAGGAGAGCATGCAGAAATTTAGAGTGATGGTAACAACCAGTGGATCAACGTTTTTCCGTTGAACCAAAATAGCCCTAATGGATCGACGTGAATGTATAGTAATAAGTGATGCAACAAGTGTACAAGCTCTTTGCCGTAGCCGTGTCGACCTCAACATCATTGGGTTGGTCGCTGAAGCAGTTGAGGTAGAGGTGGCTGTCGGAGGTGTGGAGGAAGATCTGAGGAATCTGCAGACGGCGTCCAAGGCACTGCTCTATTGTGATGGATCGTTCTATCGTTGGAGTAGCTCCAGTGAGCCGTAAGACGTCAGGGCTGAAGCAGCACAAGACATACATCATCAATCTCAAGTAGGATTCTAATGGCATCTCCAATAGATGATGTAAAATGGATGTAAAATTAACATCACCAAAAACCACCTGACTACAACAGATGAGGTAAAAACTGTTGACTCTGAACTTAACTGTCGAAACTGAAATTTACTGTGGAATCTAAATGCTAATGTCGAATCTGAACGCAATGGTAGTAGAGAGGCACTTGACATGTAGTTTAGGGAGGGCCTGTAGTTCATCTTCAACCTGCACCCCCCTGAGCCGCCAGCCACCACCGGCCGAACCGCCAGCACCAGCGCCGCCTCGTTGCCCCGAAACAACTCTTTACCGCCGCCCCGGCCAGCCCTGTAGGTCCCCCGCCCCCCACCCTGAACCCTAAGATAGATTGTGGGGTACCTCTCCGGCGAGCCCCCGTCCCCGCTGCAGGTGGTTCTTCCTTAACTCCGGCGAGCCCCCCCCCCCAACCCCTAAAAATTGACTGACCCAAAAGTCGATTCATTCGACTGAAGTGCGGCTTAATCGGAGAAGAGTAGCAGCATGAGCGAGGGGGAGAGTAGCAGCAGCAGCTGGGCGAGCGAGCGATCGAGCGAGAGCCGGAGTAGCAGCAGCAGCGCGAGCGAGCGAGTGAGAGCCGGAGCAGCAGCAGCAAATCCGGCTGGTATGGACGCCGCCGTCGAAGGGGCCTCGCACTGGGGGAGAGCCACTGTGGAGATGTCACCCGCGGCGCCGGCTTCAAGGTAGCCGCTCCATGGGGGTGCAGGATGGAGCATAGTCGGCGCCGGGAGGTCGAGTTAAGGAGAAGGTGTGATGCGATGAGTGTACAACCTCTTTGGTGGCGCCGAGTAGGCCTCGGCTTCGTCCGAGGAGTCGGTGAGGATGCTGTGGTTCCGGTGGAGCAGGTTAAGGCGACGTTGTGGGGATGGAGCAGCCGCGATAGATGAGGCGATTGTCGGAGCAGCTCCTTGGAGGTGGAGGACGGGGCGGCTGAACCGGCGGGACGGCGAGATGGACGATGGATCCTCATCCAGGGAGGTGGATGAGGGACGTCGAGCTGTTGCGGTGGACGACGTCGTCGGGGAAGAGGCTCCGGCTGGGCAGCGATGACGTGGCGGACGGAGGAGGGTCGGGTTTCGCGGCTGGAGCGGAGAGGTTATGGCGGCCTGGGATTTCGAATGGAGAAAAGGGGGCGATGGGAGGGGGTGAAGCATGACTTAGGGACGTGCTTGTCCAAAATGTAGGGTGTGTTATAAAAGTACCCCCCACCGATTTGAACTAGCGGCCCTTTCGGCTCAGGGTTAGAAGGGGGATTTCGCATGTCAGGATTTGGCAGCTGGAGGGAGTTTTCACGCGCATTGTAATTTCGGGATAGCAAGGCGCGGGTTGTGAAGGCGCCAGTTTTGAGAGCACGATATCTGAATTTTCGGGATATAACATGACGCGGGTTGAATTTTATGGACAAGCCTAACGTGTAGTAATATTGTACTTGTACGTACCAAATCAATTCGCACTTCCCTCAACCAAAAAGGAAACAAAAAAATAAAACTATTCACACCACGCAAAGAGAGAGTCTTGCCCCGTTTTACTATACAAATGCTATTCAAAGCTACTCCCTCCTTCCATCTATATAGGGCCTAATGCGTTTTTCGATGCTAACTTTGACCAAATATTAGAGCAATGATATATGAAATGCAACTTACACAAAGCACACCGTTAAATTCGTTTGTGAAAGGTTCTTTCAATGATATAATTTTCACATTGTGCATGTCATGTACTATTAATCTTGTCAATAGTCAAAGGCGGTCTTAAAAATCTCATTACGCCCTATATAGATGGAAGGAGGGAGTATGAATCCATGTTATGTCCGATTAAATTTTTCGCTTCCTGTATAGTGCATGTAACCTACTCATACCAACATTTTAGTGCATTCCAAATGTCTATACTACCGCTGCAATTCGAACTAAATTTGAATTCGTTTCTCGATTTCAATAAGAATCTACAATCATGATTGTTACCAACTTCAACCATCACAGTTTGTTTGCTATCCGCCAGATATAAATCGGACGACCTATAATGCAGGATGGCAAGCACACGATCATCAACAACTCCGTTTTTTTATAAGAGTAGAGATAAAATATATATTAAATGTAGTATAACATGTTCATAAACACACCATGTGTATCACCGTTATATATATTCACACATGCGTCGGTTTAAAACACTATGATAAATTCTTCAAATATTCGAATTCCCTTTTTTATAATGAAGTATATATGATCTCTATTCGTCTTTTACACCCACACAACCCTCTTATCTTTGTAGCTAGCGCTAACTTTCTCTTGTGCATGCACACGCCCGCATCCCTCTCACCCTCCCTCAGCATTCTCTAGCTCCATCGTGCAAATTCGTCTTTTCACTTTAGGTCGTTCACCCACGGCGTGTGTAGGCCCCCAGCTCCTTCTTTACGGCACACATCGATCGATATGCCTCTCTAGCCAGGCGTGCCTAGCACAAACACAAGCTTCCCCTCTTCTCTTGTCACCGTCCATGCCTCACTCCCACCACTCTTTTCATCATTCTCGTACTCGCACACTCCTCTCCCCTCGATATAGTATGCCTCTCGTACCACCTCCTACATGCATCCCTCTCTCTCTATCCTTCTCCTCGTGCCTCATTTGCTTCTAACACACACATGCATGTATACCGATCGATCTCCCAACATATACCTAGATCAACTTTAACGACCCCCCATCTATCGACGTACCTCACAAGTTATGTCTCCCCTTTCTCTAACAAAGGGCGATTGATCTTCCTATGTAGTTACGTCTGCTTACCATAGCCACATCATCCCCCCTCATCATTCGTGCATGCCTCCCGACCCGTCTCTCACACGCACATGCATAGACAACAAGCAGCCATCTCCTCTCTTATTGATATTGCGGGCGTGCCCTCCGTTTGTCTAGCAAGCCTATCCCACCATTTGTTAGAAGCAACTCCACTACCACCCCCTCCAACACTCTAGCTATGTCTCTCTCCCAACCTTATTCCTCTCCTGCACATATACATGGATGCCGATCGATCTCCCTTAATACATGAGGTAGATTGATCTCCTTAATACATGAGGTAGGCCTCTCTCCTCCTCCACACATATACCAGCCATTGTACCTCTACAGTTAATTCGGCCTCCCTCTTCCCCCACCACACACCGATAGTCGAGTGCTGCAGGTAGGTATCTATGCCACAGAGACAAACTGCACATGTCCCCTCTCACGTTCCAGTAGGCCATCCACTCTATATCTTTGACGTGGGCACACACAAATTCTATGGCACTCTTTATCGATCGCGCGCGCGCACACACACACACATCATCCCTCTCTTCGATTCTATGGACACCTCAAGCCGATGATACCTCCACTCTCTTCTCTTGGATCTCCCCCTCTATATATGTCGAGGACTCTATTTCACACACATTGCATATGTTATATTTTTTGATTGACCCCCCCCCCCAAAAAAACTCTCAAGAACCCACACACTATATCTCTCTAGGTTTGTATCTCTCTCACACAACCCCACGTAGGTGGTGTACGTATACAAGAAGAGAATAGGTGCACTGTGCATGTACTCACGCTTCGTGCCTAGCCACACCCGCGCGGGTACACGGTGGAGCTCATTTCTTTATGAAATGGCAGTCCATGTGCTAATTTGAACGCCTATAGCGGTTGTTTACCTAGGGAGGTCGTGTACCACGCGTGCACGAAACAAAGTTCGACTTGACATGTTGTCGCGTTATTTTTAAATAAAGTTATAGCGCTCAATGGCACGTACACAGAATATAAAACGATTTTTATGGACAAAAAGGTAGTCCGCTCACTATATACAATGGAGCTTGCCTGCCTGGTTTGTCGCTCTTCAGAGTATCTCACACAAGGCTGCAGTGGCCTCTCTCTCTCTCTCACCATTGGTCATTGATCCGGCCGCATCCCGTCCGCCGGGGGAAAGGAAGTGTGGTGGCCTCTCTCTCTCACCATTGGTCACTGATCCGGCCGCATCCCGTCCGCCAGGGGAAAGGCAGGAAGTGCATCGTTTCTCCGTTCGACGGCGCCGAGGCAGCACGTCCCGATCTGCGATACACGCCGTTCTCTCTGACCAAGCTCCGGCGCGGCAGGGCCTATGCCACCAGCTCGCAGATTCCGCCCATCGCCGCTCACCTAGTTACATCCCGACGACCTCCAGATATCCCCTCCGGCCTTGATCCACTGCCCGTCTTACCACGTCGCTGCATGTGGATCTTCCATAGTTCTTTGCCCAAAACGTAGCTCGTCCGGCGTACTTTCCATATTGCATTCTCGTCCTCACACCGTTTTGGACAAACACAACCGTGTTGTTATCTTCCCTTAGGACAAGGAATATGCTTCATTTTTTTTCGTCGCATGTGTCATCAACTGTTATTGGCTAGTAATTGTTTCCTTTCCACCTCTTTTTTGCAAACAGGGCTATCCATTTCACCTCGTTGCTATTGCGACCTTTTGGTGAACTGCACAAATCACTTTTTTCTTAAAGAGTGTTTTGTGCAGTTGTACTAAAACGTCACACGGGAAACGTCTCTAAATTTCAGTGCGACTGCACAAAGGGAGATTGGTTTTGCTCTATCCTCCTCATCCAACTCCGAGCCTAATCTTCTCCAACTAGTTGGTCTTAAGAGAGACTGCAAGGTGACCGGCTTCTATTTGTGTGTTTATTGTTTCATCAGCAGTCCTCTATTATCGTAATCACACTTAATATCTTTGGAACAGGGACGCTCAGCTCTATTTTAGTGGAACTGCACAAAATGATCGGAATGTTGCATGCTCCAGACAGCTACTTTTTTTCCCAACATGCCTTGTTGATTTAGACAAAGCTGGGGGGACGTTGCTGCCAATGAAAGCATGGATCAATTTTAATTTAACACCTTCTCACAACTCTGTCTTCAGTTGTGATGTAATTATTAGCTCTGATCTGCTAATAATTGACATGCATTAGCAAGAAAGTTAGTTTTTTATTGTTTCCGAAAGAGCATTGATGCCGAGACACGCGAAACAAAAGCTGAAAGCTCACACAGTTGTACAATTTCATGTTGCTGGAAAATTATTTGTATAGTACGTCAATTATGTAAACAAATGATGGAAGCTTGATAGCATTGCCAGAAGCCTCTTCATCATCCGGGTCCATGTGCCATGCACAAAATTATACTCCTTCGTTCCTAAATATGTGTCTTCTTACAAATTTCAAATGGGCATATTTTAGAGTGTAGATTCACTCATTTTGCTTCGTATGTGTACTCCCTCCGTTCCTAAATATTATATTTGTCTTTCTAGAGATTTCAACAAGAGACTATATATGGAGCAAAATGAGTGAATCTACACTCTAAAATATGTCTATATACATCCGTATGTGCCAGTCCATTTGAAATCTCTAAAAAGACAAATATTTGAGTAGTCACTCATTGAAATCTCTAGAAAGACAAATACTCCGGAGTATATTTAAGAACCGAGGGGGTAGTGCACAACCGCATGGGACACTCAGCCCAGTCGTTGCGCCGCATTAATAGTGAGTAATGAGCAGTCAAATCATAAGCCCCACCTTTCCCACTGTAAGTTGCTCTAAAGAAGCAACCATCAATACGCTCTTCTTTGAATTCGCTCATACTACTCCATCCGTCACAGTTTATACAACGCGCTTCAGAAAAAAGAAAAAAACTCTATGGGACCAAGGCGACTAGCGATCGGCCTGAAAAATAGCATTGGTAGTTATAGCACAACGTCTATTACTAGAAGGAATAATGCGTACACACATGCATGCAGTGCTTCCACCCCGGGTACACACATGCATGCACTTACTCCACTCCGTAGTACTCCCTCCGTTCCTAAATGTAAGTCTTTTTAGAGATTCAAATGTACTACCACATACGAATGTATATAGACATATTTTAGAGTGTAGATTCACTCATTTTGCTCCGTATGTAGTCACTAGTTGAAATCTCTATAAAGACTTATATTTAGGAACGGAGGGAGTAGTATAGAGTACATGGAGAGAAAATTGTGGACTTGATTGCGGTTACCACGCCCTAATTAAGTGAGCATTAAACCAAACGCGTCTAAAGTCTCTCTGATGGTGGAAATGCATTGAGAGAAATGCATCATAATGAAGTGCGCCCTGTAAACTATGACGGAGGGAGGAGTAGTATGAAGGTGCAAAACCAAGTACGCGTATGGACAGTCGGTCAACGCACCTCCTCTTGGCATATCACTGACATGTGGGACAGGAGTGTGAGGAAACCGATCTCAATTGACGGCAAAGAGCCAACCCGCCGTTCCTTGAGAGAGACGAGGAGCGAAAACACACAGACGGGCTCGCACGGAGGCCAAGATATATTCGAGCATGGTTGGTTGATCGATATCATTCATTACATGTTGGGCTGCCGTTTTCCGCCCTTCTCCGGAATAAATGTGTACTTTATCAGAGATAAAAAAAAGAGTACAGACGCTCCACCATGCGGTTCTAGTAGTACTACTACTCGTACTACTACGCTTGGCTCTTCGCCTCTTGTTGAGTACTACAGTGTATGCCTCTGACAATCTGACACCGAATGGACTGATGCATGTCCACCGAGGGTAGGTTGCATTAGTCAAAAGGCGTAAGCGAGCTTCACCTTGTCCTGCAAGCTTCTCCTTGTTCTGCAAGTTGACGGGACACACCAAAAAGTAGTGCTAGTCCATACTCACTCCTTTCCGGTTAATATGGCTTAATCTTTTTTGCGGGTAAATGAGAGAGCTTTATTCATATATATAAGCATTCTTAGGACGACCAGCCAAGACACTGGTCACTAGGAAGTGAGGTACCCCGCAAAAAAAGAAGTAGGAAGCGAGGTGTTTCATCAAGCCAGCTCTCGGCCACATTCAAAGTGCAGCAAGCACGGTTCGCACGAAGATGCGCCACAAGGTTTGCGGACCTGTTTACATGCTGAATAACAAAAAAAGAGGAAATATTACCGAGCGCTACTATTTGTAACAGGATATGAGCCAGAATTAAGCGAGAATTGTGGCGAGTGTTCCATGCAATCAACTTCCATTATCACATGCGAGAACCCTCGAAGAGAACCAAATGTGTTGAAGATTGCTTTATCACATTTTAAAATTATAATAAGAGTGCAGACGCTCCTCCATCCGGTTCCTAGCACAAGTATAGTACGTACCTTTATAGACTATAGTAGTAGTACTAGTACAGTAAACTTTGCGCTTGGCTATTAGCCTATTCGGGAAGTCGAACAATAATAGCACTAGTAGTATAGTGTATGCTTCTGGCAATCTGACACCGAATTAACAGTTGCACATCCACCGCCTAAGCGAGGGAGAGCTTGCATTAGTCAAAAGTTTCTCCTTGTCCTGCGAGCCACCGCGCGCAAGCTTCTCCCTTCCTCCAACCTTCTCCTCGTTCGGCAAGTTGACGGGACACAACAAAGTAATGCTAGTCCATACTACCTCCTCTCCGGTTAATATGGCTTAATTTCAAACGAGATAAATACATTGTCTGTCACTGTACATTTGTAAAAATACGGTCAGTGGACTTCATAATACGCTCATTGCGCTCAATATATATATATTCCGGTGTTTATACGGTCACTAGCTCACCCTGATTGAGTATGTGTGTGCATGCACGTGTAGGTTAAGCACTTAGCGTGACCGTGTGTGTTCCGTCGTGTGCTCGGACATGCATGCATTAGGGCGTCGCGCGCGTTTTTGCGTCCATGTGTACGTGTGACTGTTGCATACACGTAGGGGGAGTACGTGTAGGGGCCACTAAGGAGCAGTCAAATCACACAGTAAGTTAGTGGGAAGAAGCAACCATCATTTCACTCTTGAATGACACGTACGCAATATAAAATGGTTGATATGGAGAGAAAAAAGAAAACCACTATATATACACTAGCAGGAGCCTAAGCTACAAGCCTGCTTGCTTAGGTTGCTCTCTTCACAAGCATAGAATGACGGTCCTAATCCTGCAGCTGGGGGAAGGGAACAATGTTCTGCGTAGACGTGGTCGACATCGGCGAGGGAGAAAACCCATAGTCGGTGCGTCCCAATCGGGGGTCACCACGGTATGGGCCGATGTCGCGTCCCAACCGCCCTTCTATCTATAGCCCGATGTCCCAGGTAGTCCATCTTCCTTTTGAAGCCGGCTTGCTCCACTGCCGTAGCTCCATCTCCATGTCGATCTTTCTCTACTTCTACCGGCTTCTACTTGTGATGAGTTTATGTCTCATGAACTAGTGCCAGTACTATTATTCTAATCACACTTCTTCAATATCTTTGCCATCAGGGATGCGCAGGTCGATTTTAGTGGAACTGCACAAAAGCATCGTATGATCCGAGGGAGCCAGCCGTCTTTCCTTCGACAGGTTCACCTGGCCAGGGAATTAAATCATGTTTAGGGTTTAGGGTTTAAGTCGTAGTGACCCCATCAGTAGTTTTTCTTTCGTACACGCTCTCACAACTTTTTTCTCTAGTTGTGAAGTAAATATTGGCTATGATCTGTGAATCATTGAGATGCATCAGCATGCGTGTTAGTTTTCCTTTGTATTTGATGGAATGTTGTAACGGGGCAACCTTGGAATAGGAATGAAAATGGAGTGGAAAGTTTTCGTTTCTTCGGAGAAAAAATGGAAATGGAGAGAAACCAACGTTGTTTAGTTGGATCGTGCCATCGAGCAAAACCAATGTTTAAATCACGTCTGTCGTGTTCGTGTGTCACCCTCCTCCACGGCTCGACCCCACACGGTCGCTCGGCATGCCACTTACCGCAAACCAAGTATATGATAACTTTCCCGCCTCCTTGTTGATGGATCGCACCATGGAGTACTAGCACTACTGGAAGAGATTGACGAGTTGGGGGAGGACAGCTATCTGTAGCACGAACACCCAAGAACTTTTTAAATGCATGTTCTAGCTAGCTATTGCGACCATTGAACGCAGAGAAGCCGCGTGCACCTGGAAGCGGCGCAGGCTACGCTCTCTCGGACGGCGCGCCGCTTCAATGCCGGCGCCAGTGAGAGGTCACGTTCGCTCTGGCCGGGCATGAATGCGGCACTGACCGTTTCGGGCGGGAAGCATGCGCGGGTGATGAAGAGGGTTCGGGTTGGTCAGGACTGGCCATGGCAGCGGTCCGGACGTGCGCAAACAAGAGATGTTGTATGTTAATATTGCTGCATATATAACTAACAACGTAAATAATGTGCCAGTTGGACAAATATGATTGGAGATGGAGATGGAAATGGAATTTTATGTAAACACGGATATGCATGTCTATGTCTATGTGTGTGTGCACGACGACTCTCGCGACCTGGAAGCGGGGGCATGTTTTTGATTGAGTTTTCTTTCTTGGTACGTTAGAAAATCAGTTTGTCTAATTCACATCTAGATGTTATTTAAGGATATCACATCTAAGCTCACACAAGTATATAATGTAGCAACAAGAAACAAAAAAAAACTAGGACAAAAAAAGTAGACCAAAAACAGATTGGACATCAACTTAGATGTGACATAACTATGTCACATCTAGATGTGTCCTAGATAGACCCTTCAAAAATTGTCCGCTAGTTTTCGTTTCTTTTTTCCGGGAACACGCGTATTCTATTTAAAACCACTGCTATGGAGAGATTTTTTTTACTCCATTATAGCCTCTTGTTTGATAGAGTTTCTCGCGTCTTGCTCTCTCACCCTCACCATATCAAAACAAGATGACAGTGTCCACTCTATCTCTCTCCTCACCGGTGGTCACAGATCCGGCTGAATCCCGTCCGCTACGGGAGGTGAGGAGGTGCAGTATTGACGTTGTCGCCGTCGGCGACGGAGGAAGCCGATGTGCACCGTCCTCTCGGAGCCGGCGCTAGCGCGGACGAAGATCCTCCGCGCCCTTGTTAGCTGCCGTCGTGTGGGCAGATCCCGCCCGCCCCCCTAAACGACATCTCACCCACCTGAGGTATAACTTCTTGTACTGGTCTAGCTCCCCAGGTCGTTGCGTGCGGGTTTTCTTCTATGCGACTACTCCCCAGCTCCCCATGCATAGTAGCTAGGGTTCGTCGGCTGGTCCAACATCACCTACTACTACTATTATAGAGGAAATGCCACTCGAAAAGTTGTCCTGATTTATGCCTCGGTGGAGGTATACATGTTGTTTCGACAAAAAGTACATGGTGGTTGTGCGGTCATTGTCCATATGGTGGTAGTACTATCACTGGTTAAATAAAGAAATGCTTTTTTTCTCGGGTATCCTAGTTTAGTTCCCATCAAGATAATTATGATGCTTCTGTTTGTTGGTGTACTTTTCATTAATTCTTATTGACAATTGAGATGTCGTTGCTAACCCTTTTTTATATTTTTGGAAACAGCGATGCGTGTCTCCATACCCGGGCATGTCTTCCTCAATTTTAGTGGAACTGCACAAAATTGGATGGCCATTGTTGTTCCGCATCACTATCCTCTGCCACGTGGTTCTTCCTTCCTCGAGCTTGATTACTGATAAGAAACATACCACGGTGAGGATTTGTCGAACTTCATAGGTGCCTCACCCAAACTTGATGCCAAATGGATGATGCATCACCATGATGACCTATCGATGCTCATGGTTGTGCCGGCCGGTGAAGCTGATCAATTTTGAATGAAAAACAAGCTGTCTTCCATCAGTGCTCTTTGCTTGTTATGCACAAAGATGATATCCTTTGTCAGTTCACCTTGGTTGCATTGGAGACGCGGTCGTCTTTCATGTTGGTGCAATTTTATCACACAATTGGCTATGAACCAAATGTTTCCTCGAAGAAGGATCGACGTTGGTACTAAGAGCATAAGTTTTGTATTGATTTCTAAGCCTTCTCAAAACTTTGTCTCCAGCTCCCCTGTAATTTTATTTGTCCAGCTATTAACTTTGATTTAAAAAGTGGTGTGGACTAAAAACCCGGATGGACATAGTAGCCCTCCATTTTTATTTACTCCAGATATTAGATTTGACTGAAGTCAAACTTTGTAATACTCTCAAACCTTTCCGATAATTGAAATTAAAATTCTTTATTTGTACACATTCTCACACGTTTCCGATAATTTGGCGCATGTGTGGTTGTTCACTTAAGGGAGGGTAGTGTACCAGACGTGAAGGACAGGAAGTGCGACCAGGACGCGTGGGCGTGGATCGTTAGTTCATCGGAAGTAGTACTAGTTTTCTTTAATGTACATTAAATAAAGAGTTTCATTTCGTACTTACACAATTTAAAACGATTGTTATGGAGAGAATAAGAAAAGCACTCCACTATATATTAGTCGTATACACGAGAGTACTATATGGACGCAGCTTCATTGACTTAGTGCACCTGCCTTTGGGTTTATGACAGGTGGGCCCAAAATGTGGCTGGCTCACCTGTCATACAGCCAAAAGCAGGTGCAGTGAAGGCACCGGAGCTCAGTCCGTACTAAAGTAGTATACATATAAGCGGGAGCCTCAGCGCTTGTTCGCTAGGGTTTGCACTCTCCACGCGCTCACCGCACTACATATATGTTACACGCTGGAGGCTCAATGTTCATTTGCTAGGGTTTGCTATATTCAAAGTCTCTCACCCTCTCTTCACCAGATCTAAACAAGATTGTGTTGGCCTCTTGTCTCTCTCTCTCCCCTCACAGCTGGTGAAGGAGGCGTCTGTATCCCGTCGCACCGAGAAGGGGAGGAGGTGCAGCGTTCACTCTATCACCTTCGGCGAGGGAGGCAATCCACTGCCGGCTGCGTTGTTCTCTTTCACCCAGCGCCTGTGCGGGAGGGCCACCGACCCCTTCTTCCTCACTGCCGTACATAGTGTGGGCAGATCTGGCCTCCCGCCGCACGCCTTGCCACATCCCGACGACCCTAAGGTATAAGTTTTTTTGAAACCATCGTTGCTCTAGCTGCATGTGGATCTTTTTCGATCTGTAGTCAAATCTAGGTCTTGGTTCAAAGAGGAAAGGAGGGAGGAAAAGTTGTATAGACTGGTTATCCAGACGCTTTGTTGGTCGAAAAGGGAAAAAGGGGGTAACCCACTACACACATCTGTAAGTAACCGATCTCTTTGTTGAAAAGGGAAAGAAACTGGGGGGGGGGGGTTGGGTAGTTTGTGCAGGACTAGATTTGTTTCCCTCACATAGGAAAAAAGTTCAAAGAGAACAAATATGGGACCAACACAGATATGTTGCTTGGCTACATACTCTGCATCACCCATTTATACGTGTGGACGCACATGGTGCTAGCACGTCCCATACAGCTATTTTGCTATTGTTAATCTAAGAATGCCGCCGGAAAATTGAAGCAATGCCACTATTAAAAGTAAATTACATTTTTTGATGAATGTTGTTTCAAGAGAATGTCTCTGTTAATATGAAGCAATGCAACCGTTTTAGAAATGCTACTATCCTACTTTGTTTTCCATCCAAGATAACTTAGATGCTTCTTTCTGTCACCGTTTGTTTCATCCTCCTTTATCGGCAAGTAATTGTTTCCTTTTTTGCCTCTGTTAAAACAGGGGTATCGATTCAACTTGTTGCTATTGCGACATTTTGCTTCGCTACTCGAAACACTTATGTTTTAAGAGTGTTTTGTGCAGTTCAACTTGAATGTCACACTGGTGACTTTGCTTAATTTTGGTGGAACTACACAAAAGGAGATCGAGATTTGTTTCCAGTCTTCGTGGCGAGTTGTTTCAAATCTTGGTCTCAACCACATGATGTGCAGTGTGCTTTGAGATGTTGTGCTACTTGTTTTGGTAATGTTTTAAATAAATGTTGAATTGAAGCTATTGTATTGCTGCCTTTTCCCATTAAGTAGTGAACAAAAATGGGACCAACCCAGACATGATGCTTGTTGCTTTGTTACAACAAATTCAGCATCACCCCCTTTATAAGACAGTAATTGATGCCACTCTCAGAATTAACTACTGAATCTTATTTCAAAACTGCAACACTTGTTAGGGATTGGCGGGATTACCATTTTTGTGGCCGCATGTTTAATCCTCCTTTATTAGCCAGTAATTGTTTCCTTTTTTGCCTCTGTTTAAACAGGGATATCTATTCAACTTGTTGCTATTGCGACATTTTGCTTCGCTACACGAAACGCTTTGCTTGATTTCAGTGCAACTGCACAACACGAGATTGGATTTCCTATTCGTGTTGGCAGATTCGTATTTTATCTTGTCCGTCTCATGAAAGGTCAGTACAGGCCTTCATCCACATGATTGTGCAGTGTGCTTTGAGATGTTGTGCTACTTGTATTGGTATTGTTTTAAATAAATGTTGAATTGAAGCTATTGTATTGCTGTCTTTTCCCATTAAGTAGTGAACAAAAATGGGACCAACCCAGACATGATGCTTGTTGCTTTGTTACAACAAACTCTGCATCTCCCCCTTTATAAGTAGATGGAAGGACATACTGTTGTTGCACCCACTCTCCCCTGGAACTGTTTATGATTTTTGTTAATCTAATGCCGCTAGTAAAATTCAGCAATGCCACTCTCAGAATTAATTAACTACTGAATCTTAGTTCAAAACTGCAACACTTGTTAGGAATGGTACTATCCTGCTTTGTAGTTACATGTTTAACCAAGGTATTGTTAAGATAATGTCTCTGTTAAAATGAATCAGTTTCATTGTTTTAGGAATGGTACTTTTCTTCTTTGTCGTTCTTTATACATGTTGAAACAAGGCATTGTTAGGATAATGTATCAGTCAATATGAATGAATCACACTGATGGAGAATTGTTACTCTCCTGCTTTGTTTCCCATTAAGATAAAGTAGATTAGTAGATGCTTTTCTTCTAGGAGTACAAGTCATCAACCGTTATTTCTCAGTAATTGTTTCCCTTATACCTATCGTTGCTTACAGGGATATCAAAATTAAAGCTCGGTTTTATTCTGACTTTGATTTTAGTTGAGCTGCACAAAAGGAGCCAATGTGTCCAAGGCAAACTGCTGCATTACTAGGTCCAGTTGGTCGTTCCACTTTGCAGAAAGAAGCAGTCACTGTTTGCGCTACATTATAGAAGGAATGACCAAGAAGCTTTACAGAGTATTATTAGACACCGGTGACATGACTAGTCTGCAGAGACCATTGGCAATTTAACAACACGTGGAGTGCCCTGGGCATAAAGTGCCCAAACAAGTACAAGAAGCTACGTCAGGACTCCATGATCATAGGCATTACATATTTTGAATGGGAAAAGCTTGTCAAAGTTTAATCATTGATGTTAGCAAGAAGACGTTAGTTTAATATATTGGAATTGGAAAACCTTGTCAAAATTTGCTCATTGATGTTAGCCAGAAGACATGCATTTGACATTTTTGAGTGGGACGCCGTTGCTGTGAGCACCGTCGAGTGTTTTTTCCTATTCCTGTGTTCAGTTTAGAAGTAAATAGTTACTCTGCTGAGATATTCCTGTGTTAAGAGTTTGTTCTGAATATTGTCTATGTAATGCCATACCTTGTGTTTGATTGCAAAGTTGAGCTTGGAATGTTGTGGCATGCGGCATCACGAGCTGTTCACCGTGCCTCCTGAGAATAATGCTTCGTATTGTTTTGCATATCGATCTAATGCCAGTGATTTGCTTGTTAAGAAGATCATCCTCTTCTGTTGTTTCTGTGCTTAAGAAGTTCATCGTCTGATGTTTCATTCATAGCCTATACGACAAATCGGGTAGGTTAGACGTGAAACCATATGATCTTCCGACCAACTCATGATATTAGGCCGTGATTGGATCGTCGTTTTCCAACCAAAACTGCTTGTAAAACTGACGCTTGTAAATTAAACCAGATGGTATCGGGCGAAGGCGCTTGGTTGGTCAATTTCGACTAGTAAAATATCGGAAGTACTTCACACACGATAAAAACGCTGAATGACACTCGGACGATTGCTAATCCAGCCGTTAGTTGTTGTTTCAGCCTTGCCCATGGATGGCATGATACGCACGTCGTGCATGTATCATTTGGTAATGTCGTCCATATAGCAGTGCTCGTAAAATATACACTGGTCTCTCAAATTACACGCGTAACCCGCCAGTTTTACTTACAGACCTCGGGCCCTCGGTTTCATTACGCCTGTATTTTACGCGTTGTTTTCGATGACGAGTAAATTACACTTGTATGTTAATACAGGTTTGAAATAAACCAAAGCTCCCAAGTGCGGCCTTACCATTTCATGCCGTCTCAGTTTCTCAAAGGTGCTCATAGGTGTCCGATGATCCTGGCTTCCTGAATGAGCAGTGGGTGCTGTATCAGACCATCCGTAGGGCCCGCAAGGTCCTCTCCATTGTCCTTCGAGTTGTTGCGCTCGCCGTGGCACCGAGCATTGTTAACATCGTCAACGAACATGAGGATTTAGGAGATGACTTTATTTTGACTGGATGACACTAGGGACCCAGTAGGGCCATAGCCGTACGTACGCAAGTGCCTCCTTATTATGTACAACTATATTTTTTTGCTTACTCCTGGTTTCCCGACATCACGGTCCCACACCATTGTCAACCTATGTAGTCAATATAAACGAGAGAATTGCACAAGGTGCGGCCGACAGCTGGGACCAAGCAGCTCGAGCAGTATTTGTGTTTTTGAGGCGTTAGCACTGCAGAGTTTTTCTTGGCGATGATTTCGTTGTTGTTCAGAGGAGAGCAGGGTATTAACTGGGCGGGCTCTGGCCCGTCTAGCCCAGGCCAGATATCCAGCCCAGATACTATTTTTTTCAAGATGAAAATGGCTAGCCCAGCTATACGTCTTTTTGAGGAATACCCAGGCAAGGTCAACTTGTTATTCTCCGCCCCGCTGGGATGCAAATCTTTCCTAGGAGGGATGCATTAGGCTTAATAGGAAAATGGGCTTTAAAAAATATTAAATGGGATATAATTATAAAAACTAGGCAGTAATTATAAAAAATGCACCAAACACGAAATTAGTTTATAAAATATTATTTATGGATTTTGAAAATCTTAAAATTTCATTGTTGCGCGCGTAATGTTTCGTTGGATTTTTACGTAACACAAATTTATATTTAATCTGACTAGAAATTTCAGGATAAAATATTTCGGATCCCATCAAAATGTGGGAAATTTTATTGAGTTCTGTCTTCAACGGTTGGTTGAAATTATTATCGTTGTCCTAGCTAGAAAATGGGATGTACTTTTAACAAACTGTAAATGGGTTGTTGTAAATTCCATTAGAATTCGAAAATGGGCTGTACATTCTTACAAAACGCAAATGGGCTATAAGTTCTCTGCCACACACTTGTGGGCTTACTAAGTGACGCGTCCCATAAAAAAAATTGACGCGTATGCAAGGCTTTGTCAACTTATTATAATCAAGACACGGTTCTAGCAGCAGTGGCCATTGGATGTCTATCCAACGGATGTCGTGCTTTTTTTTCAATCTCGGATATTCTTAGCTTCGGCCGCCCAAAAAATGATTCCTCCCCCTGACATCTGGGGTGCACCGTTTCGGAGGCTGACCTGTGGGCCTACTAAGTTGGAGCGTACCAAGGGCTTTGTCAACTTAGTCAATATAAACGATTCTAGCTTCAGTGACCGTACGATGTCCATCCAACGACCGTAGTGCTTCTTCAACCTCTGGTCTTCTTGGTCCAGCCGCCCAAAGCAACGCCGGTCGTGCCGCCTGCTCCTGCCTCCCGTGGCCGGCTGTGCTACCGTGGAGGCCTCACCGCCCCCATACTACTCCCACCGCTGGCCAGGCCATCCCTCCACTCATACACACCCCATGTTATTCTGCGGCGACGGCAGCCTCACACCACAGTCGAACCAGTGAACCCTCGTACTCCTCTCTGCGTGGGCTTCCACTGTTGCGTCTTCCCCGGCTCCATGTTGTCCCCTTCCTAGGCCTCGTTGTCGTCCACCGCCCTAGTGCTCTCAGCGCGGCGTGGTCAATGTGGTCAACGACCGACTTCCATCGGAAGAGTACTGTACGTGGAGAGGCTGACAGTTGGGTCCATGGTGGCCGCAAGGAAGTGCCTCCTTATTATGCGCAAAATAATTATTCCTCCACCTAACAGCAGGGACCCACCGGACGGGCCACCTTATTTCGTGAAAAAAACATTTCCCCCCTGACTGATGGGACCCACCGGAGGGGCCACCGTATTTCGCGAAAAAACGTCCCCCCCCCCCCCGCTGTCAGCTCGGACCCACCGGAAATGCCTCCTTATTACGCACAAAAAAATGAATACTTCCCCTGCTAGCTGGGACCCACCTTGGTGGGAGGCTGACTTGTGGGCCTACTAAGTTGACGGGGACGGAGGGCTTTGTCAACTTTGTCAATATGACTGATTCTAGCTCCAGTGACCGTACGATGTCCATCCAACGGCCGTAGTGCTTCTTCAACCTCTGGTCTTCTTGCTCCAGCCGCCCAAAGCAGCACCGGTCGTGCCGCCTGCTCCTGCCTCTCGTGGCCGGCTGTGCTGCCACGAAGGCCTCACCGCCCCCTAATATTCCCACCGCTGGCCAGGCCCTGCGGCGACGGCAGCCTCACACCACAGTCGAATGAGTGAACCCTCAAACTCCTCTCCGTGTGTGCATACATTGCCGCCTCTTCACCGGCTCCGCGTCGTCCCCTTCCTAGGCCTTGCCGTCGTCCACTGCCCTCGTGCTCTCGGTGTAGCGTGCTTAACGTGGTCAAGGTACGACTTCCATCGGACGTGGACTATACGTGGAGAGGCTGACAGCTGGGTCCACGGCCGCAGCAAGGAAGTGCCTCCTTATTACGCAGAAAATAATGATTCCTCCACCTGACAGTAGGGACCCACCGGACGAGCCACCGTATTTTGTGAAAAAAACGTTTCCCCCTGACTGCTGGGACCTACTAGCTACACCTTCGCACGCAAGGAAGTGCGTCCGGAAAAAAAAATGATTCGCCCCCCTGACTGTTGGGACCCACCAGCTACATCTTCGCACGCAAGGAAGTGCGTCCGGGCAAAAAAAAACCAAAACGATTCGCCCCCCTGACTGCTGGGACCCACCAGCTACATCTTCGCAGGCAAGGAAGTGCCTGACAGTCGGGACCCACCTGGTCGAAGCGTACGTATCATTGTCATTCTGGTCGCGAACGTGTATGTACATATATACTGGTGGATGTAGAGGCACGCATGTAGCATGTACATGTACGTATAGCGGCCAGGGTGCAAGAAAGAAAATACGGCCACGTACGTGTACATACGGATGGTGTCTTGAACGCCTACTCGCGCATACGTACGGCGAGGGCTTGTGTTCATGGGGAGGCAACGGAATGCGTCGTGTTCATGGGGAGGAAACAGAATGCGTCGTGTTCATCGGGAGGCAACGGAACGCGTGGGAGCCAACCGGCTGGGTCGGAACGGAATGCATCGTCGTGTTCATCGGGAGGGCTTGGACGGAACAGGTGATGGAAACGAGGCCTGGCGTACCGCACAACGGAGGAAACGGACATCCTATGTTCGGAACAGGGTCCTGTTGATCGGGAGGGGTGTGGCGTACCGCAAAACAGAGGAAACAGACCTCCTACGGTCGAAACGGGGGTCCTATTGATCGGGAGGGGTGTGGCGTACCGCAAAACGGAGGAAACGGACCTCCTACGGTCGAAACGGGGGTTCTGTTGATCTGGAGGGGTGTGGTGTACCGCAAAACGGACGAAACGGACCTCCTACGGTCGAAACGGGGGTTCTGTTGATCGGGAGGGGTGTGGCGTACCGCAAAACGGACGAAACGGACCTCCCCGCAACGCTCACTGTTCATCCCAGAGGCAGCATCAATCGGCTTCAGTTAGCAGCAATAATGAAGGAATCGCTTGATCGGGTTCAGTTAACAGCCATCGACCGATCGCTCAGGTTCAGTAACGCGTAGCCTGCAGTGCAATAGCTCGGGTTCAGTTAGAGCCCAACGCCTCGCTCGGGTTCAGTTAGAGCCAATGCCTCGCACACACACGCGTACGTGTACAAGAGAAACGCGCGTCGCTCGACCCCCGACCTCCCACCGTAACCGGGAACTCCCCGAAATTTTCCTCCCCCTCGCTTCTACCACGGTTTTTTCCGTCATGGACGACCCAAAGAATGTCATGCAGCTGCGTCTCCGGCCCGCCCAGGACAAAAAGGCCATTTTCTGTCATGATTTTTTGTCATAGAAGTAGGAACGCACCATGTTGGTGAACGTAGTAATTTCAAAAAAAATTCCCTACGCACACGCAAGATCATGGTGATGCATAGCAACGAGAAGGGAGAGTGTGTCCACGTACCCTCGTAGACCGTAAGCGGAAGCGTTATGACAACGCGGTTGATGTAGTCATACGTCTTCACGATCCGACCGATCCAAGCACCGAACGTACGGCACCTCCGAGTTCAGCACACGTTCAGCTCGATGACGATCCCCGGACTCCGATCCAGCAAAGTGTCGGGGATGAGTTCCGTTAGCACGACGGCGTGGTGACGATGATGATGTTCTACCGACGCAGGGCTTCGCCTAAGCACCGCAACGATATGACCGAGGTGGAATATGGTGGAGGGGGGCACGGCACACGGCTAAGGAACGATCACGAAGATCAACTTGTGTCTCCTAGGGTGCCCCCCTGCCCCCGTATATAAAGGAGCAAGGGGGGAGGCCGGCCGGCCCTTGTGGGCGTGCCAAGGAGGAGGAGTCCTCCTCCTAGTAGGAGTAGGACTCCCTCTTTCCTACTCCTACTAGGAGGGGGAAAGGAAGGGGGAGAGGGAGAGGGAAAGAGGGGGCGTCGCCCCCCTCTCCTAGTCCAATTCGGACCAGAGGGGGAGGGGGCGCGCGGCCCATGCTGGCTGCCCCTCTCTCTCTCCACTAAAGCCCATAAGGCCCATTACTTCTCCCGGGGGGTTCCGGTAACCCTCCGGCACTCCGGTTTTCTCCGAAAACACCCGGAACACTTCCGGTGTTCAAATATAGTCGTCCAATATATCAATATTTATGTCTCGACCATTTCAAGACTCCTCGTCATGTCCGTGATCACATCCGGGACTCCAAACAAACTTCGGTACATCAAAACTTATAAACTCATAATAAAACTGTCATCGTAACGTTAAGCGTGCGGACCCTACTGGTTCGAGAACTATGTAGACATGACCTAGAACTATTCTCGGTCAATAACCAATAGCAGAACCTGGATGCTCATATTGGCTCCTACATATTCTACGAAGATCTTTATCGGTCAAACCGCATAACAACATACGTTGTTCCCTTTGTCATCGGTATGTTACTTGCCCTAGATTTGATCGTCGGTATCCAATACCTAGTTCAATCTCGTTACCGGCAAGTCTCTTTACTCGTGACGTAATGCATCATTTCGTAACTAACTCATTAGATACATTGCTTGCAAGGCTTATAGTGATGTGCATTACCGAGAGGGCCCAGAGATACCTCTCCGACAATCGAAGTGACAAAACCTAATCTTGAAATACGCCAACCCAACATGTACCTTCGGAGACACCTGTAGTACTCCTTTATGATCACCCAGTTACGTTGTGACGTTTGGTAGCACCCAAAGTGTTCCTCCGGTAAACGGGAGTTGCATAATCTCATAGTTACAGGAACATGTATAAGTCAAGAAGAAAGCAATAGCAATATACTAAACGATCAAGTGCTAGGCTAACGAAATGGGTCATGTTAATCACATCATTCTCCTAATGATGTGATCCCATTAATCAAATGACAACACATGTCTATGGTTAGGAAACATAACCATCTTTGATTAATGAGCTAGTCAAGTAGAGGCATACTAGTGACGTTATGTTGGTCTATGTATTCACACATGTATTATGTTTCCGGTTAATACAATTCTAGCATGAATAATAAACATTTATCATGATATAAGGAAATAAATAATGACTTTATTATTGCCTCTAGGGCATATTTCCTTCAGTCTCCCACTTGCACTAGAGTCAATAATCTAGATTACACAGTAATGATTCTAACACCCATGGAGTCTTGGTGTTGATCATGTTTTGCTTGTGAGAGAGGCTTAGTCAATGGGTCTGTAACATTTAGATCCGTATGTATCTTGCAAATCTCTATGTCTCCCACCTGGACTTGGTCCCGGATGGAATTGAAGCATCTCTTGATGTGCTTGGTCCTCTTGTGAAATCTGGATTCCTTTGCCAAGGCAATTGCACCAGTATTGTCACAGAAGATCTTCATTGGTCCCGATGCACTAGGTATGACACCTAGATCGGAAATGAACTCCTTCATCCAGACTCCTTCATTTGCTGCTTCCGAAGTAGCTATGTACTCCGCTTCACATGTAGATCCTGCCACGACGCTTTGTTTAGAACTGCACCAACTTACAGCTCCACCATTTAATAAAAACACGTATCCAGTTTGCGAATTAGAATCGTTCGGGTCAGTGTCAAAGCTTGCATCGACGTAACCATTTACGACTAGCTCTTTTTCACCTCCATATACGAGAAACATATCCTTAGTCCTTTTCAGGTATTTCAAGATGTTCTTGACCGCTGTCCGGTGATCCACTCCTGGATTACTTTGGTACCTTCCTGCCAAGCTTATTGCTAAGCATACGTCAGGTCTGGTACACAGCATTGCATACGTGATAGAGCCTATGGCTGAAGCATAGGGAACATCTTTCATTTTCTCTCTATCTTCTGCTGTGGTCGGGCATTGAGTCTGACTCAACTTCACACCTTGTAGTACAGGCAAGAACCCTTTCTTTGCCTGATCCATTTTGAACTTTTTCAAAATTTTATCAAGGTATGTGCTTTGTGAAAGTCCTATTAAGCACCTTGATCTATCTCTATAAATCTTGATGCCCAATATGTAAGCAACTTCACCGAGGTCTTTCATCGAAAAACTTTTATGCTATCCAGAAATTCTATATCATTTCCAATTAATAATATGTCATCTACATATAATATCAGAAATGCTACAGAGCTCCCACTCACTTTCTTGTAAATACAGGCTTCTCCAAAAGTCTGTATAAAACCATATGCTTTGATCACACTATCAAAGCGTTTATTCCAACTCCGAGATGCTTGCACCAGTCCATAAATGGATCGCTGGAGCTTGCACACTTTGTTAGTACCTTTTGGATCAACAAAACCTTCTGGTTGCATCATATACAACTCTTCTTCCAGAAATCCATTCAAGAATGCAGTTTTGACATCCATTTGCCAAATTTCATAATCATAAAATGCAGCAATTGCTAACATGATTCAGACAGACTTAAGCATTGCTATGGGTGAGAAAGTCTCATCGTAGTCAGCCCCTTGAACTTGTCGAAAACCTTTCGCAACAAGTCGAGCTTTATAGATAGTCACATTACCATCAGCGTCAGTCTTCTTCTTAAAAATCCATTTATTCTCAATGGCTTGCCGATCATCGTTCAAGTCAACCAAAGTCCATACTTTGTTCTCATACATGGATCCCATCTCAGATTTCATGGCCTCTAGCCATTTTGCGGAATCTGGGCTCATCATCGCTTCCTCATAGTTCGTAGGTTCATCATGGTCAAGTAACATGACTTCCAGAATAGGATTACCGTACCACTCTGGTGTGGATCTTACTCTGGTAGACCTACGAGGTTCAGTAGAAACTTGATCTGAAGTTTCATGATCAATATCATTAGCTTCCTCACTAATTGGTGTAGTTGTCACAGAAACTGGTTCTTGTGATGAACTACTTTCCAATAAGGGAGCAGGTATAGTTACCTCATCAAGTTCTACTTTCCTCCCACTCACTTCTTTCGAGAGAAACTCCTTCTCTAGAAAGGATCCGAATTTAGCAACGAAAATCTTGCCCTCAGATCTGTGATAGAAGGTGTACCCAAAAGTTTCTTTTGGGTATCCTATGAAGACACATTTCTCCGATTTGGGTTCGAGCTTATCTGGTTGAAGTTTCTTCACATAAGCATCGCAGCCCCAAACTTTAAGAAATGACAACTTTGGTTTCTTGCCAAACCACAGTTCATGAGGCGTCGTCTCAACAGATTTTGATGGTGCCCTATTTAACGTGAATGCAGCCATCTCTAAAGCATAACCCCAAAACGATAGCGGTAAATCTGTAAGAGACATCATGGATCGCACCATATCTAGTAAAGTACGATTACAATGTTCGGACACACCATTTCGTTGTGGTGTTCCGGGTGGCGTGAGTTGTGAAACTATTCCGCATTGTTTCAAATGTAAACCAAACTCGTAACTCAAATATTCTCCTCCACGATCAGATCGTAGAAATTTAATTTTCTTGTTACGATGATTTTCCACTTCACTCTGAAATTCCTTGAACTTTTCAAAAGTTTCAGACTTGTGTTTCATTAAGTAGATATACCCATATCTGCTCAAATCATCTGTGAAGGTGAGAAAATAACGATATCCGCCGCAAGCCTCAACATTCATTGGACCACAAACATCAGTATGTATGATTTCCAACAAATCAGTTGCTCGCTCCATAGTTCCGGAGAACGGCGTTTTAGTCATCTTGCCCATGAGGCACGGTTCGCAAGTACCAAGTGATTCATAATCAAGTGATTCCAAAAGCCCATCGGTACTTCATGCGCTTTACATCGATATGACTCAAATGGCAGTGCCACAAATAAGTTGCACTATCATTATTAACTCTGCATCTTTTGGTTTCAACACTATGAATATGTGTATCACTACTATCGAGATTCAATAAAAATAGACCACTCTTCAAGGGTGCATGACCATAAAAGATATTACTCATATAAATAGAACAACCATTATTCTCTGACTTAAATGAATAACCATCTCGCATCAAACAAGATCCAGATATAATGTTCATGCTCAACGCTGGCACCAAATAACAATTATTTAGGTCTAAAACTAATCCCGATGGTAGATGTAGAGGTAGCATGCCGACCGCGATCACATCGACTTTGGAACCATTTCCCACGCACATCGTTACTTCGTCCTTAGCCAATCTTCGCTTGATCCGTAGTCCTTGTTTCGAGTTGCAAATATTAGCAACAGAACCAGTATCAAATACCCAGGTACTACTGCGAGCATTAGTAAGGTACACATCAATAACATGTATATCACATATACCTTTGTTCACTTTGCCATCCTTCTTATCCGCCAAATACTTGGGGCAGTTCCGCTTCCAGTGTCCAGTCTGCTTGCAGTAGAAGCACTCAGTCTCAGGCTTAGTTCCAGACTTGGGTTTCTTCTCTTGAGCAGCAACTTGTTTGTTGTTCTTCTTGAAGTTCCCCTTCTTCTTTCCTTTGCCCTTTTTCTTGAAACTGGTGGTCTTGTTAACCATCAACACTTGATGCTCCTTCTTGATTTCTACCTCCGCGGCTTTTAGCATTGCGAAGAGCTCGGGAATAGTCTTGTCCATCCCTTGCATATTATAGTTCATCACGAAGCTCTTGTAGCTTGGTGGCAGTGATTGAAGAATTCTGTCAATGACACTATCATCAGGAAGATTAACTCCTAGTTGAATCAAGTGATTATTATACCCAGACATTTTGAGTATGTGTTCACTGACAGAACTATTCTCCTCCATCTTGCAGCTATAGAACTTATTGGAGACTTCATATCTCTCAATCCGGGCATTTTCTTGAAATATTAACTTCAACTCCTGGAACATCTCATATGCTCCATGACGTTCAAAACGTTTTTGAAGACCCGGTTCTAAGCCGTAAAGCATGGCACACTGAACTATCGAGTAGTCATCAGCTTTGCTCTGCCAGACGTTCTTAACGTCGTCAGTTGCATCAGCAGCAGGCCTGGCACCCAGCGGTGCTTCCAGGACGTAATTCTTCTGTGCAACAATGAGGATAATCCTCAGGTTACGAACCTAGTCCGTGTAATTGCTACCATGATCTTTCAACTTTGCTTTCTCAAGGAACGCATTAAAATTCAATAGAACAATAGCACGAGCCATCTATCTACAGCAAACATAGACAAGCAAAATACTATCAGGTACTAAGTTCATGATAAATTTAAGTTTAATTAATCATATTACTTAAGAACTCCCACTTAGATAGACATCCCTCTAATCCTCTAAGTGATTACGTGATCCATATCAACTACACTATGTCCGATCGTCACGTGAGATGGAGTAGTTTCAACGGTGAACATCAATATGTTGATCATATCTACTATATGATTCACGCTCGACCTTTCGGTCTCTGTGTTCCGAGGCCATATCTGTTATATGCTAGGCTCGTCAAGTTTAACCTGAGTATTCCGCGTGTGCAACTGTTTTGCACCCGTTGTATTTGAACGTAGAGCCTATCATACCCGATCATCACGTGGTGTCTCAGCACGAAGAACTTTCGCAACGGTGCATACTCAGGGAGAACACTTCTTGATAATTTAGTGAGAGATCATCTTAAAATGCTACCGTCAATCAAAGCAAGATAGCATGCATAAAGGATAAACATCACATGCAATCAATATAAGTGATATGATATGGCCATCATCATCTTGTGCTTGTGATCTCCATCTTCGAAGCACCGTCGTGATCACCATCGTCACCGGCGTGACACCTTGATCTCCATCGTAGCATCGTTGTCGTTACGCCATCTATTGCTTCTACGACTATCGCTACCGCTTAGTGATAAAGTAAAGCAATTACAGGGCGTTTGCATTTCATACAATAAAGCGACAACCATATGGCTCCTGCTAGTTGCCGATAACTTCGGTTACAAAACATGATCATCTCAAACAATAGAATATAGCATCACGTCCTTACCATATCACATCACAACATGCCCTGCAAAAACAAGTTAGACGTCCTCTACTTTGTTGTTGCAAATTTTACGTGGCTGCTACGGGCTTAGCAAGAACCGTTCTTACCTACGCATCAAAACCACAACGAAGTTTGTCAAGTTGGTGCTGTTTTAACCTTCGCAAGGACCAGGCATAGCCACACTCGATTCAGCTAAAGTGAGAGAGACAGACACCCGCCAGCCACCTTTAAGCATGAGTGCTTGTAACGGTGAAACCAGTCTCGCGTAAGCGTACGCGTAATGTCGGTCCGGGCCGCTTCATCTCACAATACCGCCGAACCAAAGTATGACATGCTGGTAAGCAGTATGACTTGTATCGCCCACAACTCACTTGTGTTCTACTCGTGCATATGACATCTACGCATAAAACCTGGCTCTGATACCACTGTTGGGGAACGTAGTAATTTCAAAAAAAATCCCTACGCACACGCAAGATCATGGTGATGCATAGCAACGAGAAGGGAGAGTGTGTCCATGTACCCTCGTAGACCGTAAGCGGAAGCATTATGACAACGTGGTTGATGTTGTCGTACGTCTTCACGATCCGACCGATCCAAGCACCGAACGCACGGCACCTCCGAGTTCAGCACACATTCAGCTCGATGACAATCCCCGGACTCCGATCCAGCAAAGTGTCGGGGATGAGTTCCGTCACCACGACGGTGTGGTGACGATGATGATGTTATACCGACGCAGGGCTTCGCCTAAGCACCGCAACGATATGACCGAGGTGGAATATGGTGGAGGGGGGCACCGCACACGGCTAAGGAACGATCACGAAGATCAACTTGTGTCTCCTAGGGTGCCCCCTGCCCCCGTATATAAAGGAGCAAGGGGGGAAGCCGGCCGGCCCTTGTGGGCGCGCCAAGGAGGAGGAGTCCTCCTCCTAGTAGGAGTAGGACTCCCTCTTTCCTACTCCTACTAGGAGGGGGAAAGGAAGGGGGAGAGGGAGAGGGAAAGAGGGGGGCACCGCCCCCCTCTCCTAGTCCAATTCAGACCAGAGGGGGAGGGGGGCGCGGCCCATGCTGGCTGCCCCTCTCTCTCTCCACTAAAGCCCATAAGGCCCATTACTTCTCCCGGGGGGGTTCCGGTAACCCTCCGGCACTCCGGTTTTCTCCGAAAACACCCGGATCACTTCCGATGTTCAAATATAGTCGTCCAATATATCAATCTTTATGTCTCGACCATTTCGAGACTCCTCGTCATGTCCGTGATCACATCTGGGACTCCGAACAAACTTCGGTACATCAAAACTTACAAACTCATAATAAAACTATCATCGTAACGTTAAGCGTGCGGACCCTACTGGTTCGAGAACTATGTAGACAGGACCTAGAACTATTCTCGATCAATAACCAATAGCGGAACCTGGATTCTCATATTGGCTCTTACATATTCTACAAGGATCTTTATCGGTCAAACCGCATAACAACATACGTTGTTCCCTTTGTCATCGGTATGTTACTTGCCCGAGATTTGATTGTCGGTATCCAATACCTAGTTCAATCTCGTTACCGGCAAGTCTCTTTACTCGTTACGTAATGCATCATTTCGTAACTAACTCATTAGCTACATTGCTTGCAAGGCTTATAGTGATGTGCATTACAGAGAGGGCCCAGAGATACCTCTCCGACAATCGGAGTGACAAAACCTAATCTCGAAATACGCCAACCCAACATGTACCTTCGGAGACACCTGTAGTACTTCTTTATAATCACCCAGTTACGTTGTGACGTTTGGTAGCACCCAAAGTGTTCCTCCGGTAAACGGGAGTTGCATAATCTCATAGTTACAGGAACATGTATAAGTCATGAAGAAAGCAATAACAATATACTGAACGATCAAGTGCTAGGCTAACGGAATGGGTCATGTCAATCACATCATTCTCCTAATGATGTGATCCCATTAATTAAATGACAACACATGTCTATGATTAGGAAACATAACCATCTTTGATTAATGAGCTAGTCAAGTAGAGGCATACTAGTGACGTTATGTTGGTCTATGTATTCACACATGTATTATGTTTCCGGTTAATACAATTCTAGCATGAATAATAAACATTTATCATGATATAAGGAAATAAATAATAACTTTATTATTGCCTCTAGGGAATATTTCCTTCACACCATATCTATGATAATACCGGGTTTTGTCACAATTATCATCATAGAAGTGTCATATGTATGACAGGAAAAAAATTCGTTCGGCCCGAAATGTCACGGATGTGTATTTTTTTGTAGTGAGGGGAGTTCCCATACTCAATACTCAATTCTCCTTTGGTGTTGAAGAAGGTGATGTTGGTGAAGAAGAAGAGATCTTGTCCTCGGATTTCCATGGCAGTGGTCCACCATCATAAGAGGAGGAGCGAGTCTCAGGGTCCTGCAACTAGCAGCCAAACTCATACCTTTAAACCTCGCCTCATATTCAAAGACTTGGTTTTGAAGATCATAGATCTGGCTTTGGAAAAAAATGATTTTCTCATTGAGGGTGAAGATGATGTCCTTCATGGTCTTGCCATCCACCTTGAGATCACGGGAAAGGTCCGTGATCATGAGGTGATTGGCATTGAGCCCACGCTCCACCATCCCCTTCCACTGGAAAACTTCCTGCTCCATGGCTTCAAGCCTGGCATCCATGGTTCCCGTGCCCTTGGGACCTTGCTCATCGCGGATGTACAGCATCCCCTCATGCATCTGGATGGTTTAAGGGTGCTGCACCATCTCACACTACTAGGAAAAGGCCTACTAATGGCGCACCTAATTTGGCCATTAATGGCGCATTAGTGGTGCGCCATTAGTACCACGCCATTAGTATATTTTACTAATTGCGCACCACTGGTGCGCCATTAGTATACCAGATACTAATGGCGCACCATGTGGTGCGCCATTAGTATACCATTCGGTGCTCCACTAGTATTCCCTCCAGGTGCGCCACTAATAACCTTATAGGTGCGCCACTAGTAATAAAGGAAGGTGCGCCACTAATAAGGGCTTAATGCGCCACTAGTAATGTACTTGGAAAACAAAAAAATTCTAAATTTACAGAAAACAACCTATAAGGAAAAATAATTTAAAAACAAAAAATGAAATAAAATCATAATTTTTATTATAGTAAGAATATTACAATGTCTTTACAAGTTTCCAATAAAAGGAAAATTGCAAGGAAATAAAAGAAAATCCTAAAACTAATCTTCTAGTAATCTTTTCTTCTTTTTCTTCACTTTATCCCTGCAAAATGTAACAAAATAAATAGAAAGACAAACAAACTATTTATAACATGTCAATACTGTCATTTTTTATGCAGAACTAAATATGAGCATATATTTCCAGAATTACATGGTGTGAATATTGTATGAGTAAGATTATAATGGAAATGAACTTTGATAGGAGCCCACTTTCGACGAGTATTTATCTGACAGAGCTAAATAATCAGGGCATTTACCTTTTGATCATATTATTATACTATACTAACAGTATACTACTCCACTTGGATTTTTTAGATGAGCGGATCTGAGATAGACATCTGTTCAAGTGGCTATAGGTAGGCTTGAAGAATTCTCATGGGTTCAAGTGGCTACAAGTAGTCGCACAGCTAGAAATATAGACTACTAGTACTATTTGAAAAGAAAACAAGAGCAAATCTGAACGTACTAGTCAGATCCGATCACATTGAGCTAGAAAGAAAATTCATCAGGAAACAGATGGCTGGCGACTTACTTCCAGACGTTGAGGATCTCATTGTGCCCGGCGAAGACGCTGCGGAGCGCGTCGCGGACGGACTGCTCACAGCGATAGCTGCCGCAGATGAACTCGTTTTCCTGCAGGTAGTCCAGCAGCCAGGAATTAAAGATAGGAGGGCTAGAACTGAAAGAACTAACATCTTAGAAAGCAACAGGAGATAATTCATATATGCAAAATACATATGAAGTGGTCTTCACCAAATTTGTTGCAACATGAACAAAATGTTTTAGCAGTACCAATGATACATGTCAAATTAATTGTTCCTATCATGACAATGTAAAAGTAGTACTTGCATGCCAATGAAGACTTGCTAGTGTCAGATTCTATGAGGTTCAGGACATGTGTAATTGTGCCAAGTTCACTTGTAATGCCATTATTCATGATCTGAACTTTATCCTCAACAAAATAAAATAACAGTTTATCCATGCGAATGATACTGAATTTTGAAGCTACTGTTACTTTATAAACTGAATATAAAGTGAGTTTATAAATTCAGAAACAGAAAATTCAGTTAGGCTACTGTTAACTAAATTTTGGAGTGTATACTTAACAAAGGCTTCATTTGAATGTACAGTCAAATTAAAAAAATGTGTTCATGGGGCAGCAGCACTAAGAACTGAAAGGAAAAGGTGCATCACAAGACGGCCTACTGAGGCATCCTTTGGCCATACAAAGCACTCTAGCAAGCACTAGAACATCAGGCCTGAAAAATCACCTCTATCTCTCTCAAAAGGCCTGTCTACCTGGTGCTGGGACTTGCCAGGGAGTGACACTGATGTACTGATCCCAGAAACAGAGACAGAGGGGGATCCATTCAAGCTAAAACCTTTGGAAACAAGAAGACTGCTATTGCAAAACTATTCTCTATAGATATGTGTGAGATATCTCAGGTAATTTTTTTAAGAAACAAACGCAACAGTGTAGACCCTACTTAACTCCGTTGTTTATTTGTTTTGCCTGAGCTGCGTGCAGGAAAGAGAGCTCCCTTTCAATGCAACACATGTAGCTTGAAACAGAAAAACCTATATGCATCGCTCTGCACAAGTATTTCAAAGACACACAACGCAATTCATTTATCGTGGCAGTGCTTACTGGAAGTCTGATGCAGCCGACGTACTAAAACTAAGCTGCACTATCCAGAGGTTACAAGATTTGGTGTATATATAGTCATAATACCACATGGAATTCTTCCGTGGCTGCTTACTGTCTGCACTCTATGCAGAACAGGACCAGATTCTTGGACTGAATTTCATGGATTTTATATTATTCACATCTGCCAAAATGAAACCTGGTAGTGGTAGATACATGATTTTAGGTGCTGGACTCAGTTGAATTTACTTCCCCCTTCCTGCTATGGAGTGGAGCTACACAGGATGAGGATCATCAATTAACTGTCTACTGCACTTGGTGCAATTGGATCATAAGACCAGAAATAAACCATCTATCAACTGAAACCTTCATTCCCCCCTTCAAAAATACCAAACGACCAACCGTGGAGCTCGGCTATGGCAGACGGGCAGAGGGATCGACCACCGGATTCCTTATTTATCTTTCGTCATCTTCTAATGTAAGTTGAACATATTCTTTTCGGCAACAGATACTAGTGAGGTTAATAATCTAAACTGGGAGCAACAGTACAACATCATTCTTGGAATTGCCAAGGGAATACTGTATCTTCACGAGGACTCGAGCCCAAGGATAATCCACAGGGACCTTAAAGCTAATAATATTCTCCTTGACGAGGAGATGGATCCTAAAATCGCAGACTTTGGATTGGCACGGCTGCTACAAGAAGGTCACACTCATACTCAAACCTCTAGAGCTGCCGGAACACTGTAAGTCAAATCCCTATAATTAAGTTTGCAAAAAAACAAAAAAAGACATACTTGTAATTATGAACAATTTCACTTAGTGAAGGTGCGTTTCCACGCCAAATTTCTCTGCCTCTGCAGCGGTTATATGGCACCGGAGTACGTAATACACGGAAGTGTGTTGCCCAAGATTGATATTTTTAGTTTTGGTGTATTAGTCCTTGAAATTGTAACCAGGAGAAGGAACTGTAGTTCAAACTATGGGGATACCGTGAATCTCATTAGTGATGTAAGTGTAGGATTTACTTGATTTTCATCAGTTTTCACTATAACATTTATATTATCGTGGATCAGACAACACATCCCCACCCACATCGCGGTTGAGGAGGAGCATGAAGGAGGGGACGGAGTACCTGGAGGTAGCGGCCCATGAGGTCCCACTGGTTGCCGCGGTTGCCGGTGTCCGCGCGCACCTTCTGTGTGATGAGCAAGGAGAGTCGGGCCAGCACCTCCTCGTACTCCCCCGCCGCTGCGCCACCTGCACATCAATCCCCACCCCGCCGAACGAACGCGGCAGCCATCAGTACAGTACCCAGCCCAACACGCACCACTAGTGCCACTCCACGAAGCTAGCAAGCCCCGATTGGGTAGCGTTGCTCACCTGCGTGCTCCACAGCGGCGGCGGCGGTGGAGGAGGACTCCATGGCGCGGGTGAGGAAGCGGTGGGTGCGGGAGGAGGCGAGCGGCGAGGAGAGGAGTAGGCGGCAGCGGAGGCTGGCGGCGGCGACGAGAGGGGGGTGAGGCATGGGCGGCGGGGGAATATGCGGCCGGGGCTTCCCGATCTAGATCGAAGTCGAGGGAGATGGGTGGGTGTGTCAGGAGGAAGGGGGAGGGGAGAGAACGTGACTAGAGGGAGCGGATAAGGGGTGATAGCAATGGCGCACTGGTAGGGGTGCGCCGTATGTGTCGATAGCAATGGCGCATCTCGTACTAGTGCGCCATTACTAGTTAAAACTAGTAATGGCGCACGGTGGAACAGTGCGTCATTAGTAGTTTTGCAAAAAAAGGAATAAAAAATATAATAAAAAACAACATTAGTGGCGCACTTTCCGACAGGTGCGCCATTACTAGTTACAACTAGTAATGGCGCACTGTGTCTGGATGTGCCATTAGTATGTTTGGATAGGCGCACTAGTTCCAAAAAAATTGATACTAATGGCGCACCTTGGGCCAGGTGCGCCATTAGTAGTTTCAACTCTAATGGCGTATCAGAAGGTGGTGCGCCATTAGTATATACTAATGGCGCACCGCTTGTCTGGTGCGCCATTAGTGTCAATCCCATCTATAGCCCTTTTGTAGTAGTGTCACGTAGATATGGGTTGATGACGTTCTTGAAAAACTTGTCCTTGGAGGTATTTGAAGAGGCCATGGTAGATGGGATCTGACAAAAAACTGAAAGAAAAGAGAACAGAGGATTTCCTTGCAATACGGTGATTAACAGGTTCGACAAGTATATATATAGATTTTTTATCTTGGAGGACAAGCATACGGAAGAAAAACGGAGTCCGGAAGGTGTCCCAGGTGGGCACAACCCACTTGGCGCGCCAGGCAAGCCAGGCGCGCCTTGGTGTCATGTGCCCACCAGGAGACGCTTCCTGGAAGTTTCTTTATTTCCAAAATTCTTAAATATTCAAAAACTGATAAAAAATATTTTTGCGGATTTTTTGGAGTCCCTTTACTTACCGTATAACGTGTACCTCCTTATTTCCATGATTCTGGAGTGTTCCGGAAGGACTCTTTTATGTGTTCTTTCAGTGTCAAAGTTTGGATAATATTACTTTCAACATTAATGGGCGTACCTGAGATATAATGCTTTATTCATTGCCCATTGACAACCTTCAGGTTGGTGCCTTCAAAATTATTTATTTTCATGGCTCCATACCGATAAACTTCCTCGATGACATAGGGGCCTTCCCATTTTGAGAGGAGTTTTCCTGCGAAGAATCTGAAATGAGAGTTGTACAAAAGAACATATTCCCCAACATTAAACTCACGCTTTTGGATTCTTTTGTCATGTCATCTTTTAACTTTCTCTTTGAATAATTTTGCATTTTCATAAGCTTGGGTTCTTGATACGTCTCCAACGTATCTATAATTTTTGATTGTTCCATGCTATTATATTACCCGTTTTGGATGTTTATGGGCTTTATTTTACACATTTATATCATTTTTGGGACTAACCTACTAACCGGAGGCCCAGCCCGTATTGCTATTTTTTGCCTATTTTAGTATTTTGAAGAAAAGGAATATCAAACGGAGTCCAAACGGAATGAAACCTTCGGGAGCATGATTTTTGGAACGAACGTGATCCAGAGGACTTGGAGTGCAAGCCAAGAAGCAACCGAGGCGGCCATGAGGGTGGAGGGTGCGCCCACCCCTACAAGGCGCGCCCCCCGATCTCGTGGGCCCCTCGGGCGGCCACCGACCTACTTCTTCCTCCTATAGATACCCACATACCCCGAAAACATACAGGGAGCCAACGAAAAACAATTTCCACCACCGTAACCTTCTGTATCCGCGAGATTCCATCTTGGAGCCTTTGCCAGCGCTCCGCCGGAGGGGGAATCGACCATGGATGGCTTCTACATCAACATCATAGCCCCTCTGTTGAGTTGTGAGTAGTTTACCACAGACCTTTGGGTCCATAGTTATTAGCTAGATGGCTTCTTCTCTCTTTTTGGATCTCAATACCATGTTCTCCTCGATCTTCTTGGAGATCTATTCAATGTAACTCTTTTTTCGGTGTGTTTGTCGAGATCCAATGAATTATGTGTTTATGATCAAGTTTATCTATGAGAAATATTTGAATCTCCTCTGAATTCTTTTACGTATGATTGAGTTATCTTTGCAAGTCTCTTCAAATTATCAGTTTGGTTTGGCCTACTAGATTGATCTTTCTTGCAATGGGAGAAGTGCTTAGCTTTGGGTTCAATCTTGCGGTGTCCTTACTCAGTGACAATAGGGGTAGCAAAGCACGTATTCTATTGTTGCCATCGAGGATAAAAAGATGAGGTTTATATCATATTGCATGAGTTTATCCCTCTACATCATGTCATCTTTCTTAATGCGTTACTCTGTTCTTATGAACTTAATACTCTAGATGCATGCTGGATAGCGGTCGATGTGTGGAGTAATTGTAGTAGATGCAGGCAGGAGTTGGTCTACTTGTCACGGACGTGATGCCTATATACATGATCATGCCTAGATAATCTCATAATTATTCGCTTTTCAATCAATTGCTCGATAGTAATTTGTTCACCCACCGTAATACTTATGCTATCTTGAGAGAAGCCACTAGTAAAACCTATGGCCCCCGGGTATATCTTTTATCATATAAGCTTTCAATCTACTTTTATTTGCATCTTTACTTTTCCAATGTATATTATAAAATACCAAAAATATATTAATCTTATCATACTATCTCTATCAGATATCACTTTCGCAAGTGGCCATGAAGGGATTGACAACCCCTTTATTGTGTTGGTTGCGAGTTCTTTGTTTGTTTGTGTAGGTGCGTGGGACTTTTGAGGAGCCTCCTACTGGATTGATACCTTGGTTCTCAAAAACCGAGGGAAATACTTACACTACTATTGCTGCATCACCCTTTCCTCTTCAAGGAAAACCAACGCAAGCTCAAGACGTAGCAAGAAGGATTTCTGGCGCCGTTGCCGGGGAGGTATTCGCTCAAGTCAAGACATACCAAGCACCCATCACAAACTCATCTCCCTAGCATTTACATTATTTCCCACTTGCCTCTCGTTTTCCACTCCCCCACTTCACCCTTGCCGTTTTATTTGCCCTCTCTTTCTCAATCTCCTCTCTCTCTCTTTCACTTGCCTTTTTCTGTTTGCCTGTGTGCTGGATTACTTGTTGCCATGGCACAAGATAATACCAAATTGTGTTATTTCTCCAATACCAATAATAATGATTTCCTTAGTACTCCAATTTCTCCTCTTAATGATGTTGAGTCTTGTGAAATCAATACTGCTTTGCTGAATCTTGTTATGAAAGATCAATTCGCCGGCCTTCCTAGTGAAGATGCCGCTACCCACCTAAACAAGTTTGTTAATTTGTGTGATATGGAAAAGAAGAAAGATGCGAATAATGATATTGTTAAATTGAAGTTATTTCCGTTTTCACTTAGAGATCGTGCTAAAGTTTGGTTTTCGTCTTTGCCTAAAAATAGTATTGATTCTTGGAATAAGTGCAAAGATGCTTTTATCTCTAAATATTTTCCTCCTGCTAAGATCATCACTCTTAGGAACGATACTATGAATTTTAAACAACTAGATCATGAGCATGTTGCCCAATCTTGGGAAAGAATGAAATTGATGATTCACAATTTCCCTACTCATGGTTTGAATTTATGGATGATCATACAGAATTTTTATGCCGGTTTGAACTTTGCTTCTAGAAATCTTTTAGATTCGGCCGCGGGAGTCACGTTTATGGAAATTACTTTAGGAGATGCTGCAAAACTTCTTGATAATATTATGGCTAATTATTCTCAAAGGCACACCGAAAGATCTACTAGTAAAAAAGTGCATGCTATAGAAGAAATTAATGTTTTGAGTGGAAAGATGGATGCACTTATGAAATTATTTGCTACTAAGAGTTCTCCTTTTGATCCCAATGATATGCCTTTGTCTACTTTGATTGAGAATAATAATGAATCTATGGATGTGAATTTTGTTGGTAGGAATAGTTTTGGAAACAATGCTTATAGAGGAAACTTTAATCCTAGACCGTTCCCTAGTAATTCCTCAAATAATTATGGAAATTCCTACAATATTTCTTATGGTAATTTTAATAAGATGCCCTCTGATTTTGAGAATAGAGTGAAAGAATTTATGATCTCTCAAAAGAATTTTAATGCCTTGCTTGAAGAAAAATTGCTCAAAGTTGATGATTTGGCTAGGAACATTGATAGACTTTCGCTTGATGTTGATTCTCTTAAACTTAGATCTACTTCTCCTAAGCATGATATCAATGAGTCTCTCAAAGCAATGATAATTTCCATTGATGAGTGCAAGGAAAGAACCGCTAGATTGCGTGCTAAGAAAGATTGCTTTATAAAGGTGTGTTCTTCCCGTTTCCATGAAAATAATGATGAAGATCTTAAAGTTATGTTTGTGTCCCCTATTAGATCTTTGTTTTAAAATATGAATCTTAATAATGATGGGACTGGATATGAGTCAACTTTAGTTAAAAGGCATCCCAATAATTCAGAGTTTTTAGATCTTGATGCTAAATTTGGTAAAAGTGGGATTGGAGAGGTCAAGACTTTAAATAGCATTGAACCCACTATCTCGGATTTCAAGGAATTTGATTATGATAATTGTTCTTTAGAAGGTTGTATTTCCTTGTTGCAATCCGTTGTTAATTCTCCTCATGTTTATAGTCAAAATAAAGCTTTTACCAAACATATCGTTGATGCCTTGATGCAATCTTATGATGAAAAACTTAATTTGGAAGTTTCTATACCTAGAAAACTTAATGATTGTGGGAACCTACTATAAAGATTAAAATTAAAGATGATGAGTGTTATGCTTTGTGTGATTTGGGTGCTAGTGTTTCCACGATTCCGAAAACTTTATGTGATATTCTAGGTTTCCATGATCTTGATGATTGCTCTTTAAATTTGCACCTTGCGGATTCCACCATTAAAAAGCCAATGGGAAGGATCAATGATGTTCTCCTTGTTGCAAAGAGAAATTTGGTGCCCGTAAATTTTATCGTTCTTGATATAGATTGCAATCTTTCTTGCCCTATTATTCTTAGTAGACCTTTCCTTAGAACGATTGGCGCGATTAGTGATATGAAGGAAGGGAATATTAGATTCCAATTTATATTAAGGAAAGGCATGGAGCACTTTCCAAGAAAGAAAATCAAATTACCTTATGAATCTACCATGTGAGCTATTTATGAATTGAGTGCCAAAGATGGCACTACTTAGATCTATCTTCGCTTTTATACCTAGCTAGGGGCGCTAAACGATAGCGCTAGTTGGGAGGCAACCCAATTTTATTTGTGTTTTTTGTTTTTGTGTCTGTTTAGTAATAAATTTTGCATCTACCTTCTGTTTAGATGTGTTTTTATGTTTTAATTAGTGTTTTTGCCAAGTAGAACCTATAGGATAACCTATGGTGATAGTTAATTTGATTTTGCTGAAAAACAGAAACTTTGCACGCACGAAATTACTTTTGTTAAATCACAGAAACGTGATTTTGCATTGATTCTTTTTGCTGTGGATCAATAGAAAAATTGTAAAGGACTTCCTATTTTGGTAGGATTTTTAGAGTTCCAAAAGTTTGCGTTAGCTACAGTTTGCTACAGACTGTTCTGTTTTTGACAGATTCTGTTTTCGTGTGTTGTTTGCTTACTTTTGATGCATCTATGGCTAGTATTAAGTGGTATAAACCATAGAGAACTTGAAATACAGTAGGTTTAACACCAATATAAATAAATAATAAGTTCATTACAGTACCTTATGTGGTGGTTTTGCTTTCTTTCACTAACGGAGCTTATGAGATTTCCTGTTGAGTTTTGTGTTGTGAAGTTTTCAAGTTTTGGGTAAAGATTTGATGGACTATGGAATAAGGAGTGGAAAAAGCCTAAGCTTGGGGATGCCCATGGCACCCCAATATATTCAAGAATAGCCAAAAGCCTAAGCTTGGGGATGCCCCCGGAAGGCATCCCCTCTTTCGTCTTCGTTCATTGGTAACTTTACTTGGAGCTATATTTTTATTCGCCACATGATATGTGTTTTGCTTGGAGCGTCGTGTATGATATTAGTATTTGCTTTTTAGTTTACCACAATCATCCTTGCTGTACACACCTTTTGGGAGAAGCCCACTTAATTGGAATTTATTAGAATACTCTATGTGCTTCACTTATATCTTTTGAGCTAGATAGTTTTTGCTCTAGTGCTTCACTTATATCTTTTAGAGCACGGCGGTGGCTTAATTTTGTAGAAATTGCTAGTCTCTCATGCTTCACTTATATTATTTTGAGAGTCTCTTAGAACAGCATGGTATTTTCTATGGTTATAAAATTGGTCCTAGAATGGTGGGCATCCAAGTTGGGTATAATAAAAACTATCATAGGAAGTGAATTGGATGCTATGATCAATTTCATACTTGATAATTGTTTTGAGATATGGAGGTAGTGATATTAAAGTCATGCTAGTTGGGTGATTATGAATTTAAAGAATGCTTGTGTTGAAGTTAGCAAGTCCCGTAGCATGCACGTATGGTTAAAGTTGTGTAACAAATTTGAAACATGAGGTGTCCTTGAATTGTGCATCCTTATGAGTGGCAGTCGGGGACGAGCGATGGTCTTTTCCTACCAATCTATCCCTCTAGGAGCATGCGCGTAGTTCTTGGTTTTTGCTGACTTCTAAATTTTTGCAATAAGTATATGAGTTCTTTTGACTAATGTTGAGTCCATGGATTATACGCACTTTTACCTTTTCATCATTGCTAGCCTCTTCAGTACCGTGCATTGCCCTTTCTCACCTTGAGAGTTGGTGCAAACTTCGCCGGTGCATCCAAACCCCGTGATATGATACGCTCTATCACACATAAACCTCCTTATATCTTCCTCAAAACAGCCACCATACCTACCTATTATGGCATTTCCATAGCCATTCCGAGATATATTGCCATGCAAATTTTCACCGTTCCGTTTATCATCATGACCCGCATTACTATTGTCATATTGGCATTGCATGATCATATAGTTGACATCGTATTTCTGGCAAAGCCACCATGCATAATTTTTCATACATGTCACTCTTGATTCATTGCACCATCCCGGTACACCGCAGGAGGCATTCATATGGAGTCGTATCTTGTTCTAGTTTCGAGTTGTAATTCATGAGATGTAAATCCATAAAAGTGTGATGATCATCATTATTAGAGCATTGTCCCCCCCCCCCCCCCCCCCCAAAAAAAGAAAGACCAAAAGAAAAAAAGAAAGGCCAAAGAAAAGAAAAAGAAGAAAAAAAGAAAAAAGAAAAAACATAAAAAGGGGGCAATGTTTTTTTTGACCATGAAGACTGCAGGGCTTATACCCCACAGCATTTTATTAATAAAAACAGGGAGAAAAAACAAAGTTCCTCAAGGGGGGGAACCAAAACAAAAGAAAGAGAAAGAGAAAAGACTGTACAGAACTGAAAGAAAGAAATAGAGCTACAAGCTAAGAAAGAAAATATGTTACAACGGTTGTGGATCTTCAAGGAGGCAGAAAATCAATCCATTTCAGAAGATCATCCTTGTATCTGGCCTTGATCATGTGTGATAGTAGAGTGATATCATGAATGAACCCAATTCTCCAGTGCCTAAAAGTTGGATGGACATGTCTAAAAGCCTTGTCATTTCGCACTTTCCAGATATTCCACCAAGCTAGAAAAACCACCTCTGCAAAAAATGGTTTATCAAATTCCTTCCTTGCATGTAAGGCAATTTGGACCATATCATTGCTATTCAACCAGGGTACTTGCAGAAAGTCCCAGATCCTCATACTGAAATTACACTGGAAGAATAGATGATTCATGTATTCCAGTACTCCAGTTGGGCAGAGGACACAACTAGGTCCATCATTAATTTTCCAATGTCTTCGCTGAATCATATCTTTGGTGTTTACTCTATCCATAATAACCAACCATGCAAACATTTTAACTGTCATTGTACAGCAGCTTTTCCAAACCTAGTTCAGTATTGGATTGGCAATGACAAGCTGGTGTGTACAAACTCATAGAACTTCTTTGCAGAATACTCGCCCTTCTTCCCATGTCTCCAAGTCCACCTATCATCACAAGCATCATCCAAGTGTCTACCAGACAACATAGTAGCAAGCTGATTGAACTCCCTAAATGCCAGTTCAAACAAAGGCAAAGAGAACATTTGTTGCAAATTTCCTGCCTGTAGCACTTCCTTAACAGAAAGGTTCTTCTGAAGGCAAAAAGAATGAAGTCGTGGGAATCTTTCCTACTGAGGGATACAGGAATGCCCAATCTCCTAATGATCAGACCAAAAAAGCATAGAATCTCCTTTGCCAACAGAAACAGATGTTACAGCTCGAAATTTGTCCACTAACTTACAGATGTCCCTCCACCTTAAAGAGCCACATAAAGTAGTGTCATGTGGAACTCTTTGATAGTAGTAGGAATCCCACACCAGGCTGACCCATGGCACATCAGCTTTGTTATAGAATTTATTCAGGGACTTAAGCAACAGAGCATCATTTTGCAATCCCAAATTCAGAATTCCAAGTCCACCCTTCTTCTTGGGTCTGCAGACAAGGGGCCAAGCAGCCAAAGAATGACCTTTTTCCTGACCATATTTCCTCCATAGGCACTGCCTTTGAATTCTTTCTAACTGCTTTAGAATGCCCTTTGGTAATGATAGACTGCAAAGAAAGAATATGGGCAAAGAGGATATCACTGAATTTACCAACTGCAGTCTACTACCTTGAGGCAAAAACCAGGAACTAGCAGTTAGCCTCCTTTCCATGCAATCCACCAAAGGGAGCAAGTCAACAATTTTTGGTCTAGTAGTTCCAACAGGCAGTCCCAAATAAGTGAAAGGCATAGAGCCTAACTGACAGCCAAAAGAAACAGCAAGTGCAGAAGCAGCTGAGGCTTCAACATTGATGGGGTACATTGAAGACTTATGGAAGTTAATTTGTAACCCAGTTGCCAGTGAAAAGGAATTGAGCACTGCTTTAAGAGTCTCCAACTGAGCTAGGTCAGCATTTACAAACAGCAAGGTGTCATCAGCATACTGAACCACAGGATAAAAAGGATCATGTGTTGTCAAAGGCAAATCCAGCTGCCCCCTAAGCAAAAGATCATTGATCATGGTTTGTAGAAGGTCAGCTACAATAACAAAAAGAAAAGGAGAGATAGGATCTCCTTGCTTAACACCACATTTGCACTTGAAATGACTTCCAGGCACACCATTTAACAGAATTGAAGATGTTGCAGAAGTTAACAGTTGCTGAATCCATGTGATCCATTTGCTATCAAACCCCTTGGCCACAAGAATTCTCAAGATTGCCTCATGTTGAATTGAGTCAAAAGCTTTTTCAAAATCAAGCTTAAGCAAAAGAATTGGTTTCCTAGACTGATTGCATTGATGGATATATTCAAAAGTCCATGCAATACAATCCTAAATTGTCCTTGATTTAATGAAGCCATACTGATTCTTATGCACACATTTGATGATTTCCTCCTGAAACCTATTGGCAGCTAGTTTTGTCAGAAACTTTAGTCCTATACTTGTCAGAGAGATTGGCCTAAAATCTCCCACACCCTCAGGTGATTGTTTTTTTGGGACTAAAGTTATATAAGCTTCATTGAGATTTTCCAAAAATACAGTTCCTACATGAAACTCATTGACCAACTGAATAAAGTCAGATGAAATAATTGGCCAGCATCTCTTCATAAACAGACCATTAAAACCATCTGGTCCAGGTGCTTTATCAATTGGCATTTCTTTTATCACACTTTTGCTTCAAAGTAGCACTATGTTCTTCATGTAGCAAGTCGCATATGTTGTCACTTTCATATACTAGTGGGAATTTGTCATTATAGAACTTGGCTTGTATATTCCCACGATGGGCTTCCTCAAAATGCCCTAGGTCTTTGTGAGCAAGCAAGTTGGATGCACACCCACTAGTTTTCTTTTGTTGAGCTTTCATTCATTTATAGCTCTAGTGCATCTGTTGCATGGCAATCCCTACTCCTCATGTTGATACCAATTGATGGGCATCTCCATAGCCCATTGATTATCCTCATCAATGTGAGACTTTCTCCTTTTTTGTCTTCTCCACACAATGCCCATCATCATATTTTATTCCACCCATAGTGTTATATCCATGGCTCACGCTCATGTATTGCGTGCAAGTTGAAAAAGTTTGAGATTATTTAAGTACGAAACAATTGCTTGGCTTGTCATCGGGGGTGTAGAATTTGGGAGCATTTTTGTGTGACTAAAATGAAGCATAGCCTAACTTTCATTAGCCATGTTATTTTGAGAAGACATGATTGCTTTGACTAGTATGCTTGAAGTATTACTATTTCTTATGTCAATATGAACTTTTATTTTGAATCATTTGGATCTGAACATTCATGCCACAATAAAGAAAATTACATTGAGAATTATGCTAGCTAGCATTCCACATCAAAAATTCTGTTTTTATCATTTACCTACTCGAGGACAAGCAGGAATTAAGCTTGGGGATGCTTGATACGTCTCCAACGTATCTATAATTTTTTATTGTTCCATGCTATTATATTACCCGTTTTGGATGTTTATGGGATATATTTTACACATTCATATCATTTTTGGGACTAACCTACTAACTGGAGGCCCAGCCCTATTGTTGTTTTTTGCCTACTTCAGTATTTCGAAGAAAAGGAATATCAAACGGGGTCCAAATGAATGAAACCTTTGGGAGCGTGATTTTTGGAACGAACGTGATCCAGAGGACTTGGAGTGCAACCCAAGAAGCAGCCGAGGCAGCCACGAGGGTGGAGGGCGCGCCCACCCCTACAGGGTGCGCCCCCTATCTCGTGGGCCCCTCGGGCGGCCACCGACCTACTTATTACTCCTATATATACCCACGTACCCCGAAAACATCCAGGGAGCCAACGAAAAACAATTTCCACCATCGTAACCTTCTGTATCCGCGAGATCCCATCTTGGAGCCTTCGCTGGCGCTCCGCCGGAGGGGGAATCGACCATGGAGGGCTTGTACATCAACACCATATCCCCTCCGATGAGTTGTGAGTAGTTTACCACAGACCTTTGGGTCCATAGTTATTAGCTAGATGGCTTCTTCTCTCTTTTTGGATCTCAATACCATGTTCTCCTCGATCTTCTTGGAGATCTATTCAATGTAACTCTTTTTTTGGTGTGTTTGTCGAGATCCAATGAATTATGGGTTTATGATCAAGTTTATCTATGAGAAATATTTGAATTTCCTCTGAATTCTTTTACGTATGATTAAGTTATCTTTGCAAGTCTCTTCAAATTATCAGTTTGGTTTGGCCTACTAGATTGATCTTTCTTGCAATGGGAGAAGTGCTTAGCTTTGGGTTCAATCTTGCGGTGTCCTTACCCAGTGACAATAAGGGTAGCAAAGCATGTATTCTATTGTTGCCATCGAGGATAAAAAGATGGGGTTTATATCATATTGCATGAGTTTATCCCTCTACATCATGTCATCTTTCTTAATGCGTTACTCTGTTCTTATGAACTTAATACTCTAGATGCATGCTGGATAGCGGTCGATGTGTGGAGTAATTGTAGTAGATGCAGGCAGGAGTTGGTCTACTTGTCACGGACGTGATGCCTATATACATGATCATGCCTAGATAATCTCATAATTATTCGCTTTTCAATCAATTGCTCGACAGTAATTTGTTCACCCACCGTAATACTTATGCTATCTTGAGAGAAGCCACTAGTGAAACCTATGGCCCCCGGGTCTATCTTTTATCATATAAGCTTTCAATCTACTTTTATTTGCATCTTTACTTTTCCAATTTATATTATAAAATACCAAAAATATATTAATCTTATCATACTATCTCTATCAGATATCACTTTCGCAAGTGGCCATGAAGGGATTGACAACCCCTTTATTGTGTTGGTTGCGAGTTCTTTGTTTGTTTGTGTAGGTGCGTGGGACTTTTGAGGAGCCTCCTACTGGATTGATACCTTGGTTCTCAAAAACCGAGGGAAATACTTACGCTACTATTGCTGCATCACCCTTTCCTCTTCAAGGAAAACCAACGCAAGCTCAAGACATAGCAGTTCTCCATTCATCTAATGATCTTATATCAAATAACCTTTTTTTCCCCAGCAAGTTTGAAATCATAATTGAGTTCTTTGATTTCCCAATATGCTTTATGTTCTTACTCAAGAAGCAGATGACAAGCTTTTTCATAAACCATTTTATAAGGAGACATACCCATAGGATTTTTATATGCTGTTCTATAAGCCCAAAGTGCATAATATAATTTCTTAGACCAATTCTTCCTGGACCTATTAACAGTCTTTTGCAAAATTAATTTTATTTCTCTATTGCTAAGTTCAACTTGACCACCAGACTGAGGATGATAGGGTGATGCAATTCTATGGTTAACATCATACTTGGCAAGCATCTTACGAGAAGCACCATGAATAAAGTGTGAACCACCATTAGTCATTAAATATCTAGGGACTCCAAACCTTGGGAAAATAACTTCCTTAAGTATTTTAATAGAGGTGTTGTGATCAGCACTGCTGGTTGGAATAGCTTCTACCCATTTAGTAACATAATTAACAACAACCAAAATATGTGTATACCCATTAGAGGAAGGAAAAGGTCCCATTTAATCAAATCCCCAAACATCAAATGGTTCAATAGCAAGTGAATAATTTATAGGCATTTCTTTACGCTTACTGATATTACCTATTCTTTGATATTCATCACAAGATGAGACGTACTTACAGGCATCCTTGAAGAGAGTAGGCCAATGAAATCCAGACTACAATACCTTATGAGCAGTTCTGTCTCCAGCATGATGTCCTCCATAAGCTTCGAGGTGACATTTCTGTAGGATTGTCCCTGTTCATGCTTAGTACACAACGTCTAATAATACCATCTACTCCTTTATAAAGAAGTGGGTCATCCCAAAAGTAGTGTCTTAAATCATAGAAGAATTTTTTCTTTTGTTGGTATGTAAAGCTAAGTGGTAAATATTTAGCAACAATGTAATTAGCATAATCAACATACCAAGGAGTACTATGATCATCATTTATTGCAGCTAACTGCTCATCAGGAAAACTATCATCAATAGGTAGTGGGTCATCAAGCACATTTTCAAGCCTAGACAAGTTATCAGCTATGGGGTTCTCGGCTCCTTTCCTATCAATGCTATGTAAATCAAATTCTTGCAACAAAAGAACCCATCGAATAAGTCTAGGTTTAGCATCTTTCTTTTCCATAAGATATTTAATAGCAGCATGGTCGATGTGAACGATAACTTTAGAATCAACAATGTAAGATCTAAATTTATCACAAGCAAACACCACTGCTAGAAAATCCTTTTCTATAGTAGCATAATTTCGTTGAGCACTATCTAGAGTTTTACTAGCATAATGAATAACATTCAGTTTCTTATCAACTCTTTGTCCTAGAACAGCACCAACAACATAATCACTAGCATCACACATAATTTCAAAAGGTAAGTTCCAGTCAGGTGGTTGAACAATAGGTGCAGAAACTAAGGCTTTCTTGAGTGTTTCAAAATCTTCTAAACAATCATCATCGAAAACAAAAGGAATATCCTTTTGCAAAAGATTTGTAAGAGGCCTTGAAATTTTAGAGAAGTCTTTAATAAATCTCCTATTGAAACCAGCGTGACCAAGGAAACCACGAACACCTTTGATGTCCTTAGGACATGGCATTTTCTCAATTGCACCAACCTTAGCTTTGTCCACTTCAATACCCTTCTCAGAAATCTTATGACCCAAGATAATGCCTTCATTAACCATAAAGTGGCACTTCTCCCAATTCAAGACAAGATTCGTTTGTTCACATCTCTGTAAAACTCAATCAAGATTGCTTATACAATCATCAAAAGACTTCCCATAAACAGAGAAGTCGTCCATGAAAACCTCAACAATCTTTTCACGAAAGTAAGAGAATATAGCAGTCATACATCTTTGAAAGGTAGCAGGTGCATTACATAAACCAAAAGGCATACGTCTATAAGAATAAGTTCCAAAGGGACAAGTAAAAGTGGTATTTTCTTGATTAGGTTGAGAAACAGGTATTTGTGAAAAACCAGAGTATCCATCAAGGAAGCAAAAATGTGTGTACTTAGATAATCTTTCAAGCATTTGATCAATAAAAGGCAAAGAGCAATGATCTTTTCTAGTTGCTTTGTTTATTTTTCTAAAATTAATTACCATTCTATAGCATGTAACAATTCTTTGTGAGATAAGTTCATTCTTATCATTAGGAACAACAGTTATACCTCCTTTCTTAGGAACACAAACAACAGGACTTACCCATCTACTATCAGCTATGGGATAAATTATACCTGCTTCTAGAAGTTTTAATATTTCCGTTCTTACCACTTCTTTCATCTTCTGATTTAACCGACGTTGGTGATCAACAATGGGTTTAGCATCAGGTTCCATATTAATTTTGTGCTGACATATTGTGGGACTAATGCCCTTTAAATCATCAAGAGTATATCCAATAGCAGCTCGGTGCTTCCTTAGAACTTTCAATAATATTTCTTCTTCATGTTCTGAAAGTTTAGCACTAATAATATCAGGATATATATTCTTTTCATCAAGATAAGCATATTTCAAAGTGTCTGGCAATTGTTTTAATTCAAACACAGGATCACCTTTAGGTGGAGGAGGACCTCCTACAGTTTCAATAGGAAAATTGTGTTTAAGCAGAGGACGTTGTTCAAAGAAAATCTTATCTATTTCATTTCTTTCATGCATATGTAAATCATTTTCATGGTCTAGCAAATATTGTTCTAGTGGATCAGTAGGTGGCACAGCAATAGAAGCAGGACCAATTAATTCATCTTTACTAGGCAATTCTTTTTCATGAAGTTTTCTACTAAACTTGCAGAAATTAAACTCATGAGATTCATCACCAAAACTAACACCGACAGTTTGTTTCTCACAGTCTATTTTAGCATTAACGGTGTTAAAGAAAGGTCTACCAAAAATAATGGGACATAAGTCATCTTGTGGGGAACCAAGAACAAGGAAATCAGTAGGGTATTTTATTTTCGCACACAAGACTTCAACATCTCTAACAATCCCAATTGGTGATATGGTGTCTCTATTAGCAAGCTTAATAGTGACATCTATTTCTTCTATCTCTGCGGGTGCTATGTCATTCATAATTTCTTGATATAAGGTTTTAAGAAATAACACTCACACTAGCACCTATGTCGCATAAACCATGATAACAGTGATCTCCTATTTTAACTGAGATGATAGGCATGCCAACAACACGTCTATGTTTATCCCTTTTATCAGGTTTAGCAATTCTAGCAGCTTCTTCACACAAATAAATAACATGCCCATCCAAATATTCTTCCAATAGATCTTTAACCATAGCAATACTAGGTTCTACTTTAATTTGTTCATCAGGTTTAGGTATTTAAATATAGCTTTTGTTAACCACAGTTGAAACTTTAGCATGTTCCTTTATCCTTACAGGGAAAGGTGGTTTCTCAATATAAGCAGAAGGAACAACTGGATCAACATTATAAATTATAGTTTCTTCTTTAACTGGTACCGGTTCTTTGATTTCTTCTTTAACAGGTGGGTGATATTTAAACCACTTCTATTTATGGTGATCAACATGAGTAGAAAATGATTCACAAAAGGAGGCTACTATCACAAAGTCAAGTCCACATTTAGTGCTAAACTTTTGAAAAGCATCAGTATCCATAAAAGTTTTAACACAATCTTACTTAAGCTTAATACCTGACTATTTACCTTCCTTGAGTTCCCAATCTTTAGAGTTGTGTTTAATTCTTTCCAAAAGATCCCACCGGAATTCAATAGTATTCTTCATAAAAGAACCAACACAAGAAGTATCAAGCATGGTTTGATCATTACGAGAAAGCCGAGCATAAAAGTTCTGGATAATAATTTCTCTTGAGAGCTCATGATTGGGGAATGAATATAACACTGACTTAAGCCTCCCCCAAGGTAGAGCGATACTTTCTCCTTCACGAGGCCAAAAATTATATATATAATTCCGATCACGATGAACTAGATGCATAGGATAAAATATTTGGTGGAACTCCAATTTCAAACGATTCCAATTCCATGATCCAATATCATCGCAAAGCCTATACCATGCCAATGCTTTTCCCTACAAAGATAAAGGGAAAACCTTTTTCATAACTTCATCTCCAGGCAAACCTGCAAGCTTAAACAATCCACAAATTTGTTCTACATATATTAGGTGCATATCAGGATGTTCAGTTCCATCTCCTGCATAAGGATTAGCTAGCAGTTTTTCAATCATACCCGAAGGAATTTCATATTCAATATTTTCAGTAGGTGCAGTAGGTTGAGGGGTAGCTAATTGTGGTTTCGGACGAGGTGAAGATACCCCGAACAAACCCCTCAAAGGATTCTTTTCCATAGTAACAAGTGACAATAAATTTCAGCACACTACATAAATGTTTCCTTACCAAATTCCACTTACCAAAGGCGGTTCATTCCCCGGCAACAGCGCCAGAAAATAGCCTTGATGACCCACAATTATAGGGGATCAATTTTAGCTCTTTTCGATAAGAGTGTCGAACCCAATGAGGAGCAGAAGGAAATGACAAGTAGTTTTCAGTAAGGTAATGTCTGCAAGTGCTGAAATTGTAAGTAGTGTGGTAGTTTGATAGCAAGATAATTTGTAACGAGCAAGTAACGATAGTAGTAACAAAAGTGCAGCAAGGTAGCCCAATCCTTTTGAGGCAAAGGACAGGCCAAAACGGTCTCTTATGATAATCAAAGCGTTCTTGAGGGTACACGGGAATTTCATCTAGTCACTTTCATCATGTTGGTTTAATTCGTGTTCGCTACTTTGATAATTTGATATGTGGGTGGACCGGTGCTTAGGTGATGTTCTTACTTGAACAAACCTCATACTTATGATTAACCCTCCCGCAAGCATCCGCAACTATGAGAAAAGTATTAAGAATAAATTCTAACCATAGCATTTAACTTTTGGATCCAATCGGTCCCTTACGGAATAGCGCATAAACTGGGTTTTAAGCTTCTGTCACTCTCGCAACCCATCATCTAATTGCTACTCCACAATGCATTCCCTGATGCCCAAATATGGTAAAGTGTAATGTAGTCGATGTTCCCATGGCACCACTAAGGGAATAACAACATACATACTATCGAAATATTGAACACATATCAAATTCACATGATTACTTGCAACATGATTTCTCCCGTGACCTCAAGAACAAAAGTAACTATGCACAAATGATAAACATGCTCATGACCAAAGGAGTATTAAATAGCATAATGGATCTGAACATATAATCTTCCACCCAATAAACCATATAGTAATCAACTACAGGATGTAATCAACACTACTAGTCGCCCACAAGCACCAATCTATAGTTCCGGTAATAAGATTAAACACAAGAGATGAACTAGGGTTTGGCAGATGGTGATGTTGAATATGTTGATGGAGATTGCACTCCCCAAGATGGGAGAGTTCTTGGTGATGATGAGGACGATGATTTCCCCCTCCGGGAGTGAAGTTCCCCCGGTGGAATCGCTCCGCCGGAGGGCAAAAGTGCTCCTGCCCAAGTTCTGCCTCGAGAGGGCAGCGCTCCATCCCGAAAGTCCTCTCCTTATTTTTTTCTAGGTCAAAATGACCTCTATACCAGAAGATGGGCGCCGGAGGTGGGCTTGGGTGAGCACAACCCACCTGGGTGCGCCTGGGCTCCCTGGCGCGTCCAGGTGTGTTGTGCCCACCTGGTGGGCCCCCTCTTGTAGTTATTTGCTCCAATAATTCTTAAATATTCCATAAAAAATCTCCGTGAAAAAATTTCAGCTTGTTTGGAGTTGTGCAGAATAGGTAGCCTGACGTAGCTTTTCCAGGTCCAGATTTCCAGCTGCCGGAATTCTCCCTCTTGGTGTGTACCTTGTAAATTATGAGAGAAAAGGCATTAGAATTACTCCAAAAAGCATTATTATGGATAAAAACATCATAAATAACAGTAAGAAAACATGATGCCGAGAGCATGAAGCTCATTTGTGATATCAGTGAGGCGATCAAATGTGAGTTGGACATTCTCATTATCAGTTCTCTTGAAGCGGTTGAAGAGATTGCGAAGAACGCTAATCCTTGAATCTCTCTGGGTTCAGATGCCTTTGTTGACCTTGCAGAGCCAGTCCCAGACTAGCTTTGTAGTTTCCAGAGCACTCACATGACCATAATGTCCTTTGGTTAGATGACCACAGATGATGTTCTTGGCAGTTGAGTCCAGTTGAATGAACCTCTTGACATCAGTAGCAGTGACACCTTCACTGACCTTGAGAACGCCGTTCTTGAGAACATACCAGAAGTCGACGTTAAGGGCTTCAACATGCATACGCATCTTATTCATCCAGTAGGGGTAATCAGTGCCATCGAAGACAGGGCACACAGGGAGACTTCGATTATCCTTGCAGTTGACATAGCTAAACTCCAGGTGGTTAGACGGAATGACACAGAACAAGGGAGCACCTTGCTCTGATACCAATTTAAACTGCTAGTTATCGACTAGAGGGGGCTTTGAAGACAAACAGTAGCAATGAACCTATTGATATGCAGTGGAAGGTACACTACACTAGGCAAGCCACAGTCAAGTAAGCAATGAAGAGAAAGCACAAAGACTATCAGGAGCTAGGTAGTAAGGATCAGGATGGAAGATAGTATGAAGCCAAAAAACAACAGTGTTCACATAGTGAAGACAATCAGATCATGCAGGGAGGTAATGACTTCACAAAGACAAACTGTAAGTAAGGAGAGGTAAAGGATAGAACCAGTTGCTTGGAGGGGACAAGGATTTGTTGGACCAGTTCCAGTTGCTGTGGCAACTGTACGTGTGGTTAGGGAGGCTGGGATTCAACTCAGAAGACCATGTCTTCACCTTATTCCCCTTGAGCTAAGGACACTTAGTCCTCGCCCAATCACTCTGGTAAGTCTTCAAGGTAGACTTCCAAACCTTCAAGACTTCGTTCAGCGGCAATCCACAATGCACTACTAGGAAAAGGCTAATTAGTGGCACACCTATTTTGGCCATTAATGGCGCACTACAGGTGCGCCACTATCATCACGCCACTAGTAACTAGTACTAGTGGCGCACCCCTGGTGCGCCATTAGTATACTAGACAATAGCGGCGCACTAGGGAGTGCGCCATTAGTATGTCAAACGGTGCGCCATTACTAAGCCTCCCACGGGGCCATATTTACCTTGCGCTCTGGGTTACTAATGGCGCACATCTAGTTAATGCACCACTAGTGTGTTTACTGCAGTGCACCACTAAAGTGCAGTATGATGCGCCACAAGTATGAATACAATAATTTTTTTCTTTTCTGATATTTGCACAGGTTACAAAATATATTACTGCACAGAATATAGACAGCACAACATATAAACAGCAGATTTATCGAATACAATAGAAGATTAGTCTCCGAATACAATTCATCATATTAGTCTCCAAATTTAAAATACCGAACAAAGTTAGAACACTACAAGTCTCGAGACCGCGAGTTAGCATTTATAAAATTGTTTTTAGGTGTATACCTAAAACGGATAACGTTTATTAAAAAAGACATCAAAACATATATTTTTAAACATGTTAATCATGTATTTGAAAAATGTTAAATGAAAAGGTTGACATAGAAACATATATTAAAAATTTAATAATGTATTTAAAAAATGCTAGACATCTATATAAGAATAATGTTTGGCTATGTGCCGCTAGACTATGCCCGTATGCACTTACGTAAATAAGTACGTCGGCATCATTATATAGTTAGAAATGTAAGTATATTGTACTATAATTACGTTGGTTAGTACTTCCTCCATCCCAAAATTCTTGTCTTAGATTTTTCTACATACGGATGTATCCAATACTAAAACGTGATTTGATACATCTGTATTTAGACAAATCTAAGACAAAAAATTTTGGGACGGAGGGAGTACATTGGCGACGGTGGTATGTAGGGCGCACTGTAAAGTTGGCACGATGTTGCTAAAAACGATATAAGAAACTAAACAGAATATGGTGTACTGGTTTCCCATGCGCACACTGTGGTCGAAATCAACCTGAGCCATTGTTTTTTAATTTTATATTTGAGGGGCTCAATACATGAATTAAAAAAGGCGAGGGCTTTTCTGCAAATCTACCATGTGAGAACTATTACAGTGTATGACAGTGGGCCCCGGCCACACTATCGTGCCACGTAGGCAACAGATACGTCAGCGTATGCAAAATGTGATCGTATTTGCACCTCCGTGCAAGTTCGTGGACCAGAAACACGTATCCAATATACTTAAGAAGTTCACCCCCACTACATGATTTATCTCAACATGCAAGCTGTCCACATCAGCAACTAACATGCAGCCAGTGGGAAAAAATAAGGAGAATTGGTCACGTTTAACATGCAAGCTGAAACTCCTTTAAACCCAGTGGGAAAAAATAAGGAGAAAATGATGCAACATATAATGATTATTGTATCTTAATAACCCACATGAGAAATACCTTTGAAGAAGGATAAAACTCATTAGTGAGTTTAGAGAACAATAAATATGTCTTAAGTACTTCCTTTGAAAAACCCGATAGGAAAAATAGAAAGTATGACATACGATCTTTGAGAAGATATTGCCTCATTAAAAACCATTATGAGAAACTTTGAGAGAAAACTCATAAGGAAAAGAGTGCGATTTGATATGTCACTGAAAACTCCTTTAAAACCCAATGGGAAAAATATAAGGAGAAACTGACATGACATATGTGAACACTTGTATCAATATTATCTCATTAAAAACCTTTTATGAGAAACCATGAGGGAAAACTCATGAAGGGAAAAAGAGTATAATATGTGTAATCTGATGATTGTTAACAGGTTATAGTTTGGGAGATTACTCCCCCTGAACTTTGCAAATCTCGAGGATGTCTCATACCAATTTCATTGACATGATCATGCCATTGTGAATAATCTGTTGGATTTTCACAATATTTTCTTTGCAAATTGTTTCCTCACTTTTCTATAATTCATGAGGATAAGTGATCTTCGAGCAATGTGCTTTATGATATTGCTCTTCATATAACCTGTAGGTATTGAGTAACACAAGTGGTAGCATCTTGAAAAAATTAAGTTATGTGATTGTTATGAATCTCAACCACATGATTTTGAGTGTGTTTATCATTCTACTGAGACATGCATATTACGCGATTCTTTTAGATAAAGCAATTATGTCAGAATGATAAGTGGAAATAGTCATTAAAGTCTATTTGGATGACTTTCATGAGAAGACTATTACAGTGAATTCAGTCATTGATATGGCATTATTGGGATCAAATAATGAGCCAATATCATTACATCATATCATGGTCATATCTTGATTTTCCTGATGGAAATGCCCAAGATGAATTGTGAGCATGAGATATACGTTCTTATTTCTTATATCGACCATCTACCTTTTGTTGGGGGTTGCACTCTGGACAAAGATAGCAAATATATTGTCAGGCCTGACGTAGTCTGCAATTATTTGAGTTCGCTGGTGTTAGTGAGACGTAGAACTTTAGATTCTGATATCACTACATTATCACCCCTAGGTATGAATGGATTTGTACCCTATCACGGGTAGTATGACCAAATTGCATGTCTTTTATTGGTATGATATATCCACATTGAACTTCTCTTATATGTCTTGGATATATGTAGACTGATATGTATTTTTGAGAGAATGCTCACGTTGTAAACTTAAGTTAAATTTGGTTGAATCCAAATTTTCCGTCTTGGGATGATTTTGTGTATGTTTAGGTCTTGCATAGACATTGATGATGAGGTCATCAATATACATTGTGGTAATGAAAAGGAAATAAAATTTGAGATTCCTTTATTAAACATGTAACTAATCATCATTATCGAGTAATCCTTTTGAAGAAGGAACTCATTTAGTCCGTAGTACCATATGATTCCGGACTATTTCAACTCATAAGTGACTTATGAAGTTTTACACAAAACTTGTTGCGATTTTCTTTTGGATTCAGAAGTATAAGCCCTTCAGGGACTTCAATAGAGACTTCCGAGATGAGTGATTCATATGAGTATGTAGCCACTACATCCATTAACTGCATGGATAATATTATATTTTTATTGCCAATGATATTTAGTATCGAAACATAATTCTACTCATACCAAGAGGGTATTTTACATCATAATCGATGTCGGGTCTCTGCGTGAACCCTTTTGCTACAAGCCAGCTTTCTCACCACCTCGTTGACTTTGTTTATGAATGAGAAGTTTTTAATATTCCATACGGAAGATACTTATGAGGAGTAGGTATTACTGCGGTAAATACCACTCGTTTGCATAGCGAGTGCTATTCTTCATTACTTGTTTCCTTTTATGTGAACCAATATGAATGCAAGAGGCACTCTACCATGGATTTTCGTCCAGGGCCCAAAAGGTTTAGCAATATTGAGAAGAAATATATGTCGACAAATGTAGTCTTTAGTTTATATGATTCTGATGGAATCACTGAAGTTTGTGGATAATATATTTATTTCTTTTTAACTCCTTGTGATTTCCTACAACAAATGGAGTCAAGGTGTTTCGATGTCCCAGCACCAAAAAACTTGTGCACATTTATGTTGGGCTTTGGATGATGAGCATCCAGTGAGGTGTCTTTCAACTTGATGTTGAATTACATTTACTGGTTGAGGATGTGATTTCCTCTGTTTCGCGGAAGCATATGAGAAGTTATATCTTATATTGTCAGATTTTCTCCCCCTCTTGCTCTCATTTGGGGAGAAGAGTGGTTTATCAGGTACCTTCACTCTTCTGACACTTTACTGCAGGAATATAAAATTTAGTAACACCTTGTCATCAGTAAATGTATGTGGCAGATTTGCAATGTGTTGCAATATATGATTCTCTAAACTTCTAGTTCAGATTCTTTGAGTACATGGATATAAGGATTGAATGTCAATAACATTTCTAATTTATTTCTCGGCATTCTTTGTGGTACTTATCTCCCCCTAATGCCGAAAAATATCCTTATTGCTGATGCAATCAGCATACGGGCTATGAATAACTTTGATTGACGGTAAATTGTTATTCCTCACATAGATCCATAATATTCGTGAGTGCCCATTGATGTATGCTGGAGTGGTGATATCGGTATGTAACCGAATTATCGAAGATGGGAAATACTTTGTTGATTTCCACGTAGTAACTACAAAGGGAAAGTAGTATGATATGCAGTTAGTATGATTTAGATCATATTTACAGTGTGTAAGGCCGTATGTGTCTAGCAAGAGGCTAGTAAATTACAATTCTTTAAGGTTGGTCATGTAATTAATTTCACTATCTTTGATAAGATATTTAACTAAACCATTATGGGTATGTACATAAGGTACTATTGCTCATGAAATGAGTTCAACAACATTGTCCATTCGAACGGGTCTATCCTGTTTTCAGGAGAATTTGTTCTTACTTTGATAAATTGAGCAATTTATTTAGTAAGATCATGCATGGTTGTGTGTGATAAAAACATTTCATGAATGTGTATATGAGTACCATGAAGTATCTAAATTACCCTAGATAATGGTTAAGCAATCCAGACATATCTTTTGAATGTGTTCAAGGAAGAATAAGTGTCCTTCTTAGAATTTTAAGGCGAGAGTGCCTTAAAACTTATTTCCTATGGCACATGCGGTGCACATAAAATCTAATGATTTGGGAAATTTTGTAACTTGATAAGTTGTGACCAACAGGATTGTCAATAATTTTCTAATCATCCCCAAACCATGATGGTTAAGGCTACCAAGCCAATAATTTAATTTATTAAAATCTAGAATATTATTCTGTACGCAAAAATATTGAGTATGACTTGATTCATACATTCAAAATTTATCGAATATCATGTCCGAGAAATAAGATATTAAACATCACACTACTTGTCATACAACAAGTATAGGCTAATAATATTTTGGGATAATTAAGAGATTACATGAGGTCTGCAATATTATGAAAATTTTATTACGCAAACATATCATCGTTGCAATGGAATTCACCAACCCTTTATTGCACTAGATTTTCGATTCTCACCTTCTGATGAAGATTTGAGAACAATCATTTACCAGAATATTTTCTGGTTGTAAGTTTGCAAATTTTTAAAATTTATCCAAATACGTGGTGTGATTTGACTATGTATTTGAGGGTTTGGTAATCATAGGTATAATCTTTGTATAACCTCACGTTTGACAAATTTGAGTGTTGTCTTTGTGATAGTTTGAAAACGATATATTCCCTATTAATAGGTAATTTTGTCTTTGATTGTCTATTAGCCTCCACTTTACTTCATATTCCTCATGGTTCTATTTTGTGACCAATGAATTGCTTAGTATTCTCAGTACTAGCAAGAATTTCAAATAATGTAAATAGCACCCGTTGGGTGAATTTGATGATTTTAAGAAATTTCATGTTTTTCTTCATCCAAAAAAAAATGATAGTACCATCGTAAGAGGACATAAAGTGTATTAAGGCATCTCAACTAGATCTGCATATGAAAATATTTGATCACATGATTTCAACTTGAAGTTGATTAAGTGACATAATTGTGAGCAGTCGTAGACTTGAGGTCTTGAAAAACAAATGGGTGATCATTTGTTGTGTGCTCATAGTAGCATTTTTCTCTAAAGGAATATATTTGAGATAAATGAATATGCATCCATTATATACTTAGTTTGAGAACTAGGTGATGTTTGTGACATATAAAATGCATATGTACATACTTAGGTATTAAGAGCATAGCCATGACACATTTTCCGAAGGTGGAGTTATAGTGGCCACAATGCCATAGATGGATAAATGACTGATGTCATGAATCATCTTAAAATAAACACTCCCACCTAAAATGAATTTAGTGCATTCGAAAATGTCAGCCATGTGTTACATGAAAATGCTCGTGCATTTATTTCATTTACTTCTAGTAATAAGAGATATATATGGATAAAATGATTTGTTTGAGAACAATCGTGGTCAAGGTGATCCTTGGTGAACCTGTGTGTATCCTTCAATAGAACACATGTGATGAAATCATTGCTAATGTTTTGGACTTCATTCTTGAGAAAATATGTGACTTCAGAGTCACTGGCAAAACACATAGGCTTTTCATGTTTATCATTGGTTAGACACTATGAAGTATAACCATAATGTAATGTGGACCTTGCAACAGTGTTGAGACACTTATTCATTGCTATAGATTATGGGAACCATCTTGATCGATGGACGACACTATAATTAGAAATAGTGACATAGGCTCCACCCGCATATATTTTCAATGTAATAGAAGGTAGTTGTCGAAGTATGCAAATATTTGCATAATTTTCCACGACCTATTCAAGCAAAGTGAGGCTTGAATAGCTGATGTTAGCACAAAAATACCATTTTGGCATGTAGCGATTTGCATGAACAATATTTACTACAAAAGTAAAATATTTTAGTGAACAACAACAATTGCTTCAAAGGAGCAATTTTTTTTTAAATGGCTGATGCTTTTATAACCATATGTGTAGACCTCACTTTATATAGGATAACACTTTAAAGATAATCACCAATATGGTGTAGATCTCACAGTAATAGAAAACATAGTCTGACTTTTGTCAGTAGATGTTCATATCTCTATTACCTTATACTATACTATACTATATTTAAGAAAATCACCTTGAAGGTAGTCATATGTCAGAGTGACATGATGTAGACCTTGCAGTAATAGTGGATAGTCTGCAAAATTTGCAGTAGATGCCAGTATTACCTTATGATATCTTGAGGTAGTCACATATAATATTAATATTTGGAAGAGCACTTCGAAGGTAGTCATCTTATCAAAATGACAAGATGTAGACCTCACAATAATGGTGGATAATCTGCAAATAGTGCAGTAGATGTCACCATTACCTTGTGATTCACAAATAAAATTTAGGCATGTCATATGAAGTATGACAATGTATAATTCTTATTTGAATTTCATAAAGATTTGCAAAAAATGATTTATATTGCAAATTCATAATTGTTGTCACAAAAATGCATGGCATAGGGAATATTTGCGGTAAAGACAAAGATATGTCTTATGTAGAAGTTGATAGATGATAACTTGATTAGCATATATATTCCCAAGGCTGCTTTGCATACAGAAACAAGCCTGAGGGCTTAAGTGAGAAATATAGGTCCTCTTTGTTAGTAGACAAAATAGAAGGACCAAAATGCAAATATGCCGATTGGATAAGGTTTCCCAACCTCATCTCTTGTGCGTGCGTGCTGGGCTAATGGCCATTCAAAGACCATCGCCATTGTTGACTACCTAGGGACAACGCTCGCCGGCGTCTTGCCGCATTCTTCTGCCACCGCTGCTGTGAGACTGAAGTCGTTCAGGAGGAGGCCGATGCGCCGCGTGCCGGCTGTGCGCCCTTGCCTGTAGAGGACGCGTACAACTACGCGGTGGATGTGCGCCGTGGCCGGGCTGCGCGCCGGCTGTGCGCCGAGTGGTGGAGGATGCCGTCGTCGCCAAATGCCGAGGTACACACGGCGGGGCTTCTTCCCTTGTTTCCACTAGATGTTTTGTTGATGGTAGTTGCGATGGACGACGAGATTGTCATAGTGGTCGATGGAGAAGGGGGAAAATGTGAACAATAAGTCTGTTGGAGTTTGTTCCTCATCTTCTAATCTTGTACTTGATGTTGATTCTTCTTCTTGATTGAGGATTTCTTCCTCTTTCTGTTAGAGTACCGATCAATCCATCTCACTACGAGCATACGGCGGGTGAAGCGATTTACAAAATAGAACAGTTGTTAGATCCGTGATTGATTGCAAGAACACAAAAACAAATTGAAGAATCTCCTGATCCAATTTTCCTCTTTTGCAGAAGCATGTCTATTGATTCCTGCCATGGAAGGGTTGTGGTTGATCGAATCGGCGGCGATTGAAATTCTCCTATGCTGAAGCCGTGCGCGCTGGATGGAGTCGACATCGCGAGTACAGGGGCAGACGCTAGCGCCGCCGTGACTAATGTCGCCATCTGCGCAAGACTCGATGCTGCAGTCTGCCGCGCGAGATAACGCCGGCAGCGCTGGGAATCGCGCGAGGCGTCGAGGAGGTCTGGCCTAATCGCTCTGTTAGGGCAAGGTGCTGATAACGTGTAGAAATAAAACGAGAGGGAGAGCAAATGATCAAACAGTTGTTTCCCACTTTACAAGGCAGTTAGGATTACAATGTCGGTAACTAAACCGACCTAACAACCGACTTAACAACCAACTTAAGCATTGATTATTAGGATTAAATTAATCCTTAACACACACCTCAGCAAAACGGCCACATCAGAAAGATTATGTTTGTTCGCCTTAAGCCATGTCATCTCTTTTTATATTCTACCAATCGGGCTGGGTGCATGCACCCACTGTACAGGAAGACAAAACGAGACCTCTTCATATTCCATGCACTCTTATATCAAGCTAAATGCGGCACCCACCCACCGTACGGGGAGACAAAATGAGGTCCCCCCATATTCCATCCATTATCACGTCATTCACTGTTCATACGCCCATCTACTGAACTAAAGCCCAGTTCGGCTTCCTCATGACCCCTGCTCCTGCACACATCGCTTCTTCATGCCCCCTGCTCCTGCACACATCTCCATACCAAGATCGAATCTTCTACGTACTAATTACCAGGCATGCTCTTGCTGGCATGAAAAGCAGCAGCGGCGGCGGCGGCGCCGGCAACATCGATTGTAGACTAAACTGTCCAGCTAGACCAGCGAAGGTATGCCAAGAAAATCAATCAAGTTCTTTGCGTAATTTTTTTACAATCCAAGTCAAGAAATCATAATTTAGATTAATTGTAGACTGGTTGGTTTGGTGATCTGATGAATGGGTTTATCTGATCGGACCATAGAGACGATGAGGCGTAATTTTGATTTCTTGAACGATGGAACTCAGGTTTTCCTAGGATGGAACTCAGGTTCATCTATTGCAAATCATGCATGGTGCTGCACCATATAAGACAAACAAAAAGAATCGGATCTACATGGGCATACTGTTTGAGAATGGCATCAGTACGCTCCACACGGTTGATCGGGTGAGAAGCATGATTTAATCAACACTTGCCTCGGTACACACCCCCCCCCCCCCCCCCCCCCCCCCAATACAAGGATGGCCGAGATCGCACGATACCTTTTCATAATCAGGGGCACGATCGACATATTTAGAAAAGTCTTCCCCGCCTCCCCGTATACGGGTACGTCTTGTTTTTTTCTCCGCTGGACCACGCGCACCCTGGACGACCCGCAGCCCACGTACCCTTTTTTTTCTAAACTGATGCAAAAAATAAAATGCGGCGACAAGGATTCGAGCCCGCGAACTAGCGTTCAAGTGTGCCACGCCATATCCACCACGCCACGCCCCATTCTGCGACCAAGTGCATTTTCTGAACCCTTTTCTTCTTTCCTTTTGTTTATTTTCTAATTCGACGAAAAAAGCGCGCGCTAACTGGGAGCTCCTAATCCGCGCGCGCATTAAGCGCCGGTTGGCGCTTCTGGCGCTCGCAAGCGACGGGAAGCGGGCCGGCCCAAAAAAAGGAGGGCCTCCAACAGAAAAATTAAAATCAAATTGGCACGGCGCTCGCAAGCGACGGGAAGCGGGCCAGCCCAAAAAAGGAGGGCTCCCAACAGAAAAATTAAAATCAAATTGGCACGTGCGCCGTCACTCGATCCGCCGACCTCCTGTCTCAAGTTACACAGCGCTAAGCACTCGGCCACAACGGCACATACAGTAGGCTAAATCACTTAATTTCCTTTTTAGGTTCTTCTTTCCTTTTTCGTTTTTTCATTTTTCTTTTCTGTTTTTTCTTTTTTCTTCCTTACATGATGAATTTTTCCAAACTCGTGAACTCTTTTAAAATGGATGAATTTTTTTCATTTTTGACTGAAAAAAAGTTCATCGGATTTGAAAAAAGTTCACAAATTTGAAAAAGATATTCATCGGATTTGAAAGAAGTTCATGGGATTCAAGAAAAAGTTCATCACATATGAAAAAAGTTCATTGATTCTGAAAAAAGTTCATCAAACTTGAAAAAAAAAAAGTACTTCGGAACCAACTCCGGTAAATCGAAACTGTGCTGGTATCACATGGTGTACGTGAACGCATGCATGCAAATGCACGAAAGTGTGCACACATGTGGGCACCGCCAACGTAAGCCACCACGCAAGGATTGAACGAAATCAGACACCAAACCAACGTTGTGTCACGTCCGGCCACTGTTTCGAGGCTTTTTCATCGAGAAAATCGTAGAAAATGCATTGAGCGTGGGAAAAATATGATAACTGGCATACGCGATGCCGATGGTGATGCGAGCGAGTGGAAAAAGTTTCGGGCCATTTGGCGAAGATGAAAAAAAGTACTTCGGAATCCCTCTCCGGCAGATCGATACGTTGCTGGTTGCACAAGGTCTACGTGATCGCAAGCATGCAAGTGCACGAAACTGTGCACACATGTTGGCACGGCCAACGTAGGCCACCACGCAAGGTTTGAACAAAATCGGACACCAAACCAACATTGCGTCACGTTCGGCCATTGTTTCGGGGCTTTTTCATCGGGAAAATCATAGAAAATGCATCGAGCGTCAGAAAAATATGAAAACTAGCTTGCGTGATGCCGACGATGATGCCAGCGTGTGGAAAAAGTTGGGGGCCGATTGGCGCAGCCGAAAAAAAAGTACTTCAGAACCCACTCCGGTAGACCGCAACCGTGCTGGTATCACATGGTGTACGTGATCGCATGCATGCAAGCGCACGAAAGTGTGCACACATGTGGGCACGACCAACGTAGGCCACCACGCAAGGATTGAACGAAATCAGACACCAATCCAACGTTGTGTCACGTCCGGCCACTTTTTCGAGGCTTTTTCACCTAGAAAATCGTACAAAATGCATTGAGCATGGGCAAAATATGCAAACTGGCGTGCGTGATGCCGATGGTGATGCCAGCGAGCGGAAAAAGTTTGGGGCCATTTGGCGAAGATGAAAAAAAAGTACTTCGAAACCCCTCTCCGGCAGATCGATACGTTGCTGGTTGCACAAGGTCTACGTGATCGCATGCATTCAAGTGCACGAAACTGTGCACACATGTTGGCACGGCCCACATAGGACACCACGCAAGGTTTGAACGAAATCGGACACCAAACCAACGTTGCGTCACGTTCGGCCATTGTTTTGGGTTTTTTCATTGGGAAAATCATAGAAAATGCATCGAGCGTCAGAAAAATATGCAAACTGGCTTGCGTGATGCCGACGGTGATGCCAGCATGTGGAAAAAGTTGGGGGACGATTGGCGGAGTCAAAAAAAAGTACTTCAGAACCCACTCCGGTAGACCGCAACTGTACTGGTATCACATGGTGTACGTGATCGCATGCATACAAGCGCACGAAAGTGTGCACACATGTGGGCACGACCAACGTAGGCCACCACGCAAGGATTGAACGAAATCAGACACCAATCCAACGTTGTATCACGTCCGGCCACTTTTTCGGGGCTTTTTCACCCAGAAAATCGTAGAAAATGCATCGAGCGTTGGAAAAATATGCAAACTGGCGTGCGTGATGCCGATGATGATGCCAGCGTGTGGAAAAAGTTTGGGGCTGGTTGGCGGACTCGAAAAAAGAAAGTACTTCAGAACCCACTCCGGTAGACCGCAACCGTGCTGGTATCACATGGTGTACGTGATCGCATGCATGCAAGCGCACGAAAGTGTGCACACATGTGGGCACGACCAACGTAGGCCACCACGCAAGGATTGAACGAAATCAGACACCAATCCAATGTTGTATCACGTCCGGCCACTTTTTCGGGGCTTTTTCACCGGGAAAATCGTAGAAAATGCATCGAGCGTTGGAAAAATATGCAAACTGGAGTGCGTGATGCCGATGATGATGCCAGCGTGTGGAAAAAGTTTGGGGCTGGTTGGCGGACTCGAAAAAAGAAAGTACTTCGGAACCCCCTCCGGTAGACCGAAGCCGTGCTGGTATCATATGGTGTACGTGATCGCATGCATGCAAGTGCATGAAAGTGTGCACACATGTGGGCGCGGCCAACATAGGCGACCACGCACGGTTTGAACGAAATCGTACACTAAACCAACGTTGCGTCACGCCCGGCCACTGTTTCGGGGCTTTTTCACCGGAAAAATCGTACAAAATGCATCGAGCGTTGGAAAAATATGCAAACTGGCGTGCGTGATGCCGATGATGATGCCAGCGTGTGGAAAAAGTTTGGGGCCGGTTGGCGGACTCGAAAAAAGAAAGTACTTCGGAACCCCCTCCGGTAGACCGAAGCCGTGCTGGTATCACATGGTCTACGTGATCGCATGCATGCAAGTGCATGAAAGTGTGCACACATGTGGGCGCGGCCAACATAGGCCACCACGCACGGTTTGAACGAAATCGGACACCAAACCAACGTTGCGTCACGTCCGGCCACTTTTTCGGGGCTTTTTCACCCAGAAAATCGTAGAAAATGCATCGAGCGTTGGAAAAATATGCAAACTGGCGTGCGTGATGCCGATGATGATGCCAGCGTGTGGAAAAAGTTTGGGGCTGGTTGGCGGACTCGAAAAAAGAAAGTACTTCGGAACCCCCTCCGGTAGACCGAAGCCGTGCTGGTATCACATGGTGTACGTGATCGCATGCATGCAAGTGCATGAAAGTGTGCACACATGTGGGCGCGGCCAACATAGGCCACCACGCACGGTTTGAACGAAATCGTACACCAAACCAACGTTGCGTCACGTCCGGCCACTGTTTCGGGGCTTTTTCACCGGGAAAATCATACAAAATGCATCGAGCGTTGGAAAAATATGCAAACTGGCGTGCGTGATGCCGATGATGATGCCAGCGTGTGGAAAAAGTTTGGGGCCGGTTGGCGGACTCGAAAAAAGAAAGTACTTCGGAACCCCCTCCGGTAGACCGAAGCCGTGCTGGTATCACATGGTGTACGTGATCGCATGCATGCAAGTGCATGAAAGTGTGCACACATGTGTGCGCGGCCAACATAGGCCACCACGCACAGTTTGAACGAAATCGGACACCAAACCAACGTTGCGTCATGTCCGGCCACTGTTTCGGGGCTTTTTCACCGGGAAAATCGTACAAAATGCATCGAGCGTTGGAAAAGTATGCAAACTGGCGTGCGTGATGCCGATGATGATGCCAGCGTGTGGAAAAAGTTTGGGGCCGGTTGGCGGACTCGAAAAAAGAAAGTACTTCGGAACCCCCTCCGGTAGACCGAAGCCGTGCTGGTATCACATGGTCTACGTGATCGCATGCATGCAAGTGCATGAAAGTGTGCACACATGTGGGCGCGGCCAACATAGGCCACCACGCACGGTTTGAACGAAATCGGACACCAAACCAACGTTGCGTCACGTCCGGCCACTGTTTCGGGGCTTTTTCACCGGGAAAATCGTAAAAAACGCATCGAGCGTTGGAAAAATATGCAAACTGGCGTGCCTGATGCCGATGATGATGCCAGCGTGTGGAAAAAGTTTGGGGCCGGTTGGCGGACTCGAAAAAAGAAAGTACTTCGGAACCCCCTCCGGTAGACCGAAACCGTGCTGGTATCACATGGTGTACGTGATCGCATGCATGCAAGTGCATGAAAGTGTGCACACATGTGGGCGCGGCCAACATAGGCCACCACGCACGGTTTGAACGAAATTGGACACCAAACCAACGTTGCGTCACGTCCGGCCACTGTTTCGGGGATTTTTCACCGGGAAAATCGTAAAAAATGCATCGAGCGTTGGAAAAATATGCAAACTGGCGTGCGTGATGCCGATGATGATGCCAGCGTGTGGAAAAAGTTTGGGGCCGGTTGGCAGACTCGAAAAAAGAAAGTACTTCGGAACCCCCTCCGGTAGACCGAAACCGTGCTGGTATCACATGGTGTAAGTGATCGCATGCATGCAAGTGCATGAAAGTGTGCACACATGTGGGCGCGGCCAACATAGGCCACCACGCACAGTTTGAACGAAATCGGACACCAAACCAACGTTGCGTCATGTCCGGCCACTTTTTCGGGGCTTTTTCACCAGGAAAATCGTACAAAATGCATCGAGCGTTGGAAAAATATGCAAACTGGCGTGCGTGATGCCGATGATGATGCCAGCGTGTGGAAAAAGTTTGGGGCCGGTTGGCGGACTCGAAAAAAGAAAGTACTTCGGAACCCCCTCCGGTAGACCGAAGCCGTGCTGGTATCACATGGTCTACGTGATCGCATGCATGCAAGTGCATGAAAGTGTGCACACATGTGGGCGCGGCCAACATAGGCCACCACGCACGGTTTGAACGAAATTGGACACCAAACCAACGTTGCGTCACGTCCGGCCACTGTTTCGGGGCTTTTTCACCGGGAAAATCGTAAAAAATGCATCGAGCGTTGGAAAAATATGCAAACTGGCGTGCGTGATGCCGATGATGATGCCAGCGTGTGGAAAAAGTTTGGGGCCGGTTGGCAGACTCGAAAAAAGAAAGTACTTCGGAACCCCCTCCGGTAGACCGAAACCGTGCTGGTATCACATGGTGTACGTGATCGCATGCATGCAAGTGCATGAAAGTGTGCACACATGTGGGCGCGGCCAACATAGGCCACCACGCACAGTTTGAACGAAATCGGACACCAAACCAACGTTGCGTCATGTCCGGCCACTTTTTCGGGGCTTTTTCACCGGGAAAATCGTACAAAATGCATCGAGCGTTGGAAAAATATGCAAACTGGCGTGCGTGATGCCGATGATGATGCCAGCGTGTGGAAAAAGTTTGGGGCCGGTTGGCGGACTCGAAAAAAGAAAGTACTTCGGAACCCCCTCCGGTAGACCGAAGCCGTGCTGGTATCACATGGTCTACGTGATCGCATGCATGCAAGTGCATGAAAGTGTGCACACATGTGGGCGCGGCCAACATAGGCCACCACACACGGTTTGAACGAAATCGGACACCAAACCAACGTTGCGTCACGTCCGGCCACTGTTTCGGGGCTTTTTCACCGGGAAAATCGTAAAAAACGCATCGAGCGTTGGAAAAATATGCAAACTGGCGTGCCTGATGCCGATGATGATGCCAGCGTGTGGAAAAAGTTTGGGGCCGGTTGGCGGACTCGAAAAAAGAAAGTACTTCGGAACCCCCTCCGGTAGACCGAAACCGTGCTGGTATCACATGGTGTACGTGATCGCATGCATGCAAGTGCATGAAAGTGTGCACACATGTGGGCGCGGCCAACATAGGCCACCACACACGGTTTGAACGAAATTGGACACCAAACCAACGTTGCGTCACGTCCGGCCACTGTTTCGGGGATTTTTCACCGGGAAAATCGTAAAAAATGCATCGAGCGTTGGAAAAATATGCAAACTGGCGTGCGTGATGCCGATGATGATGCCAGCGTGTGGAAAAAGTTTGGGGCCGGTTGGCAGACTCAAAAAAAGAAAGTACTTCGGAACCCCCTCCGGTAGACCGAAACCGTGCTGGTATCACATGGTGTACGTGATCGCATGCATGAAAGTGCATGAAAGTGTGCACACATGTGGGCGCGGCCAACATAGGCCACCACGCATAGTTTGAACGAAGTCGGACACCAAACCAACGTTGCGTCATGTCCGGCCACTTTTTCGGGGCTTTTTCACCGGGAAAATCGTACAAAATGCATCGAGCGTTGGAAAAATATGCAAACTGGCGTGCGTGATGCCGATGATGATGCCAGCGTGTGGAAAAAGTTTGGGGCCGGTTGGCGGACTCGAAAAAAGAAAGTACTTCGGAACCCCCTCCGGTAGACCGAAGCCGTGCTGGTATCACATGGTCTACGTGATCGCATGCATGCAAGTGCATGAAAGTGTGCACACATGTGGGCGCGGCCAACATAGGCGACCACGCACGGTTTGAACGAAATCGTACACTAAACCAACGTTGCGTCACGCCCGGCCACTGTTTCGGGGCTTTTTCACCGGGAAAATCGTACAAAATGCATCGAGCGTTGGAAAAATATGCAAACTGGCGTGCGTGATGCCGATGATGATGCCAGCGTGTGGAAAAAGTTTGGGGCCGGTTGGCGGACTCGAAAAAAGAAAGTACTTCGGAACCCCCTCCGGTAGACCGAAGCCGTGCTGGTATCACATGGTCTACGTGATCGCATGCATGCAAGTGCATGAAAGTGTGCACACATGTGGGCGCGGCCAACATAGGCCACCACGCACGGTTTGAACGAAATCGGACACCAAACCAACGTTGCGTCACGTCCGGCCACTTTTTCGGGGCTTTTTCACCCAGAAAATCGTAGAAAATGCATCGAGCGTTGGAAAAATATGCAAACTGGCGTGCGTGATGCCGATGATGATGCCAGCGTGTGGAAAAAGTTTGGGGCTGGTTGGCGGACTCGAAAAAAGAAAGTACTTCGGAACCCCCTCCGGTAGACCGAAGCCGTGCTGGTATCACATGGTGTACGTGATCGCATGCATGCAAGTGCATGAAAGTGTGCACACATGTGGGCGCGGCCAACATAGGCCACCACGCACGGTTTGAACGAAATCGTACACCAAACCAACGTTGCGTCACGTCCGGCCACTGTTTCGGGGCTTTTTCACCGGGAAAATCATACAAAATGCATCGAGCGTTGGAAAAATATGCAAACTGGCGTGCGTGATGCCGATGATGATGCCAGCGTGTGGAAAAAGTTTGGGGCCGGTTGGCGGACTCGAAAAAAGAAAGTACTTCGGAACCCCCTCCGGTAGACCGAAGCCGTGCTGGTATCACATGGTGTACGTGATCGCATGCATGCAAGTGCATGAAAGTGTGCACACATGTGTGCGCGGCCAACATAGGCCACCACGCACAGTTTGAACGAAATCGGACACCAAACCAACATTGCGTCATGTCCGGCCACTGTTTCGGGGCTTTTTCACCGGGAAAATCGTACAAAATGCATCGAGCGTTGGAAAAGTATGCAAACTGGCGTGCGTGATGCCGATGATGATGCCAGCGTGTGGAAAAAGTTTGGGGCTGGTTGGCGGACTCGAAAAAAGAAAGTACTTCGGAACCCCCTCCGGTAGACCGAAGCCGTGCTGGTATCACATGGTCTACGTGATCGCATGCATGCAAGTGCATGAAAGTGTGCACACATGTGGGCGCGGCCAACATAGGCCACCACGCACGGTTTGAACGAAATCGGACACCAAACCAACGTTGCGTCACGTCCGGCCACTGTTTCGGGGCTTTTTCACCGGGAAAATCGTAAAAAACGCATCGAGCGTTGGAAAAATATGCAAACTGGCGTGCCTGATGCCGATGATGATGCCAGCGTGTGGAAAAAGTTTGGGGCCGGTTGGCGGACTCGAAAAAAGAAAGTACTTCGGAACCCCCTCCGGTAGACCGAAACCGTGCTGGTATCACATGGTGTACGTGATCGCATGCATGCAAGTGCATGAAAGTGTGCACACATGTGGGCGCGGCCAACATAGGCCACCACGCACGGTTTGAACGAAATTGGACACCAAACCAACGTTGCGTCACGTCCGGCCACTGTTTCGGGGATTTTTCACCGGGAAAATCGTAAAAAATGCATCGAGCGTTGGAAAAATATGCAAACTGGCGTGCGTGATGCCGATGATGATGCCAGCGTGTGGAAAAAGTTTGGGGCCAGTTGGCAGACTCGAAAAAAGAAAGTACTTCGGAACCCCCTCCGGTAGACCGAAACCGTGCTGGTATCACATGGTGTAAGTGATCGCATGCATGCAAGTGCATGAAAGTGTGCACACATGTGGGCGCGGCCAACATAGGCCACCACGCACAGTTTGAACGAAATCGGACACCAAACCAACGTTGCGTCATGTCCGGCCACTTTTTCGGGGCTTTTTCACCGGGAAAATCGTACAAAATGCATCGAGCGTTGGAAAAATATGCAAACTGGCGTGCGTGATGCCGATGATGATGCCAGCGTGTGGAAAAAGTTTGGGGCCGGTTGGCGGACTCGAAAAAAGAAAGTACTTCGGAACCCCCTCCGGTAGACCGAAGCCGTGCTGGTATCACATGGTCTACGTGATCGCATGCATGCAAGTGCATGAAAGTGTGCACACATGTGGGCACGACCAACATAGGCCACCACGCACGGTTTGAACGAAATTGGACACCAAACCAGCGTTGCGTCACGTCCGGCCACTGTTTCGGGGCTTTTTCACCGGGAAAATCGTAAAAAATGCATCGAGCGTTGGAAAAATATGCAAACTGGCGTGCGTGATGCCGATGATGATGCCAGCGTGTGGAAAAAGTTTGGGGCCGGTTGGCAGACTCGAAAAAAGAAAGTACTTCGGAACCCCCTCCGGTAGACCGAAACCGTGCTGGTATCACATGGTGTACGTGATCGCATGCATGCAAGTGCATGAAAGTGTGCACACATGTGGGCGCGGCCAACATAGGCCACCACGCACGGTTTGAACGAAATCGGACACCAAACCAACGTTGCGTCATGTCCGGCCACTTTTTCGGGGCTTTTTCACCGGGAAAATCGTACAAAATGCATCGAGCGTTGGAAAAATATGCAAACTGGCGTGCGTGATGCCGATGATGATGCCAGCGTGTGGAAAAAGTTTGGGGCCGGTTGGCGGACTCGAAAAAAGAAAGTACTTCGGAACCCCCTCCGGTAGACCGAAGCCGTGCTGGTATCACATGGTCTACGTGATCGCATGCATGCAAGTGCATGAAAGTGTGCACACATGTGGGCGCGGCCAACATAGGCCACCACACACGGTTTGAACGAAATCGGACACCAAACCAACGTTGCGTCACGTCCGGCCACTGTTTCGGGGCTTTTTCACCGGGAAAATCGTAAAAAACGCATCGAGCGTTTGAAAAATATGCAAACTGGCGTGCCTGATGCCGATGATCATGCCAGCGTGTGGAAAAAGTTTGGGGCCGGTTGGCGGACTCGAAAAAAGAAAGTACTTCGGAACCCCCTCCGGTAGACCGAAACCGTGCTGGTATCACATGGTGTACGTGATCGCATGCATGCAAGTGCATGAAAGTGTGCACACATGTGGGCGCGGCCAACATAGGCCACCACACACGGTTTGAACGAAATTGGACACCAAACCAACGTTGCGTCACGTCCGGCCACTGTTTCGGGGATTTTTCACCGGGAAAATCGTAAAAAATGCATCGAGCGTTGGAAAAATATGCAAACTGGCGTGCGTGATGCCGATGATGATGCCAGCGTGTGGAAAAAGTTTGGGGCCGGTTGGCAGACTCGAAAAAAGAAAGTACTTCGGAACCCCCTCCGGTAGACCGAAACCGTGCTGGTATCACATGGTGTACGTGATCGCATGCATGAAAGTGCATGAAAGTGTGCACACATGTGGGCGCGGCCAACATAGGCCACCACGCACAGTTTGAACGAAATCAGACACCAAACCAACGTTGCGTCATGTCCGGCCACTTTTTCGGGGCTTTTTCACCGGGAAAATCGTACAAAATGCATCGAGCGTTGGAAAAATATGCAAACTGGCGTGCGTGATGCCGATGATGATGCCAGCGTGTGGAAAAAGTTTGGGGCCGGTTGGCGGACTCGAAAAAAGAAAGTACTTCGGAACCCCCTCCGGTAGACCGAAGCCGTGCTGGTATCACATGGTCTACGTGATCGCATGCATGCAAGTGCATGAAAGTGTGCACACATGTGGGCGCGGCCAACATAGGCCACCACGCACGGTTTGAACGAAATTGGACACCAAACCAACGTTGCGTCACGTCCGGCCACTGTTTCGGGGCTTTTTCACCGGGAAAATCGTAAAAAATGCATCGAGCGTTGGAAAAATATGCAAACTGGCGTGCGTGATGCCGATGATGATGCCAGCGTGTGGAAAAAGTTTGGGGCCGGTTGGCAGACTCGAGAAAAGAAAGTACTTCGGAACCCCCTCCGGTAGACCGAAACCGTGCTGGTATCACATGGTGTACGTGATCGCATGCATGCAAGTGCATGAAAGTGTGCACACATGTGGGCGCGGCCAACATAGGCCACCACGCACAGTTTGAACGAAATCGGACACCAAACCAACGTTGCGTCATGTCCGGCCACTTTTTCGGGGCTTTTTCACCGGGAAAATCGTACAAAATGCATCGAGCGTTGGAAAAATATGCAAACTGGCGTGCGTGATGCCGATGATGATGCCAGCGTGTGGAAAAAGTTTGGGGCCGGTTGGCGGACTCGAAAAAAGAAAGTACTTCGGAACCCCCTCCGGTAGACCGAAGCCGTGCTGGTATCACATGGTCTACGTGATCGCATGCATGCAAGTGCATGAAAGTGTGCACACATGTGGGCGCGGCCAACATAGGCCACCACACACGGTTTGAACGAAATCGGACACCAAACCAACGTTGCGTCACGTCCGGCCACTGTTTCGGGGCTTTTTCACCGGGAAAATCGTAAAAAACGCATCGAGCGTTGGAAAAATATGCAAACTGGCGTGCCTGATGCCGATGATGATGCCAGCGTGTGGAAAAAGTTTGGGGCCGGTTGGCGGACTCGAAAAAAGAAAGTACTTCGGAACCCCCTCCGGTAGACCGAAACCGTGCTGGTATCACATGGTGTACGTGATCGCATGCATGCAAGTGCATGAAAGTGTGCACACATGTGGGCGCGGCCAACATAGGCCACCACACACGGTTTGAACGAAATTGGACACCAAACCAACGTTGCGTCACGTCCGGCCACTGTTTCGGGGATTTTTCACCGGGAAAATCGTAAAAAATGCATCGAGCGTTGGAAAAATATGCAAACTGGCGTGCGTGATGCCGATGATGATGCCAGCGTGTGGAAAAAGTTTGGGGCCGGTTGGCAGACTCGAAAAAAGAAAGTACTTCGGAACCCCCTCCGGTAGACCGAAACCGTGCTGGTATCACATGGTGTACGTGATCGCATGCATGAAAGTGCATGAAAGTGTGCACACATGTGGGCGCGGCCAACATAGGCCACCACGCACAGTTTGAACGAAGTCGGACACCAAACCAACGTTGCGTCATGTCCGGCCACTTTTTCGGGGCTTTTTCACCGGGAAAATCGTACAAAATGCATCGAGCGTTGGAAAAATATGCAAACTGGCGTGCGTGATGCCGATGATGATGCCAGCGTGTGGAAAAAGTTTGGGGCCGGTTGGCGGACTCGAAAAAAGAAAGTACTTCGGAACCCCCTCCGGTAGACCGAAGCCGTGCTGGTATCACATGGTCTACGTGATCGCATGCATGCAAGTGCATGAAAGTGTGCACACATGTGGGCGCGGCCAACATAGGCCACCACGCACGGTTTGAACGAAATTGGACACCAAACCAACGTTGCGTCACGTCCGGCCACTGTTTCGGGGCTTTTTCACCGGGAAAATCGTAAAAAATGCATCGAGCGTTGGAAAAATATGCAAACTGGCGTGCGTGATGCCGATGATGATGCCAGCGTGTGGAAAAAGTTTGGGGCCGGTTGGCAGACTCGAAAAAAGAAAGTACTTCGGAACCCCCTCCGGTAGACCGAAACCGTGCTGGTATCACATGGTGTACGTGATCGCATGCATGCAAGTGCATGAAAGTGTGCACACATGTGGGCGCGGCCAACATAGGCCACCACGCACAGTTTGAACGAAATCGGACACCAAACCAACGTTGCGTCATGTCCGGCCACTTTTTCGGGGCTTTTTCACCGGGAAAATCGTACAAAATGCATCGAGCGTTGGAAAAATATGCAAACTGGCGTGCGTGATGCCGATGATGATGCCAGCGTGTGGAAAAAGTTTGGGGCCGGTTGGCGGACTCGAAAAAAGAAAGTACTTCGGAACCCCCTCCGGTAGACCGAAGCCGTGCTGGTATCACATGGTCTACGTGATCGCATGCATGCAAGTGCATGAAAGTGTGCACACATGTGGGCGCGGCCAACATAGGCCACCACACACGGTTTGAACGAAATCGGACACCAAACCAACGTTGCGTCACGTCCGGCCACTGTTTCGGGGCTTTTTCACCGGGAAAATCGTAAAAAACGCATCGAGCGTTGGAAAAATATGCAAACTGGCGTGCCTGATGCCGATGATGATGCCAGCGTGTGGAAAAAGTTTGGGGCCGGTTGGCGGACTCGAAAAAAGAAAGTACTTCGGAACCCCCTCCGGTAGACCGAAACCGTGCTGGTATCACATGGTGTACGTGATCGCATGCATGCAAGTGCATGAAAGTGTGCACACATGTGGGCGCGGCCAACATAGGCCACCAGGCACGGTTTGAACGAAATCGGACACCAAACCAACGTTGCGTCACGTCCGACCACTGTTTCGGGGCTTTTTCACCGGGAAAATCGTAAAAAATGCATCGAGCGTTGGAAAAATATGCAAACTGGCGTGCGTGATGCCGATGATGATGCCAGCGTGTGGAAAAAGTTTGGGGCCGGTTGGCGGTCTCGAAAAAAGAAAGTACTTCGGAACCCCCTCCGGTAGACCGAAACCGTGCTGGTATCACATGGTGTACGTGATCGCATGCATGCAAGTGCATGAAAGTGTGCACACATGTGGGCGCGCCCAACATAGGCCACCACGCACAGTTTGAACGAAATCGGACACCAAACCAATGTTGCGTCATGTCCGGCCACTGTTTCGGGGCTTTTTCACCGGGAAAATCGTAAAAAATGCATCGAGCGTTGGAAAAATATGCAAACTGGCGTGCGTGATGCCGATGATGATGCCAACGTGTGGAAAAAGTTTGGGGCCGGTTGGCGTACTCGAAAAAAGAAAGTACTTCGGAACCCCCTCCGGTAGACCGAAACCGTGCTGGTATCACATGGTGTACGTGATCGCATGCATGCAAGTGCATGAAAGTGTGCACACATGTGGGCGCGGCCAACATAGGCCACCACGCACGGTTTGAACGAAATCAGACACCAAACCAACGTTGCGTCACGTCCGGCCACTGTTTCGGGGCCTTTTCACCTGGAAAATCATAGAAAATGCATCGAGCGTGGGAAAAATATGCAAACTGGCGTGCGTGATGCCGATGATGATGCCAGCGTGTGGAAAAAGTTTGGGGCCGGTTGGCAGACTCGAAAAAAGAAAGTACTTCGGAACCCCCTCCGGTAGACCGAAACCGTGCTGGTATCACATGGTGTACGTGATCGCATGCATGCAAGTGCATGAAAGTGTGCACACATGTGGGCGCGGCCAACATAGGCCACCACGCACAGTTTGAACGAAATCGGACACCAAACCAACGTTGCGTCATGTCCGGCCACTTTTTCGGGGCTTTTTCACCGGGAAAATCGTACAAAATGCATCGAGCGTTGGAAAAATATGCAAACTGGCGTGCGTGATGCCGATGATGATGCCAGCGTGTGGAAAAAGTTTGGGGCCGGTTGGCGGACTCGAAAAAAGAAAGTACTTCGGAACCCCCTCCGGTAGACCGAAGCCGTGCTGGTATCACATGGTCTACGTGATCGCATGCATGCAAGTGCATGAAAGTGTGCACACATGTGGGCGCGGCCAACATAGGCCACCACACACGGTTTGAACGAAATCGGACACCAAACCAACGTTGCGTCACGTCCGGCCACTGTTTCGGGGCTTTTTCACCGGGAAAATCGTAAAAAACGCATCGAGCGTTGGAAAAATATGCAAACTGGCGTGCCTGATGCCGATGATGATGCCAGCGTGTGGAAAAAGTTTGGGGCCGGTTGGCGGACTCGAAAAAAGAAAGTACTTCGGAACCCCCTCCGGTAGACCGAAACCGTGTTGGTATCACATGGTGTACGTGATCGCATGCATGCAAGTGCATGAAAGTGTGCACACATGTGGGCGCGGCCAACATAGGCCACCAGGCACGGTTTGAACGAAATCGGACACCAAACCAACGTTGCGTCACGTCCGACCACTGTTTCGGGGCTTTTTCACCGGGAAAATCGTAAAAAATGCATCGAGCGTTGGAAAAATATGCAAACTGGCGTGCGTGATGCCGATGATGATGCCAGCGTGTGGAAAAAGTTTGGGGCCGGTTGGCGGACTCGAAAAAAGAAAGTACTTCGGAACCCCCTCCGGTAGACCGAAACCGTGCTGGTATCACATGGTGTACGTGATCGCATGCATGCAAGTGCATGAAAGTGTGCACACATGTGGGCGCGGCCAACATAGGCCACCACGCACAGTTTGAACGAAATCGGACACCAAACCAATGTTGCGTCATGTCCGGCCACTGTTTCGGGGCTTTTTCACCGGGAAAATCGTAAAAAATGCATCGAGCATTGGAAAAATATGCAAACTGGCGTGCGTGATGCCGATGATGATGCCAACGTGTGGAAAAAGTTTGGGGCCGGTTGGCGTAGTCGAAAAAAGAAAGTACTTCGGAACCCCCTCCGGTAGACCGAAACCGTGCTGGTATCACATGGTGTACGTGATCGCATGCATGCAAGTGCATGAAAGTGTGCACACATGTGGGCGCGGCCAACATAGGCCACCACACACGGTTTGAACGAAATCAGACACCAAACCAACGTTGCGTCACGTCCGGCCACTGTTTCGGGGCCTTTTCACCTGGAAAATCATAGAAAATGCATCGAGCGTGGGAAAAATATGCAAACTGGCTTGCATGATGCTGACGGTGATGCCAGCGTGTGAAAAAAGTTTGGGGCCGGTTGGCGGAGTCAGAAAAATTAGCAACTTGGCATGCGTGATGCCGACGGTGTTGCTAGCGTGTGGAAAAAAAGTACTTCGGAACCCTCTCTCCAGTAGACAAAGTTGGATAAATCAACGTAGTTGTCAAAAAATATACCTACTGGCAGGTCCAGGTTTATATAGCCCGGCGCGGCATAGGAGTCGAACTCCTCTGTTACATATCCATCCTGCCCGTTGGACCTCGCCGCTGGGCCCGTAGTGGTCGATTTCACCGCCCGAGTCGCATTGTTGTGCTTGATTTGTGTGAAAAAATATACCTACTGGCAGGTCCAGGTTGCTGGTCGGGCATTTTTTTTCACTTTTTTCCTTCAAACAACACAAATACAGTACAATGAACAAACATGGACAGATTATTCAACCAAGAGCGGATGTGCTACAAAAATGATGATGAAAGAGGGAAAATGGTACTGGGGTTGAAGACCTTCACAGTTCAAATATAACTCCATCTCCAAGGATGGAAACATGTTGGTTTAGAGAATAAAATATATGCCTACAGTAACAAATGAGCAGAAAGTAATGCAGGGAAGAATGAGTGGGGATAATATACGGGATAATATACATAATATCTACCATTGACTAGGCCACCTCAGAGAATAGGGCATAAGTAACACTGGCGGGTCCAGCTTGCTGGTCGGCTTTTTTTTCACACTTTTCCTTTAAACAACACATATACAATACAGTGAACAAAAAAATATATGAGAATACAGCATGATTTAAACAGCACATATACAGTACAGTGAACAAACAAAAAATGAGAATACAGCATGTTAAAACTGTGGACTCCTTCACACGAAACATTACAGTAATCATGGCAATTAATTCACTACATAGGATAGATGTCCACATAAATATGTTGACAATCATAATTCAGTACATACAATAGATGTTCACATAATTATTTCGAGAAACATAAACAAAACACTTATTAAGTTTTCTGGCGCCGGACACATGTTTACATAAATAAATAACAATTTCCAACATGACTCGTGCAACCAGTTTTCTTCTTCCCACGATCGAAGCCACTTCTCTACGCCCGGTACCTGAAAGAAATATAAAGAACGCTTGTGATAAAATATAGTTGGTAAAACCGAACACACAACATAACTGAAATAAAAATGTAAAACTTACTTCTCGTTTAGACTACATGTCGCCTTGTTATGACCTACAAAATGACAAAGACTGCACAACGGACCACTTTTCTTCTCTCTAAAATCTTTAGGTCTACCATTTTTCGTAACGTCAGGGCCACCCTTTGACCGGCCTTTCTTAGGTGCACCCTTCGTCGAAACTTTCTCAGGATCACGTATACCTGTTGCACCTTCTTCCGCTTGAATTGCCTGCTTGAATTACCTCTGCATATTTTTCTCGATATGCCACGAGCAAATACGATGGAGCACATCTGAAAGGACACTCCGGATCGCTCGGAGCATTGCAGCGTCACCGTCTGTGATAATTGACTTTGGCTTCTGCTGACAGTTTGCCCTCATAAAAGTCTGGAGCAGCCACACATACGTCGCTTCGGTCTCGTCGGAAACAATGGCGCACCCAAAAACTGTTGTGCAACGGTGGTTATTAACACCGACGAAGGGGACGAACGGCATACCATATCTGTTCATCTTATACGTGTTGTCAAACACGACCACATCTCCGTAGTCCTGATAATCCCTCCACGACTGTGCATCGCACCAGAACATACACTTCAACCGCCCTTCCTTATCTAGCTCGTACTCGAAGAAGAAGTCTGGGTCCTTCGCCTGTCTGCTCCTCATAATGCCCACTGCCGTCTCAGCATCACCCTTTGCTATGAGCTTCATCTTCTCTCTGCAGCAAAGATTGTACACGTCCCGCCTAATAAGTCCGCATTTGTCGTACGAACCGTACCTACTGATGAAGTTGTCCACAATTATATGCTTCCTGATTCCAGCCCCTTGCATAGCCAGTATCTCTGCCCTCGTGCCATCTCCAATCCGTTTGTGTGACCACAAAAAAGGAACCTCGTCGGGTCGAGCCATCGCGTGGTTGTGATCATCCACGAATGACGCGATGAACCAAACTCCTCGTGCCCTGTCCAATTTCACCACCATCTGCGCACCGCACTCGCATCGAGTCTCGGGTCTAAGCCTGCGGGTGCGACCCTCCATGGTTATGAATTTCCTCTGCCTTCTCCCTGCCCTAGAGCAGACAAACCGCCTGAACCGTATTATTCCTGAAGCACCTTCCCTCGTTTCACCTTCTCTCTCCTGATGCTGAACCCATGTTCTTTGGCGTGCCTGTTGTAGAATATATATGCATCCCCTTGTGACCGAAAAGTCATAGCCATGACCTTCCAATGTGTCTCCAACACGCGCTGCTGGTATTGAGCCTCCTCAATGTCCATCTCTGCTTCGTCGTCACCACCATCAGGACCATCTGAACCCTCCTACAAAATTACATATGAAACTATGTCAGTGTTTATGATCTATTACAAACTACCGCGCGCGGTACAAAATGTTTGAACAAACCTGGCTCAAGTTATCGGCCCACGATTCTTCAAAATTATTTTGCTCATTCCCAACGTCCACATCTTCCTGTAAATTAAAAACACAGACAAATTATTACACATATGGTACTCTGCCAATTGAAAACTGGAATCAAATAAACTTCACTTACGTTTTCACTGTCTGCACCATGTTCATTATTTGAAAAATCCTCTGAAGGTAAGATATCATATGATGACCATGAATCGTTATCGCTGCTGTCATCTTCTTCATTACTATGATCGTTATCGGTCCGACCGACATCATTTGTACCATTATCATCAGCCGTAAATGAGATTTCTTCGTCCATTTAAACACACGTTACTACCAACACTGCACATAATTGTAAAACACATTATCCCACGTTATATTCTACCATACGGCTAGAACAAGAACTGGAAGCTTAGTAGAGATCCAATCTTTGGCCAGTGCAAGAAACAAAACTGAAGCAGAGAGAGCACTGGGATTTATGTAGAACTAGAATTTATTTGTTTTCTTGGTACCAAACACAATTAAAACCACTCTAGAACCACCACCTTAATGGCGAGCGTGCAGTGTAAGTGAACACAAACATCCATCTACTGATGAATGGCAAGTACAGCACCACCGTTGTGTACATCTTAACACAGTTGAAGACCACAAGAATTCATAGTGGGGACTGAACCGAAAGTGGACAGTGAGGAAATTGGTAACACTAAACTTCAGGTGAAGAACAAAGTACCAAACATGCAGTGCTGGTGACAAACCTTCAGCGGTGGTGTCGATGTCGTCCGTCAACGCCGATGGGGCCTTCAGGCACGGGCCTCCGGCGTGATTCAAGACGGCGGTGACGTGGAAGACAACGAATCCACAAACAGGAGTACCTGACGGATCCGCGGCGGCGGACGAGTTAGGTCAACGTCGGCGTATTGGACGAGTGTTGTACGCGCCGTGGGATGTCCGGACGGTTACAGGCGGCGGACGCGGTGTCGTTGCGGAAGATGGCGACGTCCAAGACGTGGCCGGCCACTTCCTTAACCGGCGACCGAGACGTGGGAGACGACGGGGTTGCAACCGCCGGCGTGGGAGATCCGGATGGTTACAGGCGGCGTCGATGCGGAGAACGGCGACGTCCAACGCCGGGCCGGCCACCGGCGACGGCGGTCTTCCCCTCCACAGCCCACCCGCGACGATCCAGATCAGCCGCCGCCTGATTGCCGTGCGCCAGGCCTGATCGATCAGCGGGTCTCGGGCGGCAGGCTGGATCGATCGACTGGTCGTCCAAGTTTTATTTTCTTCTTACTAACGTGTATTGTTTTACCTCAAAAAAAAAACTAACGTGTATTCGTATGACCGGGATTGTACGTCTACAGTACGAGGTGGGTATACATTTCTTTCGTATGACCCTTCTGCCCTTCTACGTTTTGTTGGGGGGGGGGGGGGGGGGTGTACCGAAGCACTCATCTTTAATCAATAGTGAGCTTCATGATTTATAAGCGACCTTCTTTTTCTAAAAAATCAAACTACGAGAGAATTTATGTTTTATTTTTTCCTTGGAAGCTATGTTTTCCATAAATGCACAACTACAGCTTTGTTATTGTTGTTTTAGGTTTAACCAAGCATTGAGATGTCTCTGTTTAACAGAGTTTTTGTCTCATCACCTCAGTGATATATAGTCCAGGAAAGATATTAATTAGAAGAAATCATATGCACATATTTTTGGTCTTTCATCAAGTTTTCTCTAGATGCTTACGCCAAAGATAATTTCTTCCAAACAAAATTCTTTGTCATCAACTTATACTACGTTTTCATAAAAACTCTTGTGTTTTTAAACATCATTTTTTTTAGTGATTCCCGCAGCAACGCGTGGGGTATCATCTAGTTTTATAAGTTTGTGTACCAAACTAACCATCACATGCAAGTTCTATGAGTAAGATTGTATTTACCTCAATTTATTTCCCAGCACTCCGGCCGGGGCCCTCCATGCTCCGTGCTGCTCCTGCATGCGCTGCCGCGCATTTCCGCCGCTGGCGCTGGTCCTCCATTTGCTGGCCCCTGCACTGCCGCGCGCGCGTTTTGCCTATCTCAGTGCCGTCCTTCCTCGGGTTAAGGACGAGCTTGACATAGCAGAGTTTTGAACATGGGGCACAAAATTCTGAGCTACCACATACTGTAGATTATTATGGGATTCACTCGATCTGGCTTCTACTAACTTTCAGCATGGCAGATTCGTGGCCAGCAAACTCAAGTCGGCTCGATGGTCGGCGCCTCGACGGTGAGGTGAGTTTTTTCCTTTTGGATTTTTTGACGTTACGAACAGTGATGCGATTTGCTGCAACCATGCATGTTTTATTTACCGAAAAAGGGTTTCCCTCCGCTTTGTATTACAAAGCAACCAACTGAACCATACAGGAATAGGTTTTGGGACGGAAGCAGCACAGTCACGCCCAAAAAAAACGAAAGAGAAAGAGCAAAAGAAAGAAATGCCGACAACGGCGGATCAACAAAACGAACAAGCCTCGCGATCGCTACGCCCACCGAAATCTTCCACTAGGCTCCAAGACTCTGAAGCGCAGGCACCTATCAACACCTCTCAGAAGGATCGCGACGATGACAACGCTGCTGCCAACGAGTTGAGAGGAAGGGTAGCCCCCGACGCCCTCCCGAAAGGTCAGGTGGCACCCACAGGCGCCAACGCGACGGAGTCGGCCAAGCCGACAGGGGTTTCCCCCAATCCCAGCCCGCACCTCGGGCGCTCCGGAGCCTGCCACCAAACCAACCACCACCCTGCGCCAACGCAGTCTTGAGGCCCCCACACCGTCTCACCACGGCACACGCGAAGTGAGGACAACACGGCGAAGAATCAGAGCCGGGACTAGGGCAACAGCACTGTCGGCACGCGGGAGGTCCCCACCTCCACCGTCGGGACTGTAGCCGTTCGGATGCAATAGCAGGAGCACACCAGGCCTGTGGGCCCATAGGCCCGGCCGAGCCCTCGTAGGCCCGTAAAGCTCCCGCCCATGCGCTGCTGCCGGCACGCCGTCGGCGCCGCCACACCTCCTCCTCACCGGGCCGCAGACAACAAGGCCATGCCGGGGGGCGGCCCGCTAGGACCCAGATGGGGCCCGCCGGGCCCAGATTTGGGCCAGGGGCGCGACGCCGGCCACCCAGCTCCACCACGCCGCCCCGCTGCCAAGGAGCGGCGCCGAAACTACGCCTGCCGCAGGGCCACCGCACCGCAGCCAAACCGAGGAGCACCACCGCTGCCTCCCTGCCCCGGGAAGGGAGCACGTGCGCGCGGGGACAAGAAGGCCCGCCGCCGCCGACACCACCCGGGCCAGCGTCGGGGGCGTCCGCCGGCGGCGGCGGGGGGAGACGGGGGAGGAGGGAGCCCGCGGGAGAGGAGCTCGAGCTCCGCCCCGGCTACCTCCCAAGGAGGCGGCGCGAGGCGGATCTGGACGGGTGAAGGAGGGGGCGGAAGGGGACGGTGGCGGGGGGCTAGGCCGGCGGCGATGGGAGGGGAGAAGGGGGAACCCTAGTCGCCTCGCAGGGAGGAGGAACGGGAGGGGATCGGCGGTCCCTGGGCTGTTTGCTTTCGCATGTTTTATTTATTCTGTACCCACGTGTAAAATGGTGCAATATTATTCTGGATGTATACTACAAAGAGTTTCTCCAATGTAGCGGACATGTTTCTTTGCCCTTCACTTATTTGGGTATTACCGATTCACTATCGCAAACTATCCAATAAAGGTGGAAATGCATCGAAGATCGAATTGAAAAGAAACTTAGTTGTTGGAAGGGCAAGTTAATGTCGTACGGTGGTAGGCTGGTGCTCATTAACTCAGTACTTACTAGTATGTCGATGTTCCTGCTATCCTTCTCTAAGGTGCCCAAAGGGGTACGGAAGAGGATATATTTCTTTTGATCTCGATTCTTCTAGCAGTTAGATGAGGCCAAGAAGAAATATCGCCTAGCACAATGGGATATATTATGCCGACCTAAGGATCGGGGAGGGCTCGTTATTGAGAACCTGGAAATTAAGAACAAATGCCTAATGAGTAAATGGCTCTATAGGTTACCAGTAGAACATGACGGTATGTGGGCACAGATATTACACAACAAATACTTGCAATCGAAAACTCTTGCCCAAGTAACAGCAAGGCCTAATGATTTGCCATTTTGGAAGGGATTTATGAGAACAAAAGACTTGTTCTTTCGTAGGACCAAATTCCTTCTTGGTAATGGGATGACAACAAGATTTTGGAAGGATACATGGCTAGCGGAGATGCCATTAGCCACGCAGTATCCAAGCCTTTATAATATTGTGCAGCGTAAGGAGGTTTATGTAGGAACAGTATTACAATCGGCACCCTTGAATATTCAGTTTAGGCGATCTTTGGTGGGAGTTAGATGGAATGCCTGGATTCATTTGGTTCGGAGATTGATGGATGTTCAATTATTCGACCAACCGGACTCCATACACTGGAAGTTGGCTCGTAACGGTGTGTTTACAGTCAAATCCTTTTATATGGACCTTATTAACTCTGGCCCAATCCCGAGATCGATTCATATTTGGAAGGTTAAGGTACCCTTACGTATTAAAATCTTTATGTGGTTTGTTCACAAGCAGGTGATACTCACTAAAGATAATTTGTTAAAGCGAAGATGTGTAGGCAGTTCACGGCGATGTTTTTGTGATCACGATGAAACAATTCAACATCTCTTCATAAATTGCCTTCTCGCAAAATTACTTTGGCACACAATTCATATAGCCTTTAACATCGTCCCTCCAGTTAGCATTGAATCGTTATTTGGGACGTGGTTAGCTGGGGTGGAAAGTATCACTGCGGCGCGTATTCGAATTGGAATATGTGCACTTATGTGGGCTATATGGAACTGAACGAATAATATGATTTTTAACAGACAACATATTTTAAACTTCTTGCAGATCATCTTCAGAGCTACGACATAGATCCGTAAGTGGTCCCTACTCACTCCTACGGACTCCAGGGAGCCACTGGTTACTGGGTGCAACCAATGGGAGATAGTAGCATGGGCTATTTTCAACCAGTTTGGTTGGCGGTTGCATAACAGGATAGGAGTCTGGGATCCTAGTCCTTTTCGACATACCGGTTTAGGCATTGAGATCTTTATATTTATTTTGATTTTGATTTGCTCACTATGTGAGCTGTAATACTTTCGAGACTTTGTATTATTTTTAGACCTTGTATGGTTGCATGCATCGATCAGATGCAGAGGCCGGGGGCAAGCCTCCTTTTCCAAAAAAAGAAAGCAAACATGCATGTTTCTATAATGTTAGATCCTTTGGGCACGTATGTTGGATCCGTGATGTTTTTTAATTGCAAACGTGACAAAGGATCCAACATATAAATATGCGTCTTTGGGCACATATGTTCTCTGTGAATCCTACAAAGACGCATTTTTATGTTTTGCTGCAAACAAATATGGATTTGTAGCATAGGTTGCTTTTTTTTATAGATGGGTGCGTTGAAATAGTGCAACCTTTTTATTGTGGGGGAAATAGTGCAACCTTATTTCCCCAAGTTGCACATATTCATAGAGAAATATTGCTAAAACATGTTGCATTCTTAAGAATGTGGCACGAAAATGTTTCATTGATCGGACGCATGAGATTTTCCGGGAAAATTGATCCAGCTGCTGGGACTGGTTGATAACCACCAGCGAGCTAAATCCTAGGGCTGACCCACAAATCATATGTGCATTCTTGTTCCAAGATAGGATAGAGCTACAAAAGGTGAACTCGAGGGCAATGCTACTTGATAAAGCTGCATATATAGCCCAACGTCCTTGCACTGTGTTCATCGTTTCGATGCAAAGACCAGGACTTTGTTCCCCTTTTCTAAAAAAATAACCCAAGGCCCTGCCATTGTCTCTTTCGGACAAAACAGCGGACAGTTTAAGTTCCAAGCATCTTTGTATACGTACTATCTCGCAGTAAAAAGTACGGAACTGAAATATCTCAAATGCATATGATATTTTCTAATATCTTTTCATGTTCCCTTCTTTAGATTTATTTGGAGGGCTTCAATGGTGAAAGCGGTACACAATCATCAAAGTGATCTGTGAGGGGCTAATATCTTCAACAACAAAACATTATGCACATTGATTTGAAATTAACAATTATATAATGGTGGATGAAAATATGATTCCAAAATTCAATGAATTTTGTATTTCAAGGCTTTATCGGGAAGACCAAAAGCTGGTTCTTACTACAAAAGTGGGGAAAATGATGTAAGCCTAACTAAAGTCTATCTATGCATCGCCCAGATGCAGAGACCGGGGGTCATCCTCCTTTTCTAAAAAAAGAAAAATATTTTTATTTGTACATTTATACTGCATTCTCTCTATGTGTTGCTAACTGTTTGGACCGTGTGTAATATTATGCAGGGGATATATGGGACTGGAACTCGCAGGTCGTGTGATCACACACAAATTTGACTTGTATAATCCGCTTCGGTACAACCCCCTAAACACATCAATGGTTATGATTATCCCATACCCCTTCATAATAAAGGGCATGATTGTCTTTTTTGAAAGTACATTTTTTTAGACAACTTTCTTTTGAAAGTACATGGTCCGCGTTGAGACCACCGATACACGGCCTGCTTATGGACGAGTGCGCGGAGACCAGGCAGAACTGGGCCGGCCCACGAGGCGCTGGGCCACTATTTATTCAAACATAGATGTAAAAATCCTGAAAAAAAAAGAGCTGGACCAGGAGTCGAATCCAGACTGAGCCTCTTGCCACTCCACTACGCCGCCCATTGGTGATAAAAATAGCACAAAACATCTGATAATACATTAGGCCGGTGCGCAAAACAAGTCCATCGGCCCATCAATCTGGACCTCTCATGGGCTTTATTCGCACTTCCCTCGACCTCTCGAGTAATAAAGCTTGTCAAAACACATGGGATGACCAGCTAGACAATAGATGTTTTATGGTTAGAAGAAGGGAAATAGACTTTATGATTTCAACTTTTTATACTCCCTTCATCTCAGTTTACAAGTCTTGCACGTGTACCTAGGTCACAATTTGACCAACTTAATATGATGTATATATTTAAAAAAATATAACATTATAAACTTTAGATGTTTTATTTTCTAATGATATAATTTTCATGTTAAATAATTTATTTTATATAAGTCCAATTGACGACCTAAATACAGGTGCAAGACTTATAAACTGAGATGGAGGGAGTAAGTATATAGATTATCAACCATAGGCTTCTTGTCATTTGTGGAGATATTTTCTAAAATGCCAAAACGCCTCAATTTACTTGAGGCAAGTGAGGAAACACCTTTGCTTTTCTAGGTGTTTCATCAAAATGCCTCAAAAATTCTATATTAAGGCAATTAAAAAGAACACGTCAAAAAACTTGTTAATGCACGCAAGCTGCTATAGACAACTTAATTCAGTCTGACATTTTTTTTGCTAGTAAGACTTGTATTACAATCCAGCTTACACAAGTCCACAACTTCGTGGGACCAGCGCCCAACCAAACTATTGTTTTACGTTCAGTTCTAACAAATTTAGCTAAATAATCGCTAATCACATTTTGGTTACGATTGATATGAATAACACTGGTCATCTTACAAGATAGGGCCATCTTAGATTTTGACACAGGGACCTCTATTTTGATGGACTGGCCCTGGAACACAAGAACACTGACAACTCCAAGGAGGAAAAACGCTTGCAAATTGGAAAAACATTCATCGAGTTGAAAAAAAGTTCATGAATTTGACAAAATTGTTAGCAAAATTGAAAAAAAATTATTGATTTGAAAACAAGTTCACAAATTTGAAAATAAAGTTTACAAATCGAATACTTTCTTCGCAAGAGGCTGCCATACTGGGCCGGTTCACTGTCACGCATGCAAACATGGAAACATAAAATAAAATAACAGTTTTAAGTATATGTTTAAATTATGATTTTAAAATTTTTTCCCTTCAAACCTGACATGGATGCCTAGCATGGGCATGCCCACCTGCCATAATTTGAGGTCATTTCATGAATATCCAAAAAGACATCATGTTCAATGGAGGGTGTTCGGCTAGAAGGCTTCGTCTGGGAGCATGTTGTTTTTTGACATCCTTGAAATGGCCTTATTGTTTTCATGGCCTTGTATGACCAATTCAACGCACCATGTCAAGTTTTTTGGTTCTTGACAATTTTTTGAATTTTTTTTTGGAGATTTCTAGGTCAAAAAAGACCGATAAATGTTCGGACGTGCCAAAACTTGCATGTGGTGTCAAAAATCATTCAAACCTGGCATGAATGCCTACCATGGGCATGTCGACCTGTTTGCAAAATTTGATGTCATATGAAGGATGTCCAGAAATAGATCATGTCCAACAAAGGATGTTCAGGTAAGCTAGAAGCCCAGAAGGCTCCGTTGAGAGCACGTTGATTTTTGACATCCTTAAAATGGCACTAATTTTTTTTTCATGGCCTTGCACGACCAATTTAAGGCAAAATGCCAAGCTGTTTTGATTTTTGAATCTATCTGCATTTTCTGTAGTTTTCTCGGTCAAAAAAGACTAATAATTGTCCGAATGTGTTGCAACTTGCATACGGTGTCAGAAAATGTTGTTGCAGCTTGCATACAGTGTCGAAAATGATTCAAACCTGACATCAACAATTTTTGACTACGTATGCAAGTTGCGACATGTGTGGCCATTTATCGGCCTTTTTTTACTGAGAAAACTCCAGAAATGCAAATTTTGTTGAAAACCAAATCACTTAGCATGGTGCCTTGAATTGGTCATAAAAGGCCATGGGGAAAATTGGGGCCATTTCAAGGATGTTGAAAAATGTGCCCTCAGACGGACATTTCTGACCTTTACCCGAACATTCTTTGTTGAACATGGTGTTTTTGTGGACATCCTTGAAATTACCCCAACTTTTGCATGCAGGCATGCGTATCCATGATAGGCATCCACCAGGGTTGAGTGATTTTCGACATCATATGTAAGTTACGACACATCCGGCCACTTATCGCCCTTTTTGACTGAGAAAACTCCAAAATGTGCCAAAAAAACACAAAACAAAAACAACTTGGCATGGTGCCTTAAATATGGTCATACAAGTAAATAAAAGGAATTTGGGGTCATCTAACAGATGTCGAGACACAACGTGCTCTTAATCGGAGACTTCTGACCTACCCAACTTGAACATGGTGTTTTTTTTACATTCTTGAAATCGTCCCAACTTTTGCAAGTCGCATCCATTCCAGGTTTGAAGCAAAAAAAATTAAAATCATAGCTTGAACATGTACTTCAAAATTAATATTTTGAGTTTTTAACATAAGTAATAAATACAAAGAGGTAAAATTGAAAACCGTAAGTGCTTTTTTTAAAGCATTTAATAAGTATTTGAAACAGAAAAGTACTTAAAATCATTATTGAAAAAAGGTACTTAAAACTTCTACTTTGGTATTCAAAAAGAGAAAAATAATTAAAAAATAGAAAAGGCAAAAAGTAGAAAACAAAATAAAACACTTAGGCCTTGGCACCCAAGAGGTCGCGGATTTGGAAAAAGTTCATCACATTTTTAAAAATATTCATGGATTAAAAAATTTCCACAAAATTTCAAAAACAAATCACTATAAAAAGTTGCAAAAAAGCGTTCCCGGTTTTGGGAACATCAGCCCAGTCATTTCTCCAGTTTTGGAACATTCTCGGAGGTCGTGAACCATGTTTTTTCTTTTTCTTTTTCTTTTTATATTCCCTCCTGTTTTTTTTCTGTTTTCTTCTTTTTCGTCTTCTTTCATTTTTTGCTTTTTCAGTTTATTGTTTCTATTCTCATAAATTCCAATTTCCAGAATTCAAATTTTACATACTTTTCTGGATTTTTGTGGAATTCAAAATTTCTTATTGTTTCTCGAAAAATATTCATGTCCAAATTTTTGTTTGTTTTTTTAAAAAATGCTCTTATTTTGACATTCTGAAACAAGTTTGACAGACATGAACATTTTTTGTGAAATCTTCTGTACATTTTTGTAAAATACCAATATTTGTATTTACGAAAAAAAAGGATAAATGAAAACTAAGCGAAAACCGTGGAGAAAAAACGAAAGAAAAACCCAAGAGTGAAGTTGCTGTATTTTTTTTCTTAACATTATTTAGAACAAGAAGAAGAAAACAAAGCTTGTAGGCACACCAGATTAGCTATCCCAGATGGTTGTTCGCTTGAACATAGTGCAAGTGGGTTGAAGTTCGAATCCCAGTATAGACAGCTGTATCAGGTCTGTTTGAATATCTTTTTGAAATTGATGAACTGTTTTTCAAAAATCATGATCTTCTTTTGAAGTTGATGAACTTTTTTTCAAATTCGTGAACTATTTTCAAAGTTGATGAACTGTTTTCAAAATCGGTAAACTTTTCTAAAAATTGATGAACCTTTTTCAAATATGTGAGCTTTTCTCTCAAGATTTATGAACTATTTTTCAAACGGATGAACTTCTTTCAAAATCGATAGACATTTTTCTCGAAATAGGAAAATGAGCTGCAGTAATATTTACATGTGTAATAAATTGCACGGCTAGAAAACGTACTTAAATGACTCGCTTTGCAACTTGTCAGTAGCACGTCGTTGGTAAGATCGTAAGCAGTTTTGTTCGCTGTTGTCACGACGGGAGTTTGATTCTTGAGGCGAACATATTCTTGTTATTTTTTGCTTTTTAACGCTACCCCCTGAAACAGCCTGTATCGTTGGAATTTTGCTGGGCCGGCCCTGTTGCATCGCCCTTCGGGCGCCCGTAGGAGGAACCGGCGCTGAGAGCGCCGGTTAGGAGCTCCCTTTTTATTAAGTTTAAAACTTAAAAAAGAAACTAAACGGGCTAAGCCCGTGACGGACGAGGAAGAAACTAAACGGGCTGAGCCCATGACGGACGCGCAAGAAACTAAACGGGCTGAGTCCATGAGGAGGGGCTTGCGCCGGGAATTGTACGCGTATATGTACAAACTCGTTTTATAATCATAGAGATACTGTCAAGAAAGATGGGGGCATGAGGTTATTGAGAGGTAAAAACTATTTATATGTCACTATATTAAGAACTCAATTTTAGTTAATACATTTCTGGCAATGAGAGATGATAGATTCGTCTACGGTATGAGGTATTACTACTTCAGCATATATCTGAAGAACTAGTTAGGTGGTAAGTGTCTTTGCACATGTAGCTTTGTTAGTGAACCGGACGGAGGTGACACACTTCATAATGAGTTTGATAAAGCGATCCCCGAAGCCCAGTTTGAACAACATTGCTTCGAGGTAGTGCCACTCCAACCGGTCGTAAGCCTTTAACATGTCCAGTTTGATCGCACAGATGTATCAGGTCATTTCGTACGGGGCGCACACCCCCCGATCTCTTATTTTCTGTATGGGCCGGCCCTTTTAGCTTATTCTAGTTTTCAAAATTGAAAGCCACAGAAAAGGGTGCGCACTAGGATTCGAACAACTGACCTCCTGCTTCGTCGTACATTGTACTAACCAACCCGTCACCCCCAACTGACGTGCAAACTTCCTGATATTTATCTGTTTTCTTCTTTCTTCCTTCTTTTTTCTTCTATGTTCGTTTTTCTGTTTTCTTTTTTCTTCTTCCTACGTTCAACGAACTTTTAACAAATTTGTGAAATTCTTCTTCAAAATCGATGAACTGTTTCCAAATTCAGTGAATTTTTTTAAAAATTTGATGAACTTTTTTTAATTTCGATGAACTTCTCTTCAAATCTGATGAACTTTTTTCAAAATCGATGAACTTTTTTCATATTTGATGAACTTTTTTCGAATTTGATGAACTTTTTTTAAAATCGATGAACTTTATTTCAAATTCAATGAACTTTCTTTTCACTCTTTTGGAATATTTTTTTGAAATTGATGAACTGTTTTTCAAAAATCATGATCTTTTTTTGAAGTTGATGAACTTTTTTTCAAATTCGTGAACTATTTTCAAAGTTGATGAACTGTTTTCAAAGTCGGTAAACTTTTCTAAAAATTGATGAACCTTTTTCAAATATGTGAACTTTTCTCTCGAGATTTATGAACTATTTTTCAAACGGATGAACTTTTTTCAAAATCGATAGACATTTTTCTCGAAATAGTAAAGTGAGCTGCAGTAATATTTACATGTGTAATAAATTGCACGGCTAGAAAACGTACTTAAATGACTCGCTCTGCAACTTGTCAGTAGCACGTCGTTGGTAAGATCGTAAGCAGTTTTGTTCGCTGTTGTCACGACGGGAGTTCGATTCTTGAGGCGAACATATTTTTGTTATTTTTTGCTTTTTAATGCTACCCCCTGAAACAGCCTGTATCGTTGGAATTTTGCTGGGCCGGCCCAGTTGCATCGCCCTTCGGGCGCCCGTAGGAGGAACCGGCGCTGAGAGCGCCGGTTAGGAGCTCCCTTTTTATTAAGTTTAAAACTTAAAAAAGAAACTAAACGGGCTAAGCCCGTGAAGGACGAGGAAGAAACTAAACGGGCTGAGCCCATGACGGACGCGCAAGAAACTAAACGGGCTGAGTCCATGAGGAGGGGCTTGCACCGGGAATTGTACGCGTATATGTACAAACTTGTTTTATAATCATAGAGATACTGTCAAGAAAGATGGGGGCATGAGGTTATTGAGAGGTAAAAACTATTTATATGTCACTATATTAAGAACTCAATTTTAGTTAATACATTTCTGGCAATGAGAGATGATAGATTCGTCTATGGTATGAGATATTACTACTTCAGCATATATCTGAAGAACTAGTTAGGTGATAAGTGTCTTTGCACAGGTAGCTTTGTTAGTGAACCGGACGGAGGTGACACACTTCATAATGAGTCTGATAAAGCAATCCCCGAAGCCCAGTCTGAACAACATTGCTTCGAGGTAGTGCCACTCCAACCGGTCGTAAGCCTTTAACATGTCCAGTTTGATCGCACAACTTGCATTGTTGCCCTTCTTCCTTCTGCGAATGGCATGGACACATTCATAAGCTACCAGTATGTTGTCCGTAATTAGACGGCCAGGTACGAAAGCACTTTGCTCCTTCCCTATAACATCATCAAGAATAAGCCGAAGCCTATTAGCCACGACCTTGACAGCAATCTTATACAGCACCGGGCATAGAGCAATTGGTCTGTATTGTGAAATTTTCTGCGGATTATGGACTTTCGGAATTAGTGTACTAGCTGTGTCATTAAGTCCCAACGGTAGCTCACCACCATTTAGAAATCCCAGTACTGCTTGGGCAATATCATCACCAAGGATGTCCCAATGTCGTTGATAGAAGCCTGCCGTGAATCCGTCCACTCCTGGTTTGGAAGAGCGCTTCCTTTACCTCGGCTGCCACATATTCCTTTTGCAAAGCTTGATTCATTGCCTCTGACACTGGAGGTTGAACGCAGTCCAACAACTCCTCCATGGGCGCATAACCTTGAGAAAGATATAGCGCCTGGTAGAAACCCATGATCTCCGCCTTCAGCTCCGCTGGATCGGTACATACACATCCATCATCCGGTTCACGATCAAGGTGAATGGGGAGCACCTACCGTCTTTTGATCCCATGAGGGGTCTCCGTTAGGGCTGCCCCATGTCTCCATACCTCTTCCTCATCTGTGCACAAGGCCTCACTTCCCTCTTAAACAACTATGGAGGTGCATATATCGATAGAGGAGTTCGGGTAAGTATACATGCACCTTGGGTTAATCACCTTTTATTTGCTGACGATAGTCTCATCTTCCTCAGTGCAAATACCCAAAGTGCAGACAGGCTCAATGATATTCTCCGGATTTATGCCGAGTGCTCGGGCCAGGCAGTTAACCGGGAAAAGAGTTCTATCTTATTCAGTGCAAACACAGGACAACCCATCCAAGAGATCCTCAAAAACTCTCTCGGAATTATGGTGGAAGCGTTCTCCGAACGCTATCTAGGGCTGCCTGCTGCCATCGGAAGAATTACTAGCGGCACTTTTAACCATATTGGTGATCATGTGCACAACAAGATAGGTGGATGGTCCGAAAGGAACCTTGCGTGTGCAGGGAGGGAGGTCCTCATAAAAACCGGTGCACAGGCCATACCAACCTATAGCATGAGTTGCTTCTTGTTGACAAAGAAAGTGTGCAAGAGTATCATGTCCCCCATGGCTAAATATTGGTGGGGCAGCTCCCTCGACAAAAGATCTCTGCATTGGATGTCCTGGGACAAGCTCACTATGCCAAAGGTCAAGGGAGGCATGGGTTTCCGAGACCCTGAAGTGTTCAATCTCGCTATGCTTGGGAAGCAGGGCTGGCGACTTTTGACAAACCCGGACTCTCCTTGTGTGCCCGGGTATTAAAAGGCAGATATTTCCCTCAGACAGATTTCTTACACGCCACGGCGTCGGCCCGAGCTTCTGCCACATGGAAGGCCATTGTGGCCGGCCGGAAGGCGTTGGAAGAAGGATTGACTCACAAGGTCGGCGACGGTTCCACGATCTCAACTTGGATAGACCCGTGGATACCAAATACCACATCCTTCAAACCTAGCGGTCGCATTGGAGATGCCCCGCTTACAACAGTTTCAGAACTGATTGATAGCTACACAGGAAGGTGGAATATGGATCTAATCCTCCAAAACTTTACCCCCCTTGATGCGGCAGCAATACTTAATATTCCTCTATGGGCGGCAGGCGGGGAGGACACCTTGGCATGGGCTTTGGAAAGGTCAGGACACTACACTGTTAAATCGGTGTATCGATCTCTTATGACTCATAACGAGCTTAGTTCTCTAGAGGAAGGGACGGTAACAGAGGCATCATCGAACAACAAACAGGGATGGTAACAGAGGCATCATCGAACAACAAACAACTATGGACTGCACTTTGGAAGCTAAATGTGCTACCAAAGATTAGAGTATTCTGGTGGAGAACTCTGCGCGGGATCCTACCAGACTCTGCGACTCTGCATCATCGGCACATCAAAACGACGGGCCGTTGTGATATTTTTCAAGCTACAGTTGAAGATCTGAAGCATGCATTGATGACTTGCACGCATGCAAGCATGTTCTGGGTGGCAGCTAGAGACCGCTTCGACTTATAGTTACCACGGCTGCACCAAGACACCTGGGCTCGCGACATCACACTAGATAAGACGCTCTCTGATGATGCGCGGTGCAAGATCATTACCATCATGCACTCCATTTGGACTTCGAGGAACAAGTGGATACATGAACAACAGGGGTTCAATCCTGCGATGGCCATGAAGTGGGTGCAGGAGACGCTGTCTATTCTTGACACACCAGGCCAACACGCTCGGACGGCAGGCCAGTGCTGCCCCCCCCCCCCCCCCCGAAGCGGGATGGATCACCATTAACACTGATGGGTCAGTGTTCGACGACCGGGCCAACGGAGGGGCGGGGGGAGTTGCACGCTCCCATCTGGCTTTCCAAGGCGCTTGGTGCAAGCTTATGCCGGAAGTCTCGGATCCTTTCATCGCCGAGTTACTGGCTTTCTGGGAGGGGGTAATTTTTGCTCAGCTCCGAGGTTACTCACACGTGATAGTGGAGGTTGACTGTCTTCACTTGGTTGATCTCTGGAACTCGTGAGGCAATTCCAGATCGATTGCATCGCCTATCTTTAGAGAATTACTAGCTTCAGGAAGCGGCATAGGATTAGGTGGAATATATGGCTGTGAAGAAATGCGAATAAGTGGAGATGACTCCTGGTTTTCCATGCGGGAACAGGGCTAGGGGAAAGAAAGCATTCCTACAACTTGCAAGAGTAAACAAATTGAAGCTGTACAGTCATAAATGCAGAATTACTTCTATAAACAGAACAGAACAATTTGACAGCTAGGTACATTGGCACTTATTATTCACACCAAGATGATGACATCTTAATAAATACATAAAAGAATGGTTAGTAGGTGAAAATGTTGGCAAAGAAACATTCAGAAACTAAAGATAAATGAAGCCGCAGAATCACTTAAAGATGCATCATTTTATCATTCTCCCTAGAAATAAGGACATGGCTCAATGGACAAAGTGGGCAAAGAGACATTCGAAGGGAACTAAACCAGTAGAGCCACTTCAATATAGTCTCTGTCATACAATTCAAACTGATTACAATGGTTCAATTTGTACGCCCAGCCCCACAACCTTATTGAAGTGTCATGTTGCTATTTTCCACACTAAAAAAACATGGAACGTACTTTGAAGCGGACTCAGCAGATATTGACTGCTGGTAATGTATATATTTTTCTTCTTTCGAAAAGATTAGTCCCAGCTTGGTTCGGACCGATAACTCTTTAGTACATTGTCAGTGGACTTCCAACTCAAAAAAAGAAACTGTTTGAAGGACTATACTCTTTTGCTTCTCTAATCCACGCCTACATTAATCCAGCTACAAATGATTGGAGAAAGCAAATGGGATGAATGATGAAGTAATTTGAGAGTGAAGCATCATACTACGCAAATTATCATGATCATATAGTAAAGTAGGATAACAAACGATACTAATCCATCTCTTGTATGCCTAAACTTATTGTACCTTTCAATTATGATGCTGATGTTCAGATTCAGAAAGACAAAAAAATATTTTCAATCTAGGTTCTAGCTAGATCATCTACTGCAGGCATCATAAGGTTCCATATGGCGCGTTGGAACACATTACAGGTAACAACAAACTATACACATGCATCTTTTTTATCAGATTCACATGAAGGTATAAGCTACAGTGGCAACAGACTGAAGCAAGAAGTATGAATGGAAACTCATATGGAACCTTATGATGCCTTACCAGTTACCACGATGTCATTCTGCTCAATAGCATTGCCTAAAATAGCAAAGAATAATGATGTGGCATCAGATAATATGACATCATAAACAGATGCACAATTATCTACATATAAGTAGTGCATGTTTCCCTTTGCTACCATGGCTTAAATATTGCATACTCAATGAACCGTAAACATTTGTTCAGACTCATTAATAAAAATAAATAGTTGCTGGAAGTAATAGTTGCTACGTTGATAAGAAGAAAATAGAAGGTATGCAAGAAAAGAAAAGAAAAGGTTAACCAATTAGAAAGATCAGCATACTATGGAGGCACCTTCAATGCAGCTTCTACTATTTAACATTAACCTGAACAAGTGAAAAAACCTGATGTGTTCTAAGAATCCGATATTAAAAAATATGTTACATGGGGACAAAAATATCGAGCATAAGATTCTACAGGAAAACTACAACATATTGAAGTATCGGTAGACCTAGAATATGAAAGCTATTTACCGAAAAAGACTTTCGCCCCGCTTTATATTATAAAGCACATGCCCAAGCCAACAGTTCACAAGGAACACACAAACACACGCAAATCCACACCCAACAAGTACACACAACAAGTTCACACACAAATAAAAGGGGTTAATGCTGAGGGCCAGCTCAACAAGCCCTAAAGTAGAAAGAAGGACATCATCTAGTCGGGCTCCGGTGGGGGCGGCGGAAGCGGAGGCGCCAGGCGGAAGGCGAGCGATCGAAGGTCGGCGAGGAGGGTGTTGATGACGTCCCGATCCTGAGGGCGGCTAAGCGGCCGCCAAAGCTGCAAGTACCCACACATTTTAAAAATGGCGTCAGTAGCGCGACGTAGAGGGACTTTTTGGATAACGAGCTTATTGCGAACAGTCCACAGCGTCCAGGCGAGAACTCCAACGCAAAGCCAGCGGATATGGCGGTGGCGGGGAGGGGAGGCGAGGATTTCCGCAAGGAGGTCGGGGAAGTTGGAGTTGCATCACTGTCCGCCAACCGTCTCGCGGAAGCAGGACCAGAGGAACTGTGCCGCATGGCACGTGAAGAAGATGTGGTTAGCATCCTCCGCGGTGCCGCACAAAGGGCAAAGCCCATCTCCGGGTCCGTTGCGCTTGAGGACTTCGACACCAGAGGGGAGGCGGCCACGAATCCACTGCCAAAGGAAGATCCTAATCTTCAGAGGCAGCCGGATGTCCCATATGAGTCCAAAGGGCTCGGGAGCGGGCGAAGGCGCGATGGCCGCGTACAGGGACCTAGTAGAGAAACGGCCGGAGGCCTCTAGGCGCCACGAGATGGCATCCGGGGCGTCAGTAACACTCATCGGGAGAAGGGCGATGTCCTGGAGGAGGGAGTCCCAGGCGGCCACTTCCAGGGGCCCGAAAGGGCGACGGAACGCGAGGCGCCCTAAGTCAATAAGGGCCGTCTCAACAGAGACCCGAGGGTCAACAGCAATGGCGAAGAGATCGGGAAAGCGGGCGGCCAGAGGGGCGTCACCGAGCCACCGATCGAACCAGAACAGGGTCGCGGACCCAGTACCAACCGAGATGGACGTGCCGATACGAAGTACGGGGAGCAACTGCACGATGGCCTGCCAGAACTGGGATCCGCCCGACCGTTGACAGAAAGCTAGAGGCTGACCATGAAGATATTTGCTGCGGATGATGGTGAGCCATAGCCCTCCGTCACCATAGGCGATACGCCACAGCCACCGGGTCAGGAGGGCGATGTTCATGCGGCGGGATGACAAAATCCCAAGACCCCCCCTGGTCTTTGGGTTTACAAATGTCCGGCCAACTCACCATGTGGTACTTTTGCTTGTCATCGTCGCCAGCCCAATAGAACCTGGATTGGTATTTGGCAATTTCTGTGTGCAGCGTTTCATGGAGGCTGTAAAAGCTCATGAGGAACCAAAGGAGGCTGGCAAGTGAGGAGTTGATGAGGATCACCCGCGCCGCCTTTGATAGCCAACGCCCTTTCCAAGGTTCGAGGCGGTGTTGCATACGGGTCACCGAAGGGCGGAGGTCCGCCACGGTGAGGCACGAGTCACTAACGGGGATCCCCAGGTAGGTCGTGGGGAAGGACCCCAGCTTGCAGTTCAAGCGATCGGCAATAGACTGGGCCTCCGCCTGAGGGTAGCCAAGGACCATCACCTTGCTCTTATCGAAGTTAATCGTGACGCCCGACAACTGCTGGAAGCAAAGGAGGAGGAACTTCAGGTTAGCTACGTCCTGATTTGAACCTTCCACCATTATTATGGTGTCGTCCGCGTATTGCAGAAGGGAGACCCCTCCCCCTCCAACTAGGTGAGGGACAATGCCGTGAATATGGCCAGCACCCTTAGCCTTATCCAGGATGGCGGCCAGAGCATCGACCACCATACCGTGAAAGCTATTTACATTAGATGATATAATCCCATGTACTATAACTATATGTGTGGTCATACATTTCTAGTAAGTATCAGCAGAGCACTCCAGCATCTTCTCAGACTTTACGAATATATTTGTGTAATCACATATGTAAAAGTGTAGGTGGTCTCCAAGCTTTAGTTTGATGGAGAAGTGTCAAGATACAGATGTATCTAGCACACTCATAATATGCAACGCTTACTCCAGTAGACTAAATTCTTGTTTGCCTCGAGTTGTCTATGTTATCGCTTCACTCCATGTATGCTAATCATGCATGGTGCAATACTGCAATGCCATGATAACACAGAAAATATTTCTAGAAGATGTTGAACACCTCTTAATGTAGCATACAGCAAGGTTGCTTCAGGTAAACTGATGTTCAGAACAATAAAAAAAAACATGGAGGACATGCTAAACATTGTTACCCTGTACTAACCTGATCTCACAGACTCAGGGAAGGTTTTGAATGCCACTTTACTTTTTACCATTACACTAAAACATCAAACAGGTAATTAGGACATGAATTTATAATGCATATCACTAAGCAACACTAGAGCCCATACTGTAACTTCTTGAAACTGAATTACAAAAAGGAAGCAAATTAGAAGGGGTAGAAGTACAGAAGTCTGCCTTGTTTGAGTCGAGCCATCCATGAAAATTGGCCAATATACATGTCGCTCATTATACCATATACTGAGAGAGAGAGAGAAGCTCACGAGAGAGGGGCCATCAGCAGCCACCGCAGTGAGACGGAGAAGCCGCTGCGCCATGGGAGAAAAAGCAGCAGAGCCAACGCATGGCCAGGGGGAGAGAGGGAGTTGCAGCTGCAGCCAGGAAGAGAGATAATTTAGCAGCGGCAGATCTAGAGAGAAAGCCAAGAGGGAGAGGAGCAGAGCCAGATCACAAAACAAATTGAAAGGAAGCAAGAAGAAGAGTAGAGCCAGAGAGACTCACCACAGTTTTTTTTTTTTTGAGAAATAGCCACCAGCACCGCAGGGCCTTGCTCTGCTCTTCCCCATCTCGTTCTCTCTTTTTCCCGGCCCCAAATCCGGCCACCACTGGCTGTCTTCTGCACCGCCAACCGCCTGGATGCGTCCGGGCACGCGGCGGGACTGGACTGTCTGTCGTCGTCATCCATGGCTTGCTATCGCAGGATGGGCACAGGCGGATGGCAGCAACATGACACCCGGGAGTGTTCATGAGGTACGGAGATGCGGAGACGCGAGGGGTGCGGCCGGCCCGCATCGGAAACCAAGGCAGCGGCAGCGGCAATCCACAGCTGCCGACCGGCCGACGTCAAGCGGCAAGGAGAGGTCGCCGTCGACGTATAGCAACGCGACACGCAGAGTGGCAGGGACAACGATATGAAGATGGCCATGGCGGTAGGGACCCAGGACGGGGGGCTCCGGCAGCGCGATGCAATAATGGGGCGGTACGGGACGGCCCGAATGGTCGAAGCAAGCCCTTTTATAGAAACGTCCGGCGGTGGAACAGTGGCGCAACAGCAGCATCGGATTGATCTGGAGACTTCCTGAGAGTGAGAGCAAGAAGAGAACCATGGACCAAAGAGCACAACCGCTTGACTCTACACAGGACAAAACAAAAAACAAACGAAAGGCACGAAGTGGTCGGCAGAAAAATCGCCTAGCGCACACGAAAGTATACCTCGCAATGTCCCCCAGTAAATAGCGTGTCACCATCCCATTGGTCTGATTACCACTGTAAAAAAAACTCAAAAAAATCAGACAAAAGAAACCTGGCGAGATTTAGTATATTTAGAATTGGACATTGTACCACAATTTATTTCCTTTTCGGTTCGTCATGTCGGTAGGAACTTGAATGTGCCGGCCCATATCTGTGCTCAGCGTGCCTGTACGCTTAAGGGGACGGATAGTTGGCTAGATGTTAGCCCAGAATTCCTACGTGCTAGCCTACGGGCAGACTGTAACCGACTTTTGTTATTCTGAATAAAGTCCTAAAGTCGATGCAAAAAAAAGGTAGCTTTGTTAGTTGTTGTATTTATGTTTTTGCATAATTTTGTAATAACTTTGAGATATTAGGAATTTCCAATGTTGAAATATGGTGGACAAAAAGGGGCGAGCAGTCAACATTACTCCCTCCTTTCCGAATTACTTGTCTTGGATTTGTTTAGATACAGATGTATCTAGACTCATTTTAGTGCTAGATACATTCGTATCTAGACAAATCTAAGGCAAGTAATTCGGAATGGAGGGAGTACACGTTATGGGGCTTTTCCTTAAGGTAAACGTTTGGGTACGGCCTGCCGGCCGAGCGTTCGGCCGGTCACGTACCGCACGTCGGATTCAACTTATATCGTGCGGCTTCCAGCATCCTGCGCTAGACACATACACAGTGGGCCACACACACGTCATCCTATCTGGTACGATCTGGAGAGTTCGCTTCGTTCCTTACCAACTCATCGTTCTTATCCTCTCCTCACACCCAACCTTCCCTCGCGATAGATTGATCTGGCCGCCATTGGCATCGCACCCTGCTGCAAATTCCCCTCTCCCACCTCATTCCTTTCTCCCTGCCTCCCACGGGCAACCGAGCGCTGGTGCCGGAGCTGGGACCGGCGCCGCCTGGTGCTGGGACTGATGCTACGCGATGTCACGGCAGCAACTACAATACTGTAGACGACGGCGGCAAGTGCTAAAACCAGCAGCCACCAGTGCTGGAGACGATCACGATAAGTGTCGGAGAACCGCGGCGGCCGGCGTTCAGGGCGACAAGTGCTGGAGCCGGCAAGTTTTTTTGCTAGAAGCAGCCCCAATTTTTGCTACCATTGTCTTCTTTTTTTGCTGGAACTGGTTTTTTTTGCTACTGCGATGCGTGTTTTGCTGGAACCAGTGTGCCAATCTGCTACCACCATCTTCATTTTTTGCTGGAACCATCCCAAAATTTGCTACCATCATTTGTTTGGTGTAACCGGGCGTACTAATTTTGCTACCACCATCTTCAATTTGTGCTGGAGCCAATCAAAAAAATTGCTACCATGTCTTTGTTTGGTGGAAATAGTCCACCACTTTTTTGCTACGACCGTTTTGAGTTTTGCTACTATCGGCGTTATCAATTGCTACATCCATTTTTCATGACACACCGACACGCGTGAAAGTATGTTTTTGCTGCAACCGTTGTTGTTTCTCACTACCACGGTGTTGACAATTGATACATACAGGGGAAGGCCATGGAAATGTTGCTGTAATGGCGACCACAGGCGGCACCGACGAGCTTTATTTTTGCTGGAAACGATCCCCTTTTTTGCTACAACCGGTCGATTTTTTTGCTGCTACCGGCAACCCGAGGGAGAGTACAATTTTTTTTGCGAGCTCGTCGTCAGAGATGCTGTGACCTGCAACCGAAGCACGTCGGAGTTGCGCCCACCTCCACCGGAGCTGTGACCGGTGTCACAAGGACCGATGGCGGCGAGAGCGGGGACCGGCGAGATGTGAGCTCCTGCTGCAGGCCGCGGCGGCAGCGCTGTGTTCCCACGAGGAAGGAGGAACCGAGATCGAAAAGGGAGCGTCGATTCATTTTTTTTTATCTGTTGCGAGACTAAGATCGAACGGGTCAAATTTGCTGAATCGGACGCTCGAGCGTTGACCGGCCCAACTGTTCGGCCGGCGCGCCGGCGCCTATAAGCGCCCTTTCCTTAATGGAAAAAACCTTGCAGTTAACCACACGCATGAGACATGGACATAAGAATAGGCAATTATAGTATCTATCTCCTCTTTCCACACGACACAAGAGTCAAAGGGCTAGATGGCTAATGTGGTACAGGAGGTCCAACTGGAGATCGTCCGACCACCACCGTTGCAGGTCGTACTTGATGTTGTCACTACAATGGTGAGAGAAGCGGTGGGGGCTCTACTATGCGGCGCTGCAAGCTGGAATGAGCAAGACGTTGTATCGAGATTTGAGGTTGGGCCAGGGATTTGGGGAGTGGATTATGTGGAAGGAGATGGAGGAGGCCATGCATGTGATGTGGTTGTGGTGGCTGTAGGAGAAGAGAAAGAAAAGATACATGGGGAACTATGGTGGGGAACTGTGGATTGGGGACAGTTGTTTTTTCTCGTGGTTAGTCCAAGCTTATGGTTCACCTAGGAAGGTGAGATTCTTTAGCATTGCAGTGAAAATTTTAGGCTCGTGGTTTCTGGACGTGGGTCCTTGCTTATGGTTCACCCAGGAAATAAACATTGAAGTGCCCATAGAGCATGTTCAACCATGGATATTGTACGTGTGGTGCTGATAATTAGAAACTTTTTGTCAGGCTTGTGCTATCACATGAAAAAGCACCTTTTGGAAGACGTGTGGTGTTGCCTGCATGCTGCTATTCTCTCTTTCTCTCATCTTATTCATAAGATTTTCCTTGGAAGCACTTGCCACTTACAACATGGACAATGCACTACGTCAACCTCAACCTCGATCGCCCGACGCCGCCGCTTATCAGTTTTTAGGTTTTTTTGTTTCCGCCACCGCCGCGCCGCCGCCGCGCACCTCCTTTGCGCCGCCACCGCTCACCTCCGCTGGCGTACATCGCCGCCCCACTGCTGGCGCTCTCCGGCCAGTCCGTCGTCGTCCTGTCACCGACGCCGACTCTGCCCGTCGACCCCTTGCTGTTGCGCGGGGCGTTCGACGCGCCCGTGTACTGGTGGGGGTCGTCAGCAGGCCAGCAGGTTTTTCCGGTGGGCCATCCGGCCTACCCGGCACCGCAGTCGCAGCCAGGGCTACTTCCCATACCGTCTGGAGAGTACCCACCGCCACTGCCGAGCGGTTGCTACGACCTCGCCATGGCGTCTCCGTTCCCCTCGCCGGCCCTGCCGCCGGCGCCCTGGGACCCGGTGCTCCTTCCGGCACTGCATGCCGCTCCTACGCCGAACAACTACACCAAAGGTGATGATTGGTACATGGACGCCGGGGCTACGGCTCACATGTTTTCTCATCCTGGTAATCTTGCCTCCTTCACTCCCGTTACCATCGACCGCTGCATCATTGTCGGCGACGGTTCCACACTCCCTATCACACATGTCGGGCACACTTCTTTTCCTTCTATTTCCATGCCTATTACTTTCTCTAACATACTTGTGTCACCTCATCTTATTAAGAACCTTGTTTCGTTCGCCATTTAACTCGTGAAAATCTTGTTACTGTTGAATTTGACGAGTTTGGGTTTTGTGTCAAGGACGCTCGAACCAGGATGGTACTTCATCGATGTGACAGCCTCGATGAGCTCTATCCGGTGCATTCGCCGTCCACCTCAACCACCGCAGCGGTTGCTCTCTTTGCCGGCGTCGATCTCTGGCACGCTCGTTTGGGTCATTCCAATCCCGTCACACTTCGTCATATTCTTAGGAGTTTCAGTTTCAGTTGTGATAAGATAGAGGATCACACCTATCATGCCTGTCGTGTCGGCAAACATGTTCGCCTCCCGTTTAATAACTCCACCACCATAGCTTCTTTTACTTTTCAGTTGATTCATAGTGATGTGTGGACCTCTCCGGTTCCTAGTAATTTGGGCTATTTATATTGTCTGGTTATCCTTGTTGATTATTCTCATTATGTGTGGACTTTCCCATTGCGCAGAAAGTCGGATGCACTCTCCACTTTGACAGCTTTTTACTCTTATGTCAGGACGGAGTTTGGGCGTCCCATCCTTGCTCTTCAGACTCACAATGAAAAAGAATTCGACAACCTTGCTTTCCGGACTTTTCTGTCGCACCACGGCACAGTTTTTCGTCTCACATGCCCATATACTTTCCAGCAGAATGGTCGAGCCGAACGCATCCTTCACACTCTAAACGACAGCGCTCGCACACTCCTGTTCCATGCTAATGTGCCGCCTCGTTTCTGGCCGGACGCCCTCGCCACTGCTTCTCTTCTCCTTAACCTTCGCCCTTGCCGCACACGGTGGAACTATGCACCTCACCATCTTCTCTTCGGTACACCCCCATCTTATGATGGCTTGCGTATTTTCGGGTGCCTTTGCTATCCTAGCATTGCCAACTCCGCTCCTCGCAAACTCGCACCTCGTTCTGTCGCTTGCATCTTCATCGGCTACCCCTCCAACTCCAAGGGATATCGGTGCTACGATCCTGTCTCCCACCGTGTGTTCTCTTCCCGGCACGTTTACTTTGATGAGCATGTGTTTCCGTTTCACCAGGTACCCCCGGCTATTCCTCCCGCCGCCGGTGACGCGGGCTCCTCGACGCCTCTCCCAGGGCGCTCACGCGCCTCTCTTGGCCCGCCCCTGGCTTTGAAGCGCGCCCCCGCATGCGGCGCCTCCTACAGCCGCGGCGTTAGCGCCCCCTACATTGGCGCCCGCGCACCCCCCCCCCCCCCCCCGGCGCCCGCGGTCCCCCCGACGCCTATGGCCGGTCTGGTCACCCGTGCACGTACGGGCGTCTTTCGCCCAAGCTCGCGCTACGCCTCGGATGGCACGTACATGCGGCGTCCACCTCCGAGCCGTCGCCGTTACCGTCCCTCGTTCGAGCCGCTCTTCGTGACCCGCTCTAGATGGCTGCGATTGAAGAGGAGTTTGACGCCCTGTTGCGTAACCGGACGTGGCAGCTTGTTTCCCGTCCCCGGCATGCCAACGTGATTACTGGAAAGTGGGTCTTTAAACACAAGCTTCGCCTGATGGTACCCTTGATCGCTACAAAGCGCGTTGGGTCGTTCGCGGCTTCTGAAAGCGTGCTGGCATCGACTTCACCGACACCTTCGCTCCGGTCGTCAAGCCCGACACGATACGCACGGTTCTCAACCTTGCGGTCTCCCATGCTTGGCCGGTGCACCAGATGGATGTCTCCAACGCCTTCCTCCATGGTCACCTCGAGGAGCAGGTTTTCTGCCAGCAGCCCACCGGGTTAGTGGACCCAGTGCTTCCCGACCACGTGTGCCTGCTTTCGCGGTCCTTGTACAGACTCAAGAACGCTCCGCGCGCTTGGTACCAACGCATCGTGGCGTTTCTCCACCAGCTTGGGTTCCGCTCTACCCGCTCGGACGCCTCTCTCTTCGTCTATCATCAGGGCTCTGACACGGCCTACTTGCTGCTCTATGTTGATGACAACATCCTGATGGCATGTACGGCTGGTCTCCTCAGTCAGCTCACGGCTCGTCTCCGCGCTGAGTTCTCCATCAAGGACTTGGGTCCTTTGCACTACCTCGGTGTCGAGGTGGTGCGTCGTCCGGATGGCTTCTTCCTTCATCCACGAAAGTACGCCCACGAGCTCCTGGAGCGCGCCGGCATGCTTAACTGCAAGCCCGCCGCTACGCCTGTTGATACGAAGGCCAAGCTTTCTGCCACAGATGATTCTCCTGCTTCAGATGCTGCTTTCTATCGGTCTATCGTTGGTGCTCTCCAGTACCTCACTCTGACTCGACCGGAGATCCAGTATGCCATGCAGCAGGTGTGTCTTCATATGCATGCTTCTCGAGACGTTCACTGGGCTGCTGTCAAGCGAATTCTCCGCTATATCTGTGGCACTATGGATCTTGGCGCCACGCTTCACGCCTCCGCCGACACCGCCCTTACCGCCTACTCTGATGATGACTGCATGGGCTGCCCTAACACTCGTCGGTCCATTTCGAGCTATTGTGTCTACCTTGTACCCTCACTTATCTCGTGGTCATCCAAGCGGCAGCCTACGGTCTCTCGTTCCAGTGCTGAGGCTGAGTATCGTGTGGTGGCCAACGCCGTCGCCGAGTGTTCATGGCTTCGCCAGCTGCTTCAGGAGCTCTCTTGTCATGTTGACCGTGCCACAGTGGTCTACTGCGACAACATCTCGGCGGTCTACCTCTCCGCTAACCTGGTGCATCATCGACGGACCAAGCATATTGAGTTGGATATTCATTTTGTTCGGGAACAGGTGGCCCTTGGCCATATTCGTGTTTTACATGTCCCTACTTCCCAACAATTTGCTGATATCATGACCAAGGGCTTGCCTACGATGTCATTTGAGGAGTTCCGGTCCAGTCTTTGCGTCAGCCGCGGTGCCGCTTCGACTGCGGGGGGTTGTTGAGTATATGTGTTATGTGCATATTGTGTATTGGGCCCGCCTCCTAGTTTCTTGTATAGTTGAGGTCCGTGGCCCACCTTTGTACATCATATATATATGTGCCTATGCACGAAGAGCAATACATCGTGCAATTCACATATTCTACAAGATCTACTGGATTTCCGGATCATCCTATGGATGACACTGGCCATTTCACGATGGTTATGTCTTTTGGACGTCATGATTTTCGTCTCTCGGATGATTCTGTGACGGCGGCTCTGGAAGCGGCCATTGGAGGTTCTGCAACTGAGTTGGGTGTTTCATGCATACGTGACAAGGTTTACTCCTTCAACGTCTCATTTAAGCAAGTTGGTTTTTGTGTTCTTGATCTTCATTCGTATGCTTGCCCAAATTTTAAATGCTATTTTAATCTCTGGGGTCGTGGAGGACCTAATTGGGAGCGTGAGTTTAATCGTTGGAAATTAGAGTGTGATGCTGAATGGATTCTAGTTAGTCCATCCAAACGGCGTGCTGCTTTAGGCATGATGGCTATGCATCATCCACCTCGCAAGTCTTCCATTAGATCGGGGCAAGCCATTAGGAAGAAGCTTTCCTTTGCCACGTTGCAAAGATATGATGCATGCAAGGGTTATCAATACCCTGCCACCCAGGATGATATTGAGACTGTCTTCTGCGGGTTATGATCTATCTGCTCATGAGAGGGCTATTGTTCCGCCAGTGAACCTCCATTGGACGACGGCAGCGCCGCACATTATTTTGGGTTCTGTTAGATCACCGGTGTTTCAGCGACTGGATATGTCGGCCAACTCTACGCAACTGCATGATCTGCATGGCAGGGAGGAGAATCTCCAAAATCCGCACGGCTCTCTGGATGTGCACCATCGTGACATTCCTTCAACACAGGAGGCTGATGCTACATTTGATGCTATGGTCGATGACATGGTTACCCGTATTCTATCTTGCAGTCAATGTCATCAACAGGGCCACATGTCAGCTGCCTGCCCTGTTTGCCTAGCTTGTAATCGATTTGGTCACCACCGTTTTCAATGCAATCAATGGGCATGGGATACTGGTTACGTTTGGAAAGTTAAAAATATTGCTGGTAATCTTGGTAAATCACCGGCGGTGGTATCCATACCTGCCACGAGTCACAATCCTATTCAACCACCAAGGGACTCCTCGGTTTTTGAGACGACCACCCACGCGCCCCAGCAGGGTATTGTCACGTCCCAGCTGTCCTCCCCGATTTGCCCAGCTTCACAACCATCGCCTCCCCAAACAATGGCCAACTTTGCTCTTGACCCGATGGAGTTCATCCCGCCGGGCTTCGACATCATCGACGATGGACCGACATGCCTGACCCGGACCTTCTACTCGCCTGCGGTGGCCCCAGACCACCACCATGAGTAGTACGCCATTGGCATCGTCGAGCCTCCACCACCGCCAGGGAAACTTCAACAGTTTTGTCAGATGGTTAGTGATTTCGTGAGTACTCATCTTCACCGTGATGTGCTTAGTGATCAGCCATGAATTGAGGGCGTTGGTCTGTTCGAGTTCCGTAGCCTTGCAACTAGGCATGCCATTATGGATCATCCCCCATACGATCTTGGCAATGGCCACTTTGTTCGTTTCATAACGCATGACCATGGAATCAATCATAGTGCTACTCAAGGTTTCCGTCGTGGTTGGATTATGCTATTGGGAGTTCTGTTAGACTATTGCACAACACAATACATATCTGATGTTGTTAGTACTTTCCGTCGCTTTCATCTCTGGCATCCGGAGGATCCTTGCATGGTCAGAACTTTGGTTTATGCTTCTTTCCCATGCCCTGAGCAAGTTCCTCGTGATGTGGTTTATCGCGAGTATGCAGATTTTGGAGCCACCAGAGTATCGTCGACTGCCCCTGTTTATGTTCTGTCCACTGAATTCGCTGACATCTTGTCGGGCGATGAGGATCAGATGCCCCTCAATGGCAATCCCCACCCTTTTCCTGGCCACTTGCAGTTTAACAATCTCAACTTTGTTATGCTTGAGTTTCCTTAGTTAGGCTGGGATGACCCACCGGTGCAACCTGCTAATCAACACCACAACCAACAGGGAGATCTTAATGATGATAATGTTGTTGTGGAGGACTGGATTGAGGATGAGGAACAACATGTTGTCTCCCAGGAATTGGTAATGTTGCAGAATTCAGGGCCAGCTGATACTCTGATGCTGAGAATCAACAAGCTTTGGCAGTCTATCAACCTCCTATGGTTCAACCCCCAATTATTATTGGTCGGGTGCTTACCATTTATGGACCTTAGCTTCCACCATTTATGCAATGGACAAGGAGTTTTGCTCGCATGATGCCTTTTCTGGACGCAATGCAGATACCAAAAGGAATGCCTGCCATTAGCCCTTTCAAGCTTGTGGTTTTATCCAAGAGATCGTGGGAAGTGTCGTTTTCATACACTAGCATGGGTAATAAGATGGTGTATCATCAGACCCCACCTCGCAAGCTTGTGGCTGCTTGATCTAAGCCTAGTGTGGCTCATGCACTTTGTTTTGATTCAGTTCAGGACAACTCTGTTTCCACTTATGGGACTGTTTTGTCTGATGATGCTCCTGCTGTTCTGTCAGAGGAAGAGATGAACTTTCAGTTTCACTGCTTCTGTCAATGTCTCACGCCTTCCTCGCAAGCCAAAAGGTGTTGTGGTTGAATCTGAGGTCAGACGTAGTGCTCGATTACATTTTTCAAAATGTCATGAGCATTTTTTAAATGTCATATACATTTTTTGAATGGTACAAACTTTTTTTTTGTAACACAAACATCTTGTTTACATTGTATAAATATATTTTTTAAAATTAACAAACATTTTTTGAAGTGTCACGAACAATTTTTTGAAACACATGAGCATGTTTTTTCAAGAAAAAAAAATTCCATTTTACTACACTGAATAAAGTTGGTAGTTCACTTTACCCCTACACCTATTTTTCTGCTCCTTTCACCCCTTTAAGAAAACCCATACCGGACAGAAGAACCCCTTGGGTGGTCTATCTCCACTTGTTGCTAACATGACACTGGTCAACAATGGTTTTAACTTGCGGGTGGGCCTTCCTTGTCAGATTGGATTAATCGCCACGTCCCATCCCTGGGCGTAGTTTTGTTTTTGGAACGAAGGCTCAAGAAGAGCCCTGGGCGTAGTTATGCGTACATGGGATAAAACAAATCATGATGATATCCCCTAAAATACGACGCATGATCTCTTTCTTGATGAGGCGCAATGAGAAAACCGCCTTGGGTCGCGATTCGACTAACAGTAACTAAATCACTTTGGTATAAGTGGCGACGCTTCAGAAAAGTTGCCAGGTTATAAATACTGTTCACACTCAAGTGGCAGGCCTTCGAGGCTAAGTTGTCTAAAAGACCTTGGTCAACAAAGCATGGATCTCGAAACATGTGATTGATAGAGGGCCCCGTTAGGCTAGTCATAGTGGGGAGTAACTTAGACTAGTAACATACATATGTTACTAGTCTATGTTATCAATTTCATAGTGGGGAGTAATATGTATCTGGTATCATGCAAGCCATCATTTATTAGGATATAGACCCATTTTGCCTTGGGATGTGTTATGTTACAGTAACATATTATGTTACAGTAACATATTATGTTACTCCAACCATCTCGCTCCTTATTAAATACATGCCATGTAAGCAAACTTTTTTTGGGATGTGTTATGTTACTTGCTATGTTACTCCCACTATGACCTGCTTTAGAGGAAGAGCACATAGAATTACTTGGCACAAAGAAATCCTATGATTCATTTATACCAATATAAAATGACCCAAAGGGGCAGATCCAACATATCTCAACCATCCGATCGCGTTAATGCAACAACCCTTATTGTCCTGATGTTTAGCGACTAGACACGTTTAGCGCTAAAAATCCTGATGATCTCCTTCCTTGCGTGTACCTTCCGCACGAAAGGAACCGCCGCCCATCGCATCGCATCGCATCGACCCGCACCCGAATCACGTCGCCACGCCCGCCCCCAACCATCGCAACCTGACCCGCTGCTCCTTCGCCGCCCCACTGCCTCCATCCGCTCCACGCCGCGCCACCATCGCCTCCTAAACCACCTGCTGCCCGGCCGTTGGGGCCGCCGCCGTAGCAGCAGGGACGGCGCCGTCGCCACAGCCTTCCCGTCTGCTGGACGGCAGTGACGCCGCCGCGGCCGCCGCCGCCTGGATTGCCTGCCGCCGATGGCGCCGAGAATCAGTCAACCGCCGCAGTCAGCGGGATTGCCTGCCCTCGAGCAAGGCCACACTCGCAACCGCCGATGGCGCCGATTTCGACAAGGTCTCCTGCCATATAAGCGCGCAAGGGATCTGAGGTGCGTCCCTTCAACACAACCAACGTCTTCAACAAATCAGAGAAGAATACACGATTTCTCTTCCCTCTTCTTAATTCCCTTGTCGCTTTCGTCTTCCCCAAAGACATGGCCGGCTTCTCTCAACGATGTGAGTACATGATTACTGTATTGCCATTGAACTAATGTGTGTGCAACACATGTTCTCTGCTGTCGAATTTGGAGTTTGATCCCAGGCTTTACTGCTATGCAATTTACTTATTACTTTCCATTAGATTCCATCTTTCTCGCTACACGATGGTCTAGATTCAGAAAGCAATTACAAAATATATTGTCAAACCTTTCCCATCCAAGACAAGCTGATAATAACATATACTTTTTAAGAGAGGCTGCTGATCCAAATCTTCATTTTTGCCGAAATATAGAATTTTGGCGATACTATTTAAAATAGGTTATTGCATTACACCATCTCCTGTCTGTGCTGACCAGAACAATTATATAGGGAATTTCATAGAGGACGAGGTAGACGAGGTAAAATAAAAGTGTCCTGTGATGACAAATCAATACTGCAAAGTGAAGTTTACTTTCATTTGTAGCTGCTGAAAAGTTTTGCAATTCTTTTGAGAACACGATTAACACTTGTCTGGATTATGTAATACACGTTATTATTATCTTGCCCACAATGACATGCATGTTTAGCCAAGTTTATATGGTTGACATGCTTACATTTTTTTTTTGTGACTACTGTCGCATCTTGGTTCTCAATTCTTCTATTTCATATATGTGTAGGGTCTAGCCCGTTGACAGAAGCATTTTCTATCATGGTTCCATTTCCCACGGGTATAGACGTGCATCCTTGTTCCTGGAAACCAGCTCATACATTGTTGTTCTGTTACGTCTCCTACTTATATAGATCTACATGCTTGTCCATGTCTTTGTTCTTGCTTGTGAAATTGTACATTGCAACGAAAAATTGTCCAAAGTATCCTTGCCTAAACAACTCTGTTTTTTGGCCAGCATTTTTTTATTCATTTTCCTCTCTCACCATGCTATTATTCTTGCATTTTAGTTTACTTGCTTTTTTGTTACTTTACCCATCACTAGTAGAAAAGGGGGCAAAGGTCCAGGCCGGGTCAGCCCATTAGTCCCGGTTCAGTCCAGAACCGGGACCAATGGGGGCATTGGACCCGGTTCGTGAGCCCCGGGGGCCGGCCGGGCCACGTGGGCCATTGGTCCCGGTTCGTCTGGACCTTTTGGTCCCGGTTGGTGGGACGAACCGGGACCAATGGGCCTCGCTCCTGGCTCACCACCATTGGTCCCGGTTGGTGGCATGAACCGGGACCAAATGCTGCCCTTTAGTCCCGGTTCATGCCACCTACCGGGATCAATGATGTGCCTATATATACCCCTCGCGTAAAAGCAGAGCACACTGCTCTGTTTTTTCTGGCCGCTGAGGGGGAGAGGGCTTGGTGGTGCTCTAGCTCACCTCCTATGCACACAAGGTGTTCGATGGAATTCCCGAGCCACACTACTTAAGCTTTCTCCTCTCCAAGCTCCATTTTCCTTAATATTTGTCTAGGTTTAGCGGTCCGTCACGCCCCGTCCCCGTCTTCACTGCCGTCAATCACTCGCGCCGATATCATCGCCAGCACCACCGTGGTGAGCCTCTTGTTCTTATCTTCTTTCTGAAAGGAAAAATATTCTTACTTGTATGTTTAGATAAATACTTGTATTATTTTCTTACTTTTATTATTGCATCTTATATAGTGCGATGGTTTTGGTATCCGGCCCCGTCGGCCCTCGTCCTCTCTATGATTCGGATGTGGTATATATTATCTTTTCATAACTATTGGTTCATTTATTGTTTATTACAATTATGCCGACCAATCGTGACATAGATTTTATTTATCTAGGAGGTTGTTGAACCGGAAATTCCAACCGACCCTATTGTCGAGAGGTTAAATTTAGTTGAAGAAGAAAACAATTTCTTGAAGGAAAAAATAAGAAAAATTGAGGAGGAGAAGATGATATTGGAGTTGCATGTTGCGGATGTCATCGATGATCACAAGATCAAGATGGATGCTATGCGCTTGAAGATTAGAAAGATTAGAAAATATGTCATTCATACCGAGGCTTGTTATCATTATGCCGTTGGATCAGTTGTTACCTTGGTTGCGATTATGATCGCATTTGTTTTCGCATTGAAATGTTTTACATAGTTTCAATGTATGGTTTAATTAATTTAGATGCTCTGCAGAGCTTTATGTTGTTAGATGAGAACTATGTATGTACTTTGGTTTTAATGTGATGATGAACTTCTATAAATTTGGTCACTTAATTATCTATTCATGATGTTCTGTAATGGTTTTTGACACACTTAATTATATACAATGCACGTAGATGAACCGGCAACGGATGTACGGTGACAGACACACCTCCGAGTACATTAAGGGCATGCATGATTTTCTCGAAGTGGCTGAGGCAAACAAGCAGAATGGTTTTATGTGTTGTCCATGCCCTATATGTGGGAATACGAAGTCTTACTCTGACCGGAAAATCCTTCACACCCACCTGCTTTACAAGGGTTTCATGCCACACTATAATGTTTGGACGAGGCATGGAAAAATAGGGGTTATAATGGAAGACAGCGAAGAAGAAGAGTACGATGACAACTATGTGCCCCCTGAATATTAGTGATGCTACTGAACATCAAGAGAAACCAGACGTTGTGCATGATGATGCTGCAACAGGCAAAGCTGCTGAAGATCAAGAGGAACCAGACGATGTGCCCGATGATGATGATCTCCGCCGGGTCATTGTCGATGCAAGGACGCAATGCGAAAGTCAAAAGGAGAAGCCAACGTTCGATCGCATGTTAGAGGATCACAAAAAAGGGTTGTAACCCAATTGCGAAGATGGCAACACAAAGCTTGGTACCGTACTGGAATTGCTGCAGTGGAAGGCAGAGAATGCTGTGCCTGACAAAGGATTTGAGAAGCTACTGAAAATATTAAAGAGGAAGCTTCCAAAGGATAACGAATTGCCCGACAGTACATACGCAGCAAAGAAGGTCGTATGCCCTCTAGGATTGGAGGTGCAGAAGATACATGCATGCCCTAATGACTGCATCCTCTACCGCGGTGCGTACAAGGATCTAAACGCATGCCCGGTATGCGGTGCATTATGGTATAAGATCAGACGATGACCCTGGTGATGTTGACGGCGAGCACCCCAGGAAGAAGGTTCCTGCGAAGGTGATGTGGTATGCTCCTATAATACCACGGTTGAAACGTCTGTTCAAAAACGGAGAGCGTGCCAAGTTGATGCGATGGCACAGTGAGGACCGTAAGAAAGACGGGAAGTTGAGAGCACCCGCTGACGGGTCGCAGTGGAGAAAAATTGAGAGGAAGTACTGGGATGAGTTTGCAAGTGACCCAAGGAATGTATGGTTTGCTTTAAGCGCGGATGGCATTAATCCTTTCGAGGAGCAGATCATCAATCACAACACCTGGCCCGTGACTCTATGTATGTATAACCTTCCTCCTTGGATGTGCATGAAGCGGAAGTTCATTATGATGCCAGTTCTCATCCAAGGCCCTAAGCAACCCGGCAACAACATTGATGTGTACCTATGGCCATTAGTTGAAGAACTTTTATAACTGTGGAATGAAAACGGTGTACGTACGTGGGATGAGCACAAACAGGAGGAATTTCACCTAAAGACGTTGCTGTCCGTGACCATCAATGATTGACCCACTCTCAGTAACCTTTCAGGATAGACAAACAAGGGATACCACACATGCACACACTGTTTACTTGACACCGATAGTATATACCTGGGAAGCTGCAGGAAGAATGTGTACCTGGGCCATCGTCGATTTCTTCCGACCAACCATCAATGTCGAAAGAAAGGCAAGCATTTCAAAGGTGATGTAGATCACCGGAAGAAACCCGCCATGCGTACTGGTGATCACGTACTTGCTATGGTCAATGATTTACACGTAATATTTGAAAAGGGTCCCGGCGCACTAGCTGTTCAGAATGACGCTGATGGACATGCACCCATGTGGAAGAAGAAATCAATATTTTGGGACCTACCCTACTGGAAAGACCTAGAGGTCCGCTCTTTAATCGGCGTGATGCACGTGACGAAGAACCTTTGCGTGAACCTGCTAGGCTTCTTGGGCGTGTATGGAAAGACAAAAGATACACATGAGGCATGGGAGGACCTGCAACGTTTGCACGAAAAAGACGGCATGCCTCCGAAGCAGTATGAAGGTCCTGCTAGCTACGCTCTTACGAAGGAAGAGAAAGGAATCTTCTTTGAATGCCTGCTCAGTATGAAGGTCCCGACTGGCTTCTCGTCGAATATAAAGGGAATAATAAATACGCCAGAGAAAAAGTTCCTGAACCTAAAGTCTCATGACTACCACGTGATTATGACGCAACTGATCCCGGTTGCATTGAGGGGGCTTCTACTGGAAAATGTTCGATTAGCCATTGTGAAGCTATGTGCATTCCTCAATGCAATCTCTCAGAAGGTGATCGATCCAGAAATCATACCAAGGCTAAGGAGTGATGTGGTGCAATGTCTTGTCAGTTTCGAGCTGGTGTTCCCACCATCCTTCTTCAATATCATGACGCACGTCCTAGTTCATCTAGTTGACGAGATTGTCATTCTGGGCCCCGTATTTCCAAACAATATGTACCCCTTTGAGAGGTTCATGGGAGTCCTAAAGAAATATGTCCGTAACCGCGCTAGGCCAGAAGGAAGCATCTCCATGGGCCATCAAACAGAGGATGTCATCGGGTTTTGTGTTGACTTCATTTCTGGCCTTAAGAAGATAGGTCTCCCTAAATCGCGATATGAGGGGAGACTGACTGGAAAAGGCACGCTTGGAAGGGACTCAATAATATGCAGGGACAGATATTCTTGGTCTCAAGCACACTACACAGTTCTACAGAACTCTACCTTGGTGACCCTGTATGTCGATGAACACAAGAACAGTTTGCGCTCCAAACACCCGGAGTAGTGCGACGACTAGATTACATGTGAACACATCAGGACTTTCAGCAGTTGGTTGGAAACACGTCTCAGAGGTGATAACACTATTTGTGATGAACTGTACTTGTTGTCCAGGGGACCATCTTTGACTATATTGATTTACAAAGGATACGAGATAAATGGGAATACAATTTACACGATTGACCAAGATCAAAAGAGCACCAACCAAAACAGCGGTGTCCGCTTTGATGCAACAACCGAGAGGGGAAAGGACACATATTATGGTTACATAGTGGACATATGGAAACTTGACTACGGACATGATTTTAAGGTCCCTTTGTTTAAGTGCAAATGGGTCAATCTGTCAGGAGGCGGGGTACAGGTAGACCCACAGTACGGAATGACACCAGTGGATCTGAAAAATCTTGGGTACACTGACGAACCGTTCGTCCTAGCCAATGATGTGGCACAGGTTATCTATGTGAAGGACATGTCTACCAGACCGAGAAAAAGAAAAGATAAGGAAGCGAATACATCACACGATGAGCCAAAGCGCCACATAGTTCTTTCAGGAAAAAGGGACATCATGGGAGTGGAGGGCAAGACAGACATGTCTGAAGATTATGAAAAGTTTCATGAAATTCCTCCCTTCAAAGTCAAGGCTGACCCAAGCATCCTGATAAACGATGAAGATTATCCATGGTTACGACACAATAAGCAAATGACACAAGCGAAGAAAAAGTGAAGACTTTCTCTCGCGACTATTATGATGATACCATGCCAACTTTGTAACAGACGAGTATGATACCATTGTCCGTTTTGTACATGCACATGCTATGTGGGTAAAATTATGATACCATGCCAACTTTCAAATTTTTCAGAGTTCATTTGAAATGCTTTAATGTCTTATGGTTCGGCCCTTGTAATACCATTAATCCCGGTTCGCTCCTTGTCAACTATGTTCTCACCAAGAACACTCTCAAGAGGGCAGCCACGTGGGTCATTGGTCCCGGTTCGTCTGGACCTTTTGGTCCCGGTTCCACGCACGAACCAGGACCAATGCGCCTCGCCCCTGGCCCATGACCATTAGTCCCGGTTTGTGCCACAAACCGGAACTAAAGGGTTGGTCCTTGTTGCGCTCAGAGTTTAGTCCCACCTCGCCAACCGAAGGGCGCTCACACCGGTTTATAAGCCCGTCCCTCTCTGCCTTGTTGAGCTCCTCTCAAAGTGAAAATAGATGCCCCTATACAGGGAATTTGACCTAAATTCATAGTGAATTTCTCTGAAATTCATGGAAATTTATTATGAATTTAGGTTGAATTTTCTCTATAGGCGCATCTATGTTAATTTTTTTAGTAAAGTTAATCACAAACTTGTGATTCACACAAATTTCAAAGAATTCAAATTTTAACTATTCAAATTTGAAAACTACTGACACTAACAAAAAGTTTATAATTTTTCTAATGGCACTAACAGAAAGTTTATAATTTTACTGACCTAAAAGCAAAAAGAATTAAAAAATAAAGCAAAAAACAAAAGAAAATAAATAATGCAGAAAACAAAACAAAAAAACTGGAAACAAAATAAAAATAGCAACAATAAGTATTTTGTTGTAAATAGAAACAAAATAAAATAAATAAAGCAACAAAGAAAACAAAAAAACAAAAAAAGTGTTCTCAAATTTGAAAACTAATGGCACTAACAGAAAGTTTATAATTTTTTCTAAAACTAAAAGCAAAAAAGAATTAAAAATAAAGCAAAAAACAAAAGAAAATAAATAATGCAGAAAACAAAACAAAAAAACTGGAAAAAAATAAAAATAGCAACAATAAGTATTTTGTTGTAAGTAGAAACGAAATAAAATAGATAAAGCAAGAAAGAAAACAAAAAAAAAAACAAAAAAAGTATTTTCAAATTTGAAACCTAATGGCACTAACAGAAAGTTTATAATTTTTCTAAAACTAAAAGCAAAAAGAATTAAAAATTAAAGCAAAAAACAAAAGAAAATAAATAATGCAGAAAACAAAACAAAAAACTGGGGAAAAAATAAAAATAGCAACAATAAGTAAAGAAAACAAAAAACAAAAAAAGTGCCTCCTACTGGGCCCCCACGGCCTGAATACGACTAGAAACCCTACCATGGGCCAGGATTCAGGGCCGCAGAAGGCCCAGCAGGCCCACAGGCAAAGCAGTGTCAGATTAGGCCCATAGGCCTGCAATTCAGAGGAGTTCGAGAGAGAGGAGGTAGCAGTGCTTATAAGCAGGTGGCCGACGCTCTCAACTAGTGAGGTAGGACTAAACTCCCACCACCACGCCGCTGTGCAAGGCCATTGGTCCTGGTTGGTGGCACGAACCGGGACCAATGCCACCCTTTGGTCCCGGTTCGTGGCACCAACCGGGACCAATGCCCCCCTTTAGTCCCAATTCGTGCCACCAACCGGGACCAAAGGCCGCCGCTTCCCGCCCTTTAGGCTGCTGACAAGAGGCCTTTGGTCCCGGTTGGTGGCACCAACCGGGACTAAAGGGGGGCATTGGTCCCGGTTTGTGCCACGAACCGGGACCAAAGGCCTGGGTATATAAGTAGCACTTAGGAAAATTTGACGAACTCATCGCCAGTTGCCCCCCGGCCCGCCCGACGATGCCGAGCTCATCGACGCCGCCAGGCTGCCCAGATCGACGCCGTCCGCTGCCCCAACGCCGCCCGCCGCCCAGACGCCGTCCGCGCGCCGCCCCGACGCCGTCCGCGCGCCCCCGTCATCGCCCCTGCCCCGTCGCCGCCAGGCTGCCCCGACACCGCCCGCCGCCCCCGCCGACGCCGTCGTCGTCGCCGTCGCCCGCGCCCGTCGTCGCCGTCGCTGCGGGCAAGCACCACGCCGGCTCCCGCGACCCATTCATCCCCAAGGCCGTTCGTCCGCCGCCGCACCGATTTCGGCCGGCGACCTCGACACCCCTCCCCGCACTGTGAGCCCCTGCCTCCTCCCCTTTCCTTCTCATTGCCGTCCCCGCATGCCATCCGTAAGCGCGCGCCACTGCTAACCATCGTCGCCATCACCGTATAATGCTCTGTATATGCTCACTGTATGTATGTATGTATGTATGTTCACTGTATAATGCTCTGTATATGCTGTATAATGCTTGTTTTTGCATTTTTTTGTTACCAAGAAAAAGGTCTATTTTTTGGTGATATGTATGTTCATATGCTCATTAATATTTAAGAAAATGTTCATACGCTCATTTAATAAAATGTTCATATGTAACATTTAAGAAAAAAAGTAAAATGTATGTATATTCATATGCAAAGAATTATTTTTGGATGAAATGAGATGAGATGAGATGTGTTTTGTGTTGGAGAAGAAAGGAGGAAGAAGGAAGAAAGAAGAAGAAGGAAAAGAGGGTTGAGGGGGGGTCGATATACCCCCTCCCCGATAACATTTTTTCCATGTATATATGCAAAAGTTACATTTTTAGAAAAGTTTTATATATCTAGCTAGGAAAGGAAGAAGAAGAAAAAGAATGAGAGGGAAAAGGAAAATAAGAAGAGGAAGAAAAAGAATGAGAGGAAAAAGGAAATAAGAAGAGGAAGAAGAGGAGAAATAAATAAGAAGAAGAAAAAAGAAGAAAAAGAAGAGGAGAAGAAGAAAGGAATGGAGGAGTATTCTATTTTTTCCTCTTCTCCTCTATTCCTTTCTTCTTCTCCTCTTTTTCTTCTTCTTGTTTTTTCTTCGATCTTCTCCTCTATTCCTTTCTTCTTCTCCTCTTTTTATTTCTTCTTCGTTTTCTTATGTTTTATCGGGTCTGTCGTCGTTGATATACCCCTCCCGATAACTTCAACAAGAGGGGGGGTCGATATACCCCCTCCCCGATAATATTATTTTCCCATGTACATATGTCGTCGTTGTCGATATAACCCCCTCCCGATAACTTCAACACGTGGGGGGGCGATATACCCCCTCCACGATAACATTATTTTCCCGTGTATGTATGTCGTCGTTGTCGATATTACCCCCTCTCCACTATGATAACTTATACCAAAACTCTCGAGGACACCCAAACCCTAGAAAAAACGATGTCGGTCTCCTACCCCCTCCCGCCGCGCCCCTACCCGACAAAATCTCTCAAGCCCACCCCCTCTCGCTCGACCAAAACTCTCGAGGACACCCAAACCCTAGAAAAAAAACAATGTTGGTCTCCTACCCCTCCCGCCGCGCCCCTACCCTTGAAGCGTTGTCGAGGCCACCCCAAACCCGAAATAAGCTCGGTCTACGTTTGCCACTAGTATATCCACGTGCTGTCATGTTTGTGTAATAATTGCCATGTTGTAATATTTGCAGAAACAATGGAGCACATACGAGACGAGGAAGCAGAAGAGGTGTTGGGGGACATAATCTTTGCTGGAGGTGATATCTTGTCGTATCTTAACGACAATGATGGTCTGGAAGAACAGGGTGAAGAAGCAGGCTATGGTGATCGAAGAATGGAGGAGGAAAGACATGATTATGATGGCTCCGGTGACCCAATGACGGTGCAAGAAGGAGACCGTGATGACGGCTCTGGTGACCGAACCGAGTCTGGCCAGGTATATATATTAGTTAAGCCTGTGCTGACAAGCTAATTCATGCATTCATTGTTTTGGTATATGTACACATATTAATTAACTCTCGTCTGTCTTCTTTTTCTAGCCCTCCGGATTGAGCACAACTTCGGTAAGGAGACGAGGCCCGAAGAAAAAGTTGAGCTCGGATGAAAGGTTTGAGATCATAGCAATCGCGCGCAACGGCGAACCGATTGAACCCATCCAGACAAAGAACACATTTGCTGCTCAGTGCGGGGTTCTTGTTAGGGACAAGATCCCGATCAGCATCCACCAATGGTATAAGCCTAAGAACGAAGACCCTGAGGTGTCTTATGTCAATGATATGCAGAAAGATGATCTCTGGACTGAGCTGAAGGCAAATTTCACCCTACCGCGAGAGGAGGATCCGGAGAAGCAGTTACAGAGCAATTAATCAAGTCTTTTGCTCTTAAGAAGATGGCAGGCCTATTCAGGAGGTGGAGGAAAGAGCTGAAAAAGTTTGTCGACAAAGAAGAGACACCAGAATTCATCGGCAAATATGAGAAGATCAGAGATCACTGGCCTGCATTTGTGGCCCACACGACATCAGAAAAGAGTAAGAAGATGTTGGCGACAAACAAGCAAAATGCTGCAAAGAAGTAGTTTCACCATCGCACGAGGTCAGGTGGCTACCTCAAAGCCCGGCCTAAGTGGGCCAAGGTTGAGAATGATCTGCTTGATAAAGGGATCGAACTAGAGACAATGAACTGGCCAAACCGTTGCCGGACTTGGTTCTTCGGGGCTGGCGGAACCTCGGACCCTGTATCAGGGAAGTGCCATCGGGCGGACGAGGAACTGAAAATACCAGACAAGAGGCTTCGGCACTATATCAATGCAGCGCAGCAAGGGACGTTCATGAAGGAAATATGCCCTAGAGGCAATAATAAAGTTATTATTTATTTCCTTATATCATGATAAATGTTTATTATTCATGCTAGAATTGTATTAACCAGAAACATAATACATGTGTGAATACATAGACAAACATAGTGTCACTAGTATGCCTCTACTTGACTAGCTCGTTGAATCAAAGATGGTTAAGTTTCCTAGCCATAGACATGAGTTGTCATTTTATTAACGGGATCACATCATTAGGAGAATGATGTGATTGACTTGACCCATTCCGTTAGCTTAGCACTTGATCGTTTAGTATGTTGCTATTGCTTTCTTCATGACTTATACATGTTCCTATGACTATGAGATTATGCAACTCCCATTTACCGGAGGAACACTTTGTGTGCTACCAAACATCACAACGTAACTGGGTGATTATAAAGGAGCTCTATAGGTGTCTCCAAAGGTACATGTTGGGTTGGTGTATTTCGAGATTAGGATTTGTCACTCCGATTGTCGGAAAGGTATCTCTGGGCCTTCTCGGTAATGCACATCACTATAAGCCTTGCAAGCAATGTAGCTAATGAGTTAGTTACGGAATGATGCATTACGTAACGAGTAAAGAGACTTGCCGCTAACGAGATTGAACTAGGTATTGGATACCGATGATCGAATCTCGGGCAAGTAACATACCGATGACAAAGGGAACAACGTATGTTGTTATGCGGTTTGACCGATAAAGATCTTCGTAGAATATGTGGGAGCCAATATGAGCATCCAAGTTCCGCTATTGGTTATTGACCGAAAACGTGTTTCGGTCATGTCTACATTGTTCTCGAACCCGTAGGGTCCGCACGCTTAAGGTTTCGATGACAGTTATATTATGAGTTTATGAGTTTTGATGTACCGAAGGAGTTCGGAGTCCCGGATGAGATCGGGGACATGACGAGGAGTCTCTAAATGGTCGAGACATAAAGATCGACATATTGGACGACTATATTCGGACATCGGAAAGGTTCCGAGTGATTCGGGTATTTTTCGGAGTACCGGAGAGTTACGGGAATACGTATTGGGCCTTATTGGGCCAGACGGGAAAGAAGGAAAAGGGCTTCAAGGGTGGCCGCACCCCTCCCCTTGGTCTGGTCCGAATTGGACTAGGGAAGGGGGGCGCCCCCTTCCTTCCTTCTCCTTTTCCCTTCCTCTTTTCCTATTCAATATGGGAGGTGGAATCCTACTAGGGCTAGGGAGTCCTAGTAGGACTCCACACTTGGCGCGCCCCCTCCTAGGGCCGGCCTCCTCCCCCCTTGATCCTTTATATACGGGGGCAGGAGGCACCCCATGACACACAAGTTGATCTTCGTGATCGTTCCTTAGCCGTGTGCGGTGCCCCCCTCCACCATATTCCACCTCATTCATATCGTAGCGGTGCTTAGGCGAAGCCCTGCGTCGGTAGAACATCATCATCGTCACCACGCCGTCGTGCTGATGGAACTCATCCCCGACACCCTGCTGGATCGGAGTCCAGGGATCGTCATCGAGCTAAACGTGTGCTGAACTCAGAGGTGCCGTACGTTCGGCACTTGGATCGGTCGGATCGTGAAGACGTACGACTACATCAACCGCGTCGTCATAACGCTTCCGCTTACGGTCTACGAGGGTACGTGGACAACACTCTCCCATCTCGTTCCTATGCATCACCATGATCTTGCGTGTGCATAGGAATTTTTTTGAAATTACTACGTTCCCCAACAGTGGCATCCGAGCCTGGTTTTATGCGTAGATGTTATATGCACGAGTAGAACACAAGTGAGTTGTGGGCGATATAAGTCATACTGCTTACCAGCATGTCATACTTTGGTTCGGCGGTATTGTTGGATGAAGCGGCCCGGACCGACATTGCGCGTATGCTTACGCGAGACTGGTTCTACCGACGTGCTTTGCACACAGGTGGCTGGCGGGTGTCAGTTTCTCTATCTTTAGTTGAACCGAGTGTGGCTGCGCCTGGTCCTTGCGAAGGTTAAAACAGCACCAAGTTGACAAACTATCGTTGTGGTTTTGATGTGTAGGTAAGAACGGTTCTTGCTAAGCCCGTAGCAGCCACGTAAAACTTGCAACAACAAAGTAGAGGACGTCTAACTTGTTTTTGCAGGGGCATGTTGTGATGTGATATGGTCAAGACGTGATGAGATATAAGTTGTTGTATGAGATGATCATGTTTTGTTGAAGTTATCGGCAACTGGCAGAAGCCCTATGGTTGTCTCTTTGTTGCATAAGATGCAAGTGCCAAATAATTGCTTTACTTTATCGCTATGCGATAGCAATAGTTGCAGGAGCAATAATTGGTGAGACGACCATGTGACGACACATTGATATAGATCAAGATGATGAAGATCATGGTGTCATGCCGGTAATGATAGAGATCATGACAGTACTTTGGAGATGGAGATCAAAGGCGCAAGATGATCATGGCCATATCATGTCACATATTTTGATTGCATATGATGTTTATCTGTTATACATCTTATTCTGTTTTGTTTGACGGTAGCATTAAAAGATGATCCCTCACTAAATTATCATAGTAAAAGTGTTCTCCCTGAGTATGCACCATTGTGAAAGTTCTTCGTGCTGAGACACCACGTGATGATCGGGTGTGATAGGCTCTACGTTCAAATACAACGGGTGCAAAACAGTTGCACACGCGGAATACTCAGGTTAAACTTGACGAGCCTAGCATATAACAGATATGGCCTCTGAACACGGAGACCGAAAGGTCGAACGTGAATCATATAGTAGATATGATCAACACAGTGATGTTCACCATTGAAACTACTCCATCTCACGTGATGATCGGACATGGTTTAGTTGATTTGGATCACCTGATCACTTAGATGACTAGAGAGATGTCTATCTAAGTGGGAGTTCTTAAGTAATATGATTAATTGAACTTAAATTTATCATGAACTTAGTCCTGGTAGTATTTTGCAAATTATGTTGTAGATCAATAGCTTGCGTTGTTGCTTTCATAAGTTTATTTTTGATATGTTCCTAGAGAAAATTGTGTTGAAAGATGTTAGTAGAAATGATGCGGATTGGATCCATGATCTGAGGTTTATCCTCATTGCTGCATAGAAGAATTATGTCCTTAATGCACCGCTAGGTGACAGACCTATTGCAGGAGCAGATGTAGACGTTATGAACGTTTGGATAGCTCAATATGATGACTACTTGATAGTTTAGTGCACCATGCTTAACGGCTTAGAATTGGGACTTCAAAGACATTTTGAATGTCATGGACCATATGAGATGTTCCAGGAGTTGAAGTTAATATTTCAAGAAAATACCCAAGTTGAGAGATATGAAGTCTCCAACAAGTTCTATGGCTAAAAGATGGAGGAGAATCGCTCAACTAGTGAGCATGTGCTCAGATTGTCTGGGTACTACAATCGCTTGAATCAAGTGGGAGTTAATCTTCCAGATAAGATAGTGATTGACAGAATTCTCTAGTCCACCATCACCAAGTTAGTAGAACTTTGTGATGAACTATAGTATGCAAGGGATGACGAAAACAATTCCCAAGCTCTTCGTGATGTTGAAATCGATGAAGGTAGAAATCAAGAAAGAGCATCAAGTGTTGATGGTTGATAAGATCACTAGTTTCAAGAAAAGGGCAAAGGGAAAGAAAGGGAACTTCAACTAGAATGACAAGCAAGTTGTCACTCCCACGAAGAAGCCAAAGCTGAACCAAAGCCTGAAACTGAGTGCTTACACTGCAAAGGAAATGGTCACTAGAAACGGAAATACCCTGAATATTTGGTGGATAAGAAGGATGGCAAACTGAACAAGGGTATATTTGATATACAGATTATTGATGTGTACCTTACTAGTGTTTATAGTAACCCCTGACTATTTGATACGTGTTCGGTTGCTAAGATTAGTAACTCGAAACAGGAGTTACATAATAAACAGAAACTAGTTGAGGGTGAAGTGACGATGTGCGTTGGAAGTGGTTCCAAGATTGATATGATCATCATCGCACACTCCCTATACTTTCGGGATTAGTGTTGAACATAAATAAATGTTATTTGGCGTTTGCGTTGAGCATGAATATGATTTGATCATGTTTATTGCAATATGGTTATTCATTTAAAATCAGAGAATAATTGTTGTTCTGTTTAAATGAATAAAACCTTTGATGGTCATACACCCAATGAAAATAGTTTGTTGGATCTCGATCATAGTGATACACATATTCATAATATTGATGTCAAAATATGCAAAGTTGATAATGATAGTGCAACTTATTTGTGGCACTGCCGTTTGGGTCTTATCGGTGTAAAGCGCATGAAGAAACTCCATAAAGATGAATTTTCGGAATCACTTGGTTATGAATCATTTGATGCTTGTGAACCGTGCCTTTTGGGCAAGATGACTAAAAATCCGTTCTCTGGAACAATGGAACGAGCTACTGACTTATTGGAAACAATACATACCGATGTATGCGGTCCAATGAGTGTTGATGCTCATGGCAGGTATCGTTATTTTCTGGCCTTCACAAGATGATTTGAGCAGATATGAGTATATCTACTTAATGAAGCACAAGTCTAAAACATTTGAAAAGTTCAAAGAATTTCAGAGTGAAGTGAAGAGTCTTCGTAACAAGAAAATAAAGTTTCTGCGATTTGATCGCAGAGACAAATATTTAGTTACGAGTTTGGCCTTCATATAAAACTATGTGGAATAGTTTCACAGCTCACGCCACATGGAACACCACAACGTAATGGTGTGTCCGAACGTCATAACCGCAATTTATTGGATATGGCGCGATCTATGATGTATCTTACCGATTTACCACTATCGTTTTGGGGTTATGCATTAGAGACAGTTGCATTCACTTTAAATTGGGCACCATCAAAATCCATTTGAGACGACGCCTTATGAAATGTGGTTTGGCAAGAAACCAAAGTTGTCGTTTCATAAAGTTTGGAGTTGCGATGCTTATATGAAAAAGGTTTTCAACCTGATAAGCTCGAACCCAAATCAGATCAAGTTTGGCAAAGAAGGAAAAGGGCTTCAAGGGTGGCCGCACCCCTCCCCTTGGTCTGGTCCAAATTGGACTAGGGAAGGGGGGCGCCCCCTTCCTTCCTTCTCCTTTTCCCTTCCTCTTTTCCTATTCCATATGGGAGGTGGAATCCTACTAGGACTAGGGAGTCCTAGTAGGACTCCACACTTGGCGCGCCCCCTCCTAGGGCCGGCCTCCTCCCCCCTTGCTCCTTTATATACGGGGGCAGGGGGACACCCCATGACACACAAGTTGATCTTCGTGATCGTTCCTTAGCCGTGTGCGGTGCCCCCCTCCACCATATTCCACCTCGTTCATATCGTAGCGGTGCTTAGGCGAAGCCCTGCGTCGGTAGAACATCATCATCGTCACCATGCCGTCATGCTGACGGAACTCATCCCCGACACCCTGCTGGATCGGAGTCCGGGGATCGTCATCAAGCTGAACGTGTGCTGAACTCGGAGGTGCCGTACGTTCGGTACTTGGATCGGTCGGATCGTGAAGACGTACGACTACATCAACCGTGTTTTCATAACGCTTCCGCTTACGGTCTACGAGGGTACGTGGACAACACTCTCCCATCTCGTTGCTATGCATCACCATGATCTTGCGTGTGCATAGGATTTTTTTGAAATTACTACATTCCCCAACAGTTCATTCCAGACAGGGAGAACGACGAGCTCACAATGGCCCTCGGGAATCCTGAGCACCCTGGACGGACACGAGGCATGCCAGGCTCCATTCCGTGGAAGGTTGGTTTTCCGGACGCAGGGGGTTACAAAACCCAGGAGAGGAGGAAGAAAGTGGAGCATAGGCAACTGCAGGCGCTGCACGAAAGGGTACAAGGGCTCGAGGAACGAGAAGCAGATCGCAGCAAACGACCTGCCGAAGCTTCCCCCAAAGCTACTCCGCCATCTCAGCGGAGAAGCAGCGTGGCTTCCACCGAGCTGCTTCAGCCGGAGCATGTCTTGACGGCTCCTGCTAGCTACCCCGTGGATTTTATCACGGAGTCTCAAAATTGCCACCTTATGGCGCAATGGCAGAACTTAAAAGTCAAGGCGGTTGTCGGCCAAGTTCGACCTTCTGAACCCGGCGCAACTTTTCACTGTCGTCCGATTCTAGAAGGATATGTTAGGGTGATGGTGGACGAAATAACGGAGGGATTTGAGGACCTCCAGCTTGACCACCCTACCGGTGAAGGGGAGACTCGGCTGGGTTATGCTCTGAAGACTCCATGCCTATGGCGGAAGGAGTTCATCAAGCTTCCGAACTGGACACCTCCTCCTCCTTCTCCGGCGAGTCAGGGCACTCCGCCTCCTCCACCGCCTCCTCCTCCGGTGAGTGATGATCAGGGCACTCGGCCTCCTTCTCCGGCGCATGGCGGCACTCCGCCTCCTTCTCCGCCTGCGCCGGCGCACCCGAGCAGCCAGCAGCCTCCTCCTTCTCCGCCTCGCCAGCAAGGGCGGAAGAGACCAGCCGCCGCCCCGGCTGCTCCGGCGCGTCGTAGTCCTTCTCCTCCGCCTCGTAAGTAAGCATGAAAGAAGACAGACGCCGCAGCCGCTCCATCTGCTCCGGCGTCTAGCAGTACAGCCAGAGGCGGGAGGCAATACAGATACGGTCCTTCTCTCAAGCCTCTAGAGAAGTTACCGTACGAGAGGACCGAGGAGGAAAACACAAAGATCGTGCGGGCCAAAGTGGACGACTTCTTTGAAGGGTTGAAAGCAAAGAGACATCCACCTCCAGAGAAGAAGCTATATCCGGTGAAATCAAAGCGCACTATCGATGCCCTGTGGAAACCACCAAAGTCTCGCCGAGAACCAACTATGAGCGCATTACTGAACAGACATATCTCGAAGCGGAGCGGTCGGGAAGTACTGTCAGACATCAAAGGTCAAAAGAACGAGCAGTTGTGAAAAAAATTGCCCAGCTCGGCGAACAAGCAAATCAATCGTGCCCCCCGCTCAATGTGTCTAGCAGCAACATCGTCGCTAATGCTCCGGCGATGGTGCCCGGTTATGGCAATCTTGCAGATTACCTGCCTGACGATTTAAATTTTGATTTCATGGAGGTGGTCGAACACAAATACGAGTACGGAAAGCCTCTCGTCAAAGATGAAAAATCTCTAACAACGATGATGCGAAGATTCCATAATTGGTACATGAAAACCTGCAGAGAGACTGGGGGGACGAATACTTTGTATCGCAGAATTAAAGAGGAGCACGACCTCGTTGGAGCTGATCTGTTGCCTGTTCCATTTGAGGAGTTCTTCAATCAAAAATCCCTCGATAAATTAATGGTCTTTTGCTACTGTCTGTAAGTACTATTTCTATCATTAAGTCTCTATATATAGCTCGGCTCTTTCGTTGCATGTATTTATAATTAATTATCCTCACTATATTATGCAGATTGAAGATCTCGAGTGCAGAAAACAAGAAATATATGATATTGGGTTCATTAACACAAATATCATAGATGAAATTCAGGTTAAAAAGCACGCCGAAGACGTCGAGGCCAACTTGCTACAATCGTTGATCAAAAATCAAAACAAAGATACCATACTCTTTCCTTACAACTTCAAGTGAGTGTTACTGTCGTGTGCATATTCGGTTTCCCTTATTACTTGAGCAAGGTTATAGTAATGTAATTGATGAGTTATGCATGCGTGTGCAGCTTCCACTATGTTTTTATGGAGATTAAGCTTGAGCGGGGACTAGTAACCGTCTAAGACTCGAGACGAAAAGATCCCGAAACCTATGCGGACATGACTAAAATGCTCAACAAGTAAGTTCAATCGATCATTATCGCACCATATCGGCAACTTTTTGTTCATTTCCTGATATCTCAAGTAATAATAATTATTTTCTTTGTCTTGTAGGGTTTGGAAACAGTTCACCGCAGAAGCTCCGGGACTGCTGAAGGAGCTGCGATATACATACCCAAAAGTAAGTACTATTGGCTAGCTAGTTGCGCGCATCTCCCGTTGATTCTATAGCTATACTTTCATCAATGTCATTTATAATGCTTCATTATCAGTTTGATTGACCTCTATTTCTCGTAAAGTGCTTGTGGCAGGAACAAGAAAATAATTACTGTTGATACTACGTGTGCGAGTTCATCTACAACCCGACTTTGAAAAATAAGCGGGGCTACTCTAAAAGACAATATGAAGTGCGTAAGCAATAATATTCACAATTTGATTTTATTACACCATCATTTCTGTTGAGTTTCATTCATATATATGTATTAACCCCCCTTCTTCAAATCAGACGAGGCAGATGCGGAATGAACTCCTACCACAAGACCGCATGAAAGCAATTGAAGAGGAATTGGCGGGATTCTTTCTTGACCACGTCATCAATAAAGCCGGAGAATACCATGTGGAAGTTGATTTCAATTGGTAGAGGATTGTAAGAGATCTTACATATTGTATATGTATATAGCCAGTAGCGTCGGATAGATAATATGAAAACTTGTTGTTCGACCAATCTCTCGGAGAAGGAGAGGTCGATCGATCACTTCTCTCGGTATGCATGATGAACTTCTGTACTTAATGGTTTCCTTCATTTTCTTACTAGCTAGCGTGTCGAGGGCCTCTCTATGTATAGTACGTAGCGTCGACCAAGCACGGAGATAAGAGAGGACACTTCTCCCTATTAATTAGCTAGCTAACACAATATATGAAACACCTAAATTAACCCCCCAAAACCCCAACCCTCCCCCCCCCTTTCAAAAAAAAACACAGCCCCTGAAATGCTGATGCGTGGATGCCTTTTGGTCCCGGTTGGTGCCACCAACCGGGACTAAAGGCCCTCCTACCTGGGCTCGGCGCACCGGCCACGTGGAGCCCATCTGTCCCGGTTCGTGTAAGAACCGGGACTAAAGGGCCAGGGCATTAGTAACGATCCTTTAGTCCCGGTTCAACAACCGGGACAAAAGGCCCTAACCAACCGGGACAAATGGCCCCTTTTCTACTAGTGCATACTTTCCCATTGCATTGCCAGTTGCCGATGATGTGTTCAGGAACTCATATGGCTCAAACACTGGTATGCCCAGTTAAAATATATTTATATTATATAATTAATTATCAAAAGCACACTAACTGATTTCTTCTTTCATATTTTATAATCTATTAATTGTAGATATTGCTGGTGTAGTCATGTATGTGGGCCCAGTTGACCATGATACATGTCCCCTCTACGCATGAGGGAAGTAGCATTTGATCGACGCTGGCAAGCAAATTATCTTCCTACACATTTTTGAAGAACTAGCTGAACGCCATTGGAATGAACTTCTTTCTGCTGAAGCAAATGTTGGCTTAATCATGGCAACCTCGATGAAGGTTGATCAACTATCCAGTAAGCTTTTTCCTTAAGAAGTGTCGTACAATTTTAGTGTCGTGTTATTACTAACTTGAGAGTTGATAACAGAAACTCTTCTTAGCACGGGGGCAACAACTTTATGCATACATTACTTCTCATGTTGCCACAATGTTCACTTTCTTAAAGGCCAGTATCTGTTATATTTCTTAATTTTACAAAATTCTCCAACAACTAGACTAGTTGTTCGCTTATCATTTTCTGTAGGTGTGCATCATCAAATTCGGGATGACTTGTATTTCCGTGATGCTATCAAGAATGAAGTTCTTCTTAGGAAGGATACACGCAAACGAGACGGCGTGGATAACTCACTTGTCCCCAAGATAGCCGCGACTGAAGTGGACTTTCGCTCTGGTCAATTTTCCCCCGTAAAGCAAATTTTCAAGTATATAAGGGGTGGTCAGCGTCCACCAATCAAGTCCAACAAGATGGATCAATTGGACTAGGCATAAATGTCTCAAGTAAATAAGAAGTATGAAACTAAAGAATTTCAAGCCCTTGGATTCCTAGCCTTTTCTTTCGGTTGTTGAATTTTGTGATTTGCTTAATGACTTGTTTGATGATGGAATATTGTGTAAACCTTTATTTTGATTAATGATTTCCTTTTTTATTTTGCACATGGCTACACGTGCGTTGCACGTGCACGTTTACTAGTATAAACAAACACCAGGATGGAGGAACTCACCTGTCAAGCCGAAGACCCCAAGCCGAAGTCATCCGACCGAGGAAAATTTCTTTCCCTAGCTCCGAAGACAAGTTCAGGGGCTACTGATGGTGTCCTGGACTAGTGGGTACCAACCTGGTTGACCCACAGTCCAGGGCCGAACTTATGGCCCACCGATCTCGTAAGAAAGGACTCCGAAAGCCTCGAACCTTGGCATGGTAAAGATGGGCTCTATCGAAGACTTGGCGTGTACCCCAAGGATTGCTTCGGCTATCGGCATATGTTTTCTTAGCTGGCAACCGACCATGTGTAACCCTAGACACCCCTAATACCTATACAAGCTGGCGGGTTTATTTGGTAGGGAGATTCATTCATGATACACCTTAGGGCTAGAACATAACATACGATCTTGTGGTAGATCAAGCCTGTACTCGATACATTATCATGAATACAATCAAAGCAGAACATAGGGTTTTACCTCTTCTAGAGGGCTCGGACCTGGGCAAATATTGTCCCCTTTGTCTCATGTTATCCATCAATCTGAGATCCACAGCTCGGGGCCCACCACCCAATATCTGCCGGTTTTAGTACTGACACATGCCATTTGTCTCGCGAGTGAAGGCCCTAACTACGGTGGGCAACGATAGTTGACTGGTGGACATTGTTGGGTTGGCGTTGGTGGCGATCTGGGTCAGGAGGTGGTATGGTGTGGCATCTACTACGTCGACAACGATGGGTCTCGGCGGCGTAGCGCAACTGGGTCTTGGCGATGGACGTGCATAGGGTTGTGGCGCTGCATGCCTGGCGTCGACGGCTGTTGGACCTGGCAAGGTCAATGTGTGGATCTGAAGTTGGGATGGCGAAAGATGGCATTAGAGGATTCTGGAGAGTGCGCATGTGATGCGCGCTGAGGGCCTGCTAGTCTAATTGGTGATCTCGGCTCACCGAGGGGTGGCTTTGTGATGCCACCGGATAAGATGGGGTGGTTGGTCAAGGCATAACATCAAGCTAGTAGGCGTAGCGTCATAGATCGCCAGGAATTTGACTTTGGGTTGATCTATATATTTGTTTTTGTCAGAGTTGAATAATTTAATAAATATGACTGTGTGCATGGCTCGATGCAGATGCCCGGTATCTTCCTTTTCGTTTATATCAAAGGAGCAAGCAGCAGCATTCTCGGCAGAGGACCCACCAAACATTTGAGATGAGATAACCAACTATCACTGCATTACTTCTAATCTACCAGTGTAATCAGTCTGTCCTTTATTCAATACAGATTTAAGTATGCTCAAAATCAACTCTAAACATCCTTCTGACAGGAAAATAAAGGTAGATGCACATAATTTAAAACTGTCTGAAGTGGTAATTCCAACAAACTCTCATATGCTAGTACACCATAACAGTCTGGTCGCCAGATCATAATGAAGGTAAGCAGAAACTAAACTACCTGTAGGAATGCAGTATATTTTGACAAAACAGAAAGTATAACCAGTAAGAAAAGACCGGATCGAGCTAGTGTTGTAGGTAAAAAACCAAAGAAATAAGACCCTTGAGGACAAGCGTGATAGTTACTGAAGCTTCACAGCAGGATTCTTTGGATGGTTGAGAAGCTGGGTCTCAAGGTCTCTCTTGATTTCTTCATTGTTGGTACCCTTAACCAGGACTCGCTTTAGTTCAGACAGATAATTCAGGCCAGTAAGCTGATATGACGACCCGCCGGAGCAGTCAATCCTGAGCAGCTCAAGTTTTTTCATTGTTTCTGATCCAAAAGTCACATGTAAACTGCTGGAGCTGCAGCCGCAAGCAATCTGGAGGACCTTGACGTTTCGGTACGATTCGTCCTCTTCATTATTCACCATGACCCGAAAGCAGAGCTCACCATCTTGAAGCTGCTTGACACGAAGAATACATAGTTGTGTTAACTGACCAAGCAACTTTATGACATTTTCCGTGAACGTATCCATCTCTAAATCCAGCTTTGCGAGCTTGCTAAGCCCGCTACTCCACCATTCCGGCAATGTTCTTTCAACCCCGTGCAGTTTGAGGCTCTTCAAGTTCTTGCATGGCAGAGAGATCATGTCATCCAAGCAACCTTGATTGTTGCCCTTTTTGAAGCAATAACCTTGATTGTTGTTCTTGTTGAGCTGCACTGACAGGGATTCGAGATGTAAATGACCCTCGATTGCAGAGAAAAAATCTTTACTGTTCTTTTTGTTGATGCCACACACCCCAAGCTTGCGCAGTTGGGTGAGCTTCCTGAGATCTTTCACAAAGGTCTTTGACCCTGAAGCAGCAACGTTGACAACACCCAGCGTGTGCAACCCTGTCAGTTTTCCAATCCCTCTAGGCACCTCAGCACCTACTAGACCATGATGTTTACAGAACCAGCTGGATGAAACCGGGACATCAGTAGTGCCGGCACGCACATACTGCAGCTTCTCTAACTTTGTGATGTTATCAGGCAGGGAAACTATGGAGGTGTATCGGACATCCAAACTCTCAAGCTGCCTCAGGTGACCCAGTGAACTTGGTAGATGGTGGATCTCACGATGCCCTCGCAGTGAGAGGAACTTTAGGCCATGCAGCCATTTCACCATCTTCTCAAGATCTTTATATTCAACACTGCCCGTTGCATCCTCCAGATCAAGCACCTGAAGCAGCTTCATTCTTTCAGAGATGAAGAAGGACTCCCACTTACCAAACACTGTCAATGACTGTAGCCGTGAGAAGTCGATACTCTGGAACACAATTATGTTTCTGTCCCAAATCTTGAGTATGACAAGGTGGCAACCTGTGCCTTGGGTTGTCAGGGTGCTACTTCCCCCAAGTTCAATCACAAGGTTCTTTTCCATTCGCCGTGAGACAATGTACTCACGGATGAAGCCATTGACCTGGCACAAAACCATCCTCCTGTCACCTAATGTGGTAGGTGGCTGCTGGATGATGCTCAGATCGAGAAGCTCTGAGAAGTGCTTCTCGCCATTGTCCTCTGTGGATTCTTCATGGTTTTCCCATGAGTAACCCTCCGCGATCCACCGCCTTACTAATCGCCTCCGCCTAATGATGCGATCTCGGGGGAAAATTGATAGATAGAATATACATGGCTTCAGAGAATCCGGGCAAGTACGGAATTTGGTGTGCATCCAAACAAACAGACCCTTCAGACGGTCGAACTCCCGGTTCGTCTCCAAGTAATGCATAAATTTCTTGCTAAGAGAACGTGCACTATCCATCCGTCCGACTGATTTGGTAGCCAGTGATCTAGCTATCTCAACTATTACCTTGGGAAGTCCACCACACTTGGAAATAAGTTCTTGTAGCTCCACAACTTCACCATCAGATAATGAAGCTGGTAATGGATACTTGCTAGATACCTGTCGGTCAAACAATCCAAAATTAACATGCTAAACACATATGGACTTCAATGTTCTTGTATTAGACCTAAGAAAGGGTACACAAGGTTGCCTATATCAAGGAGCAAGAGAGAGCATAACTGAGAAGTGCAAATGTCAGATTCCGAGCATGCGATCAAGTCATGTCATCTGATCATCTTGGTTAAGCTCAAAGAAGTAAAGAGAGGAGAGAAACAACATGATCCGTCAAGGGCACTTACGTTCATGTAATACATGGATCCTACAGGGAGTAAAGACTGTAATGGTTTGAATGGTTCAATCAAAGTTGTGTTTACTACTATCCATGACATTTTTGCCGGCTGTCTATTGAACATTTTCAGCTAATTGTTTTGTCCATTTTTGTGCATGTTGTCTACTCCCTCTGTTCGGGTTTGTAAGGCCCTCTCGAGGTTTTTGCCTAACTTTGACCACGAAATTTACTAATAGAATATAATTTATTTGTCACAAATTATACCGTTGGAAACTTCTTTCAAATATGAATCAAATGGCATAGTTTTGCTGACATAGTTTTCATATTTTATTTGTTAAATCCATGATCAAGTTGGGCTCTTTCAAAAAAATGATCAAGTTGGGATAAAAAATCGAGGGAGCCTTGTAAACCTGAACCGAGGGAGTAATTTTTTTTACAGTTGTGTACTGTACTTGCTACAGGTTCGGTGGTTGTGCACTGTATACGTACAACATTTATTTTCGTCCACGATTTCGGTAAGCTTTTCCAATTTGCTCACAAACATATTTGTGAAATAACCTGTAGAAACTTGATGAAATAAAACTGAGAGATCCGTGGAATCCCTTCTGAAACACCACTAATGTAGAAAAAATTGAAAAGGCATGTGAAACTGAGAGATCCGACCAGTTGGGAAAACAATAGAAAATCAGGTGAAAAAAAGAAAATACCTAGCAAATCATGAAAAATTCAGTGGGAAAAACAAAATAAAACAGAAGAATTCTTTCTCTGAATAAAGAGTAGATATGTTTGGATCATTTCACGCTACAGGGATCATTTTCTATATATATATGTACCAGACGACATGTGTAATTTAGTTTTACACGGCCCATATTTGTTAATGTGTCCAACCTTTTGTGTGTTCTAATTAGTCATTTAGATACAATGGTACACTGAGAATAATTTATATGACATAGCAATGATATTAAGTTTCACAAGTAAGAGTGAGACTAATTGAAGAGCTTTGCCATTTTTTATCTCTCATAACGAGGGAGAAGAGAGTATATGGCTTGGTAGGAGCATGTGCATGCATGGAATTAGATAGAAGGAGCTAAAACAACTGAAATAAATTTCTTTTGATAAAATGAAACACACCTCCTTTTTGAAGAGCTGAAAGGCTGAATCAGCTTCTAGACATTTGACATTAAACACGACCTCTCCCTTATTTCCGTGGCAATGTTTGACGATGCATGATTCAGTTGTAATGACGATGATAAAGCTCTTAGAAGACACAGATACCAAGTCAGCTTGTATACAGTCCCATTCTTCTGTGGACTTGAGACCATCAATGACCACGAGACACCTATGTTGCTTCAGAATAGATTGACACTCAAGAATCGGGTTTTTACTTTCCATCATATCATGGTACGGAGTGTCCTTTGATTGAAGAGATTTAGAATGTAAATTCAAAAGTAAGCTCTGAGCAAAGTCCCTCAAATTGAACGGATATGAGATATCCACCCAGCCATGCTTGCTAAATGGGCTGCGCATCATTCCCTGATGTGGGTTTTGCTTGTTAAGAATTATGTCGCAGAACAAGTTTTTCACGAGAGAGGATTTCCCGACACCAGCAATCCCCCACACAAACATCACTTGGATTGAATTGAAGTGTGTCTTGGTTGTATATTGATGAAGGTCATTCATCTCTAACTCGCGTCCGACAAGAACGTACTCCATCTTCCAATCCTCGGCTGCCTTCTTTTTACTTGTGATGTCAGACACCTTATCATTAGTCTCTTGCCCACTTTCTGTGTCACATTGAGACCCCTGAAAATAAAAAATAGTTATGGCTTACCTAACAAACAAATTGAGGACCTAAATTATTTATTTGCTTGTGTCACAACAAACAAATAAAATCTTGCCTAGACAATATCAGAGAACAGTGAAGGCATGTTTTCTTGAAGATCATGTATTTACAATGGAATGATCACTATATATAGTTATTCATAAAGGGCAATTAAATGTGTGGTTATTGATTTGTGAACTAATAATGTAACTTGGGAAGGGGACACCCTTCTTGAGCACCCGGATGAGATTAGGACCCATATTTACACCTTTTTTTAAGGGGCTCTTCTCGGCAGAACCCCGTGGTGGGGTATCCTTGGCGGATGATTTCTGGCCCCTAGCGGACAGGGTATCTGACATTGAGAATGCAGAACTTACTATCCCTTTCTCGCCGGAAGAGGTGGGTAGGGCGATCGCCTCGATGAAGGCAGGGTCGGCACCGGGGCCGGACGGCTTGCCAGTTGCCTTCTTCCAGAAATTCTGGAATGTCCTAAAACATGTGATCATGCCAATGTTCCATGAATTTTACATCGGAACTTTTGACATGGCACACATAAACTTTGGTGTCATCACCTTGATCCCCAAAGTAGTTGGGGAGACGGAACTTCGACAATTCAGAGCTATCACAGTTATCAGCGTTTTGGAGCGCATCTTCTCTAAAGTACGCACGACTAGACTCGCACCGGTAGCTGAGAGGATGAATCACCCACTCCAGACAACATTCCTGAAGGGGAGACGAATCCATGAAGGGATTTTGTCCCTTCACGAGATTGTCCACGAGGTGCGATCGCACGGGCAGAAGGGTGTCTTTCTCAAGCTGGACTTCCAGAAAGCCTATGATTGGCTAGACTGGACCTTTTTGCGGCTAGTCATGCAGCGTAGAGGCTTCGAGGACAGATGGTGCAACTGGATTATGCAGTTGGTACCGTCTGGCAAGACGGCGATTAACATTAATGGCGAGGTGGGGGCATTCTTTTCGTCCTCTGTGGGAGTGAAGCAAGGGGACCCGATATCCCCTCTTATCTTCAATCTCGCCGTGGATGCATTGGCGGGAATCCTGGATAAAGCTAGGAGGGCCGACCACCTCTCCGGAGTTGTTGGTCACCTCATTCCAGGAGGAGGGGTCACTCATCTCCAGTACATCGACGATGCCATAATTATGGTGGAAGGGTCCGCTCTCGACATAGTAAATCTTAATTTCCTACTCCTTTGCTTCGAGGCTATGTCGGGACTCAAGACTAACTTTGACAAGAGCGAGGTCATCTTCTTTGGCTTCCCTACGAAGGACCAACAAAGGATTGCGGATAACCTAAACTGAAGACTAACCTCATTCCCCATTACTTACTTGGTGATGTCGATGGCAGACTCGAAGATCTTGACGAGTGCATTCGACCCTTTGGTGGGACGAGTGGCATCTCGAGCAGAGCCCTGGCGAGGACGGTTCACCTCCAAAGGGAGCAAAACGATCCTTAGTAGTTCCAACCTAGCAAGACTCCCCATGTTCATGATGGGGATGTATATCCTACCCGAGGGCGTCCATAGTGCCTTCGATAAGGATCTTGCTAGTTTCTTTTGGCAGGCGGCCAACGACCACCAAAAGTATCACATGGTAAAGTGGACGGATATTTGCATGCCTAAGGATCGTGGTGGCCTGGGCATCACTGCCTCCCGCCGTATGAACATTGCGCTCATGTAGAGATGGGTCTGGCGGATCTACGCGGTGAGGGAGGACTATGGTTACAACTCATTCAGGTGAAATACCTTAGGGGTGAGTCGCTCTTGGCATGCAACAGGACGGAGGGCTCACAATTCTGGCGAGCCATCCAAAGGATCAAGGAGGGCATCCGCCTAGGGATCTACTTCTCCTTAGGAAACGGGTAAGGGATCCAATCTTGACTGGTTCCCTGGTTGGGTACTGAGCCATTACGCGTTTGCTTCCCTAGCTTATTCTTAATTTGTGTGGATCCGATGTACTAGTTTCTACGGCCTTCCAAGCTGGACAGTGGAACATCTTGTTTCGTCGCACCTTTGGACAAGCCGAGAGTAACGACTGGACTAGATTGCGGGGCGCCCTACCACTCGTGCTTCCGGATTATCCAGAGACGACATCTTGGCAGCTCACGCCGATGGCGGAGTTCTTAGTGAGCACGGCATATCATGCCTTTTGCCCGTCACCTGCCACTCCCTGGTTGTCCCCGTTATGGAAAGCCCCTGTACCTTTAAAGATTAAGATTTTTGTTTGGCAACTACTATGGGATCGCCTCCCCTCGGGGACAAAGGTACTTAAGTGGCATGGACCTGGTGATGGTCTATGCCCCCTCTGTGCCGTACCAGAGACAGGGACATATCCTCTTCTCTTGTACGGCAGCAAGGGTATTATGGACTTACGTCCGCAAGGTGTTGGGTCCCGAATGGGATGCCCTAAATCTCGCAGAGTTTCTCCAACATAGAGCTTTACAGTAGTCGTGACATCGCCGCCTATTTTGGCTTATTTTTGCGGGGATATCGTGGACTCTTTGGATGACTCGGAATACGATGGTGATCGAGAAGGTTTTTCCGAGGAAGGCATCTGACTCCTTCAAATTCCTTGCTTTTCTGCAGCACTGGCACCCGCTCTCGAGGCAGCGTGATCGCGATCGACTCGGCCTTATGATGGATGCGCTCTTGGCTTCCGCACGTCGACTATCGTCGTTGTAGTGCCGCTACGCGGCTGCCACTAGGTGGCTTTTTTCTTATTTCTTTTATGTTTTCTTGGGCTTGACTGTGTTGTGGCCCCAGCCGTTGTCTGTTGGGTGTTGTTCGAACATGGATTGTATGGACCGTTGCTTTATTTATAAAGCAGGGCGAAAGCCTATTTCGATCGAACTAACAATGTAACTCGACGAACAAATCTACCAACTTAATAATGTATATGTAGGCTTAATAAGTTACTACCTCTCCGTTCGTTTGTACAAAAGTTACCTCTCTGTCCATTTCAATAAACAAAAGAAAAAAATTACATCTAGAAGGCATAAACTCAGTGGTCAACCATAAAGTTGCCTCTCTATAGAAAGGTTTTACCAGGTGTACGTCATGTTTGGAACTCATGTATTTCACCGGGAGTTATACCCATGAAATTACCGAAAAAGGCTTTCGCCTCGCTTTATATATAAAGCACGATCCACAAGCAACACGATACAAACTCACGCCACCACCGCACACGACACACACCCAAGGCAAGATACAAAGGTGCCGAGCAACGCCACACCACCCCAACGACTACCAAGCCACTACACATGCGCGAGGATGAACCGCTTGGAGCCAACGGAAACCTCCAAGCCTCCGAGGAGAGGTGAGACGGAAAACGACGGGACAAGGACTCCAAGATGGTGCCTCCTAGAAGGGAACGACCACTGATAACCGCCACCATCCGATCCCAAAGATCGAGTTTTCATCCGGAGCAACTCGAAGGAGTAAGGGCACCGCGACGAAGCCTTCAAGAAGGATACGGTGTCCACGGACGCCGCCGCCGTCGGCCAATACAAGATTGGGCAAGTGATGTACCCCGGCACGCCCACCCCTCCGACGCATCCTAGCCCCGCCAACCACCAGCGACCACCCACCCGCGTGGCCATGGCTGCTCGCCCGCACCTGAGGCGCAAATTCTGCCCATGAACATCGAGCCTCCCGCCGCCAGGGCCGCCGCCTAGCATCCAGACACCCCCAAGACCATCCAAAGAGATTAACTTGGAGCCACAGGGACTCCCCCGACCGACGAACCATAGCATACGCCCCGCCTTGAACGTCGTCGGAGCTGCGACGACCCGCACACATGGACAGGGAAAGGGGGAGGTGGGGGAGCGGACGCATTCGGACCGGCACACCCCTGTGCCAGTGACGGGTGGCCCAAGCACGTCGGCGCCGCCCATCCCTCCAGCCAACCTCCCCACCGGACACACCCCTGTGCCGCCCCACCGCCGCGGCCGACGCAGACCCGCGCAAAGCCACCGACGCAGATCCGACCACCGGCAAGGAGGATCCCCAAGGACCAGCGCCAATCGCCAAGAATACTCACCGGGGAGCCCATCCGCGCTGCCGCCGTCGTCTAGCCGGCGGAACGCCTGGAGCCCGACCAACACGCCCACGTACCACCGCCGTTGCGCCTCCACCACCACCAGCCGCGGCCACGGCATGGGCGGACGCCCGCAGCTCGCGCCGCCCTCGGCCCGCGCCAGCTTGGCCCAGATCTGGCCGAGACGCCGCTGGAACCCACCGCGCACCACCACCGCTGCAGCCCCTTCACACCGCCGCCCACAGCCCGCGAGTCCGCCGCTGGCTGCTGCCGCCGCGCCCCGAGCAAACGCCGCGCCGCCGCCCGTCCCGGAGGCCCGCGCCCACCAGATCGAGCGGGGGAAGGAGAGCGCCCCGCCGCCGCCAGCACTGGCCGGGCTTTGCCCGCCAGTACGTCGAGGCGGCGGCGAGGGGAGGAAGGAGCGAGGAGGGGGGCTGCCCGCGGCGGCACTAGGGATCCCCCCCCCCCCCCCCCGGCGCTCACGGGAGCGTCGCGGGAGGGGAGATGAGGGGAGGATATCCTCCTACCCATGAAATTCACCAGGGATTAAAATATGGGATAAGTATATTTTTCGTCCCTTAATTCTTTTGAAACTGTAAAAATTGTCACTTAATTTTAAAACCAGCAAAACCTAGTCCCTCAACTTTTCAAACTAGATAACTTTAATCCCTCATACCACTTTCGATGGATTTTGTGTGACATGGACATGGTTTTGACCGAATCTTGACACATCAGCGTACAGGTGATTGGATCGTTCAGATTTTTTGGTACAGCTAACCAACCCAGCAAACTCCACTGTGTCTAAACTGAAGCTAGAGACTTACATCTTCTTGACCCGATGAGATGACCTGCGAGGCGGGACTGCAGCCACCTCACCCCACCATGTGACTGCATGGATACAGCCGCGCACTGCTAGACACCGGCTATGACACGCTGCGTTCGCCCCGCCAAGCACGGCCCGGACATCCGCAACAAGGACGTGGTGTAACTGTGGCTCGCGGGGCCCTTCTCTGCTCAGACGTGGAGGCTGAGCGGCAGCGCCGCCACAAGCTGAATTGCCGGTTCTGCGACCTTCGCGTCGCCATGCCGACCGTGTCCGGGGAGCACCACCGACGCGTACTGCGTGGTCAAATACGGGCAGAAGTGGGTGCGCACGTGCACCGTCATCGACTCGTGTAGCCCACGGCGGAATGAGCAGTCCAAGTGGGAGTTCCACAGCCCTGCACGGTGATCACGCTGGCCATGTTCCATAACTGCCACCTCGGCAAAGCCAACACCGCCGCCGGCAACACCATCAAGAGGATGGGCAAGGTGAGGATACGTCTCTCGATGCTGGAGATGAACAAGGGGTGCACTAACACGCACCCACTCGTCGTGCGCATGAACGGCGAGCAGAGCACTGCTTCGTCGTGCGCCTCACCTCCGTCTCTCGCCAACGTCTTTTTTTTGTTCCCTCCTCCGTCCTCCCCAAGATGCACTACGTCCAGTCGTTCGCCATCCCGCTGCTCGACGCCCTTCCACCGGCGTCTGCCGCCTCCACGTGCTCTCCACCATACCCACACTCCTCCGCACCAGTAGCCTGCGGGACTCTCGCTCCGGCGATAATTACCGCGCGACAATCAAGCATCAGCGACGAGGACGAAGCAGGCGAACACAAGCGCCCCCGCAATGTCGGCGGCCATCGTCAACGTGCCGACAGGCCAAGCCCCGGGCGACCATCGACGACGACCAGCCAAGGCGTGCAGGTCCGGCCTCCAGCAACCTGCTCTTAGCTGGTGTTGCCTAGTCAGACAACGAGGTGGTGCCGGTGACGGAAGTGCAGGCTCGCACGCGAGTTGCTCAATCAGATGCCTACTAGAGAGATGGAAGAAGAGATAGGATGAGTAGGAGAGATGAATTTTGTCACCTCAGCAAAGACCGGTCAAAACCACACTGAGTCAGCAGCGATACTGGGTGAGTTGAGACAAGGGACTAAAGTTATCCGTTTTGAAGAGTTGAGGGACTAAGGTTTGCCGGTTTTGTAGTTGAGGGACCAAATCTAGACTCTCGAAAGAATTGAGGGACAGAAAATAGTTTTCCCTTAAAATATACATCCACTACAAATGATTATGCCTCATGACAGTTTTTGCATCACATCTGCGTCGCCAAGGACAATGGTGGGAGGCAGATCGAGCGAGAGAGCAACGAGCACGATCGCGCTGGTAAGCCGGTAAGGACAACCAACATGGGTCATGACGCTGGGCCGAATACTGGCCTATTAGTTTAGTACGTATACACCAATGCCCTTTAATTATGAAGGGATTTTTTTACCTTAATTTAGTTTTGACAGGAGAACTCAACGCTGAGATGTATACTGCTCCTTCCCCTTGGGGTACCATAAAAAGGCTCACTAATGATGAGTATCTATTGGAAATTTCGTCTTAGACCATGCAGAATAAAGTAGATGCATGTAACACCATTTTTTAATTTCTTTGAGTAAAATTATTTATATGTGCAACTATTCTACTACAAAAATCTTCTGTATTCCTGATAATATAAGGAAAATACTAAAAAATCACATAGCATGTTTGCTATGAGTTAAAAAAAGGCCTTGCCCATTCAAAAAGCTATGCAACTAGTTACAACAGACTGAAAAGATCTATGTTCAAAAGGAATCTAAGGTACGAAGTTTCATAAAAGGTATGCATCAAGCACATAACATAGTCCTAGCAACTACTCGCCGCCGCCCCAGCCCCAACTCCGGCGGCCTCCTCTCCCTCCAGCGCTGCCGCTCCACCCCTCTCTCGCGGCCCTCACCTTCTCTCCCAAGCAAGGGAAAGGAAGTGAAGGCTCCAGATCCGCAGCGGCGATCGGAAACCCATCCCAAACCTAGCCGCCTCCTAGGTCGCCTCCGCTCGGGCGACTCTGCCGAAGGGTCCTCCCCGTCCCCTCTAGCCCCTTTCATCGGCGTGCCCCTGGCCGGCACCAGCGGAGGCACCCTTCTCGTCTAAAAACGGCGGGGAGGAGAGTGCACCGTGGCGGCGGCTTCATGGGCAGTTGTGGAGTGGTGGCAGTGGTTCAAGAGCGGCGTCTTCATGGCGGGTGGTGAACAGCATCGGCACCAATCTTCGGTGGCGCGACGGTGGGTCGGATTAGGGCCTAAGGCCCCGATCTGGTTTGCCCCCTGCCATGGATGGTTGTGGTCGTGCGCTGTGGCTGCCTTCTCCGATGCTGCTCCAACCACTAGTGTGGGGGCCTACTGGTGTGCTCAAATAAAGCGGCGGTCCTAGGGTTCCTCTTGCGCCAAGATGTAGAACTGCCTAACATCTGTCCTTCATGATATGGCCAGAGTGGCGGGTCCCGGAAGGCTCCGCCGGCGAACTCTTGTGGGCGTGTTGCCTGGAGATTGCTGGATCATTTAGGCTTCGGTCGTGCCCATTGGTTTTCCGTGAAGGAGCGAGCGGCGCGAAGCTCTGCTATCTGTTGCCATCAAGAGATATGTTTAGCTCCATGGTGAAGTTAAACACGGAGAATGTCATGGAAGCCAAGATTGGAGGACTAGTAATGGTGATTGGAGCCTACGACGTTGAGGAACTTGCTTGACGTTTCGCGAATCATAGCAGCGGTATGTAAGTGGGGGCGAGAACACATGTGAAGTTCAAAGTCTTGCCTTTCAAGGTGAAAAATCAAGGTCTGGCGTTAGTTGGTTGTGCCTGGCAGTGGCCTTGTTGAAGGCATTGTTTTGAGAGCGGTGATTATCTCCCGGGTGAAAACCCAAGATCTACACTCAGGCGACGACGGCGTTGGTGCACTGTTTCCTCCTTGGAGGCGTCGCTTTTGTAGAATTAGGACATCAGGTGTTGTCTTGGTGGTGGTTGTCCTGGTGCTGCAAGGCCTGCAACGCTGTAGCGGTACTATTATTTTAGCTTACTTCTTCTTATTTTTGGTTGTGTGCATCCGTCATGCCATTAGGGTATTGCGTTGTTGCAGAGGCTGGGTGTTTGGTATCTTCATGATATTAATATATACTCTTTATAGAAAAACTAGGTTACTACTTGCAATACAAACCAGCATTTCAAAGATATTATAACTTATTCATTTTCTTGGTATAAATACGGGAAAAGAAACTAAGGTTTTGCATGCTGCACAATAACCTAACGTTATCTTACTTGAGATACAGGTGAGGTTACCTGATTGTTAATTTTCAATTCCGTACTTTCCAAACCTTGAAGCATGTTGACAATTTTCTTAATTGTTGGCCTTTTGGTCTGCTCAAGATTCACACACATTAGACCTATCTTGATGCATCTTTTTATTTGTTGTAAGTCTATTTCTAGTGATGTATACTCTTGTCTTTTTTGAAGCACATTCCTCCATTTTTGAAGTTCCTACGAATGTCGGAACAAAATGTAGAATATTAGTATACAATGGTGAAAAGCTACATATGGTCTATAATCTATATGACGTGGGACTTTGATCTCTAGAGTCTAAACTATTTTTTCTTACATCATCAATGAACCACTTGGAAGATGATGCAATATCATACGGATAGTCCCTGTGTCCTGTTATCACCTCCATGATTATTACGCCCAAACCGAATATGTCTGACTTAGGTGTGACTATACCTCGTAGTAGGTATTCTGGTGGCATGTAACCTCTGCACCGTAACATGAATATGAAGTGTTAAAATTAGCAAACATAAACCACATTCCGTGGATTACTAAAAACCAATTTGTTATCAAGAGGAAATTCACTTACAATGTTCCACCAGTCAGTACATTGGAAGTAGGTTTTTCTTCTTCAAACAGTCTTGATAGACCAAAGTCCGCAATTTTTGGTACCATATTTTCATCAAGCAATATGTTTGAAGGTTTTAGGTCCAAGTGAATAATACGAGGATTAGATTGCTCGTGAAGGTAATACAGACCAGAGGAAATCCCCTCGATTATTTTCCAACGTTCGTTCCAATGAAGTCCAGAAGATGCACCTGCATATGTAAATAAAAGAGGAGCCTTCAATAGATGCTATCCTATCATTGTTGTGCTCCATAGTCTATACATAAAAATACTTAATTTTATTGTATATGCTCTTTTTCATTGACAAGTATACACATTTTAGAAACTATGTTCAAAGCGTGAAATTTGCAATTTCGAATAAGCTTGATGAAAATTGAGAAACATAAAATTGTAAAATATTGGTTTCATACCTGAAATATGGTTATCGAGACTTCCATTAGTGAGATACTCCAAGCAGAGCGAACTTTCAATGTTTCGAGCACAAACGATTTCTCCTTCATGTTGCTTATGCAAATGTTGCATTTCGTAGGAGTAACCAACTGATCGCACTATATTTTGGTGGTGTAGTTTCATAAGAAGATTAATCTCATTCTCAAATTGCTTTTGTGACTTTGGCATAGCCCGTACAAGCTTCTTCACCGCAACTACTTCCCCACTTTGTAGCTCTCCCTGTTTAAAGCCTCTTAGTAGAATGTATGCGGGTTGGTATGTCAAGTATGCCTAAATACTTCATAAAATGAAAGTACATTCTTTGAACATACCTTATATACAACAGAAAAACCACCTCTACCTAGTATTTTCTCAGCACTAAAGTTGTATGTGATGTCCTTCAATTGTTGTAACCTCGCATCATGTGATGTGGATCTCGCATGTTGAATTGACATATCTTGTGCTTTTGATCCCATCTGCATAGAGAACTTCTTGGATTAATGAGGGACTACATTTATACCATTTTGATTAGCACTTTCTGGTTAATTTCAGGAATTTTATTAGACATAGACTATATAAAAAGTTCAATTTTAGAAAGGACTTTGGGTTGATGATCTTTTTTGGATTGTCTCGGTATTACCCTTATATGAAAGGGGTAGGAATAGAAGTTAGAAGAAACTACAGATTATGTGATTTGTGTTTGTTAGGTAACAAAATTAAATCTTTGTACAATAAACTCCAATCATCAAACTGTAAAGTACTATAATGTGTTGATTGTTGCACTATCTCACTTTCATTGGTGAAGTGCAAAAATCACAAATATGGTGAAATAAGGAATGAGATTAAAACAAAAATAATAGCCAAACTTCATAGTAGGTACATGTACCGGCGCCTAAAATTTAACCTCTATTGTGCAGCCTCTCGAAATTCTATAGGAATCAAGTCTAGGGCACATAATTAAGCCCATCAGCAACAGCATGTCTACTTTGGTGTTGCTCGATGCTATTTGCTAGGACTGTCACCCCAAAAATGCGATCACATTGTTAGTTTGATCACACCTGGTGGAATAACTAGCATTGGGAAAAATTGCTAACTAAAGCGAGGGCCTTTCCAACATTTTTCATTTGAATAAAGAACATTGCTTATTTATCACGGAGAAATTATAAATTTTCTTAGATGCCACCTAACAAACACATTTTGCATATGTGCCATCAAAGTTTTTTTTCTTATGTGTCATCACATATAACTAGATATTAATGTGAGACATGTTAAGTGTAAAAGGACAATGTTTCCGTGGTGGAAAATTAGTAAGGTATTGATAACAACTTTAATTCTTTCCTACCGCTAGATAAGGCTCCTCCCAATGCTCCACCTTCTACGGGTGCTAAGCATGCCATGTAGACGAAAAATCTGATGTGGCAAGACAATTAAGAGGAGAGAGATGGGTTTGGTGACCCCAGAAAGAACCAATGCCAAGCGCGTGAACCTAGGCAAAATATTTAAATGAAGCAAACTCATCAATGCATGAGAGAGTTTAATAGCTAAATCATTAAATGAAGTGAGCTTAGCTACAAGAAGCTAAGCACCTACGCATTGGGGAGTTTGGTTGCTAAGCTATTTAATATGCTTAGCACCCCATCCAAGCACCAGTCCATTGGGAGCAGCCTAATATTTTTGAGAAGGACCAATGGTTGTGGAATCCAGACATGCACACACTTAATGGAAAGATAAAAAAAATCAAAATAATGTTCCCTACAAGACACTGCAAATTAGAGACAAGAGTCGAGAGCACATATAGACCAACACACGATCTCAGTGCTAAAAGGAGTCATAGATGCGGCTATAAGGGTGAAGATATTTGATGTGGTGGTAGCGGAGTATAGATTAAACCCGTCAAGTTCCCATAGATTTGTGTGTCACAACATAGGGGCCAATAGCAAGTAGAGTTCCGATGTGAAGATCATGATTGCAAAAAGAACCAATGTCTGGAATGTCCCTAAAATTTAAAATAGAGTCAACGATGTGATCAGAAAATATGAGGTGTTTGGTACATCGAGGAACATGCGTGATGAAAGGAACGTGAAATAATGAAGTGCCAAGAGTGCTTGGACTAGCGACCAGAAGGAGATTGCAATTAGCAATAAGAACATGAACCCGAGACAAGATTTGAATGAAGGTCAAAGTTGATGATCATAAGCGACATGAAAAGATGCTCCAGTATAAATAATACATGAGGGTGTACCTGAATGTCGGTGCCAAAAAAGCCAGTTGCAGAACCTACACAATACATTAATGAAGAATTTGAAACAACAAGCAAGCATAAAAGTGACACATTCTCATGTTTAGTCAGGAGCGCAAATAAGGTCGGGGTAGAAACGCATGCCGATGGAGACCCAGAAACAACTAGTAGGTGTAGAAGTTGTACAATCTCCCGCTCAGTCAAGAAACCACTTGAGTGGTCAAGGTAGAAGAACCAGCAAAAAAGAGTGGTCACCACAATATGTGGAAAGAGTAGCCACTATCGCTTGCGGACGCATGTGAAGAAGGCCACATAGAGCAGCCATCGGCACAGGCAGAAGCCGATGAAGAAGGCAACATGGCATGCAGACGAGCAAGGAGCACTGCTGCAAAGCTAACATGCGACTTTCGATGATGGATATGAAACATCACATACGTATAAACGTTGGTCAATACACAATCGGAGTTGTGGAGGTACAAATTTCGGATAAAGGGTGGATTTATTGACTCAAAATGAAGCACCAATAGGATACAAACACAATGAGCGCACACCCTGCCTCAATGGTTGAGGTACAAATACACCAAAAATAGAGTGGTCATCTCATCACTGCTTGTGGAAACTGCTAGCAACGGATCAGTTCTTTTGGTAGCTTAAAATAAGGGCAGTGATCTGCGCCGGCGCACCGGCCCAACGTTTCGGCCGGTCGCGCGCATCCCTTATCCTCTCATCTCTATTCTTCTCCTCTGCTGCTTTCTTTTTTCTGCTCTTGCCATGGCGCCCAATGCCTGTCCCCTCATCACTTCATGCGGAGCTTGCCGTCGTTGACGGCCAGACCGCCTACTGCCGTGAGACCTCCCTCCCCCATTGATGCAAGCATCTCTCCCCTTCTCCTGCTTCCAAGCTTCCCTCTAGCTGCTGCATGTACAGAGGGCGTCACACACTCCCCCGCACCCCGGCGGTTGATGCATGGGTCTGCTGGCGGTTCCGCCTTGCCGGAAGGAATGCCCTCAAGGCGTTGTTGGAAGCAGGGGCGCCGACGGCTGTGGGCTATGGCCAGGAAGATGAGGCACGCTCTCCTTTCATGCCCAGCAAGTACCTCTGCTTCAACCAGCCAGATTGTTTGCTGGGACCGGCAATGATTTTTGCTGGAACTAGTGTATTATTTTGCTGGCGATCACGCACATGCTGTCATTATTATGCTGCCACCTTTTTGCTGGAACTAGCTACAATTTTTACTGGAACCGGCAATGAAACTTGCTGGAACCGTTGTCTGAATTTGTTTGAGAACCCGCGTAAGTGTTGATCTTTTCTGTGACATTCATCAGATTTTTGCTGGAACCAGCTACAACTTTTGCTGGAACCGTTGTCTGAATTTGTTGTGGAACCTGCATAAGTTGTGATCTTTTCTGCGACATTCATCGGATTTCTGCTGGAACCGACTACAATTTTTGCTGGAACCGGCTACAACTTTTGCTGGAACCCTTGTCTGAATTTGTTGGGGAATCCGCGTAAGTTGTGATCTTTGCTGCGACATTTATTTGCTTTTTTTTGCTACAATCACTGACAAGTTTTGCTGGAAACGGCGTTGGAATTTGTTGAACCAACCATCGGAGTTTATCTGTCTGTGTCCGACCGTCCTTTGATTTTGCTACAACAGTGATGGTGAATGCTACAACCGGCAATGATTTTTGCTGGATCCAGCACATGCAAATGATGGAGATGAGTAGCACGACGTGTTGCAAGCGGCACCCACCGGCGCCAGAGGCGACGACGCGCGGCGTTGCCACTGCGAGTAGCCTCGTCGGCGAAGCGTCACCCTGCGGCTAGCAGAGGTGGATGTACGCGCTGCAGGTGGATCTGCTGCTGCGAGGGGGATTTTTCCCCAAGACTTCGAGCAGCCCTGCGAGTAGGCTCGTCGGCGATTCGAGTTGGGGGCAGATGGGAAGCGAGCGGCGCCATGGATGGCGTCTTGTTCCAGGGACGAGCGGCGGCCTGGGACAGTGCGTTCGTGGGCGTCTGCGTTGACTAGTAGCGATAAGGTGGGAAAGAGAGAATCCTGCGCGAGGGATGCGGGAGTGGGGACGAGACGCTTCAATCTGAACGGTTTCTATGCATCACATCTGACGGTCAAGATCGGACCGGCCGAAAGTTTAAGCTGGTGCACCGGCGCATATTACTGCCCATAAATTAAAAGTCTCAACAAATTTAGGGGGTGGCTTATTTTTTAAGCCCCCAAAGCCTGTAGAGTGGCTACTACCGCCTTGGGCCGCGGGTGAAGAAGGCAACATAGAGCTGCCAGCGTAAGACATCACGCAACGAGCAACGATGAAAGACACATGTATGACTGTCGATGACAAACTGGAAGCTTGCAGGTTGGTGTAGAAGTGGTACAATCTCCAGCTCAGTCAAGAAACTAGTTGAAGTGGTCAAGGTAAAAAGCACCTAGAGAAAAAGCCATTAACCACCACTTGTGAAAATTGCTACTAGAGTTGACGTACAACGACCACTATTGCTTGTGGAAGCCGGTGAAGAAGGCAACATAGAGCAGCTACCAGGGCATGTGGAAGAGGGAGAAGATGGCACATGGCACGCTGGCAAAAAGCACTAATGAAAGGTGCACGTGCAATAAGAACTCGGTGTGAGGAACACCCTAAAAAGTCACTTACCCATCACTAGAGTGAAGCGGACATCAACATTGACAACATCACCCCTAGAGCATCTGAAGATGATTAGCTTGATCCGTCCATCGGCAATTTTAGCTTCACCCTTCACGTAAAACTAAAGAGTTCCAGAGGAGCAACGCCATCCAAAGCTAAACGGCCCAGAGTACACAATTCCGCATGGAGTGTTTTTTCGAACTCACTAGAAAAGGTTCTATCTTTGCAAAGGTCTGTTGTCTGACAATGGTGCATGACATGCTTTACAAGTGTCATATGGGGGAGTTTTGTTGCGATTTTTCATCGATGTTGGAATTGTGGGATGTTGTACCTGTTTTCGTGGATTCAAAATTTCACACGAAATATTTTAGAACCGTTCATTCGAATTGCGAACTGTTTGTACCATTGTGTTCCTTGCACCGAGATCTTTAAAATTAGATCACATGCTAATAAGTATCGATGCACTTTCTTCGTACTTAATAAACTAGTATACTTGTACTTCACCGAGTACTGTGGTTTTTAGTGTACATATACTTCATCTTGTTAGTATACGTATATTGCACCATTAAGGACGCGCGCACCGCATCGCGGAATACACTTACCTTGCGCGCGTTGCACTTCGTGTGATGTACTCCGTATTTTTTGTGCCGTGTCCTAGTGTTGTGTACGCTGTTCAGTGTACTCCGTGAGATATCTCCGCATACTTTGTGTAATTTATAACAAAACTATTTTTATACATCGTGGTGTGTACTTCATAAACATTAGAAAATAAAATAAAAATAGTGTGGAAAACTGAAAAAAATTCTTCTCCCATGGGACGCTCCATGTGCAACACATGTCAGTATGGGATGGTCTGGTGCTGCGCCCACTGAGCTTTTTGGAAGGTTGGCTTTTTCCTAGTGTACCAATGGCCTGCTAAAGGGATGTACAATGGTACGCCTTGGCCTACCGCCCCGCTGTGTTAGGTGGGTGGTTCATGATGGAGGTTCAGGTCTATCGTGGAGTCCGTCGGACGGTCTTGGATAAAGCCTATGGGAATGGACAAATGGTGTAGCACAGAACGTTAGCTTCATATGTCCACCGCGCACACACAAAATGAATGACACTACCGTTCCAAACACCCCATACAGACAATTCAGGCGACACACGTGGGACATCTTCATTTTCCCTGTCTTTCGAATGCGAATATTTCGCAACTTGTTGCGTCCGCACCCAATTGTTGGATGTCCCACTTTTGAGTTTTCAAAAAATATGTAATAAAACATGGATATGGATTATGTTTTATCATGTGCATCTACTAAATTTCGTTCCTATGACCATATGTGACCTGTGCAAAAAAAGAAAAAGATGTAAGTGAATTGTATCATGTGCTATTCCCACATTATTTTGTTTTATTGTGCGGGACAAACATCGCCATATATTTGGACGAAAATTTGTAGAAGGACAAGATGCAATCTCTATCTCTACCTAATAATAAAGCAAATAGTGTTTCTGTCGTCCGTCATCTAAATTACCCCCGAAATTGTGAATATTTACCCACCATGCCACCATGCTACCATATTTGCGGTCAGCTTAGGTCAATAGGTCGGAATCCCATCCAGTAGAGGAATAATACATGTAGCACAGTGGTTGGGACCTTAGGCTACGATGCTGGAGATCATGGGTTCGAACCCCCTTTAAACCTTTTTCTTTTCTTTTTTTTAAAGATCAAATACTTTTAAAAATATTCATATCTTTTAAATCCTAACTCCAAATCTAACATGTCATATATGAAAATCCATCAGAAAAATGTGTAGATTCCAAATATGCTATTATCATGCATGTTAATATTTTTTAAAATTAGTGCCAAGCCCAACAAAACATTGGTTCCGTTGATCTTTATTTTAGATAGCAGTGGCATGTGGGTTGATGATTCACCTCAATCTCGGAAGAGCTCTGAGCCTTCCTTCATGCAGGGAATGAAAGGAGTGAAATGGATGGGGTAGTCGTCTTATGGTCTGCAGTGAACCTTCTAGCTTGTAACTAATATTGTTTGCCTTTTGTCTTCTGTTTCGGTCACTTTAAAATGGCCTATATACTCTGTAACCTGTCAGTTTCCCTCTTAACTAATGAAAAGCGGTGCCGGTTGCATTTCATCAAAAATAAACAAGCAACCACTTGAGAATTATTTATAACGGCACTGTTTCAACGGTAATTTGCTTGCCCAAAACTTGGTAATTTGTCTTCTTTGGATTATTTATAGGAACGGTTTGCGACGGATGGCTACCTTGCATAGGTTCTGGATCAAGTAAAAATTAATTTACTCTAATTATGTCAATAAACTAGACTTTTTGCCCAAAAATTCTGTCTTCTTTGAATTATTTATAGGGAAGAGAGGTCTGCAACGGTTGGCTACCTTGCATAGGTTCTGGAACAAATAAAATAATTAATTACTTTAATTATGTCAATAAACTAGACTGTTTGTGGCTCATGGTTTAACACAATGTTCCTTTCACAAGGTGTGACGCTATGACATATTAACTTGGAGGTAGCATCTAAATGGACCTGGCTTTGTTCCTTGAGGTGAGCATATATTGTTCATCTGCTCATGTCAATTGTAGAAGTTCCTTGATTCAACGTAGATGTAGTGAGGTACATTTGTTATATTTGCAAGTGTATACCATGACCACTGGTCGGCGAGACAAGGAGGATAAGCAACAATAGCATTGCTATTAGCGAGACATTACTCAGAATGCTATAACGTTCTATTAGCAATGCCATAACATGTTTTTTTTTTTGAAGTGAACGGTACATATGGGTACCTATGTTCAAATATTAGGGCATGCACATATTATTGGGTCATGTTTATTGCACTATGTCCTATGATATTGTTTTTCTCCCGTTGCAACGCACGGGCATTTTTGCTAGTATAACCTATGCCCATGATTTATGTCGCATTTAAAAGAAATCAGAAGTGGGACATCCGATAATGTGGCACGGGTGCAACTAGTTGCAAACTGCAGTGATCTCCTTACCTTTTCCCTCTTCCTCTTTTCTTACTCCAAATGTTTCCTCCGGATCCAGCTTCTCAAATCGGACAAAGAAGAAGCAATCCAGATTCTCCTCTAGTCCTCCTGCTCCTTCAAGACTACCCATCGATGCATCCCGTCACGTCCCTGCCTCGCCACGTCCGGCTTGAAGAAAGATCTCCAGTCCCGCGTCTTGGCTCAACCACGCCTAGCGTCAAGCTCTCTATAGGCTGCATGCCCCCTCCCTCCCTAGCCTCTCTTTAGTTTCCGTCCTTATCTCGCTCCTTCCTTTTTCTCTGTTCTTTCTGAAGTACCTGACTCCTCTTCAGGCATTACATGTTGCGTGCAAGACATTGTTTTCTTGCCACCATGGCTTCTGAACCTAGCTGGCCTTCGAGGCGGCAGGTTGAGGAAGTGCATTCACCATGCTCTAAGAGGCTGGTGCTTCAGAGAAAAATCCAGAGAAATAGAGAGAAAAGGATGTGTGTGTGTGTGTGTGTGTGTGTGTGTGTGTGTGTGTGTGTGTGTGTGTGTGTGTGTGTGTGTGTTGTTGGCAATAAAGCCACGGCGAGTGAGTCCAGAGCCCGTTCGGGCACGGGCTGGACGCGTCGGGTGTGTGGTGTCGTGTTGCGTGTGTGCATGCGTTGAGTAGGGTAGGGGGGCACGCGTGTGTGTGCATGCGTGGTGTCGGACCTGCTGTAGCCGTTGGCGAGCTGGTCAGGGTGACCGAGTCGTGCCGTTGCAGGCTCGCCGCGACCCGGGCGCGTTCGTGCGTGTGGTGGGCGCGGCCAGAGCGGGCCATACCGAGCGCTCGGGCGGGTACAGGCGTAGGGATCGTGTCCAGCGCCTGCCCCGGGTATAAAGCCCTCGAGGGGTTCGTTGTAAACGGTGTGGTGTCGAGTTCGAGCTCGGGAAATGTGCCGTTCGTGCGGCGAGCGTACGTGCGCCGGAAACATCACCGTGTCCACTGTGTGCACATGTGTCTTCTCCTTCTTCCTCCTTTCTTCTTCGGTTCGTGGCCAGAGCTAGGAGCGGAGAGAAAGAGAGAGCTAGGGCAAGGCGGTGGCAACAACAATTGGTATCAGAGCTTCGGTTCAGGTGATCACCGGCAGCCATGGCGCTCGTCCCTCACGGGGTGGTGGCGGGGCGATGTCATTGCAGCTGCCGCAGCTGACGACGACGAGCTACACCTCCTAGGCGATCAAGGCGGAGGCCATTCTTGATGCCCAGGGGTTTTGGAGTGCAGTGTCTCCAGCGGAGGCGCGGCGGTCGACGCCGGGAAGAGCAAGACAGCGCGGGCGGCGATGCTAGGTGCGCTGCCGGAGGACCTGCTGATGCAGGTGGTGACGAAGAGTACGACGAAGGAGGTATGGGACTCCCTCAAAGTGCGCTTCGTTGGCGCCGATCGGGAGCGCGCGATGGCGACATTAGGGCGGGCACATCTTCGACGACCACGACGACAATGGCGCGGCAAGAACGGCGTCAGACAATGGAGGGAAGCATCGTGGCCGCTGCTACGGCTGCGGCAAGCGTCACCACTTCAAAAGGGAATGCCCCAAGCTGCGGAGGGCGCCAACGGCGAAGCAGACAATGCTGGCGGATGTCGGCGTCGAGGACAGCGGACTCCTCTAGGCCGTGGCTTAGGGGGAGTGTGTTGGCAATAAAGCCACGGCGAGCGAGTCTTGAGCGCGTTCGGGCACGGCTGGACGAGTTGGGTGCGTGGCGTCGCGTTGCGTGTGTGCGTGCGTTGAGTCGGGTAGGGGCGCGCGCGTGTGTGCATGCGTGGCGTCGGACCTGGTGGAACTGTTGGCGAGCAGGTCAAGGTGACCGAGTCGTGCTGTTGCGGACTCGCCGTGACCCGGGCGCGTTCGTGCGCGTGGTGGACGCGGCCAAAGCGGACCGGACCGAGCGCTCGGGCAGGTACAGGTGCGGTGATCGTGTCCAGCTCTTGCCCCAGGTATAAAGCCCTCGAGGGGTTCGTTTTAAACGGTGTGGTGTCGAGTTCGAGCTTGGGAAATTTGTTATTCGTGCGGCGGGCGTATGTGCGCCGAAAACATGACCGTGTCCACTGTATGTACTTGTGTCTTCTTCTTCCTCCTTTCTTCTTCGGTTCGTGGCCAGAGCTAGGAGGAGAGAGAGCGCGCGCGCTAGGGCAAGGCGGTGGCAACAACATGTGTGTGCGTGTGTGTGAGAGAGAGTATAGCATCATGAAACACCACGGGTCCACCAAATTGTGTTTCTTCATGTGATGCCTTCTTTCTGAAAAGAGAGTTTTTTTTATTGAACACTACAATACGTTAACTATGGTTGAACACACTCTATGGGGCACACGCTTAGAGCATCTTCAATAGGCGCCCAAAAAGAGCTCCGCGCACTAAAAGTTTGTTTTTTGGGCGTCGGACAGCTCCAGCAGAAGCTGTAGCGCTAAAAGTTTTTGAGCGCGCGCTGAAAAACGGTATCGTGCGCAGCATATTTTGAGTGCCGAATTGCGCGCGCTTCACAATTTGCACTGTCTGTTTTTTGGGCGCGTGTTTTTGGGCGTCTATTAAAGTAAAGTTGGTCCCGGCGCATTAAAAGTGCTACAATGGCGTGCTATAATGTTTATTGGGCACGGAATTTTCGTGCGGCCGTTGGAGATGCTCTTATAAACCACAAGCCTAAAGTTTTTGTTGCAATGCTTAAGAACCTCACCCCGCAAAAAAAGAAAAAAAAACTTAAGAACCCCACCTGCCATAAGCTAGGACCTATCACGAGAAAACACAACCGTCCCATATCCCCATGAAAATCGCAAATTTCTCTATTTCCTTTTGTCTCTCCTACAACGACCGAAACCACATCACATACTCCATGTCCTTCCACAAAATCCATTCCCCAAATCTCTCTCCAAAATCAAAACTATATCCAACTGCCATTTGCTCATCCTAGTTTGGTGCACCGCCAAGCGGCGTCCCCCACCGCTATCGTGCCATCGATGTGACTACATCAACCACGACCTGCAACGGTGCTGGGCCTGATGAGCTCCGTCTAGAACTCCTACATTGCCTCATCCCTCAGCCCTTTTGACTCCCGGGTGGTGTGCAGAGAGGAGAGATATATTATAATTTTCTATTCTTATACTCCTTTCGTCCGAAAATACTTGTATGAGGAATGGATGTATCTAGTCATATTTTAGTTTTAGATGCATCCAGTTTTATCCATTTTTGCGACAAATATTTCCGAACGGAGGGAGTATGTCCCAGTCTCATGCGTGTGGTTGACTGCAATTTTTTTTCTGTTAGTTAAAGCCGAGCATTATCTATACCCCTATATAGTGTGCGAATAACTTTGAAAGTTGGTCGTTGGATGAAGCCAATCCGACGGTACAGAGATGACAAATTCGAGCACTACTAGCCGTTGGATATCATCTACATTCCAGCAGATTCTACCACATGTACAATCTAGAAGACTCCATGGTTGAACTTAACATAATGCACAAACCTCAAAACACAAGCACTTTCTCCTTTGTTCTAAAATCTTCCATATCTTAATTGCTCAAACTTCTTTGTTTCTAAATGAATTATCACTATTTATTTTTACTTTATGCTTTACAATGCACAATTTCATGCATCTTAAAATAGATTTTTTAATAAAATTAATTGGTTTTGAATGAGATGAACTATAGGAATTAAACGAACATCTACATCATGCATATATGACTCAAAGCTTACATGCTATAGTGTGGTCTTTATTTATAATTTGGTTACCAAATCTCATGCGTGCAATGCACGTGTACCTTACTAGTAGCATATGGCCTACAATGTGGACCGCTTGGCCCTTATGTAGCCTTATTTTAACATTAGTGGTTCCTAATATCTTTGATCCTCTTTGATTCACAATATTATAAAAAACACATGTACGTATGTCCACTCTCATCCTACATTATTTCTACATTTCAGATGGAGGCTAAATACTGGGTACATGTTGGCCGGCGACGAGTTTTGGCACCAGTAGAGAGACCTCTATAACTAGACTAATGCTCTCAATTGCAACTCCTCCTACAAACCATAACCCCTCACCCTCTCTGATCTTTCTTTGAAACCTTTTTCTCGTCTATACGCAATGAAAAGCAGTGGCCCTGCCTTTTCGTCAGAAAAAGCCTACATGATTTCGTATGCACCGAAGTTTGTTTGATTCTATCACAGGGAAAACAAAAGATTCTGCAAAAGTGCTTGGCATCGATGTTAGATTTCTTTTTGAACCTACTGCAACGGATTCCTTAGAAAAAAATCCTATAGGATTCAATCCTACAAATCAAGCAACACTTCAGGAAAAAATTCAAAGATTTCAAATCATCCAAAATTCCTATGCAATTCCTTTGAAACAAAGAGGCCATCAAAGTTAATACGAAATTACGGGAATCATAGACAGAACAACTAACAAAACTTGCTGGTCACTGAGCTAGATCATCAGATTTTCAGTGAAATAGTAATATCTCATACCTTGGATGAATATGTTGTCTTTCGCCGTAGAATATAAAATGCTTTGAATGTGACCTGCACCACATTCTCCGTGTTTTTAGCTTTCTCGAAAAAATCGTCTTCTGGGCTTTGGAATTTGTCGATGTAGTCATCTGGCGACACTATCGCAGTGTCGAGGATCAGATTTGTGTTGCTTTGTCGTGGAAGATCTTTATGCTCTTGTGTTGTCACGTCGAGAGTGTAAGAGGACTTCGGAGGCACAATGCCATATGATGGCAGATTTAGGAAGGACTGCTCACTCTTGTCAGTAAGTCTAAATGCCACATATTTATTGGTGTTGTTTGTTAATTGCAAAGGGCACGTGATGACCTTGTTGGGCTCGAAGGGGAAGCAGAGCACGAACTGGTGAAGGAAAAGAAGCTCTCTTTGTTGACCTACTGGGAATAGTTGTGTCCTTTCTGTCTCTAAAAGCTTGTCGATTATGTGCTCTATACTCAATGGTCTCTTTGTTGGGTCCATGTCAATGCACTGGAGCCCAATCTCAGCGCAAACTTGTATTTGCTCCCACTGTGGTATATCCGAATTATTGTTCAAACTTTGAAGTGCCTATGTATGAAATTACACCGGTGAGTAAATTATGAAATGGATTAACTTTTCAAATAGAAATTTAATGTTCTTAATGCAACAACAGATATATTTTCTCTTACCTTCTCAACAACCTGGCGCCCCATCTCTCCAGCCAATATCTCTATAATTATGACACCAAGATTATACAAGTCTAAATCATGTGTTATTACACGGCCGGTGAATTCCGGTGCCATATATCCCCTGTATAAATTACACATGGTCCAATCAATAAGTAATTCATAGGAAGGGCACAACATAAACATACAAATAGAACTAATTTTCCTGTTATAGAAATTAGTTAGGCTTACATATTCCTCCGCACATTTGTAGTAAGAACCGGCTTTTGGTCTTTCTGATGACGCCTTGACAGACCAAAGTCAGCAATTTTTGGAATCATATTTTCATCTAGGAATATATTTGTTGGTTTCAAATCTACGTGCATAATATTTTGCCGGTGAAGATAATTTAGCCCCTCACAGATCCCTTTGATGATTTTATACCTCTTTCTCCATTCAAGACCTCCAAATGAACCTAACAAAGGAGAATGTAACATGGTATTATTGGGTACTCTAAATATTTGAGATACTTAAGCTTCTTAAGTTTCATTGTTTTCTTAGAAACACATTAGAATCACATACGCTAACAACACGCACATACAATCATCCTTATGAACGCAAATACGCGCACACTACCCCTATGAGCACCTCCGAGGGACTGAGACAGTGGATGGGGTCTTGAGATTGATAAAGTCACCACAGGCGAGTTGCTGTCGACGAGAACGTCACCTCACACTAAAAGAATATTCCACCTTTATGAGACACATAAGTGTCAAACCTTGGGTTTGAAGTCTGGTGGGCTGGGGGGACAACCATCCTCTTAGCATCTGACCACAGGTTTGTTCTCCTTAAGTTTCATTGTTACATGCATGAGTTGAGCAAAACAACCAATCAAGATAATAAAGATGGTAACATGATGCTACCTTTGATATAACAATCGAGACTTCCTTTTGGTAGATACTCAAAGCAGAGAATTCTTTGTCTTGTATCTACTGTGTCCGATTTCCCATTGTAGATGTCCGTATTCCCTTGTGTGTCATCACAATATCCTAGAAATCTTGCAACATTTTCGTGCTTCACCTTCATGAGAGATTCAATTTCTCCGTGGAATTCATTCTCATACATGTCCGTATTGGACAGCCTCTTTACAGCGACAGCCCCATTCGAAAGAACTCCCTGCAGCAGCGAATTTATGCATGTGTAAATTACCACCAGGATTTTTCACTTTGTATAAAATTTGATCCCCCTACCTTATAAACCACGGCAAATCCACCTCTACCAATTTGGTGCATGTGAGAGAAACCGTCTGTGATTCTCTCCAAAAGGGACAACGGCAGGGCCTTGGGCTCTGTGGCTTTGTCAAGTAGCATGTTGTCCAAGTCACTTTTTGTAGCTAGATTATCCATTGGCACCCCAGTTACGTACGGGCTCAGTTATCCTAGCTTGAAACAAGAACACACATGTTATTTGTGAAGTGAATAGCTAGACGAAATTAACTTCTGAAATAATGAAGTAACTAGGTAATCATGAACATATTTACAAAAGAGAGATGCATGTTCTGTTGTTGGCCTTTCTTTTGGAAAAAAAGATGCATCATTCGTTCTCAAACCTAGCCAGCTCTTTTTTCGTCGATGCATGTGAAGATATATATCGTGAAATACCAAAAAATCGCTTTAAGATGTCATGCAAATGAGAAAGCATATCTCTTCGGTAAACAAAACAGGAATTACCTTTTTGCTAGCAATTACTACTGTACTAGTCTACTAGACCAAGATGTTGCTAACTAGCTATGGTGAGTTCACATTAGGCCACCATGATGAATCGGAATCCTAATTTTTTCGATAAAGGGTGACATTTATTTAACTCAAAATGAAGCATCAAGCGATACAAACACATTGAGCTCACATCTGGCCTCTTGATAGCTAGGATGCACACAACCAACACCAACTCACACACACAAAAACACGCTGACAAATAGCAAAGTCATGTAAGACCAAAGCTATGCCTAAGCAAGGAAAGTTAAAAAAAACTGAAGTTACCAAATACATGATCGACAAATTACAACTATGGCCTTATCCGCACCAACCACCTCATGACATCATATAGATAACGAGGTTTTCCAACAGCAATGCCTTTACAAAGGAAGCGGCGCTCAAGCGCCGCCGTCACCAGATCCCACCACCAATGGGCAGATTCTAGGTTTTCACCCTGAAGAACCAATTCGAGCAATTCCTTCAACAAAGTAATGACACAAAACATCGCCATCTCTAGTTATAACCAACCTGGGTCAAACGTAGGTTTCCACCCCGGAGCTCGTCGAAGTCAATCATGTGTTGTGGCCACCACTTTTCCGCGATCCAAGTAGCTACATGCACTGGGCTAGCCGACTGTCACCGCTGCACAACCATACCTTTGCGTCAACCCTTTGTCTGTAGTTTGCATGACACCGCCGAAGAAAACCACTGAATCTGAAGAGGGGAACCCTCATGAAGATCTTTCGGTGGCCACCGTAATCTGCAGCGAATCGTCGCCGTAGTTTGGTGTGGTCATCTTGCCGCCACAACCACCGCAGATGGATTCAGCAAATCATATCCTTCAACGGCAGTGCCGATCCTGCTCGATAAACACATCGTCATATGTCAGGCTGGACGTAACGAGCGGGCTTTTTGGCCCGCTCTGCACCGGACCGATCGGTCCCTGCCCGCTGGAAAACTAGCCGGTCCGAGCTGGGAATATCGGCCCGAAAATCGACCGGTCCGGTCCGTTCTTAGCTCGGTTAACTCGCATGGACCGGGCAATTCCTAAACGGCGCCGCCGTTTACAGTGGGCGCATACCTCCGAGCGAATTGGGCTCGGCCCATCTACCACTTTTTCGTTGCTTTTTATCCCGCAAAAAGTAAGTGCATGCGGTGGGATTTGAAGCCGTGACTTCTTTGTTGGTTCTAAGCGGACGTAACCAACTGACCACTCGCTACTGACGTGATTATTTACTTCTTCTTTCTTTTCTTGTTTCCTCATTCTTCATTCTTTTTATTTTATTTATTCTTTTTTCCTGTTCCCTTTTTCGCCTCATTTTTGGAACGGTTATGTTTTTCCTTTTTTCTTTTGATAAATGCCTGATGTTTTTCAACTTCGTGAACTTTGTCTTTAAAAACGATCAACTTTTTTTCAAAATGGGTAAGGTCTTTAAAATCGATGAACTCTTTTAAAAGTGATGCACTCTTTTTAAAATTGATTTTTTAAATCGATGAGTTTTTTTTCCAAATCGATGAATTTTTTCAAATCAATGAAATCTTTTGAACATCGATGAACTTTTTTCAAAACCGATGAAATTTTTCAACTTGATGAACTCTATTTAAAATTGATGAACTTTTTTCCAAATCGATGAACTCTTTTCATAAATAATGAACTCTTTTAAAAATCGATGAACTTATTTCCCTATCGATGAACTTTTTTTTCAAAATCAATGACCTTTTTTTAAATCAATGAACTTTTTTTGAAAAATGATGAACTTTTTCCAAATATATGAACCTTTCTTAAAAACTGATGAAGTTTTTTCAATTTTGTGAATTTTTTCTTAAAAATTGATGAAATTTTCTAGAAATCGTCACTTGCTTTCAAATTGAGATTTTGTTTTTCAAAATTATATATTCTGGTTATAAGTTAACGTTTACTAAAGGAAAGGTTAACAAGTAGGATGGTCTACTGGTTAATACGGAACGCTTCAAGTGATGCACTTAGAGCATCTCCAACAGCCGCGTCAAAAGACCCGCGTGCGCGGTAAACTGGCATTTTAGCGCGCGGGACGTTTTCGCGCCTTCGAGCGGAGGCGGGAAACTAGTGCTCGTGGGAAGCGATTGCGCGCCCGCGGAAAAAAGCGGCAGCTGACACACCGCGTCCGGCGCGCCTGTAAAATTACAGTTCCCTCTGCCGCTTCTCGTCGCTCCCTCCACAACTTTCTCTCCTTTCCGCCGACACGCCACCACCGCACAACCATGCCGCCGCGCCGCCGGGGAGCTTGGGGCTACCGCGGCGTCCGCGTGCGTCCGTCCGGCACTTACTCCGCCGAGATTCGGTCGGGCGACGTGCGCCTCGTCCTTGGAACCTTCGACTCCGCCTATGAGGGCGCCCGCGCGTAGGACGCTGTGGCGTGGCGCCTCCGATGGTCCCGTTGGGACATGAACTTCGAGAAAGTGGCGACGCAGGAGCGGGCGCAAGAGTTGGCACCTCCCCCGTGGCTTCTCATCGACGAGGATCGTCGTGAGAATCAGAGGCGGGAGCGACGTCTCAGCCTGGCCGAGATGGACGAGGAAGCCATGGCGCTGTGGCGCCAACGCTTCCTGCAAGACATCATCAACGAGCAACAATTCTTCGCGGAGAGGAGGGCGGAGAGGGAGAAAAGGAGGCAGGAGCGAGCCGCCTATCACGAGGACAAGCGAACGCGGAAGGCGGTCGCCAAATTGAATATCGCGCTAGGAGATGCGTCGTCCTGGGACCCCAGCGACAAGCGGTTCCTTGACGCCTACGCTCATACATCGGAGGAGGACATCACCGAGGCAGAGTCCGAGTCGGAGAATGACGAGTAGTAGTAGTTTTTCTATCTATGTGCACTATTTTGTATTGTAGAAACAGTCTATGCGTGTGCACATTTGTACTATCGGAGCTAAATGTGTGTCGAACGTAGTTATTAAAAAAAAGATGCAGTATAGCGCGCCTGCTGGAGCGACTCGGGCGCGCTTTATTTTGCGGCGACCGCTGAAGCCAGTGCACCACAGCGCGCAAAAGCTCGCGATTCCGGCGCTGCAAACTGATTTTTAGCGCGCCGCGCAGTTGGGCACATGTTAAAGATGCTCTTAGGAGCTCTCCGTGGACCGAACGAACTGACGCGAGAAAACTGACGTGATGGATTCTATGGCTTGAGGTAGAAGAAGAGGCAGAAAGGTCATTGATTGCCTCAATTCAACGGAGCAGAAACAGAAAGAACGAGAAAGCTGGGCGCGATCGGATACGTTCCTGCCCACCTCACCACGATCCAATTAACCCGTGCCATCGAAAGGAAGATCGATTCGTGGCACATCAGAATTTGTATGACTAAATGTACATTTGTACGTGGGCATACAAGTTACGGGTCCTACTTATTTGCAACATGCAAACTCTAAAACGGATAGTTATGGCACATGCAACGATTCTACAATGTGGACTCCTATCGACTCAACATAGTTAACGTGATACTTTCAAAAATCAAACAGAATTAACGCGACGGAAAATAGGAAACACCCCTAAAAAACAGGAAACAATGAGGCAACGAGATTAATTCCGGAACACTAGTGTCGCCACAAACAGATACGCCCTTGGACTTCATGCGCTCGGGGGCCTCCCTGATGAAGAACTCCAGATTCCCCAAGTCAGGCGGACCGGGGATGACCTCCGCCGGCTACTGCGACGCCGCCACCTCCACGACAACACTTCCATTCGTCGCCGTCGTCGCGCACCTGGCCTCCCCGACCTCTTAAACGTGCTCATGATGGCACGCGGCTGTTTTCCCTTTTTTTCCTCTGCTTCCCGTGCCCCGTAATCTCCCGCCGTCGCCGTGCACCGCCGCTCGCCGTCGCCGTACGACGCTATGGGCGGTCCTCTCGGTCCGGCCCGAGCTTTACTATGATCGGTCCGGTCCCTGAAAAGTGGACCGCGGCACTGCTCGGTCTGGTCCGGTCCGGTCCGCCGGCGGCCGGTCCAAAGGGCGGCTCGGACAGGGACCGGACCGTGTCCACCCTGACATATGGTCACCATTGTTGCAGCTGCATCCTAGCCCTGCCAAGCAACCTTCTGCCCGTCTGCAAGCGACCTGCCGGTCTAGCCATCGCGGATCAGGGATGGAAGCAGTGGAGCAGATGGCATATCAATGGATGCAACATAACAGGTGTGTTCTTCAGTCCTTGTGTACAGTCCAAGATCGATTGGAACAACGCATCCATCTAGATCACGCACAGGGACAAGGAGATGACACCAATCACGAGGATCTGCTGATTCGGGTTGGAGAGCGCCGCAACCGCTGCCGTCCGAAATCTGATGGTCGTCGCTAGCCGCCCGCCGCGCCGTGCTATCATCAGCCGCCGCACAGAGAAACCAACCACATCACGCCACGAGAACAAGGCCCCCCCGCCGCCGCCACCGCACAGGCTTCGCCCGGCCATGGCCTCCGGCGACGGCGAGAGGAAGGAGCACGCGACGGGGCTGGAAGCGTCGAAGATTGGGTCGCCACCCGTGTCGCTAAGATTAGCGACGCGGGGGCCCTTTTTTTTTTGGTTTTGTTAGTTTCCCCGACGCAGAATCCTAATTGAACGTGAAAAACCAAGCTCTTGAAAAGAAGATGGATAACAAATTACCTGGCAGGAGATCGAAGCCTAGCCTAGTCTTCTGCAGTTGTGCAAAGCAAGGAGTAGGCGACGGTGAGGAGAGGAGGCAGAAAACAAGAAAGCTGGCCAAGCAAGGCATTGATAGCCCCTCTTCTAACCAAGACATTATTATTTTTGATAATAATTGAAGGTTCTAACGTGGGTCCATGTAATTGCTTAAGCCGGAATACAACGACTAATAGTCACAGATTAATGACCTTACTTGAACATGATCTGTTCTATTGGCTCGTAACCCTGCATCCTAGCACCTAAGTTTGGTTAGGTTGTTTGGCAGATTTGTGCCTCTGTAGGGTGGCCCTGAGGTTGTCTGTCTTCAAAAGGAGAGAGAAAATAGTCACTGACTAGTGGCAGCATGGACATGGCCACAACAATTATTTAAATTTGACAGCATCACTCCACTAGGCCACCATCATCTTCTTTTTTAAAAAATACATTGTGCGTCTTTCCACGCCGAGGCCTCATCTTTATTTAGAATAATTTTTGCATCTCCACGTCGACTCAACCAACCAGAGATGGAAGACTTTGTATTCCTATCAAGTCTTCCATTTCAGTAGATACATTAGTTTCAACTTGTCCTTTTCAACATCAAAACCTTTCAAGAACTCTTCCAATTGTCCTCCTCTGCTACGCAACGAGAGGAGATAATCGACTTCCTCGTAAGTTAACACTGTCTTGCACATCATCATCCAGCGCTGGGCTGCGCTATTCTTCAGTTGAAGTGTTGAACCTGTCTACAAGTATGGAAGTCTTCGAGAGGTAACATGTGCAAAAACAAAACATCAACATCATCCCACATGCTCAGTCAGCAGATAATACGGATCTGGGCGCGATATATGCCCTATTTGCCGCTTGGACACTACTATAGCTTAACAATGTTGGCATCTAACTTAATTACGCTGGCCCCTAAGTGTGATGGAGTAGCGTGATGCTCATTGTATTGCCAACCTGCAGCTGAGTACTAGCCAACCTACTGGCTGCGTTAGGTGATCTCTATTTCGAAAAAGTCTTCGGTATTGCCGTCCAATCGGTACTTTTTCGAAAATAAAAAGGAGCACTTGCTTGCTTGGCGGTTGCCGAGCTCTGGTGTGATTGGTTTGTGGAAGTGGACCTGAGGCAAGTTGGAGTTGAAGAAGCAGCGAATCATCAAAGACATGGATACAGGAAAATCCTGCCGCAAAGAAGAGTAATTTTCAGATTTCGTTGTTCAAAAGTGTTTATTACAAAAAAAAAACCCCTCCGTCCCATAATATAAGAGCGTCTTTTACACTAGTGTACTTAATTAGAAGTAGTATGTCCCAGAGATACATAGTGTCCTGTCTCAATAACTGGAATGCATTCCCATGTCATAGATGCATGCTATAGATTGGAGAAAGATACTACCTCCGTCCGGGCTTATTGGTCCTCATTGTATTTCGTGCCAAATTTTAACCATAGATTAAACTAACAAAATGTTCACGTGTGTCACTAAATATAATATTTTTGAGAACTATGTTCAAATACGAATCCAATGAGATAATTTTTCTTCACACACTGGTAGAAAAAAGCCCTTTAGTCCCGGTTCGCAACAGCCTTTAGTCCCGGCTGTGCAACCGGGACTAAATATGCGCGACTAAAGACCCAGTCGCGCCCCTTACGGACCGCGACTAAAGGCCCGTCCACGTGGGCGCCCGTGGTCCGTCAGGGCGGAGGACCTTTAGTCCCGGTTCTCGTGGCCAACCGGGACTAAAGGCCTCCTCCGCAGGTTTAGGGTTTCAGCCCCCCTAAACCTGGTTTCTTTTTAATTTGTAGTGTTTTATTTGTTTTATATTTTATTTTGTGTTTTATTTTATTTTTGATGAAGTTTCAGTACACATATTCTACGCTACTATATACATGCATATGAAATTTCAAACAAGAAGAATTCAAGAGGAATATATAATATATATTCAATCTCGGGTGACCATATACAACTTCGAACAAGTTTCCATACACAATTAGGATGGATGACCATATACAACTTCGAACAAGTTTCAATCTCGGGTATGCATATAAATTTCTTCGTCCTCGGTATAGTGTTCTCCTTTAGGATTGATGACTTCCCTCATGAAAAATCCTGCTAATTCTTCTTGAATTGGTCGGAAGCGAGCTTCTAGACTAAGCCTCCTCCGCAAGTTATCCGTCGCGTTCCGCACGCTATCTGATGCCTTTCGCTCAGTGGTGTGTCTCCGGATGTTCTCACAAACATAGTATCCACATAGATTGGTCCCCGGTGGCTGCTTATCCACATTAACTAACCTTCTGAAATCTAGTTCATGTTTGAATTCACCGACAATTTCTTCTGAGAACCGTCTCCAAACCCTACAGGGCAAAGAAAATTAAATGAATAAGGGAGTTATTAGTTACTTGATATTAGGAAATGAACGAATGAGACCGATCGATATAGAGCTCAAATGATTGAAAATAATTACTTTTGCAGCATTTTTCTCATGTCGGCCCAACGCTTTGGATCCGAATCCATAGAGTCCATGATTAGAACTCTGGAGGTGTGAAGTTCAATATTTAGCAGAATCCAGTGGAACCTGCGGACACGTTACATGCACAGTCATGCATAACTCATCGATTAGACATACCATGCATGGAGTAAACAAAAGAGAATGGGCACAAGAGAGAAACACTCACCCAAAATGGTAAGGAAATAGAATATGACTTTTGAGTTGATGCTTTCTAAGAAACTTGTACAGGTCTTTCTCCACGTCTTCGGGGTGATGTTGTAACACATGTCCATTAACGATATGTGGGTCAATGAACCCAACATCATGGATGTTTCTTATTTTGCATTCACAAATCTTCAATCTGCATAATAGCGTACGCAACAATATAGTTAGGATAATATATATATATATAGTGCAGGCAATGAAGAACGAGATGAGGTAGAAATAAATCACTTACAGAACGTAGCAACTCAGCATAGATTTGTCGAGGTCGCGAAGATTGAACAGCTGGAACAATTCACTCGTATGAACTTCTACAGAGTACCGTTTGGTGTGATGCTCATCTGTAACATCCGCATAAACATATTCTTTGTCGGCCCATGTTATGAATTGCTTGTACCAACGTAGCAGATTTCGCATTTGTGGTGGTAGACTCTTTTCCTGCGCAGGCTCGACGAGAGGCCCATTCCGCACATATTGTAATGCTATATCACATACTGGCGCATCCTCAAGGTCTAAGAAGGCACGAAGAGTCAAACCCATCTCGGACGCTTGTTTCATGGCACCCGCTATAGTCAATCCAAGTGCTGCCGCAGCTGCTATGATCTTGGGTTCCTCTTCCGGACCGGCTTTCACTATGAGCGGGGGGATCGATTGTTTCTTCTGCATCCTGAACTGGTCAACTTGTTTCCCGCTTTTTTTACTTTCTTCTTTCTCCTCCTTCAATATTTTTGCTTGCCTACGAAGTTCATGTCCATAGTCGTCAGGCATATTCAGCTCGGCTTGGGACGGTGTCGTCAAAAAATCCTTAGCCCACTTCTTTTGCTTCTCAGTGAATACTTGCTTGGGCTCAGGCTCTTTTTTCGCCTTCATATCCGCCTTCCATTTCTCATAATCAGCAGACGCGGCCAATTTGATTTCAGCTTCACTAAGTTCCCCAGGCCTTGGGAGGAGAGGCTTCAGTGATGGCTCCGGTACCCTTGTGGTCTTAGGTACATAAGGGTCCGGGTTAATAGTCCAGGAGCGGGTTTCCTTGCTGTCCGCCTGCTTCTGCTTCTTCGCCGGAGGTGGATTGGGGGGCGTCGTACCCGCCGGAGGTTGTGGATCGGGGGACGGCGTCGAATGGCGTGAAGGAGGTGTAGGTGAACCACCACGACCACCACCACCGCCACCACCGCCACCACCACCACCACCATCAGAGGGGGGTGGACTTGCTAGCCTTGGCGCCTCGCCTGGAAACACTATGTACTTCTTTTTCCATAGAATGAACTGGCGCTTGACATCTCCAAGTCTTCTCTCCCCTTCGGGTGTAGGTTTGTCAATCTCCAGGTCCTCAAACCCTTGGACTATGTCTTCCACCATGACACGAGCATAGCCATATGCAATGGGGTTGTTGTGGTGGAGTGCTCCAGGTGTACAGGGTAAAGCACTGCCGCTAGCTACCTTCGTGGAAACGTTCCCCACGGGATAATGCAGATCACATTCTTTCATCTCCTTTACATCATCCACGGGGTAGTGAGGCTCCGGTGCATGAATCTCGATCATCGGTGCACTAGCACCAGGCGGGGCATCCGTGGAAGCCACACTGCTTCTCCGCTGCTGGCTTCCGCGATCCGCTTCATGATCTTCATGCGGCCCTGCAGCCGATTTTTCTCTCACTAGTTCATGCACGGTCTGCTTCAACTCATGAAGTTCCGATGCTAACTTCGTCATAAGATCTGCATCCCGGTCCGTCTTTCTCTTACGGCTTCTGTAACAGTACGGGTCATTGTCCTGGGAAAACCCTACTTTCCACGGAACTTTGCCTTTGCCTCGTACACGTCCTCCGTGTTCATCATTCCCGAGGGCTATTGTCAGTGTGTCTTTCTCTCTGTTGAACTTGATCAAGCCCTCTTGAGCTTGGGTCATTGCGTCAATAAGGGCTTGGGTAGGAGCAAACTGTCTCTGCTGGTGAACACACACCCCTGTCTCCGGGTCTAGCGATCCCCCATGCCCGTACCACCAGCTTTTGGCCCTTGGGTCCCATCCCTCTGTACCTAGAGGGATTCCTCGCACCCTCAGGTCCTCCTCCATCTTCTGCCACCTAGGCTCCGAAAGGAGGTATCCTCCTGGCCCCATAATATGATGGTACTTTTTCTTACTCGCATTATCCTTATTTTTTTTGATATTTCCTTGAAATGCTCCGATTGCTTTTGCCTCACAAATTCTGGCCAATCATCTTTCAGTTTCTCATGTTGTCCATTGAAATCCGGAGTCTTGCCCTTGTTGACATAGTCACGGGTTAAATTTTTCTTGAAGTTCCGGAATGCTTCGCCCATCTTCTGAAGAGCGAACTCTTTAACTAGCCTCCTCCTCTGATGTCCACCCGGAACCTCGTTACCGAATTCATCGACTTTGTTGTATTCCGGAGGTAGAATGAAATGTTCCATAAGCTTTCTCCAGCAATCCTTTTTCGTTCTCTTGTCGACAAAACTGAAACCAAGACGTGCCTTCTTTGGCTCCTTCCATTCCTGGACGGTGATCGGGACGTTGTCTCTAACAACGACTCCGCATTGGTTGATAAACTTTGAGGTGTGCTGTAGGGGCTTGCCGGTTTCACTGACAAACTCAATAGCATATGTTTCTCCTGTTTTCATCGCCTTGGATTTGCCACGCTTTGTCGTACTCGATCCGGAGGGCTAAAAAAAGAAAGAGAGTCGCGCGCGTTAATACATATGTATTCACATTTCAGTAAGTTTGTATCACGAGAGGCTCAATGTATATATATACCTCGCCGGAGGTGGTTGCTACTTGCAATTCGAGATCGTCGGTTGTTGACGGTTGACCTCCGTCGACAATGTCCGTTCCTTCACCTTCTTGATCATCACAATCTCTGTTCCACCGTCAAGGTTCAGATAAGAAGAGACTACATCCTCTTGTTGCTCATATTCTGAGCCCGGCACATAAGGAATCTCGTTGTTGATGATGCCCATTAAATAACGTTCAGCCTCCGGATCCCTAAGCGGCTCGGTTCTATCGTCCGCTATATGTCACTCCTGCATGTAGTAAAAATTCTTTAAGTATAAAGGAATTAAAAAATAAGATTAAGGGGACATAGAGGAGGAGGAATTAAAAAATAAGATTCTTTAAGTAAAAATTCTTTTTTTCTTCTTCTTCCTTTCTTCTTCCTCTTTCTTCTTTCTTTCTTCTTCTTCCTTTTTCTTTCTTGTTTTTTCTTCTTCCTTTTTCTTTCTTCTTTCTTTCTTCTTTCTTTTTTTCTTCTTCCTTTTTTTTCTTCTTTCTTTTTTTCTTCTGTTGTTTTCTTCCTTTTTCTTTTTTTTCTTCCTTTTTCCTTTTTTCTCCCTTTTTCTTGTTTTTCTTCTGTTTTTCTTTTGTTTTCTTCTTCTTTCTTTCTTCTTCTTCCTTTTTCTTTCTTGTTTTTTCTTCTTCCTTTTTCTTTCTTCTTTCTTTCTTCTTTCTTTTTTTCTTCTTCCTTTTTTTTTCTTCTTTCTTTTTTTCTTCTGTTGTTTTCTTCCTTTTTCTTTTTTTTCTTTCTTTTTCCTTTTTTCTTCCTTTTTCTTGTTTTTCTTCTGTTTTTCTTTTGTTTTCTTCTTCTTTCTTTCTTCTTCTTCCTTTTTCTTTCTTGTTTTTTCTTCTTCCTTTTTCTTTCTTCTTTCTTTCTTCTTTCTTTTTTTCTTCTTCCTTTTTTTTTCTTCTTTCTTTTTTTCTTCTGTTGTTTTCTTCCTTTTTCTTTTTTTTCTTCCTTTTTCCTTTTTTCTTCCTTTTTCTTGTTTTTCTTCTGTTTTTCTTTTGTTTTCTTCTTCCTTCTTTCTTCTTCTTCCTTTTTCCTTTTTCTTTCTTCTTCTTCTTCCTTTTTCTTCTTCCTTCTTCTTCTTCTGCCGGCGCGCGGAGGACGACAGGCAGGGCCAGCGGGCGGCGGGCGGCAGGGCGTCGGGCAGCGGGCGGCGGGCGGCGGGCGGCTGGCGGCGGGCAAGGGCGCAAGGCACGGGCGGCGGGCAAGGGCAGGGCACGGGCGGAGGCAGCGCTCACTGGGGATGGGGGCGGCGGCGCGCAGGGCTTCGGCGTTGGCGTCGGCGTCGGGGCAGGGCTTCGGCGTCGGCGTCGGGGCAGGGCTTCGGCGTCGGGGCAGCGCTTCGGCGTCGAGAGAGAGAAGATGCTATTTATAGACGCACCTTTAGTCGCGGTTGGGGAGGCGGACTGCGACTAAAGGTACCCTTTAGTCGCGGTCCCCCTCCCCAACCAGGACTAAAGGGTACCCTTTAGTCGCGGTCCGCCTCCCCAACCGGGACTAAAGGGTTTTGGCGCCGCTTTCGTTCCCGCGCAGAAAGACCCTTTAGTCGTGGTTGGGGACAACAACCGTGACTAAAGGGTACCCTTTAGTCGCGGTCCGCCTCCCCAACCGGGACTAAAGGTCTGTGCTAGAACTGGCGCGGTGCGGTGGGATGTTTAGTCCCACCTCGCTAGCCGAGAGGCTTTGACAGTGGTTTATAAGCGCGGCTGCGCTCACCATTTCGAGCTCCTCTCAATTGCAGGCTTACGGGCCTATTCTGTCACTATGTGCCTGTGGGCCTTCTGCGGGCCTGAATCCTGGCCCTTTAATGGGTTTCTAGTCGTATTCAGGCCGTGGTGGCCCAGTAGGTGGCATTGTTTCTTTTTTTTGTTTTCTTTTTTGCTTTATTTATTTTGTTTATTTTTTCTTCTTTTTTTCTTCCTTTCTTCCTTTTTCTTTTTCTTCCTTTTTTCCTTTTTCCTTTTTTCTTCTGTTTTTTCTTATGTTTTTCTTCTGTTTGTTTTTTTCTTCTGTTTTTCCTTTTTTCTTCTGTTTTTTCTTCTGTTTTTTTCTTCCTTTTTCCTTCATTCTTCTTCTTCCTTTTTCCTTTTAAAATCAGAAAAATAAAACTAATTCATTTTAAAATCTTAAAAAAACAATTATATATCAAAAAAATCAGAAAAATAAAACTAATTCATTTTAAAACCCCTTGAAGGTTTGACAAAAGGTTTGATACATCATTCAGTTCATCGACCAAATACAAAGTTTGGTACAATAAATTATTACACATCAATTCTTCCCTTGTGTCCCTGCTTGCTTACGATTGTGCCGTATCCATGGAGCATCCTCATCATTTAACTTAATGCTTGGGTCAGTGTTCACTTTGAAGGGCGGAATTTCACCAAACATATTATAATCTTCTGACATGTCTGTCTTGTCCTCCACTCCCACGATGTTTCTTTTCCCTGAAAGAACAATGTGGCGCTTTGGATCATCGCATGATGTACTGATCGTTTTCTTATCTTTCCGTTTCCTCGGTTTGCTACTCATGTCCTTCAAATAAAAAACCTGAGCGACATCTTTGGCAAGGACGAATGGTTCGTCAAGGTAACCAAGATTGTTGAAATCCACCATTGTCATTCCGTATTGCTCGTCCACCTTTACCCCACCTCCTGTTAGCTTGAACCATTTGCACCGGAACAAAAGGACCTTAAAGGAGGGTCCATAGTCAAGTTCCCATATCTCCTCTATGTAACCATAATATGTGACCTTTTGCCCATTCTCGGTTGCTGCATCAAAGCGGACACCACTGTTTTGGTTGGTGCTCTTTTTATCTTGGGCGATGGTGTAAAATGTATTCCCATTTATCTCGTACCCTTGGAAAGTCGTTATAGTCGAAGATGGTTTCTTGGCCAACATGTACAGCTGATCTCCAACATCATTGTCATTCATTAAATGTTTTCGCAACCAACTGCCAAAAGTCTCCATGTGGGCCTTTCTAATCCAGGATTCAGGCTTCCCCGGGTTGTCCGAGCGTAAAATATTCTTGTGTTGCTCGAAGTACGGAGCCACCAAGCTGGAATTTTGCAGAACTGTGTGGTGTGCTTCAGTCATAGAATGACCGTCCATACATATCGTGGATTCCCTTCCGATCTTGCCTTTTCCACTTAGTCTCCCCTCGTGCCGCGATTGAGGAATACCAATCGGCTTAAGGTCAGGAACATAGTCAATACAGAACTCAATTACCTCCTCATTTCCATAGCCCTTGACGATGCTTCCTTCTGGCCTAGCACGGTTACGAACATATTTCTTTAATACTCCCATGAACCTCTCAAAGGGGAACATATTGTGTAGAAATACAGGACCGAGAATGGAAATCTCTTCGACTAGGTGGACCAGGAGGTGCGTCATAATATCGAAGAAGGATGGTGGGAACACCAACTCGAAACTGACAAGGCATTGGACCACATCGTTCTGTAACCGTGGTAGATCTTCTGGATTGATTACCTTCTGAGAGATTGCATTAAGGAATGCACATAGCTTCACAATGGCTACTCGAACATTTTCCGGTAGGAGCCCCCTCAAAGCAATCGGAAGCAATTGCGTCATAATCACGTGGCAGTCGTGAGACTTCAGGTTTTGGAACTTTTTCTCCGACATGTTTATTATTCCCTTTATATTCGACGAGAAGCCAGACAGGACCTTCATACTGCTCAGGCATTCAAAAAAAATGACCTTCTCTTCTTTGGTAAGAGCGTAGCTGGCACGACCTTGAAACCATTCTGGATGCCGGTCATCTGGGTCTTTCAAAAGTTGCTGGTCCTGCCGTGCTTCCTTTGTATCATTTGTCTTCCCATACACGCCCAAGAAGCTTAGCAGGTTCACGCAAATATTCTTCGTAACATGCATCACGTCGATTGCAGAGCGGACATCTAGGACTTTCCAATATTCTAGCTCCCAAAATATAGATTTCTTCTTCCACATGGGTGCGTGCCCGTCAACTCCCTGCGGAACTGATTGTCCGCCAGGACCCTTTCCAAAGATGACTTTCAAATCCTTGACCATATCAAATATCTCAGCACCAGTACGTTCCGCAGGCTTCGGCCGGTGATCTGCCTTCCCGTTGAAATGCTTGCCTTTCTTTCTTACGTTATGATTTCGGGGAAGAAATCGACGATGACCCAGGTACACGTTCTTCTTACAATTAACCAAACGTACACTTTCAGTCTCATGTAAGCAGTGCGTGCATGCATTGTATCCCTTATTTGTCTGTCCCGAAAGGTTACTGAGAGCAGGCCAATCGTTGATGGTTACAAAAAGCAACGCTCGTAGGTCAAATTCCTCTCCTTTGTGCTCATCCTAGACACGTACACCAGGTCTGGCCCACAACTGTAAAAGTTCTTCAACTAATGGCCTTAGGTACACATCGATGTCGTTGCCGGGTTGCTTAGGGCCTTGGATGAGAATTGGCATCATAATGAACTTCCGCTTCATGCACAACCAAGGAGGAAGGTTGTAGATGCATAGAGTCACGGGCCAGGTGCTATGGCTGGAGCTCTGCTCGCCAAAAGGATTAATGCCATCAGTATTTAGACCAAATCTTATGTTCCTTGCGTCAGCTGCAAAATCTTTGAAAACTCTGTCGATCTTTCTCCATTGTGTTCCATCAGCGGTGTGTCTCAACTCCCCGTCGGACTTACGGTCCTCTTTGTGCCATCGCAACGACTTGGCATGCTTTTTGTTCATGAACAGACGTTTCAACCGTGGTATTATAGGAGCATACCACATCACCTTGGCGGGAACCCTCTTCCTGGGTTTCTCGCCCTCAACATCGTCACCAGGGTCATCGCCTCTGATCTTATAACGCAATGCAGTGCATATAGGGCATTCATTCAAATTCTCGTATTCACCGCGGTAGAGGATGCAGTCATTAATGCATGCATGTATCTTCAGAACCTCTAAACCTAGAGGGCAGACAACCTTCTTTGCTTCGTACGTACTGGCGGGCAACTCGTTATTCTTCGGGAACATATTCTTCAACATTTTCAGCAAATTTTCAAATGATGAGTCACCTACACCTTCCTGTGCCTTCCATTTTAGCAAATCCAGTGTGCAGCCTAGCTTTTTCAGACTATTATCGCATCCTGGATACAACGACTTTTTGTGATCCTCTAACATGCGATCCAAATTCTCCCTCTCCTTGTCAGTTTTGCAGCGTCTCCGTGCATCAGCAATGGTCCGACCAAGATCATCAGCGGGCTCATCATGTGCCTCTTCTTCACCTTCACCTAACCCTTCTCCACCTTCAGCATCATCCTCCATGAAAGTATCACCGAAATGATCATGATAGTTGTCATCGATATCATCCCCTTCTTCATCTTCTTCCATTCTAACCCCTCTTTCTCCATGCTTGGTCCAACAATTATAGCTTGGCATGAAACCATGCCGAAGCAGGTGCATGTGAACGTCTCTTGAGGAGGAGTAACCCTTCTGATTCTTACAGACAGCACATGGACAGATAATAAAACCTTGCTGCTTGTTCGCATTTGCCACTACGAGGAAATCTTTCAAACCCGTAGTGAACTCGCCGGAGAGTCGGGGACCGTACATCCATTGCCGATTCATCTGCATTATTATTATATAAAGTATATAATTAACCATGATGCATTTGTTAAACTAACTAGCTAGAAATAATACAAATTAAACAATGAACTACACACATGCGTATTTTATCAATGACACATGAAAGGTTCAAGTTGCTAACCGCGATCGCGGAGGAAAAATAAATGAGAAAGCTCAAGTGTGGCTCGGACACTTCATATCATGTTTGTTTCAGGCTCTCAGGCATTTCATCAAACACCTTGTGTGCATAGGAGAAACCAAAAGCAAACCCACCACCACCTTCTGAAAATTGTGAAGTGAGCTGAGTGAAGTGAAGTGAGCTGAGTCCTATATATAGGGATGGGCCTTTAGACCCGGTTGGCCTGGCCAACCGTGACTAAAGGCCTTCGGGTACCTTTAGTCCCGGTTGGCCAGCCCCTCCCGTCCGCCAGCTGTCGACCGAGCGCGCTGGGCCCAGATAGTTGGTCGCGGGTCTTCTCCCGAACCGCGACTAAAGACCCCTTTGGTCGCGGTTCGGTTGTTTTGGGGACTAATGGGGGCGTATGGAAGCCTCTTTTTCTACCAGTGACATGCATTAAAATTTTGTTAGTTAAATCTTTAGTCAAAATTTGGCACAAACTACAAAGGGGACCTATAAACCAGGACGGAGGTAGTAGATGACTGGGTGCATCCCAAAGTCTTGGAATGCTCTAGAGCATAGTGGGGAGTAACTTAGACTAGTAACATGCATATGTTACTAGTCTATGTTACTACCTCTATAGTGCATAGTATCATAGGTGGTCTCATTTATTGCCATGCATGACACATAGTAGCATCACATTTATTATGTTACGGTATCTACCTATGTTACTATAATCATCTCTCTCTTCTTTAATTTCCTGCAACATAAGCATGTTTGCGAGTCCCAAGTACATGATAGTACTTATTTTACCCCCACTATGGCCAGCCTAATACTACAGCAGACAGTTGGCTATATCTTGGTGCCATGTCACATATAGATAGTCTTATAGCCAGTATGTATAATATTCTGCTAGTAAGATGTAGTACTACTCTATTAATGTATGATTCATTATGCACTCTCATATAGTTTTTTGGTGCTCATGATGCAACTGACCCTTATTCTAACTCCACTCTCTTCCAACTTAACAAAAATATATTATTAAACTCTTATAGCTTCCATACATCAATTTATTGTAGTACTTGGTCTAAGAGGCTAAGAACAAATCAGTTACTGAAACTCTCGAATGTCTATTCAATCATGGAAAGATGTGCGACCAAGTATAGTTGCACATCCAAAACAATAAGGTGTGCATCAAGGGGGTTCTCTGGTGATAGCCACGTCAGCACACATCTCGCATGTTCCACGTCATCACAAAAGGGCGACCAATGAAGAGAGAGGTTCACGCTGGCCAATTGGGAAGGGCAGGGCGTTTTGTCTCGCTCGCACTTTCCACATCAGTAATCAATGAGACTTTAGCCCCACCCCTTCTGCTCTCCCAACGCACACGCATCCTCTCCCAGAAATCTCACGCAACCTCCTCCCACTTCCTAGTCTAGGGTTGCCGCCCCGTTGTCGCCGCCACCATCGCCGCTCCTCTGGCGCTGGCTTGCTTCCTCGACCTTTCCTCTTTCTGTCTGCGGTGGATCCCCGGATCCATGGAGGTGGCTGTCAGGGGCCCTAAGGTCGATGGCGCCGAGGAGGAGGCAGAGCGGTTCTGTAGTTGGGTTGACGGCGGCCGGAGCAGGTCGTCCATGGATGGCCGTCTGTGGCGTCGTTCTCAGGCAGAGAAGGGAAGGGGAGCGCGAGATGAAGAGGGGATGGAGAGGGAGTCTGCGTGCCCATGGAGAAGCGCCTCTGGGAGCAGATCTGGCCATTGGCGGTAAGAAGGTGACTCCCCCCTCCAACCATCTTACTTCCACCTCTATGCATCTGTTGTTTGTTTGCTAATTTTTTGGGAAGATTTTTAAATGGAAGACACAAAGGAGGTGGCGTAATGGGCATAGAGATCCTGGTGTTGGAAGAAGATGATGAGCAGATAAATACTTCTATGTAATATCTTTTGACATGTTCCATTAAAATTCACATATGTAAATATTTGTGCTCAGCAGTCCTATCCCTAACTTCATAATGATGCTTCTGTTAAGTTCATGCAGTAACAACTATTGTGTCCTGTAGTCGGTCCGAGTCGCACGGGCGCTGGGGTTGATGCAGAAAACACACATGCAAAATGACATCGAATTTTGGCTGTGTTAACAAAAGGCCTTTTTGTGTGTGTATCCAACCTCTGATTGTTTGCATTATGTTCCTGATATTGAGTTGCATGTATCTAAGTGATCAGTTTCATAATAGGTGTTTCTGAAGTTGTACATGTCAAAGGTTATCTTCAGTTAACCAGTAAGAAGCAGACCTGCTTACGTAGATTCTGCATTTTACAGCCAGCGAACAAGAGGCCTCGTGTGCGCTTGTGATGCAAATCAACTCATCGCCACCTTGAGCACACACGGCTTTGCATCACAAAAGAAACAATGCCTTAGAATTTAATTGTCTTCGTAGGTTCGATTCAGTTATAGATCCAATCATTTACATGTGTGAGTAGGTGTTTCCTTTGGTCTCTTGACATGAGAATAATATAGGACATGGCAGGTTATATTATTAATACATGATGTATGTTAACTAGAAGAAAAAATCCAGATTTTCAAAGAGGTTATGATTTCAAAGATTAGTGCTTATAAAATACTTGCTTTCCTAATTATAAGTTTCTTTGTGTCTTCGGTTGGCTTCTAAGGTGATACGCTAAGCTAATCAGTTTGCTGAGAAATAATGCATGTATCCAGATTATATATATGTTCCCGATAGATTGGCCATTAATTTCTTATAGAGCAAGAGCTATTTTAGCCATCTCCCAAGGAAACCGATAAAAGAAAACATGTCTAAACACTAAATGTCCTTGCAGATCTTGTCCAGATTGTCAATTTAATGTGACCATGAGATATTCTCATGCAGTTTCAGAAGGTTCATTTGGGGATTAAAATGTTGATAATGCTTCTAATCCATTCGGATGACTTTGCTATTATCTGTAGTATGTTTTTAAATGCCGATGCTCCATATAATTGGTCGTTCAATTAGCGTTAGATTCCTCAACTAGTGCAGCTTCATTCTTTCCTTGCTTGCAGGAAATACAATTATTGATTTCAACAATGGGTGTGAAATAGTATAGCAGAGCTAGATGCGGCGAAATCTGTAGACGCCACGAGCGGCGGCGTAGTTCCTCGCGGTCTATTACCAATCGCCGCCGCTCGCAGTGGTTGCGCCATGTAAAGATGCGATGAACGTCGTACCTCGTTGGAGGCGACGGTTTCGTGTTATATAGGCAGGGGCGTATCCCTGAGATAAGCATACAGGTTGGTACGATTACATCTTGCGAACCAAGTCAAAGAGAGAAGATAGAGATAAAGGAGGTTACAAGAATATTGCCTAACTCTATCTCTAACTAACCTAGTTCGGCTCAGGTAGGACCAGCCTAGCATGCCTTACATATCACGTTTAACACCCTCCCATAATCACAACTTAGTCAAGTTGAGATTACGTTTGAATTCTTCAAAATTTCTTGTGGGTAAGGCTTTGGTAAAACCATCTGCAACTTGATCTTGAGAGTGAATGAATCGAATATCCAACTTCTTGGCAGCAACTCTTTCTCTGACAAAGTGGAAATCGATTTCGATGTGTTTGGTCCTTGCATGAAAGATAGGATTAGCAGAAAGATATGTGGCACCAAGATTGTCACACCATAAACACGGAGCTTGTTTGCAACGTATGCCAAGCTCTCTCAACAAGGACTGAACCCAAATGATTTCTGCCGTGGCATTAGCTAATGCTTTATATTCTGCCTCTGTACTAGACCTGGATACAGTAGCTTGTTTCTTTGCACACCAAGAGATTAGATTAGGACCAAAGAAGACTGCAAAACCACCTGTTGAGCGCCTATCATCCAAACAACCTGCCCAGTCAGAATCAGAGAATGCACTGACAAGAGTTGATGATGACTTGCTGAATGTTAATCCAAGGCTCAAGGTATCTTTAACATATCTAAGTATGCGTTTTGCAGCTGTCAAATGTACTGTAGTGGGTGCATGAAGAAATTGGCATACTTTATTGACAGCAAAAGAGATATCAGGTCTAGTCAGAGTTAAGTACTGTAGTGCACCAACCATACTTCTGTACCTGGTGCTGTCCTCTTGATTCAAGAGATCTCCTTCTGACAAAGATAATTTTTCGGTACTGGATAAAGGTGTTGGAGCTGGCTTACAACCTTGCAATCTTGCTCTGGCTACAAGATCAGTTGCATACTTCTCTTGAGACAAGTGAAGACTGTCTCCATTCTTCTTAACTTCAATCCCAAGAAAATAGTGCAAGTCTCCTAGATCCTTAAGAGCAAACTTAGAGTTTAAATCCTTTAGCAGTCCTGTAACAGCCTCATTTGATGAACTTGTGACAATAATGTCATCAACATATATTAGGACAAATATGGAGGTGTTTGACTTATTATAGATAAACAATGAGGTGTCAGATCTAGAAGGAGTAAACCCAAGTGTTTGAAGTTTTGAGCTCAATCTGGAATACCAAGCCCTAGGAGCTTGCTTGAGTCCATACAAAGCCTTATCAAGCTTGCACACATGGAGCGGTTTGTTTTTATCCTCAAACCCAGGAGGTTGTCGCATGAACACTTCCTCTTCCAGAACGCCATGTAGAAACGCATTCTGTACATCAAGTTGACGTAGACTCCATCCCCTGGATACAGCAATAGACAAGACAAGACGAATAGTAGCAGCCTTCACAACAGGACTAAAAGTGTCTTCATAGTCTATGCCATACCGTTGCTTGAAGCATTTTGCAACAAGTCTAGCTTTATAGCGATCTATGGTTCCATCAGATTTCCTCTTAACTCTGTAGACCCACTTGCAATCAATAACGTTTTTACCTTGACATGCAGGAACTAGATGCCAGGTTTTATTTTTCTGAAGCGCCATGTACTCCTCTTGCATAGCCTTCTTCCACTGTGTATCACTCAAGGCTTCATCAACAGTAGCTGGTTCCTCTGTAGTACAAGGAAGACCAAATTTTACTATGCTCTTATAATTTTTGGGTTGAGTTACTCCCCTTTGAAGCCTTGTCCGTAGCGGTGGAGAAGTTGGCGCAGAAGATCCCGCTGGCTGCACAGGAGATCTCCCAGCAGGATCGGCCGTGGATCCCGATGACGGGCTGTCGAGCTGGGGCGACGCGGTGGCATCTTCTGTGGCTGCAGCAGGCGATGAACGCGGGGGAATCGGCGCAGAGGATCCCGCACCAGCCCCACCATCCGCCGCAGGCTCATCATGAGCCGATGATGATGTGGCCCCAGCCGAATCCGGACGGGTTTCCGTGCCGTGTCCTGATGCGCGCCGCACGTAGCAGCGCGGGTCGATGCCGAACCGCCCAGGCCACGCGGCAGACGACGATTGGTGCGGAGCGGAGGAGCGCATCGAGCCGCCATCCACCGGGCCGCTGCTGGTGTCGTGACGCGGCGCAAGTTCCGGAGTGGATCGCGCTGCTGCACCTGGCGCGGATCCCGCTCGGGATTGTGGAGCAGACCCGCAGGGAGCAGATCCCGATGCTGACACGCCGCGATCCCGAGGCTGATTTGCCTCCGTACTGCTGCTGCTGTGTCCAGGACACATAAAATGCTGAATTTGATCAATTTCTTCAGCGTTTTCTGCACCGTTTTTTTCTGCATCATCACAATACTCATGTGCACCATTAGTAAGAGGATTAGTCAATAATGGATCATCAGCATTTAAGTCGTCCCCATGGGCAACGCCGGTGAGGTGAGATGGTAAAAGAAGGATTTCTTTTTGAAGAAGCGCACCGGCATTTGGATGTAGATGTGCAAAAGGAAAAACAGTTTCATCAAACACGACGTCACGGGAGATGTATACACGTCCGGTGGACACATCCAGGCATTTTACACCTTTGTGTTGTGGACTGTAACCCAGAAACACACATTGTTTTGATCTAAACATGAGCTTACGATTATTGTATGGGCGAAGATTTGGCCAACAAGCACACCCGAATACTCTTAGGGAAGTAAAGTCAGGTTTTGTGTGAAGCAAGCGTTCTACCGGAGTTTCATTGCTGATGATCCGACTAGGCAATATGTTAATGAGATAGACGGCGGTAAGAAACGCTTCATCCCAGAACTTTAGGGGCATGGATGCAGCAGCAAGCAAGGCAAGACCCACTTCAACGATGTGTCTATGCTTACGTTCAGCAGAACCATTCTGCTGATGAGCATGAGGACAAGACACATGGTGAGATATGCCAATTTGTTGGAAGAATGAGTTTAGATTTCTGTATTCTCCTCCCCAATCAGATTGGAGAGAAAGAATTTTGCAGTCAAATTTTCTTTCTACAAGTGCTTGAAAATTGTGAAATACTTGAAACACATCGGATCGTTTCTTAAGAAGATAGATCCATGTGTACTTGCTATAGTCATCGATAAAGCTAACATAATAAGAGTGTCTTCCAACCGAGGTAGGGGCAGGCCCCCAAACATCAGAAAAAATGAGTTGGAGAGGTTTGGTAGAAACACTCGTAGACACAAGGTAAGGCAATTGATGACTTTTAGCACGTTGACATGGATCACAAATTGTTTCACTACTAGGCTCACCAACAAATGGGAGTTTATTTTTCCTAAGCACTTGATTGATCAAAGAAAAAGAAGCATGCCCTAATCTATCATGCCACCGTGTTGATGAGACTTTGGTGACACCATAGGCTTGTTTATTCAGTCTCCGAAGCTCCGGAATCAACGGATAAAGTCCTCGAACGCATCTACCTCGATATAGGATTTTCTTCGTGACCTGATCCTTGATCAAAAAGAAAAACGGGTGAAACTCAAGAAAGACATTGTTGTCAAGGGCAATGCGATGGACGGAAAGGAGATTTTTCGAGGCACTAGGGATATGCAAAAATTTTCTGAGATGGATTTTTCTGTGGGGAGTTTTGAATACTGAATTACCAATATGACTAATTCTCATACCTTCCCTATTTGCAGCGTGAACTTGGTCCTGTCCACGATACTTCTCACGCACAGTCACCTTTTCCAGCTCGCCTGTAATGTGGTTTGTCGCGCCGCTGTCCACATACCAATTGGTATCGACTCCGTAGGAGCCATCTGCTGCTGCTGCGACCTTCTCATCTTGGGAAGATTCCTCATCTTCCTCAAAACGATACCAGCAATCTTTTGCCGTGTGGCCTGGCTTGCCACAAATCTGGCAGCGCGTGACGTCGGGGCCCACGCGAGGCTTGCCAGAGGAGTTGCGGCGACCCCTGTTGCTGTTGTAGAAGGGTCGTCCGCCTCCGCCGCCATTGTTGAAGGAGTTGCCGCTGCTGCTGTTGCCTCCGCCCGATGGCTTGCCCTTGTTGCGCCCACGGTAGCGAGAGCTGCCACCTCCACGGCCACACACAGCCGCATTGGCAGAAGACTTGAAGCCTCCACCAGAACCTGCCCCGTTGTAGAGGGCAAGGCGCTGGTCAAAACTGCTCATCTGAGCAAAAAGATCGTCGAGGCTGATGGGCGTGGTGCGGGCGTCGTTGGCGGAGATGAGGGGCTGGTACTCCATGTCGAGGCCAGCGGTGATGTAGGAAGCCAGTTCATCGTCGTCGATCGGTTTTCCCGCGGCTGCAAGCTCATCTGCGAGAGATCGCATGTGAGCAAAGTACGCCGCCACCATTTGCGTGCCTTTCTGCACCATGGAGAGCGTGGCGCGGATGTTGTTGATGCGTGCTCTGGACTGCGACGAGAACATATGCGCAAGGGCAGCCCAGAGTTCATGCGGCGTAGCTATGGATGTGACCTGCACGAGGACTTCCTTGGTGAGATTGTTTAGCAAGTAACCAAGTACCTGCTATCCTTCCTTGAACCAGATCGCGTGAAGAGGATTCGGCGTCTGTTCATCTTTCCCGTCCTTGTCCTTCGTGGTGAGGAACTTGGCGGGTTCCGGCATGGTTTGGTCGACGTAGCCGAAGAAACCAGCTCCCCTCAGCTGCGGTGCCACCTGCGCACGCCACAACACGTAGTTGGTGCGGGTGAGCTTCTCCGTGACCTGCCCAGGAAGGGAGGACTGGCCGATGCTTGAGGAGGACGACATGGCTGGCGACGGGGATGGGTTGTTTTCTCGATGTAGTGGATAGAGGAGGCTCTGTATACCATGTAAAGATGCGATGAACGTCGTACCTCGTTGGAGGCGACGGTTTCGTGTTATATAGGCAGGGGCGTATCCCTGAGATAAGCATACAGGTTGGTACGATTACATCTTGCGAACCAAGTCAAAGAGAGAAGATAGAGATAAAGGAGGTTACAAGAATATTGCCTAACTCTATCTCTAACTAACCTAGTTCGGCTCAGGTAGGACCAGCCTAGCATGCCTTACATATCACGTTTAACACGCCACTACTATTTCGGTGTCCAGCGGCCTCACCCTCTTCTCGTCCGTCATGGCGCTCACAGGAGGTTATGTTCGAGATCTTAATAACTTTTTTTTCATGTGCTCACTGTCGCTTGATTCCCTTCTATTAGATGTGGGATGGGCTGATTTGGAAGACCAAATATGGCCTGGCTGTGATCCAAACATTCTTCTTTTGCATTGGATATGAGTCAAGTCCTCTAAATTTCTTTATTTCCACCAGTGTGATTGTACTGATTTACTGATACCCTGTAGTTAGCATAAAGGGGAGCTTGCTTATCTGACAAAAGAATTTTATAATATTAAAGAGTTGTTGTATTGGGATTTTAGAATAAACTTTGGTACTTCTTCATAGGATTAACTCTGGTACTTCTTCATAAGATTTCGGTGATATAATGATATAGTGCAAACTTTCATACTACTTATTTGATGAATGCTTCTACATATTTCTAGGCTCTGCATTTCTATGTTTGATTACTGTATTTTCTCTCAAGCCCTATTGGACTTGTATCATTTGTGTTATATGTCAATGAACTGAAACTAGCATTTTGGACATCCATTGGACAATATTGTATACACTGACTTCAGTTCCATGAGAGTACTGAACTTGGCATTCAGAGTCATCTCATGGAACTGAAGTTGGCATTGATCTCTGAAAAAATTAGTGTAAGGAACATAAAGAACATAATTTGTATATTCCGTCTTGTTTTACCTTACTAGAGTACTGTATTGATCCACACAATGGACAGACACATATATTTAAGCAATTAGAAAAAAAAGGCATTTAAGGCTTTGCTTGCATGGTCGCAATTACTGGTTGTGGAGGTCTTCAATAGCTTCCATAACTATATGAGAAAACTCTGAGAATTTCTGTCTCATTGTTTGGTCATATTCAGTTCACCTTTTGAAGTTCTATACTGCCTGGATGCTAAGAGGAGTTTTGTAGCCGTATTTATTTTTTAGACATCACCCAGTGCTAGAGTTTAACTTTTTTATTCAACACTTTATTTGTGGAAATATATTTAACAGAGTTAATAATTGCAGAAAATTGGTAACACTGCACTCAGTTAAGATTATGAGATATCTGTTGTATGTATTATTTATCAATACTACCTCAATTTCTTCCTGTTGTATTTGCATGTATCTCATGCTCTTACTGATGTTTTAGCCTTCTATATTTTGTTTCGAAGTGAGCTCAGGACAATGGCTATGAGGAGGGTGAAGGCGCAGCTTCTACTTATTTATTGTTGCAAAAGGGTCACACAAGAAGAAACACATTATGCAGCAGAGGATTAATGGTTTAGGACCATATGAAACTGACGTATCTTATGGTCTGCGATGTTCACCTCCTCTATTGCGGTGGAAGCCGGAAATGCTAGAAATGCAGTGATGGAGAAGAGCTCACAGTGGTATGTTCTTGCTCACTTGCTCTCACAAGCCCCTCACGTTGATTATTTTTTCTCCTGTGTGACTAAATTCATGTACTGAATCCTTGATTACCTAAGGGTTTCAATTCTTACCCAACTCTGCTCTGCACTGATGGTTGCTCAATGATCGATTGTTTCATGGTACTTTGTCTTTTATTCTGATTGTCCTGATTAGTAAAATGGAGCAGGAGTTCCTTGGTTCCAACAGAAAAAAAAATCTAGATCAATTTCGGAATTAAATCCACTTGAACTTTCTGTGAATAAACATTCACCTTATGAAAAAAAGAATGCAAATCACATTTTAATTTTATGTTCCGAGTCTAAGCAAACAAACAAATATATTGTTCTAGCAATAGCCCAAATGGATTCGATTATTCTTTCCTAGCAAAGTAAGATTAGCAAAAGGTAAAAGAATGTTTCTGCTTCACGAGGAAATTAATTAAAATATAACAGAATCAGATATTGATCTATTGGATCTAAATAAAGTATATTAAGATATTTGTCTATGAGAAATTTTGGGTAGTCTAACTCTCCATCCTTTTCACCATGTAGATTCAATTTTTGGGGAATTGCCCTTTTAAGATTCACGATGCATGTGCACTGGGGAAACCAGGACCGTTGTTAGTGCAATAATTTATGCCTGCATATCCATCTAGGCATGACCACTTGATTGCATGAATTATGTCCCTGTGAACTCCTTACTATATTACTATGTGACTGTGCTAAGTTGAATAGTGAAATGAGAGTACATCTTAATGTGTTATCTCATTTCTGAATGTTGGGTTTTCATAATCCAACTTTGTAAGAATAAATGCTACTGGTTTTTATGATTAATATGGATTTCAGTTGTCTAATGTTGCCCGTTTTCTAGCACCACAATTTAAATTTCAATATTTTGGTATATTTGATGTAGTCAGTGACAACCTTTGTTATGCTCTGACATTCCTTGATGGAGAAAGTTCTAATCTTAGTGAATTTAAAGCATGCCTCCCATCTGTAGTATCATCCAGAGTTTGTAATAATGCCAAGAAGATGCCTAACAATATACAGTTGAAGATATCAACTCCAATGAATTACTGGCTAAAGCCCTTTGAGAAATTCGGTCCAGTTTATAACGACATTTCCTTGTTAGTTTTTCTCTGCTGAATTTGACCGGTAGGTCTCAGTACAAAAATAGCTTATGTGCTACTGCAAGGTGATGCCAAAGCTGGCAAATTTTTGACCTTTTTTGTGGCTTTGCTCCTCTTCTAAAGAATTTACCTTCAGAAGAGACTGGAGAAGACATGGAAGCTACAGCCAATTTGCATTGGTAATTGATTACCATTAAATACCCATAGCACAACATCACCAATAGTCAATAAGAGTAATTTGCTATCAACATTATTTCATCCATGACTATGAGATATATAACTCCTGAAAATAGCTGAATTGGATCGATTATGAGAACATGAACCTCCTGCTTGTAAGCATACATAATCTAGAGTAGCATGGATGGCATGCCCTGTTATTTCATATTTGTCGCACGGTCTGACCTTTGATAGAAGGAGTTGATTTCTTTATCCCGTTTGAGGTATGTAGACCTGCCAAATTTTCTATGGAGTGCAGCGTCAGGTCATTGCCAAGGTCTGTGTCTATGTGGACAACCACTACTTCTTCTATGACACCCACGAGAGGGACATGGTCTACATTGAGGACTACTCCAATGGCAAGTCAATGATGGCGCCGACGAGCAGCTTCTCGAGTAGACGATGAGGAAGGCGAGCATCAGATCAGTGTAGCGCGGTGACAGTAATAAGAGTTATCTGTAATGCATTTTCCATGCCATCAGGCTGTATCTTTGTATGTCTTCTTTCTTGTGCTATAAATACAAACATATGCAAAAAAAATATAATGGGTGGTCTGCATTATCTCTACAACCAGTTTAAGTTGTTCTGAACTTATAATTTCTCTGTTGCAATACATATACATGTGCACTAAGCCTCTTAGAGACCAAACAAGTCAGCTAAATGGGCAGCAACATGCCAGGCAGCGCACCATCATGCCTAGGATTGTTAGTAAACAGTTGACATAAGATCTCTGTAGAAAATTATATTTGTCGTTTATGGAATTATGTTGAATGCTTGCCAACAGAATGTTTGAAGAATTGCTTGTTTATTTGCTGAAATTTGGTTCACTTTTTAATGAAAAGGAGCATTGTATGTAATGCATCAGTTGTGCATGCATGCATGTTGTCAATCAGAGCTAAAATTCCATGGAAAGGGCGCCACCCTACCTAGAACCGCACAAACTTTCCCTCAGGGGGCGCCACCGGATGGCGCCCCAACCACTAGTTGTTACAATGGTGTACACGCAATCTCCTCCTCCATCGCTTGTGACGCGACGCAACCGTTTGTCCTTATTTTTGGTGCTTGTGAAAGAACAAATTGTGATTAGTTCTAAGTCACTAACACACGCGTCAAAAGTAAATCGCCGTACCTGATTCCCTTGGATCCTCAGAGACAAGACGTGGGTTTGTCCTTGCGTCTTACCTGACCAAATATATAATCGCCAGCCAAGATGTCAACTGAACTGTTCAAATTTGTCTCTCCTCGCGCACACCTAATCGACAGTTTCTTCTGTTGTGCTGCTTCCTGTAGAACAAAGTATTTTGGGAACTGCACGACACCCCTAACCCGGGGTGTGGCTATCTCATTATATAGAGGTACCCAAGGGGTACAATACAATGTTACAATATAGATATACAAAGGCTACGTATATACAGTCTAACACCCTCCCTCAATGTTAACTATGTCCTGAAGTACAAAGCAAGTTAAGATTTCACCTACAGCCTACAAACTGTGGTTGTGGTAGAGGCTTCGTGAAGATGTCAGCAAGTTGATCCTTTGATGAGATGAACTTGATATAGAGTAGCTTCTGTGCAACACGTTCCCGAACAAAGTGATAATCCACCTCAATGTGTTTTGTCCTCGCATGGAACACTGGATTAGAAGAAAGATATGTAGCACCAATGTTGTCACACCACATGACCGGAGGACGAGCTTGAGGAACACGCAACTCTCTCAACAGAGACTGTACCCATATGATCTCAGCAGTTGCATCAGCAACAACTTTGTATTCAGCCTCAGTACTATTGCGAGACACAGTTGCTTGCTTGCGAGCATTCCAGGCGATCAAGTTAGGACCCAGAAATACCGCATAACCCCCCGTGGATCGCCTGTCATCCAGACTACCAGCCCAGCCGGCATCAGAGAAGGCCGAGAGCTCATACGACGGTGCAGGCTGAAGATGCAGACCATAGGCAGCAGTAATACTGACATAGCGCAAAATACGCTTCACAGCTGACCAGTGAGACGTCCTGGGTGCATGCAAAAACTGACAGACACGGTTAACTGCATAGGAGATATCAGGCCTGGTAATAGTGAGATATGGCAGACCACCAACGATACTGCGATACTCAGTAGCATCATCAGACGAGAGAGAGTCACCATCAAGGGCAGACAACCGATCAGTAGCAGACATCGGAGTGGAGACAGGTTTGCATTTGAGCATTCCAGCACGACGCAACAAGTCCAAGGAGTACTTCTTCTGAGTGAGAGTCAAACCAGCAGAGGACCGCAAAACCTCAAGACCAAGGAAAAAGTGAATAGCACCCAAATCCTTGACAGCAAAATCATCACGGAGAGCAATCACAAGACGATCAGCAGCAGCAGCAGAGGAACTGACAAGGATGATATCATCAACATAAACCAAGATATACATCATAACCTCAGGGCACTGGAGGAGAAACAGTGACGTATCAGCAGTGGAGGGAGTAAACCCAAGAGCCTGAAGAACAGATCCAAGGCGAGCATGCCATGCACGAGGAGCCTGTTTGAGTCCATACAATGCCTTAACTAGACGACGGAGATGGCGAGGTCGTGTCAGATCAACAAAACCAGGCGGCTGACGCATATAAACCTCCTCCTCCAGGATGCCATGGAGAAAAGCATTCTGTACATCAAGCTGACGAAGGAACCATCCACGAGTAACCGCAAGAGACAGTAGTAACCGAATGGTAGTAGGCTTGATGACTGGACTGAACGTGTCTTCATAATCAAGACCATACCTCTGCTTGAAGCCCTTGGCGACTAACCGTGCCTTGTAACGTTCAATGGAGCCATCAGCATGTCGCTTGACTTTGAAAACCCACTTGGAATCAATGATGTTGACGCCAGACTTTGGAGGAACAAGACGCCAAGTATCATTCTGTTGGAGGGCATGAAACTCTTGTTCCATTGCAGCACGCCAATGAGGAATACTCAACGCAGCCTAAAAGTGATGAGGCTCTGCAGTAGGATCGCCAGCAGTGTGAGCCATGCACGCAGCAAGCCACGCAACCGTACTGAGGGAGTCCTGGACTAGGGGGTGTCCGGATAGCCGAACTATCATCATCGGCCGGACTCCAAGACTATGAAGATACAAGATTGAAGACTTCGTCCCGTGTCCGGATGGGACTTTCCTTGGCGTGGAAGGCAAGCTTGGCGATACGGATATGTAGATCTCCTACCATTGTAACCGACTCTGTGTAACCCTAGCCCTCTCCGGTGTCTATATAAACCGGAGGGTTTTAGTCCGTAGGACACACAACCATTACAACAACCATACCATAGGCTAGCTTCTAGGGTTTAGCCTCCTTGATCTCGTGGTAGATCCACTCTTGTACTACCCATATTATCAATATCAATCAAGCAGGAGTAGGGTTTTACCTCCGTCGAGAGGGCCCGAACCTGGGTAAAAACATCGTGTCCCTTGTCTCCTGTTACCATCCGCCTAGACGCACAGTTCGGGACCCCCTACCCGAGATCCGCCGGTTTTGACACCGACATTGGTGCTTTCATTGAGAGTTCCTCTGTGTCGTCACCGATAGGCTTGATGGCTTCTTCAATCAACAACAACGCAGTCCAGGGTGAGACTTTTCTCCCCGGACAGATCTTCGTGTTCGACGGCTTTGCACTGCGGGCCAATTCGCTTGGCCATCTGGAGCAGATCGAAAGCTACGCCCCTGGCTGTCAGGTCTGGTTTGGAAGCCTAAACTTCATGGCTGACATCCGCGGAGACTTGATCTTCGATGGATTCGAGCCACAACCAAGCGCGCCACACTGTCACGGTGGGCATGATTTAGCTCTTCTACCGGATAGTGCCCTGGAGGCCGCACACGAGTCCGCTCCGACCCATAGTTCGGAGCCGACTGCGCAGATCGAGGACAGGTGGCTGGACACCGTCTCGGGGGCTGCAATCTCTACGGCGATGGAGCCGAACACTGACCTTGTCCCTTGCAAAGCTCGTGACTCCGAGGCGCCGGACTCCTTGCCGGACTCCGAACCTCCTGCGCCCCTGCCAATCGAATCTGATTGGGCGCCGATCATGGAGTTCACCGCTGCGGACATCTTTCAGCACTCACCCTTTGGCAACATCCTAAATTCGCTAAAGTGTCTCTCTTTATCAGGAGAGCCCTGGCCAGACCACGGTTAGGACGGTTGGGATGCAGACGACGAAGAAATTCAAAGCCCTCCCACCACCCACTTTGTAGCCACTGTCGACGACCTAACCGACATGCTAGACTACGACTCCGAAGACATCGACGGTATGGACGACGATGCCGGAGACGATCAAGAACTAGCGCCTACGGGGCATTGGAAGACCACCTTGTCATACGACATATACATGGTGGACATCCCAAAGGATGGAGATGGCGAGGAAGCAGCGGAGGCAGATTCCTCTAAGAAACAGCCCAAGCGCCGACGTCAGCGGCACCGCTCTAAATCCCGCCACAGCAAGAATGGAGATTCCAGCACCGGAGAAAATAACACCCCAGAGAGTGCCAAAGACAACCCCCTCCAGCAAGATTCAGCGCAGGAGGACGGAGAAGCCAGCCCTCGAGAGAGGGCGGCAGACGAGGAGATAGAGGATGACAATTACATGCCTCCCTCCGGAGACGAGGCAAGCCTCAACGACGACGAATTTGTCGTGCCCGAGGATCCCGTCGAACAAGAGCATTTTAAACGCAGGCTAATGGCCACGGCAAACAGCCTAAAGAAAAAGCAGCAACAGCTTCGAGCCGATCAAGACCTGCTGGCCGACAGATGGACCGAGGTCCTCGCGGCCGAAGAACATGAACTCGAACGCCCCTCCAAAAGCTACCCAAAACGCAAGTTGCTCCCCCGATTAGAGGAGGAGGCATACGAACCTTCATCACCAACGCACAATACGGCTGACCGACCACCTCGTGGCCGCGACAGAGAGGCATCTAGACCCTCCACCAGAATCGTACCCCGGCACCGCTCAAAAAGTGCGAAGCGACGGGGAATGCGCCGGACTTGCGAGACATATTGGAGGACAAGACAAAACAATCAAGATCTATCTACAGATCACGTGGGCGCCCCACGATCCACGATGATTATCATCGCGCCGGATATAGCAACTCCGGCCGGGCCGAACATAGCAGACAAAGCTCTCTTGAGCTACGTCGTGATATTGCCCAGTATAGAGTCGCCGCACACCCACTATGCTTCACAGATGAAGTAATGGATCATCAAATCCCCGGAGGGTTTAAACCCGTGAACATTGAATCCTACGATGGCACAACAGACCCCACGGTTTGGATCGAAGATTATCTCCTTCATATCCATATGGCCCGCGGTGACGATCTCCACACCATCAAGTATCTCCCACTCAAGCTTAAAGGACCAGCTCGGCATTGGCTTAACAGCTTGCCAGCAGAGTCAATTGGGTGTTGGGAGGACCTAGAAGCCGCATTTCTCGACAACTTCCAGGGCACATATGTGCGACCACCAGACACCGATGACCTAAGCCACATAATCCAGCAGCCAGACAAATCGGCCAGACAGTTCTGGACACGGTTCTTAACAAAGAAAAATCAAATCGTCGACTGTCCGGATGCAGAGGCCCTCGCAGCCTTCAAACATAACATCCGCGACGAGTGGCTGGCCTGGCACCTAGGACAGGAAAAGCCGAAATCCATGGCAGCTCACACATCACTCATGACCCGCTTCTGTGCGGGGGAGGACAGCTGGCTAGCCCACAGTAACAACCTTAGTAAAAATTCTAGCAGTCCGGACTACAAGGACCGCAATGGCAGGTCGCGTCGCAGCAAAAACAAACGTCGCATTACCGGCGAGAACACTGAGGATACGGCAGTCAACGCCGGATTCAGAGGCTCAAAACCCGGTCAGCGGAAAAAGCCATTTAAAAGAACTACTCCGGGTCCGTCCAATTTGGACCAAATACTCGAACGCTCTTGCCAGATACATGGCACCCCCGAAAAGCTAGCTAATCACACCAACAGGGATTGTTGGGTATTTAAGCAGGCATGCAAGTTAATTGCCGAAAACAATGACAAGGGGCCGCATAGCGATGATGAGGAGGAGACCTGGCCTCCGAACAGTAGAGGACAGAAGGGGTTCCCCCCACAAGTACAGACGGTAAACATGATATACGCAACCCACATACCCAAGAGGGAGCGGAAGCGTGCACTTAGGGACGTATATGCGATGGAGCCAGTCGCCTCGAAGTTCAATCCATGGTCCTCTTGCCCGATCACTTTTGATCGAAGGGACCACCCTACCAGTATCCGCCATGGCGGGTTCGCCGCATTGGGCTTAGACCCAATCATCGACGGATTTCACCTCACTAGAGTCCTGATGGACGGCGGCAGCAGCTTGAACCTGCTTTATCAAGATACAGTGCGCAAGATGGGCATAGACCCCTCAAGGATTAAACCTACAAAGAAGACCTTCATAGGTGTCATACCAGGTGTTGAGGCCAATTGTACAGGCTCAGTCACACTGAAAGTGGTCTTCAGATCCCCGGATAACTTCCGAAGCGAGGAGTTAATCTTCGACATAGTCCCGTTCCGCAGTGGCTATCATGCCCTGCTCGAACGAACCGCGTTTGCAAAGTTCAACGCGGTGCCGCATTATGCATACCTCAAGCTCAAGATGCCAGGTCCTTGTGGAGTCATCACGGTCAACGGAAACACTAAACGCTCCCTCCGAACGGAGGAACATACAGCGGCTCTCGCTGCAGAAGTACAGAGCAGCCTCTTAAGGCAATTTTCGAGTCTGGCCGTTAAACAACCGGACATGGCCAAACGCGCCCGGAGCAACATACATCAAGACCACCTGGCACGTTCCGAGCAGAAGTAGCAATGCGGCTCCAACCCCAGCCCTTGCATGATTGCAAGAACAGCTCTCCGTGTTCACCATTACGCTCTGGAGATACCATGGGCATTGGGGGAGGGGCACAGCCACGACAGGCCCAGAGTGCGTCTCAACCACACCAGGGGCTCCCAAGTGTGTCGTTCTTTTTCTTTCCCTTTTTCTTTTTTTATCCACAGGACTCCGTTCATCAGAGACCCTATCCGACGGTGAACCTGCCGAACTCACGATGCAACAGCCAGGGAAGGACAAAGGCTACGACGAACACTCAGGTGGTCTCCATTACGAGCATTAAATCTGTTAAATACACCATTCCGCAGCCTACCCCTGGAGGGGGACATGTCTAATAGTCCAATCCCTTTCTGACCGCACTATTTGTATCGTTCTGCACTCACGGCAGAATTCCTTGAATAAACAATGCATCACTTTTTCGCTTATAATTGCATTCCTTTTTTACATATATGTTCATTTATGACGTTTTGCATCCGTACACTTTGGTACGGCCGAATACACCAGGGGCTTATGTTCCCCGCATTATGGTGTGACAAGTCCGAACACTTTCACAAGTGCGGCACCCCGAACTTATAGCACTATATGCATCGGCTCCGAATCATGTCTTGGGTCAATAGTTGGGTTTGCCCGGCTCCCATGTTTTGGTACCTTACGTTCCGTTTTATCGGCTAAGGTAGCGCTGGGAGAACCACTGCGATTGCGCCCCAGTTGAGCTGGGTTAACGCCTCAGTGGAGAAAGCTAAAACTGACCGTCATGATGAGGCGAGAGCCGGTCGCTGTTCGAGAGGTTTTTTTCGAGTCCCTAAAGACTTATGCCGCTTAGAGCGAGGAGCCGACTAACTGTCCGGCCCAGGCGTGGATAGCGCCCCAAATTCGGCCTTCCGAACAATAGGGGCTTCGCCGAAATTTAAAATTATAGAATTCTATGGCTAAGTGAGAGTGTTCAAGCATTATAAGTCCGGTTGCCTAGTTTGTTGTGTTGAGCGCCTGGACCCTAATATGAGAACAAGAGTGCTCAAATTTATCCCGAACACCCCAACACTCGTGGCATGGGGGCTGAAGCCGACGACTTGCCATCTCTCAGATTTGATAAACAGCCAAACAGAAGGTAATATTTTAAATAAACAAGCGTTGCTTAGCGCATATGAACAAAGTTTTCAGCGCACAGGATAACACATTACGAGTCTACTCAAATATTACATCTTAGGGGCACTCGTCCGCAATTTTGTGGGCACCCTTCAGGACACTCTTATAATACATTTCGGGTGTACGATACTCCTTGCCCACCGGCGGAGCGTCTGTCAGAAGCCTCTCAGCATGCAGCCTGCCCCAGTGCACCTTTGCGCGAGCAAGGGCCCGGCGGGCACCTTCGACGCAGGCGGAGCGCTTGATGACTTCCACCCAAGGGCACGCATCCACCAGCTGCCGCACGAGGCCGAAGTAGCTCCCAGGCATGGCCTCTCCAGGCCACAGCCGGACTATGAGGCCCTTCATGGCCTGCTCGACTACCTTGTGGAGCTCGACCAGCTGCTTCAGCTGGTCGCTAAGGGGCACCGGATGTCCGGCCTCAGCATACTGAGACCAGAAGACCTTCTCCGTTGAGCTCTCCTCCTCGGCCCGGTAGAATGCGGCGGCATCGGACACGCTGCGAGGCAGATCTGCAAACGCTCCTGGAGAGCTCCGAATCCGGGTAAGTAACAGGTAATTCACTCTCACATGCTTGCTTTGCATGAAAAATGCCTTACCCGCTGCTATTTTCTTCACCGCCTCAATCTCCTGGAGGGCCTTATGGGCCTCGACCTTAGCGGCTTTGGCACTCTCAAGAGCCGAGGCAAGCTCGGACTCTCGAGTCTTCGAGTCGCGCTCCAAACTCTCATGCTTTTCCATGAGAGCCTGGAGCTCTTGCCGCACCTCCGCCACCCGCGCCTCCTGCTTCTCTCGCTCCGCTCGTTCCGCGGCCGCATTACATTCGGCCGCGGACACGGCCTCCTTCAGGGTCGCCACCTCGTTCGTGGCCCCTGCAGTGTCCACGTTATCCTTGTTATTTCTATTGCAACCAAAATCCTTTTCTGTAAGGTACAAATTTAATACGGTGTTACTCACCTTCTTTGTCCTCGAGCTGCCTCTTGGCAAGGCCAAGCTCGTTCTTGGTCCGCTCGAGGTCCTGCTTCAAAGAACCGACCTCCGCAGTCAAAGCGGCAGAGGTCAGCAGCGCAGCCTGCAATCCCATATTGACATATTTTTAGAACTCCTGCGTATATCTTTTTAGATCTTCAGTCCGACTTTTCTTTCTGAACACCGAACCGAGCATCAGGGGCTACCATCTATGCGGTATTACATTACATATTTTAAAACTTCTTACCTCAAAGCCTGTTAGAAGGCTGCTGCAGGCTTCGGTCAGCCCGCTCTTGGCGAGCTGAACCTTCTGAATCACCGCACTCATGATAGTGCGGTGTTCTTCCTCGATGGAAGCGCTGTTGAGCGCCTCCAACAAGTTATCCGGCGCCTCCGGTTGGACGGAGGCCGCCGGTGCCACGGTCTTGCCCTTCTTATGAAGGGGCCGCCTGCCGGACTCCGTCCAGAATCACTACGGGTTCCGGGGCGGAGTCCGGTGCGAAGTCCGGGAGGCTGCCCTGTGGCACCTCCGGAGCCTCACCCCCCTGGCGGGTCCCCTCCTGGGATCCCACCTCGGCGTCCTCGGTGTCACGAGGGGTGGAGGCGGTCGGAATGGAATCCACATCCGACGGAGCCAAGGACCCGCTCGAAGAAGCGGGAAAATCATCATCGGCCAGACTACAGGTTGTATGCGGCATTAGAAGGACACTGTGTGGCGAAAAAGAGAAATTATAAATCATTCAGGAATCCGGATACTTACGATCTTGCCCGGGGCTTGCCCTTGAGGGCCACCCCTCGTCGCCTTCGTTAGCATTGCCGGAGCTGTCCGAAGGAAGGGTCCTTCCCCTCTTGGACCCTTCGGCCTCCCCCGTTGGGGAAGCCTTCCTCTTCCTCTCTCACCCCTCCTGGGGAGAGTCCTCTCTCTTCTCCTCGTCCTCGGGGGCGGAATCCACCTCGGAGTCATCGGACGCCTGAAAACGGGAACTCTTTTGAGTACCCGTGGCCTCCTTCTTGGCCTTCTTCTCCGGCACCACATGCGGTGCCGGAACTAGTAGCCCCGCTAGACGGGCATCTATTGGGTCTTCTGGCATGGGAGCCGGACAGATAGTCTGCTCGGCCTTCTTCATCCAGCCCTGTCAAAGGAAAGGGGAGATTAGATCCCGCATAAAGGTCGAACCATTGAAAACAAGTGTCCCGTAAAGGGGTAGAATCACTTACCTCGTCAGCTGGATGCTGCGAGCGAAATCCGCGATCTTCAGTAGCGGATGCGGGAGCTTCGGCGCCCCTGAACAGCACCTTCCAGGCAGCTTCGTACGTCATGTCGAAGAGCCCGCTCAGGGTCCGGTGCTGTGCCGGATCAAACTCCCACAAATTAAAGGCCCGTTGTTGGCAGGGGAGAATCCGGCGGACGAGCATGACCTGGATCATGTTGACAAGCTTAAGCTTCTTGTTCACCAGGGTCTGGAGGCAGGACTAGAGTCCTGTCAGCTCCTCCGAACTGCCCCATAGCAAGCCCTTCTCTTTCCAGGAGGTGAGCTGCATGGGGATACCAGATCTGAACTCGGGGCCGCTGCCCATTTAGGGTCACGCGGCTCGGTGATGTAGAACCACCCCGATTGCCACCCTTTGATGGACTCCACGAAGGCACCCTCGAGCCAGAGGACGTTGGGCATTTTGCCCGCCATGGTGCCTCCGCACTCCGCTTGGACGCCCTTCACCACCTTCGGCTTGACATTGAAGGTCTTCAACCACAAGCCGAAGTGGGGCTGGATGCAGAGGAAAGCCTCGCACACGATAAACGCCGAGATGTCGAGGATGAAGTTTGGCGCAAGATCGTGGAAGTCCAGGCCGTAGTAGTACATGAGCCCCCGGACGAAGGGATGAAGTGGGAGGCCCAGTCCGCGGAGGAAGTGGGGAAGGAATACGACCCTCTCATGGGGCCTGGGGGTGGGGATGAGATGCCCCTTGTCGGGCAGCCGGTGCGCGATGTCGCGGGACAAATATCCGGCGCCGCGTAGCCTCTCGATGTGTCCCTCCGTAACGGAGGAGGCCATCCATTTGCCTCCCGCTCCGGACATGACTGGAGAAGGTTGAGACGAGATGTGCAGACTTGGGCGCTGGAGCTCGAGTGCGCGGAGATGGATAAGCAAAAGGAGGAAGAAGGCGTGGGTAAAGAGGGTTGATCCTTATCCCCTTATATATGGGCGTACGGAGACTATTCGTCCCCACCGGCCTGGTAAAACTTGCTTATCTCCCAAGCGCCGCAATCAATGGCGCGGTTGGGTTACCCACGTCCGTATTGATGGGAATCCCGGAATAAGGGGAACATGATCTCTGCTTCGACAAGATGTGCCAAGGAAACCGCTTCGCTAAACGCGCTGATGTGGTATAATAAAAACGATTCAAGTAAAGGCTTGGTGGTGGTGATATGTCATGCCACAAAATACGCCAGCAGATTGAACCTGTGTGTGTATTATTCTCTCTACGGTGGAATGTGGAATTTATTTTGCAGAGCCGGACACTATCCAGGTGTTCACAATCTTCTATGGATTATTCGGAGGAGGAACCAGCCTTGCAATGCCGAACAATATGCGCGCCGGACTCATCGTCATTGAAGCCTGGTTCAGGGGCTACTGAGGGAGTCCTGGACTAGGGGGTGTCCGGATAGCCGAACTATCATCATCGGCCGGACTCCAAGACTATGAAGATACAAGATTGAAGACTTCGTCCCGTGTTCGGATGGGACTTTCCTTGGCGTGGAAGGCAAGCTTGGCGATATGGATATGTAGATCTCCTACCATTTTAACCGACTCTGTGTAACCCTAGCCCTCTCCAGTGTCTATATAAACCGGAGGGTTTTAGTCCGTAGGACACACAACCATTACAACAATCATACCATAGGCTAGCTTCTAGGGTTTAGCCTCCTTGATCTTGTGGTAGATCCACTCTTGTACTACCCATATTATCAATATCAATCAAGCAGGAGTAGGGTTTTACCTCCGTCGAGAGGGCCCGAACCTGGGTAAAAACATCGTGTCCCTTGTCTCCTGTTACCATCCGCCTAGACGCACAGTTCTGGACCCCCTACCCGAGATCCGCCGGTTTTGACACCGACACATGCCATCCGTCCACTCCTTCGGGCGAAAAACACCGGACTGGCTCCGCGTGCACGGCCGAAGTGTGACAGCAGAATCTGCCGGCAAAGATGGTGCATCAGAGGACGTGGACGAGACCAGAGCCGAGTCCGGCGAGTCGGGCTCATCAGTGGCCGAAGCAGGCGACGGGGCCGCCGGGCTAGCGGCAGCAGCAGCCGGCCCAGGAGACGCACCCGCCAGTGGCCCGGGTGAGCCACGCAGGGCTGGCGATGCCCGCGAGCCAGGCGAGCCGGGCGAGACGGCCGTTGGTGTGGACGGGGCCCGCGAGCCGGGCGAGACGGCCACTAGTGTGGATGGGGCCCGCGTGTCGGGCGAGGCGGGCCGTTGGTGCAAGCAGAGCCCGCGAGCCAGAGGAGGCTGCTGACGCTGGCGTGGGCGGGTCCAGCATGGAGCCAGACGGACCTGGCACCCGAGAGGCAGTCGGGGTGGCCGCCTTAGGCGACAGGAGAACGGGTTGGCGGGTGCCACCCGTCATGCATGGCGCATGAACGTCCCGACCAGGAGGATCATCCGCGACCTGTTCATCAAGCAGCTCGAGCCGAGCACCGCGTCCAATACCTGCAACATGATTAGCGAGCAACGCAGGGGCATATGCAACATCCACAAACTGATCAGGTGTAGGTTTAGACACAAGCACTGGTGGTGTGGAAGTGGAAGTGGTAAGGTCAGTCGGAAGTGCACGAAAAGGAAACACATTTTCGTCAAACACAACGTCACGAGAGATGTAGACGCGGTTGGTAGGAACATGTAAGCACTTGTACCCTTTGTGAAGAGAACTGTACCCGAGAAAAACACACTTCTTAGACCTAAACTCTAGCTTGCGCTTGTTGTATGGACGGAGGTGAGGCCAACATGCACACCCAAACACTTTGAAGAAAGTGTAGTCCGGAATCTCATTAAGCAGGAGCTCAAGTGGGGTTTGCATTTTCAGGAGCCTCGAGGGAAGCCTGTTTATAAGAAAACAAGCTGTAGAGAAAGCATCACTCCAGAACCGAAACGGGACAGACACATGAGCTAGCAAGGTTAAGCCAGTTTCAACAAGATGATGATGCTTACGCTCGGCAGCACCATTCTGCTGATGTGTGTGGGGGCATGACACGCGGTGCAAAATCCCAAGCTTGTTAAAAAACGAGTTGAGGTTGTGGTATTCACCCCCCCAGTCGGATTGGACATGGATGATTTTCTGCTTAAGAAGACGCTCAACATGCGCTTGAAACTGAATGAAGACATCAAACACATCAGACTTACACTTAATAAGATATAACCAAGTGAAACGGCTGTAAGCATCAATGAAACTGACATAATAATTGTGACCACTAACAGATGTCTGGGCATGGCCCCATACATCAGAAAATACAAGCTCAAGAGGATGTTTCACAACACGACTAGACTCTGAAAACGCAAGCTGATGGCTCTTGCCCTGCTGACAGGCATCACAAATAGTTTCAGCAGTTTTATTGGACACAACTGGTAGATCATGACGATGCAAAACATGTCGGACTATGGGAGCCGCCGGGTGACTAAGGCATGCATGCCAGTGTGTAGGCGACACACGAACACCACTGAACACCTGAGGAGAAGACGATGTGGAAGATGAGCGCGGCGCATCAAGTGCATACAGGCCATGGCGAAGACGACCGCTAAGCAGAACGGCCCTCGTGTCCCGATCCTTGATAAAGAAACGAAAAGGATGAAACTCAGCAAAGACATTATTATCACGTGTAAGTTGAGGAATGGACAACAAACTACGTGTAGTTGAAGGAACACGAAGGACATTAGATAGATGCAATGTGCGAAAGTTGTGTGCAAGGAGAGAAGCCTGACCAACATGAGAGATGCGCATACCTTCTCCACTAGCGGTGTGCACCTGATCATGACCGCGATATGGCTCCTGAGTAGAGAGCTTACCCATCTCACCGGTGAGGTGGTTGGTAGCTCCAGTGTCCATGTACCATGCAGGATCAACGGAGTATGAAGGAGTACGACCATGATCATGACTTGTCACGGCAGCGGCGGCCTGCTTGTCGTTCCCCTTGCCGTTGTTGCCGAGGCCCAGAATGTCCTGCTTGTAGCGACGGTGACAGCGAGAAGCAATGTGGCGCTCCAAGCCACACAACTGGCAGGCCTGTTGGGCACCACAAGAAGAACAACACGCCACTGGCCGGTTACCACCTATGATGGTCGGAGCGCAGCCCCTCGAGGCTGGTGATGAAGGCAACGCCGATCTGCCTCGTGACGATGATGACCGCTGAGGCTTGCCGCGAGTTGCGGCATTGGCGGAGGCGAAACTGGGGGAGGCTCGGCGCGCCTTAATGCGCTGCTCACGGCCAAGCAGATGGGCATAGAGCTCACGAGGTGGAAGCGGGTCATCGCGACCATGAACGTTCTCGATGAGGTTGTCATAATCATCATCAAGCCCATTCAGTACGAAGGTGGTGAACTCCTCATCCTGCAGCGACTGGCCGACTGAGGCCAACGTGTCGGCAAGACCCCGCATCTTGTTGAAGTAGTCGGTGATGCTGAGGTCGCCAAGCCTCGTCTCACCCAACTCGGTGCGTATAGAGTGAGCACGCGCTTGAGACTGAGAGGCAAAGCTGGTGTGAAGCGCCGCCCATGCCTCCCGAGACGTAGCGGCGAAGATGACCAGCGACAAGACGCTCGGGTTGAGCGAGGACTGGATGGCGGAGAGGATGGCCTGATCCTGAGCCACCCAGGTGTGGTATGTCGGGTAGTGGGGGGTGGACACGGTATGGACCCGTCAACATATCCCTCCAAGTAGCGGCTCCGCAGAAGAGGCAACACCTGGGCACGCCAGGACAAGTAATTATCTGGCGCAAGCTTCACTGGTAGCAGATGTGAAAAGTAGAACGGCGACGGCGCGGCGACCGGGTCGGCATGAGCAGCAGGCACCGAATACAGTGCGGGGAACCCGGGAGGACCAGCGGTAGAGGCGCCGTAGTTCGACGCGGCATGAGCCCCATAGGGCGAGACGACCGCGGCCCCGGGAGGCTGCTGCTGTGGCGCGGCCGCAGCCCCGTAGGATGGCTGCAGTGAGGCAGCCGCACCCCCTGCGTAGAGGGCCGCGGCCCCTTGCGGTGCTGGGTAGGCCGCGTAGGGTTGCATGGGAGGCGACGGTGATGGCCCGTAGGGGTGGCTCGGTGGCGCCGCCTGCGGTTGATGCGGAGGCGGCGCACCAAACGCCGGCCATGAAGACGGCGGCAACGGCGGAGCACCAGGGGCCATCGGGGGAGCGCCATACGGGTGATGGCCGTAGGGCAAGGGCGTGGCAACGCCGTAGAACGGTGGTGGTGCAGCGGCGTAGGACGGCGGCGCAGCAGCTTCTGCCGTGATCGGGGCTAGGTCACCCGAGGGCTCGCCATGCGGACGAGATCCGATCGGGGACCCAGGCGGCGGCGGGGCCCCATAGGCCGCCGCGAGAGGCCTGGAGGCGAGGAACGGCGACGTAGGGGCGAGAACCGGCACGACGGCGGCCGCGGCGACGGAGGTCGGCGCGACGGCGGCGGCGGCGGGAGCATCGGAAGACATCGTAACCTAAACTGATACCATGTAGAACAAAGTATTTTGGGAAATGCACGACACCCCTAACCCGGGGTGTGGCTATCTCATTATATAGAGGTACCCAAGGGGTACAATACAATGTTACAATACAGATATACAAAGGCTACGTATATACAGTCTAACACTTCCGACTTCTCCATCCTTGATGACTATGTGTAACGCTTCTATCGGTCCTACACTAGTATGTATATATATATATATATATATATATATATGTATATATATATATATATATATATATATATATATATATATATATATATATAATACGTTCTACCATTGGGCGGTAGTTACCTCCACCCTCGCAGCCCTCCGATCTCACCCAGGCATATGCGTTGATTAACGGGTTTTGGTTTTTAAAAATAGACAGATTTGTCTACCCGATTGGGAAAACCAGCCACACCCTCCCGATTTATACGGCCAGATATAACTACCTCAAGTCAAAAGACCAAGCTACCGTTTCAAACATATCCCTCGTGAGCCAGCGCGTCATATTTCACGGCCAAGAGGTAACCATCGTGATCCATTTCTTTCATCCATCTTGTTTTGCCATGAAGATGTACGGCTGCACCAACCACTGGCTGCTCCGGTGTGGCCCGGTGACGATAACCTAATATCTGGCAGTGCGATTACTTATGGGTAACGGCTCCACGCGGAGGCGATGGCGACTAGCGGTTGTACTCGGTCACCGCTCCGGCAAGGTTGCAATCTTGCAGACACCTAGACACGGCTGGCAGGTGACTGCTCATTCATCACCGGCGGCGGCAACAACGGCGAGGCTACACATCGCCGACCGGTGGCTACTCCGGCGTTGGCGCGACAGTGACTTAGCCCTTACATATTCCATACTTCAGTGTGTATATCAAATTATAGATCTATACACGCACGTACATAAGCATGCACCACAATCAGGCAAAGAGACGTGCTAGTGCTCACTTTTTGCTTCAGAGTGTACATGCATAGATATTTCATTTTGCTTCAGAGTTTAGTACGTGCATAGGTACTTCGTTTTGCACCACAGAAGTATGCACTTTCGCCGCCAAGCAATCTCATCACATATTGTACTTGTACATGTAGAGGGAACAAAATGAATATACTTCTTTCAGTATCTCTACTAATATCTACAAGTATTCCTTTATTTAGAGGTACTCCTTATATTTGGAGCATATACTCTTTCTCATTGTTTTTTTAGATACTCCATACTTTCTTTATAACATTCTCTCGCCAGATACTCTATTTGTCATGAAATACCATGTACTCCATACTACTTCTTTTTACAGAACCATACTACTTTATTTTCATACTACAATAGTACATACTACCTTGTCTTTTGAATATACTCCCTTTTTGGTGTGAATTTATGAATGTACTTCCTATATTAAAGGGCACGTCTAAGACACACATACTGTATTAAAATATGTGCCATGGACACAAAAATACATGCTCCACACTCTTAATGGAAAATATACATATACAACATACTTCATACTCCGCTAATTATATGCTAAACTCATACTCCAAGTATACAGTAGTATACTCCATGCGGCTAAAAAGTAGGTATGTACTATATTGCTATCAAATTTTGAAGGAAATTTATAAGGTCATACTACATACTCCATAGTCCATACTACCTATTTGGCTATTTTTAAGAAAAAGTAGGTACGTATTCACTAGGAAATTTTCTTCCAGTCTACAAGAGTAATCAGCGTATACTACTGATTTGGCTATTTCTGGTAAAAGGTAGCTACATATTCACCGAAAATTTTCTTCCACCGAACAAGAGAATGATTAGCGGTCAACGTGGTTATCCGATATATTGCCTGTTCACGTACGTAGGCTGGAATTGAGGAGGTGGTTGAACAAATGCATCAGCTGCCGGATTATTTTATTATAAACTAAATTAGTTGCTAGTGTTTGGATTTCACCATCTTGACCCGCTAGAAAATAGGAATCTGTTTAAGAGTTGTTATTTCGGAAGGAAGTATATCACCTTTCCTTAGGAGTATATCACGTTTTAAATAGAGTGCTTGCGTTTGGAAGGAGAATTAGAGATCCTTGGTGCCGATTGAATTGGTCCTATACGTAGCAACTTGGAAGATTGCATGGGTTTGTTCGTGTCCATCTATGTACTGTAGTATATTCAGTACTGTAGTTTCACTTCTGAAGGAGTATGTACCTCAATAATCTCAAAAGGTGTACACTCCATTTTCCTTGGAACAGGTAAATACTGTTTTTTTTTCAAGTGTATGCTAACTTTTTTTTATTAGAAGGAGGTATGTACTTATTTTTGTAAGGACTATATATATACTAATTTTGTAAGGGGCATATACTGTTTTACGTAAAATATACTGCAGCTTTTTCAGTTATATGATACAATTAGAAGAAGTATGTGTTATATAGTCCTTATTTAAGGTGGTATATACTTCAGTGGATGATACATAAGAAGTATATACTCCTTGTTTTAAAAACAACTATATACTTCACTGAACTTAAAGCAGTATACTTCACTGGATATAAAGCATTATATACTTCATGGGATTAAAACAGCTTCACTCACTAATAGAAAAACACCTAATAGTCCCGGTTCGTAAGGGCCTTTAGTCCCGGTTCATGAATCGGGACTAATGGGTCGTTACTAATACCTCCACCCATTAGTCCCAGTTCAAACACGAACCGGGACCAATGTGCCTCCACGTGGCCCTGTGCGCCGAGCCCAGTCAGGGGGCCTTTGGTCCCGGTTGGCGGCTCCAACCGGGACCAAAAGTCCATGTTTTTTTGAAAAGTGCCTGCTTTAGGGGTTTTGGGGGTTATTTTTAGGTTGTTATTATAGCTAGCTAATACAGAGAAGTGTCCTCTCTTATATCTTCGTCCTTGGTTTACCCGCTGATATAATAACTCATGCATGCTCGCATCATACATCATCATATATAATAACAAGTCCTACTAATCATGCATCATCATACAACTTCTACTCGTTATTAATAATAAGTCATACGATCATCATCCTCATAATCATCGAACCCAACCCTACAAATTGTTCTTAGCATGTGATCATCAGTGTCAGGTAGGACCTAAACACCCTTAAGGTAAAATAGCATAAAACAATATAGACCCTGACTCTCCATTACGAAGAATGGCGGTCATCCTGTCTCCAATTCTTGCCCTTCGCTGCTTTTTGCTTCCAAGAAGCTCCTTACGACTGTCCATACATTTTTTCCATTCTTTGATTGTCATGTCTCCACTTCTTTTACAAACCCGGTATGGATAGTTGAGATTCATAAGAAGACCTGGTTGTATGTTCAAAACATGAAGGGTACTGTGCGTATACATCAAATGAGGCACACAATCATTCGGGATTATCTGTTGAAAAACATAGTAATAACTTCATAGTTAGCAATGATGTACTAGTTTTAGAAGTGTGCAAAAAGATACACGGATGTCGTAATAGTAAAAAATCTTACCAGGGTATCTCCATGGTAGTTACCATAGTTCAATACGTGCACTAGTGGCACGTATTGACCATAATGTTGAGGAGTTTGATTGTAGATATTATAATTCTCAAGATCAGTATAAAATGCGACCAGATGATTTTTCTCCTGATAAGTTAATTTGGAGCCTTCGGTGTAGTAGGTTCTGTCTACCATCTTCCGCACATTCTTTAAAGAATGAAAATAAGCTGTCAATGGAAATAAGTTGTCAACTATTTTGAAATAAACAATATAAATTACTTAATAGCTATGTTAAACTCACATGGGGGAAGAATTGGAGGTGTATCCACAAGGACCCAAATCTTCATATTGTCTTGCTTGATTGTAGGATCACCAAGATCCATGGTGACAAGCATACCCTCATCAAAACCATACATCTTGCAAAGTGCTTCCCAATTTTTGCAACCAAAATGGGTTACACTCTGAGCATTGTACATCTTTACTTGAAAATCCACACCATGATGGGTACTTAGGATAACTTTTTTGGTTTTGAAACTTTCATGGTCTTCAAAACCCATCCTCTCCAAGACATAGCGTCTTGCAAAGATGGGATAAGCTAGTCGAATTGGAAAAGATGAAAAATACACGTTAAAATAGTTGAAGTCGTGCTTAATTACGAAAAAAATTATTGTCGTCGTTGCGTACCGTATAAACATCGCATGTCTCCTCGAGCTTAATGCTGAAGCGCCGATCTTCGTCCAACTCAATGAACCTGTCGCAGATACCTCGATCGTCGTGGCACCAGTCGCACTCCCCCGGACGGTTTTCATCGTCCGATGAGTACGACATTTCCGGCCTATGTTCATAATTCAAATATTAAACTAGATCATTATTATTAATCACGGGTTGACTATCGGTGATGTACGTAGCTCCTCCTTTCATTCCCGAGTGCATTATTATACGAAATTGTCTAGCACACGGGAATGAAGGAGAACTTATCCAATATGAGCATTCAATAAGCAAAACCAAATCATAAAATAAGCAAAACCAAATGATAAAATAAAGTCGTATTCAAATTAGCATGCATTCAATAATTATAAGCAAAAGTACATCATCTCTTGGTGTCCGTACATCGTCGAATATTATCACTAATACAACTAGAACCGTAGCGCCCGACGGGTATCGACGCGGGCAGTGGACACCCAAAGATAAGGAACCATCACAGGATCATAGCTCCAGTGAGATCCCTGAAGAACCTGCCCTCCAATGCAACCATCTAGCGACGGACGTGCTCGTCCTCCTCGCTGACACGGTGACGTACCACCTCCGTGGTGTCTGGAAGCCTCAGCATCGTCACTGGCCCACGCGATCGCCACCAAACAAGGGTCGGGTCAACAACGGGCTGCCTCCTCACCAACCTACGTCCCCCGAAAGATAGCACCTCCCAATACCAACCCGGCGGAGCCCAGTCCCGAACATGGCCCTGATCAAGCAGGCCTCCACCGCCGAGTCGACGACGACGAGGATGCGGGATAGGCATCGCCGACGTCGATGCGGGAACTACTTCTATATATAGTTAAATAAAGTAGTTTTATTAATTAAATCAACTATCTAGTTCAACTACTAAGCACTTACTATGAATAAATAAAGTAGTACTTACTATAAATAAATAAAGTAGCACTTATTACAAACTACTTCTATATATAGTTAAATAAAGTAGTTTTATTAATTAAATCAACTATCTAGTTCAACTATACTGAGCACTTACTATAAATAAATAAAGTAGTACTTACTAAAAACAAAGTAGCACTTACTATATAGTACTTACTATAAATAAACTAGTATTTTTCTAACTAACTCATATTTTTCTAACTAATTATATTACCAAAAAAATTCAAATAAAATAGTAATTATATTTTTCTAACTAGCTAGTTCAATTATAGTACTTACTAACACAATCTAAATATCACCAAAAAAATCTATTAACAATAATATCACCAAACATACTATGAACAAATTAATAGAAAAAAAAATCTATTAACAGAAAAAAAATCTAACACAATATGAACAAATTAATTACACCAGAAAAATCTATTAACAAAAAAAATCTAACACAATCTAAATTAACATACTATGAACTACATATCTAAATTAATTACTACACATCTAATCTAACAAAAAAATCTGAAAAAAATCTAACAAAAATCATAAAAAGTTGCTCACAGTGAGGTCGACGGCGACGGCGACGGCGAGGTGCGGCGCGGGGCGGCGATGGCGTCGGGGAGGGGCGGGGCGGCGACGGCGTCGGGGCGGGGCGGGATGGGGACGTCGGGGCGGCAGGGCGGGGCGGGGACGTCGGGGCGGCAGGGCGGGGCGGGGCGGGGCGGCGACGGCGTCGGGGTGGGTCGGCGTCGGGGCGGGTCGGCGACGGCGAGGTCGACGGCAGGCGATGGCGCGCGGCGTCGGGAGATCGAGGAGGAGGAGAGATCGAAGTGGGGATGCGGTTCTGAAATTTTCCTTATATAGCAAAGTCTTTGGTCCCGGTTCGTGGCTCCAACCGGGTCCAATGCACCCTTTAGTCCTGGTTGGTAGCACCAACCGGGAATAAAGGCCTCTTTTCAGCAGCCCAAAGGGCGGGAAGCAGAGGGCTTTGGTCCCGGTTGGTGCCGCCAACCGAGACTAATGGGTGGGCATTGGTCCCGGTTGGAGCCATGAACCGGGACCAATGGCCGTGTGCTGGCACGGTGCATCACGAAAGTTTAGTCCCACCTCGCTAGCTGAGAGGGGGGCGCAGTGGTTTATAAGCCCCACTGCCACTCCCCTCTCGAGCTCCTCTCCACTGCAGGCTTACGGGCCTACTTACTACTTCTTTGCCTGATGGTTATACTGGGCCACCTGCGGGCCTGAATCCTGGCTCATGGTGGGTTTCTAGTCGTATCCAGGCCGTGGGGGCCCAATAGGAGGCACTTTTTTTCTTTAGCTATTTTTTTGCAGGTGTTTTTTTAGTTCCACCTCACCAAGCGAGAGGCACTCGCAACTGTTTATAAGCCCTGAGTGCAGAGACGATGAATAAGAGGCTCAATGCTCACCTGCATGTTGGTTCGCTTCAAGCCTTGAGGAATAGGGTAGACTGCACGGAGCTATGTGCAGTGCAGTTTACACTATTTCGAAAGGCTTGAAGCGAATTAACTAGCATTGCGCCTCTTTTTTATTTTTAATGACTTATTACCACACAGAAATAAATAGAAAAAATTAATATAGCAGAAAAGAAAAAAAACTATATAAAAAACTACTCAGAAATAAATAGAAGAAAAAATAGTTGTGATTAACTTTACTAAAATCTTTTTTATTTTTAATGACTTATTACAACTCAGAAATAAATAGAAAAAATAAATATAGCAGAAAAAAACTATATAAAAAACTACTCAGAAATAAATAGAAGAAAAAATAGTTGTGATTAACTTTACTAAAATCTTTTTTATTTTTAATGACTTATTACAACTCAGAAAAAAATAAAAAAAATAAATATAGCAGAAAAAAAACTATACAAAAAACTACTCAGAAATAAATAGAAGAAAAAATAGTTGTGATTAACTTTACTAAAATCTTTTTTATTTTTAATGACTTATTACAACTCAGAAATAAATAGAAAAAAATAAATATAGCAGAAAAGAAAAAAAACTATATAAAAAACTACTCAGAAATAAATAGAAGAAAAAATACTTGTGATTAACTTTACTAAAATCTTTTTTATTTTTAATGACTTACTACAACTCAGAAATAAATAGAAAAAATAAATATAGCAGAAAAAAAACTATATAAAAAACTACTCAGAAATGAGCATAGATGTGCTTATAGAAAAAATTCAACCTAAATTCATAATAAATTTCTACTAACTTCAGAGAAATTCAGTATGAATTTAGGTCAAATTTCCTGTATAAGGGCATCTATTTTCATTTCGAGAGGAGCTCAATAAGGCAGAGAGGGAGGGGCTTATAAAATGGTGTGAGCCCCTTTCGGTTGGCGAGGTGGGACTAAACTCTGATCGCAACGAGGACCAACCCTTTAGTCCCGGTTCGTGGCACGAACCGGGACTAAAGAGAAGCCTTTGGTCCCGGTTCAGGCCACCAACCGGGACCAATGGTGGTGTGCCAGGAGCGAGGCCCTTTAGTCCCGGTTCGTCCCACCAACCGGGACCAAAAGGTCTAGACGAACCGGGACCAATGGCCCACGTGGCCCGGCCGGCCCCCGGGGCTCACAAACCGGGTCCAATGCCCCCATTGGTCCCGGTTTTGGATTGAACCGGGACTAATGGGCTGACCCGGCCTGGACCAATGCCCCCTTTTCTACTAGTGACCGGATTTGAAGTATACACTTCATGGGATTAAAAACAGTATATAATTCAGCATGACCTCTTTTTTTTAAGTATATAGTTAGTATCATTCAAAAAGCATATGCAACCTTTTCACATACTATTGCTTATCATTCGAAGAACTATACAGTGCTTGTAACCAAAGAAATACATATTAATATTGCCAAAGAAGTCTATACTACTTCAGATAGAAGTATTGGTCTATCTAGCAGAACATGCTTAAAAGATGCACTCGTTGTACAGAAATTTGCATATAGCAGAAACATTTATACTGATCAAGAAAACTGGACTATGCAACTATTTTTACATCTTCAAAAAGTATTGAATGCTACAAAAAAATGGAGAAAAGAAGGATTATGTCTTCCGAGAAACTGCAGATATGTTTCTGTACATCGCATGGAGTTGCTCCTCAGTCACACAAACCTACATGCATTGCATCCATGGATATTCAATGGAAACAATTAGCAACATAAGTTAGATTTGCTTGAAAAATAATTTGTATAACTGTACAATATATCAAAGTCCCTGGCTATATATACGGAAAAACTGAACTACGTGTACCAAGCATCCACAAAGAAACAGAGTAAAAAGAGCTTCAAAGTTTGTTTACACGAGGAAGGACAGTAGCTGACCTGATCTATGAAAATTTGTGTAGATCTTGAAGAATAAGAGTTTAATTAGGTAGCTGGGGTGAGAGAAGGTGAGTCCCCTCTGGTTCTCCAATCAATTGGACAGTGGCCACGGCAATTAAACGAAGGTGGATGTATATCCTGATTTCAATGATGAATATACTCATCTAGTTTACTAGAACTACACTCAGGGCATGATGGATTTGGCTCATATTCTCACTAACGCGCGATGAATATACCAAATATTTGGTATCAATGACCACAGCATTATCAAGAAGGAAAAATGCAGAAAATATTGCACATGCAAACATGTCGCATCGGATACGTGGTGGTTTCTGCCCTGTTTACCCGAAAGAAGTCAGAAGGAGAGCCGCCAGAATCAATGGCGCTCAACGGGATTAAATTTCTGCCATGAGGAATTTATGTATGCACTAGATGGTAATGAGACAAATCGAAAAGGTACCTAGTATTACTTGATTAGTGGGCTTCCAAACCAGCTGCTTATGGGTTGGAAGAACTCGGATTAGACTCCTACGTCGAGTGGGAAAAACTGGGCGTCGTTGTTCTCTTGCATGGCGCTCTTCAAGTAGCAGCGCTGCAGGTGAAGCCGACGACCTGGATGCTTGAAGAAGAGGAGATGTGAGCGAACCGTAGATTTGATTTCGAGTATGGTCTTCGCGCGGCAGAAACGAACCTGGTCATTGACGTTGAGGCCGTTGGCCGGTGAGAAGAGGAACCACGTACTGTAGTGGAGGACGCCGTCGAGCGAGCTCTTCTTTTGCGGCCAATATCACGCTCCCAACCACGATGCAAGCCGCCATCGTCGCCGTCGCCGCCGCCGCCGCCGCCGCTAATGACACGGGAGAAGAGATCGATATGCGTTCAACTGGATAAGGTCGCCAGCTAAACAATAAACCTCCAGGAAAATCGGAGCAATGACCTTGTTTAATTAGATTTTTTTTTCACGTATTATTATTTTAGTTAATTAACAGGCAAAATAAAGGAATGCGGGTATATACGTGATAACGTTTGTGGAGAGCGTCTCGATGCAACTAATCGTCTGATAGACTAGCTTCTCCACAACCGACTCCTGCAACACCATATTTATCATGGGTAACATTGTTGGTGCCACTAATTGCCGCCGCCACCAAGTCTGCCGCTCCCGTAATCGTACTGCCAGCTAACACGTATGCGATTCTTACCATCATGTTGGTACTACTTTTTCAAGGGCAAGGCTAATCCGCGCGCGTGCGCTCGAACGCTCGTTTTCCGACAGGAAGACTTTCACCAGGAAAGTGCCGCACAGTTCCATTAGAATTTCCTAGAGGATTAGTAGGAAAGTTTAGTTGGTCCCTCCCACCCCCACGCCTGAAAATCAGGGGGGGGGGGGGGGGGGGGGGATTAGGTGTACAACACGAATTTCAATAGGAAAGGGGAGAGGTGGGGCCGTCGTTATTGATTTGGAAAGAGGCACATCACGGTCGGAAACAGATTTTGGACGCAGGGAGCCCTTCGCGCGTTGGCACGAGCGATCGTGAAAGAGTCCTCTCGCTTTTTCAATTACTTCATATGCAACTGAACTGAATGAGCCAAATGTCCATATTGGTCTTCCGATCTTTCTCCCATAAATAATATTACATGTAGAGCATCAGCAAAATACTATGAATAATTTAAAACTTTCAGAATTGGGTCTTAGTCCTACAAAAGTGTAACAATCTTTATGTGTTGGCCGGGAACCGAGAGTGTATAGGCAAGAGATGGTACAAGCGACAATATTTGACCGTCGTCACATAGAACCTGCAAAAACACTTTGAAGGAAAAGATAACAACCAATAGCGCTTAGCTCCCCATCAATCGCTTTAGAAAATAGGGCTTGATCTCCTACAAGTGCACATGGTTAGTAGTAGTTTTAAAATAAGAGTATTGATCCCGCAAGGAACTTAGGTGTTGGTCGATTGTCTCTTGTAGAGTGTTGTCTTTTATCCCGCGAGAAGTGCTTCGAACCAAAAGAATTTATGGAGAGATTGCAATATCGTAATTGAAAAGGTGTGGATAATAAAGAGGTGAATGGCAAAACAAACGAGAGAAACTACATAAATTTAATAAGGGCAAGGTATTCTCGAGGCATCCGAAATCCTACCTTTTGGCCCCTGCGTCGCTCCCGCATCAAGCGACTCGGGCAGGCCGCTACATTAGCCACCGCCGAGCCCCGATCTACTCCCTCCTGTCATCCTATTGCCGCCGCGTGAAGCTACCAGGCTAAGCCCTTGGGCAGATGGCGGTGGTGGGGGTCTCTCCTTCTCTCCCGTGGCTTGGGATGGAGCGGGGGCCCCGGCGTGTGGAGACGTGGCTGGTTGGGTCCTGCGGCGCGTCGACGGGCCCTGCCTCGTGGCGATGGCGGGTGGCTCAACAACCGGTCAGATCTCGGATTGGCGGAGATCATGGAGTACCTAGTGGGTGGATAGGGGTGTACGCGTGGTCTGGCCTCCGGACTTATCTGATCTAGCCGGTGCTTCCTGCTCATGCGCGACAGCGGTGTTCGGCGGCGGTCCCGTGCACACGAGACTGGATGGAGGTTTCTCTAGCGGAGGCAGGTGAAAACCCTACTCTTGGCTCATTGCTAAGGTCGGGGATGGTGGCGTTTTATGCGTTGCCCCCTTCTTGAAGGCATCCTCGTGAAAAGGTCTACACCCATATTCGCTACCTCCGGGAGAAACCCTAGATCAGTCGATCGGATGATGGGGGCGCTCTTGTGCCATATCCCTCTTGGGGGCGTCATTCTTGGAGTTATGCATAGGCTCTGAGGGACTAGTGGACGGCATCTGCGGTGGAGCGGAGTTCCATGTGACACATTGACGACGTGAAGTCTTGGCGGCGTGGCACGGCAGGGCCTTGGCGATGGATGTGTGATGATGGATACACATAGGGAGGGGTGTTGTCTGGCGTCGACAGCAGACCTGGCATGGTCGATGCGTCAGTATCTGTTCTGACCTATGAGAGTGCATCAGACCGGTTTGTGCCCCAGACCTGGTATGTGGCATGGTTGGGGCTTCCGACTTTAGATGTTAGGCTTAGGTGAGAAGTTCTAGTATTCGGATCATACTTTTCGCACTCCCTTATCAATGGATAGGATTAGTGACATATGTTGCCAAGATGGCGGCTTCAGACATATTGATGTATTACTCTATAAGGTCTTTGTGAATAATTAATAAAGTGGTTGCATGCATCTCCAAGATGCAGAGGCCGAGGTTATCCTACTTTTGAAAAAAAATATCTCGAGGTGTCCGGGTTCCTCTCAATCCAAATGTAATAGTAAATGTGTGACTATATGATGATTTTTGTATTGGTGTAGATGGGTGGAATTGTCATAAGATACATATTAATGCCTTAGCTGTCGTGGTTCTAAGTCTGACAGTAGAAAGGGGGTAGGTATGGAGAGGCAAGATCTCAGCTATGGCGAAGGTGTACACACGAGGTTTACGAGTTCAGGCCCTTCACGGTGGAAGTAACAGTCCTACGTCTCGGTGCCCGGAGGCGGTCGATTGGATGATGTGTGTGATATTACAGGGGGTGCGAACCCTTGTGCCAGAGGAGGAGGGTGGCTTATATAGAGTTCGCCAGGACCTCTCCCGCCCTCCATTACAAGGGAGTAAAGGTACATAAAGTGCTGGCGTTACTGGTAACGCCAGCCTTAAGAGCTATTAATAGCCTTAAAGACTACGGAGTGAATGAGCTTCCATTGTATGCTGAGTGACTCCTGTTCTTCGGGAGGTCGAGTGATTCTCTTGTTAGTCGAGTGACGGTAGGTAGGGAGACTCCCGAGTGACATGATGTCGAGTGGATTGCACTCGACACCTTTGACCGGGGGTCTCATGGAGTCTCTTGACCTTCGTGCCTTCTTGGGTAGTGACCTTGGGTAGGACGTATAGGTCAGGGCTATGACCCTACCCCAGGTCTGTATCCTCATCAGTAGCCCCCGAATGGATCGAGGTATGAGTGAAAAGTAGGTTGAAGTTGAATCTGCTTCGAGCTTCGTGTCTTCACGAGTATCTTCTATGAGACTGAACGCCCGTGTCGATTCAGTTGCGTTGATCCATTCAGTGAGCTGTCAATTGAACTGGCGACCTCATGTGTCGAGTGTTGTGCTGGGGCGCGGGATCTCGGGCGCGATTGTCTGCAGTGTATCCCGGATTTCGTGGGATACGAAATTTCAGGGAAGCACGCGGTATGGATAGCGCCGAAACGAGCGGGCCGGATAAGTAGCGATGCCTCGATTACCGCGCCGCCTTTTTCGCCACGTACGTTGTGCGCAACTGTTCCGGGATTTGACGGGATTGCCTGGTCCCACGCGTCAGTCACTCGGAGATGGCTCTTTATAAGGTCACGTACTGTGCTCGCCTGTTCCTTCTTCTTTCTCCTCTGCATCTCCACCGCGCCCAGCTCCTCCGCTCTCGACGCCACTGCTCTCCAGCCATGGTGAAGGACAAGACGGTGGCGCTAGAGCACGCTAAGAAGGCGACGGGGGCGGCGAAAGGCAAGAAGTAGACCCGCGGGTCGTCGTCACGTGCGGGGCTGCCGCCGGGCTAGATCCAGGGCTATTGGATCCGGTCTTTGATCCGGCAGGAGGATCTAGCTGAACTGGAGGAGTCCGGATTGGTCGCCAAGGACGCGGCGAGGTTGCCGAAGGGGGAGATGGAGCCGCAACCTCAACCGGGTGAGAGCGTTCTGCTCGCCACCCACGTCGACCGGGGTTTCGCGCTCCCTCTGCAACCTTTCTTCCGGGGATTCTTGAACATCTTTGGCGCTTAGCTACACCACTTTTCTCCGAACACCATCACATATTTAGCCGCATTTGTATCGATGTGCGAGAACTTCTTAGGGTGTCGACCTCACTGGGGTCTTTTCAAACACATCTTCACCATTCGTTCCCAGTCGGTAAAAAAGGCGAAGCCGAGTGACTAAAAAACCCACGTCATCCAAATGTGTGGGGGTTTAGGTATCCAAAAGAGGAATAGGAGTGCCTTTCCCGCCATGACTCTCCCTGAATCTGTTAGAGGTTGGTAGTCGACCTGGTTCTACTGCCAGGATGTCGTAGCCCCGGGTCAGTCGACTGGTCTTCCCCCCTTCTCGTTTGACCGCGTTCAGACTCCTGCCCCACTGAAAGTAACCGCCAATGAGACCATGGAGACGAGGATGTTGGTGGATAGAGTGGTCCAGCTCATCAATGATGGTGTTACTAGCATGGACTTGTTGGAAGTGTTCCTCAGTCGACGCATTCAACCTCTCCAAGCCCGCGATCACCTGATGTGGTTGTATTCTGGACCAGATGACACTGCTCGGGTCCATCCAGAAGAAGTGTCGTCTGAAACCGAGCTTTGTGGCTGAAGGGCATCACAGGCAACCAGGACAATCCCAGAGGATCTAGGCGAGTGGTCCCCTTCAGTGGCGGAAACCCACCCGACAAGGTATACTTTTTGTTCCGACTGCTTCCCGCTTGATACGTCTCCAACGTATCGATAATTTTTGATTGCTCCATGCTACTTTATCTACTGTTTTAGGCAATATTGGGCTTTATTATCCACTTTTATATTATTTTTGGGACTAACCTATTAACCGGAGGCCCAACCCAGATTTGCTGTTTTATGCCTATTTCAGTGTTTCGAGGAAAAGGAATATCAGACGGAGTCAAAACGGAACGAAATCAACTGGAGAAGTTAATTTTGGAAGGAAACCAACCTGATGGGCTTGGAGTGCACGTCAGGGGAGTCCCGGGCTGCCCACGAGGGTGGGGGCGCGGCCCCTGGGCGCGCCCCCTACCTCGTGAGCAACCCGGAGGTCCACCGACGTACTCTCTGCACACATATATACCAACGTACCCTAAAACTTCCAAAACAGAAGATAGATCGAGAGTTTCGTCGGCGCAAGCCTCTGTAGCCACCAAAAACCTCTCGGGAGCCTGTTCCGGCACCCTGCCGGAGGGGGAACCCATCACCGGTGGCCATCTTCATCATCCCGGCGCTATCCATGACTAGGAGGGAGTAGTTCACCCTCGAGGATGAGGGTATGTACCAGTAGCTATGTGTTTCATCTCCCTCTCTCGTGTTCCCTCTACGGCACGATCTTGATGTATCCCGAGCTTTGCTATTGTAGTTAGATCTTATGATGTTTCTCCCCCTCTACCACTACTAGGGAAAAGCCTAGCAGCAGCGCGGGTTTTAGGCCTATCAGTAGCGCGGGCAGGAGCGCTACTGATAAGGCGCTACAGCTAAAGCTTAGCAATAGCGCGCCTAGATCCACGCTACTGCTAAATTGACTTAGTAGTAGCGCTTCTTCAGAACAGCACTACTGGTAATTAGTAGTAGCGCTTCTCGTTTCCCGCGGTACTACTATTATTTAGTATTTTATTTCTTTTTTATTTCATGTTGTATTCATACACCTTTACAAAAGTTTTCATACAACAGGAATTTAGAGATTGTTTTTACATCATAATGAGTTATTACATCACGGGGTGAAAGAACCGTGGACTAGTTTCAAGTGGATGTCCATCCACTTGAAACTAATCCGCGGTTTCTTTCACCCAATGATATAATAATATCATCATCGTCATCATACCATTAACAACTTATCATCATAATACATCATTGTCATATAACACCTCGTCAAGATCATCGTTTTCATCAATGACATCACATAGCAAATTGGTCACTAGTCGTAATCACAAGTACTCCTCATTATCAACTCTAACATATTACCACATAATAAACATATTGTACCTCATAGGACCTACTACATTCGATTAAGACCTACTACATTTTGGAGAATGGATATTAGCCTGTCTCCAATTCTTGCCTTTCGCAGAATGTTACTTCCAAGAACCTCCTTGCGAATGTCCATAAATTTCTTCCATTCTTTGATGAACATGTGTTCACCGGTTTTAGAAATCCGATATGCACAGGTGAGCTCCCTAGATTTACCTGGCAGTATGTTCAGAACTGAGAGGCGACCATTCAGAGACATCAGATGAGGCACACAATCCATTGGGAGTTTCTGTTGAAAAACATAATAATAGCTTCGTAGTTAGCAATGATGTACTAGTTTTAGAAGTATGCAAAAGATGCACGGATGTCGTAATTGTAAAAAATCTTACCAGGGTATCTCCAGAGAAGTTACCATGGTTCAACACATGCACTAGTGGCACATATTCACCATAATTTGGAGGAGTTCGATAATAGTTATTGTAATTCTCAAGAAGAGTACAAAATGCAATCAGATGATTTTTCTCCTTGTACGTTAATTCGGTGACATCGGTGTAGTAGGTTTTATCTACCATCTTCTGCATAGTCTTTGAAGAATCAAAATAAGCTGTCAATGGAAATAAGCTATCAACTATTTTGAAATAAGCAATATAAATTAGTTAATAACTATGTTTGAGAAACTCACATAGCGGTACAATCGGAAGCGTATCAACAAGGACCCAAATGTCCATATTGTCTTGTTCGATGTCAGGATCACCAAGATCCATGGTGATAATCATACCCTCATAAAAACCATACATTTTGCAAAGTGCTTCCCAATTTTGGCAACCAAAATGGGTTACGCTCTGAGCATTGCACAGATTTACTTCAAAATCCATATCACGATGGGTCCTTAGGTGTATTTTCTTTGTTTCAAAATTTTCATGGTCTTCAAAACCCATCATCTCCAAGACATAGCATCTTTCATGGCATGGGATAAGCTAGTCGAATTGTAAAATATGAAAATTAGACATTGAAATAGTTGAAGTCATGCTTAATTACGAAAAAAACATTTGTCATTGTTGCATACCGTTTTAACATCGAAGGTCTCCTCGAGCTTAATGCTGAAGCGCCTATCTTCGTCCAGCTCAACGAACCTGTCGCACATACCTCGATCGTTGTGGCACCAGCTGCACTCCCCCAGGAGACTGTCGCCGTCCGAGTACGACATTTCCTACGTTCATAATTCAAAGATTAAACATGTACATATTCTAGCACAAGCTATGCCAGAATTCACGAAAAAATCCGGCATGACCTTTGCTAAAAAAGGACATATCGAGCGCCTGAAATTTGCCGAAACGGAAATTAATCAACACTCCGGCAAAACATAGGCCACTTGGAGATGTAAACTGAACATGAACGGCCACTTGGGCAACCACATATCCTATTTGAGCAACAACACAAGATATACAAGGATATTTGGCTGGTCTCACCTTGATGTCGGAGGGGGTCGGTGACTGGGACGACGGTGGGGATGTCGGAGGGGGTCGGCGACGGGGACGACGGTGGTCACCTGAAACCGTATAAGTCATCACTAGTACATCCCGAATAATTGCTTAAACTAAAAAATAACAACAAATATGACATGTTCAACTAGTTTTATTAATTCAACTAGTTCTTACTAGATATAAACTTACTATAAATAGAAAAAAAAAACTAGTTCTTTCTAAAAATAAAGTAGTTCAACTAGTTATATTAATTATCTTACTAAAAATACATTAGTTCTATTAATTCAACTAGTTCAACTAGTTTATTAATTTACTTACTAAACTAGTTCTACTATAACTAAAGTAGTTCAACTACAACTACTATTAATCATACTGCCCTAGTTAACTAGTACCATCACTACTAGTAATTAACATCTACTACTACTAAAAATCTAGTACTAACTAAGCAACATCTAGTACTAGCTATGAACCCTAAATTAACATCTAATACTACTAAATCTAGTACTAACTAGTGGCAGGGGGTGGGGGGGCGACGGAGAGGTAGCTAGGGGCGGCGAGGGCGGGATCGGGATCGGGAGGCGGCGGTGCTGGGTGGGCTCGGGTGGCGGCAGTGAGGTCGAGGGCGGTGGGAGGAGGGCTGCCGGCGGCGGAGGGAGGAGGGCGGTGGCGGAGGAGGGAGGGGCGGCCGCAGGCGGAGGGACGATGTGCAAGGAGGAGGGAGGAGGGACGGAAGGAGGGGAGTATCTTGGCGGTGGACAGACGAAGGCAGCGGCGGCGGCGACACACGACGATGGTTATCGGCACGCGGGCGAGAGTGAGAGTGTGAGTGACAGAGAGGGTCGGTCGTACGCGTGGGGATAAGGTAGGGATAGTTGTAGCGCGTTTGCCAAAACGTGCTACAGATAATTTGAATAGCAGTAGCGCTTTGCATATAAACCGCTACTGCTAAGTGTAACTATACAAAAATAGGTCAATGCAAAAATACATTGGCCATCAATGATCTTTTTGTGTACAATCTGAATTGTCAATATGATTCCTCTCCGGTAGGAACCGGAGAGGACTCATATTGCGGCCACAAATTTTACACATAGAGTTCAGTGAAGACCAACTGGTTGTGATAGTTTCAGAAATAACATATTTAAGGTGGTAAACACCCTGTTCACGGAGCGAGATGGGACTAAACTTGTGGGCTGATTTTAGCAGTAGCGGTTTTCTTTGAAGCGCGCTGCTGCTAACTTCCATAGAAGTAGCGTGGTTCATTATAGGGCGCTACTGCTATACCTAGCGGGGGGGGGGGGGGGGGAGGTCATAGCAATTAGAGCAGTAGCGCGTTTTGCGGTGGACATGCTACTGCTATTTTCCTTTCAGCAGCGCGTTTTGCTATCACGCGCTGCTGCTAAATAGCAGTAGCATCCTATTTTGAGGAGCGGTGCTGGCAAGATTCTATGTATATGCTTTTCCCTAGTAGTGTACTCTCTTGTAATGAATTAAGTTTCCCCTTTGAAGTTATCTTATCGGATTGAGTCTTTTATGAGAGCACTTGATGTATGTCTTGCCGTGATTATCTGTGGTGACAATGGGATATCATGTGCCACTTGATGTATGTTTTGGTGATCAACTTGCGGGTTTCGTGACATTGGGAACCTATGCATAGGGGTTGACACACGTTCTTTACTCTCCGGTAGAAACTTTGGGGCACTCATTGGGAATCTGAGATTGTGTGATGCATATCGTATAATCATGCCCACGGATACTTGAGGTGACAATGGAGTATCTAGGTGACATTAGGGTTTTGGTTGATTTGTGTCTTAAGGTGTTATTCTAGTACGAACTCTTTTATAGATTGATCTGAAAGAATAACTTTGAGGTGGTTTCTTACCCTACCATAATCTCTACGTTTGTTCTCCGCTATTACTGGCTTTGGAGTGACTCTTTGTTGCATGTTGAGGGTTTGTTATTTGATCTATCTATGTTATTATTGTTGAGAGAACTAGCACTAGTGAAAGTATGAACCCTAGGCCTTGTTTCCTATCATTGCAATACCGTTTACGCTCACTTTTATCTTTAGTTACCTTGCTGTTTTTATTATTTCAGATTACAAAAACCTATATCTACCATCCATATTGCACTTGTATCACCATCTCTTCGCCAAACTAGTGCACCTATACAATTTGCCATTTTATTGGGTGTGTTGGGGACACAAGAGACTCTTTGTTATTTGGTTGCAGGGTTGTTTGAGAGAGACCATCTTCATCCTACGCCTCTTACGGATTGATAAACCTTAGGTCATCCACTTCAGGGAAATTTGCTACTATCCTACAAACCTGTGCACTTGCAGGCCCAACAACGTCTACAAGAACAAGGTTGTGTAGTAGATATCAAGCTCTTTTCTGGCGCCGTTGCCGGGGAGGCAAAGGTAAAGGGCACTCACTCACACCCCGTCAACTAAGCTCTTTTCTGGCGCCGTTGCCGGGGAAGCTAGGTAAGTGAAGGTATATCTTTAGATCTCGCAATCGAATCTTTTTGTTTGTTGTTTTAGCACTAGTTTAGTTTATAAAAGAAAATTACAAAAAAATGGAATTGAGTTTGTCTCATACGCTTCACCTTTTTAATATATTTCGTGAGTATGATGGAAAGGATAATTATGCTCAAGTGCTAGAAGAAGAAATCTCTAAATTGTTTGGCACTAAATCGTTGAATGATGAGCATGATTGCAATGTTGTTAGTACGAATTCTTTGAATGTCCATGATGCTAATGATGATTGCACTAGTTATGATGAAAATATATTTTATGAGCATGTCAACTTTTGTGGAGTGCATGTTTGCATGAACACACCAAATAGAGAAGATACTTATTGCAAGAAGCATAAGTACTTAGAAACCAAATTGTTGTAAGAAGAGTTAGATGAATGTGCTAAAAGATTCAATATTTTTCGTGCCCCTTGTGAACTTTGCAATGAACATGGTCATTTAAAGCTCCAATGCTATTTCTTTCATGATCAAGTCGTGTCCAAATATTGTGATAATTTGATTACCCTTGAGCATCATAAGGAGCTTAGCCTTCTTTTGGGGTATGAAGGAATGAAACGTATAACTGAGGGTATTCCAAAATTTAATCTTGATAGAATTCTTGATTTTGATCTAGAGAAGATTTATATGTATTGTGCGGTGAATTGCATTGAAAATCCTTATATTGCCAATTACATAAAGAAAAGAAAACAAATAAAGGATGATGAGAATACTAATGAAAGGGAAGAGACTTCCCAATCTCCTCCTATTATTTCTTATGATGAATCAGGTAACGAGGAGGAGCTTTCTATTCAACCAATCTCATCAATAAGGAGCTCAAAGAGGAAGGTTGAACCTACACATAATGTGAAGAAGAAAAAGAAAAGAAGGAGCAACAAAGGTAAAAAGGTATCCCTCCCAAATGATGTTGCTCCTACTACTCATTGTGATGATGATAATTGCTGTACTATTGGTGTTATCAATATTTTTAATTATGAGAGTGATTATGCTTATGATACAAAAGGGCCCAAGCTTGGGGAAGCTATGTTTGATTGGGATGAAATATTTGAGAATATGTTTGCTGGAATATATTTTGAGCATCCCAAGTTTTGATATGCAAAGTTGTTATGATGATAGCATGCCTCCTACCTATGATGATTATATTTATGAAAGTGGGTTTGGAAGAGTGTAAACTTTAGGAAGTAGTGATCCCACAATATTGGAGGATGTTGAATCTTATAATATTTATGAAAGTGGATTTGTAAGAGTGTCAACTTTATTTAATGATTCCACTATCTTGGGAGAGGTTTCAATCGATTATGATGAGAACGAAGTTGCTACTTATGATGATTATTGTGATGAAACTTATGATATAAAAAGTAGTGATGATTATATTTACAAATCTTGTCATGATTATGATTACCCTTTCTCTGAACTTTACTCTTTTAATGTGGAAACAAATTTTAGTGTTCAAGTCTCTTATGATACTCCCACTATTCCGAATGAGAAGAATTTTGCTTATGTGGAGAGTAGTAAATTTTCTATGCTAGTAGATCATGAAAAGAATTCTTTAGGTGCTGTCTATATTGTTGAATTCATTCATGATGCTACTGAAAACTATTATGAGGGAGGAATATATGCTTGTAGGAATTGCAATAATGTCAAGTTTCCTCCCTATGTGCTTAAATTCTTGAAGCTAAGCTTGTGTTACCTTCCTATGCTAGTTGATTATTGTTCCCATAAGTTGTTTGCTCACAAAATCCCTATGCATAGGAAGTGGGTTAGACTTAAATGTGCTAGTCATATGCTTCACGATGCTCCCGTTATGTTTCAATTCTTATCTTTTATTTGAGCATCATTGTCATCATCATGCCTAGCTAGAAAGGCATTAAAGAAAAGCGCTTGTTGGGAGACAACCCAATATTTATCCTTACTGTTTTTGTGTGTCCACATGATTATGCTACTGTAGTAATCATGTTTTATAGCTTTTGTTTCAATAAAGTGCCAAGTAAGACCTTTAGGATGGCTTTTGGTGATAGTTGTGTTGATCCTGCTGAAAATCAGAAACTTTTGCACCCAGTACATTAGTTTTGTTAATTCACAGAAACGTGCTTATGATATGATTCTTCTTGCTCTGGATTGGTACACAAATTACTTAGGACTTCCTAATTTGGTAGGATGTTTGGAGTTCCAGAAGTATACGTTTGATACAGATTACTACAGACTGTTCTGTTTTTGACAGATTCTGTTTTCTATGTGTTGTTTGCTTATTTTGATGCATCTATGGCTAGTATTAAGTGGTATGAACCATAGAGAAGTTAGAATACAGTAGATATTACACCAATATGAATTTAGAATGGGTTCATTACAGTACCTAAGTGGTGGTTTTATTTTCTTATACTAACAGAGCATACGAGTTTTCTGTTGAGTTTTGTGTTGTGGAGTTTTCAAGTTTTGGGTAAAGATTCGATGGACTACGGAGTAAGGAGTGGCAAGAGCCTAAGATTGGGGATCCCCAAGGCACCCCAAGGTAATATTCAAGGACAACCTAGAGCCTAATCTTGGGGATGCCCCGGAAGGCATCCCGTCTTTCGTCTTCGTCTATCGGTAACTTTACTTGGAGCTATATTTTTATTCACCACATTATATGTGTTTTGCTTGGAGCGTCATTTCCTTTTGTTAGTTTTTGCTTGCTGTCATTTATATTAATGCTTTTCACCTTTAGTTTCAATAAAAAAGTCAAGGATAGCCTTTGCCATGCTTATTTTGCTAGTATACATGTTGCTGCTTGAAAACAGAAAGTTTACCGCTGTTGCAAAAATTCCCTAGAAAAGTCAGAGAGTGGTATAATGTTGAATCTTTTTTAATATTGAGATCTGATAAATTTATTACAGTGGGAATTTTAGTTCATAATTTTTGGAGTTAGGTAAGTATGATGACTCTTGCATTCTTTACAGACTATACTGTTTTGGTAGATTGCTGTTATGGTTGCATTGTTTGCATATGTTTGCTTGTTTAATGATTCTATTTGAAGACAGGAGTATTAAATATGCAGAGACATTTTGTATGCAATGTTGAATAATAATGTTTGTGATTTGTTACATTATAAAATGATAAGGTTTTGCATTGGTTTATACTAACCTATCTCACGAGTTCTTGTTGAGTTTGTTGTGAATGTAGCTTTTGATAAAAAGAGAAACCATGATATGAGAGGAATTAAGGAGAGACAAAAGCTCAAGCTTGGGGATGCCCAAGGCACCCCAAGATAATATTTCAATAAGTCTCAAGCATCTAAGCTTGGGGATGCCCCGGTAGGCATCCCACCTTTCTTCTTCAACAACTATCGGTTAGTATCGGTTGAGCCTAAGTTTTTTGCTTCTTCATATGAATTGTGCTATCCTTGCAGTGTAGTTTTCTTTAACTTTGCTTGCTGTTTGAATAAAGTATCAAGATCTGAAATTATTAAATGAGATAGAGTCTTCGCATAGTTGCATAATTATTTAGCTACTCATTGACCTTCACTTATATCTTTCGGAGTAGTTTGTCATTTGCTCTAGTGCATCACTTATACCTTTTAAAGCATGGTGGTAGTTTTATTTTGAAGAAATAGATGAACTCTCATGCTTCACTTAGATTATTTTGAGAGTCGTTAATAGCATGGTAATTTGCTTAATGTTAATATACTTAGTGTTCAAGATATGTGAAACTTTCTTTTGAGTAAATTGAATACTAAGATAAGTTTGATGCTTGATAATTGTTTTGAGATATGTAGGTGATAATATCAAACTCGTGCTAGTTGAGTAATTAAGAATTTGAGAAATGCTTGTGTTGAAGTTTGGAAGTCCCGTAGCATGCACATATGGTTAAGGTTGTGTAACAAATTTCAAACATGAAGTGTACCTGGCTTGTGCATCCTTATGAGTGGCGGTCGGGGACGAGCGATGGTCTTTTCCTACCAATCTATCCCCCTAGGAGCATGCGCATAGTACTTGATTTTTGATGACTTCTAAATTTTTGCAATAAGTATATGAGTTCTTTTGACTAATGTTGAGTCCATGGATTATACGCACTCTCACCTTTCCGCCTTTGCTAGCCTCTTTGGTACTGTGCATTGCCCTTTCTCACCTTGAGAGTTGGTGCAAACTTCGCCGGTGCATCCAAACCCCGTGATACGATACTCTCTATCACACATAAACCTCCTTATATCTTCCTCAAAACAGCCACCATACCTATCTATCATGGCATTTCAATAGCCATTCCGAGATATATTGCCATGCAACTTCCATCATCATCATCACGACATACATTACTTTTGTCATATTGCCATTGCATGATCATGTAGTTGACATCATATTTGTGGCAAAGCCACCATGCATTATTTTTCATAGATGTCACTCTTGATTCATTGCACCATCCCGGTACACCACCGGAGGCATTCATATAGAGTCATATCTTGTTCTAAGTTTCAAGTTGTAATCCTTATGTTGTAATCAATAGAAGTGTGATGATCATCATTATTAGAGCATTGCCCCCCAAAAAAAGAGAAAGGCCAAAATAAAAAAAGAAAGGCCCAAAAAAATAAAAAAAATAAAAAGGGCAATGCTACTATCTCTTTTTCCACACTTGTGCTTCAAAGTAGCACCTTGTTCTTCATATAGTGAGTCTCATATATTGTGCTTCAAAGTAGCACCTTGTTCTTCATGTAGTGAGTCTCATAAGTTATCTTTTCATACTAGTGGGAATTCTTTGTTATAGAACTTGGCTTGTATATTCCTACGATGGGCTTCCTCAAATGCCCTAGGTCTTCGTGAGCAAGCGAGTTGGATGCACACCCACTAGTTTTCTTTTGTTGAGCATTCATAGCTCTAGTGCATCCGTTGCATGGCAATCCCTACTCCTCATGTTGACATCAATTGATGGGTATCTCCATAGCCCGTTGATTAGCCTCGTCAATGTGAGACTTTCTCCTTTTTTGTCTTCTCCACACAATCCCCATCATCATATTCTATTCCACCCATAGTGCTATATCCATGGCTCGCGCTCATGTATTGCGTGAAGGTTGAAAAAGTTTGAGATTATTTGAGTATGAAACAATTGCTTGGCTTTTCATCAGGGGTATAGAAGTTGGGAACATCTTTGTGTGACGAAAACGAAGCATAGCGTAACTATATGATTTTGCAGGGATGAACTTTCTTTGGCCATGTTATTTTGAGAAGACATGATTGCTTGATTAGTATGCTTGAAGTATTATTATTTTAGTGTCAATATGAACTTTTGTCTTGAATCTTTCGGATCAGAATATTCATATCACAAGTAAGAAGATTTATATTGAAATTATGCCAAAGTATCACTCCGCATCAAAAATTCTTTTTTATCATTTACCTGCTCGAGGACGAGCAGGAATTAAGCTTGGGGATGCTTGATACGTCTCCAACGTATCTATAATTTCTGATTTCTCCATGCTACTTTATCTACGGTTTTAGGCAATATTTGGGCTTTATTATCCACTTTTATATTATTTTTGGGACTAACCTATTAACCGGAGGCCCAGCTCAGATTTGCTGTTTTATGCCTATTTCAGTGTATCAAAGAAAAGGAATATCAGACGGAGTCAAAACGGAACGAAATCAATTGGAGAAGTTAATTTTGGAAGGAAACCAACGTGATGGGCTTGGAGTGCACGTCAGGGGAGTCCCGGGCTGCCCACGAGGGTGCGGGGCGCCCCCTGGGCACGCCCCCTACCTCGTGAGCACCCAGAGGTCCACCGACATACCCCCTGCACCCATATATACCTACGTACCCTAAAACTTCCAGAACAGAATATAGATCGGGAGCTCCACCGCCGCAAGCCTCTGTAGCCACCAAAAACCTCTCGGGAGCCTGTTCCGGCACCCTGCCGGAGGGGGAACCCATCATCGGTGGCCATCTTCATCATCCCGGCGCTATCCATGATGAGGAGGGAGTAGTTCACCCTCGGGGCTGAGGGTATGTACCAGTAGCTATGTGTTTGATCTCCCTCTCTCGTGTTCTCTCTCGTGTTTCCTCTATGGCATGATCTTGATGTATCCCGAGCTTTGCTATTTAGTTGGATCTTATGATGTTTCTCCCCCTCTACTCTCTTGTAATGAACTGAGTTTCCCCTTTGAAGTTATCTTATCGGTTTGAGTCTTTTATGAGAACACTTGATGTATGTCTTGGCGTGATTATCTGTGGTGACAATGGGATATCATGTGCCACTTGATGTATGTTTTGGTGATCAACCTGCGGGTTTCATGACATTGGGAACCTATGCATAGGGGTTGGCACACGTTCTTGACTCTCCGGTAGAAACTTTGGGGCACTCTTTGAAGTACTTTGTGTTGGTTGGATGAATCTAAGATTATGTGATGCATATCGTATAATCATGCCCACGGATACTTGAGGTGACAATGGAGTATCTAGGTGACATTAGGGTTTTGGTTGATTTGTGTCTTAAGGTGTTATTCTAGTATGAACTCTTTTATAGATTGATCTGAAAGAATAACTTTGAGGTGGTTTCGTACCCTACCATAATCTCTACGTTTGTTCTCCACTATTAGTGGCTTTGGAGTGACTCTTTGTTGCATGTTTACGGTTTGTTATTTGATCTATCTATGTTATTATTGTTGAGAGAACTTGCACTAGTGAAAGTATGAACCCTAGGCCTTGTTACCTATCATTGCAATACCGTTTACGCTCACTTCTATCTTTAGTTACCTTGCTGTTTTTATTATTTCAGATTACAAAAACCTATATCTACCATCCATATTGCACTTGTATCACCATCTCTTCGCCAAACTAGTGCACCTATACAATTTGCCATTATATTGGGTGTGTTGGGGACACAAGAGACTCTTTGTTATTTGGTTGCAGGGTTGTTTGAGAGAGACCATCTTCATCCTACGCCTCCTATGGATTGATAAACCTTAGGTCATCCACTTGAGGGAAATTTGCTACTGTCCTACAAACCTGTGCACTTGCAGGCCCAACAACGTCTACAAGAAGAAGATTGTGTAGTAGACATCACCGCTCATGCTCCGACTGTACTTGGTGTTGACTGACTCTTGTTCGACCGATTTGTTCTGCAGATATTCACTGAGATGCATTCGATGCCCAACGGTGAACAAGCCTTGGATATGGACTAGGAGGGGGAGGACAGTGCAGAGGAGAGCGGTGAGTGGGAGTCTCTAGGAGAAGATGATGAGGAGGAGAGTGGGAAGTCGGATGAGGAGGAAGAAGTCGACTCACCGCCGTGCTCCGAACGTCGATCCAAACAGCAGCAAGATCCGGCTGCCGGGCACGGGAAAAGCGTGGGTCCGAGTGCCAATACTTAGAAGCGCACTCGGACGTCGACTCCGGAGCCGACGGAGAAGGTGGCCAAGCAGCCTAAAGTTGCTCCTCCCAAGGCCCAGAAGACATTGCCGCGAATCAAGATGGACGTCCCCGTTGCCTCAGGGTGAGTATCTTGTTTGTGTTTTCGTAGGTCGACTGAAGATTTTCTTGATCTGACAGACCAATTCTTGTGTCCTTCCAGCCCCACCTCTGCTGCCACTGACATGGACATTGACAAGGCACCAGGAGACGAAGAGGCCACCTCACGAGCTGGTAAGTTCGTTCAACCAAGTTCTGTTTAGTCGAGTGGGTGGTCAATCGACTGAAAATTTGTTACTTCTCTCCTTATGTAGCTCCGCAAGATATCGTTGTGCTTCCTGATGACGAAGAAGAAGAAGTGCCTCTGCAGGAGAGGAGGAAGAAGAGTGGAGGCTCAAGAAGGAGGAAGCTTGAAGTCCAAGTCCCTCAGTCGACACCGGCGCCTGAGGCGATAGTTCGGACCAACGTCACATTCGCTAACCCGCTGACGACTGATTGTCCATCGGGGTCGACTGCACAGACACCTGCTGCACCGGTGCAACTCCACTCGTCTGACCTGGTAACTACTTCGACCATTCTGGAGCCATCGCTCTTTGCTACATATCAAACTCCAGACAACTCACCGGGCGCCGCTAGGGAAGCTGTTCGCCAGGTGAATCTTGTCATGGAGCAGGTGAAAGTGATGCATGAAGCTAGTCAGTTAGCTTACAACGCCAGCACTGCCCTTCAGACCAATGTTCAGGTCAGCAAAATTCCGACTGAGCTTTTGAGTGTTGCTTTATATCTGATCACCCACTAGGTGTTCCTTCGCTTAGAACTTAGGAAATCTTCAATTCCGCACTTTTCAAATTAGTGGGAGCACGCCGAGTGCACCCACTGGGTGTAGTCCCCGAGACCATGGTCGGCTGCTGGCAGTCGACTGAGGTCTAATGATGTATCTCTTTTTTTTTGAACTCATGTTGGGCAACTCTCGCTGAGTATCGATCTGATCTAGTTGGGGCACGCTAAGTGCACCCAGTGGGTGTAGTCCCCGAGACTACTGTTGAATGTTTGATTCGGCAGTAGTCTTAGAGTAATTCTTCTCCTTCACTGTCGCTTATAACTGTCGACTGACATGTCTGTCCTTCTGGCTGCAGAGGTCTTGTGATCTTGGAGGTCGGATCACCGAATTAAAGAAGAAGCATATCAGCGTTGAACTTGACCTCGAACTTGCGAAGAAGAATCTGAAGACTTCTCAAGAAGAAACGGCCATCATGGGAGGTAATCACTCGACCATTTTATCTGCTTTGTAGCTTCACACTTCACACTGGTTCTTCTTTCAGTCTCTTTGAACCGAGTGATTTCACACAAGCAGATGTGCGTAGTGAAAATCGCCAACTTCAGTCTCGTCTGAAGAGTGTTGTTTCTTTAGAGAGGATGAAGGAGGCTTTGGAGCAGAAGGATCTGGATTTGGCAGCTGCTCAGAAGGAAGCACGCGAGAAGACGAAGCTCGCGGACCAGAAGCTGGCTTCGGTCAGCAAACTGGAGGAGGAGAATGCGAAGCTGAAGACTGCCATCTCGGACGCTAATCAAGAAGTCGAGCAGTTGAAGAAGGACAAGGAGAATCTGCCCACTGAAGTTGGCGGCCTCAAGACCAAGACAGACAAGCTAGAGTCCTATTTGGAGCAACTCGCCGCCAAACTTGTTTTGAAGCTTGAAGGTATGATCAGTCGATCGCGATTAATTTGTTGCCGACTAAACTTTATTGTCATGCCGTCGACTCATCACTTTTTGCAATGGGACAGAACTGTGCCAGGACTTTGAGGCTGAAACTGGGCGGGTTGAGACGGGTCTCGACCCCATCAACTGTCCTGTGAAAGATGACACTGCGATGAATCTGCTTCGATTGGAGTTGCGCTTAGATGGTGCGGTTGCTTATCTTGCTCGGCTGAAGGCGGCGATGGCTCAAGTGGATGCTGAACTCTGTCCTCGGACGGAGCTGCCTCAAGACCTCGAGTCCCTGATGACTCGACTAAATCAGATTCCAGGCCGAGTGCAAGAGTGGAAGAAGTCTTCAGCCCGCTGTGGTGCCGATGTTGCGTTGTCTTTGGTCCGAGTGCACTACAAGGAGGCTAAGGAAGACAAGTTGGCAGCTCTCAAAGTGGCGAACACGAAAAAGCACTCTTTCCAGGACTTCATGGACACCTTCCTCGAGGCAGCCACTCGCATCGCCGACAGCATCGACCTCGACAGCTTCTGTGATCCGGCTAGTCCTTCTCCCGCTGAGTGACTGAAAAACATTATGCCTCACTTTTATTCGCCTCGGAATGCCGAGTGATTTTGTAACCGTTAAAACTCCTTCGGGCCTGATGCCCGAGCACTTTATTTTGCGGTTAAGAAACTTTGGATTTATCATCTCATATATTGTGTCTGTCTTCGAGCGAAATTCGTTTTTCTCTCGGATTGTTGTCTGTTTACTTGATGCAGCTTCTGGAGAAGAATGGACAGTCGACCGATCGGGCAATCCTTGAGCAACATTGATCAGTTCATCAACAAGGTAGTTAGCAATGGTTTTGACGTCCCTGTCAACCGATTGGGTGACCCTTGAGCAGCATCGATCAGCTCATCAGCAAGGCACTCAGCAATGGTCTTGACGTTCATGTCAGCCGATTGGGTGATCCTTGAGTAGCATTGATCAGCTCATCAACAAGGTACTCAGCAATGGTCTTGAAGTTCCTGTCTACTGATTGGGTGGTCCTCGAGTAGCATTGATCAGCTCATCAGCAAGGTACTTAGCAATGGTCTTGACGTACCTGTCAACCGATTGGGTGACCCTTGAGCAGCATCAATCAGCTCATTAGCAAGGCACTCAGCAATGGTCTTGACGTTCTTGTCAACCGATTGGGCGATCCTTGAGTAGCATTGGTCGGCTCATCAGCAAGGCACTCAGCAGCGGTCTTGACCTAGGCGAGTGCAGAACTGCAGTGAAGCCCCTGTTGGGGAACGTAGTAATTTCAAAAAATTTCCTACGCACACGCAAGATCATGGTGATGTATAGCAATGAGAGGGGAGAGTATTGTCCACGTACAACGCGGTTGATGTAGTACGTCTTCATGATCCGACCGATCCAAGCACCGAACGTACGGCACCTCCAAGTTCAGGACACGTTCAGCTCGATGACGATCCCCGGACTCCGATCCAGCAAAGTGTCGGGGATGAGTTCCGTCAGTACGACGGCGTGGTGACGATGATGATGCTCTACCGGCGCAGGGCTTCGCCTAAACTCCGCGATGATATGACCGAGGTGGAATATGGTGGAGGGGGCACCGCACACGGCTAAGGAACAATCCGTAGATCAACTTGTGTGTCATGGGGTGCCCTCCTGCCCCCGTATATAAAGGAGCAAGGGGGAGGGGGCGGCCGGCCAAGGGAGGGCGCGCCAGGGAGGAGTCCTACTCCCACCGGGAGTAGGACTCCCTCCTTTCCTAGTCCAACTAGGAGAGGGGAAGGAAGGGAAGGAGAAGGAGAAGGAAGGAGAGGGAGGAAAAGGAGGAAAGGGGGGCCGGGCCCCTAGTCCAATTCGGTTTGGGCTAGGGGGGCCGCGCGCCCTGCCTCCTCTCTTCCAACACTTGGCCTATGAGGCCCATTGCTTCTTCCTCGTATTCCCGTAACTCACCGGTACCCCCGAAAATACCCGAATCACTCGGAACCTTTCCGAACTCCGAATATAGTCGTCCAATATATCGATATTTACGTCTCGACCATTTCGAGACTCCTCGTCATGTCCCCGATCTCATCCGGGACTCCGAACTCCTTCGGTACATCAAAACTCATAAACTCATAATAAAACTGTCATCGAAACCTTAAGCGTGCGGACCCTACGGGTTCGAAAACTATGCATACATGACCTAGAACTATTCTCGGTCAATAACCAATAGCGGAACCTGGATGCTCATATTGGCTCGTACATATTCTATGAAGATCTTTATCGGTCAAACCGCATAACAACATACGTTGTTCCCTTTGTCACCGGTATGTTACTTGCCCGAGATTCGATCGTCGGTATCCAATACCTAGTTCAATCTTGTTACCGGCAAGTCTCTTTACTCGTTACGTAATGCATCATTCCATAACTAACTCATTAGTCACATTGCTTGCAAGGCTTATAGTGATGTGCATTACCGAGAGGGCCTAGAGATACCTCTCCGACAATCGGAGTGACAAAACCTAATCTCGAAATACGCCAACCCAACATGTACCTTTGGAGACACCTGTAGTACTCCTTTATAATCACCCAGTTACGTTGTGACGTTTGGTAGAACCCAAAGTGTTCCTCCAGTAAACGGGAGTTGCATAATCTCATAGTTACAGGAACATGTATAAGTCATGAAGAAAGCAATAGCAACATACTAAACGATCAAGTGCTAGGCTAACGGAATGGATCATGTCAATCACATCATTCTCCTAATGATGTGATCCCGTTAATCAAATGACAACTCTTTTGTCCATGGCTAGGAAACATAACCATCTTTGATAAATGAGCTAGTCAAGTAGAGGCATACTAGTGACTATATGTTTGTCTATGTATTCACACATGTATCATGTTTCCGGTTAATACAATTCTAGCATGAATAATAAACATTTATCATGAAATAAGGAAATAAATAATAACTTTATTATTGCCTCTAGGGCATATTTCCTTCAGTCTCCCACTTTCGCTAGAGTCAATAATCTAGTTCACATCGCTATGTGATTTAACACCAATATTCACATCTGCATGTGATCAATACCCATAGTTCACATCATCATGTGATCAACACCCAAAGGGTTTACTAGAGTCAATAATCTAGTTCACATCGCTATGTGATTAACACCCAAAAGAGTACTAAGGTATGATCATGTTTTGCTCGTGAGAGAAGCTTAGTCAACGGGTCTGTCATATTCAGAGCCGTATGTATTTCGCAAATAGTCTATGTCCACAATGCTCTTCACGGAGCTACTCTAGCTAATTGCTCCCACTTTTAATATGTATCCAGATTGAGACTTAGAGTCATCTGGATTGGTGTAAAAGCTTGCATCGTTGTAACTTTTATGACGGGCTCTTTTATCACCTCCATAATCGAGAAACATCTCCTTAGTCCTCACTAAGGATATTCTTGACCCATGTCCAGTGATCTAAAAATTAGATCAAAATTGTATCCCTTTGTCAAACTCAGAGCAAGGTATACAATAGGTCTGGTTCACAGCATAGCATACTTTATAGAACCTATGACTGAGGCATAGGGAATGACTTTTCATTTCTTTCTATTTTCTGCAATGGTCGGGTCTTGAGTCTTACTCAACTTCACACCTTGTAACACAGGCAAGAACTCCTTCTTTGACTGTTCCATTTTGAACTATTTCAAAAATTTATCAAGGTATGTACTCATTGAAAAATCTTATCAAGCGTCTTGATCTATCTATATAGATCTTGATGCTCAATGTGTAAGCAGCTTCACCGAGGTCTTGCTTTGAAAAACTCTTATTCAAGTATCCTTTCATGTGCAGAATAATTCTACATTATTTCCGATTAACAATATGTCATTCACATATACTTATCAGAAATGTTGTAGTGCTCCCACTCACTTTCTTGTAAATACAGGCTTCACCGTAAGTCTGTATTAAAACTATATGCTTTGATCAACTTATCAAAGCGTATATTCCATCTCTGAGATGCTTGCACCAGTCCGTAGATGGATCGCTGGAGCTTGCACATTTTGTTAGCATCTTTAGGATTGAAAAACCTTATGGTTGTATCATATACAACTCTTCTTTAATAAATCCATTAAGGAATGCAGTTTTGACATCCATTTGCCAAATTTCATAAAATGTGGCAATTGCTAACATGATTCGAACAGACTTTTAAGCATCGATACGAGTGAGAAAATCTCATTGTATTCAACATCTTGAACTTTGTCAAAAACCTTTTTCGACAAGTCTAGCTTTGTAGATAGTAACACTACTATCAACGTCTGTCTTCCTCTTGAAGATCCATTTATTTTCTATGGCTTGCCGATCATCGGGCTAGTCCACCAAAGTCCACACTTTGTTCTCATACATGGATCCCATCTCAGATTTCATGGCTTCAAGTCATTTTGCGGAATCTGGGCTCATCATCGCTTCCTCATAGTTCGTAGGTTCATCATGATCTAGTAACATGACTTCCAGAATAGGATTACCGTACCACTCTGGTGCGGATCTTACTCTGGAAGACCTACGAGGTTTGGTAGCAACTTGATCTGAAGTTTCATGATCATCATCATTAAATTCCTCACTAATTGGTGTAGGAATCACTGGAACTGATTTCTGTGATGCACTACTTTCCAATAAGGGAGAAGGTACAATTACCTCATCAAGTTTTACATTCCTCCCACTCACTTCTTTCGAGAGAAACTTCTTCTCTAGAAAGGATCCATCTTAGCAACGAATAAATTGCCTTCGGATCTGTGATAGAAGGTGTACCCAATAGTTACCTTTGGGTATTCTATGAAGACGCACTTCTCCGATTTGGGTTAGAGCTTATCAGGTTGAAAACCTTTTTCATATAAGAATCGCAACTCCATGCTTTAAGAAACGACAGCTTAGGTTTACTGCTAAACCATAGTTCATACGGTCTCGTCTCAACGGATTTAGATGGCGCCCTATTTAAAGTGAATGCAACTGTCTCTAATGCATAACCCCAAAATGATAGTGGTAAACTGATAAGAGGCATCATAGATCGCACCATATCTAGTAAAGTATGATTACGACGTTCGGACACACCATAACATTGTGGTGTTCCAGGTGGCGTGAGCTGTGAAACTATTTCACATTGTTTTAATTGAAGACCAAACTCGTAACTCAAATATTCGTCTCCGCGATCAGATCGCAGAAACTTTATTTTCTTGTTATGATGATTTTTCCACTTCACTCTGAAATTCTTTGAACCTTTCAACTATTTCAGACTTATGTTTCATCAAGTAGATATACCCATATCTGCTCAAATCATCTTGTGAAGGTCAGAAAATAACGATACTTGCCACGAGCATCAACACTCATTGGATCGCTTACATCGGTATGTATTATTTCCAATAAGTCAGTAGCTTGTTCCATTGTTCCAGAGAACAGAGTTTTAGTCATCTTGCCCAAAAGGCACGGTTCGCAAGCATCAAATGATTCATAACCAAGTGATTCCGAAAATCCATCTTTATGGAGTTTCTTCATGCGCTTTACACTGATATGACCCAAACGGCAGTACCACAAATAAGTTGCACTATCATTATTAACTTTGCATCTTTTGGCTTCAACATTATGAATATGTGTATCACTATGATCAAGATCCAACAAACTATTTTCATTGGGTGTATGACCATTCAAGGTTTTATTCATGTAAACAGAACAACAATTATTCTCTGACTTTAAATGAATAACCGTTTTGCAATAAACATGATCAAATCATATTCATGCTCAACGCAAACGCCAAATAACATTTATTTAGGTTTAACACTAATCCCGAAAGTATAGGGAGTGTGCGATGATGATCATATCAATCTTGGAACCACTTCCAACACACATCATCACTTCACCCTCAACTAGTCTCTGTTTATTCTGTAACTCCTGTTTCGAGTTACTAATCTTAGCAACCTGAACAAGTATCAAATACTCAGGGGCTACTATAAACACTAGTAAGGGACACATCAATAACCTGTATATCAAATATACCCTTGTTCACTTTGCCATCCTTCTTATCCACTAAATATTCAGGGCATTTCCGCTTCCAGTGACCATTTCCTTTGCAGTGTTAACACTTAGTTTCAGGCTTTGGTCTAGCTTTGGTCTTCTTCACGGGAGTGACAACTTGTTTGCCATTCTAATTGAAGTTTCCCTTTCTTTCCCTTTGCCCTTTTCTTGAAACTAGTGGTTTTGTCAATCATCAACACTTGATGCTCTTTCTTGATTTCTACCTTCGTCGATTTCAACATCACGAAGAGCTCGGGAATCGTTTTCGTCATCCCTTGCATACTATAGTTCATCACGAAGTTCTAGTAACTTAGTGATGGTGACTAGAGAATTCTGTCAATCACTATCTTATCTGGAAGATTAACTCCCATTTGATTCAAGCGATTGAAGTACCCAGACAATCTGAGCACATGCTCACTAGTTGAGCGATTCTCCTCCATCTTTTAGCTATAGAACTTGTTGGAGACTTCATATCTCTCAACTCGGGTATTTGCTTGAAATATTAACTTCAACTCCTGGAACATCTCATATGGTCCATGACGTTCAAAACGTCTTTGAAGTCCCGATTCTAAGCCGTTAAGCATGGTGCACTAAACTATTAAGTAGTCATCATATTGAGCTAGCCAAACGTTCATAACGTCTGCATCTGCTCCTGCAATAGGTCTGTCACCTAGCGGTGCATTAAGGACATAATTCTTCTGTGCAGCAATGAGGACAAACCTCAGATCACGGATCCAATCCGCATCATTGCTACTAACATCTTTCAACACAATTTTCTGTAGGAACATATCAAAATAAACATATGAAAGCAACAACGCAAGCTATTGATCTACAACATAATTTGCAAAATACTACCAGGACTAAGTTCATGATAAATTTAAGTTCAATTAATCATATTACTTAAGAACTCCCACTTAGACAGACATCTCTCTAGTCATCTAAGTGATCACGTGATCCAAATCAACTAAACCATGTCCGATCATCACGTGAGATGGAGTAGTTTTCAATGGTGAACATCACTATCTTGATCATATCTACTATATGATTCACGCTCGACCTTTCGGTCTCCGTGTTCCGAGGTCATATTTGTATATGCTAGGCTCGTCAAGTTTAACCTGAGTATTCCGCGTGTGCAACTGTTTTGCACCCGTTGTATTTGAACGTAGAGCCTATCACACCCGATCATCACGTGGTGTCTCAGCACGAAGAACTTTCGCAACGGTGCATACTCAGGGAGAACACTTCTTGATAATTAGTGAGAGATCATCTTATAATGCTACCGTCAAACAAAACAGAATAAGATGTATAACAGATAAACATCATATGCAATCAAAATATGTGACATGATATGGCCATGATCATCTTGCGCCTTTGATCTCCATCTCCAAAGTACTGTCATGATCTTTATCGTTACCGGCACGACACCATGATCTTCATAATCTTGATCTATATCAATGTGTCGTCACATGGTCGTCTCGCCAACTATTGCTCTTGCAACTATTGCTATCGCATAGCGATAAAGTAAAGCAATTATTTGGCACTTGCATCTTATTCAACAAAGAGACAACCATAGGGCTTGCGCCAGTTGCCGATAACTTCGGTTGCAAAACATGATCATCTCATACAATAAAATATAGCATCACGTCTTGACCATATCACATCACAACATGCCCTGCAGAAACAAGTTAGACGTCCTCTACTTTGTTGTTGCAAATTTTACGTGGCCGCTACGGGCTGAGCAAAAACCGTTCTTACCTACGCATCAAAACGACAACGATAGTTGGTCAAGTTAGTGCTGTTTTAACCTTCGCAAGGACCGGGTGTAGCCACACTCGGTTCAACTAAAGTTGGAGAAACAGACACCCGCTAGTCACCTGTGTGCAAAGCACAGCGGTAAAACCAGTCTCGCGTAAGAGTGCGCGTAATGTCGGTCCGGGCCGCTTCATCCAACAATACCGCTGAACCAAAGTATGACATGCTGGTAAGCAGTATGATTTGTATCGCCCACAACTCACTTGTGTTCTACTCGTGCATATAACATCAACGCATAAAACCTAGGCTCGGATGCCACTGTTGGGGAACGTAGTAATTTCAAAAAAATTCCTACGCACACGCAATATCATGGTGATGTATAGCAACGAGAGGGGAGAGTATTGTCCATGTACCCTCGTAGACCGTAAGCAGAAGCGTTATGACAACGCGGTTGATGTAGTACGTCTTCATGATCCGACCGATCCAAGCACCGAACGTACGGCACCTCTGAGTTCAGCACACGTTCAGCTCGATGACGATCCCCGGACTCCGATCCAGCAAAGTGTCGGGGATGAGTTCCGTCAGCACGACGGCGTGGTAACGATGATGATGCTCTGCCGGCGCAGGGCTTCGCCTAAACTCCGCGACGATATGATCGAGGTGGAATATGGTGGAGGGGGGAACCGCACACGGCTAAGGAACGATTCGTAGATCAATTTGTGTGTCATGGGGTGCCCTCCTGCCCCCGTATATAAAGGAGCAAGGGGGAGGGGGCGGCCGGCCAAGGGAGGGCGCGCCAGGGAGGAGTCCTACTCCCACCGGGAGTAGGACTCCCTCCTTTCCTAGTCCAACGAGGAGAGGGGAAGGAAGGGAAGGATAAGGAGAAGGAAGGAGAGGGAGGAAAAGGAGGAAAGGGGGGCCGGGCCCCTAGTCCAATTCGGTTTGGGCTAGGGGGGCCGCGCGCCCTGCCTCCTCTCTTCCACCACTTGGCCTATGAGGCCCATTGCTTCTTCCTCGTATTCCCGTAACTCCCCGGTACCCCCGAAAATACCCGAATCACTCGGAACCTTTCCGAACTCCGAATATAGTCGTCCAATATATCGATCTTTACGTCTCGACCATTTCGAGACTCCTCGTCATGTCCCCGATCTCATCCGGGACTCCGAACTCCTTCGGTACATCAAAACTCATAAACTCATAATAAAACTGTCATTGAAACCTTAAGCGTGCGGACCCTACGGGTTCTAGAACTATGTAGACATGACCAAGAACTATTCTCGGTCAATAACCAATAGCGGAACCTAGATGCTCATATTGGCTCCTACATATTCTACGAAGATCTTTATCGGTCAAACCGCATAACAACATACGTTGTTCCCTTTGTCATCAGTATGTTACTTGCCCGAGATTCGATCGTCGGTATCCAATACCTAGTTCAATCTCGTTACCGGCAAGTCTCTTTACTCGTTACATAATGCATCATTCCGTAACTAACTCATTAGTCACATTGCTTGCAAGGCTTATAGTGATGTGCATTACCGAGAGGGCCCAGAGATACCTCTCCGACAATCGGAGTGACAAAACCTAATCTCGAAATACGCCAACCCAACATGTACCTTTGGAGACACCTGTAGTACTCCTTTATAATCACCCAGTTACGTTGTGACGTTTGGTAGCACCCAAAGTGTTCCTCCGGTAAACGGGAGTTGCATAATCTCATAGTTACAGGAACATGTATAAGTCATGAAGAAAGCAATAGCAACATACTAAACGATCAAGTGCTAGGCTAACGGAATGGGCCATGTCAATCACATCATTCTCCTAATGATGTGATCCCGTTAATCAAATGACAACTCTTTTGTCCATGGCTAGGAAACATAACCATCTTTGATAAATGAGCTAGTCAAGTAGAGGCATACTAGTGACTATATGTTTGTCTATGTATTCACACATGTATCATGTTTCTGGTTAATACAATTCTAGCATGAATAATAAACATTTATTATGAAATAAGGAAATAAATAATAACCTTATTATTGCCTCTAGTGCATATTTCCTTCAGCCCCCCCCCCCCCCCGAGTGGGAGGATTGCTCGCCACTCGGTAGGATATTATAAACTTAGGCGAGTACTAGACTACAGCTAAGCCCCCGAGTGGGAGCATCGCTCGCCACTCGGTAGGACTTTTCAAACTAAGGTGAGCACCAGGCTGCAGCTAATCCCCCGAGTGGGAGGTTCGCTCAACACTCGGTAGGATTTTTCAAACTTAGGCGAGCACCGGGCTGCAGCTAGGCCTCCGAGTGGGAGGATTGCTCGCCACTCGGTAGGATTTTATAAACTTAGGCGAGTACTGGACTGCAGCTAAGCCACCGAGTGTGAGGATTGCTCGCCACTCGATAGGATTTTTCAAACTTAGGCGAGCACTGGGCTGCAGCTAAGCCCCCGAGTGGGAGGGTCGCTCGCCACTCAGTAGGATTTTTCAAACTTAGGCGAGCATCGGGCTGCAGCTAAGCCGCCGAGTGGGAGGATTACTTGCCACTCGGTAGGATTTTTATCACTTAAGTGAGCACTTGGTTGCAGCTAAGCCTCCGAATGGGAGGCGGACTCACCACTCGATAGGATTTTAATCAGTTAGGCGAGCACTGGGCTGCAGCTAAGCCCCCGAGTGGGAGGCGGACTCACCACTCGGTAGGATTTTTATCAGTTAGGCGAGCACTGGTTGCAGCTAAGCCCCCGAGTGGGAGGCGGACTCACCACTCGATAGGATTTTTATCACTTAGGCGAGCACTGGGCTGCAGCTAAGCCCCCGAGTGGGAGGGTCGCTCGCCACTCGGTAGGATTTTTCAAACTTAGGCGAGCATCGGGCTGCAGCTAAGCCCCCGAGTGGGAGGATTTCTCGCCACCCGGTAGGATTTTTATCACTTAGGTGAGCACTAGGCTGCAGCTAAGCCTCCGAGTGGGAGGCAGACGCACCACTCGGTAGGATTTTTATCACTTAGGCGAGCACTGAGCTGCAGCTAAGCCCCTGAGTGGGAGGCGGACTCACCACTCGGTAGGATTTTTATCACTTAGGCGAGCACTGGGCTGCAACTAAGCCCCCAAGTGGGAGGCGGACTCACCACCCGGTAGGATTTTTATCACTTAGGCGAGCACTGGGCTGCAGCTAAGCCCCTGAGTGGGAGGCGGACACACCACTCGGTAGGATTTTTATCACTTAGTCTCAGGCGAAACAGATTCGCAGCAAAGGTGATACGTACAAAAGAAATAAACAACAATCATTCGGAAGAAAGTAAATTATGTCTTTTGATAGCCAAACTAAGAAGTATTTCTTATTACATCTCATCAGTCTAGATATTTAAGAGTAAAAAGGGCGGAGCAAATCCGCATTCCAGGCGTGTGGCTCATCTTTATTATGTTCGATGTTGAAGAGACGGTATGCTCCGTTGTGGAGCACCTTGGTGACGACGAAAGGGCCTTCCCAAGCAGGAGCGAGCTTGTGAGGTCTCTGTTGGTCCACTCGAAGAACCAGATCTCCTTCTTGAAATGCCCGACCCCTCACATTTCTGGCATGAAATCGACCCAAGTCTTGCTGGTAAATGGTCGACCGGATCAAAGCCATCTCTCTTTCCTTTTCTAGGAGATCGACTGCATCTTGCCGAGCCTGCTCCACTTCTTCTGAGAAGAGCTCGACCCGAGGTGCATTGTGGAGAAAATCACTAGGGAGCACAGCTTTAGCTCTGTAGACTAAGAATAATGGAGTCCTCCCAGTCGACCCGTTAGGGGTTATCCTCAATCCCCAAAGTACTGATGGGAGCTCATCGACCCAAGCCCCTACTTCATGTATCATTCCATAACTAACTCATTAGTCACATTTCTTGCAAGGCTTATAGTGATGTGCATTACCGAGAGGGCCTAGAGATACCTCTCCGACAATCGGAGTGACAAAACCTAATCTCGAAATACGCCAACCCAACATGTACCTTTGGAGACACCTGTAGTACTCCTTTATAATCACCCAGTTACGTTGTGACGTTTGGTAGCACCCAAAGTGTTCCTCCGGTAAACGGGAGTTGCATAATCTCATAGTTACAGGAACATGTATAAGTCATGAAGAAAGCAATAGCAACATACTAAACGATCAAGTGCTAGGCTAACGGAATGGGCCATGTCAATCACATCATTCTCCTAATGATGTGATCCCGTTAATCAAATGACAACTCTTTTGTCCATGGCTAGGAAACATAACCATCTTTGATAAATGAGCTAGTCAAGTAGAGGAATACTAGTGACTATATGTTTGTCTATGTATTCACACATGTATCATGTTTCTGGTTAATACAATTCTAGCATTAATAATAAACATTTATTATGAAATAAGGAAATAAATAATAACTTTATTATTGCCTCTAGTGCATATTTCCTTCAGCCCCCCCCCCCCCCCCCCCCCGAGTGGGAGGATTGCTCGCCACTCGGTAGGATTTTATAAACTTAGGCGAGTACTAGATTACAGCTAAGCCCCCGAGTGGGAGGATCGCTCGCCACTCGGTAGGACTTTTCAAACTAAGGTGAGCACCAGGCTGCAGCTAAGCCCCCGAGTGGGAGGGTCGCTCAACACTCTGTAGGATTTTTCAAACTTAGGCGAGCACCGGGCTGCAGCTAGGCCTCCGAGTGGGAGGATTGCTCGCCACTCGGTAGGATTTTATAAACTTAGGCGAGTACTGGACTGCAGCTAAGCCACCGAGTGTGAGGATTGCTCGCCACTCGATAGGATTTTTCAAACTTAGGCGACCACTGGGCTGCAGCTAAGCCCCCGAGTGGGAGGGTCGCTCGCCACTCGGTAGGATTTTTCAAACTTAGGCGAGCATCGGGCTGTACCTAAGCCCCCGAGTGGGAGGATTACTTGCCACTCGGTAGGATTTTTATCACTTAAGTGAGCACTTGGTTGCAGCTAAGCCGCCGAATGGGAGGCGGACTCACCACTCGATAGGATTTTAATCAGTTAGGCGAGCACTGGGCTGCAGCTAAGCCCCCGAGTGGGAGGCGGACTCACCACTCGGTAGGATTTTTATCAGTTAGGTGAGCACTGGTTGCAGCTAAGCCCCCGAGTGGGAGGCGGACTCACCACTCGATAGGATTTTTATCACTTAGGCGAGCACTGGGCTGCAGCTAAGCCCCCGAGTGGGAGGGTCGCTCGCCACTCAGTAGGATTTTTCAAACTTAGGCGAGCATCGGGCTGCAGCTAAGCCCCCGAGTGGGAGGATTTCTCGCCACCCGGTAGGATTTTTATCACTTAGGTGAGCACTAGGCTGCAGCTAAGCCTCCGAGTGGGAGGCAGACTCACCACTCGGTAGGATTTTTATCACTTAGGCGAGCACTGAGCTGCAGCTAAGCCCCCGAGTGGGAGGCGGACTCACCACTCGGTAGGATTTTTATCACTTAGGCGAGCACTGGGCTGCAACTAAGCCCCCAAGTGGGAGGCGGACTCACCACCCGGTAGGATTTTTATCACTTAGGCGAGCACTGGGCTGCAGCTAAGCCCCTGAGTGGGAGGCGGACACACCACTTGGTAGGATTTTTATCACTTAGTCTCAGGCGAAACAGATTCGCAGCAAAGGTGATACGTACAAAAGAAATAAACAACAATCATTCGGAAGAAAGTAAATTATGTCTTTTGATAGCCAAACTAAGAAGTATTTCTTATTACATCTCATCAGTCTAGATATTTAAGAGTAAAAAGGGCGGAGCAAATCCGCATTCCAGGCGTGTGGCTCATCTTTATTATGTTCGATGTTGAAGAGACGGTATGCTCCGTTGTGGAGCACCTTGGTGACGACGAAAGGGCCTTCCCAAGCAGGAGCGAGCTTGTGAGGTCTCTGTTGGTCCACTCGAAGAACCAGATCTCCTTCTTGAAATGCCCGACCCCTCACATTTCTGGCATGAAATCGACCCAAGTCTTGCTGGTAAATGGTCGACCGGATCAAAGCCATCTCTCTTTCCTCTTCTAGGAGATCGACTGCATCTTGTCGAGCCTGCTCCACTTCTTCTGAGAAGAGCTCGACTCGAGGTGCATTGTGGAGAAAATCACTAGGGAGCACAGCTTCAGCTCTGTAGACTAACAAGAATGGAGTCCTCCCAGTCGACCCGTTAGGGGTTATCCTCAATCCCCAAAGTACTGATGGGAGCTCATCGACCCAAGCCCCTACTTCATGTTTCAGGTCACGCATCAACCAAGGTTTCAATCGTTTGAGAATCAATCCATTTGCCCGCTCGGCCTGCCCACTCGACTGAGGATGAGCGACTGAATCATAGTCGACTCTCGTGCCTTGGGAGGCACAAAAGGCTTTGAAATCTCCAGAATCGAAGTTCGAGCCGTTATCCGTGATGATGTTGTGCGGGACGCCATATCTGAATATAAGTTCTCTGATGAAACTCACAGCCATGCTTGCTTCAAGGCTTTTGATGGACTTGGCTTCGATCCATTTGGTGAACTTGTCGACTGCTACCAGCACATGAGTAAATCCACTCCTGCCTGTCCTCAGAGGTCCAACCATGTCCAGTCCCCAGATGGCGAAAGTCTAGATGACTGGAATTGTATTCAGAGATGACGCAGGTTTATGAGACATGTTAGAGTAAAACTGGCAGCCTTCACACTTGTCCACTATTTCCTTAGCTATCTCGTTGGCTCCCGGCCAGTAAAATCCGGCCCGGTATGCTTTGGCCACGATGGCCCGAGAGGACGCGTGGTGACCACAAGTTCCCGAGTGAATATCATTGAGGATCACTCGACCTTCCTCTGGCGTGATGTACTTCTGGCAGACTCCAGTTACACTTTCTTTGAACAACTGCCCTTTTATCATAGTAAAGGCCTTAGATCGCCGGATGATCTGTCGAGCCTCTTCTTCATCCTCCAGAAGTTCTTACCTAAGAATGTATGCAATGTACGGCACTGTCCAGTCGGGAGTGATGACCAGAACCTCCATGACTAAGTCGACCACGGCTGGGATTTCAACTTCAGTCGGATCTGTGGCACTCTTGGGCTGTGGCGACTCTTCCGTGAAGGGATCCTCCTGAACTGAAGGTGAATGAATATGTTCCAAGAACACATTGCGGGGAATGGCCTCTCTCTTTGAACCTATCTTCGCCAACTCATCTGTAGCTTGATTTTTCAATCGAGGTACATGTTGAAGTTCCAACCCTTCAAACTTCTTTTCCAGCTTCCTAACAGCATTACGACCCATATAAAAGTGCTTCAGATTCTGCTTTGTTATTGGAGGAATCAAAATGAATCTGGAGAACATAGTTAAGCTTGTCTCCACGGGGGGACACCAATACTACTCCAGCACCTGATCCGTTTAGCATCTTGGAGCCATCGAAGAACATAGTCCAATGTTTCGAGTAAACTTGAGTCGGTAGTTTCTGCTCAATCCACTCGGCAAGGAAAACCACAATTGCTTGGGACTTGATAGCTTTCTTTGCCTCAAACTTGATGTCCAGTGGAAGGAGTTCAATCGCCCATTTTGCTACTCGACCAGTTGCATCTCTGTTATTCAGAATCTCAGACAACGTTGCGTCGCTGACGACTGTAATAGAGTGATCAGAGAAGTAATGTGCAACCTTCTTCATGGTCATGTAAATTCCATAGACAAGCTTCTGATAATGAGGATATCATTGCTTGGATGGAGTCAAAACTTCAGAGACATAATAAACTGGGCATTGAACCTTGTAAGCTTTTCCTTCCTCTTCTCGCTTGACCGTGAGTACTGTACTGACCACTTGTCCAGTGGCCGCAATGTAAAGCAGTAAAGGCTCTTTGCTGATTGGCGCAACGAGCACTGGCTGGGTGGAAAGCAGGGCTTTGAGCTCTGCCAACGCTGCATCAGCTTCTTCAGACCACTCGAACTTATCAGATTTCTTCATCAGTCTGTAAAGAGGCAAGGCCTTTTCACCGAGACGAGAAATGAATCGACTCAAGGCGGCCAAACAACCAGTCAGCTTCTGAACATCATGCACTCGCACGAGGCGTTTCATTCGGAGGATGATATCAACTTTTTCTGGATTGGCATCGATCCCTCGTTCGGAAACGAGAAAACCGAGCAACTTTCCTCCTGGAACTCTGAATGTGCACTTTGACGGATTAAGCTTGATATCGTACCTTCTTAGGTTGGCAAAGGTTTCTGCGAGGTCAGCCAATAAGTCAGAACCTTTGTGAGACTTGACCACGATGTCATCCATGTACGCCTCCACATTCCGACTGATTTGGGTGAGCAGGCACTTCTGGATCATTCTCATGAACGTGGCTCCGACATTTTTAAGGCCGAATGGCATGGTGACATAGCAAAAGCACCCGAATGGGGTGATGAAGGTTGTTTTTATTTCATCGGGGCCATACAGTCGGATTTGATGATACCCGGAATACGCATCTAGAAAAGACAAGCGCTCACACCCCGCAGTAGAGTCAACAATCTGATCGATGCAGGGGAGAGGGAAGTGATCTTTCGGGCAGGCCCGATTGATATGCTTGAAATCAATGCACATACAAAGTGAATCATCCTTCTTGGGGACCATGATGACATTAGTAAGCCACTCGGAGTGGTAGATTTCATGGACGAACTCTACTGCCAATAGTCGAGCCACTTCTTCACCGATCGCTTTTCTCTTCTGCGTGGCGGACCACCGAAGGTGCTCTTTGATGGGTTTTGCCTTGGGGTCGACACGCAAACAGTGCTCAGCCAGTTCTCTGGGTACACCTGGCATGTCAGAGGGTTTCCATGTGAAGATGTCCCAGTTCTCACGGAGGAACTGGATGAGCGCTTCTTCATATTTGCTGTCGAGTGTTGTTGATATATGAGTCGGCGCAACATTGGGATCAGTCGGGTGAATATAAATCGGCTTCGTTTCACCAGTCGACTGGATGCAGAGTCTGTAGCAGGCTCCTTGGCTCAGAGCAGATCACTCGGATCTGCACTCTTCTGATACTCTTGGAATTCAACCGCTGCCATCTATGCATTGGCGATTTTGGAACCTTTCTGGAAACATTCTTCTGCTTTCTGCCGATTGCCAGTGACCGTGATCACACCTTTGGGGCCTGGCATCTTCAGCTTGAGGTACACATAACACGGCCGAGCCATGAAACATGCGTATGCCAGCCTCCCAAGGATGGGATGATAGGCACTCTAGAAATCCATGACTTCAAATGTCAACTTCTCTTTATGGTAATGCTTGGAATCACCGAAAACCACATCGAGAGTGATCCGGCCGAGTGATTCGGCTTTCTTTCCGGGGATAACACCGTGAAAGCTCATATTGCTCTCGCTAAGCTTCGACATCGGGATGCCCATTCCCTTCAAGGTTTCAGCATACAGGATATTCAGACCGCTGCCACCATCCATCAGCACTTTAGTCACTCGAGTGCCATCGACCACTGGGTCGAGCACCAGCGCTTGCCTCCCGGGGGTGGCTACACGAGGAGGATGATCTGACTGGTCGAATGTGATGGTAGTCTGGGACCATTTCAGGTACATGGTCGTCGTCGCCGGAGCAACCATATTCATCTCTCTGTTGATAACCTTCAACTGACTCTTGCTCTCAACATCAGCAAAAATCATGAGAGTGGAATTGACCTTGGGATAGCCACCATCCTCCTCTTCTTCTTCATCTCTGTCCGACTCTTTCTCCTTCTCATTGGGCTGTTTCTCTCAGAACTGTTGGATTAGGAGCCGACATTGTCGAGTGGTATGCTTTGGGTAAATCAGATTACCTTCTTCATCTTTCTTCGTGTGGATATGACATGGCAAATCCAGCACGTCATTTCCTGCTTGATCTTTTACCTTCTTAGGGGGCCAGGGCCCCTTAGATTTTCCCTTAAACTTTCCTTGAGCCACTGCTGCAATCTCACCGGGTGCTGCTGGCTCGGCCTTACGCTTCTATTTCCGACTGGAACCACCTCCACCGGCTTCTTGACCGACTGGTTTACTCTTCCCGCTACGGAGTCGATCCTCTTCCTCCCCGTTAGCGTACCGGGTGGCTATCTCCATCATCCAGGTCAGAGTCATATCCCCAGTCCGACCGAATTTCAGGACCAACTCTCGGTACTTGACGCCTTCCTTGAAAGTGCACACTGCTTGATGCTCTGATACATTCTCAATGGTGTGATGCAAAGTGGTCCACCTCTGAATGAATTCCCTCAAAGTCTCATTCGGCTTCTGTACACAATGCTGCAACTCGGACAGCCCTGCTGGCCGCTTGCACGTGCCCTCCAAGGTTCTTACGAACACCCGAGATAGCTCTTCCCAACTGTGTATACTACTTGGAGCCAACTGAGTCAACCACGCTCGGGCCGACCCTTCCAACATAAGAGGGAGATGTTTCATTGCTATCTCATCATTCCCGCCTCCAATTTGCACAGCCACTCGGTAATCTTCAAGCCAGGTTTTAGGCTTGGATTCTCCAGTGAACTTACTGACTCCTGTTGCCAATCTGAAATTGGGAGGAATCACTGCTGCCCTGATGGCCCTACTGAAGCACTCTGGGCCTGAAACATGTGACCTGCTGCCACTCGGACGATCTCTGCCGAGGTCTTCTCTATGCGCTCTATTCTGGTCGACCAGGACTTGGACGAGAATGGATCTCGCATCGAAGCCCGGCTCTCTTGGGTTGACTGGAGCTCTACGCTCGTCCCTGTGACGACGCCTGTCATCGTTCTGGTGAGGCACGTACGGTGCACTCCTTGGAGGAGGCGTTGGCACTCGACGACGATTGTCGCGGTCGAACAGACGATCATACTGCCCATGGTCTTCACGCCGCGGGGCCGATCTTGGGCTATGGGCCGACTGAACTGTATCCGCTACCACGGATCTGCTGTGTATCCTATTCTGTGACTGAGATACTACAGAATTATGCTCTCCTGCTGCTCGGAGCAAGGCCCGAATCTTCTCCAACCCCCGGCCAGCCTCTGACTGGGAAGGTTGAATCAACTCTGCAATTCGGGCCGCAGCTGTGAGGTTCTGAATCGGAGTACGGTATACCTTAGGTGGAGGCGGGAAAAGCTGTCATCGACTGGACTCGGGGACCCCTTCCCGAGCTCATTTGTCGAGAGTGCGCTGCAAGTCCTCCAGTCGAGTGCACTCAACCAAGTTAGACAAGCGCGCCTCCTCCAAGGCCTGAGCCTCGGGAGTTTCTCCAATGATGGGCGTGTGGAGTGCGTCCATGTTGCGACGACGAAGTTCCTCCCTATGCTACAAAGAGAGAGGTTCGGGATGACACTCCTCATGGACCCGTGACGGATCGCTGTCAGCATCTTCGTCGTCCTCGCGGTGAAAGCCAGGGGGGCCACGCGGACCATCAACCATCAGGACTTCAGCCGCGGGATCGCTGCTATCGCACTCGGATGCACTCTCCGCGGAGCCAGTCGACAGATCGAACAGGCCGTGGAGAGTTTCGTCGGGCTCGATTGCCGCGACTTGATGAGTTGCCGAACGCCGGGCCACCACATGCTTCACCCACCGCTGAAGCCGCGACCGACCGGTTCTCTTGCGGCGGCGAAAAGCGGGGAGAGAAGATGCCATCGGAGCCGAGCGATACTGGGTCGACGGCTGCCGAAGAAGGACGCCAGGAACGCATGCGCGAAAGTGCGTCGCCCCTCGGACGGGGAGCGCCTCAACGTCGAGCGGAGCTTCCTGAAGCCACGCCGAGTCATCGGCGACGAAAACGAGCGCGCCGAGACGGATCTCGCGGCCCTCAACCAACTCGCCGCCGGAAACCATGATGATGATCGGAAAAACTTGCAACTTCACCAATAAGTCGCTAAGACACCTGCCCCAAGGTGGGCGCCAACTGTCGTGGTTCTAAGTCTGGTAGTAGAAAGGAGGGTAGGTATGGAGAGGCAAGATCTCAGCTATGGCGAAGGTGTACACACGAGGTTTACGAGTTCAGGAGTGAATGCGCGTCCGTTGTACGCTGAGTGACTCCTGGTCTTCGGGAGGTTGAGTGATTCTCTTGTTAGTCGAGTGACGGTAGGTAGGGAGACTCCCGAGTGACATGATGTCGAGTGGATTGCACTCGACACCTTTGACTGGGGGTCTCATGGAGTCTCTTGACCTTCGTGCCTTCTTGGGTAGTGACCTTGGGTAGTGACCTTGGGTAGGACGTATAGGTCAGGTCTATGACGTGCCAAATTTTAACCATAAATTAAACTAACAAAATATTCACGCGTGTCACTAAACATAATATTTTTGAGAACTATGTTCAAATACGAATCCAATGAGATAATTTTTCTTCACATGCATTAACATTTTGTTAGTTAAATCTTTAGTCAAAATTTGGCACAAACTACAAAGGGGACCTATAAACCAGGACGGAGGTAGTAGATGACTGGGTGCATCCCAAAGTCTTGGAATGCTCTAGAGCATAGTGGGGAGTAACTTAGACTAGTAACATGCATATGTTACTAGTCTATGTTACTACCTCTATAGTGCATAGTATCATAGACTAGTATCATAGGTGGTCTCATTTATTGCCATTCATGACACATAGTAGCATCACATTTATTATGTTACGGTATCTACTTATGTTACTATAATCATCTCTCTCTTCTTTAATTGCCTGCAACATAAGCATGTTTGCGAGTCTCAAGTACATGATACTACTTATTTTACCCCCACTATGGCCAGCCTAATACTACAGCAGACAGTTGGCTATATCTTGGTGCCATGTCACATGTATAATATTCTGCTAGTAAGATGTAGTACTACTCTATTAATGTATGATTCATTATGCACTCTCATATAGTTTTTTGGTGCTCATGATGCAACTGACTCTTATTCTAACTTCACTCTCTTCCAACTTAACAAAAATATATTATTAAACTCTTATAGCTTCCATACATCAATTTATTGTAGTACTTGGTCTAAGAGGCTAAGAACAAATCAGTTACTGAAACTCTCAAATGTCTATTCAATCATGGAAAGATGTGCGACCAAGTATAGTTGCACATTGTTACAATGGTGTACACGCAATCTCCTCCTCCATCGCTTGTGACGCGACGCAACCGTTTGTCCTTATTTTTGGTGCTTGTGAAAGAACAAATTGTGATTAGTTCTAAGTCAGTAACACATGCGTCAAAAGTAAATCACCGTACCTGATTCCCTTGGATCCTCGGAGACAAGACGTGGGTTTGTCCTCACGTCTTACCTGACCAAATATATAATCGCCAGCCAAGATGTCACCTGAACTGTTCAAATTTGTCTCTCCTCGCGCACACCTAATCGACAGTTCCTTCTGTTGTGCCGCTTCCGACTTCTCCATCCTTGATGACTATGTGTAACGCTTCTATCAGTCCTACACTAGTGTGTGTGTGTGTGTGTGTCTATATATATATATATATATATATATATATATATATATATATATATATATATATATATATATATATATAACATTTGTGGAGAGCGTCTCGATGCAACTAATCGTCTGATAGACTAGGTTATCCACAACCGACTCCTGCAACACCATATTTATCATGGGTAACATTGTTGGTGCCACTAATTGCCGCCGCCACCAAGTCTGCCGCTCCCGTAATCGTACTGCCAGCTAACACGTATGCGATTCTTACCATCATGCTGGTACTACTTTTTCAATTACTTCATATGCAACTGAACTGAATGAGCCAAATGTCCATAATGGTCTTCCGATCTTTCTCACATAATAATATTACATGTAGAGCATCAGCAAAATACTATGAATAATTTAAAACTATCAGAATTGGGTCTTAGTCTTACAAAAGTGTAACAATCTTTATGTGTTGGCCGGGAACCGAGAGTGTATAGGCAAGAGATGGTACAAGCGACAATATTCGACCGTCGTCACATAGAACCTGCAAAAACACTTTGAAGGAAAAGATAACAACCAATAGCGCTTAGCTCCCCATCAGTCGCTTCAAAAAATAGGGCTTGATCTCCTACAAGTGCACATGGTTAGTAGTAGCTTTAAAATAAGAGTATTGATCCCGCAAGGAACTTAGGTGTTGGTCGATTGTCTCTTGTAGAGTGTTGTCTTTTATCCCGCGAGAAGTGCTTCGAACCAAAAGAATTTATGGAGAGATTGCAATATCGTAATTGAAAAGGTGTGGATAATAAAGAGGTGAGTGGCAAAACAAACGAGAGAAACTACATAAATTTAATAAGGGCAAGGTATTCTCGAGGCATCCGAAATCCTACCTTTTGGCCCCTGCGTCGCTCCCGCATCAAGCGACTCGGGCAGGCCGCTACATTAGCCACCGCCGAGCCCCGATCTACTCCCTCCTGTCCTCCTATTGCCGCCGCGTGACGCTACCAGGCTAAGCCCTTGGGCAGATGGCGGTGGTGGGGGTCTCTCCTTCTCTCCCGTGGCTTGGGATGGAGCGGGGGCCCCGGCGTGTGGAGACGCGGCTGGTTGGGTCCTGCGGCGCGTCGACGGGCCCTGCCTCGTGGCGATGGCGGGTGGATCAACAACCGGTCAGATCTCGGATTGGCAGAGATCATGGAGTACCTAGTGGGTGGATAGGGGTGTACGCGTGGTCTGGCCTCCGGACTGATCTGATCTAGCCGGTGCTTCCTGCTCATGCGCGACAGCGGTGTTCAGCGGCGGTCCCGTGCACACGAGACTGGATGGAGGTTTCTCTAGCGGATGCAGGTGAAAACCCTACTCTTGGCTCATTGCTAAGGTCGGGGATGGTGGCGTTTTATACGTTGCCCCCTTCTTGAAGGCATCCTCGTGAAGAAGGTCTACACCAATATCCGCCACCTCCGGGAGAAACCCTAGATCAGTCGATCGGATGACGGGGGCGCTCTTGTGCCATATCCCTCTTGGGGCGTCATTCTTGGAGTTATGCATAGGCTCTGAGGGACTAGTGGACGGCATCTGCGGTGGAGCGGAGTTCCATGTGACACATTGACGACGTGAAGTCTTGGCGGCGTGGCACGGCAGGGCCTTGGCGATGGATGTGTGATGATGGATACACATAGGGAGGGGTGTTGTCTGGTGCTGTGGTGGCGTCGACAGCAGACCTGGCATGGTCGATGCGTCAGTATCTGCTCTGACCTATGAGAGTGCATCAGACCGGTTTGTGCCCCAGACCTGGTATGTGGCATGGTTGGGGCTTCCGACTTTAGATGTTAGGCTTAGGTGCGAAGTTCTAGTATTCGGATCATACTTTTCGCACTCCCTTATCAATGGATAGGATTAGTGACATATGTTGCCAAGATGGCGGCTTCAGACATATTGATGTATTACTCTGTAAGGTCTTTGTGAATAATTAATAAAGTGGTTGCATGCATCTCCAAGATGCAGAGGCCGAGGTTATCCTACTTTTGAAAAAAAAAATCGAGGTGTCCGGGTTCCTCTCAATCCAAATGTAATAGTAAATGTGTGACTATATGATGATTTTTGTATTGGTGTAGATGGGTGGAATCGTCATAAGATACATATTAATGCCTTAGCTGTCGTGGTTCTAAGTCTGGCAGTAGAAAGGGGGTAGGTATGGAGAGGCAAGATCTCAGCTATGGCGAAGGTGTACACATGAGGTCTACGAGTTCAGGCCCTTCACGGTGGAAGTAACAGTCCTACGTCTCGGTGCCCGGAGGCGGTCGATTGGATTATGTGTGTGATATTACAGGGGGTGCGAACCCTTGTGCCAGAGGAGGAGGGTGGCTTATATAGAGTTCGCCAGGACCTCTCCCGCCCTCCATTACAAGGGAGTAAAGGTACATAAAGTGCCAGCCTTAAGAGCTATTAATAGCCTTAAAGACTACGGAGTGAATGCGCGTCCGTTGTATGCTGAGTGACTCCTGTTCTTCGGGAGGTCGAGTGATTCTCTTGTTAGTCGAGTGACGGTAGGTAGGGAGACTCCCGAGTGACATGATGTCGAGTGGATTGCACTCGACACCTTTGACCGGGGGTCTCATGGAGTCTCTTGACCTTCGTGCCTTCTTGGGTACTGACCTTGGGTAGGACGTATAGGTCAGGGCTATGACCCTACCCCAGGTCTGTATCCTCATCAGTAGCCCCCGAATGGATCGTGGTATGAGTGAAAAGTAGGTTGAAGTTGAATCTGCTCCGAGCTTCGTGTCTTCACGAGTATCTTCTGTGAGACTGAACGCCCGTGTCGATTCAGTTGCCTTGATCCATTCAGTGAGCTGTCAATTGAACTGGTGACCTCATGTGTCGAGTGTTGTGCCGGGGCGCGGGATCTCGGGCGCGATTGTCTGCAGTGTATCCCGGATTTCATGGGATACGAAATTTCAGGGAAGCGCACGGGGTGGAGAGCGCCGAAACGAGCGGGCCGGATAAGTAGCGATGCCTCGATTACCGCGCCGCCTTTTTCGCCACGTACGTTGTGCGCAACTGTTCCGGGATGGCTCTTTATAAGGTGACGGGACCAAGGCGCTGGTACTGTGCTCGCCTGTTCCTTCTTCTTTCTCCTCTGCATCTCCACCGCGCCCAACTCCTCCGCTCTCGACGCCGCTGCTCTCCAGCCATGGTGAAGGACAAGACGGTGGCGCTAGAGCGTGCTAAGAAGGCGACGGGGGCGGCGAAAGGCAAGAAGCAGACCCGCGGGTCGTCGTCACGTGCGGGGCTGCCGCCGGGCTGGATCCAGGGCTATTGGATCCGGTCTTCGATCCGGCAGGAGGATCTAGCTGAACTGGAGGAGTCCGGATTGATCGCCAAGGACGCGGCGAGGTTGCCGAAGGGGGAGATGGAGCCGCAACCTCAACCGGGTGAGTGCGTTCTGCTCGCCACCCACGTCGACCGGGGTTTCGCACTCCCTCCGCATCCTTTCTTCCGGGGATTCTTGAACATCTTTGGCGCTCAGCTACACCACTTTTCTCCGAACACCATCACATATTTAGCCGCATTTGTATCGATGTGCGAGAACTTCTTAGGGTGTCGACCTCACTGGGGTCTTTTCAAACACATCTTCACCATTCATTCCCAGTCGGTAAAAAAGGCGAAGCCGAGTGACTAAAAAACCCACGTCATCCAAATGTGTGGGGGTTTAGGTATCCAAAAGAGGAATAGGAGTGCCTTTCCCGCCATGACTCTCCCTGAATCTGTTAGAGGTTGGCAGTCGACCTGGTTCTACTGCCAGGATGTCGTAGCCCCGGGTCAGTCGACTGGTCTTCCCCCCTTCTTGTTTGACCGCGTTCAGACTCCTGCCCCACTGAAAGTAACCGCCAATGAGACCATGGAGACGAGGATGTTGGTGGATAGAGTGGTCCAGCTCATCAATGATGGTGTTACTAGCATGGACTTGTTGGAAGTGTTCCTCAGTCGACGCATTCAACCTCTCCAAGCCCACGATCACCCGGTGTGGTTGTATTCTGGACCAGATGACACTGCTCGGGTCCGTCCAGAAGAAGTGTCGTCTGAAACCGAGCTTTGTGGCTGAAGGGCATCACAGGCAACCAGGACAATCCCAGAGGATCTAGGCGAGTGGTCCCCTTCAGTGGCGGAAACCCACCCGACAAGGTATACTTTTTGTTCCGACTACTTCCCGCTTGATATGTCTCCAACGTATCTATAATTTTTGATTGGTCCATGCTACTTTATCTACTGTTTTAGGCAATATTGGGCTTTATTATCCACTTTTATATTATTTTTGGGACTAACCTATTAACCGGAGGCCCAACCCAGATTTGCTGTTTTATGCCTATTTCAGTGTTTTGAGGAAAAGGAATATCAGACGGAGTCAGAACGGAACGAAATCAACTGGAGAAGTTAATTTTGGAAGGAAACCAACCTGATGGGCTTGGAGTGCATGTCAGGGGAGTCCCGGGCTGCCCACGAGGGTGGGGGCGCGCCCCCTTACCTCGTGAGCACCCTGGAGGTCCACCGACGTACCCCCTGCACCCATATATACCAACGTACCCTAAAACTTCCAGAACAGAAGATAGATCGAGAGTTTCGTCGCCGCAAGCCTCTGTAGCCACCAAAAACCTCTCGGGAGCCCGTTCCGGCACCCTGCCGGAGGGGGAACCCATCACCGGTGGCCATCTTCATCATCCCGGCGCTATCCATGACGAGGAGGGAGTAGTTCACCCTCGGGGATGAGGGTATGTACCAGTAGCTATGTGTTTCATCTCCCTCTCTCGTGTTCCCTCTATGGAACGATCTTGATGTATCCCGAGCTTTGCTATTGTAGTTGTATGTTATGATGTTTCTCCCCCTCTACCACTACTAGGGAAAAGCCTAGCAGCAGCGCGGGTTTTAGGCCTATCAGTAGCGCGGGCAGGAGCGCTACTGATAAGGCGCTACAGCTAAAGCTTAGCAATAGTGCGCCTAGATCCACGCTACTGCTAAATTGACTTAGTAGTAGCGCTTCTTCAGAACAACACTACTGGTAATTAGTAGTAGCGCTTCTCGTTTCCCGCGCTACTACTATTATTTAGTATTTTATTTCTTTTTTATTTCATGTTGTATTCATACACCTTTACACAAGTTTTCATACAACAGGAATTTAGAGATTGTTTTTACATCATAATGAGTTATTACATCACGGGGGTGAAAGAACCGTGGACTAGTTTCAAGTGGATGTCCATCCACTTGAAACTAATCCGCGGTTCTTTCACCCAATGATATAATAATATCATCATCGTCATCATATCATTAACAACTTATCATCATAATACATCATTTTCATATAACACCTCGTCAAGATCATCATTTTCATCAATGACATCACATAGCAAATTGGTCACTAGTCGTAATCACAAGTACTCCTCATTATCAACTCTAACATATTACCACATAATAAACATATTGTACCTCATAGGACCTACTACATTCGATTAAGACCTACTACATTTTGTAAGGTAAAATAGCAAAAAACAAGATAGCCCCTGACTCTCCATTATGGAGAATGGATATTAGCCTGTCTCCAATTCTTGCCTTTCGCTGAATGTTACTTCCAAGAACCTCCTTGCGAATGTCCATACATTTCTTCCATTCTTTGATGAACATGTGTTCACCGGTTTTAGAAATCCGATATGCACAGGTGAGCTCCCTAGATTTACCTGGCAGTATGTTCAGAACTGAGAGGCGACCATTCAGAGACATCAGATGAGGCACACAATCCATCGGGAGTTTCTGTTGAAAAACATAATAATAACTTCGTAGTTAGCAATGATGTACTAATTTTAGAAGTATGCAAAAGATGCACGGATGTCGTAATTGTAAATAATCTTACCAGGGTATCTCCAGAGAAGTTACCGTGGTTCAACACATGCACTAGTGGCACGTATTCACCTTAATTTGAAGGAGTTTGATAATAGTTATTGTAATTCTCAAGAAGAGTAAAAAATGCGATCAGATGATTTTTCTCCTTATACGTTAATTCGGTGACATCGGTGTAGTGGGTTTTATCTACCATCTTCTGCATAGTCTTTGAAGAATCAAAATAAGCTGTCAATGGAAATAAGCTATCAACTATTTTGAAATAAGCAATATAAATTAGTTAATAACTATGTTTGAGAAACTCACATAGCGGTACAATCGGAAGCGTACCAACAAGGACCCAAATGTCCATATTGTCTTGCTCGATGTCAGGATTACCAAGATCCATGGTGATAATCATACCCTCATAAAAACCATACATTTTGCAAAGTGCTTCCCAATTTTGGCAACCAAAATGGGTTACGCTCTGAGCATTGCACAGATTTACTTCAAAATCCATATCATGATGGGTCCTTAGGTGTATTTTCTTTGTTTCAAAATTTTCATGGTCTTCAAAACCCATCCACTCCAAGACATAGCATCTTTCATGGCATGGGATAAGTTGTCGAATTGTAAAATATGAAAATTAGACATTGAAATAGTTGAAGTCATGCTTAATTACGAAAAAACACTTGTCATTGTTGCGTACCGTTTCAACATCGAAGGTCTCCTCGAGCTTAATGCTGAAGCGCCTATCTTCGTCCAGCTCAACGAACCTGTCGCACATACCTCGATCGTTGTGGCACCAGCTGCACTCCCCCAGGAGACTGTCGTCATCCGAGTACGACATTTCCTACATTCATAATTCAAAGATTAAACATGTACATATTCTAGCACAAGCCATGCCAGAATTCACGAAAAAATCCGGCATGACCTTTGCTAAAAAAGGACATATCGAGCGCCTGAAATTTGCCGAAATGGAAATTAATCAACACTCCGGCAAAAAAAAGGCCACTCGAAGATGTAAACTGAACATGAACGGCCACTTGGGCAACCACATATCCTATTTGAGCAACAACACAAGATATACAAGGATATTTGGCTGGTCTCACCTCGATGTCGGAGGGGGTCGGTGACTGGGACGACGGCGGGGATGTCGGAGGGGGTCGGCGACGGGGACGACGGCGGTCACCTGAAACCGTATAAGTTATCACTAATACATCCCGAATAATTGCTTAAACTAAAAAATAACAACAAATATGACATGTTCAACTAGTTTTATTAATTCAACTAGTTCTTACTAAATATAAACTTACTATAAATAGAAAAAAACTAGTTCTTTCTAAAAATAAAGTAGTTCAACTAGTTATATTAATTATCTTACTAAAAATACATTAGTTCTATTAATTCAACTAGTTCAACTAGTTTATTAATTTACTTACTAAACTAGTTCAACTACAACTACTATTAATCATACTGCCCTAGTTAACTAGTACCATCACTACTAGTAATTAACATCTACTACTACTAAAAATCTAGTATTAACTAAGCAACATCTAGTACTAGCTATGAACCCTAAATTAACATCTAATACTACTAAATCTAGTACTAACTAGTGGCAGGGGTGGGTGGGCGACGGAGAGGTAGCTAGGGGCGGCGAGGGCGGGATCGGGATCGGGAGGCGGCGGTCCTGGGTGGGCTTAGGTGGCGGCGGTGAGGTCGAGGGCGGTGGGAGGAGGGCTGCCGGCGGCGGAGGGAGGAGGGTGGTGGCGGAGGAGGGAGGGGCAGCCGCAGGCGGAGGGAGGATGTGCAAGGAGGAGGGAGGAGGGACGGAAGGAGGGGAGTACCTTGGCGGCGGACAGACGAAGGCAGCGGCGGCGGCGACGCACGACGACGGTTATCGGCACGCGGGCGAGAGTGAGAGTGTGAGTGACAGAGAGGGTCGGTCGTGCGCGTGGGGATAAGGTAGGGATAGTTGTAGCACGTTTGCCAAAACGTGCTACAGCTAATTTGAATAGCAGTAGCGCTTTGCATATAAACCGCTACTGCTAAGTGTAACTATACAAAAATAGGTCAATGCAAAAATACATTGGCCATCAATGATCTTTTTGTGTACAATCTGAATTGTCAATATGAGTCCTCTCCGATAGGAACCGGAGAGGACTCATATTGCAGCCACAAATTTTACACATAGAGTTCAGTGAAGACCAACTGGTTGTGATAGTTTCAGAAATAACATATTTAAGGTGGTAAACACCCTGTTCACGGAGCGAGGTGGGACTAAACTTGTGGGCTGATCTTAGCAGTAGCGGTTTTCTTTGAAGCGCGCTGCTGCTAACTTCCATAGAAGTAGCGCGGTTCATTATAGGGCGCTACTGCTATACCTAGCGGGGGGGGGGGGGTGGAGGTCATAGCAATTAGAGCAGTAGCGCGTTTTGCGGTGGACGTGCTACTGCTATTTTCCTTTAAGCAGCGCGTCTTGCTATCACGCGCCGCTGCTAAATAGCAGTAGCATCCTATTTTGAGGAGCGCTGCTAGTAAGATTCTATGTATAGGCTTTTCCCTAGTAGTGTACTCTCTTGTAATGAATTGAGTTTCCCCTTTGAAGTTATCTTATCGAATTAAGTCTTTTATGAGAGCACTTGATGTATGTCTTGCCGTGATTATCTGTGGTGACAATGGGATATCATGTGCCACTTGATGTATGTTTTGGTGATCAACTTGCGGGTTTCGTGACATTGGGAACCTATGCATAGGGGTTGACACACGTTCTTGACTCTCCGGTAGAAACTTTGGGGCACTCTTTGAAGTACTTTGTGTTGGTTGGATGAATCTGAGATTGTGTGATGCATATCGTATAATCATGCCCACGGATACTTGAGGTGACAATGGAGTATCTAGTTGACATTAGGGTTTTGGTTGATTTGTGTCTTAAGGTGTTATTCTAGTACGAACTCTTTTATAGATTGATCTGAAAGAATAACTTTGAGGTGGTTTCTTACCCTACCATAATCTCTACGTTTGTTCTCCGCTATTAGTGGCTTTGGATTGACTCTTTGTTGCATGTTGAGGGTTTGTTATTTGATCTATCTATGTTATTATTGTTGAGAGAACTTGCACTAGTGAAAGTATGAACCCTAGGCCTTGTTTCCTATCATTGCAATACCGTTTACGCTCACTTTTATCTTTAGTTACCTTGCTGTTTTTATTATTTCAGATTACAAAAACCTATATCTACCATCCATATTGCACTTGTATCACCATCTCTTCCCCGAACTAGTGCACCTATACAATTTGCCATTGTATTGGGTGTGTTGGGGACACAAGAGACTCTTTGTTATTTGGTTGCAGGGCTGTTTGAGAGAGACCATCTTCATCCTATGCCTCTTACGGATTGATAAACCTTAGGTCATCCACTTGAGGGAAATTTGCTACTATCCTACAAACCTGTGCACTTGCAGGCCCAACAACGTCTACAAGAACAAGGTTGTGTAGTAGATATCAAGCTCTTTTCTGGCGCCGTTGCCGGGGAGGCAAAGGTAAAGGGCACTCACTCACACCCCGTCAACTAAGCTCTTTTCTGGCGCCGTTGCCGGGGAAGCTAGGTAAGTGAAGGTATATCTTTAGATCTCGCAATCGAATCTTTTTGTTTCTTGTTTTAGCACTAGTTTAGTTTATAAAAGAAAATTACAAAAAAATGGAATTGAGTTTGTCTCATACGCTTCACCTTTTTAATATCTTTCGTGAGTATGATGGAAAGGATAATTATGCTCAAGTGCTAGAAGAAGAAATCTCTAAATTGTTTGGCACTAAATCGTTGAATGATGAGCATGATTGAAATGTTGTTAGTACGAATTCTTTGAATATCCATGATGCTAATGATGATTGCACTAGTTATGATGAAAATATCTCTTATGAGCATGTCAACTTTTGTGGAGTGCATGTTTGCATGAACACACCAAATAGAGAAGATATTTATTGCAAGAAGCATACGTACTTAGAAACCAAATTGTTGCAAGAAGAGTTAGGTGAATGTGCTAAAAGATTCAATATTTTTCGTGCCCCTTGTGAACTTTGCAATGAACATGGTCATTTAAAGCTCCAATGCTATTTGTTTCATGATCAAGTCGTGTCCAAATATTGTGATAATTTGATTACCCTTGAGCATCATAAGGAGCTTAGCCTTCTTTTGGGGTATGAAGGAATGAAACGTATAACTGAGGGTATTCCAAAATTTAATCTTGATAGAATTCTTGATTTTGATCTAGAGAAGTTTTATATGTATTGTGCGGTGAATTGCATTGAAAATCCTTATATTGCCAATTACATAAAGAAAAGAAAACAAATAGAGGATGATGAGAATACTAATGAAAGGGAAGAGACTTCCCAATCTCCTCCTATTATTTCTTATGATGAATCAGGTAACGAGGAGGAGCTTTCTATTCAACCAATCTCATCAATAAGGAGCTCAAAGAGGAAGGTTGAACCTACACATAATGTGAAGAAGAAAAAGAAAAGAAGGAGCAACAAAGGTAAAAGGGTATCCCTCCCAAATGATGTTGCTCCTACTACTCATTGTGATGATAATAATTGCTGTACTATTGGTGTTATCAATATTTTTAATGATGAGAGTGATTATGCTTATGATACAAAAGGGCCCAAGCTTGGGGAAGCTATGTTTGATTGGGATGAAATATTTGAGAATATATTTGCTGGAATATATTTTTAGCATCCCAAGTTTTGATATGCAAAGTTGTTATGATGATAGCATGCCTCCTACCTATGATGATTATATTTAGGAAAGTTGGTTTGGAAGAGTGTCAACTTTAGGAAGTAGTGATCCCACAATATTGGAGGATGTTGAATCTTATAATATTTATTAAAGTGGATTTTTAAGAGTGTCAACTTTATTTAATGATTCCACTATCTTGGGAGAGGTTTCAATCGATTATGATGAGAACGAAGTTGCTACTTATGATGATTATTGTGATGAAACTTATGCTATAAAAAGTAGTGATGATTATATTTACAAATCTTGTCATGATTATGATTACCCTTTCTCTGAACATTACTCTTTTAATGTGGAAACAATTTTTAGTGTTCAAGTCTCTTATGATACTCCCACTATTCCGAAAGAGAAGAATTTTGCTTATGTGGAGAGTACTAAATTTTCTATGCTAGTAGATCATGAAAAGAATGCTTTAGGTGCTGGCTATATTGTTGAATTCATTCATGATGCTACTGAAAACTATTATGAGGGAGGAATATATGCTTGTAGGAATTGCAATAATGTCAAGTTTCCTCCCTATGTGCTTAAATTCTTGAAGCTAAGCTTGTGTTACCTTCCTATGCTAGTTGATTATTGTTCCCATAAGTTGTTTGCTCACAAAATCCCTATGCATAGGAAGTGGGTTAGACTTAAATGTGCTAGTCATATGCTTCATGATGCTCCCATTATGTTTCAATTCTTATCTTTTATTTGAGCATCATTGTCATCACCATGCCTAGCTAGAAAGGCATTAAAGAAAAGCGCTTGTTGGGAGACAACCCAATATTTATCCTTACTGTTTTTGTGTGTCCACATGATTATGCTACTGTAGTAATCATGTTTTATAGCTTTTGTTTCAATAAAGTGCCAAGTAAGACCTTTAGGATGGCTTTTGGTGATAGTTGTGTTGATCCTGCTGAAAATCAGAAACTTTTGCACCCAGTACATTAGTTTTGTTAATTCACAGAAACGTGCTTATGATATGATTATTCTTGCTCTGGATTGGTACACAAATTACTTAGGACTTCCTAATTTGGTAGAATGTTTGGAGTTCCAGAAGTATACATTTGATACAGATTACTACAGACTGTTCTGTTTTTGACAGATTCTGTTTTCTATGTGTTGTTTGCTTATTTTGATGCATCTATGGCTATTATTAAGTGGTATGAACCATAGAGAAGTTAGAATACAGTAGATATTACACCAATATGAATTTAGAATGAGTTCATTACAGTACCTAAGTGGTGGTTTTATTTTCTTATACTAACAAAGCTTACGAGTTTTCTGTTGAGTTTTGTGTTGTGGAGTTTTTAAGTTTTGGGTAAAGATTCGATGGACTACGGAGTAAGGAGTGGCAAGAGCCTAAGATTGGGGATCCCCAAGGCACCCCAAGATAATATTCAAGGACAACCTAGAGCCTAAGCTTGGGGATGCCCCGGAAGGCATCCCCTCTTTCGTCTTCGTCTATCGGTAACTTTACTTGGAGCTATATTTTTATTCACCACATGATATGTGTTTTGCTTGGAGCGTCATTTCCTTTTCTTAGTTTTTGCTTGCTGTCATTTATATTAATGCTTTTCACCTTTAGTTTCAATAAAAAAGTCAAGGATAGCCTTTGCCATGCTTATTTTGCTAGTATACATGTTGCTGCTTGAAAACAGAAAGTTTACCGCGGTTGCAAAAATTCCCTAGAAAAGTCAGAGAGTGGTATAATGTTGAATATTTTTTTATATTGAGATATGATAAATTTATTACAGTGGGAATTTTAGTTCATAATTTTTGGAGTTAGGTAAGTATGATGACTCTTGCATTCTTTACAGACTGTACTGTTTTGGCAGATTGCTGTTATGGTTGCATTGTTTGCATATGTTTGCTTGTTTAGTGATTCTATTTGAAGATAGGATTATTAAATATGCAGAGGCATTTAGTATGCAATGTTGAATAATAATGTTGGTGATTTGTTACAGTAGAAAATGATAAGGTTTTTGCATTCATTTATACTAACCTATCTCACGAGTTCTTGTTGAGTTTGTTGTGAATGAAGCTTTTGATAAAAAGAGAAACCATGATATGAGAGGAATTAAGGAGAGACAAAAGCTCAAGCTTGGGTATGCCCAAGGCACCCCAAGATAATATTTCAAGAAGTCTCAAGCATCTAAGCTTGGGGATGCCCCGGTAGGCATCCCACCTTTCTTCTTCAACAACTATCGGTTAGTATCGGTTGAGCCTAAGTTTTTTGCTTCTTCATATGAGTTGTGCTATCCTTGCAGTGTAGTTTTCTTTAACTTCGCTTGATGTTTGAATAAAGTATCAAGATCTGAAATTATTAAATGAGAGATAGTCTTCGCATAGTTGCATAATTATTTAGCTACTCATTGACCTTCACTTATATCTTTCGGAGTAGTTTGTCATTTGCTCTAGTGCATCACTTATACCTTTTAAAGCATAGTGGTAGTTTTATTTTGAAGAAATAGATGAACTCTCATGCTTCACTTAGATTATTTTGAGAGTCGTTAATAGCATAGTAATTTGCTTAATGTTAATATACTTAGTGTTCAAGATATGTGAAACTTTCTTTTGAGTAAATTGAATACTAAGATAAGTTTGATGCTTGATAATTGTTTTGAGATATGTAGGTGATAATATCAAAATCGTGCTAGTTGAGTTATTATGAATTTGAGAAATGCTTGTGTTGAAGTTTGCAAGTCCTGTAGCATGCACGTATGGTTAAGGTTGTGTAACAAATTTGAAACATGAAGTGTACCTGGCTTGTTCATCCTTATGAGTGGCGGTCGGGGACGAGCGATGGTCTTTTCCTACCAATCTATCCCCCTAGGAGCATGCGCGTAGTACTTGATTTTTGATGACTTCTAAATTTTTGCAATAAGTATATGAGTTCTTTTGACTAATGTTGAGTCCATGGATTATACGCACTCTCAACTTTCCGCCTTTGCTAGCCTCTTCGGTACTGTGCATTGCCCTTTCTCACCTTGAGAGTTGGTGCAAACTTCGCCGGTGCATCCAAACCCCATGATACGATACTCTCTATCACACATAAACCTCCTTATATCTTCCTCAAAACAGCCACCATACCTATCTATCATGGCATTTCCATAGCCATTCCGATATATATTGCCATGGAACTTCCATCATCATCATCACGACATACATTACTTTTGTCATATTGCCATTGCATGATCATGTAGTTGACATCGTATTTGTGGCAAAGCCACCATGCATTATTTTTCATACATGTCACTCTTGATTCATTGCACCATCCCGGTACACCGCCGGAGGCATTCATATAGAGTCATATCTTGTTCTAAGTTTCAAGTTGTAATCCTTATGTTGTAATCAATAGAAGTGTGATGCTCATCATTATTAGAGCATTGCCCCCAAAAAAAAGAGAAAGGCCAAAAAAAAAGAAAGGCCCAAAAAAATAAAAAAAATAAAAAGGGCAATGCTACTATCTCTTTTTCCACACTTGTGCTTCGAAGTAGCACCTTGTTCTTCATATAGCGAGTCTCATATATTGTGCTTCAAAGTAGCACCTTGTTCTTAATGTAGTGAGTCTCATAAGTTATCTTTTCATACTAGTGGGAATTCTTCGTTATAGAACTTGGCTTGTATATTCCTACGATGGGCTTCCTCAAATGCCCTAGGTCTTCGTGAGCAAGCGAGTTGGATGCACACCCACTAGTTTTCTTTTGTTGAGCATTCATAGCTCTAGTGCATCCGTTGCATGGCAATCCCTACTCCTCATGTTGACATCAATTGATGGGTATCTCCATAGCCCGTTGATTAGCCTCGTCAATGTGAGACTTTCTCCTTTTTTGTCTTCTCCACACAATCCCCATCATCATATTCTATTCCACCCATAGTGCTATATCCATGGCTCGCGCTCATGTATTGCGTGAAGGTTGAAAAAGTTTGAGATTATTTGAGTATGAAACAATTGCTTGGCTTTTCATCGGGGGTATAGAAGTTGGGAACATCTTTGTGTGACGAAAATGAAGCATAGCGTAACTATATGATTTTGCAGGGATGAACTTTCTTTGGCCATGTTATTTTGAGAAGACATGATTGCTTGATTAGTATGCTTGAAGTATTATTATTTTAGTGTCAATATGAACATTTGTCTTGAATCTTTCGGATCGGAATATTCATATCACAAGTAAGAAGATTTATATTGAAATTATGCCAAAGTATCACTCCGCATCAAAAATTCTTTTTTATCATTTACCTGCTCGAGGACGAGCAGGAATTAAGCTTGGGGATGCTTGATACGTCTCCAACGTATCTATAATTTCTGATTGCTCCATGCTACTTTATCTACTGTTTTAGTCAATATTTGGGCTTTATTATCCACTTTTATATTATTTTTGGGACTAACCTATTAACCGGAGGCCCAACCCAGATTTGCTGTTTTATGCCTATTTCAGTGTATCAAAGAAAAGGAATATCAGACGGAGTCAAAACGGAACAAAATCAACTGGAGAAGTTAATTTTGGAAGGAAACCAACCTAATGGGCTTGGAGTGCACGTCAGGGGAGTCCCGGGCTGCCCACGAGGGTGGGGGGCGCCCCCTGGGCACGCCCCCTACCTCGTGAGCACCCAAAGGTCCACCGACATACCCCCTGCACCCATATATACCTACGTACCCTAAAACTTCCAGAACAGAAGATAGATCGGGAGCTCCGCCGCCGCAAGCCTCTGTAGCCACCAAAAACCTCTCGGGAGCCTGTTCCGGCACCCTGCCGGAGGGGGAACCCATCATCGGTGGCCATCTTCATCATCCCGGCGCTATCCATGATGAGGAGGGAGTAGTTCACCCTCGGGGCTGAGGGTATGTACCAGTAGCTATGTGTTTGATCTCCCTCTCTCGTGTTCTCTCCCGTGTTTCCTCTATGGCACGATCTTGATGTATCCTGAGCTTTGCTATTGAGTTGGATCTTATGATGTTTCTCCCCCTCTACTCTCTTGTAATGAACTGAGTTTCCCCTTTGAAGTTATCTTATCGGTTTGAGTCTTTTATGAGAACACTTGATGTATGTCTTGGCGTGATTATCTGTGGTGACAATGGGATATCATGTGCCACTTGATGTATGTTTTGGTGATCAACTTGCGGGTTTCATGACATTGGGAACCTATGCATAGGGGTTGGCACACATTCTTGCCTCTCCGGTAGAAACTTTGGGGCACTCTTTGAAGTACTTTGTGTTGGTTGGATGAATCTAAGATTGTGTGATGCATATCGTATAATCATGCCCACGGATACTTGAGGTGACAATGGAGTATCTAGGTGACATTAGGGTTTTGGTTGATTTGTGTCTTAAGGTGTTATTCTAGTATGAACTCTTTTAAAGATTGATCTGAAAGAATAACTTTGAGGTGGTTTCGTACCCTACCATAATCTCTATGTTTGTTCTCCACTATTAGTGGCTTTGGAGTGACTCTTTGTTGCATGTTGACGGTTTGTTATTTGATCTATCTATGTTATTATTGTTGAGAGAACTTGCACTAGGGAAAGTATGAACCCTAGGCCTTGTTTCCTATCATTGCAATACCATTTACGCTCACTTCTATCTTTAGTTACATTGCTGTTTTTATTTTTTCAGATTACAAAAACCTATATCTACCATCCATATTGCACTTGTATCACCATCTCTTCGCAAAACTAGTGCACCTATACAATTTGCCATTGTATTGGGTGTGTTGGGGACACAAGAGACTCTTCGTTATTTGGTTGCAGGGTTGTTTGAGAGAGACCATCTTCATCCTACGCCTCCTATGGATTGATAAACCTTATGTCATCCACTTGAGGGAAATTTGCTACTGTCCTACAAACCTATGCACTTGCAGGCCCAACAACGTCTACAAGAAGAAGATTGTGTAGTAGACATCACCGCTCATGCTCTGACTGTACTTGGTGTTGACTGACTCTTGTTCGACCGATTTGTTCTGCAGGTATTCACTGAGATGCATTCGATGCCCAACGGTGAACAAGCCTTGGATATGGACTAGGAGGGGGAGGACAGTGCAGAGGAGAGCGGTGAGTGGGAGTCTCTAGGAGAAGATGAGGAGGAGGAGAGTGGGGAGTCGGACGAGGAGGAAGAAGTCGACTCGCCGCCGCGCTCCGAACGTCGATCCAAACAGGAGCAAGATCCGGCTGTCGGGCACGGGAAAAGCGTGGGTCCGAGTGCCAATACTTAGAAGCGCACTCGGACGTCGACTCCGGAGCCGACGGAGAAGGTGGCCAAGAAACCTAAAGTTGCTCCTCCCAAGGCCCAGAAGACATTCCCGCGAATCAAGATGGACGTCCCCGTTGCCTCAGGGTGAGTATCTTGTTTGTGTTTTCGTAGGTCGACTGAAGATTTTCTTGATCTGACCGACCAATTCTTGTGTCCTTCCAGCCCCACCTCTGCTGCCACTGACATGGACATTGACAAGGCACCAGGAGACGAAGAGGCCACCTCACGAGCTGGTAAGTTCGTTCAACCAAGTTCTGTTTAGTCGAGTGGGTGGTCAATCGACTGAAAATTTGGTACTTCTCTCCTTATGTAGCTCCGCAATATATCGTTGTGCTTCCTGATGACGAAGAAGAACAAGTGCCTCTACAGGAGAGGAGGAAGAAGAGTGGAGGCTCAAGAAGGAGGAAGCTTGAAGTCCAAGTCCCTCAGTCGACACCGGCGCCTGAGGCGATAGTTCGGACCAATGTCACATTCGCTAACCCGCTGACGACTGATTGTCCATCGGGGTCGACTGCACAGACACCTGCTGCACTGGTGCAACTCCACTTGTCTGACCTGGTAACTACTTCGACCATTCTGGAGCCATCCCTCTTTGCTACATATCAAACTCCAGACGACTCACCGGGCGCCGCTAGGGAAGCTGTTCGTCAGGTGAATCTTGTCATGGAGCAGGTGAAAGTGATGCATGAAGCTAGTCAGGTAGCTTACAACGCGAGCACTTCCCTTCAGACTAATGTTCAGGTCAGCAAAATTCTGACTGAGCTTTTGAGTGTTGCTTTATATCTGATCACCCACTAGGTGTTCCTTCGCTTAGAACTTAGGAAATCTTCAATTCCGCACTTTTCAAATTAGTGGGAGCACGCCGAGTGCACCCACTGGGTGTAGTCCCCGAGACCACGGTTAGCTGCTGGCAGTCGACTGAGGTCTAATGATGTATCTCTTTTTTTTGAACTCATGCTGGGCAACTCTCGCTGAGTATCGATCTGATCTAGTGGGGGCACGCTAAGTGCACCCAGTGGGTGTAGTCCCCGAGACTACTGTTGAATGTTTGATTCGGCAGTAATCTTAGAGTAATTCTTCTCCTTCACTGTCGCTTATAACTGTCGACTGACATGTCTATCCTTCTGGCTGCAGAGGTCTTGTGATCTTGGAGGTCGGCTCGCCGAATTAAAGAAGAAGCATATCAGCGTTGAACTTGACCTCGAACTTGCGAAGAAGAATCTGAAGACTTCTCAAGAAGAAACGGCCATCATGGGAGGTAATCACTCGACCATTTTATCTGCTTTGTAACTTCACACTTCGCACTGGTTCTTCTTTCAGTCTCTTTGAACCGAGTGATTTCACACAAGCACATGTGCGTAGTGAAAATCGCCAACTTCAGTCTCGTCTGAAGAGTGTTGTTTATTTAGAGATGATGAAGGAGGCTTTGGAGTAGAAGGATCTGGATTTGGCAGCTGCTCAGAAGGAAGCACGTGAGAAGACGAAGCTCGCGGACCAGAAGCTGGCTTCGGTCAGCAAACTGGAGGAGGAGAACGCGAAGCTGAAGACTGCCATCTCGGATGCTAATCGAGAAGTCGAGCAGTTGAAGAAGGACAAGGAGAATCTGCCCACTGAAGTTGGCGGCCTCAAGACGAGGACAGACAAGCTAGAGTCCTATTTGGAGCAACTCGCCGCCAAACTTGTTCTGAAGCTTGAAGGTATGATCAGTCGACCGCAATTAATTTGTTGCCAACTAAACTTTATTGTCATGCCGTCGACTCATCACTTTTTGCAATGGGACAGAACTGTGCCAGGACTTTGAGGCTGAAACTGGGCGGGTTGAGACGGGTCTCGACCCCATCAACTGTCCTGTGAAAGATGACACTACAATGAATCTGCTTCGATTGGAGTTGCGCTTAGATGGTGCGGTTGCTTATCTTGCTCGGCTGAAGGCGGCGATGGCTCAAGTGGATGCTGAACTCTGTCCTCGGACAGAGCTGTCTCAAGACCTTGAGTCCCTGATGACTCGACTAAATCAGATTCCAGGCCGAGTGCAAGAGTGGAAGAAGTCTTCAGCCCGCTGTGGTGCCGATGTTGCATTGTCTTTGGTCCGAGTGCACTACAAGGAGGCTAAGGAAGACAAGTTGGCAGCTCTCAAAGTGGCGAACACAAAAAGCACTCTTTCCAGGACTTCATGGACACCTTCCTCGAGGCAGCCACTCGCATCGCCGACAGCATCGACCTCGACAGCTTCTGTGATCCGGCCAGTCCTTCTCCCGCCGAGTGACTGAAAAACATTATGCCTCACTTTTATTCGCCTCGGAATGCCGAGTGATTTTGTAACCGTTAAAACTCCTTCGGGCCTGATGCCCGAGCACTTTATTTTGCAGTTAAGAAACTTTGGATTTATCATCTCATATATTGTGTCTGTCTTCGAGCGAAATTCGTTTTTCTCTCGGATTGTTGTCTGTTTACTTGATGCAGCTTCTGGAGAAGAATGGACAGTCGACTGATCGGGCAATCCTTGAGCAACATTGATCAGTTCATCAACAAGGTACTTAGCAATGGTTTTGACGTCCCTGTCAACCGATTGGGTGACCCTTGAGCAGCATCGATCAGCTCATCAGCAAGGCACTCAGCAATGGTCTTGACGTTCATGTCAGCCGATTGGGTGATCCTTGAGTAGCATTGATCAGCTCATCAGCAAGGTACTCAGCAATGGTCTTGAAGTTCCTGTCTACCGATTGGGTGGTCCTCGAGTAGCATTGATCAGCTCATCAGCAAGGTACTTAGCAATGGTCTTGACGTCCCTGTCAACCGATTGGGTGACCCTTGAGCAGCATCAATCAGCTCATCAGCAAGGCACTCAGCAATGGTCTTGACGTTCTTGTCAACCGATTGGGCGATCCTTGAGTAGCATTGGTCGGCTCATCAGCAAGGCACTCAGCAGCGGTCTTGACCTAGGCGAGTGCAGGACTGCAGTGAAGCCCCTGTTGGGGAACGTAGTAATTTCAAAAAATTTCCTACGCACACGCAAGATCATGGTGATGTATAGCAATGAGAGGGGAGAGTATTGTCCACGTACCCTCATAGACCGTAAGCGGAAGCGTTATGACAACGCAGTTGATGTAGTACGTCTTCACGATCCGACCGATCCAAGCACCAAACGTACGGCACCTCCGAGTTCAGCACACGTTCAGCTCGATGACGATCCCCGGACTCCGAGCCAGCAAAGTGTCAGGGATGAGTTCCGTCAGCATGACGGTGTGGTGACGATGATGATGCTCTACCAGCGCAGGGCTTCGCCTAAACTCCGCGACGATATGACCGAGGTGGAATATGGTGGAGGGGGGCACCGCACACGGCTAAGGAACGATTCGTAGATCAACTTGTGTGTCATGGGGTGCCCTCCTGCCCCCGTATATAAAGCAGCAAGGGGTAGGGGGCGGCCGGCCAAGGGAGGGCGTGCCAGGGAGGAGTCCTACTCCCACCGGGAGTAGGACTCCCTCCTTTCCTAGTCCAACTAGGAGAGGGGAAGGAAGGGAAGGAGAAGGAGAAGGAAGGAGAGGGAGGAAAAGGAGGAAAGGGGGGCCGGCCCCCTAGTCCAATTCGGTTTGGGCTAGGGGGGCCGCGCGCCCTGCCTCCTCTCTTCCACCACTTGGCCTATGAGGCCCATTGCTTCTTCCTCGTATTTTCGTAACTCCCCGGTACCCCCGAAAATACCTGAATCACTCGGAACCTTTCCGAACTCCGAATATAGTCGTCCAATATATCGATCTTTACGTCTCGACCATTTTGAGACTCCTCGTCATGTCCCCGATCTCATCTGGGACTCCGAACTCCTTCGGTACAGCAAAACTCATAAACTCATAATAAAACTGTCATCGAAACCTTAAGCGTGCGGACCCTACGGGTTCGAGAACTATGTAGACATGACCTAGAACTATTCTCGGTCAATAACCAATAGCGGAACCTGGATGCTCATATTGGCTCCTACATATTCTACGAAGATCTTTATCGGTCAAACCGCATAACAACATACGTTTTCCCTTTGTCATCGGTATGTTACTTGCCCGAGATTCGATCATCGGTATCCAATACCTAGTTCAATCTCGTTACCAGCAAGTCTCTTTACTCGTTACGTAATGCATCATTCCGTAACTAACTCATTAGTCACATTGCTTGTAAGGCTTATAGTGATGTGCATTACCGAGAGGGCCTAGAGATACCTCTCCGACAATCGGAGTGACAAAACCTAATCTCGAAATACGCCGACCCAACATGTACCTTTGGAGACACCTGTAGTACTCCTTTATAATCACCCAGTTACGTTGTGACGTTTGGTAGCACCCAAAGTGTTCCTCCGGTAAACGGGAGTTGCATAATCTCATAGTTACAGGAACATGTTTAAGTCATGAAGAAAGCAATAGCAACATACTAAACGATCAAGTGCTAGGCTAACGGAATGGGTCATGTCAATAACATCATTCTCCTAATGATGTGATCCCGTTAATCAAATGACAACTCTTTTGTCCATGGCTAGGAAACATAACCATCTTTGATAAATGAGCTAGTCAAGTAGAGGCATACTAGTGACTATATGTTTGTCTATGTATTCACACATGTATCATGTTTCCGGTTAATACAATTCTAGCATGAATAATAAACATTTATCATGAAATAAGGAAATAAATAATAACTTTATTATTGCCTCTAGGGCATATTTCCTTCAGTCTCCCACTTGCACTAGAGTCAATAATCTAGTTCACATCGCTATGTGATTTAACACCAATATTCACCTCTGCATGTGAGCAATACCCATAGTTCACATCATCATGTGATCAACACCCAAAGGGTTTACTAGAGTCAATAATCTAGTTCACATCGCTATGTGATTAACACCCAAAAGAGTACTAAGGTATGATCATGTTTTACTCATGAGAGAAGCTTAGTCAACGGGTCTGTCATATTCAGAGCCGTATGTATTTTGCAAATAGTCTATGTCCACAATGCTCTGCACGGAGCTACTCTAGCTAATTGCTCCCACTTTTAATATGTATCCAGATTGAGACTTAGAGTCATCTGGATTGGTGTAAAAGCTTGCATCATTGTAACTTTTATGACGGGCTCTTTTATCACCTCCATAATCGAGAAACATCTCCTTAGTCCTCACTAAGGATATTCTTGACCCATGTCCAGTGATCTAAAAATTAGATCAAAATTGTATTCCTTTGTCAAACTCAGAGCAAGGTATACAATAGGTCTGGTTCATAGCATAGCATACTTTATAGAACCTATGACTGAGGCATAGGGAATGACTTTTCATTCTCTTTCTATTTTCTACAATGGTCGGGTCTTGAGTCTTACTCAACTTCACACCTTGTAACACAGGCAAGAACTCCTTCTTTGACTGTTCCATTTTGAACTATTTCAAAAATTTCTCAAGGTATGTACTCATTGAAAAATCTTATCAAGCGTCTTGATCTATCTATATAGATCTTGATGCTCAATGTGTAAGCAGCTTCACCGAGGTCTTGCTTTGAAAAACTCTTATTCAAGTATCCTTTCATGCTTTGCAGAATAATTCTACATTATTTCCGATTAACAATATGTCATTCACATATACTTATCAGAAATGTTGTAGTGCTCCCACTCACTTTCTTGTAAATACAGGCTTCATCGTAAGTCTGTATTAAAACTATATGCTTTGATCAACTTATCAAAGCGTATATTCCAACTCTGAGATGCTTGCACCAGTCCGTAGATGGATCGCTGGAGCTTGCACATTTTGTTAGGATCTTTAGGTTTGACAAAACCTTATGGTTGTATCATATACAACTCTTCTTTAATAAATCCATTAAGGAATGCAGTTTTGACATCCATTTGCCAAATTTCATAAAATGTGGCAATTGCTAACATGATTCGGACAGACTTTTAAGCATCGATACGAGTGAGAAAATCTCATTGTATTCAACATCTTGAACTTTGTCAAAAACCTTTTTCGACAAGTCTAGCTTTGTAGATAGTAACACTACTATCAACGTCCGTCTTCCTCTTGAAGATCCATTTATTTTCTATGGCTTGCCGATCATCGGGCTAGTCCACCAAAGTCCACACTTTGTTCTCATACATGGATCCCATCTCAGATTTCATGGCTTCAAGCCATTTTGCGGAATCTGGGCTCATCATCGCTTCCTCATAGTTCGTAGGTTCATCATGATCTAGTAGCATGACTTCCAGAATAGGATTACCGTACCACTCTGGTGCGGATCTTACTCTGGAAGACCTCCGAGGTTTGGTAGCAAATTGATCTGAAGTTTCATGATCATCATCATTAACTTCCTCACTAATTGGTGTAGGAATCACTGGAACTGATTTCTGTTATGCACTACTTTCCAATAAGGGAGAAGGTACAATTACCTCATCAAGTTTTACTTTCCTCCCACTCACTTCTTTCGAGAGAAACTTCTTCTCTAGAAACGATCCATCTTAGCAACGAATAAATTGCCTTCGGATCTGTGATAGAAGGTGTACCCAATAGTTACCTTTGGGTATTCTATGAAGACGCACTTCTCCGATTTGGGTTAGAGCTTATCAGGTTGAAAACCTTTTTCATATAAGCATCGCAACTCCAAGCTTTAAGAAACGACAGCTTAGGTTTACTGCTAAACCATAGTTCATACGGTGTCGTCTCAACGGATTTAGATGGTGCCCTATTTAAAGTGAATGCAACTGTCTCTAATGCATAACCCCAAAATGATAGTGGTAAACTGATAAGAGACATCATAGATCGCACCATATCTAGTAAAGTACGATTACGACGTTCGGACACACCATAACATTGTGGTGTTCCAGGTGGCGTGAGCTGTGAAACTATTTCACATTGTTTTAATTGAAGACCAAACTCGTAACTCAAATATTCGTCTCCGCGATCAGATCGCAGAAACTTTATTTTCTTGTTATGATGATTTTTCCACTTCACTCTAAAATTCTTTGAACCTTTCAACTATTTCAGACTTATGTTTCATCAAGTAGATATACCCATATCTGCTCAAATCATCTTGTGAAGGTCAGAAAATAACGATACTTGCCACGAGCATCAACACTCATTGGATCGCATACATCGGTATGTATTATTTCCAATAAGTCAGTAGCTTGTTCCATTGTTCCGGAGAACAGAGTTTTAGTCATCTTGCCCAAAAGGCACGGTTCGCAAGCATCAAATGATTCATAACCAAGTGATTCCGAAAATCCATCTTTATGGAGTTTCTTCATGCGCTTTACACCGATATGACCCAAACGGCAGTGCCACAAATAAGTTGCACTATCACTATTAACTTTGCATCTTTTGGCTTCAACATTATGAATATGTGTATCACTATCATCAAGATCCAACAAACTATTTTCATTGGGTGTATGACCATTCAAGGTTTTATTCATGTAAACAGAACAACAATTATTCTCTGACTTTAAATGAATAACCGTTTTGCAATAAACATGATCAAATCATATTCATGCTCAACGCAAACGCCAAATAACATTTATTTAGGTTTAACACTAATCCCGAAAGTATAGGGAGTGTGCGATGATGATCATATCAATCTTGGAACCACTTCCAACACACATCATCACTTCACCCTTAACTAGTCTCTGTTTATTCTGTAACTCCTGTTTCGAGTTACTAATCTTAGCAACCTGAACAAGTATCAAATACTCAGGGGCTACTATAAACACTAGTAAGGCACACATCAATAACCTGTATATCAAATATACCCTTGTTCACTTTGCCATCCTTCTTGTCCACCAAATATTCAGGGCATTTCCGCTTCCAGTGACCATTTCCTTTGCAGTGTTAACACTCAGTTTCAGGCTTTGGTCCAGCTTTGGTCTTCTTCACGGGAGTGACAACTTGTTTGCCATTCTACTTGAAGTTTCCCTTTCTTTCCCTTTGCCCTTTTCTTGAAACTAGTGGTTTTGTCAATCATCAACACTTGATGCTCTTTCTTGATTTCTACCTTCGTCGATTTCAACATCACGAAGAGCTCGGGAATCGTTTTCGTCATCCCTTACATACTATAGTTCATCACGAAGTTCTAGTAACTTAGTGATGGTGACTAGAGAATTCTATCAATCACTATCTTATGTGGAAGATTAACTCCCACTTGATTCAAGCGATTGAAGTACCCAGACAATCTGAGCACATGCTCACTAGTTGAGCGATTCTCCTCCATCTTTTAGCTATAGAACTTGTTGGAGACTTCATATCTCTCAACTCGGGTATTTGCTTGAAATATTAACTTCAACTCCTGGAACATCTCATATGGTCCATGACGTTCAAAACGTCTTTGAAGTCCCGATTCTAAGCCGTTAAGCATGGTGCACTAAACTATTAAGTAGTCATCATATTGAGCTACCCAAACGTTCATAACGTCTGCATCTGCTCCTGCAATAGGTCTGTCACCTAGCGGTGCATTAAGTACATAATTCTTCTGTGCAGCAATCAGGACAAACCTCAGATCACGGATCCAATCCGCATCATTGCTACTAACATCTTTCAACACAATTTTCTGTAGGAACATATCAAAATAAACAGATGAAAGCAACAACGCAAGCTATTGATCTACAACATAATTTGCAAAACACTACCAGGACTAAGTTCATGATAAATTTAAGTTCAATTAATATGTTGGAAATATGCCCTAGAGGCAATAATAAAAGTATTATTATATTTCCTTGTTCATGATAAATTGTCTTTTATTCATGCTATAACTGTATTATCCGGAAATCGTAATACACGTGTGAGTACATAGACCACAATATGTCCCTAGTGAGCCTCTAGTTGGCTGGCTCGTTGTGATCAACTGATAGTCATGGTTTCCTGGCTATGGACATTGGAGGTCATTGATAACGGGATCACATCATTAGGAGAATGATGTGATGGACAAGACCCAATCCTAAGCATAGCACAAGATCGTGTAGTTCGTTTGCTAGAGCTTTTTCAATGTCAAGTATCTCTTCCTTAGACCATGAGATCGTGTAACTCCCGGATACCGTAAGAGTGCTTTGGGTGTACCAAACGTCACAACGTAACTAGGTGATTATAAAGGTGCACTACAGGTATCTACAAAAGTTTCTGTTGGGCTGACACGGATCGAGACTGGGATTTGTCACTCCGTATGACGGAGAGGTATCTCTGGGCCCACTCGGTAATGCATCAACATAATGAGCTCAAAGTGACCAAGTGGTTGATCACGGGATCATGCATTACGGCACGAGTAAAGTGACTTGCCGGTAAAGAGACTGAACAAGGTATTGGGATACTGACGATCGAGTCTCGGGCAAGTAACGTACCGATTGACAAAGGGAATTGTATACGGGGTTTGATCGAATCCTCGACATCGTGGTTCATCCGATGACATCATCGAGGAGCATGTGGGAGCCAACATGGGTATCCAGATCCCGCTGTTGGTTATTGACCGGAGAGTCGTCTCGGTCATGTCTGCATGTCTCCCGAACCCGTAGGGTCTACACACTTAAGGTTCGGTGACGCTGGGGTTATTAGGAAGACTTGTATGTGATTACGGAATGTTGTTTGGAGTCCCGGATGAGATCTCGGACATCACGAGGAGTTCCGGAATGGTCCGGACGTGAAGTTTTATATATGGGAAGTTGTCATACGGACACCGGAAGAATTCGGGGTCCTATCGGTATTGTACCGGGGCCACCGGAGGGGTTCCGGGGGTCCACCGGGAGGGGCCACCCCTCCCGGAGGGCCACATGGGCCGCAAGGGGCCGGGAGCCAGCCCCTGGAGGGCTGGGCGCGCCCCCCACCTTGGGCCCATGCGCCTAGGGTTGGGGGGGGGGGAAACCCTAAGGGGGGCGCCCCCCTTGCTTGGGGGGCAAGCCTCCCCTTCCTGGCCGCCTCCCCCCCCCCCCTCTAGATCCCATCTAGAGGGGTCGGCCCCCCTTGCCCCTTCCCCTATAAATAGAGGGGTGAGGGGAGGGCTGCGGGACACAACTCAAGGCGCAGCCCCTCCCCTCCCCAACACCTCTCCTCCTCCGTACGTGCTTGGCGAAGCCCTGTCGGAGTACTGCTCCACCAACTACACCACGCCGTCGTGCTGCCATTGGAGCTGCCTTCCTCAACCTCTCCTTCCTCCTTGCTGGATCAAGACGGAGGAGACGTCATCCGTCCCGTACGTGTGTTGAACGTGGAGGTGCTGTCCGTTCAGCACTTGGTCATCGGTGATCCGAATCACGGCGAGTACGACTCCATCATCACCATCCCCTTGAACACTTCCGCACTCGATCTACAAGTGGTATGTAGATGCAAACTCACTCCCTTGACTCGTTGCTTATATGAACTCATAGATGGATCTTGGTGAAACCGTAGGAAAAATTTTAATTTTCTGCAACGTTCTCCAACAGTGGCATCATGAGCTAGGTCTATGCGTAGTTCTCTATTGCACGAGTAGAACACAATTTTGTTGTGGGCATAGATCTTGTCAACTTGCTTGCCGCTACTAGTCTTATCTTGCTTCAGCGGTATTGTGGGATGAAGTGGCCCGGACCAACCTTACACGTACGCTTACGTGAGACCGGTTCCACCGACTAACATGCACTAGTTGCATAAGGTGGCTGGCGGGTGTCTGTCTCTCCCACTTTAGTTGGAGCGGATTCGATGAAAAGGGTCCTTATGAAGGGTAAATAGAAGTTGACAAAATCACGTTGTGGTTATTCGTAGGAAAGAAAACGTTCTTCTAGAACCCAATTGCAGCCACGTAAAAGATGCAACAACAATTAGAGGACGTCTAACTTGTTTTTGCAGCGATTGTTCATGTGATGTGATATGGCCAGAAGTTGTGATGAATGATGAATGACATATTGTGATGTATGACATCATGTTCTTGTAATAGGAATCACGACTTGCATGTCTATGAGTATGACAACCGGCAGGAGCCATAGGAGTTGTCTTTATTTTTTTGTATGACCTGCGTGTCATTGAAGAACGCCATGTAACTTACTTTACTTTATTGCTAAACGCGTTAGCCATAGAAGTAGAAGTAGTCGTTGGCGTGACAACTTCATGAAGACACGATGATGGAGATCATGATGATGGAGATCATGGTGTCATGCCGGTGACAAGATGATCATGGAGCCCCGAAGATGGAGATCAATGGAGCTATATGATATTGGCCATATCATGTCACTACTATATAATTGCATGTGATGTTTATTATGTTTATGCATCTTGTTTACTTAGAACGACGGTAGTAAATAAGATGATCCCTTACACCAATTTCAAGAAGTGTTCTCCCCTAACTGTGCACCGTTGCTAAAGTTCGTCGCTTCGAAGCACCACGTGATGATCGGGTGTGATAGATCCTTACGTTCACATACAACGGGTGTAAGACAGATTTACACATGCAATACACTTAGGGTTAACTTGACGAGCCTAGCATCTACAGACATGGCCTCGGAACACGGAGACCGAAAGGTCGAACACGAGTCGTATGGAAGATACGATCAACATGAGAATGTTCACCGACGATGACTAGTCCGTCTCACGTGATGATCGGACACGGCCTAGTCGACTCGGATCGTGTATCACTTAGATGACTAGAGGGATGTCAAATCTGAGTGGGAGTTCATTATAATAATTTGATTAGATGAACTTAATTATCATGAACTTAGTCTAAAACCTTTGCAAAATATGTCTTGTAGATCAAATGGCCAACGCTCATGTCAACATGAACTTCAACGCGTTCCTAGAGAAAACCAAGCTGAAAGATGATGGCAGCAACTATACGGATTGGGTCCGGAACCTGAGGATCATCCTCATAGCTGCCAGGAAACAATATGTCCTAGAAGGACTGCTAGGTGACGCTCCCGTCCCAGAGAACCAAGACATTATGAATGCTTGGCAGACTCGTGCTGATGATTACTCCCTCGTTCAGTGCGGCATGCTTTACAGCTTAGAACCGGGGCTCCAAAAGCGTTTTGAGCATCACGGAGCATATGAGATGTTCGAGGAGCTGAAACTAGTTTTCCAAGCTCACGCCCGGGTCGAGAGATATGACGTCTCCGACAAGTTCTATAGTTGTAAGATGGAGGAAAATAGTTCTGTCAGTGAGCACATACTCAAGATGTCTGGGTTGCACAACTGTATGACCCAGCTGAATATTAACCTCCCTGATGAGGCGGTCATTGACAGAATCCTTCAGTCGCTCCCACCAAGCTACAAGAGCTTTGTGATGAACTACAACATGCAGGGGATGGTGAAGACCATTCCTGAAGTGTTCTCAATGCTGAAGTCAGCAGAGGCTGAAATCAAGAAAGAACATCAAGTGTTGATGGTCAATAAGACCACTAAGTTCAAGAAGGGCAAGGGCAACAAGAACTTCAAGAAGGACGGCAAGGATGTTGCCGCGCCCGGTAAGCCAGTTACCGGGAAGAAGTCAAAGAATGGACCCAAGCCTGAGACTGAGTGTTTTTATTGCAAGGGGAAGGGTCACTGGAAGCGGAACTGCCCCAAATACGTAGCGGATAAGAAGGCCGGCAACACCAAAGGTATATTTGATATACATGTAATTGATGTGTTCCTTACCAGTACTCGTAGTAACTCCTGGGTATTTGATACCGGTGCCCTTGCTCATATTTGTAACTCACAGCAGGAGGACGAGGTGATGACGTGCGTCGGGAATGGTTCCAGAGTTGATGTGATCGCCGTCGGCACGCTACCTCTACATTTACCTACGGGATTAGTTTTGAACCTTAATAATTGTTATTTCGTGCCAAGTTTAAGCATGAATATTGTATCTGGATCTCGTTTGATACGAGATGGCTACTCCTTTAAATCCGAGAATAATGGTTGTTCTATTTATATGAGAGATATGTTTTATGTCATGCTCCGATGGTCAATGGTTTATTCTTAATGAGTCGAGCGTAATGTTACACATATTCATAGCGTGAATACCAAAAGATGTAAAGTTGATAACGATAGTCACACATACTTGTCGCACTGCCGCCTTGGTCACATTGGTGTCAAGCGCATGAAGAAGCTCCATGCTGATGGACTTTTGGAGTCTCTAGATTATGAATCATTTGACACATGCGAACCATGCCTCATGGGCAAGATGACCAAGACTCCGTTCTCCGGAACAATGGAGCGAGCAACAAACTTGTTGGAAATCATACATACCGATGTGTGCGGTCCAATGAGCGTTGAAGCTCGTGGAGGATATCGTTATGTTCTCACTCTCACTGATGACTTGAGTAGATATGGGTATGTCTACTTAATGAAACACAAGTCTGAGACCTTTGAAAAGTTCAAGGAATTTCAGAATGAGGTAGAGAATCAACGTGACCGAAAGATAAAATTCCTACGATCAGATCGTGGAGGAGAATACTTAAGTCACGAATTTGGTACACACTTAAGGAAATGTGGAATCGTTCCACAACTCACGCTGCCTGGAACACCTCAGCGTAACGGTGTGTCCGAACGTCTTAATCGCACTCTATTGGATATGGTGCGGTCTATGATGTCTCTTACCGATTTACCGCTATCATTTTGGGGATACGCTCTAGAGACAGCTACATTCACTTTAAATAGGGCACCGTCTAAATCCATTGAGACGACACCGTATGAATTATGGTTTGGGAAGAAACCTAAGCTGTCGTTTCTAAAAGTTTGGGGATGCGATACTTATGTCAAGAAACTTCAACCTGAAAAGCTCGAACCCAAGTCGGAAAAATGCGTCTTCATAGGATACCCTAAGGAAACCGTTGGGTATACCTTCTACTTAAGATCCGAGGGCAAGATCTTTGTTGCCAAGAACGGATGCTTTCTGGAAAAAGAGTTTCTCTCGAAAGAAGTAAGTGGGAGGAAAGTAGAACTCGATGAAGTACTACCTCTTGAACGGGATAGTAGTGCAGCTCAGGAAAATGTTCCTGTGATGCCTACACCTACTGAAGAGGAAAATAATGATGATGATCAAGGTACTTCCGATCAAGTTGCTACTGAACTTCGTAGGTCCACAAGGACACGTTCCGCACCAGAGTGGTACGGCAACCCCGTCCTGGAAATCATGTTGTTAGACAACGGTGAACCTTCGAACTATGAAGAAGCGATGGCGGGCCCAGATTCCAACAAATGGCTTGAAGCCATGAAATCCGAGATAGAATCCATGTATGAAAACAAAGTATGGACTTTGACAGACTTGCCCGATGATCGGCGAGCGATAGAAAACAAATGGATCTTTAAGAAGAAGACGGACGCGGATGGTAATATTACCGTCTATAAAGCTCGACTTGTCGCTAAGGGTTATCGACAAGTTCAAGGGATTGACTACGACGAGACATTCTCTCCCGTAGCGAAGCTGAAGTCCGTCCGAATCATGTTAGCAATTGCCGCATACTATGATTATGAGATATGGCAGATGGACGTCAAAACGGCATTCCTTAACGGGCATCTTAAGGAAGAACTGTATATGATGCAGCCAGAAGGTTTTGTCGATCCTAAGAACGCTAACAAAGTATGCAAGCTCCAGCGATCCATTTATGGGCTGGTGCAAGCATCTCAGAGTTGGAATATTCGCTTTGATGAGATGATCAAAGCGTTTGGGTTTATGCAGACTTATGGAGAAGCCTGCGTTTACAAGAAAGTGAGTGGGAGCTCTGTAGCATTTCTCATATTATATGTAGATGACATACTCTTGATGGGAAATGATATAGAACTTTTGGACAGCATTAAGGCCTACTTGAATAAGTGTTTTTCAATGAAGGACCTTGGAGAAGCTGCTTATATATTAGGCATCAAGATCTATAGAGATAGATCGAGACGCCTCATAGGTCTTTCACAAAGCACATACCTTGATAAGATTTTGAAGAAGTTCAAAATGGATCAGTCCAAGAAGGGGTTCTTGCCTGTATTGCAAGGTGTGAGATTGAGCTCGGCTCAATGCCCGACCACGGCAAAAGATAAAGAAGAGATGAGTGTCATCCCCTATGCCTCAGCCATAGGATCTATTATGTATGCCATGCTGTGTACCAGACCTGATGTAAACCTTGCCGTAAGTTTGGTAGGAAGGTACCAAAGCAATCCCGGCAAGGAACACTAGACAGCGGTCAAGAATATCCTGAAGTACCTGAAAAGGACAAAGGACATGTTTCTCGTTTATGGAGGTGACGAAGAGCTCGTCGTAAAGGGTTACGTCGACGCTAGCTTCGACACAGATCTGGATGACTCTAAGTCACAAACCGGATATGTGTATATGTTGAATGGTGGAGCAGTAAGCTGGTGCAGCTGCAAGCAGAGCGTCGTGGCGGGATCTACATGTGAGGCGGAGTACATGGCAGCCTCGGAGGCAGCGCATGAAGCTATTTGGGTGAAGGAGTTCATCACCGACCTAGGAGTCATACCCAATGCGTCGGGGCCGATCAAACTCTTCTGTGACAACACTGGAGCTATTGCCCTTGCCAAGGAGCCCAGGTTTCACAAGAAGACCAGGCACATCAAGCGTCATTTCAACTCCATCCGTGAAAATGTTCAAGATGGAGACATAGAAATTTGCAAAGTACATACGGATCTGAATGTCGCAGATCCGTTGACTAAACCTCTCTCGCGAGCAAAACATGATCAGCACTAGAACTCTATGGGTGTTCGATTCATCACAATGTAACTAGATTATTGACTCTAGTGCAAGTGGGAGACTGTTGGAAATATGCCCTAGAGGCAATAATAAAAGTATTATTATATTTCCTTGTTCATGATAAATTGTCTTTTATTCATGCTATAATTGTATTATCCGGAAATCGTAATACACGTGTGAATACATAGACACCAATATGTCCCTAGTGAGCCTCTCGTTGACTGGCTCGTTGTGATCAACTGATAGTCATGGTTTCCTGGCTATGGACATTGGATGTCGTTGATAACGGGATCACATCATTAGGAGAATGATGTGATGGACAAGACCCAATCCTAAGCATAGCACAAGATCGTGTAGTTTGTTTGCTAGAGCTTTTTCAATGTCAAGTATCTCTTCATTAGACTATGAGATCGTGTAACTCCAGGATACCATAAGAGTGCTTTGGGTGTACCAAACATCATAACGTAACTGGGTGATTATAAAGGTGCACTACAAGTATCTCCGAAAGTGTCTGTTGGGTTGACACGGATCGAGACTGGGATTTGTCACTCCGTATGACGGAGAGGTATCTCTGGGCCCACTCGGTAATGCATCATCATAATGAGCTCAAAGTGACCAAGTGGTTGATCACGGGATCATGCATTACGACACGAGTAAAGTGACTTGCCGGTAACGAGACTGAACAAGGTATTGGGATACCACGATCGGGTCTCGGGCAAGTAACGTACCGATTGACAAAGGGAATTGTATACGGGGTTTGATCGAATCCTCGACATCGTGGTTCATCCGATGACATCATCGAGGAGCATGTGGGAGCCAACATGGGTATCCAGATCCCGCTGTTGGTTATTGACCGGAGAGTCGTCTCGGTCATGTCTGCATGTCTCTCGAACCCGTAGGGTCTACACACTTAAGGTTCGGTGATGCTAGGGTTATTATGGAGACTTGTATGTGATTACCGAATGTTGTTCGGAGTCCCGAATGAGATCCCGGACGTCACGAGGAGTTCCGGAATGGTCCGGAGGTGAAGTTTTATATATGGGAAGTTTTCATACGGACACCGGAAGAATTCGGGGTCCTATCGGTATTGTACCGGGGCCACCGGAGGGGTTCCGGGGTCCACCGGGAGGGGCCACCCCTCCTGGAGGGCCACATGGGCCGCAAGGGGCAGGGAGCCAGCCCCTGGAGGGCTGGGCGCGCCCCCCACCTTGGGCCCATGCGCCTAGGGTTGGGGGGGAAACCCTAAGGGGGGCGCCCCCCTTGCTTGGGGGGCAAGCCTCCCCTCCCTGGCCGCCGCTCCCCCTCTAGATCCCATCTAGAGGGGTCGGCCCCCCTTGCCCCTTCCCCTATAAATAGAGGGGTGAGGGGAGGGCTGCGGGACACAACTCAAGGCGCAGCCCCTCCCCTCCCCAACACCTCTCCTCCTCCGTACGTGCTTGGCGAAGCCTTGTCGGAGTACTGCTGCACCAACTACACCACGCCGTCGTGCTGCCGTTGGAGCTGCCTTCCACAACCTCTCCTTCCTCCTTGCTGGATCAAGACGGAGGAGACGTTGTCCGTCCCGTACGTGTGTTGAACGCGGAGGTGCTGTCCGTTCAGCACTTGGTCATCGGTGATCCGAATCACGGCGAGTACGACTCCATCATCACCATCCCCTTGAACGCTTCCGCACTCGATCTACAAGTGGTATGTAGATGCAAACTCACTCCCTTGACTCGTTGCTTAGATGAACTCATAGATGGATCTTGGTGAAACCGTAGGAAAAATTTTAATTTTCTGCAACGTTCTCCAACATAATCATATTACTTAAGAACTCCCACTTAGATAGACATCTCTCTAGTCATCTAAGTGATCACGTGATCCAAATCAACTAAACCATGTCCGATCATCACGTGAGATGGAGTAGTTTTCAATGGTGAACATCACTATGTTGATCATATCTACTATATGATTCACGCTCGACCTTTCGGTCTCCGTGTTCCGAGGTCATATCTGTATATGCTAGGCTCGTCAAGTTTAACCCGAGTATTCCGCGTGTGCAACTGTTTTGCACCCGTTGTATTTGAACGTAGAGCCTATCACACCCGATCATCACGTGGTGTCTCAGCATGAAGAACTTTCGCAATGGTGCATACTCAGGGAGAACACTTCTTGATAATTAGTGAGAGATCATCTTATAATGCTACCATCAAACAAAACAGAATAAGATGTATAACAGATAAACTTCATATGCAATCAAAATATGTGACATGATATGGCCATGATCATCTTGCGCCTTTGATCTCCATCTCCAAAGTACTGTCATCATCTTTATCGTTACCGGCACGACACCATGATCTTCATCATCTTGATCTATATCAATGTGTCGTCACATGGTCGTCTCGCCAACTATTGCTCTTGCAACTATTGCTATCGCATAGCGATAAAGTAAAGCAATTATTTGGCACTTGCATCTTATGCAACAAAGAGACAACCATAGGGCTTGCGCCAGTTGCCGATAACTTCGGTTACAAAACATGATCATCTCATACAATAAAATATAGCATCACATCTTGACCATATCACATCACAACATGCCCTGCAAAACCAAGTTAGACCTCCTCTACTTTGTTGTTGAAAATTTTACGTGGCCGCTACGGGCTGAGCAAAAACCGTCCTTACCTACGCATCAAAACCACAACGATAGTTCGTCAAGTTAGTGTTGTTTTAACCTTCGCAAGGACCGGGCGTAGCCCCACTCGGTTCAACTAAAGTTGGAGAAACAGACACCCGCTAGTCACCTGTGTGCAAAGCACGGCGGTAAAACCAGTCTCGCGTAAGCGTATGCGTAATGTTGTTCCGGGCCGCTTCATCCAACAATACCGCTGAACCAAAGTATGACATGCTGGTAAGCAGTATGACTTGTATCGCCCACAACTCACTTGTGTTCTACTCGTGCATATAACATCAACGCATAAAACCTAGGCTCGGATGCCACTGTTGGGGAACGTAGTAATTTCAAAAAAATTCCTACGCACACGCAAGATCATGGTGATGTATAGCAACGAGAGGGGAGAGTATTGTCCACGTACCTTCGTAGACCATTAGCAGAAGCGTTATGACAACGCGGTTGACGTAGTACGTCTTCACGATCCGACCGATCCAAGCACCGAACGTACGGCACCTCCGAGTTCAGCACACGTTCAGCTCGATGACAATCCCCGGACTCCGATCCAGCAAAGTGTCGGGGATGAGTTCCGTCAGCACGACGGCGTGGTGACGATGATGATGCTCTACCGGCACAGGGCTTCGTCTAAACTCCGCGACGATATGACCGAGGTGGAATATGATGGAGGGGGGCACCGCACACGGCTAAGGAACGATCCATAGATCAACTTGTGTGTCATGGGGTGCCCTCCTGCCCCCGTATATAAAGAAGCAAGGGGGAGGGGGCGGCCGGCCAAGGGAGGGCGCGCCAGGGAGGAGTCCTACTCCCACCGGGAGTAGGACTCCCTCCTTTCCTAGTCCAACTAGGAGAGGGGAAGGAAGGGAAGGAGAAGGAGAAGGAAGGAGAGGGAGGAAAAGGAGGAAAGGGGGGCCGGCCCCCTAGTCCAATTCGGTTTGGGCTAGGGGGGCCGCGCGCCCTGCCTCCTCTCTTCCACCACTTGGCCTATGAGGCCCATTGCTTCTTCCTCGTATTCCCGTAACTCCCCGGTACCCCCGAAAATACCCGAATCACTCGGAACCTTTCCGAACTCCGAATATAGTCGTCCAATATATCGATCTTTACATCTCGACCATTTCGAGACTCCTCGTCATGTCCCCGATCTCATCCGGGACTCCGAACTCCTTCGGTACATCAACACTCATAAACTCGTAATAAAACTGTTATCGAAACCTTAAGCGTGCGGACCCTACGGGTTCGAGAACTATGTAGACATGACCTAGAACTATTCTCGGTCAATAACCAATAGCGGAACCTGGATGCTCATATTGGCTCCTACATATTCTACAAAGATCTTTATTGGCCAAACTGCATAACAACATACGTTGTTCCCTTTGTCATCGGTATGTTACTTGCCCGAGATTCGATCGACGGTATCCAATACCTAGTTCAATCTCGTTACCGGCAAGTCTCTTTACTCGTTACGTAATGCATCATTCCGTAACTAACTCATTAATCACATTGCTTGCAAGGCTTATAGTGATGTGCATTATCGAGAGGGCCCAGAGATACCTCTCCGACAATCGGAGTGACAAAACCTAATCTGGAAATACGCCAACCCACCATGTACCTTTGGAGACACCTATAGTACTCCTTTATAATCACCCAGTTATGTTGTGACGTTTGGTAAGACCCAAAGTGTTCCTCCGGTAAATGGGAGTTGCATAATCTCATAGTTACAGGAACATGTATAAGTCATGAAGAAAGCAATAGCAACATACTAAACGATCAAGTGCTAGGCTAACGGAATGGGTCATGTCAATCACATCATTCTCCTAATGATGTGATCCCGTTAATCAAATGACAACTCTTTTGTCCATGGCTAGGAAACATAACCATCTTTCATAAATGAGCTAGTGACTATATGTTTGTCTATGTATTCACACATGTATCATGTTTCCGGTTAATACAATTCTAGCATGAATAATAAACATTTATTATGAAATAAGGAAATAAATAATAACTTTATTATTGCCTCCAGGGCATATTTCCTTCCCCCCCCCCCCCCCCGAGTGGGAGGATTGCTCGCCACCCGGTAGGATTTTATAAACTTAGGCGAGTACTAGACTACAGCTAAGCCCCCGAGTGGGAGGATCGCTCGCCACTCGGTAAGACTTTTCAAACTAAGGCGAGCACCAGGCTGCAGCTAAGCCCCCGAGTGGGAGGGTCGCTCGCCACTCGGTAGGATTTGTCAAACTTAGGCGAGCACCGGGCTGCAGCTAAGCCTCCGAGTGGGAGGATTGCTCGCCACTCGGTAGGATTTTATAAACTTAGGCGAGTACTGGACTGCAGCTAAGCCACCGAGTGTGAGGATTGCTCGCCACTCGGTAGGATTTTTCAAACTTAGGCGAGCACTGGGCTGCAGCTAAGCCCCCGAGTGGGAGGGTCGCTCGCCACTCGGTAGGATTTTTCAAACTTAGGCGAGCATCGGGCTGCAGCTAAGCCCCCGAGTGGGAGGATTACTCGCCACTCGATAGGATTTTTATGACTTAGGTGAGCACTTGGCTGCAACTAAGCCTCCGAATGGGAGGCGGACTCACCACTCGGTAGGATTTTTATCAGTTAGGCGAGCACTAGGCTGCAGCTAAGCCCCCGAGTGGGAGGCGGACTCACCACTCAGTAGGATTTTTATCACTTAGGCGAGCACTGGGTTGCAGCTAAGCCCCCGAGTGGGAGGCGAACTCACCACTCGATAGGATTTTTATCACTTAGGCGAGCACTGGGCTGCAGCTAAGCCCCCGAGTGGGAGGGTCGCTCGCCACTCGGTAGGATTTTTCAAACTTAGGCGAGCATCGGGCTGCAGCTAAGCCCCCGAGTGGGAGGATTTCTCGCCACCCGGTAGGATTTTTATCACTTAGGTGAGCACTGGGCTGCAGCTAAGCCTCCGAGTGGTAGGCAGACTCACCACTCGGTAGGATTTTTATCACTTAGGCGAGCACTGAGCTGCAGCTAAGCCCCCGAGTGGGAGGCGGACTCACCACTCGGTAGGAATTTTATCACTTAGGCGAGCACTGGGCTGTAGCTAAGCCCCCGAGTGGGAGGCGGACTCACCACCCGGTAGGATTTTTATCACTTAGGTGAGCACTGGGCTGCAGCTAAGCCCCCGAGTGGGAGGCGGACACACCACTCGGTAGGATTTTTATCACTTAGTCTCAGGCGAAACAGATTCGCAGCAAAGGTGATACATACAAAAGAAATAAACAACAATCATTCGGAAGAAAGTAAATTATGTCTTTTGATAGCCAAACTAAGAAGTATTTCTTATTACATCTCATCAGTCTAGATATTTAAGAGTAAAAAGGGCGGAGCAAATCCGCATTCCAAGCGTGTGGCTCATCTTTATTATGTTCGATGTTGAAGAGATGGTATGCTCCGTTGTGGAGCACCTTGGTGACGACGAAAGGGCCTTCCCAAGCAGGAGTGAGCTTGTGAGGTCTCTGTTGGTCCACTCGAAGAACCAGATCTCCTTCTTGAAATGCCCGACCCCTCACATTTCTGGCATGAAATCGACCCAAGTCTTGCTGGTAAATGGTCGACCGGATCAAAGCCATCACTCTTTCCTCTTCTAGGAGATCGACTGCATCTTGCCGAGCCTGCTCCACTTCTTCTGAGAAGAGCTTGACTCGAGGTGCATTGTGGAGAAAATCACTAGGGAGCACAGCTTCAGCTCTGTAGACTAAGAAGAATGGAGTCCTCCCAGTCGACCGGTTAGGGGTTATCCTCAATCCCCAAAGTACTGATGGGAGCTCATCGACCCAAGCCCCTACTGCATGTTTCAGGTCACGCATCAACCAAGGTTTCAATCGTTTGAGAATCAATCCATTTGCCCGCTCGGCCTGCCCATTCGACTGAGGATGAGCGACCGAATCATAGTCGACTCTCGTGCCTTGGGAGGCACAAAAGGCTTTGAATTCTCCAGAATTGAAGTTCGAGCCGTTATCCGTGATGATGTTGTGCGGGACGCCATATCTGAATATAAGTTCTCTGATGAAACTCACAGCCATGCTTGCTTCAAGGCTTTTGATGGACTTGGCTTCGATCCATTTGGTGAACTTGTCGACTGCTACCAGCACATGAGTAAATCCACTCCTGCCCGTCCTCAGAGGTCCAACCATGTCCAGTCCCCAGATGGCGAAACTCTAGACGACTGGAATTGTTTTCAGAGCTGACGCAGGTTTATGAGACATGTTAGAGTAAAACTGGCAGCCTTCACACTTGTCCACTATTTCCTTAGCTATCTCGTTGGCTCCCGGCCAGTAATCCGGCCCGGTATGCTTTGGCCACGATGGCCCGAGAGGACGCGTGGTGACCACAAGTTCCCGAGTGAATATCATTGAGGATCACTCGACCTTCCTCTGGCGTGATGTACTTCTGGCAGACTCCAGTTACACTTTCTTTGAACAACTGCCCTTTTATCACAGTAAAGGCCTTAGATCACCGGATGATCTGTCGAGCCTCTTCTTCATCCTCCAGAAGTTCTTACCTAAGAATGTATGCAATGTACGGCACTGTCCAGTCGGGAGTGATGACCAGAACCTCCATGACTAAGTCGACCACGGCTGGGATTTCAACTTCAGTCGGATCTGTGGCACTCTTGGGCTGTGGCGACTCTTCCGTGAAGGGATCCTCCTGAACTGAAGGTGAATGAATATGTTCCAAGAACACATTGCGGGGAATGGCCTCTCTCTTTGAACCTATCTTCGCCAACTCATCTGTAGCTTGATTTTTCAATCGAGGTACATGGTGAAGTTCCAACCCTTCAAACTTCTTTTCCAGCTTCCTAACAGCATTACAACCCATATAAAAGTGCTTCAGATTCTGCTTTGTTATTGGAGGAATCAAAATGAATCTGGAGAACATAGTTAAGCTTGTCTCCACGGGGGGACACCAATACTACTTCAGCACCTGATCCGTTTAGCATCTTGGAGCCATTGAAGAACATAGTCCAATGTTTCGAGTAAACTTGAGTCGGTAGTTGCTGCTCAATCCACTCGGCAAGGAAAACCACAATTGCTTGGGACTTGATAGCTTTCTTTGCCTCAAACTTGATGTCCAGTGGAAGGAGTTCAATCGCCCATTTTGCTACTCGACCAGTTGCATCTCTGTTATTCAGAATCTCAGACAACGTTGCATCGCTGACGACTGTAATAGAGTGATCAGGGAATTAATGTGCAACCTTCTTCATGGTCATGTAAATTCCATAGACAAGCTTCTGATAATGAGGATATCGTTGCTTGGATGGAGTCAAAACTTCAGAGAGATAATAAACTGGGCATTGAACCTTGTAAGCTTTTCCTTCCTCTTCTCGCTTGACCGTGAGTACTGTACTGACCACTTGTCTAGTGGCCGCAATGTAAAGTAGTAAAGGATCTTTGCTGATTGGCGCAACGAGCACTGGCTGGGTAGAAAGCAGGGCTTTGAGCTCTGCCAACGCTGCATCAACTTCTTCAGACCACTCGAACTTATCAGATTTCTTCATCAGTCTGTAAAGAGGCAAGACCTTTTCACCGAGACGAGAAATGAATCGACTCAAGGCGGCCAAACAATCAGTCAGCTTCTGAACATCATGCACTCGCACGGGGCGTTTCATTCGGAGGATGGTATCAACTTTTTCTGGATTGGCGTCGATCCCTCGTTCGGAAACGAGAAAACCGAGCAACTTTCCTCCTGGAACTCTGAATGTGCACTTTGACGGATTAAGCTTGATATTGTACCTTCTTAGGTTGGCAAAGGTTTCTGCGAGGTCAGCCAATAGGTCAGAACCTTTGTGAGACTTGACCACGATGTCATCCATGTAGGCCTCCACATTCCGACTGATTTGGGTGAGCAGGCACTTCTGGATCATTCTCATGAACGTGGCTCTGACATTTTTAAGGCCGAATGGCATGGTGACATAGCAAAAGCACCCGAATGGGGTGATGAAGGCTGTTTTTATTTCTCGGGGCCATACAGTCGGATCTGATGATACCCGGAATACGCATCTAGAAAAGACAAGCGCTCACACCCCGCAGTAGAGTCAACAATCTGATCGATGCGGGGGATAGGGAATCAATGCACATACAAAGTGAATCGTCCTTCTTGGGAACCATGACGACATTAGTAAGCCACTCGGAGTGGTAGATTTCATCGACAAACTCTACTGCCAACAGCCGAGCCACTTCTTCGCTGATCGCTTTTCTCTTCTGCACGGCGGACCACCGAAGGTGCTCTTTGACGGGTTTTTCCTTGGGGTCGACACGCAAATAGTGCTCAGCCAGTTCTCTGGGTACACCTGGCATGTCAGAGGGTTTCCATGCGAAGATGTCCCAGTTCTCACGGAGGAACTAGATGAGCGCTTCTTCCTATTTGCTGTCGAGTGTTGTTGATATATGAGTCGGCGCAACATTGGGATCAGTCGGGTGAATATAAATCGGCTTCGTTTCACCAGTCGACTAGATGCAGAGTCTATAGCAGGCTCCTTGGCTCAGAGCAGATCACTCGGATCTGCACTCTTTTGATACTCTTGGAATTCAACCGCCACCATCTATGCATTGGCGATTTTGGAACCTTTCTGGAAACATTCTTCTGCTTTCTGCCGATTGCCAGTGACCGTGATCACACCTTTGGGGCCTGGCATCTTCTGCTTGAGGTACACATAACACGGCCGAGCCATGAAACATGTATATGCCAGCCTCCCAAGGATGGGATGATAGGCACTCTGGAAATCCATGACTTCAAATGTCAACTTCTCTTTATGGTAATGCTTGGAATCACCAAAAACCACGTCGAGAGTGATCCGGCCGAGTGATTCGGCTTTCTTTCCGGGGATAACACCGTGAAAGCTCATATTGCTCTCGCTAAGCTTCGACATCGGGATGCCCATTCCCTTCAAGGTTTCAGCATACAGGATATTCAGACCGCTGCCACCATCCATCAGCACTTTAGTCACTCAAGTGCCATCGACCACTGGGTCGAGCACCAGCGCTTGCCTCCCGGGGGTGGCTACACGAGGAGGATGATCTTACTGGTCGAATGTGATGGTAGTCTGGGACCATTTCAGGTACATGGTCGTCGTCGCCGGAGCAACCATATTCACCTCTCTGTTGATAACCTTCAACTGACTCTTGCTCTCAACATCAGCAAAAATCATGAGAGTGGAATTGACCTTGGGATAGCCACCATCCTCCTCTTCTTCTTCATCTCTGTCCGACTCTTTCTCCTTCTCATTGGGCTGTTTCTCTCAGAACTGTTGGATTAGGAGCCGACATTGTCGAGTGGTATGCTTTGGGTAAATCAGATTACCTTCTTCATCTTTCTTCGTGTGGATATGACATGGCAAATCCAGCACGTCATTTCCTGCTTGATCTTTTACCTTCTTAGGGGGCCAGGGCCCCTTAGATTTTCCCTTAAACTTTCCTTGAGCCACTGCTGCAATCTCACCAGGTGCTGCTGGCTCGGCCTTACGCTTCTATTTCCGACTGGAACCACCTCCACCGGCTTCTTGACCGACTGGTTTACTCTTCCCGCTACGGAGTCGATCCTCTTCTTCCCCGTTAGCGTACCGGGTGGCTATCTCCATCATCCAGGTCAGAGTCATATCCCCAGTCCGACCGAATTTCAGGACCAACTCTCGGTACTTGACGCCTTCCTTGAAAGCGCACACCGCCTGATGCTCTGATACATTCTCAATGGTGTGATGCAAAGTGGTCCACCTCTGAATGAATTCCCTCAAAGTCTCATTCGGCTTCTGTACACAATGCTGCAACTCGGACAGCCCTGCTGGCCGCTTGCACGTGCCCTCAAAGGTTCTTACGAACACCCGAGATAGCTCTTCCCAACTATGTATACTGCTTGGAGCCAACTGAGTCAACCACGCTCGGGCCGACCCTTCCAACATAAGAGGGAGATGTTTCATTGCTATCTCATCATTCCCGCCTCCAATTTGCACAGCCACTCGGTAATCTTCAAGCCAGGTTTCAGGCTTGGATTCTCCAGTGAACTTACTGACTCCTGTTGCCAATCTGAAATTGGGAGGAATCACTGCTGCCCTGATGGCCCTACTGAAGCACTCTGGGCCTGAAACATGTGACCTGCTGCCACTCGGACGATCTCTGCCGAGGTCTTCTCTATGCTCTCTATTCTGGTCGACCAGGACTTGGACGAGAATGGATCTCGCATCGAAGCCCGGCTCTCTTGGGTTGACTGGAGCTCTACGCTTGTCCCTGTGACGACGCCTGTCATCGTTCTGGTGAGGCACGTACGGTGCACTCCTTGGAGGAGGCGTTGGCACTCGACGACGATTGTCGTGGTCGAACAGATGATCATACTGCCCATAGTCTTCACGCCGCGGGGCCGATCTTGGGCTATGGGCCGACTGAACTGTATCCGCTACCACGAATCTGCTGTGTATCCTATTCTGTGACTGAGATACTACAGAATTCTGCTCTCCTGCTGCTCGGAGCAAGGCCCGAATCTTCTCCAACCCCCGGCCAGCCTCTGACTGGGAAGGTTGAATCAACTCTGCAATTCGGGCCGCAGCTTTGAGGTTCTGAATCGGAGTACGGTATACCTTAGGTGGAGGCGGGAAAAGCTGTCGTCGACTGGACTCAGGGACCCCTTCCCGAGCTCGTTCGTCGAGAGTGCTCTGCAAGTCCTCCAGTCGAGTGCGCTCAGCCAAGCTAGACAAGCGCGCCTCCTCCAAGGCCCGAGCCTCGGGAGTTTCTCCAATGATGGGTGTGTGGAGTGCGTCCATGTTGCGACGACGAAGTTCCTCCCTCTGCTACAAAGAGAGAGGTTCGGGATGACACTCCTCATGGACCCGTGACGGATCGCCGTCAGCATCTTCGTCGTCCTCGCGGCGAAAGCCAGGGGGGGCACGCGGACCATCAACCATCAGGACTTCAGCCGCGAGATAGCTGCTATCGCACTCGGATGCACTCTCCGCGGAGCCAGTCGACAGATCGAACAGGCTGTGGAGAGTTTCGTCGGGCTCGATTGCCGCGACTTGATGGGTTGCCGAACGCCGGGCCACCACATGCTTCACCCACCGCTGAAGCCGCGATCGACCGGTTCGCTTGCGGCGGCGAAAAGCGGGGAGAGAAGATGCTATCGGAGCCGAGCGATACTGGGTCGACGGCTGCCGAAGAAGGACGCCACGAACGCATGCGCGAAAGTGCATCGCCCCTTGGACGGGGAGCGCCTCAACGTCGAGCAGAGCTTCCTGAAGCCACGCCGAGTCATCGGCGACGAAAACGAGCGCACCGAGACGGATCTCGCGGCCCTCAACCAACTCGCCACCAGAAACCATGATGATGATCGGAAAAACTTGCAACTTCACCAATAAGTCGCTAAGACACCTGCCCCAAGGTGGGCGCCAACTGTCGTGGTTCTAAGTCTAGTAGTAGAAAGGGGGGTAGGTATGGAGAGGCAAGATCTCAGCTATGGCGAAGGTGTACACACGAGGTTTACGAGTTCAGGCCCTTCACGGTGGAAGTAACAACCCTACGTCTCAGTGCCCGGAGGCGGTCGATTGGATTATGTGTGTGATATTACAGGGGGTGCGAACCCTTGTGCCAGCGGAGGAGGGTGGCTTATATAGAGTTCGCTAGGACCTCTCCCGCCCTCCATTACAAGGGAGTAAAGGTACATAAAGTGCTGGCGTTACTGGTAACGCCAGCCTTAAGAGCTATTAATGGCCTTAAAGACTACGGAGTGAATGCGCGTCTGTTGTACGCTGAGTGACTCCTGGTCTTCGGGAGGTTGAGTGATTCTCTTGTTAGTCGAGTGACGGTAGGTAGGGAGACTCCCGAGTGACATGATGTCGAGTGGATTGCACTCGACACCTTTGACTGGGGGTCTCATGGAGTCTCTTGACCTTCGTGCCTTCTTGGGTAGTGACCTTGGGTAGTGACCTTGGGTAGGATGTATAGGTCAGGTCTATGACGTGCCAAATTTTAACCATAGATTAAACTAACAAAATATTCACGCGTGTCACTAAACATAATATTTTTGAGAACTATGTTCAAATACGAATCCAATGAGATAATTTTTCTTCACATGCATTAACATTTTGTTAGTTAAATCTTTAGTCAAAATTTGGCACAAACTACAAAGGGGACCTATAAACCAGGACAGAGGTAGTAGATGACTGGGTGCATCCCAAAGTCTTGGAATGCTCTAGAGCATAGTGGGGAGTAACTTAGACTAGTAACATGCATATGTTACTAGTCTATGTTACTACCTCTATAGTGCATAGTATCATAGACTAGTATCATAGGTGGTCTCATTTATTGCCATTCATGACACATAGTAGCATCACATTTATTATGTTACGGTATCTACTTATGTTACTATAATCATCTCTCTCTTCTTTAATTGCCTGCAACATAAGCATGTTTGCGAGTCTCAAGTACATGATACTACTTATTTTACCCCCACTATGGCCAGCCTAATACTACAGCAGGCAGCTGGCTATATCTTGGTGCCATGTCACATGTATAATATTCTGCTAGTAAGATGTAGTACTACTCTATTAATGTATGATTCATTATGCACTCTCATATAGTTTTTTGGTGCTCATGATGCAACTGACTCTTATTCTAACTTCACTCTCTTCCAACTTAACAAAAATATATTATTAAACTCTTATAGCTTCCATACATCAATTTATTGTAGTACTTGGTCTAAGAGGCTAAGAACAAATCAGTTACTGAAACTCTCAAATGTCTATTCAATCATGGAAAGATGTGCGACCAAGTATAGTTGCACATTGTTACAATGGTGTACACGCAATCTCCTCCTCCATCGCTTGTGTCGCGACTTAACCGTTTGTCCTTATTTTTGGTGCTTGTGAAAGAACAAATTGTGATTAGTTCTAAGTCACTAACACACGCGTCAAAAGTAAATCACCGTACCTGATTCCCTTGGATCCTCGGAGACAAGACGTGGGTTTGTCCTCGCGTCTTACCTGACCAAATATATAATCGCCAGCCAAGATGTCACCTGAACTGTTCAAATTTGTCTCTCCTCGCGCACACCTAATCGACAGTTCCTTCTGTTGTGCCGCTTCCGACTTCTCCATCCTTGATGACTATGTCACTATGTGTAACGCTTCTATCAGTCCTACACTAGTATATATATATATATATATATATATATATATATATATATATATATATATATATATATATATATATATATCCGTGATAACGTTTGTGGAGAGCGTCTCGATGCAACTAATCGTCTGATAGACTAGCTTATCCACAACCGACTCCTGCAACACCATATTTATCATGGGTAACATTGTTGGTGCCACTAATTGCCGCCGCCACCAAGTCTGCCGCTCCCGTAATCGTACTGCCAGCTAACACGTATGCGATTCTTACCATCATGCTGGTACTACTTTTTCAATTACTTCATATGCAACTGAACTGAATGAGCCAAATGTCCATAATGGTCTTCCGATCTTTCTCACATAATAATATTACATGTAGAGCATCAGCAAAATACTGTGAATAATTTAAAACTATCAGAATTGGGTCTTAGTCTTACAAAAGTGTAACAATCTTTATGTGTTGGCCGGGAACCGAGAGTGTATAGGCAAGAGATGGTACAAGCGACAATATTCGACCGTCGTCACATAGAACCTGCAAAAACACTTTGAAGGAAAAGATAACAACCAATAGCGCTTAGCTCCCCATCAATCGCTTCAGAAAATAGGGCTTGATCTCCTACAAGTGCACATGGTTAGTAGTAGCTTTAAAATAAGAGTATTGATCCCGCAAGGAACTTAGGTGTTGGTCGATTGTCTCTTGTAGAGTGTTGTCTTTTATCCCGCGAGAAGTGCTTCGAACCAAAAGAATTTGTGGAGAGATTGCAATATCGTAATTGAAAAGGTGTGGATAATAAAGAGATGAATGGCAAAACAAACGAGAGAAACTACATAAATTTAATAAGGGCAAGGTATTCTCGAGGCATCCGAAATCCTACCTTTTGGCCCCTGCGTCGCTCCCGCATCAAGCGACTTGGGCAGGCCGCTACATTAGCCACCGCCGAGCCCCGATCTACTCCCTCCGCTCCTCCTATTGCCGCCGCGTGACGCTACCAGGCTAAGCCCTTGGGCAGATGGCGGTGGTGGGGGTCTCTCCTTCTCTCCAACGGCTTGGGATGGAGCGGGGGCCCCGGCGTGTGGAGACGCGGCGGGTTGTGTCCTGCGGCACGTCAGCGGGCCCTGCCTCATGGCGATGGCGGGTGGCTCAACAACCGGTCAGATCTCGGATTGGCGGAGATCATGGAGTACCTAGTGGGTGGATAGGGGTGTACGCGTGGTCTGGCCTCCGGACTGATCTGATCTAGCCGGTGCTTCCTGCTCATGCGCGACAGCGGTGTTCGACGGCGGTCCCGTGCACACGAGACTGGATGGAGGTTTCTCTAGTGGATCCAGGTGAAAACCCTACTCTTGGCTCATTGCTAAGGTCAGGGATGGTGGCGTTTTATGCGTTGCCCCCTTCTTGAAGGCATCCTCGTGAAGAAGGTCTACACCCATATCCGCCACCTCCGGGAGAAACCCTAGATCAGTCGATCGGATGACGGGGGCGCTCTTGTGCCATATCCCTCTTGGGGGCGTCATTCTTGGAGTTATGCATAGGCTTTGAGGGACAAGTGGACGGCATCTGCGGTGGAGCGGAGTTCCATGTGACACATTGACGACGTGAAGTCTCGGCGGCGTGGCGCGGCAGGGCCTTGGCGATGGATGTGTGACGATGGATACACATAGGGAGGGGTGTTGTCTGGTGCTGTGGTGGCGTCGACAGCAGACCTGGCATGGTTGATGCGTCAGTATCTGCTCTGACCTATGAGAGTGGATCGGACCGGTTTGTGCCCCAGACCTGGTATGTGGCATGGTTGGGGCTTCCGACTTTAGATGTTAGGCTTAGGTGCGAAGTCCTAGTATTTGGCTCATACTTTCCGCACTCTCTTATCAATGGATAGGATTAGTGACATATGTTGCCAAGATGGCGGCTTCAGACATATTGATGTATTACTCTGTAAGGTCTTTGTGAATAATTAATAAAGTGGTTGCATGCATCTCCCAGATGCAGAGGCCGAGGTTATCCTACTTTTGAAAAAAAATATCTCGAGGTGTCCGGGTTCCTCTCAATCCAAATGTAATAGTAAATGTGTGACTATATGATGATTTTTGTATTGGTGTAGATGGGTGGAATCGTCATAAGATACATATTAATGCCTTAGCCACCTATCATTCACACCAATACCGCCTCGTCTAACATTCCGGGTTTTTTTTCGTGTTCACTTGGAATTATGTGTTGTGCAGTCAACATTCACAAAACATTAAGATGGCTATCATCACATTCATACAACTTCAACCAAATGATTCACTACATTTCAATCGTTGTTTATTATCGGGTTTCCTCATAACCTTAAGAACAAAGAGCATCTCCAACTATACTTGCCTACTTTTACCCTCTATATGTCTGCGGACACGTTCAAATGTCTCATCAGACAACAGATGGCCAACCCTATATGTCCCTTCTACCCCCCTCCCCCCCATTTTGAATCCTCAAAAATCCTTGCAATACATGCACTTAGATAATTTATGCCAAGTTCACAAATAAATAATTCAGATTACAACATAAAATTATTCAGAGTGCATATTTCAAACATAAATTCACTGATTTCTAGTGTGGTTCCACATATGCTCCACAAGATCATTGAGTAGTTGTACATGTGCTTGTTGATCTCGAAATTCTTGATTCATCTCAAGGAACTTCAAAACATGTTCTACGTCTTGCTCTGGAAAGCGGTCATGTCTTCCGGGATTTTAAAAAATCATCCATGTGGGTTGTCCCTTCTCCCTCATCCTCCACAATCATGTTGTGCAAAATTACACAACTCATCACCTCCCACAATGTCTCTGAATCCCACATGATTGCAGCTCCTTGAACTATACCCCACTAAGCTTGGAGCACTACAAATGACCTCTCAACATCCTTCCTAGCAGATTCTTGCATAGTTTGCAAAGTGACATCATTTTGGACCTTCGGCATTTGATATAGTCTTCACAAATGCTGCCCACTAAGGATATATGTCATTGGCAATGTAGTATCACATGTTGTAGTCATGCCTATTGGAAGTGTAGTTGCACGCCGGAGCATCCTCAACAAAAGTCTCTTGAACAACGTAGAGTGCAGAAACACATTGATGTCACTGTGGTAACCCAGCATGCCAAATCCACAATTCCTTTGTTGCCACTACTTCAAGTGATTATGGCCTACTTTTTGTAATCCTAGTATTTGCCACGCAAACCTTTTGGGCAGTTTTCCATTGCCAGTGTATGCAATCTCCTGAATGAGGCATACCTGGAAAACCTCTTTCTGCTTTGATGGCTATTAACTTTGTGGTCTCCTCGATAGTTGGTTCCCTCAGATACTCCGGTACGAACACCTTAATCACAGCGTATATAAATTTCACCATAGCCTCAATTCATGTTCGCTCCTCCATCTCGACGTACTTAGCAACGACATCCACAACTTTACCATAGGCAAGCATCCTCAGAGCAGCCATGCATTTCTTCATACGTGAGAATAAAAGTTGTCTGCAACAATATTTCCTCAACATGAAGTAGGGATCAAACTTCTTCACACCATCCCCTATGCACTAGAACAAACTAGAGCTCATCCGGAAGCGACACTGAAAAACCTCCTCAAGGAATACCGGCTCCAGGTTGAAGTAGTCGCACTAGAGATCCCTTGCTCACTTGATCCTATCACGGGGAACAACAGTCATGCCCTTTATCGAACCCTTGAAGTTGAGAACAAGATCCTCTTTCTTCTCCATTTCCTCATGGATGATCATCATCACCATCATGTCCGCATCTTTGTCGTCATTGATCTCACAATCACCCTCATCATCAATGAACTCGTTGTACATGAACTCATCAAAATCTGAGTAATCAAAGTCATCATATGACAAATCCATGCCTACAAATGAGCAAAAAAATATCTTCGGCAATTTTTCCAACATATGACGGTCGAGGTATATGTTCGGTGGAGTAACAATACATATATCGATGGAATTCCGACGATAAACTACAAACCCTTTGATGTTGTTTGTAATGGAATCAGAGCCACAAACTCAAAGGATCAACCATCGACACGTATGGTTCATTCTCGTCGCAAACCTCGGAGTCTCTATCATCCGACTCATCATCCTACTTCAACCTATCATTGCTGCCTCTCAGTGCCTCAATCACCATCAACATGGGCATGAACAACTACCCCCGTGGAGGGCTCAATTCCTCGCCACTCTGCACAACCATGACTTAATCAAGGTCATTGAATCTTTGCTCCTAGCACCATTGAAGATTGCGAAGTCTGGCAATGGTAGCGGCAATGTCTGGGTACTGAATCTGGTGTACACTAGCTTGTTCCATTAGGACCAACACCAGATATAGCTTCATTGTGACGATCTTGAACAGAACCTAATCAATGTCCACAATGACATGACATGTCCAAATAATTGGTGATATGGAGTGACAAGTACATTGGAAATGTGAAACTCTGACTTTAGTGGCCAACAAGGTCATATTGAGGACTGACGTGGAAACAGAGAGGTGGCTATCTCTGGAGGAGCACCCCTTGCGCAAGGTGCTCAAGTGAAAACCTTAGGACTGGATTCGCTAGAGAAGACAATCATGAGCCAAAGATTGTGTCTCCTATGGATTGAAGATGATAGGTGTGCAAGAGATATTTGGACATGCATGTGAGTCATGGTGGGATGACAATTTATGGCCTTGCTATGGGTGGAGGTTGGTTGACTTTGGACTGTGAACATAAAGAAGAGATCATGGATTCCTTTTTCAAGAATCTTTTGGAATTGGCTCTGGAGAGACTTTTTACTCTCTACCTATACAGCATTCCTGTGCCCTCCTCAACGTACAAAACCGCTAGCTAAACTTCCTATAAGAGGAGGTGTGATAGGTGGTCATGTCTGAGGAGCTGTACAGTACCTAACGGGTACACATGTCGCTTCTATGTGGCATACAAGCCAATAATAAAACTTGAGCTCATGGAGGCATTCAAAGCCATTTTCCGAATGGACTTCAGAGGTTTTGATGCCATTAATTTGGAGGTCATCTCCCTCCTCTTGTAGAAGCTAGATGCGATTGAGGTCTAGTATATATTTTTGGTTATCCTTATCCATAGTTTTCCATAGATCATTGCCAAAGCTTTAGCGACGAGATTGACCATGTACCTTCCGAGAAGAGTGGATACTAACCTAAGCGTGTTCATAAAAGGTCATTGTTTGCATGACAACTTCATGTTGGTGCAACAAACTATGAGGAAGCCTCATGGGAGGTGGTCATGCTTAAGCTTGACATCATGAAATCTTTTGATACCCAGACCAGGCATTTCCTTTGGATATGCTAGAGAATGTGGGCTTCAGCCCTAGGTGGAGATGTTGGATCGATGTCCATGGCAACCACCCAAGTGTTGAATGTGATAGCTGGTTTACAATTTGCTTACTGGTGTGCACTAAGGCAATGGGACCCTCTGTCCTTGATGCTCTTATCATAGTGATGGGCATGATACAATTCATGCTTTGTAGCTCTTCTCGCCGAATCGAGCGGACAACCTTCTTCTATAGTCCTTCCGCTACTTTATTTTGACTATATACTGCAAGGCAAAAGCCTCACAGCCCTCTTTATTTATAACAAAGAATAAAACAGTCCTTTACAAACTAAATGAAAAGAAGAAAATACTTACACAAAAACATGAAAGCAATTAGACTATACAAATAACTAGTGCAGATTAGCCAGCCAACCCAAGTAGCTATCCTTAACTTTACATTTGATCCTATGAGTTAACAGAGTCATGTCATGGATGAAGTTGTGTCTCCAAGTACTGAAGAGAGGCTTCTCATTTTTGAAAACCATCCCACTTCTGATTATCCAGATGTTCCAAGCAGCAGTGAAAACCACCTCACTGAAGAAAGACTTGCCAAAATTAGTCCTGGCCTGCAAAGCCATTTGATATGTTGTCATGCCAGGCACAGGGTCCCATGCCAAATAATTCCAAACCCTTTGACTAAAGTTGCAGGAGAAAAACAGGTGACCAACATCTTCATGAATGAGGTGAGGACAGAGAACACATGTATGATCATCCACATGCCAATGCCTACGCTGGAGCATATCTCTGGTGTTTAATGTATCCCTCAGCAAAAGCCAACCAAACATCTTGATCTTTAGAGTACGTGAGCTTTTCCATATCAATGGAAATATAGGATCAACCACAATATTATCATGCACCTGAGTGTAATATGATTTGGGCCTAAAAGATCCCTTATTGAAAGGCCATCTCCATTGATCATTCATTGCAGAGATCTCATAGTTAGCCAGAATCTACTGCAAAGAGTGCAGCTCCTGAAAAGCCTGTGTAGATAGATGCAATTGAAAATTCTCCAACAAGTCATGTTCCAATACCTGTGCCACAGAAAGCTGCCCACCAAGAACATAGGAAAATAATCTTGGAAAGCTCTGACTAATGGATGAACCATTGAGTTCCAATATCCAAATATCATTCCAGAATATTATGGACCTCCCATTTCCAAGAGTGGACCTAGCAAACTTGCAATATTTGGAAAATAATTTGAACACATACCTCCACCATAAGGAACCACAAAGGGTAGTTGCATGAGGCACAGATTCATGATAATGTGAGTCCCAGATCAGACCAACCCAAGGAACATCATGATGATTATAAAACTTATGCAGAAATTTCATGAGAAGGGCTTCATTCCGAACTCTCAGGTTAAGAACTCCTAAACCATCTTTGTTTTTTGGGAGACAAACAAGATTCCAAGAAGAAAAAGATTGCATGGGTGTGTCCGAGTTTCCCCTCCAAAGACACTGCCTCTGTATGCGCTCAATCTGCTTTAAGATGCCAGGTGGAATATCCAAAGTGCAGAGAAAATATATTGGCATGGATGTAAAGACAGACTGTAACAATTGCAACCTGCTACCTTGGTTGAGGAAACATGAAGTAGCAGATAGTCTCCTCTAAATTATGTGCACAAGGGGCATGAGGTCTTGTACAGAGGGCCTAGTGGTGCCCATAGGCAAACCAAGATAAGTGAAAGGCATTGTTCCCAGCTTGCAGCCCAAGATAGTGGATAATCTGTTGGCTTCCTCAGGAGAAACATCAAAGGTATCATCATGGACTTTGGAAAATTTACAAACAATCCAATGGATGCAGCATAAATGTCCAACATATCCTTCAAAGCAAGCAGTTGTTGATCCTCAGCAGGAAGAACAATCAATATGTCATCAGCATACTAGACTATAGGGTAATCCTGACAGCTTTTGGGTATTGGCAAAGTTAAGATGCCTTTAGCACACATGTCATTAACCACAGACTGAAGCAAATCAGCAGCTACAACAAAAAGCAGAGGAGACATTGGGTCCCCTTGTTTGACACCTCTCTTACACCTGAAATGATGACAAGACACACCATTTAGTAAAACAGAGGATGAACTAGAGGATAGAATGTTCTTGATCCAAGAAATCCACATCTCATTAAAGCCTTTGTATCTGAGGATTCTAATGACTGCCTCATGCTCAATGGTGTCAAATGCCTTTGTGAAATCCAACTTGAACAGTACAATTGGCCTCTTAGAAGCTTGACATTGGTGAATATATTCAAAGCACCATCCCAAGCAATCTTGTATAGATCTAGACTTCAAAAATCCATACTGGTTTTTGTGAATGCAGGACAAAATCACTTTTTGCAACCTATTTTCCAGGAGCTTAGTTAAAAACTTCAGACAGGTATTGGTAAGTGAGATTGGCCTATAGTCATTTAGAGTCTTAGGACTTATTTTCTTAGGGATCAAAGTTATCAAAGAGCTATTAATGCACTCAAGATCCAATTTTCCTTCAGAAAACTCTTGCACCAGCAGCATAAAATCATCCTTGATTATCTCCCCACATTTTTTTAAAAACAAGCCAGTAAAACCATCTGGCCCAAGGGCTCTGTCTAGTGGCATCTGCTTAATCACGAAGTTAATTTCCTGAGCAGAAAAAGATTTGGTCAGATCATCTAACCCCTCAACCTTATTGATTATAGCACCCAGATCAAAACCCATCTGAATATCATTAGAGCAGCCCATTCTTTGCTTGAAATCTTTCAAAAACATAGCTGCCATGGTAGAATGGTCAGAAACCACTTCATCATCCACTGTGATGCTTGAAATAGTGTTGGACCTAAAACGTTCAGTTGCCATTGCATGAAAGAATTTAGTATTCTCTTCCCCCACCTTTATAAACCTAATAGTGCATCTTTGCTTCCAATATATGAACTGCAGTCTAAGCACTTGTTCCAAATGAACCTTCACAATTCTTCTAAAGTTGGATCCTAGAAAAGAAAAGACCTTTGTTCCTCAAGAGAATCAAGACAAAAAATAACCTTATTGCAATCAGCAATTAAGGCTTTAACCTTTGAAAGATTAGTATGCCACATCTTGAGTGTGCGTCTGTGGTTTTTGAATTTAGCTGTGACAACAACAACAAAGGACTTTTTGTGTACTGGCTTGGACCAAGAATCTTTGACACAGTCAAGGAAGCCAGGAAAATTGACCCATTAATTTTCAAAATGAAATATCTTTGCTTTTGGAATCGTTGTTTTGATAGAAACCACACAAGGTGTATGATCAGATGCAGTCCTGGCAAGGGGAAACACCATTGTATTAGGATAACTACAAGTTCAATTGACTGTTGTAAAAAACCAATCAATTTGCTCCAAGAGAGGAACATCTTGCATATTGGACCATGTAAACCTCCTCCCTTTTAAGGGTAGTTCAATTAGCCCCAAGTGACCAATAACTTCATTAAAAAGAAGCATGTCATTAACATTTCCTCATGGTTTGTTTCGGTTTGCCATAGAACGCAAGAAGTTAAAGTCACCCAACAAGAGCCAGTTATCATCAATAGGAATAGTCAGATTATGTAGACAGTTAATAAACTCTTCTCTTGCAGGGTTTTGACATGGTCCATAAACAGCTACCAGCGTCCAGACATCAGAATTATGCTTAGATTGAAATTCCATAGTGATACCATAACTTAATGAAGCAATAAGTTTGCCACTAAAGAGCGCGGAGTTTCCACAGCACACTCATACCACCAGAAGCACCGATAGAAGGAACATAAACAAAATGATCAAAACACCGTGGGCAAAATTTGCGGATAAATCGCTGATCCATCACTTCACACTTAGTCTCTTGCAGACAAATAACTGAACACCCACTTTCATCAATTTTCTAACAAACAATGTTGTCGATATTCAGAGTTCAAACCACGCACATTCTAGCATAAAACCTTCCAATCCCTAAAGTTGTTCTGATTCATTACAGACCAAAGCAAAAGAGCAGCAAAAGACCACCACATAATGGCAGTACAAGTCCAACCACACATCATAATTAAAGTACTGATAGGAAAGCAAATAAAACCCTAGATAAATGGTTTTAGCACTGGTTAACCATAAACCCATTAAGAAAAAAGCTCTAAATATCATCGGATGATGGCGCAGATGACGATGACGCAGAACCAGCATTAAGTTGGTCAACAGAGAGCTTCCGTGGAGCAATTCCAAGATGACCTCCAATGTGCTGTAAAACTCTGATTGGAGTAGGGGGAGGGACCACTTCATGCGTTTTCTCAGGCTCTTGCACATGTGAATTATGCTGCATTTTACGCTTCTTGACAGGCTTGGCAGTTGGCTTCTTCATGGAAGCTGGTTTGGGTGAACTGTGCTTGAAACCATCCATGAGTGCCTAAAAGGACGTGTTATTCCAAAAAATACTTGGTACCATTCAGGAATATGTATGTGGCATTTAAAAAATGTTCATGTGTTTAAAAAAATGTTTGTTACTGTAAAATAAATGTTTGTTAATTTTCTTAAAAATGTTTCTACAATGTTAGAAAGTTGTTTGTATTAATAAAAAAAGTTTGTGCCATTCTAAATAAATGTACGTGTCATTTGAAAAAAATACTCATAACATTTTGAAAATATGTAAAAAAATGTGTAATCCCAAAAATTATTCTTACCATTTGGAAGAAGTTATGTGACATTTAAAAAACTGTTTATGAGTTTCAAAAAAATGTTAGTGGTTTTAAAATGTTTCTTCCCATTAAAAAGGTGTTCAATGTTAATTTGGAAAATGTTGGACATGCATTTAAAAAATGTTCAACATGTATCAAAAGAATTGTTACCCATGTATAATTAAAATTTGCAATGTGTACTGAAAAAAATAAGCATGCTTTTAAAAAACTGTGAAGAAAAGAAAGCAAATAAAAATAAAAACAAAAAAAATAAGGAATCTGATGAAAACAGTGAAAATCAATAAGAGAAACACATATAAAAAATAAAAAGCTGAGAAAGAAACATAGAAAATAGAAAATAAAAACAACGGCGTGAAAGTTTCTAAATAAAAAATAGAAAAGAAATACAGAAAATAGAAAAGAAACACATATACAGCGCTGCAGGCGCCTGCAGCGCTGCTAGCATGGGCCGACCTACTACCGTGCTGCCCCCAGTTTTTTTTATATTTTTCTGTTACGAAAATAAAAAAATGACATCAAGAAAGATTTACAGATTTGAAGAAAAAAGGTTATCCATTTTAAAAAATAAGTTCATATCTTTAAAAAAGGTTCATCAATTTTGAAAAAAGTTCATCAGTTTGAAAGAAAGTTTTTCCAATTTAGCAAAAGTTCATTCAATTTGTAAAAAGCTCACAGAAATTGAAAAAAAAGTTCATGTATTTCTAGAAAAAGTTCACGGAGCTGAAAAGAGTTCATAAAAGGAAAAGAGTTCATCCATTTTCAAGACACATGTTCATTAAATTTCGAAAAAGTTCATCAATATTGAAAAAAGTTCATCAATCTGAAGAAAATCTTTTGAAAATTTTTAAAACTTCATAAATATTCGAAAAAGTTCACAGAATTTTTTTAAAAAAATCGTCGGCCGGCGTCTGGATGGGCCGGCCCATTTACGGACGCCACAGGCGCCAGTTAACAAAATGCACATTAACTGGCGCCTGTGGCGCCAAATAGGAAATGCCTGAAGGATCTGCACAATGTAAAAGCTCGAAATCACTAGTTAAGGAGTACTTCTTGCGAAGATCACTCCAACTTCCCCAGGATGCGACAAGTGGCGCGCTGGGAGTTTTCCTTTTTTTCGTAGATCTGTTTATTCAAAATGTTTTATCTATTAAACCGTGCGTCCAAATCTCTAACCGCTTTCGCCGTTGGATTCCTTGCGTCGAGATCTTCAAAACTAGATCCCATGTTGATAGGTTTTGACAAACTTTTTTTCACGAAAAAACCGGACGACCAAACCGGGAACATCGGTTTTTTTCCTTTCCGAAAGAGGCACGCCCGTGCCTCTGACGAAATCACAACCGTGCCTCTCGCGGAAGCAAAACCGTGCCTCTCGCGAAAGAAAAAAAAACAAAAAACACGTTTTCTTTTCCTTTCAGAAAGAGGCACGCTATGCCTCTCGCGAAAGCACAATCGTGTCTCTCGCAGAATCAAAACCGTGCCTCTCGCGAAGAAAAATAATAATCAGAAAACGTGTTTTTTACCGTTTACGAGGAGGCACGGCCGTGACTCGCGCGAAAGCACAACCATGCCTCTCGCGGAAGCAAAACCGTGCCTCTCGCGAAAGGAAAAAAAAAAGAAAACACGTTTTTTTTTCATTTCCAACGGGCATGGCCGTGCCTCTTGCGAAAGCACAACCGTGCCTCTCGCGAAAACAAAACCGTGACTCTCGCGAAAAAATGCGTTTTTTTGCGCAAAAAAATATTTTTTTTTGAAAAAGTTTTTTTGGTCGAAAAGCTAGGGAAGATCGGTGGAAAACCAAAACGTCAAAAAAAACACGAAAAAACCATTTTAAAAGCCAAAAACGTGTCAGAAAAATAAAAAAATAAAATCCGAAGGAAGCGCCCAGAGCGTGACACGTGGCGAATGGCTGACAGCCGCCAAATGACGCTAATCGTTGCGAGGCTCCCGAAGGAGCGCTCGTTAATTAGTTGCTTCCGTAAAAGCTGACTCGGCAACGGATAGGCCTTGTTTGCAGTGGGGCCAGCCGAATATATTCATAGCTCATCCAATTGGACAAACGATTACGTTGCACGGTTGCAACTGGAAAAGTAATTCACATGGTCATGTGAAGTTTATTTTTTCCAAATGACAGTTATCCTACATTCATTAAAAAGAAAAAAGTTGCTCAATTTTTTTAAACATCAGCACAGACACAAACGCTCATACATACGCGCATAAACTCGTGTAAAGAGGTCCAATAATCTTCGCAGTAAAACTAAGGAATGTGTTGTGTAAATTGTTACTCCCTCCATTCGGTAATAGATGACTCCACGGGGCCGGAATCGTGAACAAATCAATTTTACAATAAGACCCTTCCGAAATTTGAAATCATTACAATCCAATACCTTGTTCTCCGTCCGCTCGTCGCGATCCACCGCGTGGAACCTCCGTCCGCAGGCCAGAACCTCGATCTCCCGCCGGCCAGAACCTCGAGCTCCATCCCCAGCACTAGGACCCGTCGCCGGCGTCAGCTCCTCAAGCTCTCGCACCCAGCACCTCGAGCTCCACACCTCCGAGTACCTCCAGCTCCATCTCCGGCAGCAAGATAGCGCCAGCGACTCCAGCACATCGAGCTTCGTCTCTGCCGCTGCCAGGCTCAGGCGCCGCGGCTCCATCTTCCGCCGCGGCTCCATCTTCCGCCGCTGCCAGGCTCAGGCGCCGGGCCTCCATCTTCCGCCGCTGCCATGCTCAGGCGCCGCGGCTCCATCTTCCCCTCCTCCTTGCTGTAGCGTGGGGCAGGCGTCCCTGCATCTCCACGGCCAGGTTTGTGGCCACAGGGGTCATTACAAGCGTCCATGCATCTCATCTCTGCATCTACCACTGCTGCTGCTGCTTCTTGCCTGAGCAGATCAACCAAGTTGTCATTGAGGAAGCTTTTGAACTCCTGGAAATTCTCCTCTGTGGGATGGTAGTGACCACTGTGAGGCCAAATAGCCTGACAACAACGAAGTTCAGGTAGTGTCAGCATGTTGCCTGATAAAATTGGATGTAAAAGCAGATAAGAATTGCTTGCATATCTTTAGAGTCCCATTTTCAGCAACCAGTCTCCCAGCAGCAGAGGTAGCTCCCCCAGCAAGAAATCTAGAATGCTGAAATTTACCTTTCTTCTTGTGCAATTTTCAATGGCAAGATTCATATCACACACTGAGCTGGCATTTCTAAATATGATTATATTAGGTTTGCCTATACGATGTGTATATTTACCTGACCAACATACAAGGTCTTAGTTGTGCTAAGAACAAAGATCCACTTTGCATCCCTCGGACCGAAGGGCGTGTCGATTATTTGCCGGTCCTTCTTGTACAAGAACTTGTTGTCCTCAATTACGACCTCATAGTCCTCCCTTTCCTTCTGCACAGTTTAAACACACTCTGTTAGGCTGTTAGCCACCCTATATGTGTTGCTATCAGTGACTGTAAACACTACTTACCGGACCGAGGTACTTGATGCACTGGCTGAGAAGTCATGAAGCAAAGCAATAATCTTAAAAAGTCAGAGGATAAACAAATGAACATGCAATGCAAGAATTTTAATTGCGTACTCCAGAGCAAGTGCTTCCCTGCTGCTGTAACTATAACCAGGATTAATATACTCTTTCTTTCAGGATAAGAAAAGTACCTCTATTAGGTTTGTGTCGACTGTAAGATGGTTGAGAGTGAGAGTTTTGGTTTTGTCGCAGCAGAGAACATCCATTCCTGCCATTTCCTCAATTGCTGACATCCTTTTGGTGATGGCACCCTGCAAAGTTAAGAAAAAATTCAGTTATATAAGAAGAGCAGTGACACTCATGATGTCATCCATTTTCAACACATTTCTGTCTTTGTAATAATCCTCAATAATTATTTTCATTCTTTATTTGCACAAAATAAAGTAAAGATAAATTGGATGAATGCCTAAAGTTTATCACAGTTTATGACTCTGCTTTTCAACTTATGTGTCACAGTGAGCTCAAGTTGTGTCATCGCCACCACTACGATGATGTTTGGTGTTGATCTCAACATGAGTCGTCGGCAAGATGATGATTGGGAACTTGAAGAACCAGAAGAACAAGAAGAACCAGATTTAAATTGGCTTCCTCAAGAAGAACAAGAAAAACAATATGTGAATTGGACTCCTCAAGAAGAACAAGAAGAACCAGATTTACATTTCATTCCTCAAGAACAAGTACCAGATCTGAATTGGAATCCTCAAGAAGAACAAGAAGAACAAGTACCGGATCTGAATTGGCTTCCTCAAGAAGAACAAGATATGAATTGGACTCCTCAAGAAGAACAAGAAGAACCAGATTTACATTTCATTCCTCAAGAACAAGTACTAGATCTGAATTTGTTTCCTCAAGAAGAACAATATATGAATTTGACTCCTCAAGAAGAACAAGAAGAACCAGATTTACATTTCATTCCTCAAGAACAAGTACCAGATCTGAATTGGAATCCTCAAGAAGAACAAGTACCAGATCTAAATTTGTTTCCTCAAGAAGAAGTACAACTTGAAGGTGTTCAGCATCCAAAAAGCAGAGAACTGACAAATAAGGAGAGATTTGGTGTTTATTTTGCTCTCAAAGTAATCAAGAACAAAGATGGACAAGTAGTAAAAACAGACAAGAAGCTCGTTGCCGACCTACTAAAAACAAGCCTAAGCACTGTTATCAGAATATGGAGAAGAGCAAATCGCCAAATTGCACGAGGGGAGGAAGTTGATGTCTCGAACCAAAAGAAAAGTAGAGTCGGCCGTAAGCCGAAAGATATGGACCTGTCGAGGATGGCGACAATCCCACTGAATAGGCGGAGGACATTTTGAAGTCTAGCAAGGTCTCTGGGTGTAAACTGCACGACCTTACACGCAAGGTTCGTGTTGGGTGAGTTGAGGCGCAACACTAACAAACTGAGGCCCACGATAAAGCCAGCCAATGAGATAGAGAGATTGAGATTTTGCATTTCTATGGCTGATGAGAATTGGCTGAGAACTCCCTGGCCTCATTTCCGGGAATTAGATGACATAGTCTATATGGATGAGAAATGGTTCAATCTGACACAGGAGGAGAATGGCTAGTTGCTGCTTCCCGAAGAACCTGATCCCTTACGCACCTTGCATCATAAGGATAACATCGCGAAGGTGTTGTTTCTTGCGGCCGTGGCTAAACCAAGATATGGCAATGTTGGTGTCATCACGTTTGATGGAAAGATAGGCATTTGGGCCTTTGTCACAGAGTCTCCGGCTCAAAGGAGTGAAAATAGAGAAAGAGAGACACTTGAACTCCAATCATTGAAAGTTACAAGAGATGTAATGAGGCTCTATATGTGTGAGAAACTGATTCCAGCTATCCATGACCTGTGGCCTGATGAAGATGAAGAACGGACCATCTTTATCCAGCAAGATAATGTACACCGCATCTTAAACCTAGTGACGAGGTTTTTCGACGGGCCGTAGAACAGACCGGTCTGGATATCAAGTTGATCCAGCAACCTCCAAATAGCTCCGACCTGAATATTCTTGATCTCTGCTTCTTCAGGTCTCTCCAGTCGCATACCGATTACAGAGCACCTCAAAGCATAAGGGAATTGATAGAAGGCGTGGAGGAAGAATATCAAAACTATGATGTCAACACGTTAGCTCGAAGCTTTGTGACAATGCAATCATGCATGAGAGAGATTATGAGAGAAAAAGGAGGGATAGGCTACAAGCTTCCTCACATGCAAAAAGAGCGCCGGCAGCAAGAAGGAAGGCTTCCTATCGCTCTCTCTTTAAACGTTGAGCTAGTTGAGCAAACCTTAGCACTTATAGCAGCAGCAGACCTCGAGGCAGCAGCAACATCACCTTTGAAGCAGAGAAAGAGAAAGAGGAGTGGCAACACCCTCCAAGCAGAGAAAGGGAAAGAAGACCAGCAACATCCTCCAAGCAGCAGTGCCCTACAAGCAGTAGCAGCACCACCACCACCTTCGAAGCAGAGAAAGAGAAAGAAGAGCAGCAACACCCTCCAAGCAAAGAAAGGGAAAGAAGAAGAGAAAGGGAAAGAAGACCAGCAACATCCTCCAAGCAGCAGTACCCTCCAAGCGGCACCACCTTCGAAGTAGAGAAAGAGAAAGAAGAGCAGCAACACCCTCCAAGCAAAGAAAGGAAAAGAAGCAGGGAAAGGGAAAGAAGAAATTTCGTGCGTCCTTGCAAAGGTTGTGTTTAGGAGGATAATGGAAGCAGTTGGCAGGCCAGTAATGTGTTAAATTTCACACAAGCATTTCCACTGTTGATGACCGGGAAGAGCATACGATACGAGCACAGGATAAGAGCACAGATTGTGTGTAAACTCCAACAGATTTTATTATTGTATATGAAAGGAAAGGATGATGCAATTTTTTTATTAGCAACATGGCAACCCCACATGGCAATCTCTGTGTCAATAACTATGTGGTTCAACTTGTATGATTGTGTGAGCATGAAGTGGTTGTGTGAGCATGAATTATTAGGAGTAATAATTGTTTCTTCTAGAAACACATCATTGGTAAGATGCATGACATTATGAAAGTGACAATTCAAGCTAAACAACATTTAGATTGTTTTATAAATTGATTTAGTCATTCTGCACAACTCGCTGTTAATCTACATTGATTATTGGACATAATACTCCAAAACATCAACCTTGAAATTCATACACTTGTTGCAAAGAGAGCAGGGGATAGCTTTCTTGGAAATGAACATACTTGAAATTAACTGTTCAGAAAGTAGGGCACATTGTAGGCAACTAAGGCAAGGAGAAGTTAGATTAGAAACAGAAAAAAAACTATCCTGAGACCTGAACTATGGTGTTTGGTCTGACTAGAACACTAACACTGACTATAAAACAATAGACCCTGAACTTTCTAGAGTCATTTGTCCTAACTGGTTTTAGATGGTGGTTATGTATTCTGGGGTTTCTAAAAAATGTGAACAATCATTGGTGTAAAGGATGTTAGAGAGTGAGAACCTGCAAATTTTCAGCCAAAGATACAACCATTTGTGTCATGAACAAAACAGGGAAAGATATATCAATCCATCTCAGTTGTATGCTTGCTCTGTTTGTTAGTCTTCTTTTCAGAATTCAAACCAAAAGTCATGCCTGCAATATTTGTTGTTGAACATGTTGCTTGAGCTGGTAGGATGATGGGAATGGCCTCTAATGTACTGAGTCTTTAGATTACTGGAATAGGTGGAGGAGCTGCATGTATGCATGTATGGCCAAGACTGCAGAAACTTGTTTTTTTAGAGTCGCGCGAATGCAACTTTGGCAGAGAATGGATGACTTGTATTGTCATCAGTCAGAGAATGAATGAAATAAATGACTTGAGTGAGGATGGATGTTTTTAATTTATTTATCATGCAACTTTGGCAGTTTAATTTTACAGAAACCCTTTTTGCAAACACACTGTCTAGATGGCCTGTACATCGATCCTCTATGCATGATACAGTTAACATGTCAGTTTATTCCAAAAGCTGAAGCTACAGTAATAGCCATCCATAGATTTGAGTAATTTCGAGTAACAGTGGCAGCAGACCAACAGGATATGTTGAAGCCTCCAGACCAGCTCCGTCGCAAGATATGTTGATCTAACCTTTCTTCATGTTCATCGATCGCCTGGTATATATCTTGGCGACTTTCAGTGAGGAATCATGGCAATGGCAATGGCAACTGACGAGTGTCAGCACAAGGAATCACAAGACATCTTTCAGTAGTTGGGGTTGAAATTAGTTGTGCAAAGGGTGGCTCACGGGCACACAGCAACATGATGAAGGGGACATATATCACATTGCAGAAGGGGACATTTTTGGTGAGGAATCATATCAAAACGGGACCGAAACTCTAGTGACATTTTTACTAAGCATGCACGCATGCAGCACCTAGTGGCATACAGGACTGAAACTCGTAGCGAGCGAGATGAACCTAAACAGAATAAAGCACGCGCAGCCACAGCAACAACATGAACTTGGCAACAATTCAAAGTGGGCGAGGGGATATGACTGGAGGCGATACCTCGCAGCGGGGTCGCTGGCGGGTGGCGAGCCATCGGAGCTGGCAGTCGTCGTGGACGAACCTGATCCTGCCACGATGATACGTCTCCAACGTATCTATAATTTATGAAGCATTCATGCTATTTTATTATCTGTTTTAAATGATTACGGACTTTATTATACACTTTTATATTACTTTTGGGACTAACCTATTAACCGGAGGCCCATCCCATATTGTTGTTTTATTGTCTATTTCAGTATTTTAAAGAAAAGGAATATCAAACGGAGTCCAAACGGAATGAAACCTTCGGGAGCGTGATTTTTGGAAAGGATATGATCCGGGAGACTTGGAGTTCAAGCCAGGGAAGGTTCGAGGAAGCCAGGAGATAGGAGGGCGCACCCACCCCCCTGGGCGCGCCCCCTGTCTCCTGGGCCCCTCGAGGCTCCCCCGACCGACTTCTTTCGCCTATATAAGTCCACGTACCCTAAAAACATCGAATACGAAGATAGATCGGGAGTTCCGCCGTCGCAAGCCTCTGTAGCCACCAAAAACCTATCGGGAGCCCGTTTCGGCACCCTGCCGGAGGGGGAACCCATCACCGGTGGCCATCTTCATCATCTCGACGCTCTCCATGACGAGGAGGGAGTAGTTCACCCTCGGGGCTGAGGGTATGTACCAGTAGCTATGTGTTTGACCACTCTCTCTCGTGTTCTCTCTATGGCACGATCTTGATGTATCGCGAGCTTTGCTATTATAGCTGGATCTTATGATGTTTCTCCCCCTCTTCTCTCTTGTGATGAATTGAGTTTTCCTCTTGAAGTTATCTTATCGGATTGAGTCTTTAAGGATTTGAGAACACTTGATGTATGTCTTGCCGTGTTTATCTGTGGTGACAATAGGATATCACGTGCCACTTGATGTATATTTTGGTGATCAACTTGCGGGTTCTGCCCATGAACCTATGCATAGGGGTTGGCACACGTTTTCGTCTTGACTCTCCGGTAGAAACTTTGGGGCACTCTTTGAAGTACTTTGTGTTGGTTGGATAGATGAATCCGAGATTGTGTGATGCATATCGTATAATCATGCCCACGGATACTTGAGGTGGCAATGGAGTATCTAGGTGACATTAGGGTTTTGGTTGATTTGTGTCTTAAGGTGTTATTCTAGTACGAACTCTTGAATAGATTGATCCGAAAGAATAACTTTGAGGTGGTTTCATACCCTACTATAATCTCTTCGTTTGTTCTCCGCTATTAGTAGCTTTGGAGTGACTCTTTGTTGCATGTTGAGGGATTGTTATATGATCTATCTATGTTATTATTGTTGAGAGAACTTGCACTAGTGAAAGTATGAACCATATGCCTTGTTTCCTATCATTGCAATACCGTTTACGCTCACTTTTATCATTAGTTACCTTGTTGTTTTATTTTCAGATTACAAATACCTTTATCTACCATCCATATTGCACTTGTATCACCATCTCTTCGCCAAACTAGTGCACCTATACAATTTACCATTGTATTGGGTGTGTTGGGAACACAAGAGACTTTCTGTTATTTGGTTGCAGGGTTGTTTGAGAGATACCATCTTCATCCTACGCCTCCCACGGATTGATAAACCTTAGGTCATCCACTTGAGGGAAATTTGCTACTGTCCTACAAACCTGTGCACTTGCAGGCCCAACAACGTCTACAAGAAGAAGGTTGTGTAGTAGACATCAAGCTCTTTTTCTGGCGCCGTTGCTGGGGAGGTGAGTGCTTGAAGGTATATCTTTTGATCTTGCAATCGAATCTTTTTGTTTCTTGTTTTATCACTAGTTTAGTTTATAAAAGTAAAACTACAAGAAAATGGATTTGAGTTTGTCTCATACGCTTCATCTTTTTAATATTTTTCCTGAGTATGATGGAAAGGAAAATTGTGCTCAATTACTAGAAGAAGAATGCATTAAAATGCTTGGTACTAAATCTTTGAATGATGAGCATGATTTCAATGTTGTTAGTATGAACTCTTTGAATATTCATAGTACTAATGATGATTGCACTAGTTATGATGAAAATGTCTCTTATAAGCATGTCGATTTTTGTGGAGTAGATTGGGTTTGCAAGTACATATCAAATAGGGAAAATAGATATTGCAAGAGACATAAGCATTTAGAAACTAAAGGGTTGCAAGAAAGGCTTAATGCTAGTGCTAAAAATTTACATTTCCTTTGACGTACTTGTGAACTTTGCAATGAACGTGGTCATCTACATCTCCAATGCAAATTATTTCATGATCGAATCGTGTCCAAAAATTGTGATGATTTGATTTCCCTTGCACATTATAATGAACTTAGTTTGCTTTTGGGTTATGAAGAGTTGAAACGTCTAACTAAGAATCTTCCAGAATTTGCCCTTGAGAAATTTCTTGATATTGATCTAGAGAAGATTTATTTGTATTGTGCGGTGAATTGCATTGAAAATCCTTATATTGCCAACTACATAAAGAAAAGGAAGCAAATAGAAGATGAAGAGAATACTAATGAAAGGGAAGAGACTTCCCAATATCCTCCTATTATTTCTTATGATGAATCGGGTAACGAGGAGGAGCTTTCTATTCAACCAATCTCATCAATAAGGAGCTCAAAGAAGAAGGTTGAACCCACACATAATGTGAAGAAGAAAAAGAAAAGAAGGAGCAACAAAGGTAAAAAGGTATTCCTCCCAAATGAAGTTGCTCCTACTACTCATTGTGATGATGATAATTGCTATACTATTGGTGCTATCCATACTATTAATGATGAGAGTGATTATGCTTATGATATGAAAGGGCCCAAGCTTGGGGAAGTTATGTTTGATGAGAATGAAATATTGGAGAATATATTTGCTGAAACTAATGTTTGTCCCAAGCTTGGGGATGCTACGTTTAATGAAGATGATATTTTTAGCCTCCCAAGTTTTGATATGCAAAGTTGTTATGATGATAGCATGCCTCTTACCTATGATGATTATATTGATGAAAGTGGGTTTGGAAGAGTGTCAACTTTAGGAAGTAGTGATCCCACTATTTTGGAGGATGTTGAATCTTATTGTGATGAATATGAAAGTGGATTTGGAAGAGTGTCAACTTTATTTAGTGATGATTCCACTATCTTGGAAGAGGTTTCAATCGATTATGATGAGAACAAAGTTGCTACTTATGATGATTATTGTGATGAAACTTATGCTATAAAAATTAGTGATGATTATATTTATAAAACTTGTCATGATTATGATTACCCTTTTTCTGAACTTTACTCTTTTAATCTGGAAACAATTTATAGTATTCAAGTCTCTTATGATACTCCTACTATTCCGAATAAGAAGAAATTGGCTTATGTGGAGAGTAGTAAATTTTCTATGCTTGTAGATCATGAAAAGAATGCTTTAGGTGCTGGTTATATTGTTGAATTCATTCATGATGCTACTTAAAATTATTATGAGAGAGGAACAGGTTCTCTTACTTATTGCAATAATATCAAGTTTCCTCTCTATGTGCTTAAAGTTTTGAAGCTATGCTTGTTTTACCTTCCTATGCTAGTTGATTATTGTTCCAATAAGTTGTTTGCTCACAAAATACCTATGCATATGAAGTGGGTTAGACTTAAATGTGCTAGTCATATGCTTCATGATATGTTTCAATTCTTATCTTTTAGGTGAGCATCATTGTCATCATCATGCCTAGCTAGAAAGACATTAAAGAAAAGCGCTTGTTGGGAGATAACCCAATATTTATCCTTACTGTTTTTATGTGTCCACATGATTATGTTACTGTAATAATCATGTTTTATAGCTTTTGTTTCAATAAAGTGCCAAGTAAGACCTTTTGGATAGCTTACGGTGATAGTTGTGTTGATCCTGCTGAGAATCAGAAACTTTTGCACCCAGTAAATTAGTTTTGTTAATTCACAGAAACGTTATTCTGATCTGATTCGTTTTTCTATGGATTGGTATACAAATTTCTTAGGACTTCCTAATTTGGTAGGATTTTTGGAGTTCCAGAAGTATACGTTTGATACAGATTACTACATACTGTTCTGTTTTTGACAGATTCTGTTTTTCGTGTGTTGTTTGCCTATTTTGATGCTACTATGGCTAGTATTAAGTGGTATGAACCATAGAGAAGTTGGAATACAGTAGATATTACACCAATATGAATTCAGAATGAGTTCATTACAGTACCTAAGTGGTGGTTTTATTCTCTTATACTAACGGAGCTTACGAGTATTCTGTTGAGTTTTGTGTTGTGAAGTTTTCAAGCTTTGGGTAAGGATTCGTTGGAATATGGAATCAGGAGTGGCAAGAGCCTAAGCTTGGGGATGCCCAAGGGACCCCAAGGTAATATTCAAGGACAGCCAAGAGCCTAAGCTTGGGATGCCCCGGATGGCATCCCCTCTTTCGTCTTCGTCCATCGGTAACCTTACTTGGAGCTATATTTTTATTCACCACATGATATGTGTTTTTCTTGGAGCATCATTTTCTCTTGTTAGTATTTGCTTGATGTTATTTAGAATAATGTTTTGCATCTATATTTTCAATAAAAATGTCAAGGATAGCCTTTACCATGCTTATTTTGCTAGTATACATGTTGCTGTTTGAAAACAGAAAGTTTACCGCTGTTGCAAAAATTCCCTAGAAAAGTCAGAGCATGATATAATGTTGAAATTTTTGTAAAATGAGCTTTGATAAATCTTCTACAGCATAATATTTTTCTCATAATATTTTGAGTTAGGGAAGTATTGATACTCTTGCATTCTTTACAGACTGTACTGTTTTGGCAGATTGCTGTTATGTTTGCATTGTTTGAATGTGTTTGCTTGTTTAATGATTCTATTTGAGGATAGGAGTATTAAATATGCATAGGCATTTAGTATTCAATGTTGAATAATAATTTTAGTGATTTATTACAGTAGAAAATGATAAGGTTTTGCGTTGGTTTATACTAACCTATCTAGGAGTTCTTGTTGAGTTTGTTGTGGATGAAGCTTTTGATAAAAAGAGAAACCATGATATGAGAGGAATTAAGGAGACACAAAAGTTCAAGCTTGGGGATACCCAAGGCACCCCAAGATAATATTTCAAGAAGTTTCAAGCATCTAAGCTTGGGGATGCCCCGGTAGGCATCCCACCTTTCTTCTTCAACAACTATCGGTTAGTATCGGTTGAGCCTAAGTTTTTGCTTCTTCACATGAGTTGTGCTATCGTTGCAATGCCATTTTATCTTGATTTGCTGCTTGAATAAAGTAATTAAGATCTGAAATTCTTAAATGAGAGAGAGTCTTCACATAGTTACATAATTATTTAGCTACTCATTGATCTTCACTTATATCTTTTTAGAGTAGTTTGTCATTTTACTCGTCTGCTTCACTTATATCCTATGAGTAAATTGTTGAATGAGTTGATTGTCATAAATTTGAAATTATATATGTCTCATTTGCTTATCCCATCAGGAGTAATGACTTCACATCTAGAAGTAGAGGTTGTAAATTTATTGAGCAAGCATTGTATTGGTCATTTGAACAATTCATGAAAGAATATTGAAGGAAGAGAGATTTCACATATAAATATACTATCCTAGACATCTTTTATAATTGCGAGCACTCATTAAGTATGACATGCTAAAGAGTTGATGTTGGACAAGGAAGACAACGTAATGGGTTATGTTTTCTCACATCTCAGTTAAAGTATGTTGTCATGGATCATTCAAACTTGTTGAGCTTGCCTTTCCCCCTCATGCTAGCCAAATTCCTTGCACCAAGTAGAGATACTACTTGTGCTTCCAAATTTCCTTAAACCCAGTTTAGCCATGAGAGTCCACCATACCTACCTATGGATTGAGTAAGATCCTTCAAGTAAGTTGTCATCGGTGCAAGCAATAAAAATTGCTCTCTAAATATGTATGATCTATTAGTGTGAAGAAAATAAGCTTTATACGATCTTGTTATGGAAGCAATAAAAGCGACGGACTGCAAAATAAAGGTCCACATACAAGTGGCAATATAGAGTGATGTTCTTTTGCATTAAGATTTTGTGCATCCAACCATAAAAGTGCATGAAAACATCTTCTTCCCTCTGCGAACGGCCTATCTTTTACTTTATGTCTTTTACTTTATGCAAGAGTCAAGGTGATCCTCACCTTTTCCTTTTTCATTTTATCCTTTGGCAAGCACCTCGTGTTGGAAAGATCCTGATATATATATATATCCAATTGGATGTAAGTTAGCATGAACTATTATTGTTGACATCACCCAAAGGTGAATACATTGGGAGGCAACACTATAAGCCCCTATCTTTCTCAGTGCCCGATTGAAACTCCATAACCATTAGTATTGCGTGAGTGTTAGCTATTGTAGAAGACTATATTATAGTTGAGTATGTGAAGTTGCTAAATCAAAGCTCTGACATAGAACCTTCCTGAAAATAAGATGAATTGCAATTGTTTGATGACTAAGAATGAAGTTTGCTAGTTTTCAAGAAAGTTTATGGTCTATGCTTTAACATGTGAATTGCTTGTTACTTGTTCGTGAGAAGTTTTATGAGATGAACTACTATTATGACTTATAATCATGCTAGAAAAGGTGATTCAAGATATCATTGATCGAACTTGTGCACCTACTAGCATTCAAACTTCATAAATTCTTTCTTTTATCATTTACCTACTCGAGGACGAGCAGGAATTAAGCTTGGGGATGTTGATACGTCTCCAACGTATCTATAAATTATGAAGCATTCATGCTATTTTTTTATCTGTTTTGAATGATTACGGGCTTTATTATACACTTTTATATTACTTTCGGGACTAACCTATTAACCGGAGGCCCAACCCATATTGTTGTTTTATTGCCTATTTCAGTATTTCGAAGAAAAGGAATATCAAACGGAGTCCAAACGGAATGAAACCTTTGGGAGGGTGATTTTTGGAAAGGATATGATCCGGGAGACTTGGAGTTCAAGCCAGGGAAGGTTCGAGGAAGCCAGGAGATAGGAGGGCGCGCCCACCCCCTGGGCACGCCCCCTGTCTCCTGGGCCCCTCGAGGCTCCCCCGACCGACTTCTTTCGCCTATATAAGTCCACGTACCCTAAAACATCAAATACGAAGATAGATCAGGAGTTCCGCCGCCGCAAGCCTCTGTAGCCACCAAAAACCTCTCAGGAGCCCGTTCCGGCACCCTACCGGAGGGGAACCCATCACCGGTGGCCATCTTCATCATGCCGGCGCTCTCCATGATGAGGAGGGAGTAGTTCACCCTCGGAGCTGAGGGTATGTACCAGTAGCTATGTGTTTGATCTCTCTCTCTCTCGTGTTCTCTCTATGGCACGATCTTGATGTATCAGGAGCTTTGCTATTATAGCTGGATCTTATGATGTTTCTCCCCCTCTTCTCTCTTGTGATGAATTGAGTTTTCCTCTTGAAGTTATCTTATCGGATTGAGTCTTTAAGGATTTGAGAACACTTGATGTATATCTTGTCGTGCTTATTTGTGGTGACAATGGGATATCACGTGCCACTTGATGTATGTTTTGGTGATCAACTTGCGGGTTCCGCCCATGAACCTATGCATAGGGGTTGGCACACGTTTTTGTCTTGGCTCTCCGATAGAAACTTTGGGGCACTCTTTGAAGTACTTTGTGTTGGTTGGATAGATGAATCCGAGATTGTGTGATGCATATCGTATAATCATGCCCACAGATACTTGAGGTGACAATGGAGTATCTAGGTGACATTAGGGTTTTGGTTGATTTGTGTCTTAAGGTGTTATTCTAGTACGAACTCTTGAATAGATTGATCCGAAAGAATAACTTTGAGGTGGTTTCGTACCCTACCATAATCTCTTCGTTTGTTCTCCGCTATTAGTGGCTTTGGAGTGACTCTTTGTTGCATGTTGAGGGATTGTTATATGATCTATCTATGTTATTATTGTTGAGAGAACTTGCACTAGTGAAAGTATGAACCCTATACCTTTTTTCCTATCATTGCAATACCGTTTACGCTCACTTTTATCATTAGTTACCTTGTTGTTTTTATATTTTCAGATTACAAATACCTTTATCTACCATCCATATTGCACTTGTATCACCATCTCTTCGCTGAACTAGTGCACCTATACAATTTACCATTGTATTGGGTGTGTTGGGGACACAAGAGACTTTCTGTTATTTGGTTGCAGGGTTGTTTGAGAGAGACCATCTTCATCCTACGCCTCCCACGGATTGATAAACCTTAGGTCATCCACTTGAGGGAAATTTGCTACTGTCCTACAAACTTGTGCACTTGCAGGCCCAACAACGTCTACAAGAAGAAGGTTGTGTAGTAGACATCACACGAGAGGCGCAGGGGGCGGTCCGCCTCGGCCGGGAGGCGGCAGATGCGACATTGCTCCTTCTCCCCTTCCTCGTCTCCGGGGCCGTCCGCTGCGGGGAGCACCGTCTCCGACGGAGAGGCGGCGGCGGCCATTGACTTGGCCTCTGCCACCCGTGAAGCACCGGGGGCGAGGGAGGGCAATCTGGTGGAATCCGTGGAGGAGCACCACCGGGCCAGCGGCGTGTCCTTGCTCTGCAACGCCGAGGGAGACGCCGGACGCTCCTCTCCTTGTTTACTACCGCTCCAGGCCGCCGCCCGCAGATCTGCCCGCAGCTCAACCACCGGCGCCCAGCAAAAGTCGAACCTTGAGATGATGGGGAACGAGGAGGGGGACGAGGTGGTGGCATGGCAGGGTGGTTTGGGGGAGATAGGCGACATGGGGTTGGGGAGGGAGGACGGCGGCGTGGGGCAACGCCGGAGAGCCAAGACGATGAGCGACGGAGCTATGTGGGGGGGGGGGAGAAGACGGTGAGTGACTGAGCGAGGACCGCGGGATTGGTCGGAGAAATGAGAAGGACCATTTCGCAAAAAGTGCTACCGGGTCAACTATTTCGGAACGGAGGGAGATCCACTCCACCACTGTTGTTTCAGTTTCTATTTAGCCTGATTGATGGATCCACTCCACCAATGTTGTTTCAGTTTCTGCCATGCTTTGTTTCAATTGTGTTTTTGCACTGCTATTCAGTACAAGTAGTAGAAGTGTAGAACAAAGTGCCAAGCATATCAGACATTCATAATTGCTGCTAATCCACCTGATCCGATGTTGCTTTCATGTTGATTCAATCAAATCTAATCGATCGTTCGAGACAATCTCTATTTTGGTTCAGTAGTGTGATGTTTTGGCTGGTTGGTTCATTGCACATGTCAATGCAAATGAATAAGAAACGAAGCCTATAATCATTCACTACATCGAGCATACTATGGCAAACAATTTTTTTTGGCCATGGCAATTTAAACTTTTTTGTTTTTTCCATGATAATTTTACTTTTATTGCCAAGACAAAGACAATTCTTTGGCAAATAACCATGGCAAATTTAGTAATTGACCATGGAAAATTTAGTTCATAGATCACGGAAAAGTTTAGTTCATAGACCATGGGAAAAAATGGCAAAATCGCCATGGCAAACATGTCAAATTTTTTTCTTTTTAAGATGTTAAAAAACATGGCAAACTTAAGATGTTTACAAACATGGCAAACATGTCAATTCTTTTATTTTAAGATGATCAAAAACATGGCAAACTTGCCATGGCAACTTAAGATGTACAAAAACATAGCAACCTAAGATATTAAAAAACATGGCAAACTTGCCATGGCAACTAAAAGGTTTTTTATAGATGTGTTTTTTGCCACGTCAACTAAATCATTTATTGCCATGGTTTGTTGCATCCTTGCCAAAGTCCATCCAAGAATGTTTTACCATGTCAATTACAATTTTATGAGACGATGCGAATAGAGTTCATTGTCATGGCAATTTTTATTTTGTGCATCATGGCATCTCTAGTGCATGGACCATGCCAAATTTTTGTAACAATGGCATGGTGAAATTATTTCTTTTATGCAACATGGCAAATTTAACTTTATAGCCATGGCAAATTTACCCTATTTTTGCCATGTCAATTTTACCTTTCTTTTGCCAATGCCAAATTAAACTTTTTTATTTTGCCATGGCAACTTACCCATTACAAACAAGGCAATTATTTTTTACATACATGGCAACTTTTTTTTTACTTTTACTTTTGCTCATGGCAAATTTACTTCTTTACTTGCCATGGCAATTTAACTTTTACATCCATGTCAAATTTTACTTTTTATTTGCCATGGCATTTTTCAATCCACATTATTTTGTGTCTTTAGGTATATAGTACAATTAACTTTTTTTATTTTTGCCATGGCAAAATTACCTTAATTGACATGTCAAATTTTAACTACACCATGGCAACTCTTAACTTTTATTTCCATGGTAAATTTAACTTTTTTATTTTTACTATGGCAAATTTACCTATATCGCCATGGCAAATATTTAACTTTTATTGCCATTGAAAATTTAGCTTTTTCTCCATGGCAAATTTTTATTTCATTCACTATATAGCATGGCAACTTTTTGGTCGTCTACTCTGGATTTCCTAAATTATTTTTCATGAGTTCTTTTGCCATCCTTTTTTCAACAAATCCATGTATCTGTTACATTTTTTCAGTAAGTTGATATTTGTTTTATTAAAAAAGTCCCCTAATTTTGCCATCTTTTTTTGAAGAAAAACTTACTAAATTTTCCATGTGTAAACATTTCATTATAGGTAGTGCGATAATTTTTTTAATTTTTTTTTAATCCATGGTAAATTTATGTTTTGAGATCGTGGACCATAGCAAATTCCTTTCTTTTTCTTTAATTTTCATGATGGAAATTTTATTCTTTAGTGCCATGGAAATTGTATTTTTTAAAAAACTTGGCAATTTATACTACCACGCCATGGCAAATTCATCACATAATTTTGTGTTCAAATTGTGCATACAATCTATGGAAATTTAACTAAAATAGCATGGCATTTTTACTATGTATCTTCCATGGCAATTTTTTTGTTTACATAGTGGAATTGCCATGACTATTTTTATTTTTTGCTTTTAAATTTGATGACATTTTTGTTTCATAGCAGTGCAAAATATGTGCTTTAATCTGGCACAAAAAAAAGTTGCGCTTTTCTTAGCTACCGGGCTGTAGGGTCGACAAGGTGGGGCGTGGGGCGTTCGCGCTGGGGGCCTCTCCTCCCAAACGAATTCGTTCGGAGCGATCTACCCTCCAGTACGAACGATTCGTTCGGTGTGGGAGGCTCCCAGACCGAACGTCAACACTCAACACCATATCGACGTCCTTAATTAGTCGGGAAACGTCCAAGGTCCTAGCCAAATCAGCTCGGTTGTCGTAGTATATCATAGGCTAAGCGCCTAAGAGCAACTTCAATGGGGCGACCCATTTCGTCCGCCCGCGTCCGTTTGGATCGGTGCGGACAAAAGTGGCGGCCCAACGCGCCAACCCAAATGAACGCACGTCCGTTTTTTGTCCGCGGGCGACCCATTCCCGACCCAATTTTAAGCCTGATTTGCGTCGGCGCGGACACGAGACAGACGCGCACATGCGCCTACTCTTCTCCCCGGGCCCGCCGGTCGGTGGCAGCCACCACCATTTCCCCCCATTTCCCCCAGAAACACTCCCGCCCGCGCGCGCTGGCTCTCGTCCCAACCATGGACGAGGCCATCGACCTCGACCTCGATGCCACCGCCGGCCTCGCCTCCCTCACCTCGTCCGGCGCCGTCGCCCCCTCCGGGAAAGGCAAGCCTCATGCCTCGTGCAAGACCGCCGCCGCGACCAAGCCGAAGAAGGCGCTGACGCCCGCAAGGGAGTTGGCCAAGAGGAAGGGCTGGAGGCACGCCGCGGACGCGAGGGATGAGGCCGCCGCGCAGGCCGCCGCCGCCGCGCAGCAAGAGTTCACCAATGCCCGTCTTGCGGCGGCAACGAGGGAGGCGCTCTACATGCTAGGGGTAAACCCTAGCCAGCACAGCCTCGTCCAAGCCGCCGTTGCCGCGGAGAGCACCGGCTCGTCGGCGTTTCCTCGGATGGTGCTGCCCGAGTCACCCCGCGCGTCGGCTTGCAATCCGGTCCCCGGCTTCCACATCTACCCGCAGGCCTCCCGCCTCTCCAGGGAGTGCTCACCCGACGTGAGCATGGTCGCGCCTTCCACGCCTGTGCCAGTGCCCATCGACCTCAACGCCACCCTGGTGGTTGGTGGCTCGTCCTCCGGCGGCACGAGGAAACGAGTGCGTCAGACACCGGCCAGCGGGCTCCCAGACGCCCGTAACCTGTTCGAGGGAATGTCGTCCGCCGTCGATGAGGACTTCATACAAAACCTCATCTTCAAGGGCGGTGCACGAGGCGCTGGCTACGATCCCGACAAGACACAAAGCCAGGACGGCCGCAGGGCGTTCACGCCGGCCGCTAGCTATGATCCCGACCAGGCGGCCTTCATGCATGATCAGGTCGGCGTCGACCTGGACGGCTTCCCCCTCGACCACGAGTTCCTCGACGACTACGGGCTAGAGGAAGAGGACGAGTGCGACATCGAAGTGGAGCATTTGTTCGAGGACGAGCTCGCCAACCAAGCCGCCGGTCATAAGCCCAAGCGCAAGAGCAAGCGTACGAAGGCGTACACGGCGGCCGAAGACAAGCTTCTTTGCGAGTGTTGGCAAGATTGGACAAGACCCGAAGACGGGCGTCGAGCAAAAGCATTCGACCTTTTGGACTCATGTGCACCGAGAGTTCCATGAGCGCAAGAAGTTTCCACCTTACCAATTTGTGAGCACGCGCGGGTGGGTCTCCATTTCCAAGCGGTGGAGGGTGATCCAACAAGAGTGCAACAAGTTTTGCGCCACCCTTGAGAGCGTCAAGGCCCGCCCCGTGAGCGGCATCGGCATGCAAGACATGGTATGATAGCAAGCAAGCCACCCTTTTTTGTGTCATCAAGATCATCCTTGCTATCACTTGCCCATATGCTTGCATGGAAACATTTTGTAGGCATTTCAAGCTTTGGAGGCATTCAAGGTTCAACACAATGGCAAGTGCTTCAACCTCTCCTATTGCTATCGGGTCATCAAGGACGAATAGAAGTTCAAGGCACAATATGCCTCACTCAAGGCACGTGGGGGGAAGAAAGCCGTGGAGGATGTTGAGGAGGGCGAGCCAGCACGGCCGCGGGGGAAGACCAACTCCAAGAAGGAGGACAAGCGAGATGTGGCCACCAACGCCTTGATCGCAAGCGTGGACGGCATGATGAATAAGAAGGACTCAAGGGAGGAGGAGCGTCAGCGTTTCAAGGCGGAGCAAATGGATGCTTTCATGGAGATCCAAAGGAGGAGGCTTGATCTTGACATCGAGAAGCAAGCCAAGATATTCGAGCTCGAGGCGGAGAAGCAAGCCAGGATGCTAGAGATCGAGGCCGTCAACGCCAAGACCAAGGCGAAAGAAGTGGCTCTTGTGAGCATGATGACCGGGGTGGAGATCATGAAGGTGGATCTCAACACCGTGTCGCCAAGGAAGAGGCCGTGGTTTGAGAAGATGCAGGCCGACATGCTCAAGTTCGCCGACGAGTGATCTATGGCGGCGAGGGCCATCTGTTTTGTATGCCGGCAGGTGTGCCGGCATGACCACGGGAGCTGAGATGGCGTGGTCAAACTCAAGTCCCACCCTTTTTTGTGTGCTGGCATGTGTGCCGGCCGGCTGGCGAGTGCGCCAGCATGAACTGTGGTGATATTTTCTGAAGCCGGCATTGTATGCCAGCGCTGGCATGGTGCCGGCATGAGACATGGCCGCTGACAATGATCGGCCGTGGGCCCTTTTTATTTAAAAGTTGAATGCGGACATGAAATGGGTCGGCGTGTTGGGCGCACTGCCGACCCAAATGCAAAACTGGGCGGACACCGGGCGGGCGGCCGACCCAAACGGACAAAAAGCGGACAAATGCGCCGTCCGTTTGGGTCGGCCAGTTGGAGTTGCTCTAAGCACATCTATTTTGTGTGACAAGTTGGAGAACTCTCAAGGTTGGCGTGAACAGATGGTATACCTTTTTTTAGGGAATGAACAGATGGTATACTTGAAGGCAGATTGCTCAGGTAATTTCCATCAGATTGGTTCTAAAACATTCTAGCATCTGTCGAGTAGCGGGTTTAGTAAATACATCCGCTAACTGATCATCAATTGATATAAACCTGACTTCCAGTTTACCAACAGCTACTCGTTCCCTCACAAAATGGAAATCAATCTCAGTGTGTTTGGTATGAGCATGAAACACTGGATTCGCCGTCAGGTAAGTTGCCCCTAAGTTATCACACCACAATATGGGTGTGCGCTGCCGTGTGACTCCAAGTTCTGTGAGAACTGTGTCTATCCAAATGGCTTCAGCCGCGCCATTTGCCAATGCCTTATACTCGGCCTCGGTGCTAGACCTCGAGACCGTAGGTTGCTTCTTGGAACTCTAAGATATAAGATTGGGTCCAACAAATACAGCAAAGCCACTAGTAGAACGCTGGTCATCAACACAACCTGCCCAGTCTGCATCGGTGAATATACTGACTCCAGTAAATCTGGACTTACGAATCCGTAGTCCCGTGTCTAGCATACCTGAGGGAGTCCTGGACTAGGGGGTGTCTGGATAGCCGGACTATCATCATCGGCCGGACTATCATCATCAGCCGGACTCCAAGACTATGAAGATACAAGATTGAAGACTTCGTCCCGTGTCCGGATGGGACTTTCCTTGGCGTGGAAGGCAAGCTTGGCGATATGGATATGTAGATCTCCTACCATTGTAACCGACTCTATGTAACCCTAGCCCTCTCCGGTGTCTATATAAACCGGATGGCTTTAGTCCGTAGGATACAACAACAATCATACCATAGGCTAGCTTCTAGGGTTTAGCCACCTTGATCTTGTGGTAGATCCACTCTTGTAATACCCACAATATCAATATCAATCAAGCAGGACGTAGGGTTTTACCTCCATCAAGAGGGCCCGAACCTGGGTAAAACATCGTGTCCCTTGTCTCCTGTTACCATCCGCCTAGACGCATAGTTCGGGACCCCCTAACCGAGATCCGCCGGTTTTGACACCGACATTGGTGCTTTCATTGAGAGTTCCTCTGTGTCATCACCGATAGGCTCGATGGCCTCTTCAATCAACAACAACGCAGTCCTGGGCGAGACTTTTCTCCCCGGACAGATCTTCGTATTCGGCGGCTTCGCACTGCGGGCCAACTCGCTTGGCCATCTGGAGCAGATCGAAAGCTACGCCCCTGGCCGTCAGGTCAGGTTTGGAAGCCTAAACTTCACGGCCGATATCCGCGGAGACTTGATCTTCGATGGATCCGAGCCGCAGCCGAGCGTGCCGCACTGTCACGATGGGCATGACCTAACTCTGCCGCTGGACAGCACCTTGGAGGCCGCACACGAATCCGCTCCGACCCATAGTCCGGAGCCGATCGCGCAGATCGAGGACGGGTGGCTGGACACCGCCTCGGGAGCTGCAACTTCCACGGCGATGGAGCCGAACACTGACCTTGTCCCTTATAAAGCTCATGACTCCGAGGTGCCGGACTCCCTGCCGGACTCCAAACCTCCTGCGCCCCTGCCAATCGAATCTGATTGGGCGCCTATCATGGAGTTCACCGCTGCGGACATCTTTCAGCACTCACCCTTCGGCGACATCTTAAAATCGCTGAAGCAGCTCTCGCTATCCGGAGAGCCCTGCCGGACTACGGCCAGGATGGTTGGGATACGGACGACGAAGAAATTCAAAGCCCACCCACTACCCACTTTGTAGCCACTATCGACGATCTAACCAACGTACTAGACTACGACTCCGAAGACATCGACGGTATGGACGACGATGCCGGAGACGATCAAGAACCAGCGCCTACATGGCACTGGAAAACCACCTCGTCATACGACATATACATGGTGGACACCCCAAAAGATGGGGACGGCGAAGAAGCAGCGGAGGCAGATTCCTTAAAGAAACAGCCCAAACACCGACGTCAGCGGCGCCGCTCCAAATCCCGCCACAGCAAGAATGGAGATTCCGGCACAGGAGATAACAACACCCCAGAAAGTGTCGAAGATAACCCCCTCCAGCAAGATTCAGCGCATGAGGAGGCAGAAGCAAGCCCTCACGAGAGAGCGACAGACGAAGAGGTCGAGGATGATAATTACATACCTCACTCCGGAGACGAGGCAAGCCTCGACGACGACGAATTCGTCGTGCCTGAGGATCCCGTCGAACAAGAGCATTTCAGACGCAGGCTAATGGCCACAGCAAATAGTCTAAAGAAAAAGCAGCAACAGCTTCAAGCTGATCAAGACCTGCTGGTCGACAGATGGACCGAGGTCCTCGCGGCCGAAGAGTATGAACTCGAACACCCCTCCAAAAGCTACCCAAAACGCAAGTTGCTCCCCCGACTAGAGGAGGAAGCATACAAACCTTCATCACCAGCGCAATATATGGCAGACCGATCACCTCGTGGCCGCGACAGAGAGTCATGTAAGCCCTCCACCAAAACCGTACCCCGGCACCGCTCAAAAGGTACGAAGCCACGGGGGAACGCGCCGGACTTGCGGGATATATTAGAGGACAAGGCAAGACAATCCAGATCTATCTATGGATCACGTGGGCGCCCCAAGACCCACGACGAATACCGTTGCACCGGATACAACTACTCCGGTCGGGCCGAACACAGCAGACAACGCTCTCTTGAGCTACGTCGTGATATTGCTCAATACAGAGGCGCCGCACACCCACTATGCTTCACTGACGAAGTAATGGATCATCAAATCCCTGAAGGGTTTAAACCCGTTAACATCGAATCCTACAATGGCACAACAGACCCCACGGTTTGGATCGAGGATTATCTCCTTCATATCCATATGGCCCGCGGCGACGATCTTCACGCCATCAAATATCTCCCGCTCAAGCTTAAAGGACCGGCTCGGCATTGGCTCAACAGCCTGCCCGCAGAATCAATTGGGTGTTGGGAGGACCTGGAAGCCGCATTCCTTGACAACTTCCAGGGCACATATGTGCGACCACCGGACGCATATGACCTAAGCCACATAATCCAGCAGCCAGACGAATCGGCCAGACAATTCTGGACACGGTTCTTAACAAAGAAAAATCAAATCGTCGACTGTCCCGATGCAGAGGCCCTCGTTGCCTTCAAACATAACATCCGCGACGAGTGGCTGGCCCGGCACCTAGGACAGGAAAAGCCGAAATCCATGGCAGCCCTCACATCACTCATGACCCGCTTCTGTGCGGGAGAGGATAGCTGGCTAGCTCACAGCAACAACCTCAGTAAAAATGCTGGCAGTCGAGATACCAAGGACCGCAATGGCAGGTCACGTCGAAACAAAAACAAATGCCGCATCAACGGCGACAGCAATGAGGATACGGCAGTCAACGCCGGATTCCGAGGCTCCAAACCCGGTCAATGGAAGAAGCCATTTAAAAGAACCACTCCGGGCCCGTCCAATTTGGACCGAATACTCGACCGCTCTTGCCAAATACACGGCACCCCCGAAAAGCTAGCTAACCACACGAACAGAGATTGTTGGGTATTCAAGCAGGCAGGCAAATTAATTGCCGAAAACAATGACAAGGGGCTACAAAGCGATGACGAGGAAGAGACCCAGCCACCGAACAATAGAGGATAGAAGGGTTTCCCCCCACAAGTTCGGACGGTAAACATGATATACGCAACGCATATACCCAAGAGGGAGCGGAAGCGTGCACTAAGGGACGTATATGCAATGGAGCTAGTCGCCCCCAAGTTCAACCCATGGTCCTCTTGCCCGATCACTTTCGATTGAAGAGACCACCCGACCAGTATCCGCCATGGGGGATTCTCCGCATTGGTTTTAGACCCAATCGTCAATGGATTTCACCTCACGATAGTCCTGATGGACGGCGGCAGTAGGCTGAACCTGCTTTATCAGGATACAGTGCGCAAGATGGGCATAGACCCTTCAAGGATTAAACCTACAAAGACGACCTTCAAAGGTGTCATACCAGGTGTTGAGGCCAATTGTACAGGCTCGGTCACACTGGAAGTGGTCTTCGGATCCCTAGATAATTTCCGAAGCGAGGAGTTAATCTTTGACATAGTACCGTTCCGCAGTGGCTATCACGCTCTACTCGGACGGACCGCGTTCGCAAAATTCAACGCGGTGCCGCATTACGCATACCTCAAGCTCAAGATGCCAGGCCCTCGTGGAGTCATCACGGTCAATGGAAACACGAAACGCTCCCTCCGAATGGAGGAACATACAGCGGCTCTCGCGGCAGAAGTACAGAACAGCCTTTTAAGGCAATTTTCGAGTCCGGCCGTTAAACGACCGGACACGGCCAAGCGCGCCCGGAGCAACATCAACAAAGACCACCTGGCACGTTCCGAGCACGCGTAGCAATGCGGCCCCAACCCCAGCCCTCGCACAATTGCAAGACAAACTCTCCACATGCATAATTACGCTCTGGAGATACCATGGGCATAGGGGGAGGGGCACGACCACAACAGACCCAGAGTGCGGTTCGACCACACCAGGGGCTCCCAAGTGTGTCGCTCTTTTTATCTTTTATTTTTCTTCTTTTTTATACAGGACTCTGTCCGGCGGCGAACCTGCCGAACTCATGATGCAACAGCCAGGGAGGGACAAAGGCTGCGACGAACACTCAGGTGGTCTCCATTACGAGCATTAAATTTGTTAAATACACCATTCCGCAGCCTACCCCTGGAGGGAGACACCTTTAATTAGTCCAATCCCTTGCTTACCGCACTATTTGTATCATTCCGCACTGATAGCAGAACTTCTTGAATAAATAATGCAGCACTTTTTTGCCCATCATTGCATTACTTTATATATATATGTTCATTTACGACATGTTGCATCCGTATATTTTGGTACGGCAGAATACACCAGGGGCTTATGTTCCCCGCATTATGGTGTGATTAGTCCGAACACTTTCATAAGTGCGGCACCCCGAACTTATAGCATTATATGAATCGCTCCGAATCATGTCTTGGGTCAATAGTTGGGTTTGCCCGGCTCCCATGTTTGGCACCTTACGTTCCGTTCTATCGGCTAAGGTAGCACTGGGAGAACCACTGCGATTGCGCCCCGGTTAAGCCGGGTTAACGCCTGAGTGGAGAAAGCTAAAACTGACTATCATGATAAGGCGAGAGACTGGTCGCTGTTCAAGAGGTCCCTTCGAGTCCTAAAGACTTATGCCGCCTCGAGCGAAGAACCGGATAATGTCCGGCCAAGGCGTGGATAGCGCCCTGAACTCGGTCTTCCGAATACTAGGGGCTTCGCCGAAATTTAAAATTATAGAATTCTATGGCTAAGTGAGAGTGTTCAAGCACTATAAGTCCGGTTGCCTTGTTCGTTGTGTTGAGCACCTCCCTAGATGGACCCAAAAATGGGAACAAGTGTGCTCAAGTTTATCCCGAACACCCCAGCACTCGTGGCATGGGGGCTGAAGCCGACGACTTGCCATCTCTCAGATTTAATAAACGGCCGCACAGAAGGTAATATTTTAAATTAATAAGCATTGCTTAGCGCATATGAACAAAGTTTTCAGCGCATAGGATAACACATTGCGAATTTACTCAATAATTACATCCCTGGGGCACTCATCCGCAATCTTGCGGGCACCCTTCAGGACAGTCTTATAGTACATCTCGGGCGTACGATACTCCTTGCCCGTTGGTGGCGCGTAAGTGATAAGCTTCTCCGCATCCAGCTTGCCCCAATGCACCTTTGCGCGGGCAAGGGCCCGACGAGCACCTTCAATACAGGCGGAGCGCTTGATAACCTCCACCCAGGGGCACGCATCCACCAACCGCCGCACGAGGCCGAAGTAGCTCCCAGGCATGGCCTCTCCAGGCCACAGCCGGACTATGAGGCCCTTCATGGCCTGCTCGGCTACCTTGTGGAGCTCGACCAGCTGCTTCAGCTGGTCGCTAGGGGGCACCGGATGGCCGGCCTCAGCGTACTGAGACCAGAAGACCTTCTCCGTTGAGCTCCCCTCCTCAGCTCGGTAGAATGCGGCAGCATCAGACATGCTGCAAGGCAGATCTGCAAACGCCCCTGGAGAGCTCCGAATTCGGGTAAATAACACGTAATTTACATTCACATGCTTGCTTTGCATGAAAAATGCCTTACCCGCCGCTATCTTCTTCACCGACTCAATCTCCTGAAGGGACTTATGGGCCTCGGCCTTGGCGGCTTTGGCACTTTCGAGAGCCAATGCAAGCTCGGACTCTCGAGTCTTCGAGTCACGCTCCAAACTCTCATGCTTTTCCATGAGAGCCTGGAGCTCTTGTTGAACCTCCGCCACCAGCGCCTCCTGCTTTTCTCGCTCTGCCCGTTCCGCGGCCGCATTGCATTCGGCCGTGGACACGGCCTCCTTCAGGGTTGCCACCTCGTTCGTGGCCCCTGCAGTACCCACGTTATCCTTGTTATTTTTTGTCACAACCTAAATCCTTTTCTGTAAGGTACAAATTCAAAGTGGTATTACTCACCTTCTTTGTCCTCGGGCTGCTTCTTGGCACGGCCGAGCTCTTGCTCGGACCGCTCGAGCTCCTGCTTCAAAGCACCGACCTCCGCAGTCAGTGTGGCAGAGGTCAGCAGCGCAGCCTGCAACCCATATTGACATAATTTTTTAGCAACCCTGCGCATATCTTTTTTAGATCCTCAGTCCGGCTTTTCTTTCCGAACACCGAACCGAGCATCAGGGGCTACTGTCTATGCGGTATTACATTGCATATTTTTAACTTCTTACCTCAAAGCCTGATAGAAGGCTACTGCAGGCTTCGGTCAGCCCGCTCTTGGCGAGCTGTACCTTCTGAATCACCGCACTCATAATAGTGCGGTGTTCTTCCTCGACAGAAGCGCCTTGGAGCGCCTCCAACAAATTGTCCGGCACCTCCGGTTGGACGGAGGCCGCCGGCGTCACGGTCTTGCCCTTCTTGCGAAGGGGCCGCCGGCCGGACTCCGGAACCACTGCGGGTTCCGACGTGGAGTCCGGCGCAAAGTCCGGGAGGCCGCCCTATGGCGCCTTCGGAGCCTCCCCCTGATGGGTCCCTTCTTGGGATCCCACCTCGGCGTCCTCGGCATCGCGAGGGGTGGAGGCGGTCGGGATGGAGTCTACATCCGACGGAGCCAACGACCCGCTTGATGAAGTGGGGAGATCGTCATTGGCCGGACTACAGGCAGCATGCGGCATTAGAATGACACTATGTGACACAAAAGAGAAATTGTAAATCATTCAGGAATCCGGATACTTACGATCTCGCCGGAGGCCTGGCCCTTGGGGGCCATTCTTCGTCGCCAACGTTGACGTCGGCGGAGCTGTCCGGGGGAATAGTCCTTCCCCTCTTGGACCCTTCGGCCTCCCCTGTTGGGGAAGCCTTCCTCTTCCTCTCTCCCTCCTCTGGGAGAGAGTCCTCTTTCTCCCCCTCGTTTTCGGGGGAGGAGTCCACCTCGGAGTCGTCAGACACCTGAAAACGGGAACTCTTTCGAGTACCCGTGGCCTCCTTCTTGGCCTTCTTCTCCGACACCACGTGCGGTGCCGGAACCAGCAGCCCCGCTAGGCGGGCGTCTACTGGGCTTTCTGGCATAGGAGCCGGACAGATGATCTGCTCCGCCTTCCTCATCCAGTCCTGTCAAAGGAAAAGGGGAAATTGAGACCCGCACAGAGTCAAACTATGAATAGCAAGTGTCCCGTAAAGGGGTAGAATCACTTACCTCATCGGCTTGGCGCTGCGAGCGAAATCCGCGATCTTCGATGGCGGATGCGGGGGCTTCGGCGCCCTTAAAGAGCACTTTCCAGGCATCTTCCTACCTAGTGTCGAAGAGCCTGCTCAACGTCTGGTGCTGTACCGGATTGAACTCCCACAATTTAAATGCCCGTTCTTGGCACGGGAGGATCCGGCGGATGAGCATGACCTGGACCACGTTGACAAGCTTGAGCTTCTTGTTCACCAGCCTCTGGATACAGGCTTGGAGTCCGGTCAGCTCCTCCGAATTACCCCAGGTCAGGCCGCTCTCCTTCCAGGAGGAGAGCCGCGTGGGGATTCCAGATCTAAATTCGGGGGCCGCTACCCATCTAGGGTCGCGCGGCTCGGTGATGTAGAACCACCCCGATTGCCATCCCTTGATGGTTTCCACGAAGGCACCCTCGAGCCAGACGACGTTGGGTATCTTACCCAACATGGCGCCTCCGCACTCCGCCTGAGTGCCCTTCACCACCTTCGGCTTGACATTGAAGGTCTTGAGCCACAAGCTGAAGTGAGGCTGGATGCAGAGGAAGGCCTCGCACACGACGATAAACGCCGAGATGTTGAGGATGAAGTTTGGTGCCAGATCGTGGAAATCCAGGCCGTAATAATACATGAGCCCCCGGACAAAGGGATGCAGTGGGAAGCCCAGTCCGCGGAGGAAGTAGGGAAGGAATACGACCCTCTCATGGGGCCTGGGGGTGGGGATGAGCTGCCCCTCGTCGGGCAGCCGGTGCGCGATGTCGCCGGATAGATATCCGGCGCTGTGCAGTCTTTCGATGTGCCCCTCCGTAACGGAGGAGGTCATCCACTTGCCTCCCGCTCCAGACATGACTGGGGAAGGTTGAGACGAGATGAGCGGGCTTGGGCGCTGGAGCTCGAGTGCGCGGAGATGGATAAGCAAAGAAGGAAGAAGGCGTAGGTGAAAGGGTGGATCCTAATCCCCTTATATATGGGCGGACGAAGTCTATGCGTCCCCCACCAGCCTGGTAAAACTCGCTTATTTCCCAAGCGCCACCATCAATGGCACGGTTAGGTTACCCGTGTCCGTATTGATGAGAATCCCGGAATAAGGGGGAACACGATCTCTGCTTCGACAAGACGTGCCAAGGAAACCGCTTCGCTAAATGCGCTGAGGCGGTAAAGTAAAAAACGATTCAAGTAAGGGCTTGGTAGTGGTGTGACGTCATGCCGCAAAAAAGTCAGCAGATTGAACTTGTGTATATATTATTCTCTCTACGGTAGAATGTGGAATTTATTTTGCAGAGCCGGACACTATCCTGGTGTTCACAATCTTCTATGCATTATTCGGAGGAGGAACCTGCCTTGCAATGCCGAACAATATGCGCGCCGGACTCATCGTCATTGAAGCCTGGTTCAGGGGCTACTGAGGGAGTCCTGGACTAGGGGGTGTCCGGATAGCCGGACTATCATCATCGGCCGGACTATCATCGTCAGCCGGACTCCAAGACTATGAAGATACAAGATTGAAGACTTCGTCCCGTGTCCGGATGGGACTTTCCTTGGCGTGGAAGGCAAGCTTGGCGATACAGATATGTAGATCTCCTACCATTGTAACCGACTCTATGTAACCCTAGCCCTCTTCGGTGTCTATATAAACCGGATGGCTTTAGTCCGTAGGACACAACAACAATCATACCATAGGCTAGCTTCTAGGGTTTAGCCTCCTTGATCTCGTGGTAGATCCACTCTTGTAATACCCACAATATCAATATCAATCAAGCAGGACGTAGGGTTTTACCTCCATCAAGAGGGCCCGAACCTGGGTAAAACATCGTGTCCCTTGTCTCCTGTTACCATCCGCCTAGACGCACAGTTCGGGACCCCCTACCCGAGATCCGCCGGTTTTGACACCGACAGTACCTTTGATATACCTCAGAATACGCTTAACTGCTTCCCAATGAACCACGGTAGGCTGAGACAGGAACTGGCACACTTTGTTCACGGCAAAGGAGATATCTGGACGAGTGAGTGTCAGATACTGCAGTGCTCCAACTACATTGCGGTACCTGAAAGAGTCATCGATACTCAGCAATGCTCCACTGTGACGCGAGAGGCTCTCGGATGTAGCAAGTGGAGTGGAAGTGGACTTGCAGTTCTCCATGTTGACACGATGAAGAAGATCAAGTGCATACTTCTTATGTGTCAATGTCATGCCCCCTGAATGAAAGGACGCTTCCAATCCAAGAAAGTACTCCAGCCTGCCCAAGTCTTTGATGGGAAAACTCGCAGACAAGGACTGCAAAAGGCAATCCACCACATGAGGTGTAGAACCGGCAATCACAATATCATCAACATACACCAGCATGTAGATCTGAATAGCACCATGTGAAAATATGAACAAGGACGCATCCGCCTTGGAAGGAACAAAGCCAAGCTGTGAGAGACGCTGACTCAACCGAGCATACCAGGCACGCGGCGACTGTTTGAGCCCGTAGATGGACCTCTGGAGTTTGCAGACATGAGAGGGATGATGAGCATCATCAAAGCCAGGGGGCTGCTGCATGTAGACATCTTCGGCCAAAAATTCGTGAAGAAAAGCATTACTCACATCAATCTGTCGAAGACACCACCCGCGGGAGATGGCGAGAGAGAGGACCATACGAACCGTGGTAGGCTTCACCACGGGGCTGAAAGTATCTCCATACTCTATCCCTTGCTGTTGAGTAAAACCGCGAGCAATGAGGCGAGGTTTGTGCTTGTCAACAGAACCATCCGGACGATGTTTGGTCTTAAAGATCCACTTGCAACCCACAATATTAACACCAGGAGGCCGAGGCACCAACACCCATGTGTTTGTGTGATGAAGGGCAGCAAATTCCAGACATGGCGGCACGCTAAGCCGGTTCACCAAGAGCATCACGATGAGAGGTGGGTGCAACTAAGAATGCATGCCGATGAGTGTCGTACCGCACCGTACCATCCGTGTATGTCTTGGCCTTACGCGTATGATCACGGTGACGGGTGACCATAGTGTGCCCGGTAGCCGCATCGCCGGTAGAAGGTGGCGGCAACGAAGGAGACCCGGCCGGTGGTGTCGCGGCTGAACGATCGTCAGCAACAGGCGACATGTGCCGGGGTGACGCGTCGGATTGGACCGAAACAGGCGACGAGGAAGATCCAGGCGGAGACGGCAGCCCAGAGGACGCGGCTGGCGACTCGACGACAACCGAAGTAGGCGAGGCGGGCTGGGCCGACCCAGGCGAGGAGGGGGACGCAGCGAGCGACCCAGTCGTGCCCGCGGTAGCGCCAGCGGGCGAGGCCGACGAGGCTGCCTCGGGAGGCATGTCATGCACGTCGGGGCCATGCACATCGATCGCGCCAGTGGATACAGGTGCGGCGATGGGTTCCTGTGAAGAAATTAGAGCAGCATCTGCAGAAAACAAGTCGGGTGACAAATAGGACAGGTCGTATTTCCGCACATGGACATCCGAAACCGGTTCATTAGATGGAAAAGTGAGAGCATGCTCAATGGAGGCAATGTCAACTGAGACACCCGGGCTGGAGTAAGGGAAAACTGACTCGTCAAAAACAACATCACGAGAGATGTAGATCCTACCCGAGGTGCGATCAAGACACTTATAGCCCTTATGCAGAGGGCTATAGCCAAGGAAGACACACATCTTCGAACGGAACTCCAGCTTGTGAGCATTATACTTGCGGAGACTAGGCCAGCAAGCACACCCAAAAATCCTGAGAGAGGAATAATTGGGTTGAACATGAAACAGGCGGAACAGAGGCGTGTCTTTGTTGAGAACCGGAGTGGGCATACGGTTGATGAGATAACACGCCATAAGAAAGGCCTCATCCCAAAACCGGAGTGGGAGAGACGAGTGTGCCAGTAAGGCAAGGCCGGTCTCGACTAAATGATGGTGTTTGCACTCGGCAATACCGTTTTGCTGAGATGTATGTGGACACGACACACGGTGAGAGATGCCCGTGCGTTGAAAATAGCGATGGAGCTTGTGGTATTCACCACCCCAGTCGGACTGAACATCCTTGATTTTGCAATCCAAGAGGCGTTCGACATGAGCCTGAAAGATATAGAAGTCTTGCTCAACATCAGACTAATGTTTAAGCAAATAAATCCAAGTGAAGCGCGTGTAATCATCAACAAAACTGACATAATACTTGTACCCCCCCCCCCCCAAGACGCAATAGAGGGACCCCAAACATCTGAATGTATTAATTCAAGAGGTACAGTAGTGGCATGATAAGACGTGGAATACGGTAGCTGATGACTCTTAGCACGCTGACATGCATCACACACTAATGGTGAAGTATTTGAACTAGAGCAGGGAAGATCATGACTCCGAACAATGGAGGTGACCACATTATTGGTAGGGTGACCTAGACGTTGATGCCATTGCGACGACGAAACACGGACACTGGATGAATCATGGCGAGATGACGAAGCACGAGTAAAGGGAATCGGATAGACCCCCCCCCCTCGACTGCTACCTTGAAGAATGACGCGCCTGGTTGCTTTGTCCTTAACAAAGAAAAAATGACGGTGAAATTCAACAAACACGTCATTATCACAAACAAGGCGATAGACAGAAAGAAGATGCTCTCTGATGTGTGGAACATGAAGGATGTTGCGCAGTTTGAGAGATGAACCGGGTAAACAGGAATGACCAATGTGTGAAATAGACAAACCTGCACCATTGGCCACCTGAACCTGGTCCTTGCCATCATAGCGCTCATGAACCTGCAGGCGTTCAAGATCACTCGTCAGGTGATCCGTAGCCCCGATGTCCAGCACCCAAGGATAGTCGACGGCATTGATGGAGACCGAGTTGGCGGAGCGAGAATGGTGGTCCTGGTCATAACGCTTGCGGCAATCATCGGCCTCATGCCCCCAGTTTTTGCAAATTTGACACCGGGGGCGCCAGCGGTTGTTGCGATGGCCACCACAATCGTTATTGCCGCCGTTACCCCCGCCACCTTGCCGACCATTGCCGGCGTAGGAGGAGTTGCGGTCGCGGCCACCATTGGGGCTACCGTTGCCGCCTTTACGGCCTTGCCTGGGCTGCCCAGTGCCATCGGCCGGCCGACCCCAACCTTGGGAGGGGTAGGGCTCCGAGTAGGGAGCGCGTCCGCCATGTCCGGAGGGGCCAGAGCGAGTCAGGGAGTTAGCCGAGGAAGTCCACCCCTCCACCACACTCTGCTGTGCCTGCAGCGCCTCGAAGGATAGAACCAATGAGTAAAAGCTGGAGTAGGGCATGGGTGCGTTACTCACACCCAAGGAGGCGGCGATGGAGTTGTAGGCGGAGCCGAGGCCGGTGAGGATGTGATCGATAAGCTCATCGTCGCGGATCGGGGAGCCGGCGGGGGCCATAGTGTCGGCAAGCGCCTTCATCTTGTGCATGTATTCCGCGGCGGAGAGATCGTCCTTCCTCAGCGACTGAAGTTGCCGCCGGATGTGACGGACATTGGCGCGGCTCTGGGCGCTGAACATGGCGGTGACAGCTGTCCACACCGCATGCGCTGACTCGCAACCAATGAGTTGGCATGCAATATCCTCATCCATGGAGGTGAGAAGGAGCCCCTTGACGCGCTGATCTTGAACCCACCATTGGTGGTACTCCGGGTTGTCGACGGCGGTAGCAGTGTCGCCGGTGCCGACAATGAGTGTTTTGGCCCGTGCTGCCTTGGTGCCATCGAGGTGTCCATGGAGGTTGGCACCGGCAAGGACAGTGCTGGTGATGCCTCCCCAAAGCATGAAGTTGTGGCGACCGAGGCGGATGGAGATCGTCGGGACGGTGAGCGCGGCGGGGATCGTGGCGACGGGGGACGAGACGAGGGCGCCGGCAGTTTGGCCGGTGGAGAGGGCGAAAGACGACATCGCTGCGGCGGCGTGGAGAAGAACGTCACGCGGCGGCGGCTGAGGCAAGATGCGGTGGCGGCGCGGAAGATGACACGCGCGAGAGCAGCGATCAGAAGCGGCGCAGCGTGCAGGCAAAGCTAGCTAGCTAGCTAGCAAGCAGCTGGACGGATTCCTCTGACTGGATTAATCTCGTACGTGAAGCAGCAATCGGAAGCGGCGGCTACGAGGAGAGAGGATCGGGCGGCGGCGTGAGGGACCTGCGGCGGCGGCCTGACCTAGCTGATACCAAGTTAAAACACAGGGTTTAGGGTTTTGCGTGAAGTGGCTAACGCCTCACGTCTCAATATATAAATGATCAGAATACAATTACATACGTATACAAATACGTGTATATGTACAATATGCTAGACCCTATTTTACATGCATCCGCCTCCCCTCTGCCCTAGAGCAGTTTGATCGCATTTCGATGGTCGCCGCCATAGAAATGGACGCGGATCTCACGCCGGCCTTCAATATTGTGGCATTATCCCGCATCCAAGACACATAGGAGTTCACACTCATGGCATCCATCGTTGGTGCCACCACGCTCGACCTATCTGCCGCCATCGCCAGTCGCCACCCCGCTCCCTATCTTCCACCTTCCCAATCGCTAGCACCCCCATTGACCATGTGGTGGTTGTGCCCTCCTTGCGGACCTTTCAACAGCAAGACTGAAGAGGACTGCACCAAGAGAGAGTTATCCAAGAGGCCACGCAAGTACTGGAAGTGGGTTAAGGGCGGCGCATACCGTAAGGCTGAATCAACCATCGGCCGTGTCCACCTCCTTGCCGCCCTAGAGTACTTTGACCGCATTTCGATGGCCGCCGCCGTAGAAATGGTCATTGAGCTCACGCCGGTCTTCAATATTGTGGCCTTATCCCGCATCCAGGACGCACATGTGTTTGGCGATCGCATAGCCGCAGAAGTAGCAGCAACTGAAGCCTCCCCCGCATGTGAGGTCGCTTCCAAGTAGCAGCAACTGAAGCCTCCCCCGCATGTGAGGTCGCTTCCAAGAGGAGGAAGAGCCCATAGTCCAACGCAGAATCGTTGTAATCATTCTTGAAAGTCATTTTGTCAATCCATGCTGAAATCCTAGTTGAAATCACTGTTTAATAATGTACTGAAAAACTCACATTGTTGAGGGTGGGAATGAAATTGAATTGAAATCTGAATCAAATTGTTCTAAATTTTTGATTTTTTTTTGGGAAAAACCATTGTAGTCAATGATAAATGACACACACGTGTAAGAAAAATATGAAGGCTGCCTTTTTGACGAATCCGTATTTAATCATAGTGGTCGTGGCCTCCGTGCAGATGAAGTGCTCAATATCCCATATGATGAGCAAAGATATGGCAACTTTGGTAGAGTTGCTCTAGCAGTTGTGGCCTAACACAACATACCCAAACACGCTGGTGAATATGTAGTGCTCCCACAGCCTACTCCCTTTGTCCGCGAATAGTGTACATCTAGCTATTGTCGTAAGTCAAAGTTTTAAAACTTTGGCCAACTTTATAGGGAAAAGTAGCAGCATTTATGACACAAAATTAGTATCGCTAGATTTGTTTTGAAATGTACTTCCATAAATATATCAATTTGATGTCATACATGCTACTACTCTCCTATATAAAGTTGGTCAAAATTTTAAAATTTTGACTTAGAACAAAGGCTAGATGTACATGTATTCGCGGACGGAGGGTGTTGATGTTAGCATCAGACTTCAATCTCACAAAACTCATATTATAAAAATTTAAAAAATTCTGATTTTTTGTGTGGATGTTCACAAGATAAATGTGTGCCGCCCCTAAAATTTTCAACTCCAAATTCGAGATATGCATAAAGATAATGAAAAAGACAAACTCAGACATGAATAGTACCATTTTTGTTTTTGTCTTCTTGTGACAACGTTCATGTTGGAGTTGTGTTTTTTTTTTATATCTCCATGTGAATCTTGAGTTTGGAGTTAAAAGTTGGACCCCGATAACGTTCAGATTTTGCCCATGGCGAGCCAAACGTCCTTTATGGCAATTTTAGTTGACACGGTGATAACAAGTCCAGTTGTCAAGGAAATTGTCATGTGTGTCCATTAATTTTGTTATCCTCGCGCAAACTAAAGTTGCCATAAAAACATACAATTTGCCATTGGCAAAATCCAAACGTTCAGGGTTTATCTTTTTCGTAAAAGTTTTAATTGCTGTACACAATTATCTTGTGAACAACCACAATGTCTTTTGAACTTTTTTGAAACTTCAAAATTTCAATTTTGTGAGCTTGCAGCGTGCTAGCACCTAGTCCTAGGCAGGCTGGGTGCATGATTGCATCCCTGGCATAGTGGCAGCAGGAGTCCATCTTCACGGGATGGAGCGAATCCCGCACCGGCTTGGCGTGTGTCAGTGATTCAAAGATATTTGACCCTCTCCCTCCATTTCCTGTTCCTCTTCCGTCATCCCCTTCCTGCGCTACCTTGTGCTGCCTGCCACTCTCGTGTTTGCTCGTTTGCTCCTCGGGTATGCAAATCCTCTCCCACTTCTCCATTTCTCGGCAGCCATTTCTTGATCCGCTCTGCTCCATCCATCCACGCGCTGCTCCTCGCTCAGAAGCTGTGTCCCTTTTCCTTTGCAGGGTCGAGCGAAGGGACCGTGTTCATGTCCCAAGAACCGAAGCGTGCGGCAATGGCGGCCGCGCCCGCTAGAGCTCGCGCGCCGTGGGCCGCCTCTGTCGCCCCGCCCGCCAAGAGGAAGAAGAAGGGCCCGCCAAGTCGTCTCCGAGCCTCGCCGGTCCTTCCGGCCGCGGGCTGGGCCGCCCTCCCGCCCGACCTCGTCCGCCGCGTCGCCGACTGCCTTCTCGCCACCAACCACCTCGACTGCTACATGGACTTCCGCGCCGTCTGCTCCGGCTGGCGCGACGCCACCGACAACCCTAGGAGCGACCCGTCCGACCCCCGCTTCCGCCCGCGGCGTTGGGTCATCCTGCTCGAGGAGGGCTTCCAGCTCCAGAGCGACGCCGACGGCGTTGACGGCGGCGGCGAGCTGCTGCTCCTGCTGAACGCCGCCACGGGGCGCTTCATCCGCAAGAGGCTCCCGCTGCTACGCCGCTACTACGTCGTGGCCACCACCCTGGGCGGCCTCTTCGTCCTGGCGGACAGGAACCCTCCCCACGCCGCCCGCGTCTTCAACCCGCTCACCGGCGTCCTGGTCCGGTTCGCGGCGCCCATGCCCGCCGAGAAGGAGGTGGCCGCCTTCGTTATGGGTGACTGCTCCGGCTTCTGGCCCCTGCTCGGCTTGCTCTGCGCCTCATCTCGCAGGCCGTGCATGGCTGGTCCCGACTCTGAAAGTTTCTTCTACGGGGGGCACAAGGCCAAGGAGTACCCTAACTACAATTCCGCACGGATGGCGGTCGCAGGTGGTCTCTACACCAACGACGGCACCACGGGATTCATTGCAAAATCAGAAGGCTGGTTCCCCAAGATCTGCGATCTGATTCATATCAATCCTCATAAAGAAGATGTCTGGAGTTTCCTGGTTGAGCTTGGTGGACAGGTGCTGATCGTCGTCAGGCTGCGGGGGCGCGTCAAGGTTTTCAAGTACGACGACGCCGAGCCCGTGCTCGTGGAGAGCATCGGCAGCCATGCCATCTTCGTCGGTCACCACAGGTGCCTCGCCGTGGACGCCGACAGGTTCCCGTCCGTCGAGGCAGACTGCATCTACTACATTGATCGACGGGGTTTGTCAGCCCACATCTGCATGTACAGCCTCAGGGACGGGAAAGAGGAGAGGGTCTCTGCTGGGGCCGTCGATTTCGTGAAGCCGCACAAGCTGTTCGTCCTCGTCGCCGACCGCCCTTTCACTGTCATCCAGCTTCTCTGCAGCTACACCATCAACGCCCGGGATTCTCAGCTGCCGTTGCAACAAGAGGCTAACAACGTTGACAAAAAATGGTTTTAATTTTCTCTCTTGCCTTTTGTTCTGTTAATTTTAGCTAAGAACTTGAGAAGAGGCTGACACTAGGTTAGATTACCTGTGGTGGATGGAAGGAACTACTCCCTCTGATTCATATTAATTGACGCTGATTTAGTATGGATCGGAGGGAGTACTATTTTGTGGGCTTAATTAATTAGGACCTGATATGAACCCAATGCCCCATCTACTTTGCCTGATGCTATCTCTGTTTGTGTGCACTTGTTTTTCCATTGTTTCACTTTGCAATACAGTCTGGTGCTAGCAAAAGTGGGTTCGACATTTTTCCTGTTTCTGAATTTAGCCTTGCAACTGAAGTATATTATGCGGTTCTCTGCAGGATTTGTTTATTTTTCAGTAGCAAGTGTAGGCTCTGTTTTTTTTTGCTCCTTTCTGAATCTGGTTCCGCAGTTGAACCGTTGAACATTTGTCAGGTAAGTTGGTTGTTCTGCGAAGGTTTTGTTTCTTGTTGCATTTCTCATATCTGATTGCAGCTCAACATTATATTAAGATTTGCAGTGCATCTGCAATAATGCAAATTTCTTGTGATTGGTGCTTCTAGAGGGGTATTGTAGATCCAGATGTTTTACATGTTTTTGCCAGGCATGTGTACTGATTGGATCATAGTATGAATAACGTTGGTTCGTAATAGGGATAGCAATGGGCCGGCATATTCATGGCTAACTAATCCTATCATCCATCCTAGATAGAGAAGTTGCTATCCTAGTATTTGTCGTTTCGACACCATTCGTTCATTCTCTGGTCTGGCTAAGAATCCAGTTTGATTCGTGGTTAGATCACCTGTGGTGGCACTACTGTTCGTGGGCTTAATTAAGACCTGATATGATATGAACCCAATCCTCCATCTGTTTTGCCTGATGCTATCATGTGTATATGTGCACTTGTTCTTCCCTTATATCACATACTAATGTAGCATGGTGCTAGCAAATGAGTCATTGAATATATGCGGTTCTCAGTAAGATCAGTTTATTTTTGGGAAAATTTTGTTTTTGCCACTCTAGATTTTGCCGATTTTCCTTATGCCACTCTAGTTTTTGACATTTCACTTTTGCCACTCTTAGTTTTTGACAATTATCACAATTGCCATTCCCGTGGCAAAAGCAAAATTTTCAGAGTGGCAATTGTGATAATTATCAGAAGCTAAGAGTGGCAAAAATGAAATAAAATTATTTTGCTTTTGCCACAAAATGGCAATTGTGATAATTGTCAAAAACAAAGAGTAGCAAAAGTGAAATGTCAACATTTAGAGTGGCATAAGGAAAATTGGCAAAATCTAGAGTGGCAAAAACAAAATTTTCCCTTTATTTTTTACTAGTTGCAATTGTAGTCTCAGATTTTTTGTCACCTTTCTGAATTTGGTTCTGCTGTTGAATGGTCGAGCATTTTAGTACCAAATGTAGGCTTTGTTCCTTGTTGGCCTTTTCATATCCTGATAACCTGATACTGGGCGCTACTGCAGAATGGTTTACTGTGTATGTCCAAATTTCTGACAGTTTACGATTTCTGCTTCTAAAGGGGTTTTGTAGACTCAGATGTTTTACATTTACATATTTTTGCGGGAGGATACGTGCGCACTGATTGAATCATACTATGAAATAATGTTGGTTTGATAGCAAATTCATCCTAAGTTGCTACATAGGAGTAGATTTCAGCTGTTTGCTATCCTAGCATGCGTTTTTTCAGACTATTTGTGTATTCTATTTTTCATGCTGGTCATTTTTTGCTTTTATTCCCCGAAATGCTCCTAGCATAGGAGCCTATGGTTCCATTCTTGTTACTGTTGGAAGACACATACCTTTTCTTGGTGTGGTGGAGCGAACTAGACTCAAATTGGGATTCAGATATCGCTTGCATAAACTCATTTGGCCAAATTGCTCCAATTTTTTTTCCTAAAATACGTGTAAGCATGCGTATCATCGCATTAGAGAAATTGCTCCAACTTTAATCATGTAAGTCAAACATTGTCACTTCGCGGTTGCAACTTCACTATTACTCGTGCCGTTCATAGGGTATATAATCATTTTTATGTCTAGTACCCTAGACAGCTTCTAACTGTTGGCCATCCTCGTGTCGGTGTTGCTTGATCTATTGATAGCTGGTTTTTCACTTATAGCAAATATGTCCGTGCGATTGCAACGGGAGAAAAATAGTGTGAATTATATGTGCAAGCAAGACCAGGTATGCACACCGAGAAGGAACATTTAGGTTTTGGGTTTCGCCGCGTGTGAAGTAATCAATCAGCTATTTCTATGTTCATTGATCAAGGGGATTAAAGGGTTTTGTTAGGTCATCACACACCAGAGAATGCCCGCAAATTATTCAATCCATTTTATTCAAAGGGATTTTAAGGTATGGAGTTCCATAATATGGAACTGAGGCGGGTCTTCTCTTTTCCATGTACAAGCCTCCGATATAATACAACCGGAGGTAATTCTACTTTACTATTTTTCTGTCCATTGACCCAGAGGATTTAAGGTGTGAAGTTCCATAAAATGGGACTATACTAGGTCTTCCCTTTTTCATGCATCTAGCTCATGTAGTCAGGTCTTCTCTTCTCTTTTCTTTAGGTAGCAATCCTCAAGAAATTCAAGATCCTTCTGTAGCTAGTTGACGTAGCAATTCATCCATCTAATTCACGTACTTGAGTTAATTATTTTTCTTTAAAGAAATTCATGGTCCTTTTCTACCTAGCTCGCGTACTACTCCATCCATTGTTCGAGCAGCTTAATTCATCCTTCCTTCATCTAGCTTACTACATTTATTTTTGCACACGTATATAAATTGGTATGACTGTATGTAAAGGAGCAATGTGAGACTATTTAAAATATTTTTGCCTTATTTCCTAGGTAGTTGGGCCAGCTAAGTTGCATGGGCTGTGAAAGGCCCAGACACTGAAACAACATGTTTTTGTAAGGCGCGAGTAAAAATACGAAAAAAAAAGCCGAGTTGAAGGATTGAACTCATCACTTCAAAGACCCGACCAAGTGCCGCCGGCAACTTGAACAAACACGTCCTAACCAATGGCCATCGCAAATATTTAAGAACATACTGTAAGATCATATTCAAAACATTTTTTTTAAACTTTTATAATAATAATAATAATGAATTGCCAAATATTCTTGGAAACATGAGAATTTTTTAAATCTCAAACAGTTTTAAAAATCCGATCATTTTGCTGAAAATTCAAGACATTTTTCTAAAAACACGAACACAATTTGAAATGGAACATTTCTAAAAATTCACAATAACTTTTGGAAACATGAACCGTTTGTAAAAACATGACCATTTTTTGAATTTGTTAACAATTTTTTAAGCAGGAACATGTTTGGACCATTCAGAACAATTTTAGAAAAGTGTACTTTTTAAATGCGCACATTATTTTGAATTGTGGAAATTTCACTAGAACAATAATATTTTTTTAATTTTGAACAATTTTTAAAATGCAATTTTCTATCTAAAAATCTTGATTTTTTTAAAACATAAACATTTCTTGAAAAACGGCGAATTTTTAAGTTCCTAACATTTTTCCAAAACACCAACAAAAGTTTGGAATTCTTAAGATTTTCCCAAATTTTAAAAAAGAAATACTGAATGTTGAAAAAAATCGAATTTACGAAAAATTATAAACCGAAAAATAAAATTGAAATTGAAAAAGTAAAAAGAAACAGGAAATAAAAAGGAGAAGTGAATAGAAAAAGGAAAGAGAAACAGAACACTAGAAAAAAGTAACACGGGCCGGCCCATTTTGTGCCCCTGTGGGAAGCTCCAACTATTTGTCGCTTTGTGCGGGAAATAGAGTTTTGCCAGTGGGTGGGCAGGAAATTAGGTGGGCTGGCTTCGCTGGGCCACAGCATGCGCAACACCCGTATGAAATTCTGGACAAAGTATCCTAAAAAAAGAAATTCTGGACAAAGTAATTTTCCTTTTCTAGCGAACGGACGCACAAAAATTTAGTACCATCTCGGATACAGAAAAAAGTTCTGCGATGAACGGATGCAAAAATTCGAAGAAACTCACCTTGCTTTATTAGTAGGTAGGTATAGATATAGATGTAGCAATGCAAGCATAGAAAAAATACATCACAAAATAGACATCACAGTTTGGGTGACATTATTCAAGCAAAGCAAGTAAGAATTTTGACCTTGATGTAAGCAGTTTTGTAGTCTATGTTGATGCAAATCTCCGAGCTAATAAGTTGTTATATGTGTTGGTTATTTGGCTAGATATGCAACTTGTTGGTTGGAGTTGTTAATATATGTTAGTCATTTGGCCAAATTGGATATGCAACTTCTTGACAATGTGTTTTCTATGTAGCATTCCCGCGCGTGCAATTTATTCTTGAAGTTGGAGAAGAAGAACTTCATTCTCATGCATTGTTGGTTGAAGTTGAGTGCACAACCCAAGTGGAATGTATTCATTGTCAACTCCTCAAAGACCGCATGCATTGGCACTGAGGAAGAAATGGGTGATCCAACCGACCCAATAAAAGAGCCGACGAGAAAGGTTAGAAGAGGGTTTCGAAGAAAGAAGTGGGAGGAGAAGAAAAGGAAGTGAGAAAGGGCATCGGCCAAGATGATGGAGAGGTTCGAGGACATGTTGGCAAAAAGGAGGAGGCATATGTCAAGCGCTCCGACGTCATGGAGGAAAAAAAGGCCGAGCGGTTTAACATGTTGATGGCGGCGACCGAGAAGAAGGTCAAGCTTAGGGAGAACAAGGTTGAGAGTGTGTTCGCTTCGGAGGACACAAAGATGTTGAGCTTGAAGATTGAGGACATGAATGGCCATGAAGGATACTGGTACAAGTCATCAGTGTTATGATGTTGAAGCGCATGGCGACCGAGCTATAGGCAACCGAGAAGGAGGCGGATGGTGAGCAACCAGTGTCAGAGTCAAGCTTAAGGAGAACAAGGTTGAGAGCGTGTTCGCTTCGGAGGACACAAAGATGTTGAGCTTGAAGATTGAGGACATGAATGACCATGCAAGGATACTGGTACAAGCGTCAGTGTTATGATGTTGAAGCGCATGGCGACCGAGCTATAGGCAACCGAGAAAGAGGCGGATGGTGAGCAGCCAATGTCAGAGTGAGTGTGGAGACTCGAATAGCCGGTCCGGCGGCACAAAAGAAATCAATTTTTGCATGGACTACGAACTAAGATTCTTTTGTAATCAGGCATGTACAAACTATGCATATTTGCCTCTTTTTGGTTGTGATCAAGCGCGTGCTATATAATCTTGCGCTATGCATTTAAATTTGAAATTGGTCGGACCTGGGCAGAAGTTTAGAGGGGAATTCACTATTCGCCGCGCGCTGTGGCAAGACGTCGCTGTTTCACACACGCGATTGAGCAATCGTTCAGATTTGGGCTGGTCCATTTAAGCGGTTTCAGCATTCCCGGTTTTGGGAACCTTCTAGAAGTTCCCAGCAAGTTTTTTTTTTTACTGTTTTGAGAAACTTCTAAAAGTCCCGGAACCAGAATTTTTATATAGGAGCGCGACCCACATAATTATCCGCAAACTGGTATCCATCGGCCCATGGATGGATATGATGTCCGATTTGAGGTTGAGCGTTGGAGATGACCAAGCCTTTAGAGATGCCCTTGGCCACTGGTTCTTAACAACCTAACGGCTTATATTAATTACTTCCTCTATAAACAAATACAAGGTTTTTTAATCACTAAAGTAGTTGGGAAACCTCCAAGGTCCTAGCCAATCAGCTTGGTTGTCGTATATCATAGGCTAAGCACATCTATTTTGTGTGACAAGTTAGAAAAATCTCAAGGTCCGCGTGAACAGATGGTATACTTGAAGGCAGACAGAAAAGATCTGGTGTACAAAAACAAACTTTTTGCTAGTAGAAAAAACACTCCCGTATAGTCTTATGCTAATCCTCTCGTGTAAAAAGGTCAAACAATCTTCACAGTAAAACTAAGGAACGTTGATCCGTGATTTCTCTGTGTAATTAACTAGCCCCAATGTACAGCCCACTCTAGCCTTGTACCGAATGATGTGCGTGTCGCGTGTACTCTACCAAATCCAACAAGACGACAATGGCAAAAAACAGAGCAGAAGTCATATCATTCATATGCCGCTAGACAGCACCGAGCTGCCAACGAATCGTCCACCCCTGTCGGCGCCATTTTCCCGGTGCTCCTCCATCTCGACGGCCCTCAGGTCCGGGTGGCCGTACTTGGCGGCGGCGACGGCGTAGCATCCCAGGGCGTAGGCGAACGCGAGGAAGACGTAGGCGAAGAGCTGGAAGTCGGCGAGCTGCTCCGCGCGCTCCCCGGCGGCGTGCCCGTGGCACTCGATGTCCCCGCCGGCGTCGCGGTGGCACCCCTCCGGGAGCATCGGCCCGTAGAGCGTGAACGCCGTCTGGTAGAACCACAGGCCCTGCAGGGTGATGAGCAGGCCGCTGGCGAGGTCGGCCGGGAAGCTCGCCGGGAGGAGCGCGCCGACGACGTTGGAGGCGACGCAGAGCCCGACGAGCACCACCAGGAGGTAGTGGTAGTACCCCTCCAGCCCCTGGTGGGTGGTCGAGTGGAAGTAGAAGAGCAGCAGCTCCGCCGTGAAGGCCGTCGCCGCCAGCAGGCACAGCGCGCCCTCCGTCAGGGGCAGGTACCTACGTCCCAATCAAAGCCCAAGTGAGCTCACTGTGCTGTGTACTTTTGCGATGAGATATGTACATCTATTTCGTTCTAACAATAATAAGAATAGATGGCTGCGTGCATGGACAAGATGAAACACAACGGCAGCATGATTGCGGGGCAAAAAGGCTACACAGAAACTCCACCGAGAACGATCAAGGTAGGACCCTCGGGTACCATGGAATGTGAAACAGAGTCATCAGGTTGTATATCTTATCTGCTCACAAAGTAACAGAGATGGCCCCCACTACTAAAGAAATTAGAAGTATATATAGAAACGAAGCTTCTCAATGGAATATGATGTCTTCTTCCTGTCAAGCTAAAGCATGATGAGCTAATTGAGCTGATAAGCTTTAGCCAAGTTCATCTGCACACTGACTTGGACTTTGCCCTGAAAGCAATGGCCACTCACGGGAAGAATCTTCCGTTTCAAATAAAAAAAGGAGTACCTAGAACTCATCTAGATGAGACATAATTTGGTCTCATTCACTTTGAAAACAAGAACAGATACAACCCACATCAACACACACGCATCTTATGGCATCACATCCAATGGCTATAAAAGGTGAATGAGACCAAATTATAGAGTCAATTACACCGGTGGTGCTAGAACTTGGCGTAAACGGTCACTTTAGTGCTAGAACTTGCGGCATACATTGAAGTGGTGCAAAAACTTGGCTTGAACGTGTAAATACGGTGCTAATCGTGTTTGTATACACCGATGATGCTGACGGGGCATGAGAACATATGATGTCAGTGACTGTATGGTGAAGATGGGCCTGTGGCCTTTTTTTCTTTCAAGAAACGTCTGTATTTTTTCCCCTTTTTTTCAAGAAACAACTGTATTTTTATTTTATTTTGTTTTTCGTCCTAAAAGGCCCCTATCACGTATAGACCTCGGTCAACCACGCACGCATGGCTAGCACCCAGCCTAGAGTTGAGTTGATTACACACAAGCATATGTGAGGTTTATATCTTCACACTAAATAACATAAATTAAGAATTTCAATCCAGTTACGGGTTTGTAACCAGCGACCCGTGTAAAAGAAGGAAGGCGTGCCACTCCCAGTTATGAATCTCATGCCTATGTAGAATTGTTGTAGTTTCTTTGTCTATAGTAGAACCTGCTCGTGGGCTACAATTTCTGTTAGTTTCTTTCATTTTTGATTTTCTTAAATATAAATTACGATATAAATAATATACAATAAAATATATTAAAATTATTCACGTATTAATTTAGAAAATCCATCAAATTAAATTATGAATTATTTGTATAATTTTAATAAGTGTGTGCATTTAAATTAATTTTAGAAGATATATTTAGAAAAATCGATCATATAAGTTTGAAAATAAAAAGGTTTTAATAATTATTTTATATAAAAGTGTTCATGCTTTAACTTTTTATGGTGTTTTAAAACTGTTCATGCATTGTAATAAAGTTTATGTGTTTTATAAAAAAATGTATTTAAAACAATATAACTATATGTATGGAAAAAATATGAGCCTAGTGTGCTAGCAGACTATGGATTCTCAAATAAAAACATATTTACAACTATAATTGTAATTATAATTTACATATTCTTTACAAATTTGGAAAAATGAAAATAAAAAATAATATATTTAAAATCCGTCGCTCGAACTGTAGTCTGGTTTTGTCCAGCGGGCAATCTGTCGTAGACATAGATGCTAAAAATCCATTCTAGCTAAGCCGAGCCAGTGGTTGTATTGGTAGTTCTTCCTGCTGGTATGGTATCTATCAGGTCGCTAGGTTGAAACCCCTCTGCCCTGTCTTTTTTTTTCGAATAAAATTCTGGAGTTCATATCATTTAGCTAAAAGATATAAATGGTCACTATCCTAATAGGACATGAATTGTTATGTGAGTTTGTTGGCTAGCTACGCACGTGGGTTATCCTGATGTCTCCAGTTAGAATGTTGGGCGACCTGTTTTTAAAATTCTGATAAATTTTGTAATGTTGGCTCACAGATGAAACCCACCCGAAGCCACACATACAATTAGTTTACACCTACAGGGGCCTTTCCGTAAAAAATTGAAAAATAAAAATCAAAGGGGTTTATCGCAAAAGGAGCATGCCACACGCCACAACTCCACCATGGGGTCACTGACAGTGGGCCTGATACCATGCCACAACTCCACCCGTCAGTGTCACCGGTGTATAGAAAGACGGTTAGCACTGTATTTGCACGTCCGAGCCAAGTTTTTGCACCAGTTCAATGTAAGCCGCAAGTTTTAACACTAAAGTGACCGTTTACGCCAACTTCTAGCACCACCCGTGTAATTGACTCCAAATTATATCTCATCTAGATGAGTTCTAGCAAAACTGATAAAAAAAGAGCACTCACAGCTCACAAGAAGAGCCTCCATTTGAATATTCGTGGTAAGCTTCTGCTGACTCACTCCAGCGGGGTCATCCATTCTAGAACAGGTGAGTCTAGATTATACAGAAGCAAACAAAGCCGATGAACGCCCCTGAATTTTGCAAGCAAAATTTTGCCAAATGAATCTGCTACTCCTACTAGCACTAGCCAACTTGGAGACTAGCTCGTGACCACATGGCCTAGCTAGCCAGGACCAGATTAGCCAATCCTTCTCCCTCTGGTCCGTCCTGTCCTTGGAACATTCAAGGTGCGACACCAAGGAAGTCAAAACATCAACCAACTAATCCCAACAACCATCTCACCTCTTTTCCTTTTCCAGATCCGCAAATTAATAAGAAGCCGATATATCGATCTTTTTCCGAAAGCAAAATTCGAGAATGATATTCTTTTTATATTGTGATTTTCTTGCTTGAGACGATCGAGTGAAAAGAGAAGGAGATGAATGAAATTCCGAGGAGAAATGGATGGATGAGTTTGGGATCATGTGAACGGGATGACGGATGGATGGATGGTGAGTGTGAGCTGACCTGGTGTTCTCGGAGAGGAGGGCGAGGGCGCCGACGAGGAAGAACATGAGCAGCATGCCGCCGTGCTCGAGGTCGTTGAGGTGCGCCGGGTTGACCCCGCCGCCGGGCGCGAATATGTGGAGGTGCGTGGAGTAGAGCACCTCCACGCACATGTCCAGGAAGGCGCCCCCGGCGATGACGTAGAGCTCCAGGTGCCGCAGCGCCCCGCCGCCCGCGCCCACGGGGTTCCAGACGCGGAGGCGGAACCCGGCCGGGTCCATGGCGAAGCGCGCCACGGCCGCCCAGACGTGCCAGGCGCCCACCGCCAGGAACAGCGTCCCCGGCAGCACGTGGCCCTTGAACGACCCCATCGATCAGCGCCCCTGTTCGCCTGCCTTCGGATCTCCGCGCGGAATCACCGGCGCGCGGCCCGCCGCCGGCGTTGACTTGGCACGCCCACTCCCACTGGTGGTCCTAGCACGCCGCCCGCCTGAAACAACGGATCAGCGACGACTCGGTTACTCGCTGGCGACATGCACGCGTCTCGCTGGCCAGACTAAAAAAACCAAAACGAAATCTCGACGAGGCCCGCCGACGAAGGAGAAGACGACCGACGGAACCTCGAGACGAGGAACGGCGGCACGTACGTACCTGGCGACGACGATGATTGGTGGATGATGGCGTGGGGGGAATCAAAATCCCGGGGAGGAGAAGCGTAAAGCGATCAGATCTTTTCTCTGCTCGGAAAGCGCCTTTTGCCTTGCCTCCTTTTTTTCCCTCTGCAAAGCGCGGCGGCGCGGGTATCAGCACCGTTCCGTTCGTGTGTAGGACGAGGCAGAGAGAGGGGGGTGGAGTGGAGGGAGAAGGAGAAGAGGAGGCGTTGGGGTTGGTGCCTGATGGATCGCTGCTGCGGGGCAGCGCGGCGGCCTGCTCCTCTGTTCTCTGCCAAACGGTGCGGTGTAGTCAATGCGGTGCGGTGCCTCGGGAGGTCGGTCCTGTCCAAAACTTGAGTTTAGGAAAAAGATCCCTTCCGCACATGCAACCGTGATAGGAATGGTTACAGCATCTACAGTCATGACCCCTCAGAAAATATTAAGAGTTGCATCTAGACATCTCATACTTGATTCTTAAATTCATACAAAGACATGCAAACTAAATAAACCTACATACTACGTCGATAACCTAGCTACTTGTCGTCGAAGATGTCGACGATCTCCGTGCCCGGCTCTGGTAGCATGGGCGCCAGCTGCAGCTCCGGCTGCTCCGCTCCGGCCTCCTCTGTCTCTATCTCCGCGTCGAGTTCGGCGAAGAGCGCGTCGGACGCCGCCCGATTCTGCCGGAGGAACGCCCGGTTGGCCTCCACATAGGCCTCATTCTGGATGGACTCTAGGATGGCCTCCTGCTTCGCCATCTTCTTTGATTGGGCGACGGCGAACTCCGCGTCCGCCTGTTCCATGTTGAAGCCCGACAGTTCTTGCTCTAGCAGCTCTCGCCACCTCCTCTGCCTCCATCGGATCCAACTCCTCTTCCTCCTCTTCTCCCGACTACTCCTCCTCCTCCTCCTTTGGCTCCGGCGAGTCCGGAGGCAGCCCGGCAGCAATGTGAGCGGCGCGCGCGGCCTCTCTCACCTAGATCTCCTACTGGATCTCGTACTGGCGCTCCGACGTGAGCATTGTGTAGTAGGTGATCTTCCTCTGGACCATGGTGGAGCGCTGGAGCGGGAGAGGGAGGAGGTGGATGGGCTCGGACTGGCGGCACAAAGAGGGGGGAGGTGGATGGGTTAGGGTTGTGGGACGTTGACCGGTTTAAATATCATGATTTGGTCTCTGGCGGCGAGCCGGAGCGGCGCCACGTGGCGTCCGTCGGACCACCGAGTTTCCGTGTGGGACCCCGCCATCAGACCGACGTGGCGGGCATGCACGGGCGCTCTCGGTCGCCCTCATATCCGCCCCATTTTTGGGCTGGATATGAGCGGTGCTGGTGAGCCCGGACGGTTGAGTCCCATTTGAGGGGCCCGTCTGGGTTGAAAAAATTGTGACCGGGCGGGTCATCCAGGCATTTGAGGCCGGTTTGGGACACCCGGCTGTAGAAACTCTTAGTACAGTAAAATTCTGTATGCAATAACAACATCAGGATGGATTAAGGAGAACTTCTTCAAAAAAAATCAGAATATCAAGTTGTGACGCCCATATAATTAAGCTATAGTAATCCCCCGTTAATGATGCCATGTCGTCACATTACTGTTACTGATCCTCACTTTATCCAAATCCCAATTCAAATTCAAATTCAAATTAACCAAAATTCAAATTTCTCAAACATGCAAAATAAAATGTTCAAAGTGTTGCTAATAATCCCTGGATATTTGTCATGTTGGAACCAACCTCTTTTGAATTCTCAAAATGCCCCTGGGAATTAATTTTTGGTCCAACAGTAAATTAAATGGCCTTTGCAAAATAAACAATTATTTATTTAACTCCAATTGCCTCGAAACTTTATGTGCCACTCCAAAATATTGCACTTGAATATTGTGCTAAATTTCAAGCTCAACTAAATTCATTTGCTATGGCAACTAAATAGAAAACAGTGGTAGAAGTGTAAAAAAAGAGAGAAGAGAAAGAAGGACCTAATCTACTCGCACTATGGCCCATCTTGCAAAAGGGAAGGCCCAACCCACCTCCACCTCACCCCTCCTCCTTAGACGGGGGTTCATGGCACACATCCACAGCCATGGCCACGACCATGGCGTGCGTCGTGACCATCAACGCTCCCTGGCCGCCTATAAACATGTCCAACAAAAACCCTAGCCTGCTCTCGACCGATCCCTTCTCATTCCCCCATCATGCCCCCTCATCTGCTCGAAAACGAGCTCCTAAACTCATGTGGTGACCGCGGATGTCGCGACCATCGTCGCGGCGGCGCCCTGCGGTCGTGCCCAGAAGCTCCCCCGTCGTTCACCTCTTCACCTTCGTCAATTGGATCCAACCGGACTCGACCGTGTCATTGGGATCAAGCTTCTTCTTCAACTTCGGTCGCCGTCATCCATCGCGTCGATCCGCTCGTCACCAACCATCCTTGGCCTCGTCGAGCCCTCCCCGAGCTGCGCTGTGAGCCTCAGATCCTCCTTGACCTCCCCTTGTTTCTTCCCCCGCCCCATAGGTTAGCTCCCGTCGTCCTGCACCGCTCGAGATTCGTCCGAGCTCTCGGTCACCCCGATCGCTTGCGCCCCCGTATCCCTGTCATGCTGCTCCCTGTCACTTGTAGCTGTCGCTGCCTCCCCATATCGCCGCTACTTAATGCTGCGGCTGCTGTGCTTCGGCTGATGGGAAACGTAGTAATTTCAAAAAAAATCCTACGCACACGCAAGATCATGGTGATGCATAGCAACGAGAGGGGAGAGTGTTGTCTACATACCCTTGTAGACTGTAAGCGGAAGCGTTAGCATAACACGATTGATGTAGTCGTACGTCTTCACGATCCGACCGATCAAGTATGGAACGTACGTCACCTCCAAGTTCAGCACACGTTCAGCCCGATGACGTCCCTCGAACTCCGATCCAGCCGAGTGTTGAGGGAGAGTTTCGTCAGCATGACAGCGTGGTGACGATGATGATGTTCTACCGATGCAGGGCTTCGCCTAAGCACCGCTACAGTATTATCGAGGTGGACTATGGTGGAGGGGGCACCACACACGCCTACGAGATCCAAGGGATCAATTGTTGTGTCTCCAAGGGGTGCCCCCCTCCCCATATATAAAGGAGTGGAGGAGGGGGAGGGCCGGTCCTCTCTATGGCGCGCCCTTGGAGGAGTCCTACTCCCACCGGGAGTAGGATTCCCCCCCTTCCAAGTAGTAGGAGTAGGAGTCAAGGAAAGGGGAGAAAGAAGGGAAGGAAGGAGGGGGCGCAGCCCCTCCCCCTAGTCCAATTCGGACTAGGCCTTGGCGGGGGGGGGGGGGGGGGGGGAGGGGCGCGCGGCCTGCCCTAGGCAGCCCCTCTCTCTTTCCCGTATGGCCCAATAAGGCCCAATACTTTTCCCCGGCGAATTCCCATAACTCTCCGGTACTCCGATAAATAACCGAATCACTCGGAACCTTTCCGAAGTCCGAATATAGTCGTCCAACATATCGATCTTTACGTCTCGACCATTTTGAGACTCCTAGTCATATCCCGATCTCATCCGGGACTCCGAACTCCTTCGGTACACCAAAACTCATAAACTCATAATATAACTGTCATCGAAACCTTAAGTGTGTGGACCCTACGGGTTCGAGAACAATGTAGACATGACCGAAACACGTTTACGGTCAATAACCAATAGCGGAACCTGGATGCTCATATTGGCTCCCACATATTCTACGAAGATCTTTATCGGTCAGACCCCATAACAACATACGTTGTTCCCTTTCTCATCGCTATGTTACTTGCCCGAGATTCGATCGTCAGTATCTCAATACCTAGTTCAATCTCGTTACCGGCAAGTCTCTTTACTCGTTCCATAACACATCATCCCACAACTAACTCATTAGTTGCAATGCTTGCAAGGCTTAAGTGATGTGCATTACCGAGAGGGCCCAGAGATACCTCTCCGACAATCGGAGTGACACATCCTAATCTCGAAATACGCCAACCCAACATGTACCTTCGGAGACACCTGTAGAGCACCTTTATAATCACCCAGTTACGTTGTGACGTTTGGTAGCACACAAAGTGTTCCTCCGGTAAACGGGAGTTGCATAATCTCATAGTCATAGGAACATGTATAAGTCATGAAGAAAGCAACAACAACATACTAAACAATTGTGTGCTAAGCTAACGGAATGGGTCATGTCAATCACATCATTCTCCTAATGATGTGATCCCGTTAATCAAATGACAACTCATGTCTATGGCTAGGAAACATAACCATCTTTGATCAACGAGCTAGTCAAGTAGAGGCATACTAGTGACAATCTGTTTGTCTATGTATTCACACATGTATTATGTTTCCGGTTAATACAATTCTAGCATGAATAATAAACATTTATCATGTAATAAGGAAATAAATAGTAACTTTATTATTGCCTCTAGGGCATATTTCCTTCAGTCTCCCACTTGCACTAGAGTCAATAATCTAGTTCACATCGCCATGTGATTTAACACCAATATTCACATCTATATGTGATTAACACCCATAGTTCACATCGTCATGTGACCAACACCCGAAGGGTTTACTAGAGTCAATAATCTAGTTCACATCGCCGCTATGTGATTAACACCCAAAGAGTACTAAGGTATGATCATGTTTTGCTCGTGAGAGAAGTTTAGTCAACGGGTCTGTCACATTCAGAGCCGTATGTATTTTGCAAATATTCTATGTCTATAATGCTCTGCACGCAGCTACTCTAGCTAATTGCTCCCACTTTCAATATGTATCCAGATTGAGACTTAGAGTCATCTGGATTAGTGTAAAAGCTTGCATCGATGTAACTCTTTACGACGAACTCTTTTATCACCTCCATAATCGAGAAACATCTCCTTAGTCCTCACTAAGGATATTCTTGACCGCTGTCCAGTGATCTACTCCTAGATCAAAATTGTACTCCCTTGCCAAACTCAGAGCAAGGTATACAATAGGTCCGGTACACAGCATAGCATACTTTATAGAACCTATGACTGAGGCATAGGGAATGACTTTCATTCTCTTTCTGTTTTCTGCCGTGGTCGGGTTTTGAGTCTTACTCAACTTCACACCTTGCAACATAGGCAAGAACCCTTTTTGACTGTTCCATTTTGAACTACTTCAAAATCTTATCAAGGTATGTACTCATTGAAAAATCTTATCAAGCGTCTTGATCTATCTATATAGATCTTGATGCTTAATGTGTAAGTAGCTTCACTAAGGTCTTTATTTGAAAAAACTCCTTTCAAACACTCCTATATGCTTTCCAGAAAATTCTACATCATTTCCGATCAACAATATGTTATTCACATATACTTATTAGAAAGGCTGTAGTGCTCCCACTCACTTTCTTGTAAATACAAGCCTTTCCAAAAGACTGTATAAAACCATATGCTTTGATCAACTTATCAAAGCGTATATTCCAACTCCGAGATGCTTGCACTAGTCCATAGATGGATCGATGGAGCTTGCACATTTTGTTAGCACCTTTAGGACTGACAAAACCTTCTGGTTGCATCATATACAACTCTTCTTTAATAAATCCAATAAGGAATGTAGTTTTGACATCCATTTGCCAGACTTCATAAAATGTGGCAATTGCTAACATGATTCGGACAGACTTAAGCATCGCACGGGTGAGAAAGTATCATCGTAGTCAACCCCTTGAACTTGTCGAAAACCTTTTGCAACAAGTCAAGGTTTGTAGATAGTAACACTACTATAAGTGTCCGTCTTCCTCTTTGAAGATCCATTTATTTTCTATGGCTTGCCGATCATCGGGCAAGTCAAGCAAAGTCCATACTTTGTTCTCATACATGGATCCCATCTCAGATTTCATGGCCTCCAGCCTTTTTGTGGAATCTGGGCTCATCATCGCTTCCTCATAGTTCTTAGGTTCATAATGGTCTAGTAACATGACTTCCAGAATAGGATTACCGTACCACTCTGGTGCGGATCTTACTCTGGAAGACCTATGAGGTTCGGTAGTAACTTGATCCGAAGTTTCATGATCATGATCATTAACTTCCTCACTAATCGGTGTAGGCATCACTGGAACTGGTTTCTGTGATGAACTACTTTCCAATTCGGGAGAAGGTACAATCACCTTATCAAGTTCTACTTTCCTCCCACTCACTTCTTTCGAGAGAAACTCCTTCTCTAGAAAGGATCCATCTTAGCAACGAATAACTTGCCTTCGGATCTGTGATAGAAGGTGTACCCAATAGTTACCTTTGGGTATTCTATGAAGACGCACTTCTACGATTTGGGTTCGAGCTTATCAGGTTGAAACTTTTTCACATAAGCATCGCAGCCCCAAACTTTAAGAAACGACAACTTTGGTTTCTTGCCAAACCAGAGTTCATAAGGCGTCGTCTCAACGGATTTCGATGGTGCCCTATTTAAAGTGAATGCAATTGTCTCTAATGCATAACCCCAAAAATGATAGTGGTAAATCGATAATAGACATCATAGATTGCACTATATCCAATAAAGTACGGTTATGACGTTTGGACACACCATTTAGCTGTGGTGTTCCAGGTGGCATGAGTTTGTGAAACTATTCCACATTGTTTTAATTGAAGGCCAAACTCATAACTCAAATATTCTCCTCCACGATCAGATCGTAGAAACTTTATTTTCTTGTTACGATGATTCTCCTCTTTATTCTGAAATTCTTTGAACTTTTCAAATGTTTCAGACTTGTGTTTCATTAAGTAGATATACCCATATCTGCTCAAATCATCTGTGAAGGTCAGAAAATAACGATACTTGCCACGAGCATCAACACTCATTGGATCGCATACATCGGTATGTATTATTTCCAATAAGTCAGTAGCTCGTTCCATTGTTCCGGAGAACGGAGTTTTAGTCATCTTGCCCAAAAGGCACGGTTTGCAAGCATCAAATGATTCATAACCAAGTGATTCCAAAAATCCATCTTTATGGAGTTTCTTCATGCGCTTTACACCGATATGACCCAAATGGCAGTGCCACAAATATGTTGCACTATCATTATCAACTTTGCATCTTTTGGCATCAATATTATGAATATGTGTATCACTATGATCGAGATCCGACAAACTATTTTCATTGGGTGTATGACCATTGAAGGTTTTATTCATGTAAACAGAACAACAATTATTCTCTGACTTTAAATGAATAACCGTATTGCAATAAACATGATCAAATCATATTCATGCTCAACGCAAATGCCAAATAACATTTATTTAGGTTCAACACTAATCTCGAAAGTATAGGGAGTGTGCAATGATGATCATATCAATCTTGGAACCACTTCCAACACACATCGTCACTTCACCCTCAACTAGTTTCTGTTTATTCTGTAACTCCTGTTTCGATTTACTAATCTTTAGCAACCAAACAAGTATCAACTACTCAGGGGCTACTATAAACACTAGTAAGGTACACATTAATAACCTGTATACCCTTGTTCACTTTGCCATCCTTCTTATCCACCAAATATTCAGGGTATTTCTGCTTCCAGTGACCATTTCCTTTGCAGTGTAAGCACTTAGTTTCAGGCTTTGGTTCAGCTTTGGGCTTCTTCGTGGGAGTGACAACTTGCTTGCCATTCTACTTGAAGTTCCCTTTCCTTTCCTTTGCCCTTTTCTTCAAACTAGTGGTCTTATCAATCATCAACACTTGATGCTCTTTTCTTGATTTCTACCTTCGTCGATTTCAGCATCACGAAGAGCTCGGGAATCATTTTCGACATCCCTTGCATATTTTAGTTCATCATTAAGTTCTGCTAACTTGGTGACGATGACTAGAGAACTCTGTCAATCACTATCTTATCTGGAAGATTAACTCCCACTTGATTCAAGCGATTGTAGTACTCAGACAATCTAAGCACTTGCTCAATAGTTGAGCAATTCTCCTCCATCTTTTAGGCGAAGTATTTGTCAGAGGTCTCATACCTCTTGACACGGACATGAGTCTGAAATATAAATTTCATCTCATGGAACATATCATATGTTCCGTGACGTTTCAAAATACGTTTTTGTAGTCCCGGTTCTAAGCCATAAAGCATGGTGCACAAAACTATCAAGTAGTCATCATACTGAGCTAGCCAAACATTCACAACGTCTGCATCTGCTCCTGCAATAGGTCTGTCACCTAGTGGTGCATCAAGGACATAATTCTTCTGCGCAGCAATGAGGATAAACCTCAGATCACGGACCAGGTACGCATCATTGCTACTAACATTTTTCAACTTAGTTTTCTCTAGGAACACAGATAAAAACATAGGGAAGCAAAAACATAGGGAAGCAACAACGCGAGCTATTGATCTACAACACAATTTGCAAAATACTACCAGGACTAAGTTCATGATAAATTAAAGTTCAATTAATCATATTACTTAAGAACTCCCACTTAGATAGATGTCCCTCGAATCATCTAAGTGATCACGTGATCCAAATCAACTAAACCATGTCCGATCATCACGTGAGATGGAGTAGTTTCAATGGTAAACATCACTGTGTTGATCATATCTACTATATGATTCACGCTCGACCTTTCGGTCTCTGTGTTCCGAGGCCATATCTGTTATATGCTAGGCTCGTCAAGTTTAACCTGAGTATTCCGCATGTGCAACTGTTTTGCACCCGTTGTATTTGAACATAGAGCCTATCACACCCGATCATCACGTGGTGTCTCAGCACGAAGAACTTTCGCAATGGTGCATACTCAGGGAGAACACTTCTTGATAATTAGTGAGAGATCATCTTATAATGCTACCGTCAAACAAAACAGAATGAGATGTATAAAAGATAAACATCACATGCAATCAAAATATGTGACATGATATGGCCATCATCATCTTCTGCCTTTGATCTCCATCTCCAAAGCATCATCATGATCTCCATCGTCATCGGCATGACACCATTATCTTCATCATCTTGATCTATATCAATGTGTCGTCACATGGTCGTCTCGCCAACTATTGCTCTTGCAACAATTGCTATCGCATAGCGATAAAGATATTATTTGGCGCCTGCATCTTATGCAACCAAGAGACAACCATAGGGCTTCTGCCCGTTGCCGATAACTTCAACAAAACATGATCATCTCATACAACAACTTATATCTCATCACGTCTTGACCATATCACATCACAACATGCCCTGCAAAAACAAGTTAGACGTCCTCTACTTTGTTGTTGCAAGTTTTATGTGGCTGCTATGGGCTGAGCAAGAACCGTTCTTACCTACGCATCAAAACCACAACGATAGTTTTTCAAGTTGGTGCTGTTTTAACCTTTGCAAGGACCGGGTGTAGCCATACTCAGTTCAACTCAAGTGAGAGAGACAGACACCCGCCGGTCACCTCTAAGCAACTAGTGCTCGTGGCGGTGAAACCAGTCTCGCGTAAGCGTACGCATAATGTCGATCCGTGCCGCTTCATCTCACAATACCGCTGAACCAAAGTATGACATGCTGGTAAGCAGTATGACTTGTATCGCCCACAACTCACCTGTGTTCTACTCGTGCATATGACATCTATGCATAAAACCAGGCTCGGATGCCACTGATGGGAAACATAGTAATTTCAAAAAAAATTCTACGCACACACAAGATTATGGTGATGCATAGCAACGAGAGGGTAGAGTGTTGTCTTCACGATCCGACCGATCAAGTACCGAGCGTACGACACCTCCGAGTTCAGCACACGTTCAGCCCGATGACGTCCCTCGAACTCCGATCCAGCCGAGTGTTGAGGGAGAGTTTCGTCAGCACAACGGCGTGGTGACGATGATGATGTTCTACCGACGCAGGGTTTCGCCTAAGCACCGCTACAGTATTATCGAGGTGGACTATGGTGGAGGGGGACACCGCACATGGCTAAGAGAAACAAGGGATCAATTGTTGTGTCTCCAAGGGGTGCCCCCCTCCCCGTATATAAAGGAGTGGAGGAGGGAGAGGGCCGGTCCTCTCTACGGCGCACCCTTGGAGGAGTTCTACTCCCACCGGGAGTAGGATTCCCCCCTTCCAAGTAGTAGGAGTAGGAGTCAAGGAAAGGGGAGAAAGAAGGGAAGTAAGGAGGGGAAATCCCTATTCGCCGCTCTCTGCGTCATAATGTCGACGCTTCGCACACGGGGTGCGCGCGCGCACGACGCAGTGGGCCGGCCCAACTTCTAGCGAAGTTTTTTTCTTCATCTTTTCCTTTTTAGTTATTTCTGTTTCTTTTTTCTTTTCCTGTTTTTTCGTTTTTCTGTTTGTTTTCTTTCTGTGGTTTGTTATTTTATTTTCATTTTCTTTTCTCCTCATTTTTGCAAAATAAATTCAAAATATTCAAATTTTGTTTGTGTTTCCATAAAATGTTCAGTTTTCGAAAAAAAAATCTCAAAATTCAAAATTGTTCTCGTTACACAAAATTTTTCAAAACTTTTGAAATTCAGATAATGTGCCGCATTTCAATTTTTTTTCACAATTTCAAAATATGTTCGTGCTTCCAAATTTTTCAAATTTTTTCTCCGTTTCAAAATTTGTCCTCAATATTGAAAAAATGTTCGTGCTTTCAAAAATAGTTCGCGCTTCCAAATTTGTACTCCATTTCAAAATTTGTTCTCAAGATTCAAAACAATGTTTGCACTTTAAAAAATTGTTCATGCTTCCAAATTTGTTATCCATTTCAAGTTTGGTCTCAAGATTCAAAAAATGTTTGTCAATTAGAAAAATGTTCAAGGAATTTTATAAAATTTCTTGTTTTGAAAATTTGTTCGTAATTTCGAAAAAAATTCAAGTTTTCAAAATATGTTCTCTGTTTCTTTTTGGTTTTTATTTTCCTTTACTTTTTTGTTGTTATTTTTCATGTTTCTTTTGTTTGAAATTTTCAATTATTTGTTCTCAATATTAACAAATGTTCTCGTGTTCAAAATTTGAAAAAATGTTTTGTGTTTCAGAAAATGTTCTGGAATTTTAAAATGTACTTGTTTACAATTTCAGAAAATGTCCAGTAATGTTAAAAAATGTTATAGGTTTCAAAATATATTCACGATTTCAAATAATAATTTCATGGATTTCAAATTAATATTTCATGTTCGTATTAAAAACTCCTACAGACAGCATGTCCGTACCAGTACATTGTTCTTAACAAGCTGCGCTGCGTATATGTCACCAATGTTTGATTGGTCTGTTGGCTATTGTTGCGCGCTCAATAGCCTGAGATCCAGGGTTCGATTCCTAGTAAGCGCGCGTTTTCCCATTTTGTATTTTTTCAATTACGCGATACACTGCATCGACTGGGCCGGCCCAGGTCAGACTCCTTCTGTGCGTTTGCTCGAATCCTTGCCGCAACGAGCGGCGTATAGGAGCTCCCGGAAGGAGGGGGGGAGCCCCTCCCCCTGGTCCAATTCGGACTAGGCCTTGGGGGGGCGCGTGGCCTGCCCTAGGAAGCCCCTCTCTCTTTCCCATATGGCCCAATACTTCTCCCACGCGAATTCCCGTAAGTCTCTGGTACTCCGATGTCCGAATATAGTCATCCAATATATCGATCTTTACGTCTTGACCATTTCGAGACTCCTCGTCATATCCCCAATCTCATCCAGGACTCCGAACTTCTTCGGTACATCAAAACTCATAAACTCATAATATAATTGTCATCGAAACCTTAAGCATGCGGACCCTACGGGTTCGAGAACAATGTAGATATGACCGAAACACGTTTATGGTCAATAACCAATAGCGGAACCTGGATGCTCATATTGGCTCCCACATATTCTACGAAGATCTTTATCGATCAGACCGCATGACAACATACGTTGTTCCCTTTGTCATCGGTATGTTACTTGCCCGAGATTCGATCGTCGGTATCTCAATACCTAGTTCAATCTCGTTACCGGCAAGTCTCTTTACTCGTTCCGTAATACATCATCCCGCAACTAACTCATTAGTTGCAATGCTTGCAAGGCTTAAGTGATGTGCATTACCGAGAGGGCCCAGAGATACCTCTCCGACAATCGGAGTGACAAATCCTAATATCAAAATACGCCAACCCAACATGTACCTTCGGAGACACCTGTAGAGCACCTTTATAATCACCCAGTTACGTTGTGACGTTTGGTAGCATATAAAGTGTTCCTCTGGTAAACGGGAGTTGCATAATCTCATAGTCATAGGAACATATATAAGTCATGAAGAAAGCAACAACAACATACTAAACGATCGTGTGCTAAGCTAACAAAATCTACCACAGGACCCTCCTTAGCACCCTGATCTAGGTCCTAGCTCTAGACCCCACTACCATCCTTTGTAATTACCACCATGTAATAGCTCTTGATTGCTTTTTAATATATATGCAGTAGGAGCCTTTGCTACTGTCTCCATTTAAAAAAAAACCCAGAATGGGTCATGTCAATCACATCATTCTCCTAATGTTGTGATCTCGTTAATCAAATGACAACTCATGTCTATGGCTAGGAAACATAACCATCTTTGATCAACGAGCTAGTCAAGTAGAGGCATACTAGTGACAATCTGTTTGTCTATGTATTCACACATGTATTATGTTTCCGATTTATACAATTCTAGCATGAATAATAAACATTTATCATGTAATAAGGAAATAAATAATAACTTTATTATTGCCTCTAGGGCATATTTCCTTCATCGGCCACTGCGCCGGAGGTCCGCTCCCAGCGCCCATCGCGCCACACCATGCTCCCCTCGTCCGCGCCCGGTCTGCCTCCCGCGCCCCTGCCCGCGCCCCCGGTCGCGAGGCCGCCGCGCTGGCCGCGCCCGACCCGCCCCCCTCCCACCCCCGCGTCGCTTCCCCCGCTCGCCCCTCGCCTTGTCGTCGCTTCTGTTGCTGCTCCTACAACTGCCGCCGCCGCTCGTAGCCGCCCGAGCGCGCCGCCTCACCGAGCCCCGCTGCAGCCTGCCCACCTGCGGCTGCTGCCGCCCACGGCCACCGCGGCCATCGTGCGGGGTGCGCTCCCGCGCATGCGTGCCCCCGCCTGTGTGGCCAATCAGGGCCAGTGCCCCTATGGGGCCGGCCCTTAAAAAAATAAAAATAAAAAAAGGATTAAAAAACATGAATGAAGATAAGGCACTTACAGGTGGGCCCCATGAACAGTGCAGTTGACCAATCAACCCCTTTGACTGGGTCAACTGGGTCTTTCTGGGCCCCATTGTCAGCCTCTGTGTATAATCTTTGTACACAGGGCTTGGTACCCATAGCATTTTAATCTTTATTTTTGAATTAGAATTAATTTTAGAATATTGCTAAGGCTTTAGAAATTCGTAGAAAATAATCTGTAACTCAGATGAAAAAGTTTTATACATGAAAGTTGCTCAGAAAAATGTGACGAATCTAAATACGCAGCTCGTTTGTCTGCCACATGTCCCTAGCATAGCGAACCTGCAACCGCCCCCCTCCGTTTCATCTGTCCAAAAATGTCAAACTTCGGGAAAACTTTCCCGGATGTTATCCCCCCTTTGCCGGTATCGTGTAGCATCGCGTTAGAACACCCCTAGCACTGCTTATTGTTTTTTCATGCATCTATGTGCTTTGTATTTATTGTTTCTTCCCCCTCTTCTCTCTGGTAGACCCCGAGACCGCTGCTGATGCCATTGTGATCGACTACATCGACGACGAGCTTTCTTCCCTTTTAGCGGAGCTTCTAGGCAAGCCCCCCCTTTGATCATCCCGATATCGCCCATTCCATTCTCTCATGCTTGCATTAGATTTTGCTACTGTATTTGATTGCTCCTATTCTGATGCATAGCCTGCTTTTGTACCTGCTGTTGTATCTTACCTGCTTATCCTAAACTACTTAGTATAGGTTGGTTAGTGACCCATCAGTGACCCCCACCTTGTCCTTGTTGCCCCTGCTTCATCATCGATGACTCAATCAACGTGATTGATGACCAGAGCCCGACATCTCACATCACATCACACCCCCTTTGTTGCCCAACTCTGCAGAGATACTATCGGCTGCCGAGGGTGATACCTTGTAAGGCACTCCTGATGATAACTCTATAGTGTAGCTATTCGGTCGTGGTCATCGAGGGTGATTTCTCTTTCACAACTCACGATACGACTCTGTCATGCAACCCCTCAAGTGTGGACCACGAGGGTGATTCCTCCTACATTCACCTTGATGATTACATCGAGTGGAATCCACCGAGGGTGATTCCTCGGGTTTTCCCCCTTGATCTTTTGGACACGCGGTTACGCGGACTTTACTTGAGACCGTTGTTGAAGTCGGGTCGTCCCTGAGGGGTACCCGCGAGTTGGTGTGTGTGACGCCCGGATAATTAAGCTACAGTAACCTCCTGCTAATGATGCCATGTCATCACATTACTGTTGCTAATCTTCATTTGGTCCAAATCACGATTTAAATTCAAAACTGAGTTGAAAGCCAAAATTCAAATTTGTCAAACGTGAAAACCAAAATGTTCAAAGTGTGGGAAATTTTCCATAACCAATTATGGTGGTGAGCCAACATTTTTGCAAAGTGCTTTAATGCCCTGATCTATTTAAAACAATTATTTAAAAGGTTAAAATAAAAAAAGGGAAATGGTCCCCCTCCTCCACTTGGCCGACTGGCCCAGCTGCCCACCGCGCCCTACTTGGCCTCGGCGCACCTGGCCGACCTAGGCCGCCTAGCACCATCCCTCGGTCGTCTTCCTCCTACTGTACACGATGGAGCGCGTGTTCCCACCCGACCACTTCGGCAGCGACGCCCCGAGGGGATAAGGGAGCCCCTCCGACGCCTCGGGCCTCCTCCCTCACCTACCTCCACCCACTTCGCCCCTCTCGCCCAGATCCACCTCTCCCCCTCTGCCGATCTGGAGGAAGGGCCGAACGCCACGGTCACTGCGCCTTCCTTGCTGCCACGGCCATCATCCTCCTCTCACCGCACGGCCGTGCCATCGACTCTGTCGGCCTTCTTTGCATCGACTACGGCGGCCATCTCGAGCTAGGAGGCACTGCTGCGCCGGATCCTCATTGTCTTCTTCCTCCTCGGCCAGCGGACTCCATCGATGATTCGCTCCGCCGAGCTCTCCCCCAAGCCCGCTTTGCTCACCTGCAGGTCACGGTGAGCCCCCGCTTTCTTTCCCCCGCCCTTCTCGTCAACGATCGTACCTCTGTTGGAAATATGCCTTAGAGGCAATAATAAAAAGGATTATTATTATATTTCCTTGTTCATGATAATTGTCTTTTATTCATGCTATAATTGTGTTATCCGGAAATGGCAATACACGTGTGAATACATAGACCACAACATGTCCCTAGTGAGCCTCTAGTTGACTAGCTCGTTGATCAACAGATAGTCATGGTTTCCTGACTATGGACATTGGATGTCTTTGATAACGGGATCACATCATTAGGAGAATGATGTGATGGACAAGACCCAATCCTAAGATAGCACAAGATCGTGTAGTTCGTTTTGCTAGAGATTTTCCAATGTCAAGTATCTTTTCCTTAGACCATGAGATCGTGTAACTCCCGGATACCGTAGGAGTGCTTTGGGTGTACCAAACGTCACAACATAACTGGGTGACTATAAAGATATACTACGGGTATCTCCGAAAGTGTCTGTTGGGTTGACACGGATCGAGACTGGGATTTGTCACTCCGTATTACGGAGAGGTATCACTGGGCCCACTCGGTAATGCATCATCATAATGATCTCAAAGTGACAAGTGTCTGGTCACGGGATCATGCATTACGGTACGAGTAAAGTGACTTGCCGGTAACGAGATTGAACGAGGAATTGGGATACCGACGATCGAATCTCGGGCAAGTAACGTACCGATTGACAAAGGGAATTGCATACGGGGTTGCTTGAATCCTCGACATCGTGGTTCATCCGATTAGATCATCGACGAGCATGTGGGAGCCATCATGGGTATCCAGATCCCGCTATTGGTTATTGACCGGAGAGCAGTCTCGGTCATGTCTGCGTGTCTCCCGAACCCGTAGGGTCTACACACTTAATGTTCAGTGACGCTAGGGTTGTAAAGATATTAGTATGCAGCAAACCGAAAGTTGTTCGGAGTCCCGGATGAGATCCCAGACGTCACGAGGAGTTCCGGAATGGTCCGGAGGTAAAGAATTATATATGGGAAGTCGAGTTTCGGCCATCGGGAAAGTTTCGGGGTTCACCGGTATTGTACCGGGACCATCGGAAGGGTCCCGGGGGTCCACCGGGTGGGGCCACCTATCCCAGAGGGCCCCATGGGCTGAAGTGGGAGGGGAACCAGTCCCTGGTAGGCTGGTGCGCCCCCCCTGGGCCCCCTCTGCGCCTAGGGTTGGGAACCCTAGGGGAGGGGGTGCCTCCACTTGCCTTGGGAGGCAAGTTTCCCCCATTGGTCGCCGCCCCCCTAGGAGATCCCATCTGCTAGGGCCGGCGCCCCCTGGGGTCCCTATATAAAGAGGGGGGGGGGGGGGGGTGGGAGGGCAGCCGCACCCTGACACCTAGCGCCTCCCTTCCCCCCTTGCTACACCTCTCCCTCCCGTAGTCGCTTGGCGAAGCCCTGCCGGAGCCCTGCTGCATCCACCACCACGCCGTCGTGCTGCTGGATCTTCATCAACCTCTCCTCCGCCCTTGCTGGATCAAGAAGGAGGAGACATCACGCTGACTGTACGTGTGTTGAACGCAGAGGTGCCGTCCGTTCGGCGCTAGGATCTCCGGTGATTTGGATCACGATGAGTACGACTCCCTCAACCCCGTTCTCTTGAACGCTTCCGCTCGCGATCTACAAGGGTATGTAGATGCACTCCTCTCTCTTGTTGCTAGATGAACTCATAGATTGATCTTGGTGAACATAGGAATTTTTTTATTTTATGCAACGTTCTCCAACAGTGGCATCATGACCTAGGTCTATGCATAGTTCTCTATTGCACGAGTAGAACACAAATCTGTTGTGGGCGTAGATGTTGTCAAATTTCTTGCCACTACTAGTCTTATATTGCTTCAGCAGTATTGTGGGATGAAGCGGCACGGGCCGACCTTACACATACGCTTACGTGAGACAAGTTCCATCGACTGACATGCACTAGTTGCATAAGGTGGCTAGCGGGTGTCTGTCTCTCCCACTTTAGTTGGAGCGATTCGATGAAAAGGGTCCTTATGAAGGGTAAATAGAAGTTGACAAATCACGTTGTGGTTATTCGTAGGTAAGAAAACGTTCTTGCTAGAACCCTATTGCAGCCACGTAAAAGATGCAACAACAATTAGAGGATGTCTAACTTGTTTTTGCAGCAATTGCTTTGTGATGTGATATGGCCAAAAGTTGTGATGAATGATGAATGATATATTGTGATGTATGAGATCATGTTCTTGTAATAGGAATCACGACTTGCATGTCGATGAGTATGACAACCGGCAGGAGCCATAGGAGTTGTCTTAATTATTGTATGACCTGTGTGTCAATGATTTAACGCCATGTAATTACTTTACTTTGTTGCTAAACCGTTAGCCATAGTAGTAGAAGTAATAGTTGGCAAGCAACTTCATGGAGACACGATGATGGAGATCATGATGATGGAGATCATGGTGTCATGCCGGTGACGAAGATGATCATGGAGCCCCAAAGATGGAGATCAAAGGAGCTATATGATATTGGCCATATCATGTCACTACTATTTAATTGCATGTGATGTTTATTATGTTTATGCATCTTGTTTACTTAGAACGACGGTAGTAAATAAGATGATCCCTCATAATAATTTCAAGAAAGTGTTCTCCCCTAATTGTGCGCCGTTGCTAAAGTTCGTCGTTTCGAAGCACCACGTGATGATCGGGTGTGATAGATTCCTACGTTCACATACAACAGGTGTAAGACAGTTTTACACATGCAAAAACAGTTAGGTTAACTTGACGATCCTAGCATGTACAGACATGGCCTCGGAACACAAAGACCGAAAGGTCGAACATGAGTCGTATGGTAGATACGACCAACATGGAGATTTTCACCGATGATGACTAGTCAGTCTCACGTGATGATCGGACACGCCCTAGTCGACTCGGATCATGTAACACTTAGATGACTAGAGGGATGTCAAATCTGAGTGGGAGTTCATTAAATAATTTGATTAGATGAACTTAATTATCATGAACTTAGTCTAAAATCTTTGCAAAAAATGTCTTGTAGATCAAATGGCCAACGCTCATGTCAACATGAACTTCAAGGCATTCCTAGAGAAAACCAAGCTGAAAGATGATGGCAGAAACTATACGACTGGGTTCGGAACCTGAGGATCATCCTCATAGATGCCAAGAAAGCATATGTCCTAGAAGGACCGCTAGGTGAAGCACCCATCCCAGAGAACCAAGACGTTATGAACGCTTGGCAGTCACGTGCTGATGATTACTCCCTCGTTCAGTGTGGCATGCTTTACAGCTTAGAAACCGGGGCTCCAAAAGCGTTTTGAGCAAGACGGAGCATATGAGATGTTCGAGGAGCTGAAAATGGTTTTCCAAGCTCACACCTGGGTCGAGAGATATGAAGTATCCGACAAGTTCTATAGTTGTAAGATGGAGGAAAATAGTTCTGTCAGTGAGCACATACTCAAAATGTCTAGGTTGCACAACCGCCTGTCCCAGCTGGACATTAACCTCCCGGACGAGGCGGTCATTGACAGAGTCCTTCAGTCGCTCCCACCGAGCTACAAGAGCTTTGTGATGAACTACAATATGCAGGGGATGGTGAAAACTATTCCTAAAGTATTTTCAATGCTGAAGTCGGCAGAGGTAGAAATCAAGAAAGAACATCAAGTGTTGATGGTCAATAAAACCACCAAGTTCAAGAAAGGCAAGGGTAAGAAGAACTTCAAGAAGGACGGCAAGGATGTTGCCGCGCCCGGCAAGCCAGTTGCCGGGAAGAAGTCAAAGAATGGACCCAAGCCTGAGACTGAATGCTTTTATTGCAAAGGGAAGGGCCACTGGAAGCGGAACTGCCCCAAATACTTAGCGGACAAGAAGGCCGGCAACACTAAAGGTATATGTGATATACATGTAATTGATGTGTACCTTACCAGTACTCGTAGTAACTCCTGGGTATTTGATACCGGTGCCGTTGCTCATATTTGTAACTCACAGCAGGAGCTGCGGAATAAGCGGAGACTGGCGAAGGACGAGGTGACGATGCGCGTCGGGAATGGTTCCAAGGTCGATGTGATCGCCGTCGGTACGCTACCTCTAAATTTACCTATGGGATTAGTTTTAAACCTCAATAATTGTTATTTAGTGCCAAGTTTGAGCATGAACATTGTATCTAGATCTCGTTTAATACGAGATGTCTACTCATTTAAATCCGAGAATAATGGTTGTTCTATTTATATGAGAGATATGTTTTATGGTCATGCCCCGATGGTCAATGGTTTATTCTTAATGAATCTCGAACGTAATGTTACACATATTCATAGTGTGAATACCAAAAGATGTAAAGTTGATAACGATAGTCCCACATACTTGTGGCACTGCCGTCTTGGTCACATTGGTCTCAAGCGCATGAAGAAACTCCATGCTGATGGACTTTTAGAGTCTCTCGATTATGAATCATTTGAAACATGCGAACCATGCCTCATGGGCAAAATGACCAAGACTCCATTCTCCGGAACAATGGAGCGAGCAACCAACTTATTGGAAATCATACATACTGATGTGTGTGTGGTCCAATGAGCGTTGAGGCTCGCGGAGGATATCGTTATGTTCTCACTCCCACTGATGACTTAAGTAGATATGGGTATGTCTACTTGATGAAACACAAGTCTGAGACCTTTGAAAAGTTCAAGGAATTTCAGAATGAAGTAGAGAATCAACCTGACCGAAAGATAAAATTCTTACGATCAGATCATAGAGGAGAATATTTAAGTCACGAATTTGGTACACACTTAAGAAAATGTGGAATCATTTCACAACTCACGCCGCCTGGAACACCTCAGCGTAATGGTGTGTCCGAACATCGTAATTGCACTCTAATGGATATGGTGCGATCTATGATGTCTCTTACCAATTTACTGCTATCATTTTGGGGATATGCTCTAGAGACAGCTACATTCACTTTAAATAGGGCTCCGTCTAAATCCGTTGAGACAACACCGTATGAATTATGGTTTGGGAAGAAACCTAAGCTGTCGTTTCTAAAATTTTGGGGATTCGATGCTTATGTCAAGAAACTTCAACCTGAAAAGCTCGAACCCAAATCGGAAAAATGCGTCTTCATAGGATACCCTAAGGAAACGATTGGTTATACCTTCTACCTTAGATCCGAAGGCAAGATCTTTGTTGCCAAGAAAGGATCCTTTCTGGAAAAAGAGTTTCTCTCAAAAGGAGTAAGTGGGAGGAAAGTAGAACTCGACGAAGTACTACCTCTTGAACCGGAAAGTAGTGCAGCTCAGGAAAATTTTCCTGTGGTGCCTACACCGACTGGAGAGGAAATTAATGATGATGATCAAGGTACTTCGGATCAAGTTGCTACTGAACTTCGTAGGTCCACAAGGACACGTTCCACACCAAAGTGGTATGGCAACCCTGTCTTGGAAATCATGTTGTTAGACAATGGTGAACCTTCGAACTATGAAGAAGTGATGGCGGGCCCAGATTCCAACAAATGGCTTGAAGCCATGCAATCCGAGATAGAATCCATGTACGAAAACAAAGTATGGACTTTGACAGACTTGCCCGATGATCGGCGAGCGATAGAAAACAAATGGATCTTTAAGAAGAAGACGGACGCGGATGGTAATGTTACCATCTATAAAGCTCGACTTGTCGCTAAGGGTCATCGGCAAGTTAAAGGGGTTGACTACGACGAGACTTCCTCTCCCGTAGCGAAGCTGAAGTCCGTCCAAATCATGTTAGCAATTGCCGCATACTATGATTATGAGATATGGCAGATGGACGTCAAAACGGCATTCCTTAACGGCTATCTTAAGGAACAACTGTATATGATGCAGTCGGAAGGTTTTGTCGATCCTAAGAATGCTAACAAAGTATGCAAGCTCCAGCGATCCATTTATGGGCTGGTGCAAGCATCTCGGAGTTGGAACATTCGCTTTGATGAGATGATCAAAGCGTTTGGGTTTATGCAGACTTATGGAGAAGCTTGCATTTACAAGAAAGTGAGTGGGAGCTTTGTAGCATTTCTCATATTATATGTAGATGACATACTTTTGATGGGAAATGATATAGAACTTTTGGACAACATTAAGGCCTACTTGAATAAGTGTTTTTCAATGAAGGACCTTGGAGAAGCTGCTTACATATTAGGCATAAAGATCTATAGGGATAGATCGAGACGCCTCATAGGTCTTTCACAAAGCACATACCTTGATAAGATATTGAAGAAGTTCAATATGGATCAGTCCAAGAAAGGGTTCTTGCCTGTGTTGCAAGGTGTGAGATTGAGCTCATCTCAATGCCCGTCCATGATAGAAGATAAAGAAGAGATGAGTGTCAACCCCTATGCCTCAGCCATATGATCTATTATGTATGCCATGTTGTGTACCAAACCATATGTAAACCTTGCCGTAAATTTGGTAGGAAGGTACCAAAGTAATCCCGGCAAGGAACACTGGACAGCGGTCAAGAATATCCTGAAGTACCTTAAAAGGACAAAGGACATGTTTCTCGTTTATGGAGGTGACGAAGAGCTCGTCGTAAAGGGTTATGTCGACGCTAGCTTCGACACAGATCTGGATGACTCTAAGTCACAAACCGGATACGTGTATATGTTGAATCGTGGAGCAGTAAGCTGGTGCAGTTGCAAGCAGAGCGTCGTGGCGGGATCTACATGTGAAGCGGAATACATGGCAGCCTCGGAGGCAGCGCATGAAGCAATATGGATGAAGGAGTTCATCACCGACCTAGGAGTCATACCCAATGCGTCGGGGCCAATCACTCTCTTCTGTGACAACACTGGAGCTATTGCCCTTGCCAAGGAGCCTAGGTTTCACAAGAAGACCAGGCACATCAAGCGTCGTTTCAACTCCATCCGTGAAAATGTTCAAGATGGAGACATAGATATTTGCAAAGTACACACGGATCTGAATGTCGCAGATCCGTTGACTAAACCTCTTCCGCGAGCAAAACATGATCAACACCAGAACTCTATGGGTGTTCGATTCATCACAATGTAACTAGATTATTGACTCTAGTGCAAGTGGGAGACTATTGGAAATATGCCCTAGAGGCAATAATAAAAAGGATTATTATTATATTTCCTTGTTCAATTATAACTGTCTTTTATTCATGCTATAATTGTGTTATCCGGGAATCGTAATACACGTCTGAATACATAGACCACAACATGTCCCTAGTGAGCCTCTAGTTGACTAGCTCGTTGATCCACATATAGTCATGGTTTCCTGACTATGGACATTGGATGTCTTTGCTAACGGGATCACATCATTAGAAGAATGATGTGATGGACAAGACCCAATCCTAAGCATAGCACAAGATCGTGTAGTTCGTTTTGCTAGAGCTTTTCCAATGTCAAGTATATTTTCCTTAGACCATGAGATCGTGTAACTCCCGGATACCGTAGGAGTGCTTTGGGTGTACCAAACGTCACAACGTAACTGGGTGACTATAAAGGTATACTACGGGTATCTCCGAAAGTGTCTGTTGGGTTGACACGGATCGAGACTGGGATTTGTCACTCCGTATTACGGAGAGGTATCACTGGGCCCACTCAGTAATGCATCATCATAATGAGCTCAAAGTGACCAAATGTCTGGTCACGGGATCATGCATTATGGTACGAGTAAAGTGACTTGCCGGTAACGAGATTGAACGAGGTATTGGGATACCGACGATCGAATCTCGGGCAAGTAACGTACCGATTGACAAAGGTAATTGTATACGGGGTTGCTTGAATCCTCGACATCGTGGTTCATCCGATGAGATCATTGAGCAGCATGTGGGAGCCAACATGGGTATCCAGATCCCGCTATTTGTTATTGACCGGAGAGTAGTCTCGGTCATGTCTGCATGTCTCCCGAACCCGTAGGGTCTATACACTTAAGGTTCGGTGACGCTAGGGTTGTAAAGATATTAGTATGCAGCAAAACGAAAGTTGTTCGGAGTACCGGATGAGATCCAGGACGTCACGAGGAGTTCCGGAATGGTCCGTAGGTAAAGAATTATATATGGGAAGTCGAGTTTCGGCCATCGGGAAAGTTTCGGGGTTCACCTGTATTGTACTGGGACCACCGGAAGGGTCCCGGGGGTCCACCGGGTGGGGCCACCTATCCCGGAGGGCCCCATGGGATGAAGTGGGAGGGGAACCAGTCCCTGGTGGGCTGGTGCGCCCCCCTGGGCCCCCCTCTACGCCTAGGGTTGGGAACCCTAGGGGAGGGGCCGCCTCCACTTGCCTTGGGGGCCAAGTTTCCCCCCTTGGCCGGCGCCCCCCTAGGAGATCCCATCTCCTAGGGCCGGCGCCCCCCTGGGGTCCCTATGTAAAGAGGGGGGTGGGAGGGCTGCCGCACCCTGACACCTAGCGCCTCCCTTCCCCCTTGCTACACCTCTCCCCCCGTAGTCGCTTGGCGAAGCCCTGCCGGAGCCCTACTGTATCCACCACCATGCTGTCGTGCTACTGGATCTTCATCAAACTCTCCTCCCCCCTTGCTGGATCAAGAAGGAGGAGACGTCACGCTGACTGTACATGTGTTAAACGCGGAGGTGCCGTCCGTTCGGCGCTAGGATCTCCGGTGATTTGGATCACGACGAGTACGACTCCCTCAACCCCGTTCTCTTGAACAATTCCGCTCGCGATCTACAAGGGTATGTAGATGCACTCCTCTCTCTCGTTGCTAGATGAACTCATAGATTGATCTTGGTGAACGTAGGAAATTTTTTATTTTATGCAACATTCTCCAACAACCTCGTGGCCGCCATTCCCACTGCGGCCGAGCCCTCCACCGCGGACGCTCGTCATCGGCCACCTCCCGGTGACCAAATGGCCATGCACAGTAGTCCATCGCTGTCGCACGCACGTGTAGAGGTCCCTTGGCTATTTAGTTTGTCCGCAAACGAGCTGCTGTTGCTGACCCGCATCGAGCCGAGTTCCGGCCGCTGCTGTCGTCGATGCTGCGCCCTGCTCCGGTCAACTCCAGCCCCCGCGACCACCGCCATTGGATGCGCGAGATCGACCGTAGGTGAACGAGCCTAGCCACATCCGTACGCGCCGCCGTGCGTTTTGGTCGCCGGCGCGACTTCCATCGCCATGCTGACGTGGGCGCCTCTGGGCCCCACCCCGGTGTCACTGCCACTGGGCCCCACGGCCCTGTTGACCTAGTCAACGGTTGGCTGGGCACTGCCCAATCACTGCCAGTGGGCCCCGCGTGGGCCCTGTTGACTGGTCAGCTAGTCAGTTGACAGCTGATGCATTGATGACGCCATGCTGACATCACGTTCCTTTTTCTGAATTAATTTACATGGTATTAATATTAGAAAATCTTTTAAAACTTTGAAAATTAATATATAATAATCTGTAACTCGGATGAAAAAGTTTTATACATGAAAGTTGCTCAGAACGACGAGACAAATCCGAATACACGGTCCGTTCATCTGTCACATGCCCCTAGCATAGCGAAGATGCGACCTTTCCCCTCCGTTTCATTTGTCCGAAAATGCCAAACTTCAGGGAAACATTCCCGGATGTTGTCCCCCTTCGCCAGTATCATGTAGCATTGCGTTAGAACACCCCTTGCATCATGTATTCCCATGTTATGCTTTGTCATGCATCTATGTGCATTGTATTTACTGTTTCTGCCCCCTCTTCTTCTTCGGTAGGCCCCGAGACCGATGTTGATGTCCCTGTGGTCGACTACGTTACCGGCGACCCTCTTCCCTTTCAGCGGAGCTTCCAGGCAAGCCCCCCCTTTGATCATCCCGATATCGCCCATTCTATACTCTCATGCTTGCATTAGATTTTGCTACAGTTATTGGTTGCTCCAATTCTGATGCATAGCCTGCTTTTGTAACCTGCTGTTGTACCTTACCTGCTTATCCTAAACTGCTTAGTATATGTTGGTTAGTGATCCATCAGTGACCCCCACATTGTCCTTGTTTCCCCTGCTTCATATCCGATGACTCGATCAACATGATCGATGACCAGAGCCTGACACCTCACATCACATGACGCCCCTTTAGTTGCTCGACTCTGCAGGTTTACTATCGAGTGCCGAGGGTGATCCCGCATAACGCACTCCTGATGATAATTCTGTAGTGTAGCTTTCAGTCATGGTCAACGAGGGTGGTTCCTCGTTCACCAATCCCGATATGGCTCTGTCCTGCAACACCTCAAGTGTGAACCTCGAGGGTGGATCCTCTTACGTTCACCTTGATGATCACATCGAGTGGAATCCTCTGGGGGTGATTCCTTGGGTTTTCCCCTTGATGTCTGTACACACGGTTACCTTGACTTTACTTGGGACCATTGTTGAAGTCGGGTCGGCCCTGAGGGGTTCCCGCGAGTTGATGTGAAAGTCGGGCGGGCCTGTTGAGCACCCGCGAGTTTTCCATGTGGCACGGCCGGGCAGTCTGGGCCCTTGCCGTAAGTCCATGAGACGAGGCGATGGGTCACCTTATCATGAGTCTCTGCTAGTTTCCGCGAGCCCCCAATGCACTAACATGTTTGGGTATTTGTTCTGAGTTGGCCTCTGGCCTTTACGCACTAACCACCACGCGAGAATAGTTATGGGCCTCGACGTCGTAGTATCAGTCAAAGCTTTGTCAGACGTCCAGTTCAGCATCGTGGGCCTGTCAGGCCAGTGCCATCCAGTATGAGGTGGTGCTCGTCCCGGCTCGTTGCACAACGACCCGGAGTGCTGCGGGTAATGGGCCAAAGACCCCGGAGTGCTTTGGATGTATACCGGCGGGGACCTCTCTGCTGAGCCTAGGTAGGGCTGCGACGTGTTGATCTTCTGAGGCCGGGCATTGACCCAAGAAAGGTGTGTCCAGCCAGAGTGATCGGGCGTGTTGGGTAACATTGTGCACCCCTGCAGGGAAGACATATATCTGAATATCGTGTCCACGGTAATGGACGTTCAGACTTATATCCTGATCGTATATAACTAGAAATGGATACTTGAGATATGTGATGGATATGTGGCTCCGAGATTGCTTTCCTGCAGGGAGTCGTGGAAGGATCTCTGGGCGTTGATGTTACAACATGCTTGTTAAATATTAAAATGATACTCTTTACTCTTCTACATGCTGCAAGATGCTTGGAGCTGCTTGAAGATGCTAGTGTTCGATAGGCTAGGCCTTCCCCCTCTATTCTGGCATTCTGCAGTTCAGTCCACAGATACAACCCTTCCCTTTGATAACAATGCATACATAGTATAGATCTGATGCTTGCGAGTACTTTGGATGAGTACTCACGGTTGCTTTGCTACCCCATTTTCGCCCTTCTTTCTTCTTTCCGGTTGATGCAACCAGATGGTGGATCCTTGGAGCCAGATGCCCCCACTGATGGATGCTACTACGTGAAGACCGCCGACGTCTAGGAGTAGTTAGGAGGTCCCAGGCAGGAGGCCTTGCCTCTTCAATCGTGTTGCTTTTGTGCTAGCCTTCATAAGGCAGTCTTGTTTAACTTATGTTTGTACTCAGATATTGTTGCTTCCGCTGACTCTTGTGTATCGAGCTTGTATTCGAGCCCTCGAGGCCCCTGGCTTGTAATATAAAGCTTGTATTATTTTATTTGTGTCTAGAGTTGTGTTGTGATATCTTTCTGTGAGTCCCTAATCTTGATCGTACACATTTGCATGTATTATTAGTGTACGATTGAATTGGGGGCGTCACAAGTTGGTATTAGAGCCGACTGCCTATAGGACCCCCCCCTTTCCAACTCCTTGGCCAAAGTTGAATCTAGTCTTTGAAAAACTGTTTTACTAACATGGCTGTGTGGCTTATGGGCCCATGTCGCCAATTGGGTGGTATTAGGATCTTTTACTCCTCGTCTATACTCTGGGAATCTGATCTCTATTCTATTCGGGTTAAATGATTTTGCTAACGACTCTAGGTTCTCGTAAATACTTTCCGGAGAGCCCCTCACTCCAAATGATTACTTGGTGCACCAGAAGATTCTGAAGATTGTCTCCGATTTTTTGCCTAGACCCTTGTGCCCTTCGCCGTTGCGATCCCTACCACCAATAAATCCTTATGAGTAACTACTTACATTGTCGTTTATACCTTCATCCCCGGTTGCTCTTGTTATTACAAGGTGCTTCGAATTACTCTCTGCTGTCCTAAGAATCCATTGAGCCTACTGCCTTGCAGTTCTTTGCCACATGAATACCCCTACGAATAATTACTCGCGCTTGTCAAGTATCCGTTTGTCCATAGTTGTTCATGTGTTTCACAAAATTCTTTGGAATGTTATTTGATCTTCCAAAACTCCTTAGTAGCCGATTACTCTTGTTCCTCCTTACCTTCTTACACTATGGTTACTTCCATATGTCCAGCAATGTTCTTTAGCAACCTTTGTCATCATAATTTTGAGCAATTGATTCGATGTGTTTGTGAATGCTCGCAATCTTCAATCAAAATTAGAATTCTTCCCATCGGCTCAGACGTCACCCCAGACATGAACTGGTGTTCGACAGATCAAACCTTGATTGTTTGTCGATCTGTGTCCTTTCAACTTACTTGTCTTTGATCAGAGCCTCTGCTTCCGATCCCCCAATTTGGAAGCTTTGAATTAGTCAGTTATTTCTATAACCTAATCTCCTTGCATCATTTCTTCTTCTGGTTTAGTACTGTTGCTCACTTCAGATCCCTTGTGGACTGATACGTCTCCAACGTATTTATAATTTTTGATTGTTCCATGCTATTATAGTACCTGTTTTGGATGTTTATGGGCTTTACTTTGCACTTTTATATCATTTTTGGGACTAACCTACTGACCGGAGGCCCAGCCCGAAATGCTATTTTTTGCCTATTTCAGTATATCGAAGAAAAGGAATATCAAACAGAATCCAAACGGAATGAAACCTCCGGGAGCGATCTTTTTGGAACAAACGTGATCAAGAGGACTTGGAGTGCAAGTCAAGAAGCTCCCGAGGCAGCCACGAGGGTGGAGGGCGCCCCCCTACTGGGCGAGCCCCCTATCTCGTGGGCCCCTTGGGCGTCCACCGACGTACTTCTTCCTCCTATATATACCTACGTACCCCGAAAACATCAGGGGCGACCATGAAAAGCTATTTCCACCATTGTAACCTTCTGTATCCGCGAGATCCCATCTTGGAGCCTTCGCCGGTGCTCTGCCGGAGGGGGAATCAACCACGGAGGGCTTCTACATCAACACCAGAGCCTCTCCGATGAGTTGTGAGTAGTTTGCCACAAACCTTTGGGTCCGTAGTTATTAGCTAGATGGCTAGTTCTCTCTCTTTGATTCTCAATACAAAGTTCTCCTTCCTCTTCTTGGAGATCTATTCGATGTAACTCCTTTTGAGGTGTGTTTGTCGAGATCCGATAAATTGTGGGTTTATGATCAAGTTTATCTATGAGAAATATTTGAATCTCCTCTGAATTCTTTTATGTGTGATTAAGTTATCTTTGCAAGTCTCTTCAAATTATCGGTTTGGTTTGGCCTACTAGATTGATCTTTCTTTCCATGGGAGAAGTGCTTAGCTTTGGGTTCAATCTTGCGGTGTCCTTTCCCAGTGACAGCAGGGGTAGCAAGGCACGTATTGTATTGTTGCCATCGAGGATAAAAAGATGGGGTTTATATCATATTGCATGAGTTTATCCCTCTACATCATGTCATCTTTCTTAATGCGTTACTCTGTTCTTATGAACTTAATACTCTAGATGCATGCTGGATAGCAGTCGATGTGTGGAGTAATAGTAGTAGATGCAGGCAGGAGTCGGTCTACTTTTCACGGATGTGATGCCTATATACATGATCATGCCTAGATAATCTCATAATTATTCGCTTTTCTATCAATTGCTCGACAATAATTTGTTCACCCACCGTAATACTTATGCTATCTTGAGAGAAGCCACTAGTGAAACCTATGGCCCTCGGGTCTATCTCTTATCATATAAGCTTTCAATCTACTTTTATTTGCATATTTACTTTTCCAATCTATATCATAAAATACCAAAAATATATTTATCTTATCATATTATCTCTATCAGATCTCAATTTTTGCAAGTGGTCGTGAAGGGATTGACAACCCCTTTATCGCGTTGGTTGCGAGTTCCTTGTTTGTTCGTGTAGGTGCGTGGGACTTGTGAGGAGCCTCCTACTGGATTGATACCTTGGTTCTCAAAAACTGAGGGAAATACTTATGCTACTGTGCTGCATCACCCTTTCCTCTTCAAGGAAAACCAACGCAAGCTCAAGACATAGCATGGACCACCAGATCCTTTGTTGGGTTCTATCCGACAACGTCCTTCATTTTCAGTAACCTTGTGAGCTTTTCCTCGGATACATAATGCCTTTGGTAAATTGTATCCCCTGCTCTCGTCAACCATACTCTGCTTCCTGGCTTGAGTTATTTACTCGTGAAATTTGTGGTATATGTTCCTAATATGTCCTAATGGGTTGAATCTCTGTCTTCCCTAAAGCTGTGTGAACCCGGAGAATTCTACGACTCATACTCTACTGGTGTTATGCCAGAAAAAATCTCAACACTACGACTTCTTCGAAAATGAGGAGTGAATGAAAGGTTATGCATTGGAGAAGTGGGAGTCGACCTTGAGCCTTTGTGTTCATGCCCATGGACCCGATGTGGAAATCATGGAAGCTTCTTGTAATAATATTAATCCCCTTGTGATAAGTTCATCGTGTATCTATGTTTGGTCCTTTGCAACCATGGTTCCAACCACATAGTTCTTCTTTGATCCCATTTCTCGGACAAGTTAAAGTACTTTTCTTCTGCAGATCTTTTCTTTTGTCCAACCTCTATCTGGTTCTACCTTCGAGTATTACCCTCTAGTATCTTAAGAATATCACGGAACTACATAGCCTCTTATGAGTTCTACATCAACGATTAATTCTTGCTAATTCTAATTTTCCACGGGTTTTGAGTTGTTAGACACTCGAGAACACCGATAATTGGTTCGAGTCTAAACTTTCCTTTCCATTGTTTTGTTTAACCTTTCTTGTAACCTAACATATCTGAGTAGTGATAATTCACTGCTTATGTAAACACCTTGGTGTACAAACTCCGTCAATTAGACTTTGTTACTATTGTTGATGACATTCCGATAGCCACCGATGGACGAGAACTTTGTCTATTGGTCCGCTTCGCCTTGCGAGCAGGAAAATGGTTCTCTTCGTCCCTCGCCCTTGGTTCCAATATTAGGTTCCAACATAACTGACAGGTTGTCCTCTGACCTACCTTGCTATCATGACTGTGCAAGATGTCAGCGCCCTTTCTACTTTTAACCCACATGGTGGGCCCATAACCCACAGTTCCACCGGATCGAAACATGACACTTCCGTACACCCATGTTTCTAAAGTTATTCCTCACATTTGGCTTCGCATGAAAATCATGAGCCACCTTCTGAGAGATGATCTATTCTGGTATCAGATGTAACACTTATTTTAGTTGCTCTGAACCCCTCTCACTCTCTGTTTCAGGTAACGAACGGTTGCCTACCCGCTTGAAGCTTCTTAGTGCACCTCCTTACCTTGCTCTCGATGACTTCTTGAATTTCAACTCGAGAGATGCCTCTATGCCACATTCACTGAGATAGCCCCCAGGTACCTATTTTGTGTTGAGCTCCGTCCTTCCCGAGTCTTTCCCCCTTACTCCACCCCTTAAATCTCGAGACGAGATTTCTTGTAGTGGAGGAGAATTGTGACGCCCGGATAATTAAGCTACAGTAACCTCCTGGTAACGATGCCATGTCATCACATTACTGTTGCTAATCTTCATTTGGTCCAAATCACGATTCAAATTCAAAACTGAGTTTAAAGCCAAAATTCAAACTTGTCAAACGTGAAAACCAAAATGTTCAAAGTGTGGCAAATTTTCCATAACCAATTATGGTGGTGAGCCAACATTTTTGCAAAGTGGTTTAATGCCCTAATATATTTAAAACAGTTATTTAAAAGGTTAAATTAAAAAAAAAGAGAAAAGGTCTCCCCTCCTCCACTGGGCCGACTGGCCCAACTGCCCACCGCGCCCTCCTGGGCCTTGGCCCACCTGGCCGACCTAGCCCGCCTAGTCGCACCCCTCGGTCATCTTCCTCCTACTGTACATGACCGAGCGCGTGCTCCCGCCCGACCACTTCGACGACGACGCCCCGAGGGGATAAGGGAGCCCCTTCGACGCCTCGGGCCTCCTCCCCCACCTACCTCCACCCACTTCGCCCCTCTCGCCCACATCCACCTCTCCCCCTCTGCCGATCTGGAGGAAGGGCCGAACGCCACGGTCGCCGCGCCTTCCTTGCTGCCACGGCCATCGTCCTCCTCTCACCGTGCCGCCGTGCCATCCACTCTGTTGGCCTCCTCTGCGTCGACTACGGCGGCCATCTCGAGCTGGGAGGCACTGCCGCGCTGGATCCTCACCATCTTCTTCCTCCTCGCTCGGCGGACTCCTTCGATGATTCGCTCCGGCGAGCTCTCCCCCAAGCCCGCTTTGCACACCTGCAGGTCACAGTGAGCCCCCGCTTTCTTTCCCCCGCCCTTCTCGTCAACGATCGTACCTCATGGCCGCCATCCCCGCTGCGACCAAGCCCTCCGCCGCGGACGCTCGTCACCGGCCACCTCCCGGTGACCAAATGGCGACGCGCAGTAGTCCATCACCGTCGCACGCACGTGTAGAGGTCCCTTGGCCGTTTAGTTTGTCCACAAACGAACTGTGTTGCTGACCCGCATCAAGCCGAGTTCCGGCCGCTGGTGTCGTCGATGCTGCGCCCTGCTTCGGTCAACTCCAGCCCCCGCAACCACTGTCGTTGGATGCGCGAGATCGACCGCAGCCGAGTGAGACTAGGCACGTCCGATTTGAGCCAGCGTATCCGCGGCCTCCCGTACGCGCCGCCGTGCGTTTTGGTCGCCGACGCGACTTCCATCGCCATGCCGACGTTGGTGCCTCTGGGCCCCACCCCGGTGTCGCTGCCACTGGGCCCCATGGCCCTGTTGACCAAGTCAAAGGTTGGCCGGGCATTTCTTAGTCACTGCCAGTGGGCCCCGCATGGGCCTTGTTGACTAGTCAGCTGGTCAGTTGACCACTTATGCGTTGATGGCGCCATGCTGACGTCACGTTCCTTTTTCTGAATTAATTTAAATGGTATTAATATTAGAAAATCTTTTAAAACTTTGAAAATTAATATATAATAATCTGTAACTTGGATGAAAAAGATTTATACACGAAGGTTGCTCAAAACGACAAGACGAATCCGAATACGCGGTCCGTTCATCTGTCACATGCCCCTAGCATAGCGAACATGCGACCTTTCCCCTCCGTTTCATTTGTCCGAAAATGCCAGACTTTCGGGAAACATTCACGGATGTTGTCCCCCTTCGCCAGTATCATGTAGCATTGCGTTAGAACACCCCTTGCATCGTGTATTGCCATGTTATGCTTTGTCATGCATCTGTGTGCATTGTATTTACTGTTTCTTCCCCCTCTTCTTCTTCGGTAGGCCCCGAGACCGATGTTGATGTCCCTGTGATCGACTACGTCACCAGCGACCCTCTTCCCTTTCAGTGGAGCTTCCAGGCAAGCCCCCCCTTTGATCATCCCGATGTCGCCCATTAAATACTCTCATGCTTGCATTAGATTTTGCTAGTGTTATTCATTGGTCCTATTCTGATGCATAGCCTGCTTTTGAAACCTGATGTTGTACCTTACTTGCTTATCCTAAACTGCTTAGTATATGTTGGTTAGTGATCCATCAGTGACCCCCACATTGTCCTTGTTGCCCCTGCTTCATCTCCGATGACTCGATCAACGTGATCAATGAACAGAGCCTGACACCTCACATCACATCACGCCCCTTTAGTTGCTCGACTCTGCAGATTTACTATCGAGTGCCGAGGGTGATCCCTCATAACGTACTCCTGATGATAATTCTCTAGTGTAGCTATTCGGTCATGGTCAACCAGGGTGGTTCCTCGTTCACCATTCCCGATACGACTCTGTCGTGCAACACCTCAAGTGTGAACCTCAAGGGTGGATCCTCTTACGTTCACCTTGATGATCACATCGAGTGGAATCCTCCGGGGGTGATTCCTTGGGTTTTCCCCTTGATATCTAGACACACGGTTACCTTGACTTTACTTGGGACCATTGTTGAAGTCGGGTCGGCCCTTAGGGGTACCCGCAAGTTGAAGTGAAAGTCGGGCGGGCCCGTTGAGCACCTGCGAGTTTTCCACGTGGCACGGCTGGGCGGTCTGGGCCCTTGCCGTAAGTCCATGAGACGGGGCAACGGGGTCACCTTATCATGAGACGGGCCCGACAGGTTTGGGTATTTGTTTTGAGTTGGCCTCTGGCCTTTACGCACTAACCACCATGCGAGAATAGTTATGGGCCTCGACGTCGTAGTATCAGCCGGAGGTTTGTCAGACGTCCAGTTCAGCATAGTGGGCCTGTTGGGCCAGTGCCATTCAGTATGAGGTGGTGCTCATCCCGTCTCATCGCACAACGACCCGGAGTGCTGCGGGTGATGGGCCCAAGACCCCGGAGTGCTTAGGATGTAGACCGGCGGGGATCTCTCTGCTGATCCTAGGTAGGGCTGCGACGTGTTGATCTTCCGAGGCCGGGCATTGACCCCAGAAAGGTGTGTCCGGCCAGAGTGATTGGGCGTGTTGGTTAATGTAGTGCACCCATGCAGGGAAGATATATATTCGAATACCTTGTCCACGGTAATGGACGTTCAGACTTATATCCTGATCTTATATAACTAGAAATGGATACTTGAGATATGTGATGGATATGTGGCTCCAAGATTGCTTTCCTGCAGGGAGTCGGGGAAGGATCTCTGGGCGTTGATGTTACAACATGCTTGTTAAATATTAAAATGTCACTCTTTACTTTTCTACATGCTGCAAGATGCTTGGAGCTGCTTGAATATGCTAGTGTTCGATAGGCTAGGCCTTCCCCCTCTATTCTGGCATTCTGTAGTTCAGTCCACAGATACAACCCCTCCCTTTGATACAAATGCATACATAGTATAGATCTGATGCTTGTGAGTACTTTGGATGAGTACTCACGGTTGATTTGCTACCCCCTTTTACCCCTTCTTTCTTCTTTCCAGTTGATGCAACCAGATGGTGGATCCTTGGAGCCAGATGCCACCGCCAATGGATGCTACTACGTGAAGACCGCCGACGTCCAGGAGTAGTTAGGAGGTCCCAGACAGGAGGCCTTGCCTCTTCGATCGTGTTGCTTTTGTGCTAGCCTTCTTAAGGCAGTCTTGTTTAACTTATGTCTGTACTCAGATATTGTTGCTTCCACCGACTCTTGTGTATCGAGCTTGTATTCGAGCCCTCGAGGCCCCTGGCTTGTTATATAAAGCTTGTATTATTTTATTTGTGCCTAGAGTTGTGTTGTGATATCTTCCCGTGAGTCCCTGATCTCGATCGTACACATTTGCGTGTATGATTAGTGTACGATTGAATCGTGGGCGTCACAATGTGAAAGTCGGGCGGGCCCGTAGAGCACCCGCGATTTTTCTATGATGCACGACCGGGCATTCTGGGCCCTTGCCGTAGGTCCACGAGACGGGGCGATGGGGTCACATTATCGTGAGTCTCTTCTCGTCTCCGCGAGCCCCAATGCACTAATAGGTTTGGGTATTTGTTATGAGTAGGCCTCTAGCCTTTACGCACTAACCACCATGCGAGAATAGTTATGGGCCTCGACGTCGCAGTATCAGCGGAAGCTTTGTCAGATGTCCAGTTCAGCGTTGTGGCCGTGCCGGATCGCGCCATCCAAGCGAGGTGGTGCTAGTTCCCCCTTGCGCACAATGACCCGGAGTGCAATGGGCGATGGGCTCAGACCCCGGAGTGCTTAGGATGTAGACCGACGGGGACCTCTTTGCTGAGCCTAGGTAGGGATACGACGTGTTGATCTTCCAAGGCCGGGCATTGACCCAGAAAAGTGTGTCCGGCCAGAGTAATCAAGCGTGTTGGGTAACGTGGTGCACCCCTGCAGGGAAGTTATATATTCGAATACCGTGTCCACGGTAATGGACGTTCAGACTTGTATCCTGATCTTATATAACTAAAAATTGGTACTTGAGTTATGTGATGGATATGTGGCTCCGAGATTGCTTTCTCGCAGGGAGTCGAGGAAGGATCTCTGGCGTTGTTTCTATGACATGTTTGTTAAATGTTAAAATGCTACACTTTACTCTTCTACATGCTGCAAGATGCTTGGAGCTGCTTGAATATGCTAGTCTTCAATAGGCTAGGCCTTCCCCTCTATTCTGGCATTCTGCAATTCAGTCCACAGATACAACCCTTCCATTTGATACCAATGCATACTTAGTATAGATCTGATGCTTGCGAGTACTTTGGATGAGTACTCACGGTTGCTTTGCTACCCCTTTTCCCCCTTCTTTCTTCTTTCTGGTTCATGCAACCAGATGGTGGATCCCTGGAGACAGATGCCATCGCCGACGTCTACTACTACCCGATGGTGCTTGCTGCTATGTGGAGACCGACAACGACCAGGGGTAGTTAGGAGGTCCTAGGCAGGAGGCCTTGCCTCTTCGATCATTGTTGCTTTTGTGCTAGCCTTCTTAAGGCAGTCTTGTTTAACTTATGTCCGTACTCAGATATTTTTGCTTCCGCTGACTCTTGTGTATGGATCTTGTATTTGAGCCCTCGAGGCCCCTGGCTTGTAATATAAAGCTTGTATTATTTTATTTGTGTCTAGAGTTGTGTTATGATATCTTCCCGTGAGTCCCTGATCTTGATCGTACACATTTGCGTATATGATTAGTGTACGATTGAATCGGGGGCGTCACACAAGTGGGCCCATTTATTTCTGTAGTGAGTCCTCGAGAAAAAATCAACACAATTCAAGTGCATCTTCAAGATTAACACAAGCAGCCAACAAAGTTTTGTCATTCAAGAATCACAGCCTACCTGAAGTAAACAAAAAACCAATGTTTTTTCTTTCACACCCCTCATATTGTTCAAATCTCGTGTTAAGTGAAACTATAGCTTGACCAACAATATGCGAAAAAACCGATTCCTCACTAGACCATGATTCTTGGCGTGGTTTCTAAGCAGGGTGTGTCAAAACTTTAGTGAAACATTCTCACCACAACCTATACATGTCATATGAGATCACCATGCCAAGTTTCAAGCTTTTCATACTTCGTTTGCATGCTTCATAACTAAAAAACCCAACAAATTCATGCTCGGGGTCATGTCTTCGCATTCTCACATTTGAAATTCTTTAATTTTTCTTCGATAAGGCCTATAGATGGACTCAAGAATACAAATAAGATTTTCCAACACAATTTTGCCAACTTTTCCACGCACTTGTGGTTTAAATCTTAATCATATTCATTAAATGCATCTAATGACTTACATATAGCAAATAGACATAGAAAGATGCCAATTTCTTACATGGATCATGTGTGTAAATTTTTTTTCAAGGCCAACAGAGGAAGCAGCAGGCAGCGCGGCGGCCTGCGTCTCTGTTCTCTTGTGCTCCTCTGTTCTATGCCAAGCAGTGTAGTGTGGTGCAGTCAATGCGGTGCGCCACCTCGGGAGGTCAATCCTGTCCAAAACTTTGAGTTTAGAAAAGCTCCTTTCCGCACATGCAACCGTGATAGGAATGGTTAGCAAAATTTTGTATGTAATAACAACATCAGGATGGATTAAGGAGCACTTCTTCAAAAATGTCAAAATATCAAGTGGGCCCATTTATTTTTTGGCGAGTCCTGGAGAAAAAGTCAACACAATTCAAGTGCATCTTCAAGATTAACACGAGCAGCCAACAAACTCTTCATCTAGGAACCGCAGCGTACTTGAAGTAAACAAGAAACCATTTTTTTCCATACCCCTCATATTGTTCAAATCTCGAGTTAATTGAAAGTATAGCTTGATCAACAATATGCAGAAAAAAAATACCCATTCCCTCTCGAAACCATGATTCTTCCTCGGCGATCCCTGTTCTAAGGAGTGTATATCAATTTTTTTGTGAAACAATCTAATTTTTTACCACAACCTATACATGTCATATGAGGTCACCATGCCTAGTTTTCATGCTTTTCGTACTTCATTTGCATGCTTCGGAATTTTAAAACCCAACAATATTTTAAATTCTTTAATGACACAAATAATATTTTTCAACACAATTTTGCCAATTTTTTCATGCACTTGTAGTTTTAATCTTAATTATGTGCACTAAATGCATTTATTGACTTAAATATAGCAAACAGACACAAAAAGATCCCAATTTCTTACATGGATCATGTAATGGTGTATCATGTGTGTATTTTTTTTCTAGGCCAACAAATGAAGCAACAGTCGCATCACCTTTAAAGATGGCCTGTTCCCTCCGCAAATTAGGATTCTTCCCGATAGAATGTTTGGTTTCTAAGCCATGTATGTCCCAAATTTTGTGAAACCTTCTCAAATTTTTACCACAACCTCTGATATCATTTGAGGGATCCATTGTCAAGTTTCATGCTTTTCAGACTTTTTTTTGCATTTTTTTGAATTTATAAAACCAACAGACTCAATGTTTGGAGTCATTTCTTGGCATCCTCATGTTTGAAATTACTTTCATTTTCTTGGATAATGCCTAAACATGGACTCAAGAATACACATATGACTTTTCAACACAAAGTTGCAAACTTTTTTATCCACTTGCAGTCGAAATTTGAATTATATCCAGTAATGCCCATAAATGCACTTAATTAATAAATATAGCAAACCAACCCCGAAAGATGCTAATTTTTGACATGGTAATTTAATAGTGTATCTTGAGTGTATAAAAAATTTCAAGGCCAATTAGTGAAATAGAGGTCACATCGCCATTGAACTTGACCTGGTCCCTTTGGAAACCATGAATCTTCCTCGGAGATGGTCTGGTTCTAAGAAGTGTACACCATAACTTTTGTGAAACTTTCTAATTTTTTTTACCACAACCTCTAGGTGTCATATCTGAGCAGTGAGCACCATGCCAAGTTTTATAATTTTTGAACTTTCTTTGCATTTTTGAAATTAAAGACCAACAAACTCAATGTTCGGGGTCGTGTCTTGGCTCCGCGTGTTTGAAATTACTTCCGTTTTCTTGGAAATTCTTAAACATGGACCCAATAAGATAAATATGATTTTCCCACATAATTTTCTCAACTTTTCATGCACTTGTAGTTCAAATTAGAATTATATTCTCCAAATGACTATAAAATGCACTTAATGGCTTAAATATAGCAAACTGACATAAAAAATGACACACTTTGGCATGGATTATTTTATGATGTATCTTAAGTGTAGAAAAACAATCAGGGCCAACAAATGAAGCAATGATCACATCACCATCAAACATGACTCTTTTCCTCTCAGATCCATGATTCTTCCTCGGGGGTGATCTGGTTTCTAAGTAGTGTACGCCACAAATTTTGCGAAACCTTCTCAAAATTTTAACACAACTTCCTAGGTGACAAATGTGGGCATGCCAAGCTTGATTTTTTTGCCCTTTGTTTGTATTTTTTAAATTAAAAACCAACAAACTTAATATTCGAGGTCGTGTCCTGGTACCCTCATGTTTGAAATTCATTCCATTTCTTGGATAAGGCCTACACATGGGCTCCACAAATACAAATATGAATTTTCAACACAATTTTGTCTTTTTTTCTGGCACTATCAGTTCAAAATGTTGTTATAAAAACTAAATGCTAGAAATGCATTTAATGACTTAAATATAGCAAACCGACCACGAAAGCTGCCAAATTTTGACATAGATCATTCAGTGGTGTATTTTAAGTGTACAAAACATTTCAAAGAACATTTGAATGAAGTTTGGTCTTGAAAATCCAAATGAACACATGCATTTAATTGATTTTTAATTGTTTGCCGAGGGCCTTATAAAAACACTTGGCAAAGACCTGTTTGCCGAGTGACTTATGAATGACACTCTACAAAGACCCTGCTGTTGCCAAGGGTTTTCCGTTTGTCGATTACCCATTTTGTGCTGAGTGTTTTGTGTCTAGGTATTCGAGAAAGGCCTTGTTTGTCGAGTACCACATAAAAAGAACACTCGGCAAAACATGAAAATAAACAATAATTTAATTATTATCTTTAGTGCATATTTTCCCAACACTGCAATCTCTATAGCATATATAAAATAATGTTCTTTAAAATAAAATAATAACTTTATTATTGGCTCTAGGGCATATTTCTAACACCACCCGGAGGTCTCTTATGAAGCCGCTTCGGCTCCTGCACACCCGTGTACACACTTGCGTGTATGCACCAGGTAACACAGCAAACGGACCAGCTCCCCTCCTCGCGTGACATCCCCGGCTGTCAACGATCCCGCTCCTCATAGTTGAGCAGCGCCGACCTATGCGTGGATCCTCGCCGAAGAAGGAAGCCCGGCCAGAACGCGAGGAGGCTCGCCGCCCACGTACAAGTCGGAGTCAAAATCGGCTTGCCAGCGTGTGTTGTATGCCATTTCTTCAACTTTCCAAGCTAGTTGAGTTGGGCGCATTCCTCTTCTATTTTTTGAAAGCAGCACGACCTTATTCCTCAGATAATTGAAATATCATTTACAAGGTGAGTTTGTCGCATTGCTCTTTGTTATATCTGAATGATTATCTCTCAGGCTTTGTTTGGTAGTAATGTAAGGAAAATCCAGGGCGAGAAACCCCTAGGGGGCAATTTCACGAACACATGGGATCCCCCCTGCCCACCACAGGAGAACTTTCTGTCCCATTTGGCAACAAGGGGACGAACACCTGCCACCAAAACAATCTGAAATTAGGAAGCAAATTCCAGATATGTATCGTGATGAGGTTGCTCATGAGGGAGGTCGCAGGAAGCAGAGGGGCATGGTCGCGCCGGAGGGAGGCGTAATACGTCACGAGGTAAGCGGAGGAGGTTGCCAGAGAGATGCTCGGTCGCGAGAGAGTCGGGGTTTTCCAGCCCGGCGCCAGGAGGTGTGGATTTGACGCCCAGGGAAATGATGGGGATAGGGCTGACACACCCTGTCGTGGGTCACAGCCAAATGCGTTGGCGGCCTGCCCGGGTCTAATTTGGCCCGTGCGTTCCCTCCCCAGGGAATAGACGTGGATCCGGGGGATTCGAGGAAACCAAACAAGGCCTCACTGTTCTGGATGGAGCTTTGATGATGTTTATGTGACGCTGCGGCAGCTACTTTATAGAGAACTTTGGCCCTCGCCTAATGGAAATTCGGGAGAAACCATTTCATAGAACTTTTGTGTTGTTGTTTCTTTTGCTCCTCTGTTTTGCGTTTTCTCAAAATTCAGACATTTTCATATTCTCCTGCTTTTGTTTGCTGTTTTTTTTTTTGCTTAAGCATATAAAGAAATCAATGTGGATTACAACCCAAACACAGCAACCAGTCAACCACCACCACACCACACATCCGGGAACGGTACCTGAAGCCAAAAAGGCCCAGGATCTCACATAGTTCAGTTTGTGTAAGGTTCGAAGTATTTGCTGTCAAGTGCCACAGCCTCCTGGCTATTAAAAACGGGAGTACCTAGAACTCATCTAGATGAGATATAGTTTGGTCTCATTCACTTTAAAAACAAGAATAGGTACAACCCACGTCAGCACACACACATCTTATAGCATCACATCCAATGGCTATAAAAGGTGAATGAGACCAAATTATATCTCATCTAGATGAGTTCTAGCAAAACTGATTAAAAACACACACAAACCATGCCACAGCCTCCAATTCGGTCGTTTACGGTTCCACTAATTTTGCGACGCCGTGCATGGCCGCGCGCATGCATTATATATACAACACGGGAATCCTCCCCCCGACTTCTCCCCGCCACAAATCCATCTCCGGCGTTCAGTTCCCTCCTCGCCGTGTCGCGCCATGGGTTGCGGCACCTCCAAGGAAGCCGTGCTCAGCAGCGACGGAAGCGGCAGGTGCAGCCGCAGGTTCCGGCGGAAGTCCAGCGTCGTCGCCACCGCCGCCCACCAGCCGGTCGCCACCAAGGACAATGGCGACGACGTCAAGGTCCACAGGTCGGCGTCGGCGAAGGAGAAGGCCCCCAAGGAGCGGGACGGCAAGCCCGGTTTGGCGGCGCTCGTCGTCAAGGACGGCGACGAGGCTGCGTCCACCGTGGTCGGGGCCAAGGTCGTCGGGGAGAAGAGAGAGGGGGAGAGCAAGCAGGACGGTAAGAAGGGAGCAGTCGCCGTCCCGGACGCCAAGGGGAAGGGGACGGCGACCGAGGAGGCTGCCGGGCCGAAGAAAGACGATGGCGTCAGCGATAAGGAGGTTGTCGCCGATCGGGACGACGGTGTGGCATCGACGAGCGAGAGCATCATCGTCGTCGAGGAGATGAGGAATGGCCAGCCTGTCGAGGTGTCGATCGCGCCTACCGTCGAGGCGGGAAGAGACCGTCGGCGGGGCGAGGATGAGGAAGGGTGGTCGGCCGAGGCGAATGAAGACGAGGCGGCGTCGTCCAACGAGAAGGACATCGAGGAGATCAACGTGGAGGATGACGGTAGTGTCGCCATCGCGGATGCCTCCGTGGGCGTAGTCACCAAGGAGGATGACAGTATCATCTCGGCCGATGCTCCGGCGATAGAGAAGGACCAGATCGACACGTTCCTGCCTGCTCCGGCTGCCAAGGCCAACGAGGATGCCGGTGCCACCTTCCTGGCTGCCCCGGTGGCCGGTGATGATGGCAGTGCCTCCTTCGTTGCTGCGCCGGCGGCCAAGGAGGACGAATTTGTATCCATCTCGTCTGCTCCGTTGGCGGGGGAGATTGAGGGTATCACCATGGCGGCTGCTCCGGTCGCTGACGAGGTTGATGTTGCCACCTTCCCGGCCGCTCCGGTGGCCAAGGAGCAGGAAAGTGACACTGCCGCCTTGGTGGATGCTCCGGTCGCCGAGGAGGTTAACGTTGCCACCTTCCCAGCTTCTCCGGTGGCCAAGGAGCAGGAAACCGAAACTGCCGCCCTCGTGGATGCTCCGGCCGCCGAGGAGGTTGGCGTTGCCTCCTTCCCGGCCGCTCCGGTGGCCAAGGAGCAGGAAACCGAAACTGCCGCCCTCGTGGATGCTCCGGCCGCCGAGGAGGTTGGCGTTGCCTCCTTCCCGGCCGCTTCGGTGACCAAGGAGCAGGAAAGTGAAACTGCCGCCCTCGTGGATGCTCCGGTCGCCGAGGAGGTTGGCGTTGCCTCCTTCGCGGCCGCACCGGTGAGCAAGGAGCAGCAAAGTGAAACTGCAGCCCTGGTGGATGCTCCGGTCGCCGAGGAGGTTGACGTTGCCTCCTTCCCGGCCGCTCCGGTGACCAAGGAGCAGGAAAGTGAAACGGCCGCCTTGGTGGATGCTACGGTCGCCAAGGATGAGCAAAGTGTAACTACCGCCTTGGTGGATGCCCCGGTGGCCAAGGCAGATGGAAGTGCAACCACCGTCGAGGCTGTGCCGGTGGTCACGCGGGAGAAGCAAGAAGATGCCGTCACCGTAGACGCCCCTGTCCCGACGACGGCCAACGAGGACGAAACTGCCACCGGGGCGGCTGCTCCTGCAACTAACGTGGACGAAAGCGCCGCATTCCCGACCAAGCCGGTGCCGGAGGTGGAGGTGCCAGAGGCGGCAGAGCAACCCGCGCCTTCCTTGAACAACGACGATCTGAGAAACGAGCCAGAGCTGCCGGAGCCTACTGCCGTCAAAGAGGCCGCAGTCGAAGCCAATGGTGAGACCGAGCTAACTATGAAGGCCACGGCGACGGAGGAGGAGGTGGTCACTGTCGAGGAGGCCGATGTCGTTCCGCAAAAGGCCGAGAGCGTCTCCCGGGAGCCAGAACAGGAGGAGACATCCGCGGCCACTTTGAGAGACGATGATGGTAGGTTCAATTTCTTCATTTGCTAACAATGTCATTGCACATTTGCATGTTCAAGATTTCTTTGTTTCTTCTCACATTTTATAACATTTCGATTTGATCTGTGGTTACCGTTTGCAGGGGAATCGGACGGAAAAAAAGCCAGTGATGTGAAGGAGGCCGCAATAAGCACGGAGGAAAAGGGAGCGGAGGATAAGCTGACCGTCGAGGAAGAGAAGAAGGCCGGCGAAGAACAAGAACTAGCCGTCGCTCCGGTCGAGTCATCGTCTAGTTGAAATTGAGATGTGAGCCAACTCGGATGTATTGTGCGTGTATGAACCACTGAATGTACAGTTTGCTCTCTTCCTTTTTTTTCAGCCAAAAAGTTCCTTCCCCAATGTAAAAAGCTTTGCGTATCGACGCATTGGTAGAAACAAATTATGTACACGCGGGAATGTTTGGCTAGATCTACATCCAACAACAATTAAGCTAGGTACCATCACATGCTTTTGGGTACGTGTTTCCCTGTATGGTGGGGGCGACCAGTGTTTCCACTGCGCTGCCGCCACCCCCAACCCCCTCTTCGTTGCCTCCACCAGAGGCAGCCGCCGGGCAAGCTCACCCATCCATCGAGGAGGGTGCCGATGAGGCCTCTTATGCTTCGTCACTCGAGTGGAGGGCCTTTGGTGCGCCGGCACGGTGGCCTTGGGTGGTGGGGTACCAAGGGCGGCCGCGGTTGCTGGCCGAAGTTCTCGGCCACGTGGGCGGTGAGGCATCGACGCAAGAGGTTTGTGGCTCAGGGGTTGCAGCGTCGGCCCCGATTGCTTGGATCTGATGCTCTGCGCCCTCCTTCCGCCTCTAGTCCCTTCCCCACCGGATCCAGATGTCCAAAGTTAGAGGGCTTGGGTTAGTGAGATCTCGAAAGATTCCTGAGGGGAATAGTAGTGCCACGCGGTGGCAAGGACCCAGATCCCCTTGAGCCAGGGCTAGCCTTCGGGAGGTCGGAGACACCAGTGCCATGCTATGAACATGATATGTTAGACTGGGAGTCTATTGTCTGGGTAAAGTGTATAGCCTCTACAGTGTGTCTGTGTTAAACCTATTCGAATAGCCACGTCAACGGTCATGGACAACATTCGGGAGTAAGCCACTAACATGTCATTCACTTACTAGATTATAGTTGAGTAGGACATGGTTTCAAAGTTAAGCAACATATTTAAGTTACGATTTAAGATGAAATGTCTGACCACTTCGGATTTTGATAACTTTAATATAAGGCACTTATGTGAAGGAGTAAGAGGATATGGTGTCACTAGTAGAAAACAGGGTTTTGGTCTAGGCCAGATAAGTCCATTAATCCCGGTTCAATCACGAACCGGGACCCATGTGGGCATAGGTCCCAGTTCGTGAGGCCAGGGGGCCAGCAGAGCCTCGTGGGGCATTAGTCCCGGTTTGTCTGGCCCCTGTGGTCCCGGTTCCAGAAACGAACCGGGACCAATGGACCTCGCTCCTGGCCCACAACCTTTAGTCCTAGTTCGTGGCTGGAACCGGGACCAAATGTGATCCTTTAGTCCCGGTTCCAGCCACGAACCGGGACCAATGAGATGCCTATATATACCCCCTTGCCTGCGAGCAGAGTAGTGGAGTGCTCCATTTTTTTGGCCGGCCGTGTGAGAGCTTTGTGGTGCTCTAGCTCACCTCCTATGCACATGAGGTCTTTGATGAAATACCTGAGCCACACTTAAGCTTTCTCCTCTTGAAGCTCCTTGTCCAAAGTCCATTTTCCTCTAGATTTTTCTAGGTTTGGCGGTCCGTCCTGTCTCATCCCCGTCCTCACCGCCGTTGATCGCCCGCGCCGATCTCGTTGCCAGCACCACCGTGGTGAGCCTCTTGATCTTATCTTCTTTCTAAAAGAAAAAAGTTCTTACTTGTATGATTTAGATAGATACTTGTGTAATTTTCTTACTTTTATTATTGTTTGTTATTATATAGTGCGATGGTTTTGGTATCCGCCTCCTTCGGCCCTCGTCCTGTCTATGATTCAGATGTGGTATATATTATCTTTTATGACTATTTGGTTCATTTAGTGTTTATGACAATTATGCCGACCAGCGTGACATATAATTTTTTATCTAGGAGGTATGTGAACCGGAAATTCCAACCGACCCTATTGTCGAGAGGTTAACTTTAGTTGAAGAAGAAAACAATTACTTGAAGGAAAAATTGAAAAAAATTGAGCAGGAGAAGATGGTATTGGAGTTGCATGTTGCGGATGTTGTCGATGATCACAAGATCAAGATGGATGCAATGCACTTGAAGATTAGAAAGATTAGAAAATATGCCATTCATACTGAGGCTTGGTATCATTATGCTGTTGGATCAATTGTTACCTTAGTTGTGATTATGACCACATTTGTTTTTGAATTGAAATGTTTTACATAGTTTCAATGTATGGTTTAATTAGATGCTCTGGAGATCTATATGTTGTTCAATGAGAACTATGCATGTACTTTGGTTTTAATGTGATGATGAATTTATATTAATTTGGTCACTTATCTATTCATGATGTACGCAGATGAACTGACAATGGATGTACGGTAACAGACGCACCTCCGAGTACATTAAGGGTGTGCATAATTTTCTCGCAGTGGCTGAGGCAAACAAGCAGAATGGTTTTATGTGTTGTCCATGCCCTATATGTGGGAATACAAAGTCTTACTTTGACTCGGAAACCCTTCACACCCCACCTGCTTTATAAGGGCTTCATGCCACACTATAATGTTTGGACCAAGCACGGAGAAAGAGGGGTTATGATGGAAGACAACGAAGAAGAAGAGGATGATGACAACTATGTGCCCCCTGAATACGGTGATGCTGCAACGGGGGAAGCTGAAGATCAAGAGGAACCAGATGATGTGCCTGATGACGATCTTCGCCGGGTCATTGTTGATGCAAAGAGACAATGCAAAAGTGTAAAGGAGAAGCTGAAGTTCTATCGCATGTTAGAGGATCACAAAAAAGGGTTATACTCCAATTGCGAAGATGGCAACACAAAGCTCGGTACCACACTGGAATTGTTGTAGTGGAAGGCAGAGAATGGTGTACCTGACAAAGAATTCGAGAAGCTACTGAAAATATTGAAGGAGAAGCTTCCAAAGGATAACAAATTTCCCGACAGTACGTACGCAACAAAGAAGGTTGTATGCCCTCTAGGATTGGAGGTGCAGAAGATACATGGATGCCCTAATGACTGCATCCTCTACCGCGGTGCATACGAGGATCTAAACGCATGCTCGGTATGCGGTGCATTGTGGTATTAGATCAGACGAGATGACCCTGGTGATGTTGATGGCGAGCGCCCCAGGAAGAGGGTTCCTGCCAAGGTGATATGGTATGCTCCTATTGTTGGGGAACGTAGTAATTTCAAAAAATTTCCTATGCACACGCAAGATCATGGTGAAGCATAGCAACGAGAGGGGAGTGTATCTTCATACCCTTGAAGATTGCTAAGTGGAAGCATTTATCAACGCGGTTGATGTAGTCGTACGTCTTCACGATTCGACCGATCCAAGTACCGAACGCACGGCACCTCCGAGTTCTGCACACGTTCAGCTCGATGACGTCCTCGCCTTCTCGATCCAGCAAGACAGGCGAAGTAGTTGATGAGTTCCGGCAGCACGACGGCGTGGTGACGGTGTTCGTGAATAACAATCTCCGCAGGGATTCACCTAAGCACTACGGAAACTATGACGGAGGATAAGCTAGAGGGGACGGGGTTGCCGGCACATGGCTTGGTGTTTCTTGATGTGTCTTTGGTGCTAGCCCCGCCCCTCTATTTATATGTTGAGCCTTGGGGTCGAAACTTGGAGTAAAAGCCTCCACAAAGTCGGTTTCACCCGAAAGGCAAGAGTCCTTCTCGGACTCCAGGGCCAGACGCCAGAGTTCCCGGCGTCTGGCCCAGACGCCAGGGACCCTGGCGTCTGGCCCCTGGACTCCGCAAAACTTCCTTTTGCGCTTTCCAAAAACCTTGTGGGCTTTCCCCTTTGGCCCAAATAACGTGTTCTCGTACCCAAACATTTTGGGAAACATCCGGAACCCCTTCCGGTGGATTCCGGAACCCTTCCGGAGACCAAACAACATTATCCCATATATTAAACTTCATCTCCAGACCATTCCGGAGTTCCTCGTCATGTTCGTGATCTCATTCGGGACTCCGAACAACATTTGGTTACCAACATACATAACTCATATAATACTATATCGTCAACGAACGTTAAGCGTGCAGACCCTATGGGTTCGAGAACTATGTAGACATGACCGAGACATCTCTCTGGTCAAAAACCAATAGCGGAACCTGGATGCCCATTGAGGGAGTCCTGGATTAGGGGGTGTCCGGATGGCCGGACTATGACCTTTGGCCGGACTCCCGGACTATGAAGGTACAAGATTGAACACTTCGTCCCGTGTCCGGATGGGACTTTCCTTGGCGTGGAAGGCAAGCTTGGCGATACGATATGAAGATCTCCTCCCATTGTAACCGACTTTGTGTAACCCTAGCCCTCTCCGGTGTCTATATAAACCGGAGAGTTTTAGTCCATAGGACGAACAACAATCATACCATAGGCTAGCTTCTAGGGTTTAGCCTCTCTGATCTCGTGGTAGATCAACTCTTGTACTACCCATATCATCAATAGTAATCAAGCAGGAGTAGGGTTTTACCTCCACCGAGAGGGCCCGAACCTGGGTAAAAACATCGTGTCCCTTGTCTCCTGTTACCATCCGCCTAGACGCACAGTTCGTGACCCCCTACCCGAGATCCGCCGGTTTTGACACCGACATTGGTGCTTTCATTGAGAGTTCCTCTGTGTCGTCACCTTTAGGCCCGATGGCTTCTTCGATCGTCATCCACGACGCGGTCCAGGGTGAGACTTTCCTCCCCGGACAGATCTTCGTATTCGGCGGCTTCGCACTGCGGGCCAATTCACTTGGCCTCTGGAGCAGATCGAAAGCTACGCCCCTGGCCATCAGGTCAGGTTTGGAAGATTAAACTACACGGCCGACATCCGCGGGGACTTGATCTTCGACGGATTCGAGCCACAGCCGAGCGCGCCGCACTGTCATGATGGGCATGATCTAGCTCTAATGCCGGACAGCGCCCAGAGCGCCGCTCAGGTGTCCGCTCCGACCATTAGCTCGGAGCCGACTGCGCCAGTTGGGGACGGACAGTTGGACGCTGCCCCAGGAGCCACAATCTCTACGGCGATAGAGACGAATACCAGCCTAGTCCTTTGCAAGGCCCATGACTCCAAGGTGCCGGACTCCGTTCCGGACTCCGAATCTTCCGCACCCCTCCCGATCGAACCCGATTGGGTTCCGATCATGGAGTTCACCGCTGAGGATGTCTTTCAGCACTCTCCCTTTGGCGATATCCCGAATTCACTAAAGTCTCTCTCTTTGTCAGGAGAGCCCCGGCCGGACTATGGTCAGCATGGTTGGTATGTGGACGACAAAGAAATTCGAATCCCACCCACCACCCACTTTGTAGCCACTGTCGACGATTTAACCGACATGCTCGACTTCAACTCCGAAGACATCGACGGTATGGACGCCGATGAAGGAGGCGACCAAGAACCAGCACCTCCAGGGCACTGGAAAGCCACCCCATCATACGATGTATACATGGTGGACACGCCTAAAAGAAACAACGACGAGGATCAAAAGGGCGCAACCAGGGATCGCTCCCTCGAAAAACAATCAAAGCAGCGGCGTAAGCGCCGCGCCAAGCCCCACCTCGACAAAGACCCAGCCATAGAGCAGGGCAAATCAACAGAAGACGAACATGCCATCAACCGTCCAAATAGGGCGGACAAACCGAACAATCCGTCCCCGGGAAAAATAATAGTCCGGACGACCTCACGCCGGACAAGTTGCTGGAACACCAGAACCTCCACCAAAGGCTTGTTGCCACTGCACGTAGCCTGAAAAAGCAGAAGCGGAAGCTCAAAACAGCGGAAGATGCACTCAGAATCAGATGGGGCAAAGTACTCAATACCGCACACAAGTACGGCAACAGTCATCACACAAAGAGCTACCCGAAGCGGAAATTACTACCGGAATTTGATGAAGAGGCCTTAGAGCCCCCACAGTCGAGAAACAAGGAAGCCACCAGGGCAGATAGACGCCCCCACGATCGATCTCAAGCGACAAAGGGCGCCGCACACAATATGACACGTGATTCGCCCAAGGATTCACATCAAAAAACCTGTCCAAGCAGATCCATCTATGGGCCAAGAAAGCAAGCTCAAGTGAGCAATGCAACGCCAAAAATATCTAAACATCGCGGCACACCTACATACAGGGGCGCCGCACATCCCCTATGTTTTACCGATGAGGTACTGGATCATGAATTTCCAGCGGGATTCAAGCCCATAAACATAGAAGCATACGACAGAACAACAGACCCTGGAGTCTGGATCGAGGATTATATCCTCCACATGAACATGGCCAGAGGAGATGACCTTCACGCCATAAAATACTTACCCTTTAAGCTCAAAGGGCCAGCCCGGCATTGGCTTAAAAGCCTTCCCGAAAACACCATGGGAAGTTGGGAAGCGCTCGAGGATGCTTTCCGGGAAAATTTTCAACGGACCTATGTCCGACCTCCGGATGCAGATGATCTGAGTCATATAACTCAGCAGCCTGGAGAGTCAGCCCGGAAACTCTGGAACAGATTTCCTACTAAAAAAAAATCAGATAGTCAACTGTCCGGACGCCAAGGCCCTAGCAGCTTTCAAACATAGCATCCGAGACGAATGGCTCACTAGACACCTCGGCCAAGAAAAGCCAAGAACAATGGCCGCATTAACAAGCCTCATGACCCACTTTTGCGCAGGAGAGGATAGCTGGTTGGCAAGAAGTAGCACCAGTGACCCGAGTACATCCGAACTTAGAGATGGAAACGGGACATCGCGCCGTAACAAAGAACAGCGCCGGATCAAGGATAACAGCCCGATGAGCACGGCAGTCAACGCCGGCTTCAAAAGCTCTCGGCAAAATCAGAAAAAGCCGCCCCCAAAGATGACAGGGACGAGCTATCTAACCTCAATAAAATCCTGGACAAAATATGTCAAATCCACAGTACCCCCAGGAGACCTGCAAACCATACCCACAGAGATTGTTGGGTCTTCAAGCAGTCCGGCAAACTCAACGCCGAACACAAGGGGCTCGACACACCAAGCGAGGATGATGACACACCCCACAAGCAGGACACTGGAGAACAAAAGAAGTTCCCACAAGAAGTCAAAACAGTAAATTCACTTTAGATGACAAAAGGGAAAAACAGAACGGCGCTTACGAAGATACGCGCCATACGGCCCGCCCCAAAGGAGCACCTCCACTGGTTGTTACAACCAATCACCTTCGATCATCAGGATTGCTCCAGAGGGGCCCGAAACGCAAGCTGGACGGCCTTGGTCCTGGATCCGATCATTGACAGACTCCAATTTACACAAGTCCGTATGGACGGCGTCAGTGACCTAAACCTATTATATCAGGACACAATCCGCAAGCTAGGGGTCAACCCAGCAATAATTCGCCATGGCAACACTTCCTTTCAAGGAGTCACGCCGGGCCCAGATACCCAGAGTATGGGTTCCCTTTCGTTAGAAGTCACGTTCAGCTCACCCGACAACTTCTGAAGCAAAAACCTAACCTTCCACATCTCCCCATTCATAAGTCGCTATCAAGCGATACTGGGACGTGAAGCTTTCGCCCGCTTTAACGCAATACCGCATTATGCATCCCTTACACTTAAAATTCCCGGTCCACGAGGCATCATCTCATTAAAGGGAAATATCAATTGACCCCCAAAGTAAGGGTAATGGTGCGGCTGCCTGGACAGCCGCACACTAATCCAGCCCTACTATCCCGGACATGGCTCGACAAGTCCGGCGTAAACTTACAAAGGCTTAATAGCCGCACAACCCTGTACAAGGGGCTCCGCGTGTTCACGCCAGGAGACAATACGGCTCAATTCTGCCCATGTCTCTGTACTATATTTTGTTTATTTTAATATAGATTTCTCGCACGCTTATTTTTTACTAAGTTCCTCTCTTTCGCAGACGAACACCGTGCTACGCCCGTTCAGGATATGGCACAACGGAGACACAGGCGCAGACGTGCAGTAGGGACCCGTTTTAAGGATTCTTTTCAGATTAAGACCCTGCGTAAACCTTTTTTACTGTCTCTTGTTGACAACATTCCCCGATTTTCGCTATAACCAAGGAAGAAGCTCGCGTCTTGGCATGTGGCCACGTCAGAATATTGCGCGTACCTGGACACCAGGGGCTTTTTTACCAAGGGCTTTGGTTCGGCCCGTCTTCATAAAGACCGAATACCTTAGGGAGTGTTCAGCGTCGCGAGTTTGGCCTTATATGCATCAGCTCCGAATCATGTCTTTGGTCAAATGTTGGGTTTGCCCAGCTCCTGTGTTTTGCTACCTTACGTTCCGTTATATCGGCTAACACGGCACTAGGAGAACTACTGCGATTGTGCCCCGGTTCGGCCAGGCGAGCACCTCAGTAGAGAAAGCCGAAAACTGACTGTCATGATATAGCGAGAGACTGGTCAACCACTCGATGACTCTCGGAATCTTTAGGATTCCTCCGCATTAACGAAGGGCCGCTTCCCGGTCAGGCGCACACGTGCCCCGAATTCGGGCGAGCGCGGTGCCTCTAGGGGCTATTAAGTAGCCCCACTGTCAAACTCCTATGGCCAAGTGAAAGTGATAAAGTATTATAGTCCGGTTGCCTAGTTCGCCGTGCTATCACCTCCTTTATAGGACCAAGATGTTGGATTAAGTGTGAAAAGGCGCCTTTTTGTGAACACCCCCGCATTATGTGCGTGGGGGCTGAAGCCAACGACTGCCATCTTTCAGGTTATATACACATATACATTAACAGCCGCACAGGAGGTATTATAATTCTTGCAAGCACAAGTATAAAAAGCTTCTATATTCTATCAAAATATTCCTTTTACAATAGCACATGCTATTCGAACACAAACATCCTTCGAGCACTGCGCTTCTATTAAACGAGCGCCCGGAAGAACTTCCTCAAAGTAGTGCTTGGCAAGTACTCGGCTTTCGTCCGAATCCCGGGATGCAACAACACTGGCCTTCATATCAGCCCAGTATGTCTTGACACGGGCAAGAGCCATTTGTGCACCCTCTATGCACGCCGACCTCTTCATTGCATCAACATGCGGCACCGAACCAAGGAACTGCTGCACCAAGCTAAAATAACTCTTCGGCTCTGGCTCTCCCGGCCACAAACGACTCGCAACATACTTCATGGCGAGTCCGGATAACCTGTTCAGCTCCGCCCAGGCGGCCAAACGGTCGGATACCGAAAGTGGGCGGTCTGGATTGTGGAACTGCGACCAAAAAAGTTCTTCCAACTCATGGTCACCTTGACCTCGGAAGTGTTCGGTTGCGTCTGCCGCACTCGTGCCAAATCCAGATAAATGTTTTCCGCACTCCACTGCCGGTCTAACGGAGCATACTTAGGATCCCCAAACTTCATCCGCAGCATATAGGGCTTTCCAGCCGTGATATCTCCGGCCTGACATAGCTCCTCCTTCACCGCTCTCATTGCAGAGTGAGTATCCTTGGCCTCGGCAGTGATCTTCTCAAGGTCCTTCTGAGCCGCCCTCTCTCCTTGTTCGAGAAATTTAGAGCGGTCGGCAGCATCACTCAATTTTATAGCCATCTCAGCTATTACATTCTTGCTCTGGCAATGAGCAGCCTGTTCGGCTTTTAGCTCTTCAGCCGCCTTAACAGCAGCCGCATCACTTTTCCTTGCTTGCTCCTTGGCTCGGGCAAGTTCTGCCCGAATATTCTCCACGGCAGCAGCACCATCTACATTAAGCACATATCTTATAAGGCACGAGCATCGAACCCCTCTTATATGATGTCTGTGGAGCATACCTTGTGCCTCGTCTAGCTGCTTATTTACAAGCGCGATGTCAGCATCCGCCACATCAAGTTGCCGCTTTAGCTCGGCAAATTCATCAGTCCGGCTAGCCACCGAACGCCTCGCCACCTTCATAAAAAGATGACATATTACATCTGGGGTTATGATCCTCTGCGCGCCGTCACTTTTGACGACACACAGAGTCTCAGGGGCTACTATTTATACAGGGCGCATTTTATGTATGCGGCTCTACCAAAAGGTACACTTTTTCACGTACCTCAAAGCCTGTCAGTAAACTCTTGGCGGCCTCGTACAATTCGCTTTCCGTGGATGAAATCCTTCCTATCACCGTGTTCATCAACATACGGTGTTGTTCTGAGATGGATGCTCGCTCGAGCAGATCCCTCAACCCCTCCGACCGCGCACCAGAGGGTGCCGGACTAGCCTGATGATCTTTTTCAGGGTCCGGACTTGGAAAAACCCTCCGGGACGACACCTCGGGGTCGCCTGCCTCGTGAGACGGTGCATCTAGGGGAGGCCTTTCGCTCTCCATCATCTCCGGACGAAGATCCCCTGAAGATGAGCTCTGCTGAGAAGGGTGGAGATCCGAACTGCAAGGTACTATTTCGGTTATCTTCCTCAGAAATAAAACAGGGATGCCACTCATTTTGGAACCCCTCTCTTTACTTACGCCTCGGAGGAGAGCTAATCCCCTTGAGGGCGCGATGCGGCCGGGGCATTCTCCGGCGCCGGACCCTCTAGCAAAGATTTCTTCCCCCGTTTCGAGGCCATCCCCTCCGGGGCTTCAGAGGCAGTCCTTTTCTTTCCCAGGTCGGGGGAATTCTCGATTCCTCCCTTCCTGACAGCCTCCTTCGCGGAGGCGGTAGCTCCTTGGTTCCCCTCTTCGCCCTCCGCCGAGAGCATAATCTCCAACATCCTGGTTAACAAGGGATCCGGCACGGTCTCGGGCAGGGGGGCTGGACACCTGATAAGCTTTGCCTTCGCTATCCACTCCTGTTCAAAAGATAGCTCTGTTAAAAGGCAATTTCATGATGAAAATACGGATGGCGTGTCCAAATACGGGGCTACTTACCTGAGCATCCGGGCGATTGCAGCTCAGACCTGCGTCCTCGGACAAGTTCGGACACCTTGCTTGTGATCCGAAGAACAATTTGTACATCTCCACGGGTGTCGCGCCCATAAAATGTTGAAGAACTCGCGGTCCCTCCGGATTAAATTCCCACAGGCGGAGAGGGAGACGTTTGTAGGGCAGCGTGCGGCGAATCAACATAACTTGCGCCACTACGGTCAAGTTAATATCTCTTTCTAGGAGATCTCGAATGCGGTCCTGCAGTAGGGGCACGTCTTTAGACGGCCCCCAGATAAGCCCTTCATTGACCCATGACACTCGCCGTGGTGGGGGACCCGAGCGAAAAGCAGGTGGCGCCACCCATGTGGTGCCCCTGGGGGCTGTAATGTAAAACCAGTCCCGTTGCCATAAGCCGAACTCCTCTTGGAATGAGTCTTCGGGCCATAGAGCGTCGGCCATCTTGCTTATGATAGCTCCTTCGCACTCAGCGTGCTGCCCCTCGATCATCTTCGGTTCCACCTTGAAGGTTCTAAGCCACAATCCGATGTGAGGAGTAATATGGAGGAAGGCCTCACACACGACAATGAATGATGAGATTTGGAGGATGGACTCCGGAGCTAAGTCGTGGAATTCCAGCCCGTAATAAAACATGAGCCCCCTCACGAAGGGATCAATCGGGAAGCCTAGCCCCCGAAGGAAGTGAGATGTGAACACCACGCTCTCACCGGGCTGGGGAGTTGGAATGGCCTGCCCTTGAGCAGGCAGCCTATGCGAGATTTCGCCGGTTATATACCTGGCATCTCTCAGCTTTCGCACGTCTTCTTCCGTAACGGAGGAAGGCATCCACCAACCTTGAAGGTCGGAGCCGGACATCGTCGAAGGTCCGAAGCGCCTAAAACTAGAGCTTTGGGTGTTGGAACTCGAGGCGAGGGGCAGATTCGATTGGATTGAAAAGAAAAGGAGTCGAGCCTTGGTCTCTTTATAAAGGGGTTGAATACCAAGAGCCCTCCCCGTAACCGTTTGGGACTCGCTTTCAATTAGGGAGTCATACCAAGGGCACGGTTGGGTTACCCACGCCCGTATTGATGAGAATCCCGGAATAAGAGGACACGATCTCTGCTTTGACAAGATGTGCCAAGGAAACAGCCTCGCTAAACGCGTTAAGGTGGAGAAGTAAAATGATTCAAATAAAGGCTTGGCCGTGGCGTGATGTCACGCTGAGGAATACGTCAGCAGATTAGATTTGTGCAGATATTATTCTCTCTATGGTGGTATGTGGAACTCATTTTGCAGAGCCGGACACTATCTTTGTGTTCAACATCTTCTATGAAGTATTCGGAGGAGGAACCCGCCTTGCAATGCCGAAGACAATTTGCGCGCCGGACTCGTCGTCATGGAAGTCTGGTTCAGGGGCTAGTGAGGGAGTCCTGGATTAGGGGGTGTCTGGATGGCCGGACTGTGACCTTTGGCCGGACTCCCTGACTACGAAGATACAAGATTCAAGACTTCGTCCCGTGTCCGGATGGGTCTTTCCTTGGCGTGGAAGGCAAGCTTGGCGATACGATATGAAGATCTCCTCCCATTGTAACCGACTTTGTGTAACCCTAGCCCTCTCCGGTGTCTATATAAACCGGAGAGTTTTAGTCCATAGGACGAACAACAATCATACCATAGGCTAGCTTCTAGGGTTTAGCCTCTCTGATCTCGTGGTAGATCAATTCTTGTACTACCCATATCATCAATATTAATCAAGCAGGAGTAGGGTTTTACCTCCACCGAGATGGCCCAAACCTGGGTAAAACATCGTGTCCCTTGTCTCCTGTTACCATCCGCCTAGACGCACAGTTCGGGACCCCCTACCCGAGATCCGCCCGTTTTGACACCAACACCCATATTGGCTCCTACATATTCTACGAAGATCTTTATCGGTCAAACCGCATAACAACATACGTTGTTCCCTTTGTCATCGGTATGTTACTTGCCCGAGATTCGATCATCGGTATCTCAATACCTAGTTCAATCTCGTTACCGGCAAGTCTCTTTACTCATTACGTAATGCATCATTCTGTAACTAACTCATTAGCTACATTGCTTGCAAGGCTCATAGTAATGTGCATTAGCAAGAGGGCCCAGAGATACCTCTCCGACAATCGGAGTGACAAAACCTAATCTCAAAATACACCAACTCAACATGTACCTTTGGAGACACCTGCAGAGCTCCTTTATAATCACCCAGTTACGTTGTGATGTTTGGTAGCACACAAAGTGTTCCTCCGGTAAACGGGAGTTGCATAATCTCATAGTTGTAGGAACATGTATAAGTCATGAAGAAAGCAATAGCAACATACTAAACGATCAAGTGCTAAGCTAACGGAATGGGTCAAGTCAATCACATCATTCTCCTAATGATGTGATCCCGTTAATCAAATGACAACTCATGTCTATGGCTAGGAAACTCAACCATATTTGATCAACGATCTAGTCAAGTAGAGGCATACTAGTGACATTATGTTTGTCTATGTATTCACACATGTATTATGTTTCCGATTAATACAATTCTAGCATGAATAATAAACATTTATCATGAAATAAGGAAATAAATAATAATTTTATTATTGCCTCTAGGGTATATTTCCTTTAGTCTCCCACTTGCACTAGAGTCAATAATCTAGTTCACATCACCATGTGATTTAACACTAACATTCACATCTGTATGTGATTAAGACCCATAGTTCACATCGTCATGTGACCAGCGCCCAAAGGGTTTACTAGAGTTAATAATCAAGTTCACATTGCTATGTGATTAACACCCAAAGAGTACTATGGTGTGATCATGTTTTGCTCGTGAGAGAAGTTTAGTCAACGGGTCTGTCACATTAAGAGTCGTATGTATTTTGCAAAAATTCTATGTCTACAATGCTCTGCACGGAGCTACTCTAGCTAACTGCTCCCACTTTCAATATGTATCCAGATTGAGACTTAGAGTCATCTGGATCGGTGTAAGAGCTTGCACCGATGTAACTCTTTACGACAGGCTCTTTTATCACCTCCATAATCGAGAAATATTTCCTTAGTCCTCACTAAGGATTTTCTTGACCGCTGTCCAGTGATCTACTCTTAGATCAAAATTGTACTCCCTTGCCAAACTCAGAGCAAGGTATACAATAGGTCTGGTACACAACATAGCATACTTTGTAGAACCTATGACTGGGGCATAGGGAATGACTTTTTATTCCCTTTCTGTTTTCTGCCATGGTCGGGCTTTGAGTCTTACTCAACTTCACACCTTGCAACACAGGCAATAACTCCTTCTTTGACTCTTCCATTTTGAACTATTTCAAAATCTTGTCAAGGTATGTACTTATTGAAAATCTTATCAAGCGTCTTGATCTATCTCAATAGATCTTGATGCTTAATATGTAAGTAGCTTTACTGAGGTCTTTCTTTGAAGAAATCCTTTTAAACACTCCTTTATGCTTTCCAGAAAATTCTACATCATTTCTGATCAACAATATGTCACTCACATATATTTATCAGAAAGGCTGTAGTGCTCCCACTCACTTTCTTGTAAATATAGGCTTCACTGCAAGTCCGTATAAAACCATATGCTTTGATCAACTCATCAAAGCATATATTCCAACTCCGAGATGCTTGCACCAGTCCATAGATGGATCGCTGGAGCTTGCACATTTTGTTAGCACCTTTAGGATTGACAAAAACTTCTGGTTGCATCATATACAACTCTTCATTAATAAATCCATTAAGGAATGCCGTTTTGACATCCATTTGCCAGATTTCATAAAATGTGGCAATTGCTAACATGATTTAGATAGACTTTTAAGCATCGATACGAGTGATAAAATCTCATTGTATTCAACACCTTGAACTTGTCGAAAAACCTTTTGCGACAAGTCGATCTTTGTAGATAGTAACACTACTATCAGCGTCTGTCTTCCTCTTGAAGATCCATTTATTTTCTATGGCTTTCCGATCAAAGGGCAAGTCAATCAAAGTCCACACTTTGTTCTCATACATGGATCCCATCTCATATTTCATGGCCTCAAGCCATTTCGCGGAATCTGGGCTCATCATCGCTTCCTCAAAGTTCGTAGGTTCATCATGGTCTAGTAACATGACTTCCAGAATAGAATTACCGTACCACTCTGGTGCGGATCTCACTTTGGTTGATCTACGAGGTTTGGTAGTAACTTGATCTGAAGTTTCATGATCCATATAATTAGCTTCCTCACTAATTGGTGTAGGTGTCACAGAAACTGATTTCTGTGACGAACTACTTTCCAATAAGGGAGCAGGTACAGTTACCTCATCAAGTTCTACGTTCCTCCCACTCACTTCCTTCGAGAGAAACTCCTTCTCTAGAAAGGATCCATTCTTAGCAACGAATGTTCCTTCGGATCTGTGATAGAAGGTGTACCCAACAGTTTCCTTTGGGTATTCTATGAAGACACACTTCTCCGATTTGGGTTCGAGCTTATCAGGTTGAAACCTTTTTCACATAAGCATCACAACTCCAAACTTTAAGAAATGACAGCTTAAGTTTATTGCTAAACCATAGTTCATACGGCGTCATCTCAACGGATTTAGATGGTGCCCTATTTAAAGTGAATGCAACTGTCTCTAATGCATAAACCCAAAACGATAGTGGTAAATCGGTAAGATACATCATAGATCGCACCATATCCAATAAAGTGCGGTTACGACGTTCGGATACACCATTACGCTGTGGTGTTCCATGTGGCATGAGCTGTGAAATTATTCCACATTGTTTTAAGTGAAGGCCAAACTCGTAACTCAAATATTCGTCTCCATGACCAGATCGCAGAAAACTTTATTTTCTTGTTACGATGATTTTCCACTTCACTCTGAAATTCTTTGAACCTTTCTATTGTTTCAGACTTGTGTTTCATTAAGTAGATATACCCATATCTGCTCAAATCATCTCTGAAGGTTAGAAAATAACGATACTTGCCATGAGCATCAACACTCATTGGATCGCATACATCGGTATGTATTATTTCCAATAAATCGATAGCTCGTTCCATTGTTCCGAAGAACGTAGTTTTAGTCATATTGCCCAAAAGGCACGGTTCGCAAGCATCAAATGATTCATAATCAAGTGATTCCAAAAACCCATCAGCATGGAGTTTCTTCATGCGCTTTACACCGATATGACCCAAACGGCAGTGCCACAAATAAGTTGCACTATCATTATCAACTTTGCATCTTTTGACATCAATATTATGAATATGTGTATCACTACGATCGAGATCCAACAAACTATTTTCATTGGGTGTATGACCATCGAAGGCTTTATTCATGTAAACAGAATAACAATTATTCTCTGACTTTAAATGAATAACCGTATTGTAATAGACATGATCAAATCATATTCATGCTCAACGCAAATGCCAAATAACATTTATTTTAGGTTTAAGACTAATCCCGAAAGTATAGGGAGTGTGCGATGATGATCATATCAATTTTGGATCCACTTCCAACATACATCGTCACTTCACCCTCAACTAGTCTCTGTTTATTATGTATCTCCTGTTCCGAGTTACTAATTTTTAGCAACCGAACAAGTATAAAATACCCAGGGGCTACTATAAACACTTGTAAGGTACACATCAATAACCTATATATCAAATATACCCTTGTTCACTTTGCCATCCTACTTATCCACCAAATATTCAGGGTATTTCCGCTTCTAGTGACCATTTCCTTTGCAGTAGAAGCACTCAGTTTCAAGCTTTGGTCTAGCTTTGGGTTTCTTCACGGGAGTGACAACTTGCTTGCCATTCTACTTGAAGTTTCCCTTTCTTTCCCTTTGCCCTTTTCTTGAAACTTGTGGTCTTGTCAATCATCAACACTTGATGCTCTTTCTTGATTTCTACCTTCGTTGATTTCAGCATCACTAAGAGCTCGGGAATCATTTTCATCACCCCTTGCATACTATAGTTCACCACGAAGTTCTAGTAACTTAGTGATGGTGACTAGAGATTTCTGTCAATCACTATCTTATCTGGAAGGTTAACTCCCACTTGATTCAAGTGATTGTAGTACCCAGACAATCTAAGCACTTGCTCACTAGTTGAGCGATTCTCCTCCATCTTTTAGGCGAAGTATTTGTCAGAGGCCTCATACCTCTTGACACGGGCATGAGTCTGAAATATCAATTTCATCTCATGGAACGTCTCATATGTTCCGTGATGTTTCAAAAACGTTTTTTAGTCCTAGTTCTAAGCCATAAAGCATGGTGCCCAAAACTATCAAGTAGTCATCATATTGAGCTAGCCAAACGTTCATAATGTCTGCATCTGCTCTTGCCATAGGCCTGTCACCTAGAAGTGCATCAAAGACATAATTCTTCTGTGCAGCAATGAGGATAAACCTCTGATCACGGATCTAATCCGCATCATTGCTACTAACATCTTTCAACATGGTTTTTCTCTAGGAACATATAAAAAATAAACATAGGGAAGCAACAACGCGAGCTATTGATCTACAACATAATTTGCAAAATACTATCAGGACTAGGTTCATGATAAATTAAAGTTCAATTAATCATATTACTTAAGAACTCCCACTTAGATAGACATCCCTCTAATCATCTAAGTGATCACATGATCCAAATCAACTAAACCATGTCCGATTATCACGTGAGATGGAGTAGTTTTCAATGGTGAACATCATTATGTTGATCATATCTACTATATGATTCATGTTCGACCTTTCGGTCTCCGTGTTCCGAGGCCATATCTGTATATGCTAGGCTCGTCAAGTTTAACCTGAGTATTCCGCGTGTGCAACTGTTTTGCACCCGTTGTATTTGAACGTAGAGCCTATCACACCCGATCATCACGTGGTGTCTCAGCACGAAGAACTGTCGCAACGGTGCATACTCAGGGAGAACACTTCTTGATAATTAGTGAGAGATCATCTTAAAATGCTACCGCCAATCAAAGAAAGATAAGATGCATAAAGGATAAACATCACATGCAATCAATATAAGTGATGTGATATGGCCATCATCATCTTGTGCTTGTGATCTCCATCTCCGAAGCACCATTGTGATCACCATCGTCACTGGCGCGACACCTTGATCTCCATCGTAGCATCGTTGTCATTTACACCATCTATTGCTTCTACGACTATCGCTACCGCTTTGTGATAAAGTAAAGCAATTACAGGGTGTTTGCATTTCATACAATAAAGCGACAACCATATGGCTCCTGCTAGTTGCTGATAACTTCGGTTACAAAACATGATCATCTCATACAATAAAACGTAGCATCACGTCTTGACCATATCACATCACAACATGCCCTGCAAAAACAAGTTAGACGTCCTCTACTTTGTTGTTGCAAATTTTATGTGGCTGCTACGGGCTGAGCAAGAACCGTTCTTACCTACGCATCAAAACCACAATGATAGTTCGTCAAGTTAGTGCTGTTTTAACCTTCGCAAGGACCGGGCGTAGCCACACTAAAGTTGGAGAAACAGACACCCGCCAACCACCTGTGTGCAAAGCACGTCGGTAGAACCAGTTTTGTGTAAGCGTATGCGTAATGTCGGTCCGGGCCGCTTCATCCAACAATACCGCCGAACCAAAGTATGACATGCTGGTAAGCAGTATGACTTGTATCGCCCACAACTCACTTGTGTTCTACTCGTGCATATAACATGTACGCATAAAACCTGGCTCGGATGCCACTGTTGGGGAACATAGTAATTTAAAAAAAATTCCTACACACACGCAAGATCATGGTGAAGCATAGCAACGAGAGGGGAGTGTATCTTCATACCCTTGAAGATCGCTAAGCGGAAGCGTTTATCAACGCGGTTGATGTAGTCGTACATCTTCAAGATCTGACCGATCCAATTACCGAATGCACGGCCCCTCCGAGTTCTGCACATGTTCTGCTTGATGACGTCCTCGCCTTCTCGATCCAGCAAGACAGGCGAAGTAGTAGATGATTTCCGGCAGCACGACGGCGTGATGACGGTGTTGGTGAAGTACAATCTCCGCAGGGCTTCGCCTAAGCACTACGGAAACTATGAAGGAGGATAAGATAGAGGGGACGGGGTTGCCGGCACACGGCTTGGTGTTTCTTGATGTGTCTTAGGTGCTAGCCCTGCCCCTCTATTTATATGTTGAGCCTTGGGGTCGAAACTTGGAGTAAAAGCCTCCACAAAGTCGGTTTCACCCGAAAGGCAAGAGTCCTTCTCGGACTCCAGGGCCAGACGCCAGGGTTCCCGGCGTCTGGACCCAGACACCAGGGACCCTGGCATCTGGCCCTTGGACTCCGCAAAACTTTCGTTTGCACTTTCCAAAAACCTTGTGGGCTTTCCCCTTTGGCCCAAATGACGTGTTCTCATACCCAAACATTTCGGGAAACATCCGGAACCCCTTCCGGTGAATTCCGGAACCCTTCCGGAGACCAAACAACATTATCCCATATATTAAACTTCATCTCCGGACCATTCCGAAGTTCCTCGTCATGTTCGTAATCTCATTCAGGACTCCGAGCAACATTTGGTTACCAACATACGTAACTCATATAATACTATATCATCAACGAACGTTAAGCGTGCGGACCCTACGGGTTCGAGAACTATGTAGACATGACCGAGACATCTCTCTGGTCAATAACCAATAGGGGAACCTGGATGCCCATATTGGCTCCTACATATTCTACGAAGATCTTTATCGGTCAAACCACATAACAACATACGTTGTTCCCTTTGTCATCGGTATGTTACTTGCCCGAGATTCGATCGTCGGTATCTCAATACCTAGTTCAATCTCGTTACCGGCAAGTCTCTTTACTCGTTACATAATGCATCATTCCGTAACTAACCCATTAGCTACATTTCTTGCAAGGCTTATAGTGATGTGCATTACCGAGAGGGCCCAGAGATACCTCTCCGACAATCGGAGTGACAAAACCTAATCTCGAAATACGCCAACTCAACATGTACCTTTGGAGACACCTGTAGAGCTCCTTTAATCACCCAGTTACGTTGTGACATTTGGTAGCACACAAAGTGTTCCTCCGGTAAAAGGGAGTTGCATAATCTCATAGTTGTAGGAACATGTATAAGTCATGAAGAAAGCAATAGCAACATACTAAACGATCAAGTGCTAAGCTAATGGATTGGGTCAAGTCAATCACATCATTCTCCTAATGATGTGATCCCGTTAATCCAATGACAACTCATGTCTATGGCTAGGAAACTCAACCATCTTTGATCAACGATCTAGTCAAGTAGAGGCATACTAGTGACATTATGTTTGTCTATGTATTCACACATGTATTATGTTTCCGGTTAATACAATTCTAGCATGAATAATAAAAATTTATCATGAAATAAGGAAATAAATAATAACTTTATTATTGCATCTAGGGTATATTTCCTTCACCTATAATACTACGATTGAAACGTTCGTTCAGAAACAAAGAGCATGGCAAGTTGATGCGATGGTACAGAGAGGACCGTAAGAAAGACGGGAAGTTGAGAGCACCTGCTGACGGGTCGCAGTGGAGAAAAATCTAGAGAAAGTACTGGGAGGACTTTGCAAGTGATGCAAGGAACGCATGGTTTGGTTTAAGCGCGAATGGCATTAATCCTTTTGGTGAGCAGAGCAGCAACCACAACACCTGGCCTATGACTCTATGTATCTATAACCTTCCTCCTTGGTTGTGCATGAAACGGAAGTTCATTATGATGCCACTTCTCATCCAAGCCCTAAGCAACCCGACAACGACTTTGATGTGTACCTAAGGACATTAGTTGAAAAACTTTTACAACTGTGGAATGGAAATGGTGTACATGTGTGGAATGAGCAGAAACAACAGGAATTTGACCTACATGCGTTGCTGTTTGTAACCATCAATGATTGGCCTGCTCTCAGTAACCTTTCAGGATAGACAAACAAGGGATACCACGCATGCACACACTGTTTAGATGACACCGAAAGTATATACCTGGACAAATGCATGAATAATGTGTACCTGGGGCATCGTCGATTATTTCCGACCAACCATCAATGTCGAAAGAAAGGCAAACATTTCAAAGGCGAGTGTCGGTGTCAAAACCGGCGGATCTCGGGTAGGGGGTCCCGAACTGTGTGTCTAGGCGGATGGTAACAGGAGACGAGGGACATGATGTTTTACCCAGGTTCGGGCCCTCTTGATCGAGGTAAAACCCTACGTCCTGCTTGATTGATATTGATATTGTGGATGTTTACAAGAGTGGATCTACCACGAGATCAAGGAGGCTAAACCCTAGAAGCTAGCCTATGGTATGATTGTAATGGTTGTTGTTGTTGTCCTACGGACTAGAGCCATCCGGTTTATATAGACACCGGAGAGGGCTAGGGTTACATAGAGTCGGTTACAATGGTAGGAGATCTACATATCCGTATCGCCAAGCTTGCCTTCCACGCCAAGGAAAGTCCCATCCGGACACGGGGTGAAGTCTTCAATCTTGTATCTTCATAGTCTTGGAGTCCGGTCGATGATGATAGTCCGGCTGATGATAGTTCGGCTGATGATGGTAGTCCGGCTATCCGGACACCCCCTAATCCAGGACTCCCTCAGTAGCCCCTGAACCAGGCTTCAATGACGATAAGTCCGGCGCGTATATTGCTTGGCATTGCAAGGCAGGTTCCTCCTCCGAATGATAGAAGATTGTGAACACTAGGATAGTGTCCGGCTCTGCAAAATAAACTCCACATTTCACTGTAGAGAGAATAATATATACACAAGTTCGATCTGCTGACGTTTTTTGTGGCATGACGTCACGCCACTACCAAGCCGTTTACTTGAATCGTTTTTTACTCTACCACCTCAGCGCATTTAGCGAAGCGGTTTCCTTGGCACGTCTTGTCGAAGCAGAGATCGTGTTTCCCCTTAATCCGGGATTCTCATCAATACGGACGTGGGTAACCCAACCGCGCCCGTCGCCACACCCCCTCTATCGAAGGCGAGTCCCAAACGGTCACGGAGACGGCTCTTGGTATTCTCCCTCTTTATAACGGGACCAAGGCTCGTTTCTTTTCTTCAATCCTCCATCGAATCTTCTCCCCGCTCCAAGTTCCGGCACCTAGAGCTCCAGATTCGAGCGCTTCGGACCTTCAACGATGTCCGGTTCCGACCTCCAGGGCCGGTGGATGCCCTCCTCCGTCATGGAGGAGGACGTGCTAAAGCTGCGGGAGGCCAAGTACCTGGCTTATGAGATTTCGCACAGGTTGCCTGCCGAAGGGCAGGCCATCCCCACCCCCGAGCCCGGCGAGTATGTCGTCTTTGTATCCCACCTCCGTCGGGGTTTAGGCTTCCCGATGGACCCTTTTGTGAGAGGGCTCCTGTTTTACTATGGGTTGGAATTCCACGATTTGGCTCCGGAGTCCATCCTCCATATTTCCGCATTTATTGTTGTCTACAAAGCCTTCCTCCGCGTCGCCCCTCACTTCGGCCTGTGGCTGAAGACCTTCAATGTGGCGCCGAATATGATCGGGGGGCGTCAAGCGGAGTGCGGCGGGGCGGCCATAAGTAGGAGGGCCGATGCCCCGTGGACCGCTGGCTCCTTCCAAGAGGAGCTCGGCCCGTGGCAGCAAGAGTGGTTCTATATCACCGTTTCGAGGGGCCGCAGACAAAAGCCGCTGCCCTTATTCCGCCCGGGACCTCCACGACAGTTGATGTCATGGGTCAACCAAGGGCTCAACTGGGGGCCGTCAAAGGACGTGCCCCAACTGCAGGGCCGGATTCGAGATCTCCAAACGAGGGAGGTCGATATGGTGGTGGTAATGCAGGTTATGCTGATTAGGCGTATCCCGCCCTGCAAACGTCGCCCTCTCCGGCTATGGGAGTTCAATCCGGAGGGCCCACGGATTCTTCAACACTTCATGGGTATGACACCCCTGGAGATGTACAAATTATTCTTTGATCGCAAGAGGCGCGTCCAGAATTGACCGAGGATGCTGGCCTAAGTTGCAATCGCCCGGATACTCAAGTAAGTAGTTCCAAGTCCGGACATACCGTTTGTTTGCCTTTTGATAATTCGCCTTATGACCAACTTCCTTCTAAACAGGAGTGGATAGCGGCAGCAAAATTGATACGGTGTCCGGCCCCCCTCCCCGAGACCGTGCCGGATTCGGTGCTGGTTCGGATGCATGAGGTTGCGCCTCCAGAGGTAGGCAAAGGGGAAAGCAGGAAAGCTACTGCCTCGTCTAAGGAGGCTCTTGGAAGAGGGGGGATCGAGAATCCCTCCCTCCAAGGGGAGAAGAGGACTGCCTCCGAGGACCCGGGGTCAAAAGCCCCTAAACGGGGGAAGAAATCTTCGCTAGAGGGTCCTGCGTCCGGGGAGGCCCCGGCCGCACAATATCCCTTAAAGAGTCAGCCCTCCAACGAGCCGTAAGTATAAAGAAAGGAGTTTTATAATAAGGGACATCCCTATTCGTGCTTCTGAGGATAACTAATGTTTTTACCTTGTAGTTCGGATCTCCGTCCTTCGCAAATGAGCTCGTCTTCGGGGGACCTTCGTCCGGAGATGATAGAGAGCGAGACGCCTCCGTCCGGGGCACCGTCGGATAGGGCGGACGAGCCTGAAGTGTCGTCACGGAGGGAGCCCCCTGGTTTGGCAGATCCGGATAGTTCGGCGCCAACTGGTGTACGGCTGAAGGATCTGCTTGAGTAGGCGTCTATCTCAGAAGATCACCACACATTGATGAGCACGGTGATTGAAAGGATTTCGTCCGCCGAAGGCGTGTTGCATAATGCCGTCAGGAGTTTGCTGGCGGGGTTTGAGGTCCGTAAAAATGACGCACCTTTTAACAATTTAGCATATAGAATGCGCCCTGTATAGATAGTAGCCCCTGAGACTCGGTAGGTTGTCGAAATCGACAGCGTGCCGAGGATCAAAATCACAGGTTTAAATTTCCGTCGTGCCGATGTAGGTGGCAGGTCGTCCGGGGGCCAGCCGGACTGATGGAGTTGCTGAAATAAAGCGGCAACTCACTGTTGCGGATGCGGACATCACGCTAGTCAACAGGCGACTTGATGAGTCGCAAGGTAAGTGTTTTTGTGCGGTCACTTGGTAAGGGGGCCGAAGCCAGCTCCTTACAACATGTGCGTGAAATGCAGATAGTGCCGCTGCTGTGGAAAGCCTTCGGGCCGAACTTGCTCAAGCCAAGGAGCAGGCCAGAAGGAGTAATGCGGCAGCCTCGAGGGCGGCCGAAGAGTTAGCGGCAGAAAGGGCCGCACACTGCCGGAGCAGGGAAGAGATGGCCGAAATGGCCGTGAAGTTAAAAGATGCTACCAACCGCAATGAGGCTCTTGGGAAGGAGCGCCTAGCGGGGCAAGAAGACCTGGAGAAGGCCACCGCTGAAGCCAAGGATGCCCGCTCTGCAATGCGGGCTATAAAGGAAGAGCTGCGCCAGGCCGGAGATATTGTAGCTGGCAAGCCTTTTCTGTTGCGCCGAAGGTTTATGGATCCAAAGTATGCTCAGCTGGGCCAACTGTGGGGTCCGGAGGACCCTTATATGGACTTAGCAGCGAGTGCGGCGGATGCCGTTGTGCATTTTCGAAGCCAGAAGGATCACAAGATGGAAGAGCTGTATTGGTCTCAGTTCCATAGTCCGGAGCGTTCACTTCCGCTGACCGATCGTTTGGCCGAGTGGGCTGAGCTAAATAGGTTGTCCGGGCTTGCTATGAAGGATATAGTGACCCATGTCCGGCCGGATAGGCCCGAGCCGAAGAGTTACTTTGGCTTATTGCAGCAATTTCTTGGGGCGGTGCCGCATATCAAGGCAATGAAGCGGTTGGCCTGCATAGTGGGTGCGCGGATGGCACTCGCTCGTGTGAAGACACATTGGACAGAGATGGATGCCACCGCTATTGCGACCCCGGGTTCGGATGATAACCGGTTACCCGCCGAGCACTATTTTGGCGAAGTGCTGCATGGTGCTCGTGTAATAGAGTCGCAGTGCTCAAAAAATGTTACGTTCGAATGAACATTTTTATGATGTAAAACAATATTTAAGATGTAAGCGCCTTTTATACTTGTGCGTTCAAGTAATAGAATATCTCCTATGCGGCCGTTCATGTATACGTGTGTATAACCTGAAAGATGGCAGTCGTCGGCTTCAGCCCCCACGCACAAGGTGCGGGGCTGTTCGCAAAAAATAGCGCGTTTTCACACTTAATCCGACGTCTCTGTCCTGTAAAGGAGGTGGTAGCGTAGCAAACGAGGCAACCGGACTATAATGCTTTATCACTTTCACTTAGCCATGGAGTTCGAGGGTGGGGCTACGACATAGCCCCTGGGGGCACCGCGCTCTCCGAATTTGGGGCGCGTATGTGCCTGACCGGGAAACGGCCCTTCGTCAAAGCGGAGGAATTCTAAACATTCCCATGGTCGATCGAGTCGTTGACCAGTCTCTCGCTGTATCATGACAATCAGTTTTAGGCTTTCTCTACTGAGGTGCTCGCCCAGCCGAACTGGAGCACAATCGCAGTAGTTCTCCTGGTGCCGCGTTAGCCGATGATACGGAACGTAAGGCAGCAAAACACAGGAGCCGGGCAAACCCAACATTTGACCAAAGACATGATTCGGAGCTGATGCATATAAGGCCTAACTCGAGACGCCGAACACTCCCGAAGGTGTTCGGTCTTTACAATAGCGGGCAAAGCAATGCCCTAAGCCCCTCGTGTCCAGGTACGGGCAAGTTCTTCTGGCACGGCCGATGCCAAAACGCCAGGCTCCACTCTGGTTATAATGAGAAACCAGGGGATTATAGCAACAAGAGACAGTAAGAAAGGTTTACGTAGGGTCTTAGTCTGAAAAGAGTCCTTGCAACGGGTCCCTACTGCACGTCTGCGCCTGTGTCTCCGTTGTGTCGTATCCTGGACGGGTGTGCACGCTGTTCATCTGTAAAAAGAGAGGAACTTAGTTTGGAAAAGAAATCGTGCGAGAAAGTGCATAAAAAATTGAAATATAGATTAATAAAGCTGAGCCTATGCTAGCTCATTGTGGTTTATATGTACAAACCCTTGTGAAGGGGTGTGCAGCTAGGTAGCCCCTAGCTTATTCATTCCGGACTCGTCCAGCCATGTCCGGGGTCTCAGGCGACCTTTTAATGAAATGATGCCACGTGGACCGGGCATTTTAAGCGTAAGAGACGCGTAATGTGGTATTGCATTGAAGCGGACGAAAGCTTCTCGTCCCAGTGGTGCTTGATAGCTACTTTTAAATGGGGCAACATGAAAGGTTGGCTTTTCTCGTCGGAAGTTGTCAGGTGACCCGAACACAACTTCTAGTAATAATGAAACTGTGCACCTGGCGTAAGGGCCTGGCGCCACTCCTTTGAAGGAAGTGCGGCTATGCCGAATTGTAGGAAGAAGCCCACTGTCCATACAGGTGATCACATACTTTCTATGGTCAATGATTTACAGGTAATCTTTGGAAAGGGTCCCGGCGGACTATCTGTTCCGAGTGACGCTGAGGGATGCGCACCCATGTGGAAGAAGAAATCTATATTTTGGGACCTACCCTACTGGAAAGACCTAGAGGTTCACTCTTCAATCGACGTGATGCACATGACGAAGAATCTTTGCGTGAACCTACTAGGCTTCTTGGGTGTGTATGGGAAGACAAAAGATACACCGGAGGCACGGGAGGACCAACAACGTGTGCACGAAAAAGACTGCATGCCTCCAAAGCAGTATGAAGGTCCTACCAGCTACACTCTTACCAAAGAAGAGAAGGAAATTTTCTTTGAATGCCCGCTCAGTATGAAGGTCCCGTCTGGCTTCTCGTCAAATATAAAGGGAATAATAAATATGCCAGAGAAAAAGTTCCAGAACCTAAAGTCTCATGACTGCCACGTGATTATGACGCAACTGATTCCGGTTGCATTGAGGGGGCTTCTACCAGAAAACGTTCGATTAGCCATTGTGAAGCTATGTTCATTCCTCAATGCAATCTCTCAGAAGGTGGTGATCGATCCAGTAATCCTACCAAGGTTAAGGAGTGATGTGGCTCAGTGTCTTGTTATTTTCGAGCTGGTCTTCCCACCATCCTTCTTCAATATCATGCCGCGCATCCTAGTTCATCTAATCGACGAGATTGTCATTCTGGGCCCTGTATTTCTAGACAATATGTTCCCCTTTGAGAGGTTCATGGGAGTCCTAAAGAAATATGTCCATAACCGCGCTAGGCCACAAGGAAGCATCTCCATGGGCCATCAAACAGAGGATGTCACTGGGTTTTGTGTTGACTTCATTCCTGGCCTTAAGAAGATTGGTCTCCCTCAATCGCGGTGTGAGGAGAGACTGAGTGGAAACGGCACGCTAGGAGGGGACTCAATAATATGTAGGGACATGCATTCTTGGTCTCAAGCACACTACACAGTCCTACAAAATTCTACGTTGGTGACCCTGTATGTCGATGAACACAAGAACATTTTGCGCTCCAAACACCCAGAGCAGTGTGACGACCAGACTACATGTGAACACGTCAGGACTTTCTGCAGTTGGTTGCAAACATGTCTCAGGGGTGACAACACTATTTCTGATGAGCTGTACTCATTAGCCACGGGACCATCTTTGACTGTATTGACTTACAAAGAGTACGAGATAAATGGGAATACATTTTACACGATTGCCCAAGATCAAAATAGCACCAACCAAAACAGTGGTATCTGCATTGATGTAGCAACCAAGAGGTAAAGGCCACATATTATGGTTACATAGTGGACATATGGGAACATGAGTATGGACATGATTTTAAGGTCCCTTTGTTTCAGTGAAAATGGATCAGTCTGTCAGGAGGCGGGGTACAGGTAGAACGATAGTACGGAATGACAACAGTGGATCTAAAAAATCTTGGGTACACAGACAAACCTTTTGTCCTAGCCAATGATGTGGCACAGGTTTTCTATGTCAAGGACATGTGTACCAAAACGAGAAAAAGAAAAGATAAGGAAGCGAATACATCATACGATGAGCCAAAGCGCCACATAGTTCTTTCAGATAAAAGAGACATCGTGGGATTGGAGGGCAAGATAGACATGTCAGAAGATTATGAAAAGTTTCATGAAATTCCTTCCTTCAAATTCAAGGCTAACCCAAGCACCCTGTTAAACATGAAGATTATCCATGGTTACGGCGCAATAAGCAAAGGACACAAGTGAAGAAAAAGTGAAGACTTTCTCTCCACAACTATTATGATAATGCCTTTGATCTATAATATCACTTCAGTTACATGTGAAGAAATGAAATGCCTTTTGTAACAGATGAGTTTCCGTCCGAAAACCTGATACTTCGAAATAGATTGTCCGTTTTGTACACGAAGTGCATCTAGTTTTTAACGTAGCCCTCTCAACTTTTTAGCAAATGCTATGTGGGTGAAATGATGATACCATGCCAACTTTCAACCTTTTCAGAGTTCATTTATAGTTCTTTTTAATTTCAGGGTCATTTAGCTGAAAAAATCAATAGATGCATGAAAAATACCAAATGAAGTCAGAAAGGGTTGAAAATTGATGATGTGGCTTTGAATGGTGCATTTTGAAAACACAAAAAATCTGGAGTTCAAATAAATGAAATCCCTTTTGTAACAGATGAGTTTTCGTCCGAAACCCTGATATTTCGAAAGAGATTGTCCATTTTGTACACGTAGTGCATCCAGATTTTTCCGTAACCCTCTCAACTTTTTAGCACATGCCATATGGGTGAAAATGATACCATGCCAACTTTCAACCTTTTCAAAGTTCATTTGTAGTGCTTTTCAATTTTAGGGTCATTTAGCTCAAAGAATGAACTAATAGCAAAAGGAATGAACTAATAGCCAAAAGAATGAACTAAAAACAATCAATTAAAATATTCTGTTATGATGAACTAAAACAAAACTATAATATTCTTCTATAGCAAAAGGAATCAACTAAAAAGCTTTTATAAAACTCTAATAGCAAAATGAATCAACTAAAAAGCTTTTATAAACCTCTAGTATTTTTAAAACTAAAATTATGTAAAATATATGCAACTAAAATTATCAACATATTTTCGGTTCAAAACATTAATGGCAAAAACAAACCTTTCATAAAGAAATTTTTTGTTAGAAACTTTAATAGCAAACTAAAATAATAAAATCTGTTTTTATTAAAACAGACATTTAAAATAACCTAAAAATTACCAAATTGAATATAATGATAAAACACAATAATATTAAATAGCAGGAAAAAGAATCACTCAAAAATATATTTTTATAGTAAAGTTATTCACAAACTAGTGATTCACACAAATTTGAAAGAATTAGAATTTAAACTATTCGAATTTTATAACTTATGGTACTAACAGAAAGTCCATAATTTTTGTGACCTAACAGAAAAAAGAATTAAAAAATAAAGAAAAAAGGAAAATAAAAAATGCAAAAAACAAAACACAAAACTGAAAAATAAATAAATAAATGCCGCCTACTAGGCCTCCACGGCCTGAATACGACTAGAAACCCAACCGGCCAGGTGGGCCCAGATTCAGGCCCGCAGAAGGCCCAGTAGGCCTACAGGCATGTGCAGAGAGGTTAGGCCCGTAAGCCTGCTTTAAAGAGGAGCTCGACGCCTCGACAGCTCAAGCGCACCGCACCTTATAAACAGGTGTGGCTCTCTCTAAGCTAGCGAGGTGGGAGTAAACTCCCACCACCATGCCGTGTGCAAGGCCCATTGGTCCCGGTTGGTGGCACGAACCAGGACCAATGCCTTACCTTTTCAGCAATTCGGGCTGGGCCTCTAGTTAGTAGGTTAGTAGGCACCAACCGGGACCAATGCCCCCCTTTGGTCCCGGTTTGTGCCACCAACCGAGACCAAAGGGTTGTGCTTCCTGCTGATACGTCTCCAACGTATCTATACTTTTTGATTGTTCCATGCTATTATGTTACCAGTTTTGGATGTTTATGGGCTTTACTCTACATTTTTATATCATTTTTGGGACTAACCTAGTAATAGGAGGCCCAGCCCAAATTGCTGTTTTTTTTGCCTATTTTAGTGTTTCGAAGAAAAGGAATATCAAACAGAGTCCAAACGGGATGAAACCTTTGGGAGCGATCTTTTTGGAACAAATGCAAACCAGCAGACTTGGAGTGGACATCAAGAAGTAAACAAGGCAGCCACGAGGGTGCCCGACGTGCCCTAGGGGGGGCGGGGCGCCTAGGAAGGGGACGACGCAGAGCCGGGGAAGACGCGGCAGTGGATGCCCACGCGTAGAGGAGTACGAGGGTTCACTCATTCACTGTGGTGTGAGGCTGCCGTCGCCGCAGAATAACAGGGGGTGTGGGTCAGTAGAGGGATGGCCTGGCCAGCAGTGGGAGTAGTAGGGGGCGGTGAGGCCTCCGCCACATCACAGCCGGCCACGGGAGGCAGGAGCACGAGGCACAACCGACACTGGTTTGGGCGGCTGGAGCAAGAAGACCAGAGGTTGAAGAAGCACTACGGCCATTGGATGGACATCGTACGGTCACTGGAGCTAGAATCGTGCATATTGACTAAGTTGACAAAGCCCTCCGTCCCCGTCAAGTTAGTAGGCCCACAAGTCAGCTTGCCACTATACTGGGTCCCAGCTAACAGGGGGAGTATTCATTTTTTTGCTTCCTTGCGTGCAAAGATATAGCTGGTGGGTCCGAGCTGTCAGCGGCGGTAACGTTTTTTTCGCAAAATACAGAGGCCCTTTCGGTGGGTCCCTGATGTCAGGTGGAGGAATCATTATTTTGCGCATAATAAGGAGGCATTTCCTTGCGTGTGGCCGTGGACCAGCTGGCGGCCTCTCCACATACAGTCCACTTCAGATGCATGTCGGTCGTTGACCACGTTGACCAGGCCGCGCCGAGAGCACCATGGCGGTGGACGACGGCGAGGCCTAGGAAGGGAACGACATGGAGGCAGGGAAGACTCGGCAATTGTTTCCCACGCGGAGGGGAGTACGACTGTACGAGGGTTTACTGGTTCGTGTGCCGTCACCGGAGAATAACAACAGGTGTGGGTGAGTAGAGGGATGGCTAGGCCAGCGATGGGAGTATGATGGGGCGGTGAGGCCTGCGCGGCAGCACAGCCGGCCGCAGGGAGGAGGGAGTTGGCAGTTCCGCTGGTGCTTGTTTGAGCGAATGGAGCAGGAAGAGCAGAGATTGAAGAAGCACGACAGCCGTTGGATGGACATCCAATAGTCACTGCTTGTGCGTCAACCTTTTTTTTAGGAAATCCTCAAATCTGTGGAACACAGCATACAACCCATTTGCCATTATTTCTAATAATTTACAACCCATTTGCTAATTCTTAAGGTTTTTTTTGGAGCCCATATTCTTTTTGTTAGCATTACAGCCCATATTGTGGCCACGGTTAAAAAATTATACGAAATTTTGCATATTTCGGTGCGGTCCGAACTGTTTTTAATCCCGAAATTTCGACTCACATTCAAACTGATTTTAAAAATAACTGTATATCAATATAAAATCCAACAAATTCTCCATGCATAAAAATTAATGTAATTTATAATTTTGAAATGAAAAAAAAGATATTTGTAACTAATTGCCGGTTTGATGTGTTTTAAAAATGTACAACCCATTTATCATTACTGATAGTCCATTTTCTCGGCCAGCCGAATGAAGCTCTCCTCGTCTTGAAAGATTTGCAGCCCAACAGGCCATACAAAGCGACTCGGCAAATCACAAAAAAACTGGGCTGTGGCCTTGGACCCAGCTGTCAGCCTCTCCATGTACAGTACTCTTCCGATGGAAGTCGGTCGTTGACCACATTGACCATGCCGCGCCGAGAGCGCCAAGGCGGTGGACGACGACAAGGCTTAGGAAGAGGACGACGCGGAGCCGGGGACGACGCGGCAGTGGATGCCCATGTGGAGAGGAGTACGAGGGTTCATTGGTTCGGCTGCGGCATAAGGCTGCTGTCGCCGCAGAACAACAGGGGTATGGGTGAGTAGAGGGATATCCTGGGCCAGCGGTGGGAGTAGTTGGGGGCGCTGAGGTCTCCGCGGCATCACAGCCGGCCACGAGAGGCAGGAGCACGCAGCACGACCGGCGCTGCTTTGGGCGGCTGGAGCAAGAAGACCAGAGGTTGAAGAAGCACTATGGCCGTTGGATGGACATCGTATGGTCACTGGAGCTAGAATCGTTCATATTGACTAAGTTGACAAAGCCCTCCGTCCTCGTCAACTTAGTAGGCCCACAAGTCAGCCACCCACTATGGTGGGTCCCAGCTAGCAGGGGGTACTCATTTTTTGGTGTGTAATAAGGAGGCACTTCCTTGCGTGCGAAGATATAGCTGGTGGGTCCGACCTGTCAGTGGGGGGAATGTTTTTTCACGAAATACAGAAGCCCTTCCCACATACAGTGCATGTACAGTGCGTAATAAGGAGGAACTTTCCTTGCGTGCGACCATGGACCTCGTGGGTCCCAGCCGTCAGTCTCTCCACGTACAGTCGTCTTCCGATGACTCTCGTATGTTGACCACGCCGCGCCGAGCGCACCGAGGCGATGGACAACGGCAAGGCCCCAGACTGGAACGACCCGGAGATGGGGAAGACACGGCAGTGGAGTCGCAGACGGAGAGGAGTGGGAAACTTGACTGGTTCAGGTGCGGGGTGGGCCTACACTCGGCATAGAATAACAGGAGGTGCAGAGTGGAGGGATGGCCTGGCCGTCCCGGGGTAGCGTTTCGCCGAGGAGCGCAAAACAACGCCGCTGGACGCCGAAGGCTGGAGCAGGCGGTTCCGGCAGCGCTGGGGGAAGAAGACAAGAGATTGAAGAAGAATGCCGGCCGTTGGATGTAAATCCAATGCCTTCTTAGGCTTCGACCTACTGGCCCACATGTCAGCCAGTCCATTTGTTTTTTAGTCCATTTGGTGGGCTGGGTGAAACAATGATGTAGCATATATGCAGCCCGTTTAAATCCTATTTGCATTTTTCTCGAAATCCGCGGACTTGCTGGGCTGGGTGAAAATATCATGTTGGGCTAGATGGAGAAATGTTATAAAAACATAAACACATGATGCTACATAGATGCAAATGGGATTTAAAAACATCATTATGTACGCAATCACTAGGAGTTAACTTGGCAAGTTATATATAAACAATTATTATTATTTTGTAGCAACTTTCAACTTACGAAATAAAAATATCATTTTAATTTGATGAGTTAATAGTACGTGGGGTGTTATTATTTTTTAGCTAGACGTGGGACAGTTGAGCTGGTTCTAGGGGAAAGTACTCGGAGAAAACTCAGTTTACATCGAAAAAGAAAGTGGGAGAAAATTCAGAGACCTGCTGGGTCCACCTGAGGAGAGGAATATGTTGGGAGGAAGGAGATTCAAAGCACGGCAACCGAGTGAACTAGTTTTTTTACGGACAAGTGAACTTTTTTTACATACATAAGCAAATAGCCATAAAAAAAGCAATCAGGTTAATGGGTTCTTAAACGAAATATTTCGGACAAAACAGATAATTACGACACATAGGCTAATGCATGAAACACTCAGATGATAAAGGTGCTTATAAACAGATAAAGTACAACATCTAGACCTTCCTGGCACGCTTGATCATGACGCTGCGGCTGTCCGTGTACTCGTCGGTTACGGGAAGCAGACACGCCCTCATGTCCAAGATCCGCCTGTACATGTTGTAGCATGCGTATGCGTCCTTGGCCGCGTAGGTTATGTAGGCTAGATTTAGAGGTACCTCCCACGTGTTTAGATCATTTCTTTCATGTTGGCGTATCAGGGGTCGATGATGGTCTCAGCGAGGTCAACCACAGAGTCCTTCTCCTGCCCGTTGGCGTATTGCTGCTGGATGTCGACAAGCTTGTTTCACCAGATGGCCGAATCATCGCGTTCTTCCTTCTCTCCACCGTAGCGAAGGTGCAGTCGGTGCTGCCGATGAAACGGGCGAATGCTCCAGAACCTGGTGCAGCCATAGGACTGAGGCGAGGCAGAGCTTCACCGAGTCTGTATCGTTGGTGTACATCACATTCAACTTGGTGCAGCCATAGGACTGAATGGCAAACTAACTCCTTGCTGAAGTCCATATCCAGCAGGCTCACCCCTTGGATCGCCATTGGAGTCTTTTCGAGTGTAGGCGGCGGCAGCAGTTCGTTTTTCAGCTCTTGGGGAACTGGATTCAATAGTAAGACTAGCCACAGTGGGAGTAATTTCAGTAGTAACATCGAGTAACTCAGCAAATTTACTTATGTGGCAGTGAGTTAATGAGGAGAGAGATAGTTATAGTAACTTAGCTAGTTACTGTAACATCACATGTCCCAATGCAATGAGTCTATTAACTAATAAATGAAGCTTTGCATGTTACCATATTTATGTTACTACCCACTATGAAGATACTAGTAACATAGTATAGGGATATGCGTATGTTACTAGTGTATGTTACTACCCATTGTCGCTAGTCTAAGCTGAGTGTGTACATGCAACAACAGTTACTACCCCTCCCTCTCCGCTGCACGCCCAGCAAAAGATGCACCCTCGGCACATTCAAACGCCTCCATTAAGAAACCTACTCCGGCCACACGTCGGTTCACGAGCGGGTCTGTATTGGTACTGTAATAACAGGAGTTAGTGGTCACTTTACTTAAATTTAATTAGCTTTAATAGAAATTTATACTTAAAACAAGCAATGCATTGGCTCATTCTACCAGTGCCACGGGATCAACATGCACAACAATTAGAATTATTATTCTCAGGACGCACACGATCAGCACATTTGTCGCACTTTCACAAAGATAATACTACCAAGTTTGAACTGTTTGTTATGGTTGCTGTCCTCTGCATCATAATGCCGTGTTTCCCAGCTTGCAAGATTCAGAACCAACATATAAGATCCAAATAACAAGTACAACAAAGATTCCTACACATCTCATTGATTCCCAGCTTGCAAGATTCAGAACCAACAAATAAGATCCAAATAATAAATACAACAAAGATGCCTACACATCTTATTGATTCCCAGCTTGCAAGATTTAGAACCAACAAATAAGATTCAAATAAGAAGTACAACAAAGATTCCTACACATCTCATTGATTCCCAGCTTGCAAGATTCAGAACCAACAAATAAGATTCAAATAATAAGTACAACAAAGATGCCTACACATCTCATTGATTCCCAGCTTGCAAGATTCAGAACCAACCTATTAGAGCCTTTTGATAAAGTAAATATCGAGATTAAATCCATCTTGGCTAGCCATGTCATACAATCGAAGAACTTGGCGAATGCTCTTGACCGTCACAACATCTGTAGTTGAGTATTCCCGTTTGCACAGCATGTTTACACAACACAAACAAGGAGACAGGAAAGCATGATTTCACTTTAATAGCGGCCTCCTTGAACTCAACCTCCAGGTCGACTAGGATGAGGTCTGCCTCGAGTTCCATGATTCAATTCATGCGCCTTTTTCTGCGGTTCACCTGAAACGAAGCAAAGATTGCATCATTCAGCTAGCAAGAAGTACTTGCTCTTGTGAGCTGGCAGGTTCTTCTTTAGTAGTTGCACTAAAATTGAGGAACATTAAGGTTGGCTGTCCGGCTCATGTAAGGTGCAAGTATAATTTTCTTATCCTTTTGTGCAGTTCCACTAAAATAAAGTGCCATTGTGGTCATAGTGACGGCTCCATCTTGCAAAGGCTAATAAAATGTTACACGAGATTACCCGTAGGACTTGACGGAGTTTTTGGAAACTCCAATCACCATTTTGTGCAGTTCCACCAAAATTGAGAGATGTTGCCCACGTGACATTTTAGTTGAACTGCACAAGACACTCATTCCCAAAAAAAGTGTTTTGTGCAGTTCACCAAAAGGCCACAATAGCAACAAGGTGAAATGGATGTCCCTATCTGCACAAAATGATAGAAAGTAAACAGTTGGTGGTCAATAAGAATATACAAAACATATACAAAATGAAAAGAAGCATCTTAATTATGTTCATGGCAATCACGCAAGGATAGTAGAAACTTTAAAACGCCAGCAATGCTTCATGTTACCAGAAGCATTACGATCAACAATGAGATTCCTCAGATATGGGATTACTTTAATGGTGGCATTGCTTGTTTACCAGACACAGTAAATCAACAGCAGATAAAGAGTTGGTTTAAGGGCATGGGACCGTGGGGACACCAGGACACTCAGCAGCATAAAGGAGCAACTTACTTTCCATACTGGGGAAAACAGCAGGAGTGCCATTTGTATCACAATTTAATTGCATCTTATCACTGGAGGCATTAGATTAACAATAACACTGGTTAGACATGTCCCTAAGGTAACAGTGTGATCGCTTCATTTTACATGCGCCCTTACATTAACAACAACAAAAGGTTGGTATAAGGACATGCGACAGTGGACGCATCAGCACAATGTACCTACAAGGAGGCATAAAGTGGTGATGCCGAGCTTGTTCATGCTATGTGAGGGCAGCAAACCAAATCCTACAGACCTTTTACTATGTGAGGGCAGCAAATCTAATCCTGGAGACCTTTTCCTATGTGAGGGCAGCAAATCTAATCCTGAGACCTTTTACTATGTGAGGGCAGCAAATCTAATCCTGAGACCTTTTACTATGTGAGGGCAACAAATCTAATCTTGAGACCTTTTACTATGTGAGGGCAGCAAATCTAATCCTGAGACCTTTTACTATGTGAGGGCAGCAAATCTAATCCTAGAGACCTTTTACTATGTGATGGCAGCAAATCTAATCCTGGACATACTCTGTTGACTTGTCCACCAGCCGCCACTTTCTATCCTTTTTTCAACCAATAATAGATCTGTTCCTTATCCAGTTTGTACTGCGTTTTCCCATTATTTCCCTTTTCAACCAAGAGACCGATTGGGTATCCGGTCTCTACTACTTTCACCATATTATTTCCTCTTTGAATCAAGTCCAAGATTCATGCTACAACTTTCCCCCCTTTCTTCGTTGTTTGAACAAAGCCCTAGATTTGAATGCATGAAGTAGCTTTACCTCTAATAATACTAAAAATTTAGGTGGCTTTGGAAGAGCTGGTGGGAGTAGAAAAATATGCACATGCAGACACGTGGGGAGCTGGGGCAGTAGAGCAAGGCCGCTTTCGAAGAACTTATACCTGAGGGTCGCCAGGATGTTGACGGCCGTAGGTCGGATCTGCGGACAATATGACAGGTAGGAAGAAGGGTCGGAGGACCTCCCGAGTCGGCGCTGTGTCAGAGGGAACGACACGTGCAGAGGATTGGGCCCCTCCGACAGCTGTGGGTTTCCTCCCTCGGCGGCGATGACCGCGTGAATGATGCACCTTTTAGTCATCTACACACACCGGCCGAAGGGATCCGGCCGGATCTGTGACCAGCGGTGAGCAGAGAGAAAATGTCGCTACCGCTGTCTTGTTTATATCTGGAGAGGATGAGAGAATGAAGAGAGCAACCCTAGTAAAGCAAGCGCTCAGGCCCCTGCGTCCATATATAGTGGAGTGATTATCTTTTTTCTCTCCACAACAAGCTTTTCAATTTGTGTACGTGGCATTAAAGAAAAGAAACTCTCTATTTAAGGTGACTACTCTACGACTCCTACTTACTACTACAATATTGTTCACTTGTGCCCCCCCCCTCCATTCATTGAACAACCCCACGGGTGAATAAACATACAGTAAGTACTGTATTTGTATAGAACGAACAAGCTCGAACTATTTTCGCGTAGTTAAAAGTTGAGGGCGGGGCTTTTCCCGGGCAGTATGCGCATCAGTTTTTGGGTAGGCGGTTTGACAGTGAGGCGAGGAGGGTGAGCGAGTGGGGTTGTGCGATTTGACGGCACGTTACTGCTAAAAAGACGTGTGATATGACCACTCACTATAGTCATGAATTACTAGCGCTCCTACCGGGCCGGCGTGATGCCCCCCTTCCGTTCCGCGCTCTAATCTGGTGCATGACACGTCGACCCGGATGCTGGCTCTTCCACATGTCGCAGTAGTAAGAAGGAGCAAAGAATGATGCGGTATATACTAGTACTATACTACTCCCTCCGTTCCTAAATATAAGTCTTTGGAGAGATTTCACTATGGACCACATATGGAGAAAAATGAGTGAATCTACACATAAAATGCATCTATATACATCCGTATGTGGTCCACAGTGAAATATCTACTCCAGCCGCCCTCTCCCTCCGACCTTCGAAGGTCGCCCCGCTCCCCCTTCACCAGTCGTTTTTCTTCCTCTGCCGTGCGTGGCGACGGTGCATCTACCAGGGAGGTCACGAGAGGGGTGAGTTTGTTTGTTCCTTCTCTGTCTCACGGCCGTATCATTGATCTTGCTTGCTCTAGCGCTAATTCCAATTTGGAAAAGTAGATCCTGATGAAACTTGCTATAGATTTGCGGAGCACGCACGGAATTGTTTGATGCTGCTTGAGGAGGTAATAAATCTTTCTAGAGGCCCAAAGATTCAGGTCACCTTTCTAGGTATTTCAATTTCAGGCTTGCATTATTTGTAGAGGCCCAAAGATTCAGTTCACCTTTCTAGGTATTTCAATTTCAGGCTTGCATTGCTTCTAGAGGCCCAAAGATTTAGTTCACCTTTCTAGGTATTTGAGTTTCAGGCTTGCATTATTTCTAGAGGCCCAAAGATTCTGTTCACCTTTCTAGGTATTTCAGTTTCAGGCTTGCATTATTTCTAGAGGCCCAAAGATTCAGTTCACCTTTCTAGCTATTTCAGTTTCAGGCTTGCATTATTTCTAGAGGCCCAAAGATTCAGTTCACCTTTATAGGTATTTAAGTTTCAGGCTTGCATTATTTCTAGAGGCCCAAAGATTCAGCTCACCTTTCTAGGTATTTCAGTTTCAGGCTTGCATTATTTCTAGAGGCCCAAAGATTCAGTTCACCTTTCTAGGTATTTTAGTTACAGGCTTGCATTATTTCTAGAGGCCCAAAGATTAAGTTCCCAGTCGGCAGCAAGCGACCCTGCTACCCATGCCGGTGTCGACCTCAACTCGCAAGGGCCAGCGTCGGAGGGGTTCCCGGGGCTTGGACTCTACAGAGCCTTCCTCCAGAGCGACGATGGCGAGCTCCTCCCTCGGTGCGTGAGGGGCTCCGGGCTCCCTCCCTATCGTGAACGACTTCCGTGATGAGTTAGCTCATTCTTTTTTTCATGAAGTGTTTTTTTATTTTGTGAAGCTTGATTGACGACTTGTATGTTTAAGTGGGATATCTCATTTGTATGGACAAAGTAAAAATTATCATGTTTGCATGCTTGATTTGTATAGATGGTTCGTTTATGTCAATTGTGAGTGGGAGGAGGCCACAGAAGAGCCGGCCACACCAAGAGGGTGCTTGGATCCAAGGGACTTATTTTAGTCTGACTAAAAATAGGGTCCAAAGTAGTCAAATGATTGAGATAGAGCATTTATTGTCAATCTAACCCTGCCATCCATACACCTCTTTGGTTTAGAGTTAGTTTAGGGTTAGAATCTAACTCTAACCTCTGACTGAGTTAGAGTTCTCCTCGTCTCCGTTCATTGCCATCATACTTTCCCCATTCCCGTGTTTTCAGTATCCTGCGAATCACATTGGGCCTTTTTTTATTCGGTAAAAATCAAAGAGGCCCTTAGACTGGTTTAGGTCCGGTCATTTTTTATAAACGTGCTCCGGTTTCCATGAAAATAATTCGGTTTCATGTAGTAATTCATTGATTTATTTATTCTTCTGCGGGGGGTTTGCATGTAATTCGTGAGGTCTGAAATGTAAAGTACCCTGGCATATGCTCCGAGTCGTGCATGCACTATGACCCAGATGCTCTATGTCCCACATGTCGGCGAATGGGAGCACGTGGAAATAGCCTAGGAGTACATATAGGAGGATAAATGCGTGAAAAAATATGTACTGTGAAGCATAGCCGCGGTTCGAAAAGGAGACCTAAAGTGATTACAGCTATAGGTCCCATGCACCCAACTAGTGGTACTAGACATACGACTAATTTTTCCCTAAAAAAAGAGGCACGAGTACTCAGTACTCCTATTCTATAAACACGAGTCCCATCTGACAATAGCGTCCGTGCTACAGCTAGCTCTCCTCCCTTCTCTCTTCTAATTCTAAACTCGGCCGACGCCCGGTGGGTGGGGTGGGTTTGCTCAACTGCGGCCCCACCTCACAGTGAAAACGTTACGACTGGAATAAAAATGCCATATACTCCCTCCGTTCATAAATATAAGCCTATTTAGATACTAGTTCAAATGGAATACAACATATAGATGTATGAAGACATAGTTTAGAGTGTAGATTCACTCATTTTTCTCCGTATGTAGTAGTCACTTGCTGGAATCTTTAGAAAGACTTATATTTGGGAACGGAGGGAGTACTATACTAATAAAACATTAAGGCCACGAGGCGATGCAGTGCTGGTTACAGGAGGCAAGAAGAAGGGATGCATCCATCGACGACGTCCACCTCCTCGACTCAGGGCGCCGGCCCACCGAACGGCGCCTAAGTAGGAGCGGCTTTCGTGGCCAGGTCGGCGTGCTTCTGAATAATGGCATCCAAAGATTCCAGCCACTGGAAGAAGGCCAACGTCTTTCTGTCCTCGCTTGCCTTGTAGTGGCCTATGTAGACGATTTCCTCGTAGACGTGGATGTGCAGGTCGACGGTTTCTTGCATGGCGAGGCGCTGCGCGGCGAGCGCGGCCTCGAGGTGCACATTCTTCTTCGCGACCTCCAGCAACTGCAGGGCCACCAGGGCTTGAAAGAGTTTGTCACCACGTAGGCTGATGAGGGTGGTAGGCAATGAGGAGCCTAGGCGCACGGGCTGGAGCAGTACGGCAAGGTCGTCCGCGCGCTTCTTGACGGCGGTGAACTTGCGAATGGAGTTGACCATCATGTCATCCATGCGAGAGGCGAAGCCAGCATCGGCAAGGGCTACGATGCCTGCGGTCGCCAGCACCGTCTGGAAACGCGGCATGGTGCGGGGCCGCAGGCCAACGCCTTGGATGATTTGGCATAGCCGATTGCCGCTCGCGTCCATCGCCTCCATAGGTGCTTGTGGCTTCTGGTCACTTGGTCTTGGATTGGAGTGAGCAGTGTTGCGCAGAGACTTGGGAGTACGTAGATGGATTGGAGTGGTGGGGCGCCTTTATTATATGAGAGTCCTAACTCTGTTGCATTCACATCGTGCTGGCTCTAGTCTGCTTCTCCAATTAATTCCCTCTGCATGTAATTGAGGATGCATCATTGATTGTTCAACGTCTCGGGAACCGCTACCCTCTTCCTCCTTGGCATTCAAGCACCTATGGACCCGTCGACGACGAGGTGCCTATGGTGACTTTGTAAATTTCAAGATGATACTTAGTGCCGTGCGTGTGTGCGTTCATAGGGGTGAGTGTATGCGCGTGTATATGAGCGCTTGCGCTTGTACTGTGTCAAAAAAAACAACGTAAATGCATGCCAAAAAGAGACTAGTCAGTATACTCAATATTGTGCACCTTGGAGAGGAAAATGATAGAACTAGTACGTATTTATTTATGGTGCAGATTCACTCATTTTGCTCCATATGTACTCCGTCTCGGTGTAGTCTAGTCACTTGTTGAAATCTCTAGAAGGGCAAATAGTCCTTTCTGGTTTACAGGGATATACTAGCAAGTAGTTGTACATACTAATACAATAGTGGGATCACATAGCAATTTTGTCTCATGCAAGAGCCCGGCTATATGCGTGCTCCAATGTTCGCAACTGCAATGGTCGGTTTGCGCTTGGCTCTTCGCCTCTTCGAGAAGGCAAACAATGATGTTACTACTACTGCTTCTATAGTGTCGAATCCACTGCTGCATGTCCGTCCACCGCGAGCGGGACGGATAGCTTGTTGTAGAAGTACTACTAAGCAAAAGCCTGTCCTAGTTTGCAAGCAACAACGTGCATGGGCGAGGGAGAATGCGTGTAGTAAAATCAAGATTCTCCTCGTTCTACGAGTTGACGCGACACATCATAGCACTGGCCCCACATGCTTGCCTCTGAACTTGGCTGAAAGACCCGCAGTGTACAATATATTTGCTGCAACCTCTAACATTTACCCACCACAAATTAAAATATATGTGGTTGTATGCATCGTTCTGATGCAGAGGCCGAGGAGTCCCCCCTTTAAAAAAACAAATTAAAATATATATATTCCTGTCTTGACCAGATGAGCGTGCAAACTACAATCACTAGGGTGACAGGTAGGGCCAGAAGACTATTTTAATTAAAAAAAAAACTTCGAGACGGCCACATAGCATGGAGCCGACCCCAAGGATTTTAAGCTTACAGGAACGGTACACGCTATCTAGACTACTCTACACATGAAACTGCCACGCGAGCGTCCGGGCTGCACTTGGCTCTTCGCCTCTTCGGGAAGTCGAACAATGATGGTGTACTACTACACTGGAGGAGTACTACAGTATGCTTCTGGCCATCTGACACCGATTGAACTACTGCATGTCCACCGCGTGCGGGAGGGAGAGCGTGTAGCGAAAGCTTCTCCTAGTCTTGCCAGCCATCACGCTCATGGGCGAGGGAGGGACGCTCCTGTCATTGCGTGTATGACAGGTGGGCCCGACAAGTGTGTGGCCAACCTGTCATACAACCAAAGGCAGGTGCAGTTAAGTCCGTGAGGGAGATGATAATCAAACTTCTCATTGATGTATGAGTTGATGCGACACATCAAAGCACTGCACTCGATATATTTCAATAATTTAGGGTTACCAATGCATTAATTACAACGCGTGCATGCATGCCGTGACTCTCCTTTTGATACTTGCATGTGTTGATTTAATGCACCTTGAAGTAGTACTCCCTCCAATTCCTTTTACTTTGCGTATAACGTTTTCTTGTTTTACTCAGATTAGTCTGCACGTCCGCGTTGTTTTCCATCTGTGCCCCTGCTCAATTAGTTCTGCCCCCATTAATCGCGCGAGTTTCCAAAGCAGAAAATGGCTACAGGCAAACGCGTGCAGCGCCGGATGTGGGTTGACCGCCTGGGGAAGCCAACTCAAGCGAAAAGGAAGGAGGACCAGCCAACCATTGCATGCGCATTTATTGTCGATATTTATGCAGCTTACTCATGCGCAGGGGCAAATTTGTCCAGAAAGCTCAAACTACTGCCTTCCTTGGTATGCGGGAGGATAGTTATGCGCAGAGTATAAAGTATGTGACAGTAAAGCTTTGTAGTGCCCCGGCCCAAGCGAGAGATGGTTGTGCACGAGGAGGGCGAGATCATGCAGACGGAACAGGAACCGACGAGGGAGCTCACTAAGGTCTCGATGGACCTCACCGTGCTCCACTGCCCCTTGTGGCTCCAACCCTTGACACCTCCAGTGTATGAGGTTCGAATACACCTCGTCCATTCGGCTGATTGAGCAAGGTGCAGGTTTCTTGATTGATGTGTTGTTTGATTGATTTCTGCAGTGCAAGGGAGGGCACCTGGCCTGCGGACTGCCGCGTCAAGTGCCCCAGGAACCAGCGACAGTGCCAGAAGTGCGAGCGTGGCGGTGGCTTCGACGTGCGGAACATGGCGGTGGACGCCGTCATTTCGTTGCTGAGGGTGGAGTGCCTGCACGAAGGCTGTGGGCTCTACGTCACTTACCACAAGCTCGCCGATCACTAGAGCGTGTGTCCACTCGCGCCCTGCAAATGCCTTGAGCCCGTCTGCGGCTACGAAGGCCCGCCGCCGGCGCTCTACCACCACATCAGCAACGCGCATCCCATGCCCATGCACATGATCTAGTACGGCAAGGTGCTCCAGCTGCAAGTGCCACTGTCGAAGCCATGGCTCTTGCTATTCGTGGAGGAGGACCGCCGCGTGTTTTTCTTGGTCGGCGGCGTGCTCGACATCGGCGCGCCTATTGTCGTGTCGGTCGTCTGCATTAGAGAGGGGGCGTCCCCACTACCGCACTACTGGGCCAAGCTGTGGCGAAAGGCCCCCCTGGGGAGCCCAAAGGCACGACCGACACCGTCGAGGTGGAAATGGAGGTGACAAGGAGCAAGGATCCCGGCGACGTCGACGTGCAGGAGCTGACCTTCTTGACAGTTCCGCCCAAGCTGCTGGCCCGGGCTAAGCTTGTGTCCCTCCACATTCAGATTGACAAGCTCACGTCCTAAATGTTTCGACAGTGCCTTCTGTTTATCTTAGTAATATGCTAATATAGGGATTACCTTGGTCTACTTTAGCTTAGGAAATGGTGGGTTTTGGTGGCCATGCAGCAATTACTTCGACATCATATCAGTAATTTCCAACAGTCGAACGGATATTTTGTGTCTATTGGATATAAAGTTCCTTTGGGTAAGAAGTACTACTTGTCATCAAAATGGATAAAAGGAGATGTATGTAGACGTATTTTAGTTCTAGATACGTCCCTTTTTATCCATTTCGATGACAAGCACTCCCTCCGTTCCACAATACATGCCTTCCATTTGTCAAATTATAGATGTATCTAGACATGTTTTAGTATTTATGTACATCCATGATAGAGCCAATCGGATGGTTGAGAATACTACAATTCGTAGCTACAGATGCGTGTGTGACTCCCAGATGCAGAGGCCGGGGGTCATCATCCTCCTTTTCGAGAAAAACAGATGCGTGTGTGAGAGGACGAGTGCGTGTGTGCACCTCTTCTCTTCCTGTATAACGTACTACTAAACTGAGAGTACAAGTTTTTGTGAGTGGCATGATGGTGCGTGCGGGAAGTCCCGAGTGATAGGTTTAATGCGTCTGAGAAAAGGACTAGCCTAGAGCTCGCCACGCGGGTATTTATAAATTTTGAGCTTGCGCTCTCATCACATTCCAAATTACTCCATGCTATATTGCAGACCTGTTCACACCGATCACAGCCTAAACGGTTTCCCACTAAGGAGCGTATTAGTACCACGCTATATTGAATTCCAAACCTGTTCACACCGATCACAACCTAAACAGTTTCCCACTTAGGAGCGTATTAGTACTCGGTTATAAATTCTAGTATGCCAAGATGATTGCACATTCCTCCTCAACTCCTCATCCACAAAAACAAACAAGTCATTCAGCATCCTTCCCTTGCGTCTGCCATGGCCAGCGTGAGTTCTAGGTCGAGAGATTGCCACCAAGGAGAGGCGAGCATGGAAACGGAAGCACGAGAGATGTCCCGCCTCGCTGCGAGAGCATCCTACATGTCCCGCCGCGCGGAAGTAGAAGCACAGAGGTCCTGCTGCGCCGCTGAAGCAGCATGGAGGTCCCGCCGCGCCGTTGATGCAGCAGACTGGTCCGACCGTGCTGCGGAAGCAGCAGAGATGTCCCGCTGCGCCACGAATGCAGCAGAGATGTCCCGCAGCGCCGCGGTGGCCTAGGAAAATTTCTCGCGGGCAGGCGACGACTGTTACAGGCGCATGCATGCAATCGTCCATAGCCAGATGGATCAGATCTCTGGCTTGGCAAGCTTGCAGGATGACGTGAAAGCCTCATTTGAACAGGCTACCGGCGTCATCCAGCAACTAAGGGAGGGCAATGAGAGGCTTCAGGCCGAGCGCGACCTGCTGAGGGAGAAGATCGTCCGAAGTGCAGACCAGCAGGAGGAGACCAGTGCCTTGTCGAAGAGGACCGGCGTCATTGTCAAGAAACTTATGGACGAGAATGACATGCTCCGCAACGAGCGCCAAAGGCTGGTGGAGGAATCCGTGGATGTTCTCAAGCAGCGTCTTGAGGACACTGAAGAGCTCATCGCCGCTCGCCGCAGAGACTAGTTCCCGCGGCCTGCAGCAACGCATCAAGAAAGTAGAGATCAGCGAGCCAGATCCTTGTCTTCCTTCTTATTTTGCCCTTGTGTATTTCGGGCGGAGCCGCATGTGGCTTTTTAAATTATCTTTCTAATTATGTAAGACAATTAATCGTCCTTATCTTTCTGTGGAAGATCAATGTTGCGAGGCTAGAATGAAGAAAAATCTTGCTGTGGCGACCATGGCGTTGTTGTTCTTCTAGTTGCTGGTGGGCTTCCTTCAGTTTCCTGGTTTCTTTTGATGTAATAATCGGTTTAGTACGTGGATTGTGTCGTCGGTTGTGAAATGTTGGGTTGTAGCGCGGATGTGTGGCCTTTGTTGGCCTCTTGGGATGTTGCGATTTCAATCTGGTACTCCCTCCGTCTCATAATGTAAGTCATTTTTTGACACTATACTAGTGTCAAAAAGCGTCTTATATTATGGGACGGAGGGAGTAGCTTTTAGTCCTTCGTGTTAGGCTGGAGTTGTGCTGAACTTCTTGTGAATTGTGGTGGTTTTCAGTAATGAAAATCGGAAGGGGAAAGCCCTTCTTTGATCAAAAAAAAGTCATCCTTATATATTCATCAGTCTTGCTATAAGTCGCAGTAGATGCTATATAGGTCCGTCGGATCTTACATCAAGATCCATGCTTTCAGATTTTCTTTTTTCTCTCTTAAATCTCAGTCGAGTGAGACATAGCCACGCCATTAAACAGAGGCTCGGGCGCCATTAATGGATACCTTGGGAGAGAGGTGGACGACAGATGGAGGTCAAAGGGCTCTCCTCCCGATAAGCACGCGCAGGGGTCTGATCGCACGCCTCTCGTACTCAAATAGCTACCCTGCACGGTGCCTCCTAGCTAATAAAAAATGGGGACGTGTGGCGGCACATAAATGGTACTAGTAAGTAGAATGTCCACGGTTTCAATAATACTTGTGTTTCCGATTGTAACGTGACAGCACTTGTTCCAAAATGACTTTGTTAATTGTTAATGTGTGCGCCTTCATAAATCATACTGCAAATTTACCACAGCATGTTGGTGCCATGTCATGGCACCGAGCCAAGTTTCATTATTTTCATGCGTGTTTTGGATTTACAGGAATTAAAAAACTAAGTTTCTCAATGTTTCCAACCCAGCCACGACGCCCAGAATTTTGAATTTCATTCCCATTTGTTGCATGGAACCTAGAAATTTACCCAAGGACAGACATGTGATTTTTCATCCAACTTTGGTGCACTGGAACATGTGCTTGTATTTCAAATTTGAATTATGCACACAAAGGTGACACGTTCCCTCCCAGAACCACGAGCTTTCTTGAGAGAAGCTCCAATTTGCAAGAAGCTTATACCAAAATTTGTTCCTATTCGGCCAATTTTTTTACCACGGCATGGTACTACCATGACATGACACCATGCCAAGTTTCATGATTTTAAAACCAAGTTTCTCAATGTTCTCGACCAAGCCACGATGCCCAGATGTTTGAATCTTATTCTCATTTTTTGCATGGTAGTAGAAATTCACCCGAGGACACAAATGTGTTTTTTCAACCAACTTTGGTGCACGGGAGCACGTGCTTGTAGTTCAAATTTGAATCATGCACATTAAATGACCAAAAACTCAATTAATGTGTAAATAAGGCCAAACGAAGCCAGCTAATTCCAAAATTTAACAGGGCACTCATGTAGTTCTATGTTGCCTTTGTAAATAAACTCAAGGGGGACAGCGTATATCGTTTTGCACTAAAAGGTGACATGTTCCCTCTCAGAACCACGAGCCTTCTTGAGAGAAGCTTTAGTTTGCAAGAAGCTTATACCAAAATCTGTTCCTATTCGGCCATTTTTTTAGCACAACATGGTAGTACCATGTCATGACATCCATGCCAAGTTTCATTATTTTCAGACGTGTTTTGGATTTACAAGAATTTTAAAACCAAGTTTCTCAATGTTCTCGGCCTAGCCACGATGCCCAAATGTTTTAATTTTATTCTCATTTCTTGCATGGGACCTAGAAATTCACCCGAGGACACACATGTGATTTTTCAACCAACTTTGGTGCACGAGAGCATGTGCTTGTTGTTCAAATTTGACTTATGCACATTAAATGACCAAAGGTGACACGTTCCCTCTTAGAACCACGAGCTTCCAAATCGGCCCAATTTTTTACCACAACATGTTAGTGCCATGACATGACACCATGACAAGTTTCATGATTTCCAGCCGAGTTTTGGATTTACATGAATTTAAAATCTAAGTTTCTCAATGTTCTTGGCAGAGTCATGACACCTAGACGTTTGAATTTCATTCTCATTTCTTCCATGGGACCTAGAAATTCAACCAAGGACACACATGTGATTTTTCAACCCACTTTGGTGCACCGGAGCATGTGCATGCAATTCATATTTAGATTATGCACATTAAAAGTCCAGAAACTCAATTAATCTATAAAAAGGCCAAATGAACCCAAAATAATTCCAAAATTTAATAGGGCACTCATATAGTTCTATGTTGCCTCTGTAAATAAAATCAGGGGGGAGGCAGCGTATATCGTTTCACACACAAAGGTGACACGTCCCCTCTCGGAACCACGATGCTTGTTGAGAGAATCTCCGGTTTTGCAAGAGGCTTATACCAAAACTTGTCCCAATTCAGCCAAAAATTATACGTATGAAAACCGGGTTTAGATTATTCTGAACATCTCGCTACCTAGACCAATAATGTACTATGATTTGAATTCAACATAAAATGGATACATATATTTGAATTGGAGAGCGTATGGTACATGTAGTTCATAGTGAAATATGATTACTGCTATATGCATGCCTTTTTGTTATCAAGATAATATTTAAATTATTGTATAACTTGACAACAATCATATTCAAATAAGGAAAATTGATTCAAATTTAGTCCATATGGTAGACGACAATATATATGTTCACATGGTGGAGTAAAATGTTCATATATGATGGACGATCAAAATGTACGACTACATCAATTATAAACCGCAAGGTCACCTAATGATATATTCGAATTCAACATAACGTGGATTCAAAAATTGAAATTCGAGATCATGGCATTTGTAATCATATAAAAAGGGACATTACTCTTTCTTTGGTGGGAATTGATTAGTTTTTTGTTGTTGTTGAGGGAAGTGCGAATCGATTTGGTACTGTGCAGGGTAATCTTGTTCTCCCGATTTTTTTTAAATTTTTCTTGTAGTTTTTTCAATGGCATCTATAGCAATATAGTAAAAGGGGACATGACTCTCTTGTGTCTTGTATGATTTTTTACACGTTAAGTTTGTTCTGCTGAACAAGGAATCCGCACCTTGTTATCCCGAAAATTTCAAGCTCGAGTATCTTTTGTCTCACCTGCTTTGAAACTCCCACTTCTTCAACCTGCGCCGCACCTTGTTATCCCGAAATTTGGACGCACGCGAGACCTCCCTCCTCATCCGAAATCGCTCTCGCAGCCCAGACACGCAAAATCCCCCTTCTTCCCCTCAGCTGGAAATGAAGCTCCACGTCGCGGTGTCAAAACCGGTGGGGGTACGCTGGTAACTTACCCTACATTTCGGACAAGCGTGTCCCTAAGCTTGGCTCCCCCTCCCCCTTCGCCCCCCCTTCATACACCGAGGCTGCCAAAACCGCCAAAACACGCGAAACCCCACGCTCCTCCGTCGGCCTCGCGACCGCCGCCCAGCCGGAGACTCTTCCCCGACTACATCGTCCACCGCAACAGCTCGCCATCCCTCATCCACCGCACTGGATGAGGATCCGTTCTCAATATCGTCGTCCCGCCGGATTAGCCGCCCTGTCCTCCACCTCCAAGGAGCTTCCCCGATGTTCGCCTCATCTATCGCGCCACCTCAATCCCCACAACATCGTCTTGACCTGCCCCACCGGAACCGCAGCACCTTCACCAATTCCTCCGATCAAGCCGAGGCCAACTCAGCGCCACCAAGGAGGTTCTGCACTCACCGTTGCATTTTATCTTTTATTCGATCTCATGGGGCTACCGGTGCTCGATACCAAGCAGACATGGCATCTCCATCGATGGCGCCGTCGCCGGCCACATCATCCATGGCGTCTCTCCCCCATGTCGTTGCTTCCTCGGTGGCGACTTCCACAACGGCACTAGCTGCAGCTGCTTCGGCTCTCGCTCGCGCTGCGGCTCTGTTCTTGTTGTCGGTCACGCTGCTGCACTGCTCCTGCTTTTGTTTGTGCTGCTGCTCTGCTCTTGCTCTCGCTTCCACTACTGCTGCTGCTGCACGACCTCCGGCAGCTACACGAGTTGCTACTTTAGCACTCGCTCGCGGTGCTACTGCACGACTTGCTCTCTGCTAGTGCGTTTCCTACTCGAGCGTCTGCTCATTTAGATCACTTCTTCTCTGCTACTAGTGTTCGAATGCCCTAAACATCTATTGCAATGCTCTGTTACTAGTTCAATCAGTTTCGACTGTGAAGTTCATTTTCTTCTGTTAAGTTCAGAGTGAACAGTACTTACAGCATCTGTCGGAGCGGCCGTGGCATGGCTGATGCGTTTTACATCTAGCACTTTTTGGTGATGTATTTTACATCATCTATTGCAGATGATATTAGGATCCCACTTCGGATTAAAGTTGTCTATCTTGTCATGCTTCAGCCTCGTCGCCTTACACCTTAGCGGAGCTGCTCCAATGATGGAACCGTCCATCACAGCGGAGCAGTACCCTCGGCGCCGTTTCCAGGGCCTTGGATCTTCTTCGCCACCTCCGACAGTCACACCAGCATCATCACCATCCTCCACGTCCAACCCAATGATGCTGAGGTCCACAAGGCTATGCCAAAGAGGTTGTACAGTCGTTGCATCACTTTGTTTCTCCATTCCTCTGTTCTTCCAATTCATGTGAGCCAAACACCCAGGTTGACTGAAATCCTATGTTTCCAAATGCTCTGTTTTGCACGTGCATTCTGATACGTCTCCAACGTATCTATAATTTTTGATTTCTCCATGCTACTTTATCTACTGTTTTAGGCAATATTGGGCTTTATTATCCACTTTTATATTATTTTTGGGACTAACCTATTAACCGGAGGCCCATCCTAGAGTTGCTATTTTATGCCTATTTCAGTGTTTCGAGGAAAAGGAATATCAGACGGAGTCAAAACGGAACAAAATCAATTGGAGAAGTTATTTTTGGAAGGAAACCCACCTAATGGACTTGGACCCCGCGTCAGAAGATACGGGAGGTGCTCACGAGGGTGGGGGGGGGGGGGCGCCCACCCCCTAGGGCGCGCCCCCTGCCTCGTGGGGCCCCCGTAGCTCCACCGACGTACCCCTTGCACCCATATATACCTACGTACCCTAAAACTTCCAAAAAAGAAGATAGATCGGGAGTTCCGCCGTCGCAAGCCTCTGTAGCCACCAAAAACCTCTTGGGAGCCCTTCCCGGCACCCTGCCGGAGGGGGGATCCATCACCGGTGGCCATCTTCACCATCCCGGCGCTCTCCATGACGAGGAGGGAGTAGTTAACCCTCGAGGCTGAGGGTATGTACTAGTAGCTATGTGTTTGATCTCTCTCTCTCGTGTTCTCTCTCGTGTTCCCTCTCTTGTTCCCTCTATGGCAGGATCTTGATGTATCCTGAGCTTTGCTATTGTAGTTGGATCTTATGATGTTTCTCCCCATCTACTCTATTGTGATGAATTGAGTTTCCCCTTTGAAGTTATGTTATCGGATTGAGTCTTTTATGAGAACACTTGATGTATTTCTTGCCGTCCTTATCTGTGGTGACAATGGGATATCATGTGCCTCTTGATGTATGTTTTGGTGACCAACTTGCGGGTTCCGCCCATGAACCTATGCATAGGGGTTGGCACACGTTCTTGACTCTCCGGTAGTAGCTTTGGGGCACTCTTTGAAGTAGTTTTATGTTGGTTGGATGAATCTGAGATTGTGTGATGCATATCGTATAATCATGCCTACGGATACTTGAGGTGACAATGGAGTATCTAGGTGACATTAGGGTTTTGGTTGATTTGTGTCTTAAGGTGTTATTCTAGTATGAACTCTTTTATAGATCGATCCGAAAGAATAACTTTGAGGTGGTTTCGTACCCTACCATAATCTCTACGTTTGTTCTCTGCTATTAGTTGCTTTGGAGTGACTCTTTGTTGCATGCTGAGGGCTTGTTATATGATCTATCTATGTTATTATTGTTGAGAGAACTTGCACTAGTCAAAGTATGAACCCTAGGCCTTGTCCCCTATCATTGCAATACCATTTACTCTCACTTTTATCATTAGTTACCTTGCTGTTTTTATAATTTCAGATTACAAAAACCTATATCTACTATCTATTTTGCACTCGTATCTTCATCTCTTCGCCGAACTAGTGCACCTATACAATTTGCCATTGTATTGGGTGTTTTGGGGACACAAGAGACTTTTTGTTATTTGGTTGCAGGGTTGCTTGAGAGAGACCATCTTCATCCTACGCCTCCTACGGATTTATAAGCCTTAGGTCATCCACTTGAGGGAAATTTGCTACTGTCCTACAAACCTGTGCACTTGCAGGCCCAACAACGTCTACAAGAAGAAGGTTGTGTTGTAGACATCAAGCTCTTTTCTGGCGCCATTGCCGTGGAGGCTAGGTAAGTGAAGGTATATCTTTAGATCTTGCAATTGAATCTTTTTGTTTCTTGTTTTATCACTAGTTTAGTTTATAAAAGAAAACTACAAAAAAATGGAGTTGAGTTTGTCTCATACGCTTCACCTTTTTAATATCTTTCATGAAAATGATGGAAAGGAAAATTGTGCTCAAGTGCTATAAAAAGAATGCATTAAATTGTTTGGCACTGAATATTTGAATGATGAGCATGATTGCAATGTTGTTAGTATGAACTCCTTGAATAACCATAGTACTAATGATGATTGCACTAGTTATGATGAAAATGCCTCCTATAAACATGTCAATTTTTGTGGAGTGCATTAGGTTTGTAAGTACACACCAAATAGGGGAGATAGATATTGCAAGAGGCATAAGTACTTAGAAACCAGATTGTTGCAAGAAGAGCTAGATGAATGTGCTGAAAATTTATTTTTTCTTAGCCATACTTGTGAACTTTGCAACGAACATGATCATTTGAGTACCCAATGCAAATTGTTTCATGATCGTATCGTGTCCAAAAATTGTGATGACTTGATTTCCCTTGCACATCATAATGAACTTAGTTTGCTCTTGGGTTATGAAGAAATTAAACGTATAACCAAGGATATTCCAAAATTTACCCTTGATAAAGTTCTTCATTTTGATCTAGAGAAAATTTATATGTATTGTGCGGTGAATTGTATTGAAAATCCTTATATTGCCAATTATGTAAGGAAAAGAAAACAAATAGAAGATGAAGAGAATGCTAATGAAAGGGAAGAGACTTCCCAATATCCTCCTATTATTTCTTATGATGAATCAGTTGACGAGGAGGAGCTTTCTATTCAACCAATCTCATCAATAAGGAGCTCGAAGAGAAAGGTTGAACCCACACATAATGTGAAGAAGAAAAAGAAAAGAAGGAGCAACGAAGGTAGAAAGGAATCCCTCCCGAATTATGTTGCTCCTACTACTCATTGTGATGATGATAATTGCTATACTATTGGTGCTATCAATATTTTTAATGATGAGAGTGATTATGCTTATGGTATGAAAGGGCCCAAGCTTGGGGAAGCTATGTTTGATGAGGATGAAATACTTGAGAATATATTTGCTGGAATTAATGTTTGTCCCAAGCTTGGGGATGCTATGTTTAATGAAGATGATATTTTTAGCATCCCAAGTTTTGATATGCAAAGTTGTTATGATGATAGCATGCCTCCTACCTATGATGATTATATTGATAAAAGTGGGTTCGGAAGAGTGTCAACTTTAGGAAGTAGTGATCCCACTATTTTGGAGGATGTTGAATTTTATTGTGATGGATATGAAAGTGGATTTGGAAGAGTGTCAACTTTATTTATTGATTCCACTATCTTGGGAGAGGTTTCAATCAATTATGATGAGAACGAAGTTGCTACTTATGATGATTATTGGGATGAAACTTATGCTATAAAAAGTAGCGATGATTATATTTATAAAACTTGTCAAGATTATGATTACCCTTTTTCTGAACATTACTCTTTTAATGTCGAAACAATTTTTAGTGTTCAAGTCTTTTATGATACTCTCACTATTCCGAATGAGAAGAATGTTGCTTATGTGGAGAGTGGTAAATTTTCTATGCTAGTAGATCATGAAAAGAATGCTTTAGGTGCTGGTTATATTTGTGAATTCATTCATGATGCTACTGAAAATTATTATGAGGGAGGAACATATGCTTGTAGGAATTGCAATAATATCAAGTTTCCTCCCTATGTACTTAAATTCTTGAAGCTATGCTTGTGTTACCTTCCTATGCTAGTTGATTATTGTTCCCATAAGTTGTTTGCTCACAAAATACCTATGCATAGGAAGTGGGTTAGACTTAAATGTGCTAGTCATATTCTTCATGATGCTCCCGTTATGTTTCAATTTTTATATTTTATGTGAGCATCATTGTCATCATTATGCCAAGCTGAAAAGGCATTAAAGAAAAGCGCTTGTTGGGAGACAACCCAATATTTATCCTTACTGTTTTCGTGTGTCCACATGATTATGATACTGTAGTAATCATGTTTTATAGCTTTTGTTTCAATAAAGTGCCAAGTAGAACCTTTGGGAAGACTTGGGTGAAGTTTATGTGATCTTGCTGTGAAAAACAGAAACTTTAGTGCTCACGAGATTAGCTGCCATTTTTTAATGGAGAGTGATTTTAGGTTGATTCGTTTTTCATATGATTAATAGACAAATTTCTCAGGTCCAGCAATTTATTTCATAATTTTTGGGGTCCCAGAAGTACATGTTTGATACAGATTACTACAGACTGTTCTGTTTTTGACAGATTCTGTTTTCTATGTGTTGTTTGCTTATTTTGATGAATCTATGAGTAGTATCGGAGGGTATGAACCATAGATAAGTTGGAGTACAGTAGATACTACACCAATATGAATTTAGAATGAGTTCATTACAGTACCTAAGTGGTGGTTTTATTTTCTTATACTAACGAAGCTTACGAGTTTTGTTTTGAATTTTATGTGGTTGAGGTTTTCATGTTTTGGGTAAAGATTCGATGGACTATGGAATAAGGAGTGGAAAGAGCCTAAGCTTGGGGATTCCCAAGGCACCCCAAGGTAATATTCAAGGACAACCAAGCAACTAAGCTTGGGGATGCCCCGGAAGGCATCCCCTCTTTCGTCTTCGTTCATCGGTAACTTTACTTGGAGCTATATTTTTAATCACCACATGATATGTGTTTTGCTTGGAGCGTCAATTTCTTTTGTTAGTTTTTGCTTGATGTTAGTTAGAATAATGTTTTGCCTCTTTAGGTTCAATAAAAAGGTCAAGGATAGCCTTTGCCATGCTTATTCTGCTAGTATACATGTTGCTGTTTGAAAACATAAAGTTTACCGCTGTTGAAAAAATTCCCTAGAAAAGTCAGAGAATTTTCTAACATTGAATCTTTTTGCATATTGAGATATGATAAATTTATTACAGTGGGAATTTTAGTTCATAATTTTTGGAGTCAGGGAAGTATTGATACTCCTGCATTCTTTACAGACTGCACTGTTTTGGCAGATTGCTGTTATGGTTGCATTGTTTGCATATGTTTGCTTGTTTAATGATTCGATTTTAGGATAGGAGTATTAAATATACAGAGGCATTTAGTATTCAATGTTGAATAATAATTTTAGTGATTTGTTACAATAGAAAATGATAAGGTTTTGCATTGGTTTATACTAACCTATCTCATGAGTTCTTGTTGAGTATGCTGTGAATGAAGCTTTTGATAAAAAGAGAAACCATGATATGAGAGGAATTAAGGAGACACAAAAGTTCAAGCTTGGCAATGCCCAAGGCACCCCAAGATAATATTTCAAGAAGTCTCAAGCATCTAAGCTTGGGGATGCCCCGGTAGGCATCCCACCTTTCTTCTTCAACAACTATCGGTTAGTATCGGTTGAGCCCAAGTTTTTGCTTATTCACATGAGTTGTGCTATCCTTGCAATGTAGTTTTCTTTAGCTTTGCTTGATGTTTGAATAAAATATCAATATATGAAATTTTTAAATGGTAGAGTCTTCACATAGTTGCATAATTATTCGACTACTCATTGATCTTCACGTATATCTTTCGGAGTAGTTTTTGTTATTGCTCATAGTGCTTCACTTATATCTTTTGAGCGTGATAATTTTTGCTCTATTGCTTCACTTAGATCTTTTAGAGCATGGTGGTAGATTTGTTTTAAAGAAACTATTGATCTCTCATGCTTCACTTAGATTATTTTGAGAGTCATTAATAGCATGGTAATTTGCTTAATATTAATATACTTGATATTCAAGACATGTGAAACTTTCTTTTGAGTGCGTTGAATACTAAGATAAGTGTGATGCTTGATAATTGTTTTGAGATATGGAGGTGATAATATCAAAGTCATTCTAGTTGGGTGATTATGAATTTAAAGAATGCTTGTGTTGAAGTTAGCAAGTCCCGTAGCATGCACGTATGGTTAAAGTAGTGTAACAAATTTGAAACATGAAGTGTACCTGGCTTGTGCATCCTTATGAGTGGCGGTCGGGGACGAGCGATGGTCTTTTCCTACCAATCTATCCCCCTAGGATCATGCGCGTAGTACTTGGTTTTTTATGACTTCTAAATTTTTGCAATAAGTATATGAGTTCTTTTGACTAATGTTGAGTCCATGGATTATACGCACTTTTACCTTTCCGCCATTGCTAGCCTCTTCGGTACCGTGCATTACCCTTTCTCACCTTGAGAGTTGGTGCAAACTTCGCCGGTGCATCCAAACCCTGTGATATGATACGCTCTATCACACATAAACCTCCTTATATCTTCCTCAAAACAGCCACCATACCTACCTATTATGGCATTTCCATAGCCATTCCGAGATATATTGCCATGCAACTTTCCACCGTTCCGTTCATCATCATCATGACATACATTACTTTTTTCATATTGCCATTGCATGATCATGTAGTTGACATTGTATTTGTGGCAAAGCCACCATGCATTATTTTTCATACATGTCACTCTTGATTCATTGCACCATCCCGGTACACCGCCGGAGGCATTCATATAGAGTCATATCTTGTTCTAAGTTTCGAGTTGTAATCCTTATGTTGTAACCAATAGAAGTGTAATGATCATCATTATTAGAGCATTGCCCAATCAAAAAAAAGAAAGGCCAAAAAAAAAGAAAAAAGAAAGGCCCAAAGTTTTTTTAAATAAAAAGGGCAATGCTACTATCTCTTTTTCCACACTTGTGCTTCAAAGTAGCACCTTGTTCTTCATATAGTGAGTCTCATAAGTTGTGCTTCAAAGTAGCACCTTGTTCTTCATGTAGTGAGTCTCATAAGTTGTCTTTTTATACTAGTGGGAATTTTTCATTATAGAACTTGGCTTGTATATTCCTACGATGGGCCTCCTCAAATGCCCTAGGTCTTCATGAGAAAGAAAGTTGGATGCACACCCACTAGTTTTCTTTTGTTGAGCATTTATTTATAGCTCTAGTGCATCCGTTGCATGGCAATCCCTACTCCTCATGTTGACATCAATTGATGGGCATCTCCATAGCCCGTTGATTATCCTCATCAATGTGAGACTTTCTCCTTTTTTGTCTTCTCCACACAATCCCCATCATCATATTCTATTCCACCCATAGTGCTATATCCATGGCTCATGCTCATATATTGCGTGAAGGTTGAAAAAGTTTGAGATTGTTTAAGTATGAAACAATTTCTTGGCTTGTCATCGGGGGTATATAAGTTGGGAACATCTTTGTGTGACGAAAATGAAGCATAGCCTAACTATATGATTTTGTAGGGATGAACTTTCTTTTGCCATGTTATTTTGAGAAGACATGATTACTTTGATTAGTATGCTTGAAGTATTATTATTTTTGTGTCAATATGAACTTTTGTCTTGAATCTTATAGATCTGAATATTCATACCACAATTAAGAAGATTTACATTGAAATTATACCAAAGTATCACTCCGCATAAAAAATTCTCTTTTTATCATTTACCTACTCGAGGACGAGCAAGAATTAAGCTTGGGGATGCTTGATACGTCTCCAACGTATCTATAATTTTTGATTGCTCCATGCTACTTTATCTACTATTTTAGGCAATATTGGGCTTTATTTTCCACTTTTATATTATTTTTGGCACTAACCTATTAACCGGAGGCCCAGCCTAGATTTGCTGTTTTATGCCTATTTCAGTGTTTCGAGGAAAAGGAATATCAGACGGGGTCAAAACGGAACGAAATCAACTGGAGAAGTTATTTTTGGAAGGAAACCCACCTGATGGACTTGGACCTCACGTCAGAAGATACAGGAGGTGCTCACGAGGGTGGGGGGCGCGCCCAGCCCCCTAGGGCGCGCCCCCCTGCCTCGTGGGCCCCCCGTAGCTCCACCCATATATACCTACGTACCCTAAAACTTCCAAAAAGAAGATAGATCGGGAGTTCCGCCACCGCAAGCCTCTGTAGCCACCAAAAACCTCTCGGGAGCCCTTCTCGGCACCCTGCCGGAGGGGGGATCCATCACCGGTGGCCATCTTCATCATCCCGACGCTCTCCATGACGAGGAGGGAGTAGTTCACCCTCGAGGCTGAGGGTATGTACCAGTAGCTATGTGTTTGATCTCTCTCTCTCTCGTGTTCCCTCTATGGCACGATCTTGATGTATCCCGAGCTTTGCTATTGTAGTTGGATCTTATGATGTTTCTCCCCCTCTACTCTCTTGTGATGAATTGAGTTTCCCCTTTGAAGTTATCTTATCGGATTGAGTCTTTTATGAGAACACTTGATGTATGTCTTGTCGTGCTTATATATGGTGACAATGGGACATCATGTGCCTCTTGATGTATGTTTTGGTGACCAACTTGCGGGGTCCGCCCATGAACCTATGCATAGGTGTAGGCACACGTTCTTGACTCTCCGGTAGTAGCTTTGGGGCACTCTTTGAAGTATTTTTATGTTGGTTGGATGAATCTGAGATTGTGTGATGCATATCGTATAATCATGCCCACAGATACTTGAGGTGACAATGGAGTATCTAGGTGACATTAGGGTTTTGGTTGATTTGTGTCTTAAGGTGTTATTCTAGTACGAACTCTTTTATAGATCGATCCGAAAGAATAACTTTGAGGTGGTTTCGTACCCTACCATAATCTCTATGTTTGTTCTCCGCTATTAGTTGTTTTGGAGTGACTCTTTGTTGCATGTTGAGGGCTTGTTATATGATCCATCTATGTTATTATTGTTGAGAGAACTTGCACTAGTGAAAGTATGAACCCTAGCCCTTGTTTCCTATCATTGCAATACCGTTTACGCTCACTTTTATCATTAGTTACCTTGCTATTTTTATAATTTCATATTACAAAAACCTATATCTACTATCTATTTTGCACTTGTATCTTCATCTCTTTGCCGAACTAGTGCACCTATACAATTTGCCATTGTATTGAGTGTGTTGGGGACACAAGAGACTTTTATTTGGTTGCAGGGTTGCTTGAGAGAGACCATCTTCATCCTACGCCTCCTACGGATTGATAAACCTTAGGTCATCCACTTGAGGGAAATTTGCTACTGTCCTACAAACATGTGCACTTGCAGGCCCAACAACGTCTACAAGAAGAAGGTTGTGTAGTAGACATCACATTCCTATCCTATTCCTGTGTTTTTCCTGTCCCTGCGTTTATAGAATCCTCCAATTCTAAGGAGCCCTTACAGATTTACTTCATTTTCAGATTGGCGTCAAAGAAAACTCTGTGTGTTATGTCCTGCTCCTGCCGTATCGTCATCCACCCCACCTGAGGTGCAGCATCGACAGAAGAGTTCACTACAGCAGAGATCCCCCCTGCAGACTTTCTTTCGCCGCCTCAGATCATCTTCCCTGTTGCCGGCAGCCACACCAACTGCATTACCATCATCGGCTGAGCAGATGAACCTGAGGACTACACAGTTCTGGAAGAGAGGTCACAGTCTTTCATGTTTGCTTACGTTATACATCGTTTATTATTACCTGCTACTTTATCGTTCAATCTTGAGTTTTGAATTGCCCATGGGTCTCATATCGAGCCAGCAAAAAATAGTATCTGTCTGCTATCTGGTTCATCTGGGGTCTTCTATGTGGTTCATGTTGGGTGGGCAACAAACATTAGATGATCCATTGTCTATCTTTTTAAACTAAAGCTATAATGTACCTGCTATCATTAGTTTTGGATCCATCCACTCATTTGCTACCATCAGTCTTGATTTTTGCATGCACCCCTTAGGCCTTACAAAATCTAACTATTTTTTTTTATTATGCATGTCAGATATTGTACACAATCATACTGAACATGTAGAGAAAAAGAGAAGACCATTGCGTGCGAATATAATTTCATGCAGATGCTGCTCCATCGTAGGCGAAGTGCCCCCCCTCTCCTGCATTTCCAGATTGTATTCCAGAGGAAGATAACTATTCAGATGGAGATTCATAAGGAGCCGACCATGCCTGTTTACCACCTGAGGTGTTTGGTCTAACCTGGCATGCTGATGTTGGTCATATCATGCATATGGCGCCTTGCATTGCTTACATTATACATCTTATATGTCATCATCTTAGTTTAGATTTGCTTTGTGTGAATGCCACCTGTTTGGTTTCTATATCATACTCCCACTATTCCTAAATATTTGTCTTTTTAGAGATTTCAACAAGTGACTACATACGGAACAAAATGAGTGAATCTACACTCTAAAATATGTCTATATACATCCGTATGTGGTAGTCCATTTGAAATCTCTAAAAAGACAAATATTTAGGAATGGAGGGAGTATATGGGAATTATGCAATGCCATCTTCTTTAGCTAGGCATCATATACATGAATCATGCAATGCCATCCTGTTTAGCCAGTCATCGTATATGTGAATTGTATCATGCCATATTTTTTCCATAATGTATTCCATTTGTCAACAATGTTTATAAATTCATCTACTCTTCCTGTGCATCAGCCATTTGTGTCGGTCATGGGAAAATCTGGAGTGAAAACAAGTTCTTCTGAGCAGTCAGTGCTACCTGTCGATGCAGATTTCTTGCTGGTTACAGATAGCTCCTCAGAGGAGGATTCATAGAGAGATGACCAGTTGTATTCCCCCCCGAGGTGCATGCTCTAACTTGGCTGGGTTATATTGCTCATATCATGCATATGGTGTCTTGCATTGCCATGCCATCTGCTTAGATTAGACATGCTTTGTGTGAATGCCTCTTGTTTGCTTTCTGTATACTTAGACAACATGTATGTGAATTATTTCATCCCAACCTATTTTAGAAAGACATCATATAGTTTTGTCATGTCATCTTGTTTAGGTACTCATCATATGTTGAATTATGCCATTATATCCTGTTAAGTTATCCATCATATATCTGAAACTGTGTCATGCTATCCTGTTTAGTTAGGCATCATATATGTGAAATTGTGTCATGTTGTCCTGTTTGGTTAGACAATATATATGTGAATTACCACATCTGTCTATCATACAATGTCTGTACGTTCAATTTCTTTTCTTGTTTATCAGCCATTTGAATTGGAGGGGGTGATGGCAGTATCTAAGGGAGCAAAAACCCGTTCTTCACAAAAGACAGTGCTACCCGTCGATGCAGATAGAACCATGGTTGTACTGGCCCACAAACTAGCCCCACCACACATAATCGAGACTCTTCCAGATTGCACACTTACACCATTGGGCAGAGAACCAGCTACAACCCATCTAACCGCAACCCCAGCGGATAGTAACCCACTTATAGTTGACAAAGCACCATGTCCACCAAAGAGTACGCCCACACGAGCAGTTTGTAAAGCTACTGCAGTGCCCAAAGCACGAAGACCGCCACAGCTAACCCAAACTCCACGTTTAAAGTAGAAGAGCAACTGTTCTCAGGCCAGATTCCATAGCTATGGTCCATACTCCTTTGCTATTGCATCACTGTATTTACTCATACCAACTACTTTCGAATTTGAAGGATCCAATTGAAACTCCAATGGCGCAACAGGTATGTTTTAAACCTATTTCTTTAACTGGATTGCTGTTCTAACTTCTTGCTCTATGTTGATTTCAGTTTAAGTTGTATAAACAGTTATGTTCTCATGTGATGCACATTACAAGTGCTGCCAATGCTGTGTAGTTTCTCACACTTATATTCTGTCTATGCTATCGTGTCTTAAAAATATATGAGTTGAACTGTGTCTCTATCTTGATTAGGGAACATAAACTAGAATGATATGGACAATACAGTGACCATAGTACATAGATATATGTTTGTTTCATGTTGTTATCCTGTCCACCTTACTATTGAACCAGTTTACCAAAATGAGTTTGGTATACTACAAGCTAAACCTGTGATGTGTCTGCTTGTTTCTCTTGTAGTATGCAAACAGAATATTGGAGAAGAGCACCCCACTATGCAATGGTAGAGAAAGTAATACAGATAAGGTTCAAGATAGTGAGACAATCCTGTTCGTCTCCAAGAAAGGTGATAAAAACGATCTTGTAGACAGTGAGCAAACCCCACAGTCCTGCGTTGATGTAGTGTTCGAGTTACTGGCTAGTACCGCTGGCACAAGCTCTTCGAAATCACTGCCTGAATCACTTCGGCTTCCAAAGTCTCAGCTACAAGCTGAAAGGCATCAGTCAGTTGTGCTGCGGCAAGAAGCCGAAGGACTGAGGAAGTCCCTGCAGAATTCAGATGCGTACTTTCTTGTGCAACAGCAAGCGCTGGAGGATTTAAGCGCCAAACAAGAGAAAGTTAATAAGCTTGCTAATCATCTTGCCAGCATTATGGGTACCCAGGATATTGTTTCTTGAACTCTTCTGAAGTGGTTTCAGTTCTGGATTTGTTTTGCTGTGGCGTTTATATGCTGCTGTGCTCTCTATATTTGCACTGGTGGTGAACTTTGATGCCTAGTGGATGTAATATGTGTAATAGCCATGATAGCCTAGCATAAGTTGCTTGCTTATTTATTTCCTTGTTGTCTTGTTTATTTGTTTGCTTGTAGTCAGTGCAGTTCTTTTTCCGTGGTTTGCTAGTGGCTGGAATAACCTATTTTTTAAAACTAGGCCAGAATAACCACGGGCTAATATTTACTATAGTGACACTGCGCCTCCTACGGGCCAGAGAAACAGTGGGCCTTCTACGGGCCGTAGAAACAGTTGGCCTTCTACAGGCCGTAGAACCATTGGGCCTTCTACGGGCCATAGAAACAATGGGCCTTCTATGGGTCGTATCATCAATGGGCCTTATACGGGCCGTATGATCGATTGGCCAAACATGGGCCAATAACAGGCCGCATTATGGCCGTAAACAGGCTAGAGTTGGAATTGTCCGTTCATGGGCCGATCATAATGGGCCATTGTTAATAGGCTGTATTTGATGACGCTATGAAAACGGCCCAATGTATTAACGGACCACAAACGGGCCGACTGTAACCACGGGCTGAATTTGGCCCACAAGCAGAAAATGACAGTAACGGGCCATAAGTAAACGAATGCTCGCAATGAGACCAAGAATAAATGGGCTTTGAGAAGGCTGAAAGATAACATGGGCTGGAAACGGCCCAACTGAATAATGGGCCCTTAATGGGTATAAAGTGATACACTGTTCTTTACGGGCCAGTTTCACCACGGGCCGTTAATGGGTCTAAAGTGATACACTATTCATTGCAGGCCAGTTTCACCACGGGCTGTTAATAGGCCAAGAGTTACATAGGGCCTCATATGGGCCGAAAGACGTCATGGGCCATACATGGGCCAGAAGTGAAAATGGGCTGGAATCATATTGGATGGCCCAGATGACGCTACTGGGCCTAATTCGGATAGGGCGTAACGGGCCTTGGGTTAGCGGGCTGTAAATGGGCTATATGCGAGCAGGACGTCAACAGGCTTTCCATGGGCCGGCCCGTCACCATTTGACCAAGTCAAACGGGCCGGCCTTTTCACAGGAATGGGCCTCTGTTGGGCCGTGCCACGTGTCGACGTATCATAGGCGCCTTCTGTCCAATGAGTGGATGACATCTGTCCCAAGAACGAGCCGACACATGTTTCCTCCAGCCAATGATGATTTTACATGTGGAAAATCCCCATTGGTTGGGGCTGTTAACGGGTTATCGGATCCAAAACCCGACCCGATAGCTTAACAGCATTCTGTTATGGTGGATGCCACGTGTCGGTCACCCTTGACGAAAGCACTTATGTGACGCATGATTTATCGTCATGGAAGTGGACACTTCCGTGATGATAATTTTGGTAATGTCATGGAACACTTCTACCACAGCACAGGTATGACTATCTTGATTCTGTCATAAATTTGTCATGGATGTACATGCATGACAAAAAACTCAACCTACTATGACAAACATGTATCATCATAGAAGTGTATTTTTTTGTAGTGTACCAAACCTCGTAGGTCAACCGGAGTGAGATCCGCACTAGAGTGGTACGGTAATTCTATTCTGGAAGTCATATTACTAGACCATGATGAACCTACGAACTATGAGGAATCGATGATGAGCCCAAATTCCGTGAAATGGCTTGAGGCCATGAAATCTGAGATGGGATCCATGTATGAGAACAAAGTGTGGACTTTGATTGACTTGCCCGATGATCGGCAAGCCATAGAAAATAAATGGATCTTCAAGAGGAACACAGACGCTGATAGTAGTGTTACTATCTACAAAGCTCGACTTGTCGCAAAAGGTTTTTCGACAAGTTCAAGGTGTTGAATACAATGAGATTTTCTCACTCGTATCGATGCTTAAAAGTCTACCAAATCATGTTAGCAATTGCCACATTTTATGAAATCTGGCAAATGGATGTCAAAACTGCATTCCTTAATGGATTTATTAATGAAGAGTTGTATATGATGCAACCAGAAGTTTTTGTCAATCCTAAAGGTGCTAACAAAATGTGCAAGCTCTAGCGATCCATCTATGGACTGGTGCAAGCATTTCGGAGTTGGAATATATGCTTTGATGAGTTGATCAAAGCATATGGTTTTATACGGACTTGTGGTGAAGCCTGTATTTACAAGAAAGTGAGTGGAAAGCATAAAGGAGTGTTTAAAAGGATTTCTTCAAAGAAAGAGCTCAGTAAAGCTACTTACATATTAAGCATCAAGATCTATTGAGATAGATCAAGACGCTTGATAAGATTTTCAATAAGTACATACCTTGACAAGATTTTGAAATAGTTCAAAATGGAAGAGTCAAAGAAGGAGTTCTTGCTTGTGTTGCAAGGTGTGAAGTTGAGTAAGACTCAAAGCCCGACCATGGCAGAAAATAGAAAGAGAATGAAAAGTCATTCCCTATGCCTCAGACATAGGTTCTATTAAGTATGCTATGTTGTGTACCAAACCTATTGTATACCTTACTCTGAGTTTAGCAAGGGAGTACTATTTTTATCTAAGAGTTGATCACTGGACAGCGGTCAAGAATATCCTTAGTGAGGACCAAGGAACTATTTCTCGATAATGGAAATGATAAAAGAGCTAGTCGTAAAAAGTTACAACAATGCAAGTGATACGTCTCCAACGTATCTATAATTTTTGATTGTTCCATGCTATTATATTACCCCTTTTGGATGTTTATGGGCACTAGTAGAAAAAGGGTCAAATGTGAGACACATTAGTCCCGGTTTGTAACAGAACCGGCACTAATGTGTCCATTAGTGCCGGTTCCAACGGCTAGGCGGGAGGAGCTCTTTAGTACCGGTTCGTGGCAAACCTTTAGCACCGGTTCGTGCCATGAACCGGTACTAAAGAAAGTGGTGGCAGGATGTTGTCAGAGTGGGGCCCTTCCAGCACCTTTAGTACCGGTTCGTGGCACGAACCGGTACTAAAGGTCGTCCTATATAAACCCTTCGTCCACCCGCACTCTGTTCTTCCCCCTTTCCCCTCTCCCTCTCCTCTGTTCTTCCCTTCTTCCTCTCGAGTTCATCACAAAATTTTCCCCAAATTTGTCAAGATTTGCAGGCCCTCATCCATTCAAATGATCACCAAGGTTAGCAACTTTGTCCTTTCATCTCTCATTGCTAGATTAGCTCTTGCATTGGTTTATATAGTGATTAATTGTGGGTTTTAGTAATTTGGGAGGAATTATATGTGGTAGTATTTGATTTATATGCAATTTGAGGTCAAAATAACACTTAGTTTGCATATGCAGGTGTGGTTTACTTAGTGCCTTCTAAATCTCCGTCGTAACCACCGTCGATCGCCCGCACCGTCCCGTCGCCGGCACCACCTTGTGGTGAGCCTCTTGTTCATGAAATTTTTTATAAAAAATTGATGTTTGTGTGATTTGGATATATACTTACTCGTATAATAATTATCTTACACATACGTTGTTTGTTATACATAGTGCCATGGTTTTGATATCCGTCCCCGTCGGCCCTCGTCCTTGTTATGATTCAGATGTGGTATATTCTCTTTTAAAACTATTTGTTGCATTTCGTGTTTATGAAAAATTATGCCCATCAAGTTGACATAGATATTTTTATCTAGGAGGTATGTGAACCGAAAATTCCAACCGACCCTATTGTCGAGAGGTTAAATTTAGTTGAAAGAGAAAACGAGTACTTGAAAGAAAAATTGAAAAGAATTGAGGGGGAGAAGATGGAATTGGAGTTGCATGTTACCGATGTCGTCGATGATCACAAGATCAAGATGGAGAAAATGTGCTTGAAGATTAAAAAGATTAGAAAATATGCCATCGATAGTGAGGCTTGGTATCATTATGCTGTTGGATCAATTGTTACCTTAGTTGCGATCTTGATCGCATTTGTTGTTGCATTTAAATGCTTTAGCTAGAGAGTTATTTGTTTGTTGCATTTAAGTGTTGTATGAATTTTATGTATGAACTTGTATTAATTTGGTCTATTCGGTGTTGTGTAATGAAGATGAGCCGGCAATGGATGTATGATGACCGATGCTCTCCCCAGTTCGTTGAGGGCGTGCATACTTTTCTGCTTGCGGCTGAGGCAAACAAGCGGGCGGATGGTTTTATGCCTTGTCCATGTGCTGGCTGTAAGAATGGTCGCAATTAATCTACGTCAAGAACCATTCACGTCCACCTGTTTGAGTCCGGTTTCATGCCCCACTATAATGTTTGGACCAAGAACGGAGAAAGAGGGGTTATGATGGAAGACAATGAAGAAGAAGAGGACGACGACAGCTATCCTGGCCATGGGTTCCCTGAATACGATGATACAACAATGGGGGAAGAAGCTGAGCCGGTAATGCGGGAAGAAGCTGAGCCGGCAATGCGGGAAGAAGCTGAAGAAGAGGCATCGGATGAGCCCGTTGATGATCTAGGTCGGGCCATTGCCGATGCAAAGAGAAACTGCACAAGTGATCTGGAGAAGAAGAAGTTGCAGCGCATGTTAGAGGATCACAAAAAATTGTTGTACCCGAATTGTGTAGGTGACAAGAAAAAGCTAGGCACCACACTGGAATTGCTGCAATGGAAGGCAGAGAATGGTGTATCTGACAAGGGATTTGGAAAATTGCTGGTAATGATAAAGGATATGCTTCCAAAGGACAACGAATTTCCCGAGAGTACGTACGAATCAAAGAAGGATGTCTGCCCTCTAGGGTTAGAGGTGCAGAAGATACATGCATGCCCTAATGATTGCATCCTCTACCGCGGTGAGTATGAGGATTTGAACGCTTTCCCGGTATGTGGTGCATTGCGCTATAAGATCAGCCGCGATGAGCATGGTGATGTCGAGGGCGAGCGCCCCAGGAAGAAGATTCCTGCCAAGGTGATGTGGTATTCTCCTATAATACCATGGTTGAAACGTTTGTTCCAAAACAAAGAGCATGCCAAGGCGATGCGATGGCACAGAGAAGACCGTAAGAAAGACGGAAAGTTGAGAGTACCCGCTGACGGGTGGCAGTGGAGAAAAATCGAAAGGAAGTACGGGAAGGAGTTTGCAGATGACGCAAGGAGCGTATGGTTTGGTCTAAGCGCAGATGGCATTAATCCTTTTGGGGAGCAGAGCAGCAACCATAGCACCTGGCCTGTGACTCTATGTTTGTATAACCTTCCTCCTTGGTTGTGCATGAAGCGGAAGTTCATTATGATGCCAGTGCTCATCCAAGGCCCTAAGCAACCCGACAACGACATTGATGTCTACCTAAGGCCATTAGTTGAAGAACTCTTACAACTGTGGAATGGAACAGGTGTACATGCGTGGGATGAGCACATGGGGGAAGAATTTGACCTAAAGGCGTTGCTGTTCGTGACCATTAATGATTGGCCTGCTCTCAGTAACCTTTCAGGACAGACAAACAAGGGATATCGCGGATGCACGAACTGTTTGGATGATACCGACAATATATATTTGAATAGTTGTAAGAAGAATGTGTACCTAGGACATCGTCGATTTCTTCCGAGCAGGCATCCCGTAAGAAAGAAACGCAAGCATTTCAAAGGTGAGGCGGATCACCGGACGAAGCCTCGCCACCGTACTGGTGCTGATGTACATGATATGGTCAAGGATTTGAAGGTGATATTTGGATAGGGTCCTGGCGGACAACCTGTTCCGAAGGACGCTGACGGACGCGCACCCATGTGGAAGAAGAAATCTATATTTTGGGACCTGCCTTATTGGAAAGACCTAGAGGTCCGCTCCGCAATCGACGTGATGCACGTGACGAAGAATCTTTGCGTGACCCTGCTTGGCTTCTTGGGCGTGTATGGGAAGACAAAAGATACACCTGAGGCACGGGAGGACCAACAACGTATGCACGGAGAAGCGGCATACATTAGGGTCATGCAAGCTACGCTCTTACCAAAGAAGAGAAGGAAATCTTCTTTGAATGCCTGCTCAGTATTAAGGTACCGTTTGGCTTCTCGTCGAATATAAAGGGAATAATAAACATGGCAGAGAAAAAGTTCCAGAACCTAAAGTCTCATGACTACCATGTGATTATGACACAACTATTTCCGGTTGCATTGAGGGGGCTTCTACCGGAAAATGTTCGATTAGCCATTGTGAAGCTATGTGCATTTCTCAATGCAATCTCTCAGAAGGTAATCGATCCAGAAATCATACCAAGATTACCGAATGATTTGATGCAATGTCTTGTCAGTTTCGAGTTGGTGTTCCCATCATCCTTCTTCAACATCATGACGCACGTCCTAGTTCACCTATGTGAAGAGATTAACGTTTTGGGTCCTGTATTTCTACACAATATGTTCCCCTTTGAGAGGTTCATGGGAGTCTTAAAGAAATATGTTCATAACCATGCTAGGCCGGAAGGAAGCATCTCCAAGGGCCATCAAAATGAGGAGGTCATTGAGTTTTGTATTGACTTTATTCCTGACCTTAAGCCGATTGGTGTTCCTGAATCGCGGGATAAGGGCAGACTGGATGGAAAAGGCACGCTAGCAGGGGAACAAATAATATGTATGGATGGACATTCTCTCACTGAAGCACACTACACAGTTCTACAGAATTCCGCCTTGGTGGCTCCATATATGGATGAACAGAAGAATTTGCTACGGTCCAAACACCCGAAGCGGTCTGATGACTGGATTACACGTGAACAAACCAGGAGTTTCGCCAGCTGGTTGCAGACACGTACCATGCATGACACCTCTATTGAAGATGACCTGTACTTGCTGTCCCAGTTACCATCTTCGAATATAATGACTTTCAAAGGGTACGAGATAAATGGTAATACATTTTACATGATCGCCCAAGATAAGAAGAGCACCAACCAAAATAGTGGTGTCCGCTTTGATGCAGAAACCAAGACGGGAAAGGAAACATATTATGGTTATATACAGGACATATGGGAACTTGACTATCGACGTGGTTTGAAGGTCCCTTTGTTTCGGTGCAAATGGGTCAATGTGACACGAGGCGGGGTAACGGAAGACCCGCAGTACGGAATGACAATAGTGGATCTCAACAATCTTGCGTATGCAGACGAACCATTCATCCTAGCCAATGATGTGGCACAGGTTTTCTATGTGAAGGACATGTCTACCAAGTCAAGAAAAAGAAAAGATGAAGATTTTCCATGGTTACGGCGCAAAGGGACACACGCAAAGAAAAAGTTTCACACCCAAAGATCTGGGATGTGATCGGCTTCACTATCATCACTTTCTTGTGTGTTTCACACCCAGAGGGGAATCTCTGTAATAGTTAGGGTAGTTATGTGTTTTGGCATTTGAAACGCGAAGAAATTTTATGTGCAAACAAATTCTTTCATGCCTTTACTGATTTTTAAAGTTAAGTTATTCACAAACTAGTGATTCACACTAATTTCAAATAATTCAAAATTTAAACTATTCAAATTTGAAAACTACGGGCACTAACAGAAAGTTTGTAATTTTTTGTACCTAAAGCAAAAATATTCACAAAGAAACTCTAAATACACAAAAAAACAACACAAAAGTAAATAAAGCAAAAAAAATAAAAAAAAGCCCGCCTACAAGGCCAGAGCGGCCTGCATATGACTAGAAACCCAACCTGTTGTTGGGCCAGGATGCAGGCCCGCAAAGGCCAAGTGGGCCCACAGGGCAGGAAAGAACACGTAGGCCCAGTAGGCCTGCTTTGGAGAGGAGCTCGAGAGAGCGACCACAAGGGGGTTTATAAACCAGTGCGGTCGCCCCTCGGCTAGCTAGGTGGGACTAAACTTGCCGACCGCACCTGCGCCAGCGCACCCCCTATAGTACCGGGTCGTGGCGAAGGGTCAAATGTGAAGCACAATAGTGCCGGTTGGAATTTCAGCCGGCACTAATGTGTACACTAGTGCCGGTTCGTGGCGGCGATCACTAGCACCGGTTCGTGGCGAACCTTTAGTATCGGTTCATGCCACGAACCGGTACTAAAGAGGCTATGTCAGCCTCCGGTCAGGCTATGGCCCCACCATCACCATTTAGTGCCGGTTTGTACCACGAACCGGTACTAATGAGGTTGTGTCAGCTAAGGCTGGGGCCCCACGAGCACCTTTAGTACCGGTTCATGGATGAACCAGACGTAAGCTGTTTTTTAGTCCCACCTCGCGAAGTGAGAGGGACTAGGAGCGGTTTATAAGCCCTGAGTGCAGAGACGATGAAGAAGAGGCTCAATGCTCACGTTGCTTAGCTTCAAGCCTTCAGGAATACGGTACACTGCACAGAGCTATGCGCAGTGCAGTTTACACTATTCCGAAAGGCTTGAAGCAAATTAACGAGCATTGCACCTCTTTTTCATTTTTAATAACTTATTACAACTCCGGACTTCTTCTGTTATGGCAAAAACTAATTGCGCGTCGACATTTCTTTTTTTAAGTTATCCAGACTTTGACCATCAAGTTTTGCAGAAAAGAAAAAATAGCAGAAAAGAAGAAAAACTATAGCTGAAAAGGAAAAAATTATATAAAAAAACTACTCATAAATAAATAGAAGAAAATAAATATAGCAGAAAAGAAAAAACTACTCAAAAATAAAAAGAAGAAAAAATAAAGCAGAAAATAAAAAAAATTATATTTGCTATTTTTCAATCGTTTACAAAATGACCGTGAAATTGAAAATCACTACAAAATGAACTCTGAAAATGTTGAATTTTGGCAAACTAGATGAAAAAATACTCACAAATATATAGAAGAAAATAAATATAACAGAAAAGAAAAAACTATACAAAAAACTACGCAAAAATAAATAGAAGAAAATAAAGCAGAAAAGAAAAAAACTATAAAAAAATTGGGGCGCTGCCCTGTGGGCCTGATAGGCCACAGGTGTGTAATTACAGGCCTTAAAGGCCTAGCAGACTCACAGGGCAGCGCGCAGAGTTTAGGCCCACAAGCGTGCTATATAGAGGAGTTCGAAGTGGTAGCCGCGGCTTGGTTTATAAACTAGTGCGGCTGCCCTTCGCCCGGCGAGGTGGGACTAAACTTTGGGGTGGCAGTGCGAGGCCTTTAGTACCGGTTGGTGGCTCCAACCGGTACTAAAGACCACCCTTTAGTACCGGTTGGTGGCTCCAACCGGTACGAAAGGCCTCGTCTTCCCGCCTCTTCTCCTGGCCAAAGTTGGCCTTTAGTACCGGCTGGTGGCTCCAACTGGTACTAAAGGCCTCTCCTATATATACAACAGTTGCGAAAATTTCATTTCTTCCTCTGTTTCCCCATTCGATCGACGCCGTCGCCGTCGCCGCCCCCTTCCCCGTCGCCGCCCCCGTCCCCGTCGCCGCCCCGGGCCCGTCCCCATCGCGCCGTCCCCGCGTCGCCGCCCCCGCGTCACGCCCCGGCCCGTCACCGCCCCCAGCCGTCGCCTCGCCGTCGCCGTCGCCCCGCTGTGAGCTCTCCCCCTCTAATCCCTCTCCCTCGCCCGCGGCGGCCACCATGGGCGCCGGCCCTCCCCGAGCCCATACACACACACAAGCATGATGAACACACACACACACACGCACATATGTATGAATTAATGCATGTATATACGTATTTTGTATGTTTAATTAGTTTAGATTATTTAGATTATTATTTTTTCACTATTATATATGTATGAATGCATGTTAGATGGATATAATTAGTGTTTAATTAGTATGGAATTTTTTTATATAATGTTGTTTTTCAGTTTTTTAATGGATGTATAGAAGTTGTGTTTTCTGTTTTTAGTGTTAGATGCTTAATTAGTATGAAATAGTATATAGATTTTTGACATATGCAATGATAGCATAATTAGTGTTATATAGAAATGTTAGAAATTTTAGTTATCAAAATCCATTCATTAAAAAAATGTTACTTTTTGCGGGCATATAGCTAGTATTTGTTCTCGACGATGCCCGGCCCGCATCCTCGCCGTCGACCCGTCCGCGACGACGTCCGGCTGACCCATGTCCGGGACTGGGCTCTGCCGGGCTGGCACTGGGAGGTGCTGCCTGGAGGGGCGCGCCGCTTGATGAGGAACCCGGCCCCGGGTCCCGTCGTTGACCCTGATCTCGTTTGGTGGCGTTCGCGTGGGCCAGTTTCGGTGCGGAGGGACCCGGCCACGCCGGAGGTGGTACATCGCCATGTCAGGGAGGAGGACGAGCACGTCCATCGCTACATGGTTGCGTTAGAAGGCGGCAGGTTCTCCAATACCTGGCAGTTTCTTCGGGGATCTCACTTCAGCTATGAGCCTGTGAGGGTTCCTTCTCTTTGGGTGTCCACCGCCCGCGCCGCAGGAACCACGAGTGTCCTAGATTCTTCTGTAGTATTCGATCTTTAATTAGCTACCTAGCCAGTGATGTACTATTCAATATTATATATTATTCGAGACGATGTATTCGAGATTATATCTATTATTCTAGACGATGTATTCGAGATTATATCTATTATTCGAGATGATGTATTTGAATACTAAATTGTTTTATATTTCTTTTGGATTAGTTAAATAAAAGCTATGGCAGATAATACCGACAAAGAGGGAGAACAGACCATGTTCAATATGATACGCGGGCCAGATGATGATCAGAATGAAGAAGAAGATTATGAGGGCTCCGAATTTCTAAACAACACCGGAGAGGGTGATATGATATTCGATCGCGACGACCGAATTGATGAAGTCATGAACTACGATTATGACGATGACGATGAATATGTTGATCCTGAAACAACAAAGACCGGCGAGGTATATTTATATAAGCAGGCATCTGGTGATCATCACATGTTTTAAATGACTTGAAGATATATTAACGAATCGATCTTTGTTCTTTCAATCCGGATCGAGCAAATCTTTAGGCAAAAGGACGAAACGAGGCCCGAACAAAAAGTTGAAGGAGGGCGTAAAGTACAATATCGAGGCAGTCAGACCTAACGGCGAACCATTAGCGCCTAAGAAGATTGCGGACAAGTTCGTTCGTCAGTGCGGAGTTCTTGTGAAGGACCAACTCCCGATCAAACTTCAAGAATGGAGAGAGCCAGCAAAGCCACGTCCAGATGTTACTTTTGGCAACAAGAATCAAAAAGATCTGCTTTGGGATACTCTCATGGAACATTTCACCCTACCAGATCATTTCACAAAAGCAGATGTGCAGAAAGTCAAGGAAGCTGCTCTTAGGAAGATGGTGGTTGCATTCAAGAACCACAAGAATCGTGAATGGGACAAGTACGTCAAGGGAGGAAGGAAGACTCCAGTATTCGACGGAACACTAGAGAACCAACGTGCTCATTGGGACGATTTCGTGAAATTCAAGGATTCGGAATTTGCTAAGGAACGGTCGAGAATAAACAAGAAGAATGCCGAAAAAAAGGATAAGTTCCATAAGTTGGGGCCAGGTGGCTATGCGGTGGCAATTCCTAAGGGGGATAAGTCTGAGAAAGAGATGGAGGATGCAGGTGTCACTCCGGTTACTAAGAGCTGGCCCCCAGGTGCAGGACTTGGTTCTATGCGCATGGGGGGGAGTTGGACCCGAAGACAGGCAATGTTTCGACGAAGGCAAGTCTGAAGGGAGCCGATGATGCGATACTTGTTGCAACAGAAGAGGCACGATCGAGCGTGTTCCAGCCCAACAGAGAGAACGACGAGCTTACGCGTGCCCTGGGAAATCCTGAACACCCGGGAAGAACACGACAAGGGCGCTGTTCCGTGGTATGAGGAGTTTTCATACTGGAACACCGACTATAGAACCCGTGCGAGAAAGAAGATTGTGGAGGATAAGAAGAGGAAGATGGAGGAGGAGCAGAGGAAGCGGGACTATGAACGCCTTCAAGGCCTAGAAGCAAGTCAAGCGGAATTGACAGTCAAATACCAGCGCCACCAGGAGCAGATCAACTCACTTACCCAACAAAGGGGGTCTCAGCAGCTGCAGCTTCTAGTGGATGATCCAGCATTGGATAGCACCGCCCCATCCATGCCGAGAAGCAGCGTGGGTTCCGCCCCGGACGATGCTATGCTGGGTAGATACCCCGTGGATGACATCACGGAGAACACTAAATGCGAGCTACACGTCAAAATAACGAACATATCCATGAAGGTGGCGGACGCCGTTGCTTTTACAAATCTCCCCGAGGCAACCTTCCATTGCAACCCGATTCCAGCGGGCTATGCTCGTGTCTTGGTTGATGAGGTGGTGGACCCACCATATTCGAAGCTACAGCTTGACATTCCTGGAGGTGACGACGAGCGCTTTCTCGGAGAGGACAAACATCGTATCATCCTATGGAAAAAGGATTGCATCATCTTTCGAAGGCCACCGACACCGCGTCAGCCGACTCCTCGTCGAAGTCCGCCACCAAGTCAGCAAACTCCCGCTCCTGCAAGTCCACCAAGTCCGGCAAAGTGTCAGGCCACTCCTCCTCCAAGTCCGGCAAAGTGTCAGGCCACTCCTCCTCCAAGTCCGCCACAGCGTCAGACGTCCACTCCTCCTCCAAGTCCGGCACAACCTCAGGCCACTCCTCCAAGTCCGGCACAGCTTCAGGCCACTCCTCCTCGTCCAACTCAGCCCCGTTAGCCGTCTCCGCCGCCTCAACAATTGCAGAAGAGACACCCCGCAGCTATGGTGCATAGCGGTACGAGTCGAGGTAGTACAGGAAGTACAGGCGGAGGCAAGCGATATAAATATGGTCCAAGCCTCACGCCTCTTCCACAGAGGGCTTATGACAAGTCCGAGGAGGAAAACGCAGCCATATCGAAGGCCGAGGTGGAAGCCCATTTTGCACCGAAACCGCCACCGCCGCCAAGGGAGAAAGTGCCTGAGGAAACGATTGACCACTTCATTCGTATGGCTCAACCACCAGCTCCCAAGCCTGTTGATACAGACTATGAGCGCCACATCAGGAAGTTAAATCGAGCACGTCTACGTAAGGAGGCGAGCTCGGGATCGGGCAAACAACAAGCAGCTGTCAAAAAATGTGGGAAAACCATTCCCCAGCTGGGAGAACAGGCGGCGCAATCGATCCCCTCTCTTGTTGTGCCAACAACACGTGACAGTACGCGCGCCCAATATTATTGTGGGCAAACAGTTTACGTTCCCGAGGTGGGCAATGTGGTAATAACCAAGGACCATATAATGCAGGCTGAAGTTCTCAACATCACTGTTGGACAACTCCTCGAGATCGAGCCCATGCCTGTGCTTAGAGAGGATGAAATAAAACGGAAATATGTCCGGGGCCAACCTTTGGTCGAGCCAGACAAGGTCAAGAACCTCCCAACGAGAATGTATGAATTGCATCAATGGTATATGAACATTACCAAGATTTCAGATCGATTGTCCCTCATGGTGAATGTCAAGGAGGAGCATTACTTCCATGAGAAAGCTCTGTCCGTTGAGTATTTTGAACTGTTTCAGTTATACAATCAAGACGCACTCGACAAATCTATTGTCAGTTGCTATTGTCTGTAAGTGATTTCTTTCTGTAATTTAAGTCTCAAGCTAGATGTAGTGATCCTTTTGATCAATCATTACCTGTAATTATCCTCACTATATTCTTTTCTGTGGTATTATGCAGGATGAAGATGTATGAAATGAGAAAAGGTGGACGCTATGGCATTGGGTTCATTGACCCAAACACCGTTAATGAATACACATGGCAGATAAGTCCACATCATCAAAAGGACGTAGAGGACAACATGCTAGAGTTCTTGAAGCGCCTCAAATACAATGAAGATATACTACTTCCTTACAACTTCCAGTGAGTCACACTGTCTTGTACTACAAATTCTCTGTTTTTGCCTACTAGCTAGCTACATGTTTTTGCTTACATATGCCCGCTTAATTAAGACATGCAAACGTGTGTGCATGCAGATTTCACTGGGTCTTGTGTATCATTAAAGTTGATGCCGGAATAGTTGAAATACTGGACTCACTACTCAAAGTTAAAACCGACTATAACATCTTGTTTGGGATAGTCAACAGGTAATTTCAATCATTATTAACTATATATCTCGGCCTATTTAGTTCGTCATTTCATGATATGAACTATTTAATAGCCCCTTTATTCATTTTCTTTGTCGGCGGGCAGGGCTTGAGCAAGGTTCATCAGCGTTACAGATGGCGAATGGAAAAAAGCTTCAATGGTTTCGACCCAAGGTAAGTAATTAAGTAGTACTAGCTAGCTAGCTAGCTGCCATCTCTTTAATTATCATGCTTGATTAATTATTATCTGATCAAATTCCATTCTCGTAAAGGCCCTGAAGCAGGCGCAGGGGACTGATCTGTGTGCATTCTGCGTTTGCGAGAACATTCGCATGATGGCGTCCGAAAGGAGCAGATCTCAAAGACAGGAATGGGTACGCTTGTCAGAACACTATTCACAATTTTTACACCATTATCGATATCTAGTCACACAACTAATACACATGCATATTGATCTCCTTCTTAACAGTTCAGAGAGGTGCGGGAGAAGCTCCTAGAAACGGAGCGCGTAGAAGCACTTCAAGAGGAAATAGCGGGATTTTTGCTCGACCAGGTCATAAATCCGAAGGGAGAATACTATTACCTGCTACCGCCCCCATGAAAACCACTTCCAATTGTCGTCGTGCTCCGAAGGCACCAATTAGGCTAATGCCACTGGCTCCGAATGTTGGAAATATGCCCTAGAGGCAATAATAAAAGGATTATTATATTTCAATGTTCATGATAATTGTCTTTTGTTCATGCTATAACTGTATTATCCGGAAATCGTAATACACGTGTGAACACTTAGACCCAATGAGTCCCTAGTGAGCCTCTAGTTGACTAGCTCGTTATGATCAATAGATAGTCATGGTTTCCTGACTATGGACATAGGATGTCGTTGATAACGGGATCACATCATTAGGAGAATGATGTGATGGACAAGACCCAATCATAAGCATAGCATAAAAGATCGTATAGTTCGTTTGCTAGAAGCTTTGCCAATGTCAAGTATCTATTCCTTCGACCATGAGATCGTGTAACTCCCGGTTACCGTAGGAGTGCCTTGGGTGTATCAAACGTCACAACGTAACTGGGTGACTATAAAGGTGCATTACAGGTATCTCCGAAAGTATCTGTTGGGTTGACACGGATCGAGACTGGGATTTGTCACTCCGTATAACGGAGAGGTATCTCTGGGCCCACTCGGTAATGCATCATCATAATGAGCTCAATGTGACCAAGGTGTTGGCCACGGGATCATGCATTACGGTACGAGTAAAGTGACTTGCCGGGTAACGAGACTGAACAAGGTATTGGGATACCGACGATCGAGTCTCGGGCAAGTAACGTACCGATTGACAAAGGGAATTGTATACAGGGTTTGATCGAATCCTCGACATCGTGGTACAACCGATGAAATCATCGAGGAGCATGTGGGAGCCAACATGGATATCCAGACCCCGCTGTTGGTTATTGCCCGAGAGTCGTCTCGGTCATGTCTGCGTGTCTCCCGAACCCGTAGGGTCTACACACTTAAGGTTCGGTGACGCTAGGGTTAGTAGGAAGTCAAGTATGTGACTACCGAATGATGTTCGGAGTCCCGGATGAGATCCCGGACGTCACGAGGAGTTCCGGAATGGTCCGGAGGTAAAGATTTATATATGGGAAGTCCTGTTTCGGGCATCGGGACAAGTTTCGGGGTTATCGGTATTGTACCGGGACCACCGGAGGGGTCCCGGGGGCCCACCGGGTGGGGCCACCTGCCCCGGGGGGCCACATGGGCTGTAGGGGGTGCGCCTTGGCCTGCATGGGCCAAGGGCACCAGCCCCACATAGGCCCATGCGCCTAGGGTTCAAAGGGGGCAAGAGTCCTAGGAGGGGAAGGCACCTCCTAGGTGCCTTGGGGGGGAGGGAAACCCCCCTTGGCCGCCGCCCCCCTAGGAGATTGGATCTCCTAGGGCCGGCCACCCCCCCCTTGGCCCTCCTATATATAGTGGGGGAGAGGAGGGACTTCATACCTTGAGTCCTTGGCCTTTGGTTGCCTCCTTCTCCCTCCCCAACACCTCTCCTCCTTCGTTGTGTGCTCGGCGAAGCCCTGTCGGAGTACTGCTTCTCCACCATCACCACGCCGTCGTGCTGCCGGTGGAGCTGTCTTCCTCAACCTCTCCTTCCCCCTTGCTGGATCAAGAAGGAGGAGACGTCGCTCGTCCCGTACGTGTGTTGAACACGGAGGTGCTGTCCGTTCAGCACTTGGCATCGGTGATCTGAATCACGTTCGAGTACGACTCCATCATCACCTTGCAAGCTTCCGCACGCGATCTACAAGTGGTATGTAGATGCAAGCTCTCTCCCATGACTCGTTGCTTAGATGAACTCATAGATGGATCTTGGTGAAGCCGTAGGAAAAATTTTAATTTTCTGCAACGTTCCCCAACAGTGGTATCAGAGCTAGGTCTATGCGTAGTTCTCTAATGCACGAGTAGAACACAATTTGTTGTGGGCGTTGATCTTGTCATCTTACTTGCCTCTACTAGTCTTTTCTTGCTCAACGGTATTGTGGGATGAAGCGGCCCGGACCAACCTTACACGTACGCTTACGTGAGACCGGTTCCACCGACTGACATGCACTAGTTGCATAAGGTGGCTGGCGGGTGTCTGTCTCTCCCACTTTAGTTGGAGCGGAATCGATGAACAGGGCCCTTATGAAGGGTAAATAGAAGTTGACAAAAAAAAATCACGTTGTGGTGATTCGTAGGTAAGAAAACGTTCTTGCTAGAACCCAATCGCAGCCACGTAAAAGATGCAACAACAACTAGAGAACGTCTAACTTGTTTTTGCAGCGATTGATCATGTGATGTGATATGGCCAGAAGTTGTGATGAATGTTGAATTGTGATGTATGAGATCATGTTCTTGTAATAGGATTCACGACTTGCATGTCGATGAGTATGACAACCGGCAGGAGCCATAGGAGTTGTCTTTATTTTTTGTATGACCTGCGTGTCATTGAAGAACGCCATGTAAACTACTTTACTTCATTACTAAACGCGTTAGTCATAGAAGTAGAAGTAGTCGTTGGCGTGACAACTTCATGAAGACACGATGATGGAGATCATGATGATGGAGATCATGGTGTCAAGCCGGTGACAAGATGATCATGGAGCCCCGAAGATGGAGATCAATGGAGCTTGATGATATTGGCCATATCATGTCACAACCATATAATTGCATGTGATGTTTATTATGTTTATGCATCTTGTTTACTTAGGACGACGGTAGTAAATAAGATGATCCCTTACAAAATTTCAAGAAGTGTTCTCCCCTAACTGTGCACCGTTGCTACAGTTCGTCGTTTCTAAGCACCACGTGATGATCGGGTGTGATGGATCCTTACGTTCACATACAACGGGTGTAAGACAGTTTTACACAGCGAAAACACTTAGGGTTAACTTGACGAGCCTAGCATGTGCAGACATGGCCTCGGAACACGGAGACCGAAAGGTCGAACACGAGTCGTATGGAAGATACGATCAACATAAAGATGTTCACCGACGATGACTAGTCCGTCTCACGTGATGATCGGACACGGGCTAGTCGACTCGGATCGTGTAACACTTAGATGACTAGAGGGATGTCTAATCTAAGTGGGAGTTCATAATTTTGATTAAGAACTTTATTATCATGAACTTAGTCTAAAACCTTTGCAAATATGTATTGTAGATCAATGGCCAACGCTCATGTCAACATGAACTTCAACGCGTTCCTAGAGAAAACCAAGCTGAAAGATGATGGCAGCAACTATACGGACTGGGTCCGAAACCTGAGGATCATCCTCATAGCTGCCAGGAAGCAATATGTCCTAGAAGGACCGCTAGGTGCCGCTCCCGTCCCAGAGAACCAAGACGTTATGAACGCTTGGCAAACTCGTGCTGATGATTACTCCCTCGTTCAGTGCGGCATGCTTTACAGCTTAGAACCGGGGCTCCAAAAGCGTTTTGAGCATCACGGAGCATATGAGATGTTCGAAGAGCTGAAACTAGTTTTCCAAGCTCATGCCCGGGTCGAGAGATATCATGTCTCCGACAAGTTCTACAGTTGTAAGATGGAGGAGAACAGTTCTGTCAGTGAACACATCCTGAAGATGTCTGGGTTGCACGCACGTATGACCCAGTTGAACATTAACCTCCCAGATGAGGCGGTCATTGACAGAATCCTCCAGTCGCTCCCACCAAGCTACAAGAGCTTTGTAATGAACTACAACATGCAGGGGATGGTAAAGACCATTCCTGAAGTGTTCTCGATGCTGAAGTCAGCAGAGGCTGAAATCAAGAAAGAACATCAAGTGTTGATGGTCAATAAGACCACTAAGTTCAAGAAGGGCAAGGGTAAGAAGAACTTCAAGAAGGACGGCAAAGATGTTGCCGCGCCCGGTAAGCCTGTTGCCGGGAAGAAGTCAAAGAATGGACCCAAGCCTGAGACTGAGTGCTTTTATTGCAAGGGGAAGGGGCACTGGAAGCGGAACTGCCCCAAATACTTAGCGGATAAGAAGGCCGGCAACACCAAAGGTATATTTGATATACATGTAATTGATGTGTACCTTACCAGTACTCGAAGTAACTCCTGGGTATTTGATACCGGTGCCGTTGCTCACATATGTAACTCACAGCAGGAGCTGCGGAATAAACGGAGACTGGCGAAGGACGAGGTGACGATGCGCGTCGGGAATGGCTCCAGGGTCGATGTGATCGCCGTCGGCACGCTGCCTCTACATTTACCTACGGGATTAGTTTTAAACCTCAATAATTGTTATTTAGTGCCAAGTTTGAGCATGAACATTGTATCTGGATCTCGTTTAATACGAGATGGCTACTCATTTAAGTCTGAGAATAATGGTTGTTCGATTTATATGAGAGATATGTTTTATGGTCATGCTCCGATGGTCAATGGTTTATTCTTGATGAATCTCGAGCGTAATATTACACATGTTCATAGTGTGGATGCCAAAAGATGTAACGTTGATAACGATAGTCCCACATACTTGTGGCACTGCCGCCTTGGTCACATTGGTGTCAAGCGCATGAAGAAGCTCCATGCTGATGGACTTTTAGAGTCTCTTGATTATGAATCATTTGACACATGCGAACCTTGCCTCTTAGGCAAAATGACCAAGACTCCGTTCTCCGGAACAATGGAGCGAGCAACCAACTTGTTGGAAATCATACATACCGATGTGTGCGGTCCAATGAGCGTTGAGGCTCGCGGAGGATATCGTTATGTTCTCACTCTCACTGACGACTTGAGTAGATATGGGTATGTCTACTTAATGAAACACAAGTCTGAGACCTTTGAAAAGTTCAAGGAATTTCAGAGTGAGGTAGAGAATCAACATGACCGTAAGATAAAGTTCCTACGATCAGATCGTGGGGGCGAATACTTAAGTCACGAATTTGGTACACACTTAAGAAAATGTGGAATCGTTTCACAACTCACGCCGCCTGGAACACCTCAGCGAAACGGTGTGTCCGAACGTCGTAATCGCACTCTATTGGATATGGTGCGGTCTATGATGTCTCTTACCGATTTACCGCTATCATTTTGGGGATACGCTCTAGAGACAGCTACATTCACTTTAAATAGGGCACCGTCTAAATCCGTTGAGACGACACCGTATGAATTATGGTTTGGGAAGAAACCTAAGCTGTCGTTTCTAAAAGTTTGGGGATGCGATGCTTATGTCAAGAAACTTCAACCTGAAAAGCTCGAACCCAAGTCGGAAAAATGCGTATTCATAGGATACCCTAAGGAAACTGTCGGGTATACCTTCTACTTAAGATCCGAAGGCAAGATCTTTGTTGCCAAGAACGGATGCTTTCTGGAGAAAGAGTTTCTCTCGAAAGAAGTAAGTGGGAGGAAAGTAGAACTCGATGAAGTACTACCTCTCGAACGGGAAAGTGGTGCAGCGCAGGAAACCATTCCTGTAATGCCCACACCAACTGAAGAGGAAAATGTTGATGATGATCAAGGTACTTCAGATCTAGTTGCTACTGAATTTCGAAGGTCCACAAGGACACGTTCTGCACCAGAGTGGTACGGCAACCCTGTCATGGAAATCATGTTGCTGGACAACAATGAACCTTCGAACTATGAAGAAGCAATGGCGGGCCCGGATTCCAACAAATGGCTTGAGGCCATGAAATCCGAGATAGGATCCATGTATGAAAACAAAGTATGGACTTTGACAGACTTGCCCGATGATCGGCGAGCGATAGAAAATAAATGGATTTTTAAGAAGAAGACGGACGCGGATGGTAATGTTACCATCTATAAAGCTCGACTTGTCGCTAAGGGTTATCGACAAGTTCAAGGGATTGACTACGACGAGACATTCTCTCCCGTGGCGAAGCTTAAGTCCGTCCGAATCATGTTAGCAATTGCCGCATACTATGATTATGAGATATGGCAGATGGACGTCAAAACGGCATTCCTTAATGGACATCTTAAGGAAGAGCTGTATATGATGCAGCCGGAAGGTTTTGTCGTTCCTCAGAACGCTAACAAAGTATGCAAGCTCCAGCGATCCATTTATGGACTGGTGCAAGCATCTCGGAGTTGGAACATTCGCCTTGATGAGATGATCAAAGCGTTTGGGTTTACGCAGACTTATGGAGAAGCCTGCGTTTACAAGAAAGTGAGTGGGAGCTCTGTAGCATTTCTCCTATTATATGTAGATGACATACTCTTGATGGGAAATGATACGAAACTCCTGGACAGCATTAAGGCCTACTTGAACAAGTGTTTTTCAATGAAGGACCTTGGAGAAGCTGCTTATATATTAGGCATCAAGATCTATAGAGATAGATCGAGACGCCTCATAGGTCTTTCACAAAGCACATACCTTGATAAGATTTTGAAGAGGTTCAAAATGGATCAGTCCAAGAAGGGGTTCTTGCCTATGTTACAAGGTGTGAGATTGAGCTTGGCTCAGTCACCGACCACGGCAAAAGATAAAGAAGAGATGAGTGTCATCCCCTATGCTTCAGCCATAGGGTCTATTATGTATGCCATGCTGTGTACCAGACCCGATGTAAACCTTGCCGTAAGTTTGGTTGCAAGATACCAAAGTAACCCCGGCAAGGAACACTGGACAGCGGTCAAGAATATCCTGAAGTACCTGAAAAGGACAAAGGACATGTTTCTCGTTTATGGAGGAGATGAAGAGCTCGTCGTAAAGGGTTACGTCGACGCTAGCTTCGACTCAGATCTGGATGACTCTAAGTCACAAACCGGATACGTGTATATGTTGAATGGTGGAGCAGTAAGCTGGTGCAGCTGCAAGCAGAGCGTCGTGGCGGGATCTACATGTGAAGCGGAGTACATGGCAGCCTCGGAGGCAGCGCATGAAGCGATTTGGATGAAGGAGTTCATCACCGACCTAGGAGTCATACCAAATGCGTCGGGGCCGATCAAACTCTTCTGTGACAACACTGGAGCTATTGCCCTTGCCAAGGAGCCCAGGTTTCACAAGAAGACCAGGCACATCAAGCGTCGTTTCAACTCCATCCGTGAAAATGTTCAAGATGGAGACATAGAGATTTGCAAAGTGCACACGGATCTGAATGTCGCAGATCCGTTGACTAAACCTCTCTCGCGTGCAAAACATGATCAACACCAGAACTCTATGGGTGTTCGATTCATCACAATGTAACTAGATTGGTGACTCTAGTGCAAGTGGGAGACTGTTGGAAATATGCCCTAGAGGCAATAATAAAAGGATTATTATATTTCAATGTTCATGATAATTGTCTTTTGTTCATGCTATAACTGTATTATCCGGAAATCGTAATACACGTGTGAACACTTAGACCCAATGAGTCCCTAGTGAGCCTCTAGTTGACTAGCTCGTTATGATCAATAGATAGTCATGGTTTCCTGACTATGGACATAGGATGTCGTTGATAACGGGATCACATCATTAGGAGAATGATGTGATGGACAAGACCCAATCATAAGCATAGCATAAAAGATCGTATAGTTCGTTTGCTAGAAGCTTTGCCAATGTCAAGTATCTATTCCTTCGACCATGAGATCGTGTAACTCCCGGTTACCGTAGGAGTGCCTTGGGTGTATCAAACGTCACAACGTAACTGGGTGACTATAAAGGTGCATTACAGGTATCTCCGAAAGTATCTGTTGGGTTGACACGGATCGAGACTGGGATTTGTCACTCCGTATAACGGAGAGGTATCTCTGGGCCCACTCGGTAATGCATCATCATAATGAGCTCAATGTGACCAAGGTGTTGGCCACGGGATCATGCATTACGGTACGAGTAAAGTGACTTGCCGGGTAACGAGACTGAACAAGGTATTGGGATACCGACGATCGAGTCTCGGGCAAGTAACGTACCGATTGACAAAGGGAATTGTATACAGGGTTTGATCGAATCCTCGACATCGTGGTACAACCGATGAAATCATCGAGGAGCATGTGGGAGCCAACATGGATATCCAGACCCCGCTGTTGGTTATTGCCCGAGAGTCGTCTCGGTCATGTCTGCGTGTCTCCCGAACCCGTAGGGTCTACACACTTAAGGTTCGGTGACGCTAGGGTTAGTAGGAAGTCAAGTATGTGACTACCGAATGATGTTCGGAGTCCCGGATGAGATCCCGGACGTCACGAGGAGTTCCGGAATGGTCCGGAGGTAAAGATTTATATATGGGAAGTCCTGTTTCGGGCATCGGGACAAGTTTCGGGGTTATCGGTATTGTACCGGGACCACCGGAGGGGTCCCGGGGGCCCACCGGGTGGGGCCACCTGCCCCGGGGGGCCACATGGGCTGTAGGGGGTGCGCCTTGGCCTGCATGGGCCAAGGGCACCAGCCCCACATAGGCCCATGCGCCTAGGGTTCAAAGGGGGCAAGAGTCCTAGGAGGGGAAGGCACCTCCTAGGTGCCTTGGGGGGGAGGGAAACCCCCCTTGGCCGCCGCCCCCCTAGGAGATTGGATCTCCTAGGGCCGGCCACCCCCCCCTTGGCCCTCCTATATATAGTGGGGGAGAGGAGGGACTTCATACCTTGAGTCCTTGGCCTTTGGTTGCCTCCTTCTCCCTCCCCAACACCTCTCCTCCTTCGTTGTGTGCTCGGCGAAGCCCTGTCGGAGTACTGCTTCTCCACCATCACCACGCCGTCGTGCTGCCGGTGGAGCTGTCTTCCTCAACCTCTCCTTCCCCCTTGCTGGATCAAGAAGGAGGAGACGTCGCTCGTCCCGTACGTGTGTTGAACACGGAGGTGCTGTCCGTTCAGCACTTGGCATCGGTGATCTGAATCACGTTCGAGTACGACTCCATCATCACCTTGCAAGCTTCCGCACGCGATCTACAAGTGGTATGTAGATGCAAGCTCTCTCCCATGACTCGTTGCTTAGATGAACTCATAGATGGATCTTGGTGAAGCCGTAGGAAAAATTTTAATTTTCTGCAACGTTCCCCAACACCGAAGGCAACATGCATATGTTGGAGAAATTGTATATAGCTATACATTTGTGTATGTGTGAATTAATTAATATGGTGGTTTGTGAGACATTGATGATATATATATGCATGATTGGTTCTACTAGAAATTCTATATATATATATATATATATATATATATATATATATATATATATATATATATATATATATATATATATGCATAACGTGTACAATGTGTAGTATCGTAAAATACCAGCAAACGAAAAAGAATTAAAATGGAAACACAAAATTAAATGAAAAAGAAATCATAAAACTAAAAACCCCCCAAACCTTATAGTACCGGTTGGTATTACCAACCGGTACTAAAGGGCTCCAGCCCCCCGGAGCTGGCTCGTACCACGTGGTTGCCCTTTACCACCGGTTCGTGCTGAACCGGTACTAAAGGGGGGGGGGGCTTTAGTGCCCACACTTCAGTGCCGGTTATGGAACCGGCACTAAAGGGCCTTATGAACCGGTGCTATTGCCCGGTTCTGCACTAGTGGGGCTTTATTTTACACATTTATATCATTTTTTGGGACTAACCTATTAACCGGAGGCCCAGCCCAGAATTGCTATTTTTTTTCCTATTTCAGTGTTTCGAAGAAATAGAATATCAAATGGAGTCCAAACGGAATGAAACCTTCGAGAATGTGATTTTCTCACCGAACGTGATCCAGGAGACTTGGACCCTGCTCCAAGGAACAAAACAGGCGGCCACGAGGGTGGGGGCGCCCCCCTGGGCACGCCCCCTACCTCGTGGCCCCCCTGTTGCTCCATCGACGTACTCCTTCCTCCTATATATACCTATGTATCCCCGATATTTCAAAAGGAGAGCCAAAAACCTAATTCCACCGCCGCAACTTTCTGTATCCACGAGATCCCATCTTGGGGCCTGTTCTGGAGCTCCGCCGGAGGGGGCATCCACCACGGAGGGCTTCTACATCAACACCATAGCCCCTCCGATGAAGTGTGAGTAGTTTACTTCAGACCTTCGTGTCCATAGCCAGTAGCTAGATTGCTTCTTCTCTCTTTTTGGATCTCAATACAATGTTCTCCCCCTCTCTTGTGGAGATCTATTCGATGTAATCTTCTTTTTGCGGTGCGTTTGTTGAGACCGATGAATTGTGGGTTTATGATCCAGTTTATCTATGAATAATATTTGAATCTTCTCTGAATTCTTTTATGTATGATTGAGTTATCTTTGCAAGTCTCTTCAAATTATCTGTTTGATTTGGCCGACTAGATTGGTAGTTCTTGCAATGGGAGAAGTGTTTAGCTTTGGGTTCAATCTTGCCGTGTCCTTTCCCAGTGACAGAAGGGGCAGCAAGGCACGTATTGTGTTGTTGCCATCGAGGATAACAAGATGTTTTTTTATCATATTGCATGAATTTATCCCTCTACATCATGTCATCTTGCTTAAGGCATTACTCTGTTTTTAACTTAATACTCTAGATGCATGCTGGATAGCGATCGATGAGTGGAGTAATAGTAGTAGATGCATAATCGTTTCAGTCTACTTGTCTTGGACGTGATGCCTATATACATGATCATACCGAGATATACTCATAACTATGCTCAATTCTCTTAATTGCTCAACAGTAATTTGTTCACCCACCGTAGAATACTTATGCTCTTGAGAGAAGCCACTAGTGAAACCTATGCCCCCCGGGTCTATTCTCATCATATCAATCTCCATTACTTTAATACTTGCTTTGTTTTTACTTTGCCTTTTACTTTTTGCTTTGCATCTCTATATCAAAAATACCAAAAATATATTATTATCTCTCTATCAAATCTCACTTTCCCAAGAGGCCGTGAAGGGATTGACAACCCCATTATCGCGTTGGTTGCGAGTTCTCAGTTTGTTTGTGTAGGTGCGTGGGACTTTTGAGGAGCCTCCTACTGGATTGATACCTTGGTTCTCAAAACTGAGGGAAGTACTTATGCTACACTTTGCTGCATCACCGTCTCCTCTTCGAGGAAAACCAACGCAAGCTCAAGACGTAGCAACAAGAATTTCCGGCGCCGTTGCCGGGGAGGTCTTCGGTCAAGTCAAGACATACCAAGTACCCATCACAAACCCATCTCCCTCGCATTTACATTATTTGCCTCTCGTTTTCCTCTCCCCCACTTCACCCTTGTCGTTTTGTTCGCCCTCTCTTTCCCAATCTCCTCCTCTCTTTGCTTGCCTTTTTCCTCGGCCATTTGTTTGCTCGTTTGTTGGATTGCTTGTTTGTCGCGATGGCTCTACCTAGATTTGGTGATCTTCACCTTAAAAGGCTAGAGGAGATCGAAAACAATGTTAGAAACTTTATGGTTTTGCAATTTGAGCATAATAATTTCTTTAGAAACGAGCTTAAGGAACAAAAAAAATTTATGAGTTATATGAATAAAGAAATCGATGGTATGTCTAAAGAATTTGATGGTATAAGAGCCCAAATTGCTCGTCTTGAAAAGATGACCGCTGAAATTTCGGATATGTAAGCTACCTTAGTAAATAAGATGGCCGCTAAACCGAATTCCTATGAAAATAATGATGAGGATCTTAAAGTTATTGATGTGTCTCCGATTAGATCTATGTTTTGCAAGATGAATTATGATGATTATGGGAGTGATGATGAATCCACTTTGCCTAGAAGGCGTCCCAAAAATTCGGAGTCTTTAGATCTTAATGCTAAATTTGGTAAAAGAGAGATTGGAGAATCCTCAACTTCTAATAATATTGAACCTACGATCTCGGATTTCAAGGAATTTGATTATGATAATTGCTCTTTAAAAGGTTGTATTTCCTTGTTGCAATCCGTTGTTAATTCTTCTCATGCTTATAGTCAAAATAAAGCTTTTACCAAACATATCGTTGATGCCTTGATGCAATCTTATGATGAAAAACTGAATTTGGAAGTTTCTATACCTAGGAAACTTAATGATGTGTGGGAACCTACTATAAAGATTAGAATTAAAGATTATGAGTGTTTTGCTTTGTGTGATTTGCGTGCTATTGTTTCCACGATTCCGAAAACTTTATGTGATATTCTAGGTTTCCATGATCTTGATGATTGCTCCTTAAATTTGCACCTTGCGGATTCCACCGTTAAAAAGCCTATGGGAAGGATCAATGATGTTCTTATTGTTGCAAATAGAAATTTGGTGCCCGTATATTTTATCGTTCTTGATATAGATTTCAATCTTTCTTGCCCTATTATTCTTGGTATACCTTTCCTTAGAACGATTGGTGCGATTATTTATATGAAGGAAGGGAACATTAGATTCCAATTTCCTTTAAAGAAAGGCATGGAGCACTTTCCAAGAAAGAAAGTCAAATTACCTTATGAATCTATCATGTGTGCTACTTATGAATCTAGTGCCAAAGATGGCACTAGTTAGATCTATCCTTGCTTTTATGCCTAGCTAGGGGCGTTAAATGATAGCGCTAGTTGGGAGGCAACCCAATTTTTCTTTATGTTTTTTTTGTTTTTGCTTCTGTTTAGGAATAAATAATCCATCTAGCCTCTGTTTAAATGTGGTTTTATGTTTTAATTAGTGTTTGTGCCAAGTAGAACCTATAGGATAACCTACGATGATAGTTGATTTGATTCTGCTGAAAAACAGAAACTTTGCACGCACGAATATAATTTTCTTAAACCACATGAACGTGATTTTGCGTTGATGCGTTTTTCTGCTGTTCAATAGACAAATTGTCCAGGACTTCCTATTTTGGTAGGATTTTTAGAGTTCCAGAAGTTTGCGTTAGTTACAGATTGCTAAAGACTGTTCTATTTTTGACAGATTCTGTTTTTCGTGTGTTGTTTGCTTATTTCAATGCATCTATGGCCAGTAAATTAGTTTATGAACCATAAAGAAGTTGGAATACAGTAGGTTTAACACCAAAATAAATAAAGAATGAGTTCATGGCAGTACCTTATGTGGTGGTTTTGTTTTCTTTCACTAACGGAACTTACAAGATTTCCTGTTGAGTTCTATGATGTGAAGTTTTCAAGTTTTGGGTAAAGCTTTTATGGACTATGGAATAAAGGGTGGCAAGAGCCTAATCTTGGGGATGCCCATGGAACCCCAAGATATTCAATAGTAGCCAAAAGCCTAAGCTTGGGGATGCCCCGGGAAGGCATCCCCTCTTTCGTCTTTGTTCATTGGTAACTTTACTTGGAGCTATATTTTTATTCGCCACATGATATGTGTTTTGCTTGGAACGTCGTGTATTATATTAGTCTTTTCTTGTTAGTTTGCCACAATCATCCTTGCTGTACACACCTTTTGGGAGAATCCTATTTGATTCGAATTTGCTAGAATACTCTATGTGCTTCGCTTATATCTTTTGAGCTTGATAGTTTTTGCTCTAGTGCTTCACTTATATCTTTTAGAGCACGACGGTGGTGTCTTAATTTTGAAGAAATTTCTAGTCTATAATGCCTCACTTATATTATTTTGAGAGTATTTTAGAACAGCATGGTATTTGCTATTATCTTAAAGTTGGTCCTAGAATGATGAGCATCCAAGTTGGGTATAATAAAAACTATCATAGGAAGTGAATTGGATGCTATGATCAACTTGATACTTGATAATTGTTTTGAGATATCGAGGTAGTGATATTAAAGTCATTCTAGTTGGGTGATTATGAATTCAAAGAATGCTTGTGTTGAAGTTAGCAAATCCCTTAGCATGCACGTAGGGTTAAGGTTGTGTAACAAATTTGAAACATGAAGTGTACTTGGCTTGAGCATCCTTATGAGTGGCGGTCGGGGACGAGCGATGGTCTTTTCCTACCAATCTATCCCCCTAGGAGCATGCTCATAGTACTTGATTTTTGATGACTTCTAAATTTTTGCAATAAGTATATGAGTTCTTTTGACTAATGTTGAGTCCATGGATTATACGCACTTTTACCTTTCCACCTTTGCTAGCCTCTACGATACCGTGCATTGCCCTTTCTCACCTTGAGAGTTGGTGCAAACTTTGCCAGTGCATCCAAACCCCGTGATACGATACGCTCTATCACACATAAACCTCCTTATATCTTCCTCAAAACAGCCACCATACCTACCTATTATGGCATTTCCATAGCCATTCCGAGATATATTGCCATGCAACTTTCCACCGTTCTGTTCTTCATGTTCATGACATACTTTACTTTTGTCATATTGCCATTGCATGATCATGTAGTTGACATCGTATTTGTGGCAAAGCCACCTTGCACTACTTTTCATACATGTCACTCTTGATTCATTGCACCATCCCGGTACACCGCCGGAAGCATTCATATAGAGTCATATCTTGTTCTAGTTTCGAGTTGTAATTCTTATGTTGTAATCAATAGAAGTGTGATGATCATCATTATTAGAAAATTGCCCAAAAAAGGCCAAAAAGGAAAAAAAGAGAAAGTCACAAAAGAAAAGAAAATAAAATAAAAGAAAATAAATAAAAAGGGCAATTATCTATCTCTTTTTCCACACTTGTGCTTCAAAGTAGCACCTTGTTCTTCATGTAGTGAGTCTCATATCTTCTGCTACAAAGTAGCACCTTGTTTTTCATGTAGTGAGTCCCATAAGTTGTCTTTTTCATACTAGTGGGAATTTTTCATTATAGAACTTGGCTTGTATAATCCTACGATGGGCTTCCTCAAATGCCCTAGGTCTTCATGAGCAAGCAAGTTGGGTGCACACCCACTAGTTTTTCTTTGTTGAGAATTTGTAGCTCTAGTGCATCCGTTGCATGGCAATCCCTACTTCTCATGTTGACATCAATTGATGGGCATCTCCATAGCCCGTTGATTATCCTCATCAATGTGAGACTTTCTCTTTTTTTGTCTTCTCCACAAAATCCCCATCATCATATTCTATTCCACCCATAGTGCTATATCCATGGCTCGCGCTCATGTCTTGCGTGAAGGTTGAAAAAGTTTGAGATTATTTAAGTATGAAACAATTGCTTGGCTTGTCATCGGGGGTATAGAAGTTGGGAACATCTTTGTGTGACGAAAATGAAGCATAGCCTAACTATATGATTTTGTAGGGATGAACTTTCTTTTGCCATGTTATTTTGAGAAGACATGACTACTTTGATCAGTGAGCTTGAAGTGTTACTATTTTTATGTCAATATGAACTTTTATTTTGTATTTCATTTGTATCTAAACATTCATGCCACAACGAAGAAAATTACATTATGAATTATGCTAGGTAGCATTCCACATCAAAAATTCGCTTTTTATCATTTACCTACTCGAGGACGAGCAGGAATTAAGCTTGGGGATGCTTGATACGTCTCCAACGTATCTATAATTTTTGATTGTTCCATGCTATTATATTACCCCTTTTGGATGTTTATGGGCTTTATTTTACACATTTATATCATTTTTTGGGACTAACCTATTAACCGGAGGCCCAGCCCAGAATTGCTGTTTTTTTTGCCTATTTCAGTGTTTCGAAGAAACAGAATATCAAATGGAATGAAACCTTCAGGAACGTGATTTTCTCACCGGACGTGATCCAGGAGACTTGGACCCTGCTACAAGGAACAAAAGAGGCGGTCACGAGGGTGGGAGGCGCCCCCCCTGGGTGCGCCCCCTACCTCGTGGGCCCCCTGTTGCTCCACCGATGTACTCCTTCCTCCTATATATACCTACGTATCCCCGACAAATCAAAAGGAGAGCCAAAAACCTAATTCCACCGCCGCAACTTTCTGTATCCACGAGATCCCATCTTGGGGCCTGTTCCGGAGCTCCGCCGGAGGGGGCATCCACCATGGAGGGCTTCTACATCAACACCATAGCCCCTCCGATGAAGCGTGAGTAGTTTACTTCAGACCTTCGGGTCCATAGCCAGTAGCTAGATGGCTTCTTCTCTCTTTTTGGATCTCAATACAATGTTCTCCCCCTCTCTTGTGGAGATCTATTCGATGTAATCTTCTTTTTGCGGTGTGTTTGTTGAGACCGATGAATTGTGGGTTTATGATCCAGTTTATCTATGAATAATATTTGAATCTTCTCTGAATTCTTTTATGTATGATTGAGTTATCTTTGCAAGTCTCTTCGAATTATCTGTTTGGTTTGGCCGACAAGATTGGTAGTTCTTGCAATGGGAGAAGTGTTTAGCTTTGGGTTCAATCTTGCCGCGTCCTTTCCCAGTGACAGAAGGGGCAGCAAGGCACGTATTGTATTGGTGCCTTCGAGGATAACAAGATGGTTTTTTTTATCATATTGCATGAATTTATCCCTCTACATCATGTCATCTTGCTTAAGGCATTACTCTATTTTTAACTTAATACTCTAGATGCATGCTAGATAGCGGTCAATGAGTGGAGTAATAGTAGTAGATGCAGAATCGTTTCGGTCTACTTGTCTTGGACGTGATGCCTATATACATGACCATACCTAGATATACTCATAACTATGCTCAATTTTGTCAATTGCTCAACAGTAATTTGTTCACCCACCGTAGAATACTTATGCTCTTGAGAGAAGCCACTAGTGGAACCTATGGCCCCCGGGTCTATTCTCATCATATCAATCTCCAGTACTTTAATACTTGCTTTGTTTTTACTTTGCCATTTACTTTTTGCTTTGCATCTCTATATCAAAAATACCAAAAATATATAATTATCTCTCTACCAGATCTCACTTCCGCAAGAGGCCGTGAAGGGATTGACAACCCCTTTATCGCGTTGGTTGCGAGTTCTCAATTTGTTTGCGTAGATGCGTGGGACTTTTGAGGAGCCTCCTACTGGATTGATACCTTGGTTCTCAAAACTGAGGGAAATACTTACGCTACACTTTGCTGCATCACCCTCTCCTCTTCGAGGAAAACCAACGCAAGATCAAGACGTAGCAGCAAGCTTTTACACCAAACCAGATGACTCTAAGTCTCAATCTGGATACATATTGAAAGTGGGAGCAATTAGGTAGAGTAGCTCCGTGCAGAGCATTGTAGACATAGAACATTTGCAAAATACATATGGCTCTGAATGTGACAGACCCGTTGACTAAAGTTCTCTCACGATCAACACATCATTATTGACTCTAGTAACCCTTTGGGTGTTGATCACATGACGATGTGAACTATGGGTATTAATCACATACAGATGTGAATATTGGTGTTAAATCACATGGCGATGTGAACTAGATTATTGACTCTAATGCAAGTGGGAGACTGAAGGAAATATGCCCTAGAGGCAATAATAAAGTTATTATTTATTTTCTTATTTCATGATAAATGTTTATTATTCATGCTAGAATTGTATTAACCGAAAATATAATACATGTGTGAATACATAGACAAACATAGTGTCACTAGTATGCCTCTACTTGACTAGCTCGTTGATCAAAGATGGTTGTGTTTCCTAGCCATAGACATGAGTTGTCATTTGATTAACGGGATCACATCATTAGGAGAATGATGTGATTGACTTGACCCATTCCGTTAGCTTAACACTTGATCGTTTAGTATGTTGCTATTGCTCTCTTCATGACTTATACATGTTCCTACAACTATGAGATTATGCAACTCCCGTTTACCGGAGGAACACTTTGTGTGCTACCAAACATCACAATGTAACTGGGTGATCATAAAGGAGCTCTATAGGTGTCTCCAAAGGTACATGTTGAGTTGGCGTATTTCGATATTAGGATTTGTCACTCTGATTGTCGGAGAGGTATCTCTGGGCCCTCTCGGTAATGCACATCACTATAATCCTTGCAAGCAATGTGACTAATGAGTTAGTTGTGGGATGATGCATTACATAACGAGTAAAGAGACTTGCCGGTAACGAGATTGAACTAGGTATTGAGATACCGATGATCGAATCTCGGGCAAGTAACATACCGATGACAAATGGAACAACGTATGTTGTTATGCGGTTTGACCGATAAAGATCTTCGTAGAATATGTAGGAGCCAATATGGTCATCTAGGTTCCGCTATTGGTTATTGACCAGAGAGATGTCTCGGTCATGTCTACATAGTTCTCGAACCCGTAGGGTCCGCACGCTTAACGTTCGTTGACGATATAGTATTATATGAGCTATGTATGTTGGTAACCGAATGTTGTTCGGAGTCCCGGATGAGATCACGAACATGAAGAGGAACTCCGGAATGGTCCAGAGATGAAGTTTAATATATGGGATAATGTTGTTTGGTCTCCGGAAGGGTTCTGGAATTCACCGGAAGGGGTTCCGGATGTTTCCCGAAATGTTTGGGTACGAGAACACGTTATTTGGGCCAAAGGGGAAAGCCCATAAGGTTTTTGGAAAGCGCAAAAGGAAGTTTTGCGGAGTCCAGGGGCCAGACGCCAGGGTCCCTGGCATCCGGGTCCAGACACCGGGAACCCTGGCGTCTGGCTCTGGAGTCCGAGAAGGACTCTTGCCTTTCGAGTGAAACCGACTTTGTGGAGGGTTTTACTCCAAGTTTTGACCCCAAGGCTCAACATATAAATAGAGGGGCAGGGCTAGCACCAAAGACACATCAAGAAACACCAAGCCGTGTCGTGGCAACCCCTTCCCCTCTAGTTTATCCTCCGTCTTAGTTTCCGTAGTGCTTAGGCGAAGCCCTGCGGAGATTGTTCTTCATCAACACCGTCACCACGCCGTCGTGCTGCCGGAACTCGTCTACTACTTCGCCCGTCTTGCTGGATCAAGAAGGCGAGGATTTCATTGAGCTGAACGTGTGCAGAACTCGGAGGTGCCGTACATTCGGTACTTGGATCAGTCGGATCATGAAGACATACGAGTACATCAACCGCGTTGATAAACGCTTCCGCTTAGCGATCTTCAAGGGTATGAAGATACACTCTTCCTCTCATTGCTATGCATCACCATGATCTTGCATGTGCATAGGAATTTTTTTGAAATTACTTCGTTCCCCAACAGCTCATGTATTGCGTGAAAATTGAAAATGTTTTTTTTGTTTTTGCTTCTGTTTAGGAATAAATAATCCATCTAGCCTCTGTTTAAATGTGGTTTTATGTTTTAATTAGTGTTTGTGCCAAGTAGAACCTATAGGATAACCTACGATGATAGTTGATTTGATTCTGCTGAAAAACAGAAACTTTGCACGCACGAATATAATTTTCTTAAACCACATGAACGTGATTTTGCGTTGATGCGTTTTTCTGCTGTTCAATAGACAAATTGTCCAGGACTTCCTATTTTGGTAGGATTTTTAGAGTTCCAGAAGTTTGCGTTAGTTACAGATTGCTAAAGACTGTTCTATTTTTGACAGATTCTGTTTTTCGTGTGTTGTTTGCTTATTTCAATGCATCTATGGCCAGTAAATTAGTTTATGAACCATAAAGAAGTTGGAATACAGTAGGTTTAACACCAAAATAAATAAAGAATGAGTTCATGGCAGTACCTTATGTGGTGGTTTTGTTTTCTTTCACTAACGGAACTTACAAGATTTCCTGTTGAGTTCTATGATGTGAAGTTTTCAAGTTTTGGGTAAAGCTTTTATGGACTATGGAATAAAGGGTGGCAAGAGCCTAATCTTGGGGATGCCCATGGAACCCCAAGATATTCAATAGTAGCCAAAAGCCTAAGCTTGGGGATGCCCCGGGAAGGCATCCCCTCTTTCGTCTTTGTTCATTGGTAACTTTACTTGGAGCTATATTTTTATTCGCCACATGATATGTGTTTTGCTTGGAACGTCGTGTATTATATTAGTCTTTTCTTGTTAGTTTGCCACAATCATCCTTGCTGTACACACCTTTTGGGAGAATCCTATTTGATTCGAATTTGCTAGAATACTCTATGTGCTTCGCTTATATCTTTTGAGCTTGATAGTTTTTGCTCTAGTGCTTCACTTATATCTTTTAGAGCACGACGGTGGTGTCTTAATTTTGAAGAAATTTCTAATCTATAATGCCTCACTTATATTATTTTGAGAGTATTTTAGAACAGCATGGTATTTGCTATTATCTTAAAGTTGGTCCTAGAATGATGAGCATCCAAGTTGGGTATAATAAAAACTATCATAGGAAGTGAATTGGATGCTATGATCAACTTGATACTTGATAATTGTTTTGAGATATCGAGGTAGTGATATTAAAGTCATTCTAGTTGGGTGATTATGAATTCAAAGAATGCTTGTGTTGAAGTTAGCAAATCCCTTAGCATGCACGTAGGGTTAAGGTTGTGTAACAAATTTGAAACATGAAGTGTACTTGGCTTGAGCATCCTTATGAGTGGCGGTCGGGGACGAGCGATGGTCTTTTCCTACCAATCTATCCCCCTAGGAGCATGCTCATAGTACTTGATTTTTGATGACTTCTAAATTTTTGCAATAAGTATATGAGTTCTTTTGACTAATGTTGAGTCCATGGATTATACGCACTTTTACCTTTCCACCTTTGCTAGCCTCTACGATACCGTGCATTGCCCTTTCTCACCTTGAGAGTTGGTGCAAACTTTGCCAGTGCATCCAAACCCCGTGATACGATACGCTCTATCACACATAAACCTCCTTATATCTTCCTCAAAACAGCCACCATACCTACCTATTATGGCATTTCCATAGCCATTCCGAGATATATTGCCATGCAACTTTCCACCGTTCTGTTCTTCATGTTCATGACATACTTTACTTTTGTCATATTGCCATTGCATGATCATGTAGTTGACATCGTATTTGTGGCAAAGCCACCTTGCACTACTTTTCATACATGTCACTCTTGATTCATTGCACCATCCCGGTACACCGCCGGAAGCATTCATATAGAGTCATATCTTGTTCTAGTTTCGAGTTGTAATTCTTATGTTGTAATCAATAGAAGTGTGATGATCATCATTATTAGAAAATTGCCCAAAAAAGGCCAAAAAGGAAAAAAAGAGAAAGTCACAAAAGAAAAGAAAATAAAATAAAAGAAAATAAATAAAAAGGGCAATTATCTATCTCTTTTTCCACACTTGTGCTTCAAAGTAGCACCTTGTTCTTCATGTAGTGAGTCTCATATCTTCTGCTTCAAAGTAGCACCTTGTTTTTCATGTAGTGAGTCCCATAAGTTGTCTTTTTCATACTAGTGGGAATTTTTCATTATAGAACTTGGCTTGTATAATCCTACGATGGGCTTCCTCAAATGCCCTAGGTCTTCATGAGCAAGCAAGTTGGGTGCACACCCACTAGTTTTTCTTTGTTGAGCATTTGTAGCTCTAGTGCATCCGTTGCATGGCAATCCCTACTTCTCATGTTGACATCAATTGATGGGCATCTCCATAGCCCGTTGATTATCCTCATCAATGTGAGACTTTCTCTTTTTTTGTCTTCTCCACAAAATCCCCATCATCATATTCTATTCCACCCGTAGTGCTATATCCATGGCTCGCGCTCATGTCTTGCGTGAAGGTTGAAAAAGTTTGAGATTATTTAAGTATGAAACAATTGCTTGGCTTGTCATCGGGGGTATAGAAGTTGGGAACATCTTTGTGTGACGAAAATGAAGCATAGCCTAACTATATGATTTTGTAGGGATGAACTTTCTTTTGCCATGTTATTTTGAGAAGACATGACTACTTTGATCAGTGAGCTTGAAGTGTTACTATTTTTATGTCAATATGAACTTTTATTTTGTATTTCATTTGTATCTAAACATTCATGCCACAACGAAGAAAATTACATTATGAATTATGCTAGGTAGCATTCCACATCAAAAATTCGCTTTTTATCATTTACCTACTCGAGGACGAGCAGGAATTAAGCTTGGGGATGCTTGATACGTCTCCAACGTATCTATAATTTTTGATTGTTCCATGCTATTATATTACCCCTTTTGGATGTTTATGGGCTTTATTTTACACATTTATATCATTTTTTGGGACTAACCTATTAACCGGAGGCCCAGCCCAGAATTGCTGTTTTTTTTGCCTATTTCAGTGTTTCGAAGAAACAGAATATCAAATGGAATGAAACCTTCAGGAACGTGATTTTCTCACCGGACGTGATCCAGGAGACTTGGACCCTGCTACAAGGAACAAAAGAGGCGGTCACGAGGGTGGGAGGCGCCCCCCCTGGGTGCGCCCCCTACCTCGTGGGCCCCCTGTTGCTCCACCGATGTACTCCTTCCTCCTATATATACCTACGTATCCCCGACAAATCAAAAGGAGAGCCAAAAACCTAATTCCACCGCCGCAACTTTCTGTATCCACGAGATCCCATCTTGGGGCCTGTTCCGGAGCTCCGCCGGAGGGGGCATCCACCATGGAGGGCTTCTACATCAACACCATAGCCCCTCCGATGAAGCGTGAGTAGTTTACTTCAGACCTTCGGGTCCATAGCCAGTAGCTAGATGGCTTCTTCTCTCTTTTTGGATCTCAATACAATGTTCTCCCCCTCTCTTGTGGAGATCTATTCGATGTAATCTTCTTTTTGCGGTGTGTTTGTTGAGACCGATGAATTGTGGGTTTATGATCCAGTTTATCTATGAATAATATTTGAATCTTCTCTGAATTCTTTTATGTATGATTGAGTTATCTTTGCAAGTCTCTTCGAATTATCTGTTTGGTTTGGCCGACAAGATTGGTAGTTCTTGCAATGGGAGAAGTGTTTAGCTTTGGGTTCAATCTTGCCGCGTCCTTTCCCAGTGACAGAAGGGGCAGCAAGGCACGTATTGTATTGGTGCCTTCGAGGATAACAAGATGGTTTTTTTTATCATATTGCATGAATTTATCCCTCTACATCATGTCATCTTGCTTAAGGCATTACTCTATTTTTAACTTAATACTCTAGATGCATGCTAGATAGCGGTCAATGAGTGGAGTAATAGTAGTAGATGCAGAATCGTTTCGGTCTACTTGTCTTGGACGTGATGCCTATATACATGACCATACCTAGATATACTCATAACTATGCTCAATTTTGTCAATTGCTCAACAGTAATTTGTTCACCCACCGTAGAATACTTATGCTCTTGAGAGAAGCCACTAGTGGAACCTATGGCCCCCGGGTCTATTCTCATCATATCAATCTCCAGTACTTTAATACTTGCTTTGTTTTTACTTTGCCATTTACTTTTTGCTTTGCATCTCTATATCAAAAATACCAAAAATATATAATTATCTCTCTACCAGATCTCACTTCCGCAAGAGGCCGTGAAGGGATTGACAACCCCTTTATCGCGTTGGTTGCGAGTTCTCAATTTGTTTGCGTAGATGCGTGGGACTTTTGAGGAGCCTCCTACTGGATTGATACCTTGGTTCTCAAAACTGAGGGAAATACTTACGCTACACTTTGCTGCATCACCCTCTCCTCTTCGAGGAAAACCAACGCAAGATCAAGACGTAGCAGCAAGCTTTTGCACCAAACCAGATGACTCTAAGTCTCAATCTGGATACATATTGAAAGTGGGAGCAATTAGGTAGAGTAGCTCCGTGCAGAGCATTGTAGACATAGAACATTTGCAAAATACATATGGCTCTGAATGTGACAGACCCGTTGACTAAAGTTCTCTCACGATCAACACATCATTATTGACTCTAGTAACCCTTTGGGTGTTGATCACATGACGATGTGAACTATGGGTATTAATCACATACAGATGTGAATATTGGTGTTAAATCACATGGCGATGTGAACTAGATTATTGACTCTAATGCAAGTGGGAGACTGAAGGAAATATGCCCTAGAGGCAATAATAAAGTTATTATTTATTTTCTTATTTCATGATAAATGTTTATTATTCATGCTAGAATTGTATTAACCGAAAATATAATACATGTGTGAATACATAGACAAACATAGTGTCACTAGTATGCCTCTACTTGACTAGCTCGTTGATCAAAGATGGTTGTGTTTCCTAGCCATAGACATGAGTTGTCATTTGATTAACGGGATCACATCATTAGGAGAATGATGTGATTGACTTGACCCATTCCGTTAGCTTAACACTTGATCGTTTAGTATGTTGCTATTGCTCTCTTCATGACTTATACATGTTCCTACAACTATGAGATTATGCAACTCCCGTTTACCGGAGGAACACTTTGTGTGCTACCAAACATCACAATGTAACTGGGTGATCATAAAGGAGCTCTATAGGTGTCTCCAAAGGTACATGTTGAGTTGGCGTATTTCGATATTAGGATTTGTCACTCTGATTGTCGGAGAGGTATCTCTGGGCCCTCTCGGTAATGCACATCACTATAATCCTTGCAAGCAATGTGACTAATGAGTTAGTTGTGGGATGATGCATTACATAACGAGTAAAGAGACTTGCCGGTAACGAGATTGAACTAGGTATTGAGATACCGATGATCGAATCTCGGGCAAGTAACATACCGATGACAAATGGAACAACGTATGTTGTTATGCGGTTTGACCGATAAAGATCTTCGTAGAATATGTAGGAGCCAATATGGTCATCTAGGTTCCGCTATTGGTTATTGACCAGAGAGATGTCTCGGTCATGTCTACATAGTTCTCGAACCCGTAGGGTCCGCACGCTTAACGTTCGTTGACGATATAGTATTATATGAGCTATGTATGTTGGTAACCGAATGTTGTTCGGAGTCCCGGATGAGATCACGAACATGAAGAGGAACTCCGGAATGGTCCAGAGATGAAGTTTAATATATGGGATAATGTTGTTTGGTCTCCGGAAGGGTTCTGGAATTCACCGGAAGGGGTTCCGGATGTTTCCCGAAATGTTTGGGTACGAGAACACGTTATTTGGGCCAAAGGGGAAAGCCCATAAGGTTTTTGGAAAGCGCAAAAGGAAGTTTTGCGGAGTCCAGGGGCCAGACGCCAGGGTCCCTGGCATCCGGGTCCAGACACCGGGAACCCTGGCGTCTGGCTCTGGAGTCCGAGAAGGACTCTTGCCTTTCGAGTGAAACCGACTTTGTGGAGGGTTTTACTCCAAGTTTTGACCCCAAGGCTCAACATATAAATAGAGGGGCAGGGCTAGCACCAAAGACACATCAAGAAACACCAAGCCGTGTCGTGGCAACCCCTTCCCCTCTAGTTTATCCTCCGTCTTAGTTTCCGTAGTGCTTAGGCGAAGCCCTGCGGAGATTGTTCTTCATCAACACCGTCACCACGCCGTCGTGCTGCCGGAACTCGTCTACTACTTCGCCCGTCTTGCTGGATCAAGAAGGCGAGGATTTCATTGAGCTGAACGTGTGCAGAACTCGGAGGTGCCGTACATTCGGTACTTGGATCAGTCGGATCATGAAGACATACGAGTACATCAACCGCGTTGATAAACGCTTCCGCTTAGCGATCTTCAAGGGTATGAAGATACACTCTTCCTCTCATTGCTATGCATCACCATGATCTTGCATGTGCATAGGAATTTTTTTGAAATTACTTCGTTCCCCAACAGCTCATGTATTGCGTGAAAATTGAAAAAGTTTGAGAATACTAAAGTATGAAACAATTGTTGGCTTGTCATCGGGGTTGTGCATGATTAAATACTTTGTGTGATGAATATTGAGCATAGCCAGACTATATGATTTTGTAGGGATAGCTTTCTTTAGCCATGTTATTTTGAGAAGACATGATTGCTTTGTTAGTATGCTTGAAGTATAATTACTCTTATGTCAATATGAACTTTTATTTTTAATCATTTGGATCTGAACATTCATGCCACAATAAAGAAAATTACATTGAGAATTATGCTAGGTAGCATTCCACATCAAAAATTCTGTTTTTATCATTTACCTATTCGAGGACGAGCAGAAATTAAGCTTGGGGATGCTTGATACGTCTCCAATGTATCTATAGTTTTTTATTGTTCCATGCTATTATATTACCTGTTTAGGATGTTTATGGGCTTTACTCTAAACTTTTATATCATTTTGGGACTAACCTTCTAACTGGAGGCCCAGCCCGAATTGCTATTTTTTTTTGCCTATTTCAGTGTTTCGAAGAAAAGGAATATCAAACGGAGTCCAAACGGGATGAAACCTTCGGGGGCGATCTTTTTGGAACAAATGCAAACCAGGAGACTTGAAGTGGACGTCAAGAAGTAAACGAGGTGGCCATGAGGGTGCCCGGCATGCCCTAGGGGGTTGGGCACGCCCCCCACCGTTGTGGGCCCCTCGTGGCTCCACCGACCTACTTCTTTCTCCTATATATATATATATATATATATATATATATATATATATATATATATATATATATATATATATATATATATATATATATATCCACATACCCCGAGAACATCGAGGAGCACCACAAAAACCTAATTCCACCGCCGCAACCTTCCGTATCCACGAGATCCCATCTTGGAGCCTTTGCCGGCGCTCCGCCAGAGGGGGAATCGACCATGGAGGGCCTCTACATCATCTCCAAGGTCTCTCCAATGAGTTGTGAGTAGTTTACCACATACCTTCGGGTCCATAGTTATTAGCTAGATGGCTTCTTCTTTCTCTTTGAATCTCAATACCAAACTCTTTTTCGGTTTGTTTATCAAGATCCGATAAATTGTGGGTTTATGATCAAGTTTATCTATGAGAAATAGTTGAATCTCCTTTGAATTTTTTTATGTGTGATTGGTTATCTTTGCAAGTCTCTTCGAATTATCAGTTTGGATTGGCCTACTAGATTGATCTTTCTTGCAATGGGAGAAGTGCTTAGCTTTGGGTTCAATCTTGCGGTGTCCTTTCCCAGTGACAACATGGGCATCAAGGCACATATTGTATTGTTTCCATCGAAGATAAAAAGATGGGGTTTATATCATATTGCTTGAGTTTATCCCTCTACATCATGTCATCTTTCTTAATGCGTTACTCTGTTCTTATGAACTTAATACTCTAGATGCAGGCAGGAGTCGGTCGATGTGTGGAGTAATAGTAGTAGATGCAGAATCATTTCGATCTACTTGTTGCGGACGTGATGCCTATATACATGATCATGCCTAGATAATCTCATAATATGCACTTTTCTATCAATTGCTCGACAGTAATTTGTCCACCCACCGTAATACTTATGCTATCTTGAGAGAAGACACTAGTGAAACCTATGACCCTCGGGTCTATCGTCTATCATATAAGTTTCCAATCTACTTTTATTTGCAATATTTATTTTCCAATCTATATCATAAAAATACCAAAAATATTTATCTTATCTTATTATATCTACCAGATCTCACTTTCGCAAGTTTCCGTGAAGGGATTGACAACCCCTTTATCGCGTTGGTCGCGAGGTTCTTGTTTGTTTGTGTAGGTGCGTGTTACTTTTGAGGAGCCTCCTACTGGATTGATACCTTGGTTCTCAACAACTGAGGGAAGTACTTACGCTACTTTGCTGCATCACCCTTTCCTCTTCAAGGGAAAACCAACACAGTGCTCAAGAGGTAGCACCCGCCCGTTCACCTGACCAAAACAGACCTTTGGTCCCAGTTGGTGGCATGAACCGGGACCAAAGGTGGCCATTGGTCCTGGTTTGTGCCAGAAACCGGGACTAAATGTGTGGCTATATAACCAAGCACTTAGGAAACTTTCCCCAACTTCTCCCATTCTCCCCCGACGCCACCAGGCCGCTCCTCGTCGCCGTCGTCGTTGCCGTCGCCGCGCGCTGCCCCGTTGCTGCCCGCTCCTCGTCGTCTGTCGCCGTTGCCGACGCCTCCCTGCGACGCCGAGCTCAATGCCAGGCTGCCCCATCATCGTCGCCCCTGCCCCGTCGTCCCCGTCGCCTTCGTCGCCGTCGCCCATGCCCCGTCATCACCGTCGTCTTCCCCGACCCCGCGCCCCTGCCCCCGCTGGCCTGCTGCCTCGCCCCCGAGCACGCCCAGCCGCGTGCGCCCCTGCCCTGGCCCGGCCCCACCGTCCCTGTCTTCGTCGTGCCATCGCCGCCCCCGCCGTCGCCCTCGCCGTGCCATCGCCGCCCCAACCGTCGCCGTCGCCGTCGTCGTGCCATCGACGGCCCGCTGTGAGCCACTGCCGCCACGGCTATGTGTTTTCTATATATGAAAATTATTTTGTTCATATATAATGTATATATATATATACATAAATATATATATGATGAAAATATATATATATATAAACCGGGACTAAATTGTGCCAGAAACCGGGACTAAAATATACATATATAATGTAAATATATATAAGCTTTGTATGTATGATGAAAATTGTTTTTTTATATGTATGTGGCTATATATATGTAAGGAAAAAGAAGAAAAGAGGAAGAAGGAAGAAGGAAGAAGGAAGAAGAAGAAAAAGAAAGAGAGGAAAAAAGGAAAATAAGAAGATGAAGAAGGAGAAGAAGGAGAAGAAGAGGAGAAAAAAATAAGAAGAGGAAGAAGATGAAAATAAAAGAGGAGAAGAAGAAGGAATAGTTATTCTATTTTTTCTTCTTCACCTCTACCTTCTTCTTCTCCTCTTTTTTCTTCTTCTGCCCTTTTTTTTTCTTATTCTTCTTCCTCTTCTTATTTTTTATCGCGAACGAGGATGTCGAGGATCGCCGAGCGGTCGAGGGTTGGGAACTAGGGTAGAGGGTCGCCGAGGGGACGAGCATCGTCGAGGGGTCGAGCGTCGCCGAGGAGTCGAGGTTCGAGGATCGCTACGGGGTCGAGGGTCGAGGATCACCGAGGGGTCTAGGGTCGAGGATCGCCGAGGGGTCTAGGGTCGAGGATCGCCGAGGGGTCGAGGGTCGAGGTTCGAGGATCACCGGGGGTCGAACGTCGAGGGTCGTCGAGGGGTCGAGAGTCGAGGGTCGAGATTTATCAAGAATGCCCCCATTATGGATGTGCACAAGTTGATCCAATTTTTTTTTCTGATCTCACATATATATATATTTTCTTCTATATGTCACGTTGTCTGTCAAAGTATAGAAGAAATCCGTGGCTATATCATTTGCCAGAAGTAAAAGGCGTATGATGCTACGAAGCTCTTCAAAGTTATTTGGAATGGAGTTCCGGATAGAATCAGGGGCGGGCCCACCTCAATTCAAGGGTATTCACTTGAATACCCATTATTTTTGTCAAAAAATTAGGTATATATAGTGTATATGCAGTGTTGTATATAAGGAAAAACGAAACTGACATTCCAGAACGTGATAGTAAGCATTTTAGTCCAAAAACAGAGTCAACCCATCGTGTATATTTCCCTCTCACCACCACAACATGGCCCATATGGCCCAAATCGCTGCAGCAGACACCAGAAAAAATAATCCATCGATCCCGTCGATCAATCAGAGGACAGGAACCAGCAACGCCACCCTCCCCTATCCTCCAGTTCTGTACGCACCACATGGGATCTGAGCTGCCAACCGCCCGATCGGCGCCGCACAGCGGCCAGAGCCCAGAGATGTCGTCGCCTGATCGGCGATATTGATTGCAGGTACACGTGGCCGCGGCTGCCGCGGCGCGATGCGCGCGACGAATCCATCACTGATCCCTTGCCCCCTTTTGGTTCTGAACTTTCTGATCTCTGCACACTGCTGTAGGTGACGGGTTAGCACAATTGCAGGCCGGATTCAGGGGTAGGAATCGATTCAGTTCGAAGCCACAACCCGAATTCAGCTATTGAAGGTATCATCGCTATTACATGTACTAATCCTTTGACCCCGAATTCAACTACAAAGTGTTCCAACTGAATTTATCTATCATTGTCGAACTGAATTCAGGCAGCACTATACACAATGTTGTAACTGAATTTATCTATCACTGTCGAACTGAATTCAGGTAGCAGGAGCTCGACTTTGTTCTCTTATTGTCCAGCAGGCTACAGTACAGAAGTACCAGACAAAGTAAGTTAGTTTAACCACAAACCAGTTGTCTTCCTACTTAATTATAGTGAAACTATAGCTTGTTTGCAGTCAATTATGAATTGTTTAAACATGACACTTTGCAATTTGCCATTTGAATTTGCAATGTGAGAATGTTTTTAAATTGTAATTTTTTATAATGAGCATTATCTACTATTAGTACTCTAAACTTAAGAAATTTTGCTTTTCAGGTGTAAAACATGAAGAGGAAGAATACTGGTACTACTGATTTGAGAACTTTCTTGGAAAGAGTTGCTGCAAAAAAAGGGACGTCTCTTCGGTATGAGATTGTTTCCAAATTTCTCAAATTGGTGCTAGTTGCATTAGCTGGTGTTGAGAGGGTCTTCTCATTAATGACCTATATAAAAAAGAAGCTAAGAAGCAAGATGGGGCAAAAATATTTGAATGATTGCTTGGGCACATTCATTGAAAGGATATTTTTCTTGCAAGTTCAGGATGAGGACATCATCACTCATTTTCAAAGCATCAAGGATCGCAAAGTTATCCTCTAGTTTGTAAGGTTTCTTATGATTTCATATTTTTATCCTCTATATGTCTTAGATTTTGCCATGATATGTTGAAAAATTCTTACTTTTATATGTTGAACAATACCAAATTATGATCACTTTTATGAATATAATATATTCTGTCATATCATTTATATAGTTTAGAACTAGTATAATATGCTGCTATAATTGGTTGTACATGCCACAAGAAAAGTTGTAGGCTTCCAAAAAAAAGTTTTCAAAATTTGAATACACAATATTCAATTCCTGGGCCCTCCCCTGGATAGAATAATTCGCTTTTTCATATGAATTTCAGCAAAGGCCCTCCAAATAGCGATATTCGGAAGGCTCTGGCTGAACTTCATACCAAATAGCGATATCCGGGACTCCGTTCCAAAACAACTTTGGAGAGCTTTGTACCATTATGCGCCTGTTACTTCCGGCTAATGACGAAGCCATGGTTTTCTTGAATCCTTTGACACTAGACAACGTGACATATAGAAGGGTAGATGAGATCAGGAAAAATATGGACAATTTTCTGCACATCCAGAATAGCGCCATTTTGTTAAATTCCTTGTTTGACATTAATGAGAGAGGCGGTCCGGACATCGGACATTCATGAGAGAATTCCGGTAACTCTTCAACATGAGGGTGGGACGCGATCAACCCTTGATGTCTGCTACGCAACCTTCTTCTTGTAGACGTTGTTGGGACTCCAAGTACAGAGATTTGTAGGACAGTAGCAAATTTCCCTCAAGTGGATGACCTAAGGTTTATCAATCCGTGGGAGGCGTAGGATGAAGATGGTCTCTCCCAAACAACCCTGCAACCAAATAACAAAGACTCTCTTGTGTCCCCAACACACCCAATACAATGGTAAATTGTATCGCTACACTAGTTCGGCAAAGAGATGGCGATACAAGTGCAATATGGATGGTAGATATAGGTTTTTGTAATCTGAAATTATAAAAACAGCATGGTAACTAATGATAAAAGTGAGCACAAACGGTATTGCAATGCTAGGAAACAAGGCCTAAATTCATACTTTCACTAGTGCAAGTTCTCTCAACAATAATAACATAACTGGATCATCTAACTATCCCTCAACATGCATCAAAGAGTCACTCCAAAGTCACTAATAGCGGAGAAAAACGAAGAGATTATTGTAGGGTACGAAACCACCTCAAAGTTATCCTTTCTGATCGATCTATTCATGAGTTCGTAGTAAAATAACACGAAGCTATTCTTTCCATTCGATCTATCGTAGAGTTCATTCTAGAATAACACCTTAAGATACAAATCAACCAAAACCCTAATATCACCTAGATACTCCAATGTCACCTCAAGTATCCGTGGGCATGATTATACGATATGCATCGCACAATCTCAGATTCATCTATTCAACCAACACAAAGTACTTCGAAGAGTGCCCCAAAGTTTCTACCGAAGAGTCAAGATGAAAATGTGTGCCAACCCCTATGCATAAGTTCACAAGGTCACTGAACCCGCAAGTTGATCACCAAAACATACATCAAGTAGATCACGTGAATATCCCATTGTCACCAAAGATAAGCACATGCAAGACATACATCAAGTGTTCTCAAATCCTTAAAAACTCAATCCGATAAGATAACTTCAAAGGGAAAACTCAATCCATTACAAGAGAGTAGAGGGGGAGAAACATCATAAGATCCAACTATAATAGCAAAGCTCGCGATACATCAAGATCGTGCCAAATCAAGAACACGAGAGAGAGAGAGAGAGAGAGAGAGAGAGAGAGATCAAACACATAGCTACTGGTACATACCCTCAGCCCCGACGGTGAACTACTCCCTCCTTGTCATGGAGAGCGTTGGAATGATGAAGATGGCCACCGGTGATGGATCCCCCCTTCGGCAGGGTGCCGGAACAGGGCCCCGATTGGTTTTTGGTGGCTACAGAGGCCTGCGGCACGGAACTTCGGATCTAGGTTATTTTCTTGTTTTTTTTTGTATATATAAGAGGTGTTGGCATCGGGGACAAGTTAGGGGGTCTTCGAGGCGGCCACGAGATAGGGGGGCACGCCCAAGGGGTAGGGCACGCCCCCACTCTCGTGGGTGCCTCGGGACTCTTCTGGTCCATCCCCGGTACTCCGTGGGCTTCATTTGGTCCAAAAATAATATCCGTGAAGTTTTAGTTCAATTGGACTCCGTTTGGTTTTCCTTTTCTATAAAACTCAAAAACAAGGAAAAAAACAGAAATTGGCACTGAGCTCTTGGTTAATAGGTTAGTCCCAAAAATCATATAAAATAGCATATAAATGCATACAAAACATCCAAGATTGATAATATAATAGCATGGAACAATCAAAAATTATAGATACGTTGGAGAGGTATCAACCCCCTCTCGCCCGACCAAACCCTAGAAGCATCGAGGCCACCCTCAAACCCTAGAAGCGTTGCCGAGGCCACCCCAAACCCTAGAAGCGTCGAGGCCACCCATATTTACCGAGTTAAAAGAGCGTTGTCAGCGATGCCAACCCAAACCCTAGAAGCGTTGTCGAGGCCACCCCAAACCGTAGAAGCGTCGAGGCCACTAATTGATATTCCTTGTTGTGATTAGCTAGCTAGGTCTATGTTTTCCACTAATATATCCATCTTTCATGTTTGTATATTAATTGCCATGTTGTAATATTTGTAGAAACTATGGATCAACAAAGAGACTTGGAAAAAGAACAGTTGTTGGGGAATATAATCTTCGGCGGAGGTGATGTCTTGTAATTTCTCAACGACACCGATGGTCTGGAAGGAGAGGATGCAGCAGGCTCCGGTGATCGAACAATTGAGGAGGAAAGTCATGATCATGATGGCTCCGGTGACTGAATGCCGGTGGAAGAAGGAGACCGTGATGACGGCTCCGGTGACTCAACGGAGTCAGGATCAGCTGTTGCAAAGTCAGGCGAGGTATATATATTAATTAAGCCTGTGCTGACTAGCTAATTGATGCATTAATTGTTTCAGTATGTACATATATTAACTCTTCTTTCTTCTTTTATAGCCCTCCGGATCAAGCCAAACTTCGGTAACGAGACGAGGCCCGGAAAAAAGGTTGCGCCGGGATGAAAGGTTCACGATCACAACAATCATGGACGATGGCCATCTGATTGAACCCAGGTGAACCAAGGAAGCATTTTATGCTCATAGTGGAGCTATTGTTAGGGACAACATCCCGATCGCCATCCATCTATGGAATAAGCCTAAGAAATAAGACCCTCAAGTTTCTTATGTCACCGATAGAGAGAAAGATGATCTTTGGACCTCGCTGAAAGAAAATTTCACCCTACCGCTAGAGGAGGATCTGAATAAGCTAGTTATAGAGCCACAGCTAAAGGGGTACCACACTACTAGTAAGGCGCTACAGCTAAAGGTTAGCAGTAGCATGGGCTGGACCGCGCTACTGCTATATCGACTTAGTAGCAGCGCTTTCTAAAACGAGCGCTACTGGTAATTAGTATTTAGTAGTAGCTCTTCTCCTAGCATGCGCCACTACTATTATTCCGTATTTAGTTTTTATTTCATGTTGTATTCATACACCTTTATACAAGTTTTTATACTGCAACAATTTAGAGAATGACTTTACATCATAATGAGTTATTACATCAGTGGGAGAAAGAACCGTGGACTAGTTTCAAGTGGATGGACATCCACTTGAAACTAAAGTCCATCCACTTGAAACTAATCCACGGTTCTTTCACCCAATGATATAATAAATATCATCATCATATCATTAACAACTTATCATCATAATACATCATTGTCATATAACACCTCCTCATGATCATTGTTTGCATCAATGAGACATCACATACAAGTTGGTCACTAGACATAATCACAACTACTCATCATCATCAACTCTCATAAACATATTGTACCTCATAGGACCTACTACATTCTCTTAGGACCTACTATATTATCTTGGGTAAAATAGCATAAAACAAGATAGCCCCTAACTCTCCGTTATGGAGAATGGAGATTATCCTGTCTCCAATTCTTGCCTTTCCTGCAATGTTGCTTCCAAGAACCTCCTTACAAATGTCCATACATTTCTTCCATTCTTTGATTATCATGTGTTCACCGTTTTTAGAAATCCAGTATAGACCAGTGAGATTCATAGGACGACTTGGCTGTATGTTCAAAACATCCAGGCGACCATTCTGATACATCAAATGAGGCACACAATCCATCGGGATTTTCTGTTGAAAAACATAGTAATAACTTCGTAGTTAGCAATGTAGTTCTGTTTTAGAAGTATGCAAAAGATGTATGGATGTCGTAATAGTAAAAAAGTCTTACCAAGAAATCTCCCTGGAAGTTATCGTTGTTCAAGACATGCACTAGTGGCACGTATTCACCATAATTTGGAGGAGTTCGATAAAAGGCATTGTAATTATCAATGTGAGTACAATATGCGACCAGATGATTTTTCTCTTGATAAGTTAACTCAGAGCCATCGGTGTAGTTGGTTCTGTCAACCATCTTCTGCACACTCTTTGAAGCATGAAAATAAGCTGTCAACTATTTTGAAATAAATAATATAAATTACTTAATAACTATGTTTGAGGAACTCACATAGCGGTTGAATTGGAAGCGTATCAACAAGAACCCAAATGTCCAAATTATCTTGGTCGATGTCAGGATCACCAAGATCCATGGTGACAAACATACCCTCTTGAAAATCATACATCTTGCAAAGTGCTTCCCAACCCGGGCAACCAAAATTGGATACGCTCTCCGAATTGTATAGATTTACCTCAAAATCCATACCATGATGGGTCCTTAGGTTAATTTTCTTTGTTTCATTCCTCTCATGATCTTCAAAACCCATCCTCTCCAAGACATAGCGTCTTGCATGGCATGGGATAGGCTATTCGAATTGTAAAAGATGAAAATTACACGTTGAAGTAATAGAAGTCGAGCTTAATTACGAAAAAAAACACTTAGCATCGTAGCGTACCATTTCACAATCGAAGGCCTCCTCGAGCTTAATGCTGAAGCACCGGTCGTCATCCAGGTGAGGCCAATCGCAGAAACCCCGGGTGTCTTCGCACCAGGAGCACTCCCTGGGACCTTCTTCGTCCGATGACATTTCCTATGTTCATAATTCAAAGATTAAACTTGTACAATTAAATATATGTACTACAAAAACTAAATTAGATCATTATTATTCATCATGGGTTAACTATGGGTCTGTCGAGTCTTTTCTTGAAAACTCTCAGCTCACGTGGTGTATATATTCGACCGTCGGTGATGGTAGCTCCTCCTTTCGTTCTCGAGTGCATTACACCAAATTGTCTAGCACATGGGAACGAAGGAGAAGCTACCCCCACGACAACAGTCGGGATTCTTCGTCCTCTCATATATGGCGGATACTCTCCCTTACTGATTCCTCTCTGACATTTGCGACCGTCGGTGATGGTCGTTACTCCTCCTTCCCCTAGTGCATAACAAAGGTCTAGCACCCGGAGAAGAAGGAGAAACGACCCCCATGACAACAGTTGGGATTCTTCGGCCTCAACAGTCTTAAAGTCAACCAGAAATATCGTTTAATTATCTTTCTAGAAAATCCAGGCCACGCGATATCTCCTACATACTCTAGCACAAGTCATGCCAAAATTCACGGAAAATTCCGGCATGACCTTTGCTAAAACAGGACATATCGAGCACCTGAAATTTGCCGGAACAAAAATTAATCAACACTCCGGCAAAACATAGGCCACTCGCAGGTGTAACCTGCAAACATGACCGGCCACTTGGGCGACCACATATCCTATTTGAGCAACACAACATATACATGTTTTTATCTACATCATATCTTATAGGACTAATATTGACATGGAGATTTGGCTGGTCTCACCTCGAGGTCGGAGGGGGTCGGTGACGGGGATTACAGCGGGGATGATGGAGGGGCTCCTTGATTTCTGCAAAAACAAAAACCCTATAAGTTATCACTAATAGATCCCAAATAGTATCATACATATAACATCACTAATACAACTAAAACCCTAGCGAACGACGGGTATCGACGATGAGGATGCGGGATAGGCATCATCGACATCGATCGATGTTGATGCGGGAATAATTGCTTAAACTCAAAAAATAACAACAAGTGTCACATGTTCATCTAGTTCTTACTAAAAATAAACTTACTATGAATATAAATAAACTAGTTCTTTCTAAAAATAAACTAGTTCTTTCTAAAAATAAACTAGTTCAACTAGTTATATTAATTTTCTTACTAAAAATACATTAGTTCTATTAATTCAACTAGTTATTAATAAAACCAAACTAGTTCAACTAGTTTATTAATTTAGTTACTAATTAGTTTAAACACTTACTAAAAATAGTAAAAAAACTACATTATACAATAGTAAAAAACAGAAAAAAAGAGATGGAGGGAGGAGGAAGCAGGAGAGAGGAGGAGGGGGAGGAGGCCGGTGGGATCAGAGGAGGGAGGGGCAGGGGGAGGAGGGGGAGGGGGCGGGCGGAGGAGGAGGAGGAGGGAGGGGGCCGGGGGTGGAGGGGGAGGGGGCGGGGGTGGAGGGGGAGGGGGCGGCCGGAGGAGGAGGAGGGAGGGGGCGGGGGGGTGGAGGGGGTGGGGGCGGCCGAAGGAGGAGGAGGAGGGAGGGGGCGGCCGGAGAAGGAGGAGGGAGGGGCGGTGGGAGGAGGGCGGCCGGAGGAGGAGGAGGAGGGAGTACCTTGGCGAGGAGCAGCGCGGCAGCGGCGGACGACGGGTTCGGCGCGGGCGAGAGCGAGTGAGAGGGGAGAGTGAGTGAGAGGGTACCAATGCAGTGAACCTCTCTAGGATAAGATAAGTAAGTAGTAGCGCATTTCAGAGAAATGCGCTACGACTAAGGGACATAGCAGTAGCGCTGGTCGGGCATACGCCCTATTGCTAAGTGGGGCTAGCCATCTGTGCCCAGTACAAGTATAGCAGCAGCGTTCTTTAGCAGAACGCGCTACTGCTAAAGTAGTAGCAGTAGCGCGGTTTATTTAAACTCGCTACTACTAAGTAGTAGTAGCGCCCTGTTTTGTCCAGCGCTACTGGTAAGATGCTGTGTATAAGTTTTCCCTAGTAGTGACTGGTCAAGGCGTGTGCTCTTAAGAAGATAGAAGATCTATTCAGGAGGTGGACGAAAGAGTTCAAATCAACGTTTGTCGACAAAGGGAAGACTCCATAATTAACCGGACGATTTGAGAAGATAAGAGATCACTGGCCTGCATTCGTGGCCTACAAGACATTGGACAAGAGTAAGAAAATGACAGAGATAAACATGATAAATTCTACAAAGAAGCTGTATCACCATCGTCTGAGGTCAGGCGGCTACTACCTCAAAGCCCGGCCGTTGTGGGACAAAGCTGAGAATGACCTGATTGCTAAAGGGGGTCGAACCAGAGACATTGAACTAGCCAGACCGTTCAAGGACTTGGTTCTTTGGGGTTCGGGGAACTTTGGACCCTAAAACAGGGAAGTGCCGTTGGACGGATGAGCAACTTGCAATACCCGTCACAAAGCTTCAGGCAACAATCAAGGTAGCGCAGGAAGGGACGTTCATTCCTGACAAAGAGAATGACGAGCTGACTGAGGCCCTCGGGAATCCTGAGCACCCTGGACGAACACGAGGCACACCAAGCTCCGTTGTGTGGAAGAATGGGTTTCCCAGCACAGGCGGTTACAAAACCCGGGAGTGGAAGAGGAAACAGGAGTTGAGTGATATACAAAAGCTCAGTGCAAGAGTACTAAAGCTAGAGGAACAAGTTGAGAGCCAGTGAGCTGCCGACTAACCATCTTAGTGGCACAAAGCTACCCCAGAAGCTACCCCGCCAACTCAGCGGAGAAGCAGTGAGGCTTCCAGGAAGCTTGTTCAGCAGCCTGACTTCACGGCTCCTAGCTACCCCGTGGATGCTATCACGGAGGCTCAACATTGCCAGCTTATGATGAAATGGCAAAACATGACCTTGAAGGCAGCTGTCCGCACCGTTGCACCTCCTCAACCCGATAGAACTTTTCACTGCCATTCGATTCCACAGGGCTATGCTGTTGTGATGGCGGATGAAGTAATGGAGGGATTTGAGGAGCTCGAGCTTGACCACCCTACAGGTGAAGGGGAGATTCAGCTGGCTCTTGCTCTGAAGACTCCATGTCTATGGCGGAAGGAGTACATCAAGCTTCCAAACTGGACGCCTCCTCCTCCTCCTCCTCCTCCGGCGAGTTAGGGCACACTGCCTCCTCCTCCGGCCCCTCCTCCGGCAAGTGATCATGGCACTCCGCCTCCTCATCCACCTCCTCCGGCGTGTGACGGCACTATGACTCCTTCTTCGCCTACTCCAACAAGCACTCCACCTCCTCCGGTGCGTGAGGGCAGTACGGATCCTCCTCCGCCTCCTCCGGCGCGTCAGAGCACTCTGCCTCCTCTGACGCGTGGAAGCATTCCGCCTCCTTCGGCATGTCAGTGGACTCCGTCGCGTCAGCAACGGCGGAAGAGAGAGGCCGCCGCTCCGGCGGCTAGCAGTACAGGTAGAGAAGGGAAGCAATTCAAATACGGTCCATCTCTCAAGGCTCCGGAAAAGTTACCATATGAGAGGACCGACAAGGAAAATGAGGGCATCATTCGTGCCCAAGTGAGGGACTTTTTTGCATGGAAACCTCCACCTCCGAAGGAAACGATAGATCCGGTGAAAGTGAAGCGGGTTATGGATGCCCTAAAGCGACCACCACTGCCTCCTCCGGATTCCAACTATGTGCGCACTATTAAAAAGTCATATAAGGAAGCAGAGCGGTCGGGAAGTACTTGTAGTGATGCAAGGTTAGCAGAACATAGAAGTGGGAAAAAAATTCCCCAGCTCGGCTAATAGGCGAAGCAAACGTGCCCCCCGCTTAAGGTGTCTAGTGATATCGTCGCTAATCATCCGGGGATGGTGCCCGGTACCAATCCTGCTGATTACTTGACCAATGATATAGAGTTTGAAAAAATGGGGGTGGCCGAATTCATTCCAGTATGGGCAGCCTCTCGTCAAACATGATCATCCTCCACCTCTAACAATGATTATGCGAAGACTCCATGAATTGTACATGGAAAGATGACGCCAGTCTGGGAAGCATACTTTGACGATGAGAATTAAATAGGAGCACGACCTCGTTGGAATGGATATTTTGAATGTTTAATTTGACGAGTTATTCCAGTTATACAATCAAAAGGCCCTTGACAAAACACTCGTGACTTGCTACTTACTGTAAGTACTACTTATGTAATAATTAAGTCTCTCTATATATAGCTTAGCTCTTTTATTGCATGTATATATAATTATCTCACTATATTATGAGGGTTGAAGATTGTCGAATGGACGGTCAAACACAATGTCACAGAAACCGAGGACAGCTTGCTACAATCGTTGCTTAAAAATCAAAAGAAAGATAAAAATACTCTTTCCTATCTCTACTCTCTTCTCTTCCCGTGCGCGCGTGACCCTTTACTCTCTTCTCTACTGTTATATTTATTTAATACTTAATATTTAATATTTATCTCTACTTTCTTTACTGTCTACTTTTTTTCTCTATACTTTTTTTTCTTGCATGTGTGTGTGTAGATTCCACTTTATCTTGCTAGAGATTAAGCTTGAAGCTGGCATAGTAAGTCTCTTAGACTCGAGAAGAAAAGATCCCCAGGAGTATGCGGACATGACTGATATGCTCTAGAAGTATGTTCAATCGATCATTATCGCACCATATCGGCAACTTTGTTCATTTCCTGATATCAAGTAATTATTCTCTTTGTCTCGTAGGTTTTGGAAAGACTTCACCGTAATTACGCCGGGACTGCTGACGGAGCTGTAACTTAAACACCTGAAAGTAAGTACTACTAGCTCGTTCCGCGCTCCCCCATTGATTCTAGCTAGTTTCATCGATACCATTTACCATGCTTGATTATCAGTCTGATTGAACTCTATTTCTCATAAAGTGCTTGTGGAAGGAAGTCAGTAATGTTTTTTGTGGATACTACATTTGCGAGTTCATCTACAACTCGACGACCTCTAAGAGGGGCTACTCTAAAAAACAATATGATGTACGTAAACAAAAGAATTCACAATTTTATTTTATTACTAGCATTTGTGTAGAGTTTCATTCATACATATGTATTGACCCACTTCTTTAAATTAGAAGTGGCAGATGCGGGATGAACTCCTATGACATGATCGCATACGAGCTATTCAAGAGGAATTGGCGAGATTCTTTCTTGACCACATCATAAATAAAGCCGGAGAATACCATGTGGAAGTTGAAATAGACCTTAGATGTTAGGGTTTGTAAGAGATCTTATATTGTATATATGTAGCTAGTAGCGTCAGATAGATATACGAAAACTTGTTGTTCGACCAATCTCTCAGAGAAAGAGAGGTCACTTCTCTCTGTATATGTTCATGACGATTAAAAGTGCAATCTTGCTCTTAAACAATATTTTTGATATTGATGACAAATCTACATATAGGGGACTAACCGTGTTTGCTAAGTATATACACAGGCCGTCAGTCCTCCGGTTTTTCTAATGTGCATCATGATCACATCATATGAGATTTTACTCAAGCAAATTATCAATAAGGAAAGGAGCAAACAAAGACGAAGCATCGTGCTCTTTTCTATTTCTTGAGTAATAGGAATCCTGCTCTATTAAGAGGGGGTCTGAGGTGTAGGTTCAAGGCTTGCTCACATTTTGTCTCACGAGTAATTTTTCACAAAGGACCAAAATCCCTAGCGAAACCCCTTAGCCAAATCCTACCACTTCACCTAGCTGGATCATCTGGACGGCTCCCCAGATCATCCGGGCTAAACCCGAATCAACCGAACCCTGCTCCGGATCATCCGGGTAATGTGCATTTCATCACAGAACGCTGGTGGCTGAAGCCGGATCGTTCGGACGTTCATCCGGATCATCCGGGCTGTGCCCCGGATCATCCGGATCCTATCCCGGATCATCCGGGAAACCTTGCCCCTATTTTCACAGAACCCTGATGGTTGTAGCCGAATCATCCGGCAAGGCATCCGGATCATCCGAGATATGTCCGAATCGTCCGGGATGGCCACCGGTCTGTCTGGGCTGCTCGCAGCTCTGCTGCTACCATCTGCATCCGGGCCTTCAACCAGATTATCTGGACAATGTCTAGATCATCCGGGTGGTATCCCAGATCATCCAGGCTGGTCAACTTCTATCCAAATAGCTCAGTTCTGGGTGTGGTATAAATAGTCCCTTACCTCTTCGAGATAAGGTTGAACACTTCACACAAACAGGCCTCAAGAACACCAATGCTCCCTCTCTCTTGCTCATACACTAAATCCTAGATCCCGGCTTGATTCTTGAGAGTTTTGAAGAGTTGTTCCAATCAAAAGAAATATCTTCTCCCTCTCCTTCTTGTGACCAAAGCAAATCGTGGTTTGAGTAAGTCTTGAGTTTTTCCTCTTGGATCTTGTTACGATTGGAGGTTGGAGACTCCTAGGAGATAGGAGTCATTTGGTGAGGAATCAACCATTGTGATTACCCCCGGAAAGTTTGTGAGGGTTTGGAGACCACCCCAAGGTCTACCACTAGTGGTTGAGAAACGCCTTCGTGGTGTTGTCTCAAAGGGAGAATAGGGTGAGCCTTCGTGGCGTTGGTGTGCCTTCGTGGTAACATCCACCTCTCTAACGGTGACGTAGCTTCCCTCCAAGGAAGTGAACATCGGCATACATCCTCGTCTCCCAGAGTTGTGGTTATTCCTAACCCTAACTCTCTACTTGTGGTTACTTGTCTCTTCGCACTTACTTATATCATATTGTGCTTGCTTCCTTACACACTCATGTTACTTGCTTAGCACTTAGTACTACACTTGCAATTGTTAGGCTAACTCTCATATTCCGCATTATTGCCTAAAATTGCTAAGTAATAATTAAAATTTGTAATTGTACCTATTCACCCCCCTCTAGGTCCATGTCGATCCTTTCAATGATCTTGTGTACTTAATGGTTCATTCATTTGTTTACTAGCTAGCATGTCGAGTTCTCTCTATATGTATAGTAGCTAGCCTCGACCAAGCACGGAGATAAAGAGAGGTCACTTCTCTCTATTAGGTAGCTAACACACAATATATGAAACCCCTAAATTAACCCTCCAAAACCACCAACCCCCCCCCCCCCCCCTTCAAAAAAACAAAAACTCCAGCTCCTGCCATATGCTGACGCGTGGATGCCTTTTGGTCCCAGTTGGTATTGCAAACCGGGACTAAAGATCCTCTTGCCTGGGCACCCCGCAGCGGCCACATGGAGCCCTTTCTGTCCCGGTTCGTAAGCGAATTGGGACTAAAGGTTTTAGGCTTTAGTCCCGACCTTTAGTCCCGGTTCCAGAAGCGGGGCTAATGGGCCTCTAGAACCGGGGCTAATCTGCCTCCGGAACCGGGACAAATGGCCCACTTTCTACTAGTGTGTAGAGTTTTGACCACTAAGAGGTCAACTTTAGTTTAGTAATGGTCAAGTCTGTAAAAGGATTGATAGCAGTTTGGTTGGTACAGTCGTACAACTGTGTCTGTAAGTAGATTTGCGTTGGCCTGAGAAAGTCAAAGTGTTTTTTGGACTGCACGCGAGACGTGGTCTCGGTGAGTCAGGTGTTTTTACTTTCTAGTGTAGTTGTAAGTTTATTCGTGTCCTTGTGAGGATACTATTGTTGTTGTTGTTGCTTAAACTTTGTTATTGCTTTGTTAGAGCATCTCCAACAGATACGCGGTGCGGTAATTTTTTTTGCAGCATCGAAATAGCGTTTTAGCGCACTAGGCTGGTGTTTGCTTTACCAGAAGTGCAAAAACATGGCGCCCAATCCGGTGGCCCCATCTGCAGCAACCTATATTTTGCAATGCGCGCGAGCAGGCACACAAAATAAGCAGCGCGCGATGCTGTTTTCCCCAGCGCGCTGAACCTACTTTGGCAAGTGCGCTGAATGTACTTTGGCGCGTGCGGATTTTAGCGCGTCTGCTGGAGCGCCAGTTTCGATCGCGCGTGCAATATAGCCATTTTTTCGAGCGCATGGCCAAGCTAGTGCGTCTATTGGAGATGCTCTTACTTGTTCATTTGATTGCTATATAATCAACTATCTTGCAAGCACATTCAAAGTACTTACCTGGCCTTGCACGTGGCCAGATTCTAGAGAAGATGGATAACACTAGTAGAAAACAGGGCATACGTTTGTGCCAGATAAGCCCATTAGTCCCGGTTCAGTCACGAACCGACACGAATGGGGGCATTAGTCCCGGTTCAAATGAGCCCTTTAGTCCCGGTTTGAGACACGAATCGGGACTAAAGGGTGGTGTGCCCTTTATTCCCGGTTTGTGTCTCAAATCGATACTAAAGGTTAGACCCTTAGTCTCGGTTTGAGACACAAACCGGGACTAAAGGGTGCGATGCCCTTTAGCCCAGTTCGTGTCTCAAACCGGGACTAAAGGGCCCTTTTTCAAACCCTACCCCCCGGGGGGATCGCCTTCTCAGTTTTGTAAAAAGCAAAAGAAAATGATAAAAACTTCAAAAATTAAAATCCTTCGAGATGTAGTTATGTTACTACTAGTTAGGAAAATTAAAAAACTTAAATTTGGACATGTTTTGCAAAAAAGTGTTATGAAAATGTAAAACGGCCATATCTTTTGCATACGATGTCGAAAAAACCCGCATAATATATCAAAAAAATCAGCACGAAAATCCGCATCAGGTTTTGACTTCCTTCGCCCTGTTTGCAATTTTTTAGAATCCTCAAATTCTAAAAGGAAAAAAAATTATGCCCAAATTTTGTTTTTTAAAATTTTTGTTAAATCTGGTCAACTATGGTCAAACTACTTATTCAAGAAGTATTAGTGTTTCTAAATAATTATTTAAGTTTTTTTAAAATTTTGGTCAAATCTGGTCAAACTATGGTCAAACTATGCTCAAACTATAGTCAAACTATGGTCAAACTTATTATTCAAGAAATATTAGTGTTACTAAATAATTATTCAAGAATATTACTGTTACTAAATAATTATTCAAGAATATTACTGTTACTAAATAATTATTCAAGAAATATTAGTGTTACTAAATATTTTTTTTAGAATAATAGTTTCAAACTCAAACAGTGAAACGTGTGACTTCATGCTCAAGCTAAACTCCTGAGGGTTAATAGGATTGACATCTTACTACTGTCAGGAAAATAACACACTGCTAGAAAAAGGCCTGTTAGTGGCGCATCTATTTTTGCCATTAATGGCGCACTATAGGTGCACCACTATTACCACGCCACTAGTAACAAATACTAATGACACACATTTGGTGCGCCATTACTATGCCTAGAAGTGCGCCATTACTATCTGACTTAGTAATGGCGCACCACATAGAAGTGCACCATTACTAACAGTTTTTTTTCAAAAAAAAAATTCAAAAAAAATTTCAATTTTTTTTCAGAATTATTTTCTTGTTTTTTTCTTAATCTCGGGTCAATATGCTTAATCTCAGGTCAAATCGCACTTCATGGTCAAACTTCCCAGAAGGTCACCCATCCTCACACAACTCCAGCCCAAGCACGCTTAACTTCGCAGTTCTATCCAACCCTAGCACCAGCTCACTTAACAGACACTTGTTAATATATCTATCATATAAATCATATTAAACCTTGTCGATGTCTAGGACTTTGTTCATGTTCATGAGTGTGATAAAATTTTGAAAAAATATTTCAAACTTCCCAGTCATATTACGTATCATATTTTGAACATTTTTTCCAAAAAAATTTCAAAACCAATTTTTTTTCTGTTACTAGTGGCGCACCTAGCAAATGGTGCGCCATTACTAAGTTTAGTTTTTTTCCATTTTCCCCCATCTAGATTTTAAAAGCCCCGTATCTTTTTTTCTGTTAGGTTTTGGGGATTCTGAAAATCTTCAACGGGGTTCCACGAGGGGGAGGGCTGCATTCGGTGGAATTTTTGGTAAAAGTTAGTAATGGCGCACCATGGGTGTGGTGTGCCATTACTAGTTAAAACTAGTAATGGCGCACAATCCCCAGGTGCGCCATTACTAATTTTGAAAAAAATATAAAAAAAGTTTGTTAGTAGTGGCAAACCGAGGGTGTGGTGCGCCATTACTAGTTAAAACTAGTAATGGCGCACTATCCCCTGGTGCGCCATTACTAGTTTTGAAAAAACAAATTTGTTGTAGTGGCGCACCGAGGGTGTGGTGCGCAATTACTAGTTAAAACTAGTAATGGCGCACTATCCCCTGATGCGCCATTACTAGTTTTGAAAAAAAATAATAAAAAAATTGTTAGTAGTGACGCACCGTGGATGTGGTGCGCCATTAGTATTTGGAGTTAATGGTGTACCTATATATCATGCGCCACTGCTATATAGCAGTGGCGCACCACATACGTGGTGCGCCATTAATGTCCATATTAGCTATAGCCGTTTTTCTAGTAGTGTGACAAGTGCAGACTTGGAAACGAGGGGGAATAGAATCCGGGGGTTAAGCGTGCTCAGGCTGGAGTAGTGAGAGGATGGGTGACCGGCCGGGAAGTTAGATGATTTCGAATCTTGATGGGTGATTAGAGATTAAAGGTTAAATTGAGCAGTGATGAGGGGGATGAGGGGTGATTAGAGATTAAATTGTAAATTAATTCAGAAATTTGAAAATCCTGAAAAAAATTCAAAAAAAATTCAGAAAAAATCGTAAAAATACCTTTAGTCCCGGTTGGTGTTAGCGGCTACATGGAGGGGCTTTAGTCCTAGTTCATGTAAGAACCAGGACTAAAGGGGGTGCCTTTAGTGATGACCCTTTAGTCCCGGTTCTAGAACCGGGACTAAAGGCGCTCATGAACCGGTACGAATGGGGCTTTTTCTACTAGTGTAAGCTAGATGGTCGCCCCAGCCGGTTTTGTGAGTTGTGCAGCCTTGCCAAGCCATCAACCTAGTTTTCCATTGTGATTTATTTCTTCCACTGCGGAATAACTCTGCTATGGAGTTATACGGGTTAGACCCATTGTAATCGGGCTACATACCCCGTATTACCAATAAAGCTATGTATGGAACTGTGTACCATTATACTGACGCTTGCCGGGAGTTATGCTGGGCCAACACGAGCAGGCAACCCATTTGTGCCAGATGGGAGTGCCACACTAGGATGCCTAGTTGGGCTCACTGCAAGGGTGGTGACTCGAGTGGCAGGCGTGGAGGTGCTCTTTGGGTGGTGATCGGTAGATTCGTCCACTTTTGTTGAGTGGTGGTTGACTTAGTTGTGCTGCCTCATGTGCACCAGATTTGGTCTAACATGTGCCAATCTATGCATGGGGTTGTTGTGGCCGAATGTACTGGCTGGGCGGCAACAATGCTATTGTTTTCTCGATAGCGGTGGCTTTAATGAGCGACGTGCAACTCCGTGACGCTGGTAGTGAACCATAGATGGAGGATGGCAGCGCGTCGACCCTCACGCTTGGGTTATTGGAAGATGGAGGCCATGGTAGTTTTAGATGCCTTGGTAATCTTTCCGGTTACGTTGGTGGTAGACATATATCGATGATCAATTGGTAATAGCATCTTGCTACATGCCTCGGGTGCTGACAGCCAGTGGGTCGCTAGTGACATCCCGCTCGGCTGGCTATAATGATAACGGGTTTGGTGAACTCGAGGTGAAAACATAGGCCAATGCTAGTGTTGACAGTTTCCTACAATGTTGTCCTCTCCTTGGAGGTGTCCTCGTGGAGCCCCTTCATCCCCTTCCCATCATGATCACGGGCTCTGCTACTTCTTGAGCTTGCGTTAATTTTTTCCTTTGAAGAGGAAAGGGTGATGCAGCAAAGTAGAGATAAGTATTTCCCTCGTCTGAGAACCAAGGTATCAATCCAGTAGGAGATACAAGCAAGTCTTCAATATATGCACCTACACAAACAATCAAACACTTGCACCCAAAGAGATAAAGGGGTTGTCAATCCCTTCGCGGTCACTTGCAATGGTGAGATCTGATATATATATATATATATATATATATATATATATATATATATATATATATATATATATAGACACATATAAAAGGTTACTAAAACCTAAAATAAAATGAAAGTGAATAAATCACAGCAAGGTATTTTTGGTATTTTTTGTTTATGGATCTGAAAATATATGATGAAAAATATACCCGGGGCCATAGGTTTCACAAGTGACTTCTCTCTTGAAGGAAAATAATACGGTCAGTGAACAAATTACTGTCGAGCAATGATAGAAAAGCGCAAAGTTATGACGATATTTAAGGCAATGATTATGAATATAGGCATCACGTCCGTGTGAAGTAGACCAACTCCTGCTTGCATCTACTAGTATTACTCCACACATTGACCGCTATCCAGCATGCATCTAGAGTATTAAGTTCATAAGAATGAAATAACGCCTTAAGTAAGATGACATGATGTAGAGGGATAAACTCAAGCAATATGACGAAAACCCCATCTTTTTACCCTTGGTGGCAACAATACAAATACGTGCCTCGCTAATCCTACTTTGTCACTGGGTGACGACACCACAAGATTGAACCCAACAGTAAGCACCTCTCTCATAGCAAGAAGAACCAATCTAGTTGGCCAAACCAAACCGATAATTTGAAGAGAAATACAAATATATCAAATCATGCATATAAGAATTCAGAGAAGATTCAAATAATATTCATAGATAAGCTGATCATAAATCCACAATTCATCGGATCTCAACAAACATACCGAAAAAGAAGATTACATCGGACAGAGGTCCAAGAACATCAAGGAGAACATAGTATTGAGAATCAAAGAGAGAGAAGAAGCCATCTAGCTACTTGCTATGGACCTGTAGGTCTGTGGTAAACTACTCACGCTTCATCGAAAGGGCAAAAGGGTTGATGTAGAAGCCCAGCGTGATCGAATCCCCCTCTGGCAGAATGCCGAAAAAGGCCCCAAGATGGGATCTCACAGGAACAGAAGGTTACACTAGTAGAAAAAGGGTCAAATGTGAGACACATTAGTCCCGGTTTGTAACAGAACCAACACTAATGTGTCCATTAGTGCCGGTTCCAACGGCTAGCTGGGAGGAGCTCTTTAGTACCAGTTCGTGGCAAACCTTTAGCACCGGTTCGTGCCACGAACCGGTACTAATGAGAGTGGTGGCAGGATGTTGTCAGAGTGGGGCCCTTCCAGCACCTTTAGTACCGGTTCGTGGCACAAACCGGTACTAAAGGTTGTCCTATATAAATCCTTCGTCCACCCGCACTCTGTTCTTCCCCCTTTCCCCTCTCCCTCTCCTCTGTTCTTCCCTTCTTCCTCTCGAGTTCCTCACAAAATTTGCCCCAAATTTGTCAAGATTTGCAGGCCCTCATCCATTCAAATGATCACCAAGGTTAGCAACTTTGTCCTTTCATCTCTCATTGCTAGATTAGCTCTTGCATTGGTTTATATAGTGATTAATTGTGGGTTTTAGTAATTTGGGAGGAATTATATGTGGTAGTATTTGATTTATATGCAATTTGAGGTCAAAATAACACTTAGTTTGCATATGTAGGTGTGGTTTACTTAGTGCCTTCTAAATCTCCGTCGTAACCACCGTCGATCGCCTGCACCGTCCCATCGTCGGCACCACCTTGTGGTGAGCCTCTTGTTCATGAAATTTTATATCAAAAATTGATGTTTTTGTGATTTGGATATATAGTTACTCCTATAATAATTATCTTACCCATACGTTGTTTGTTATACATAGTGCCATGGTTTTGATATCCGTCCCCGTCGGCCCTCGTCCTTGTTATGATTCGGATGTGGTATATTCTCTTTTAAAACTATTTGTTGCATTTCGTATTGATGACAAATTATGCCCATCAAGTTGACATAGATATTTTTATCTAGGAGGTATGTGAACCAGAAATTCCAACCGACCCTATTGTCGAGAGGTTAAATTTAGTTGAAAGAGAAAACGAGTACTTGAAAGAAAAATTGAAAATAATTGAGGGGGAGAAGATGGAATTGGAGTTGCATGTTGCCGATGTCGTCGATGATCACAAGATCAAGATGGAGAAAATGCGCTTGAAGATTAGAAAGATTAGAAAATGTGCCATCGATAGTGAGGCTTGGTATTATTATGCTGTTGGATCAATTGTTACCTTAGTTGCGATCTTGATCGCATTTGTTGTTGCATTTAAATGCTTTAGCTAGAGAGTTATTTGTTTGTTGCATTTAAGTGTTGTATGAACTTTATGTATGAACTTGTATTAATTTGGTCTATTCGGTGTTGTGTAATGAAGATGAGCCGGCAATGGATGTACGATGACCGATTCTCTCCCCAGTTCGTTGAGGGCGTGCATACTTTTTTGCTTGCGGCTGAGGCAAACAAGCGGGCGGATGGTTTTATGCCTTGTCCATGTGCTGGCTGTAAGAATGGTCGCAATTACTCTACGTCAAGAACCATTCACGTCCACCTGTTTGAGTCCGGTTTCATGCCCCACTATAATGTTTGGACCAAGCACGGAGAAAGAGGGGTTATGATGGAAGACAATGAAGAATAAGAGGACGACGACATCTATCCTGGCCATGGGTTCCCTCAATACGATGATACAACAATGGGGGAAGAAGCTGAGCCGGTAATGCGGGAAGAAGCTGAGCCGACAGTGCAGGAAGAAGCTGAAGAGGAGGCATTAGATGATCCCGTTGATGATCTAGGTCGGGCCATTGCCGATGCAAAGAGAAACTGCGCAAGTGATTTGGAGAAGAAGAAGTTGCAGCGCATGTTAGAGGATCACAAAAAATTGTTGATCCGAATTGCGTAGGTGACAAGAAAAAGCTGGGCACCACACTGGAATTGCTGCAATGGAAGGCAGAGAATGGTGTATCTGACAAGGGATTTGGAAAGTTGATTGTAATGATAAAGGATATGCTTCCAAAGGACAACGAATTGCCCGAGAGTACGTACGAAGCAAAGAAGGCTGTCTGCCCTCTAGGGTTAGAGGTGCAGAAGATACATGCATGCCCTAATGATTGCATCCTCTATTGCGGTCAGTATGAGGATTTGAACGCTTGCCCGGTATGTGGTGCATTGCGCTATAAGATCAGCCGCAATGAGCATGGTGATGTCGAGGGCGAGCGCCCCAGGAAGAAGATTCCTGCCAAGGTGATGTGGTATTCTCCTATATACCACGGTTGAAACGTTTGTTCCAAAACAAAGAGCATGCCAAGGCGATGCGATGGCACAGAGAAGACCGTAAGAAAGACGGAAAGTTGAGAGTACCCGCTGACGGGTCGCAGTGGAGAAAAATCGAAAGTAAGTACGGGGAGGAGTTTGCAGATGACGCAAGGAGCGTATGGTTTGGTCTAAGCGCAGATGGCATTAATCCTTTTGGGGAGCAGAGCAGCAACCATAGCACCTGGCCTGTGACTCTATGTTTGTATAACCTTCCTCCTTGGTTGTGCATGAAGCGGAAGTTCATTATGATGCCAGTGCTCATCCAAGGCCCTAAGCAACCCGGCAACGACGTTGATGTGTACCTAAGGCCATTAGTTGAAGAACTCTTACAACTGTGGAATGGAACAGGTGTACGTGCGTGGGATGAGCACATGGGGGATGAATTTGACCTAAAGGCGTTGCTGTTCGTGACCATCAATGATTGGCCTGCTCTCAGTAACCTTTCAGGACAGACAAACAAGGGATACTGCGGATGCACGCACTATTTGGATGATACCGACAGTATATATTTGAATAGTTGTAAGAACAATGTGTACCTGGGACATCGTCGATTTCTTCCGAGCAGGCATTCCGTAAGAAAGAAAGGCAAGCATTTCAAAGGTGAGGCGGATCACCGGACGAAGCCTCGCCACCGTACTGGTGCTGATGTACATGATATGGTCAAGGATTTGAAGGTGATATTTGGAAAGGGTCCTGGCGGACAACATGTTCCAAAGGACGCTGACGGACGCGCACCCATGTGGAAGAAGAAATCTATATTTTGGGACCTGCCATATTGGAAAGACATAGAGGTCTGCTCCACAATCGACGTGATGCACGTGACGAATAATCTTTGTGTGACCCTGCTTGGCTTCTTGGGCGTGTATGGGAAGACAAAATATACACCTGAGGCACAGGAGGACCAGCAACATATGCACGGAGAAGACGGCATACATTAGGGTCATGCAAGCTATGCTCTTACCAAAGAAGAGAAGGAAATCTTCTTTGAATGCCTGGTCAGTATTAAGGTACCGTTTGGCTTCTCGTCGAATATAAAGGGAATAATAAACATGGCAGAGAAAAAGTTCCAGAACCTAAAGTCTCATGACTGCCACGTGATTATGACGCAACTGCTTCCGGTTGCATTGAGGGGGCTTCTACCGGAAAACGTTCGATTAGCCATTGTGAAGCTATGTGCATTTCTCAATGCAATCTCTTAGAAGGTAATCGATCCAGAAATCATACAAAGGTTACAGAATGATTTGGTGCAATGTCTTGTCAGTTTCGAGTTGGTGTTCCCACCATCCTTCTTCAACATCATGACGCACGTCCTAGTTCACCTATGCGAAGAGATTAAAGTTTTGGGTCCTGTATTTCTACACAATATGTTCCCCTTTGAGAGGTTCACGAGAGTCTTAAAGAAATATGTTCATAACCGTGCTAGGCCAGAAGGAAGCATCTCCAAGGGCCATCAAAATGAGGAGGTCATTGAGTTTTGTATTGACTTTATTCCTGACCTTCAGCCGATTGGTGTTCCTGAATCGCGACATAAGGGCAGACTGGATGGAAAAGGCACGCTAGGAGGGGAACAAATAATATGTATGGACGGACATTCTCTCACTGAAGCACACTACACAGTTCTACAGAATTCCGCCTTGGTGACTCCGTATATGGATGAACACAAGAATTTGCTACGCTCCAAACACCCGGAGCGGTCTAATGACTGGATTACACATGAACAAACTAGGAGTTTCGCCAGCTGGTTGAAGACACGTACCATGCATGACACCTCTATTGAAGATGACCTGTACTTGCTGTCCCAGTTACCATCTTTGAATATAATGACTTTCAAAGGGTACGAGATAAATGGTAATACATTTTACACGATCGCCCAAGATAAGAAGAGCACCAACCAAAACAGTGGTGTCCGCTTTGATGCAGAAACCAAGACGGGAAAGGAAACATATTATGGTTATATACAGGACATATGGGAACTTGACTATCGACGTGGTTTAAAGGTCCCTTTGTTTCGGTGCAAATGGGTCAATATGACACGAGGCGGGGTAACGGAAGACCCGTAGTACGGAATGACAAGTGGATCTCAACAATCCTGCGTATGCAGACGAACCATTCGTCCTAGCCAAATATGTGGCACATGTTTTCTATGTGAAGGACATGTCTACCAAGCCAAGAAAAAGAAAAGATAAGGAAGCGAATGCATCGTACGATGAGCCAAAGCGGCACATAGTTCTTTCTGGGAAGAGAAACATCGTGGGAGTGGATGACAAGACAAACAAGTCAGAAGATTATGAAAAGTTTGATGAAATTGCTACATTCATAGTGAATATTGACCCGAGCATCCCGTTAAATGATGAAGATTTTCAATGGTTACGGTGCAAAGGGACACACGCGAAGAAAATGTTTCACACCCAAAGATCTGGGATGTGATCGGCTTCACTAGCTATCATCACTTTCTTCTGTGTTTCGCACCCAGAGGGGAATCTTTGTAATAGTTAGGGTAGTTATGTGTTTTGGCATTTGAAACGCGAAGAAATTTTATGTGCAAACAAATTCACACTAATTTCAAATAATTCAAAATTTAAACTATTCAAATTTGAAAACTACGGGCACTAACAGAAAGTTTGTAATTTTTTGTACCTAAAGAGGTTGTGTCAGCCTCCGGTCAGGCTATGGCCCCACCATCACCATTTAGTGCCGGTTCGTACCACGAACCGGTACTAATGAGGTTGTGTCAAGTAAGGCTTGAAGCAAATTAACGAGCATTGCACCTCTTTTTTATTTTTAATAACTTATTACAACTCCGGACTTCTTCTGTTATGGCAAAAACTAATTGCACGTCGACATTTCTTTTTTTTAAGTTATAACCCCAGACTTTGACCATCAAGTTTTGCAGAAAAGAAAAAATAGCAGAAAAGAAAGAAAAACTATAGCTGAAAAGAAAAAATTATATAAAAAAACTACTCAAAAATAAATAGAAGAAAATAAATATAGCAGAAAAGAAAAAACTACTCAGAAATAAATAGAAGAAAAAATAAAGCAGAAAAGAAAAAAAATTATATTTGCTATTTTTCAATCGTTTACAAAATGACCGTGAAATTGAAAATCACTACAAAATGAACTCTGAAAATGTTGAATTTTGGCAAACTAGATGAAAAACTACTCACAAATAAATAGAAGAAAATAAATATAACAGAAAAGAAAAAACTATACCAAAAACTACGCAAAAATAAATAGAAGAAAATAAAGCAGAAAAGAAAAAAACTATAAAAAAAATTGGGGCGCTGCCCTGTGGGCCTGATAGGCCACAGGTGTGTAATTACAGGCCTTAAAGGCCCAGCAGACTCACAGGGCAGCGCGTAGAGTTTAGGCCCACAAGCCTGCTATACAGAGGAGTTCGAAGTGGTAGCCGCGGCTGGGTTTATAAACCAGTGCGGCTGCCCTTCACCCGGCGAGGTGGGACTAAACTTTGGGGTGGCAGCGCGAGGCCTTTGGTACCGGTTGGAGCCACCAACCGGTACTAAAGGGGGGGCCTTTAGTACCGGTTTGTGCCACCACCCGGTACTAAAGGGGGTCGCTTCCCGCCGCTTGGGCTGGCCAAAACTGGCCTTTAGTACCAGTTGGTAGCACAAACCGGTACTAAAGGCCCCTCCTATATAAACAACACTTGCGAAAATTTCATTCTCCCTCTGTTTCTTCCTCTGTTTCCATCGTCTCCGTCGCCGTCGCCGCCCCCATCCCCATCGCCGCCCTCGTCTCCGTCGCCGCCCCCGTCCCCGTCGCCGCCCTCGTCTCCGTCGCCGCCCCGGGCCCGTCCCCGCGTCGCTGCCCTGGCCCGTCACCGCCCCCGGTCGTCGCCTCGCCGTCGCCTCGCCGTCGCCGTCGCCCCGCCGTGAGCTCTCCCCCTCTAACCCCTCCCCTCGCCCCCGGCGGCCACCATGGGCGCCGCCCCTCCCCGAGCCCATACACACACACACAAGCATGATGAACACACACACACACATATATGAATTAATGCATGTATATATTAGTATATACGTATTTTGTATGTTTAATTAGTTTAGATTATTTAGATTATTATTTTTTCACTATTATATATGTATGAATGCATGTTAGATGGATATAATTAGTGTTTTATTAGTATGGAATTTTTTTTATATAATGTTGTTTTTCAGTTTTTTAATGGATGTATAGAAGTTGTGTTTTCTGTTTTTAGTGTTAGATGCTTAATTAGTATGAAATAGTATATAGATTTTTGAAATAGTAGAAATGTTAGAAATTTTAGTTATCAAAATCCATTCATTAAAAAAATGTTACTTTTTGCGGGCATATAGCTAGTATTTGTTCTCGACGGTGCCCGGCCCGCATCCTCGCCGTCGACCCGTCCGTGACGACGTCCAGCCGACCCATGTCCGGGACTGGGCTCCGCTGGGATGGCACTGGGAGGTGCTGCCTGGAGGGGCGTGCCGCTTGATGAGGAACCCGGCCCCGGGTCCCGTCGTCGACCCTGATCTCGTTTGGTGGCGTTCGCGTGGGCCAGTTTCGGTGCGGAGGGACCCGGCCCCGCCGGAGGTGGTACGTCGCCGTGTCAGGGAGGAGGACGAGCACGTCCATCGCTACATGGTTGCGTTAGAAGGCGGCAGGTTCTCCAATACCTGGCAGTTTCTTCGGGGATCTCACTTCAGCTATGAGCCTGTGAGGGTTCCTTCTCTTTGGGTGTCCACCGCCCGCGCCGCAGGAACCGCGAGTGTCCTAGATTCTTCTGTAGTATTCGATCTTTAATTAGCTAGCCAGTGATGTACTATTCAATATTATATATTATTCGAGACGATGTATTCGAGATTATATCTATTATTCTAGACGAAGTATTCGATATTATATCTATTATTCGAGACGATGTAATTTGAATACTAAATTGTTTTATATTTCTTTTGGATTAGTTAAATAAAAGCTATGGCAGACAATACCGACAGAGAGGGAGAACAGACCATGTTCAATATGATACGCGGGCCAGATGATGAATAGAATGAAGAAGATTATGACGGCTCCGAATTTCTAAACAACACCGGAGAGGGTGATATGATATTCGATCGCGACGACCGAATTGATGAAGTCATGAACTACGATTATGACGATGACGAAGAACATGTTGATCCTGAAACAACAAAGACTGGCGAGGTATATATATTTATATAAGCAGGTATCTGGTGATCATCACATGTTTTAAATGACTTGAAGATATATTAACGAATAGATCTTTGTTCTTTCAGCCATCCGGATCGAGCAAATCTTCAGGCAAAAGGACGAAATGAGGCCCGAACAAAAAGTTGAAGGAGGGCGTAAAGTACAATATCGAGGCAGTCAGACCTAATGGCGAACCATTAGCGCCTAAGAAGATTGCGGACAAGTTCCTTCGTCAGTGCGGAGTTCTTGTGAAGGACCAACTCCCGATCTCCCTTCAAGAATGGAGAGAGCCAGCAAAAGACAAAAGACAAAAAGGCAAAGAGGACGCTGCTCCACGTCCAGATGTTACTTTTGTCAACAAGAATAAAAAAGATACTCTCATGGAACATTTCACCCTACCAGATCATTTCACAGAAGCAGATGTGCAGAATGTCAAGGACGCTGCTCTTAGGAAGATGGCGGTTGCATTCAAGAACCACAAGAATCGTTAATGGGACAAGTACGTCAAGGGAGGAAGGAAGAATCCAGTATTCGAGGGAACACTAGAGAACCAACGTGCTCATTGGGACGATTTCGTGAAATTCAAGGATTCGGAATTAGCTCAGGAACGGTCGAGAATAAACAAGAAGAATGCCGAAAAAACAATAAGTTCCATAAGCTGGGGCCAGGTGGCTATGCGGTGGCAATGCCTAAGTGGGATAAGTCTGAGAAAGAGATGGAGGATGTAGGTGTCACTCCGGTTACTAAGAGCTGGCCCCCCAGGTGCAGGACTTGGTTCTATGCGCATGGGGGGAGTTGGACCCGAAGACAGGCAATGTTTCAACGAAGGCAAGTCTAAAGGGAGACGACGATGCGATACTTGTTGCAATAGAAGAGGCACGATCAGTGGTGTTCCAGACCAACAGAGAGAACGACGAGCTTACGCATGCCCTGGGAAATCCTGAACACCCAGGAAGAACACGAGGCATGGGCGCTATTCCGTGGTATGAGGGGTTTTCAGACTGGAACACCGACTATAGAACCCATGCGAGAAAGAAGATTGCGGATGAGAAGAAGAGGAAGATGGAGGAGGAGCAGAGGAAGCAGGACTATGAACGCCTTCAAGGCCTAGAAGCAAATCAAGCGGAATTGGCAGTCAAATTCCAGCGGCAGCAGGAGTAGATCGACTCACTTACCCAGCAAAGGGGGTCTCAGTAGCTGCAGCAGCTAGCGCATGATCCAGCATTGGATAGCACCGACCCATCCATGCCGAGAAGCAGCATGGGTTCGGCCGCCCCGGACGACGCAATGCTGGGTAGATACCCCGTGGATGACATCACGGAGAACACTAACTGCGAGCTACACGTCAAAATAACGAACATATCCATGAAGGTGGCGGACGCCGTTGCTTTTACAAATCCCCCCGAGGCAACCTTCCATTGCAACCCGATTCCAGCGGGCTATGCTCGTGTCTTGGTTGATGAGGTGGTGGTCCCACCATATTCGGAGCTACAGCTTGACATTCCTGGAGGTGACGACGAGCACTTTCTCGGAGAGGCCAAACATCGTATCATCCTATGGAAAAAGGATTGCATCATCTTTCGAAGGCCACCGACACCGTGTCAGCCGACTCCTCGTCGAAGTCCGCCACCGAGTCAGCAGTCTCCCGCTCCTGCAAGTCCACCAAGTCCGGCAAAGTGTCAGGCCACTCCTCCTCCAAGTCCGGCAAAGTGTCAGGCCACTCCTCCTCCTCCAAGTCCGCCACAGCGTCAGACGTCCACTCCTCCTCCAAGTCCGGCACAACCTAAGGCCACTCCTCCTCCAAGTCCGGCACAGCTTCAGGCGGCCACTCCTCCTCGTCCAACTCAGCCCTGTCAGCCGTCTCCGCCGCCTCTGCAATCGTAGAAGAGACACCCTGCAGCTATGGTGCGTAGCGGTACGAGTCGAGGTAGTATCGGAAGTACAGGCGGAGGCAAGCGATATAAATATGGTCCAAGCCTCACGCCTCTTCTGCAGAGGGATTATGACAGGTCCGGGGAGGAAATCGCAGCCATATCGAAGGCCGAGGTGGAAGCCCATTTTGCACTGAAACCGCCACCGCCGCCAAGGGAGAAAGTGCCTGAGGAAACGATTGACCACTTCATTCGTATGGCTCAACCACCAGCTCCCAAGCCTGTTGACACAGACTATGAGCGCCACATCAGGAAGTTAAATCGAGCACGTCTACGTAAGGAGGCGAGCTCGGGATCGAGCAAACTAGAAGCAGCTGTCAAAAAATGCGGGAAAACCATTCCCCAGCTGGGAGAACAGGCGGCGCAATCGATCCCCTTGCTTGTTGTGCCAACAACACATGACAGTACGCGCGCCCAATATTATTGTGGGCAAACAGTTTACGTTCCTGAGCCGGGCAATGTGGTAATAACGGAGGAGCATATAATGCAGGCTGAAGTTCTCAAAATCATTGTTGGACAACTCCTCGAGATCGAGCCCATGCCTGTGCTTAGAGAGGATGAAATAAAACGGAAATATGTCCGGGGCCAACCTTTGGTCGAGCCAGACATGGTCAAGAACCTCCCAACGAGAATGTATGAATTGCATCAATGGTACATGAACATTACCAAGATTTCAGATCGATTGTCCCTCATGGTGAATGCCAAGGAGGATCATTACTTCCATGAGAAAGCTCTGTCCGTTGAGTATTCTGAACTGTTTCAGTTATACAATCAAGACGCACTCGACAAATCTATCGTTAGTTGCTATTGTCTGTAAGTGATTTCTTTCTGTAATTTAAGTCTCAAGCTAGCTGTAGTGATCTTTTTGATCAATCATTACCTGTAATTATCCTCACTATATTCTTTTCTGTGGTATTATGCAGGATGAAGATGTATGAAATGAGAAAAGGTGGACGCTATGGCATTGGGTTCATTGACCCAAACACCGTTAATGAATACACATGGCGGATAAATCCACATCATCAAAAGGACGTAGAGGACAACATGCTAGAGTTCTTGAAGCGCCTCAAATACAATGAAGATATACTACTTCCTTACAACTTCTAGTGAGTCACACTGTCTTGTACTACAAATTCTCTGTTTTTGCCTACTAGATAGCTACATGTTTTTGCTTACATATGCCCGCTTAATTAAGACATACAAACGTGTGTGCATGCAGATTTCACTGGGTCTTGTGTATCATTAAAGTTGACGCCAGAACAGTTGAAATACTGGACTCACTACTCAAAGTTAAAACTGACTATAACATCTTGTTTGGGATAGTCAACAGGTAATTTCAATCATTATTAACTATATATCTCGGCCTATCTAGTTCGTCATTTCATGATATGAACTATTTAATAACCGCTTTATTCATTTTCTTTGTCGGCGGGCAGGGATTGAGCAAGGTTCATCAGCGTCACGGATGGCGGATGGAAAAAAAAGCTTCAATGGTTTCGACCCAAGGTAAGTAATTAAGTAGTACTAGCTAGCTAGCTAGCTGCCATATCTTTAATTATCATGCTTCATTAATTATTATCTGATCAAATTCCATTCTTGTAAAGGCCCTAAAGCAGGCGCAGGGGACTGATCTGTGTGCATTCTGCGTTTGCGAGAACATTCACATGATGGCGTCCGAAAGGAGCAGATCTCAAAGACAGGAATGGGTACGCTTGTCAGAACACTATTCAGAATTTTTACACCATTATCGATATCTAGTCACACAACTAATACACATGCATATTTATCTCCTTCTTAACAGTTCAGAGAGGTGCGGGAGAAGCTCCTAGAAACGGAGCGCGTAGAAGCACTTCAAGAGGAAATAGCGGGATTTTTGCTCGACCAGGTCATAAATCTGAAGGGAGAATACTATTACCCACTACTGCCCCCCATGAAAACCACTTCCAATTGTCATCGTGCTCCGAAGGCACCAATTAGGCTAATGCCACTGGCTCCGAAGGCAACATGCATATGTAGGAGAAATTGTATATAGCTAGCTATACATTTGTGTATGTGTGAATTAATTAATATGGTGGTTTGTGAGACATTGATGATATATATATGCATGATTGGTTCTACTAGAAATTCTATATATATATATATATATATATATATATATATATATATATATATATATATATATATATATATATATGCATAACGTGTACAATGTGTAGTATCGTAAAATACCAGCAAACGAAAAAGAATTAAAATGGAAACACAAAATTAAATGAAAGAGAAATCATAAAACTAAAACCCCCCCAAACCTCATAGTACTGGTTGGTATTACCAACCGGTACTAAAGGGCTCCAGCCCCCCGGAGCTGGCTCGTGCCACGTGGTTGCCCTTTACCACCGGTTCGTGCTGAACCGGTACTAAAGTGGGGGGGGCTTTAGTGCCCACACTTTAGTGCCGGTTATGGAACCGGCACTAAAGGGCCTTACGAACCGGTGCTATTGCCCGGTTCTGCACTAGTGTTACGGTGGCGGAAAAGTATTTTGACGAACACTTCTGTTGGTTTGGAAATATTTGAGAATTTATAGGCCAAAGATTAGGGTTGGAGGAGTCTCGTGGGGCCCACAAGATAGGGGGATGCGCCCTGAGGGCTTGTGGAGCCTTTGGGACTCTTCTGACTTCCTCTCCAAGTCCTACGTGCGGCTTCTGGTCCAAGAAAAATCATCATAAGGTTTCATTCCGTTAGGACTCCGTTTGATATTCCTTTCCTGTAAAACTCAAAAACGAGGAAAAAACAGAAACTGGCACTAGGCTCTGGGTTAATAAGTTAGTCCAAAAAATAATATAAAATATCATATTAAAGCAAATAAAACATCCAAAATAGATAATATAGTTGCCTGGAATAATAAAAAAATTATAGATACATTGGAGACGTATCAAGCATCCCCAAGCTTAATTCCTGCTCGTCCTCAAGTAGGTAAATGATAAAAACAGAATTTTTGATGTGGAATGCTACCTAACATATTTATCCATGTAATTTTCTTTATTGTGGCATGAATATTCAGATCCATAAGATTCAAAATAAAATTTTAATATTGACATAAAAACAAAAATACTTCAAGCATACTAATAAAGCGATCATGTCTTCTCAAAATAACATGGCCAAAGAAAATTATCCCTACAAAGTCATATAGTCTGGCTATGCTCCATCTTCATCACACAATGTATTAAATCACGCACAACCCTGTTTCATACTTTTGATGTTCTCAAACTTTTTCAACTTTCACGCAATACATGAGCGTGGGCCATGGATATAGCACTATAGGTGGAATATATTATGGTGGTTGTGGAGAAGACAAAAAGAAGGAGATAGTATCACGTCAACTAGGCGTATCAATGGGCTATGGAGATGCTCATCAATAGATATCAATGTGAGTGAGTAGGGATTTCCATGCAACGGATGCACTAGAGCTATAAGTGTATGAAAGCTCAAACATAAACTAAGCGGGTGCGCATCTAACTCACTTGCTCACGAGGACCTCGGACACTTTGAGGAAGCCCATCATTGGAATATACAAGCCAAGTTCTCTAATCAAAAATTCCCACTAGTATATGAAAGTGACAACATAGAAGACTCTCTATCATGAAGATCATGGTGCTACTTTGAAGCAGAAGTGTGGGAATAGGATAGTAACATTGTCCCTTCTCTCTTTTCTCTCATTTTTCTTGGTGGGCTTCTTTGGCCTCTTCTATTTATTTGTGGGCTTCTTTGGCCTCTTTTTTTATAAAGTCCGCAGACTCATCCCAACTTGTGAGGGAATCATAGCTTCAATCATCATTTCCTCACATGGGACAATGCTTTAATAAGGATGATCATCACACTTTTACTTACTTACGACTCAAGAATTACAACTCGATACTAGAAAAAAATATGACTCTATATGAATGCCTCCGACGGTGTACCGGGATGTGCAATGATCTAGCATAGAAAATGACATAAAAAACAGACAAGCCATGAAAACATCATGCTAGCTATCTTACGGTCATGAAAGCAATATGACATGATGGAGCCTGTCATAATAAAATGGAACGGTGGAAGATGCATGTCAATATATCTCAGAATGGCTATGGAAACGCCATAATAGGTAGGTACGGTGGCTATTTTGAGGAAGGATATATGGTGGGTTTAATACACCGCCGAAAGTTGCGTGGTACTAGGGAGGCTAGCAATGGTGGAAGGGTGAGACTGCGTATAATCCCTGGACTCGACATTAGTCATAAAGAACCTGCATACTTGTTACAAAAGTCTATTAGCTATCGAAAAAAATACTACACACATGCTCCTAGGGGGATAGATTGGTAGGAAAAGACCATCGCTCGTCCCCGACCACCATTCATAAGGAAGACAATCAATAAAGAAATCATGCTCCGACTTCATCACATAACGGTTCACCATACGTGCATGCTACGGGAATCACAAACTTTAAAACAAGTATTTCAACCAATCCATTACTCACTAGCATGACTCTAATATCACCATCTTTATATCTCAAAACAATCATAAGGAATCAAACTTCACATAGTATTCAACGCTCTTTATATGAAAGTTTTTGTTATATCCCACATGGATGCCTATCATATTAGGACTAAATTCATAACCTAAGAAAATTACTGTGCTTTTTAGAGAGACTCTCAAAATGATATAAGTGAAGCATGAGAGTTCAACAATTTCTATAAAATAAAGCCACCGACGTGCTCTAAAAAGATATAAGTGAAGCACTAGAGCAAAATTGCCTAGCTCAAAAGATATAAGTGAAGCACATAGAGTATTCTAATAAATCGCGATTCTTGCGTGTCTCTCTCAAAAGGTGCGTACAACAAGGATTATTGTGGAAAACTAAAAAGCAAAGACTCATATCATACAAGATGCTCCAAGCAAACCACATATCATGTGGTGAATGAAAATATAGCCTCAAGTAAATTTCCCATTAGACGAAGACGAAAGGGGAGATGTCATCCGGGGCATCCCAAGCTTAGATGCTTGGTTGTCCTTGAATATTACCTTTGGGTTCCTTGGCAATCCCCAATCATAGGTATTGCCACTCCCTATTCCATAGTACATCAAATCTTTACCAAAAACATGAAAACTTCACAACACAGAACTCAATAGAAAATTCATGAGATCTGTTAGTATAATAAAATAAATCACCACTTTTTGGTATTGTTGCAAACTCATCATTTATTTATATTGTTGTAATATCTACTGTATTCCAACTTCTTCATGGTTCATAACCCCCGGTACTACCCATAGATTCATTAAAATAAGCAAATAACACATAGAAAAAAGAATATGTCAAAAACAGAACAATCTGTAGTAATCTGTAAACTTCGTATACTTCTGTAACTCCAAAAATTCTGAAAAATTAGGACAATATATGCAATTCACATATCAACCTTGTGTAAAGAATTCAAAAATTTATCACGTTCCAGCAGCTCAGATCAATTATGTTTCTGGGTGCAAAAGTTTATATTTTTCAGCAAGATCAAATCAACGATACACCAAAGTATCCTAAAGGATTTCCTTGGCACAAACACTAATTAGAAACATTAAAACACAATTGCTACAGAGGTAATAATGTGTATTCTCATAAAAACACAAAATAAAAGTATCGGGTTGTCTCCCAACAAGCGCTTTTCTTTAAAGACTTTTAGCTAGGCATTGATAAATCTAATGATGCTCACATTAAAGATAGACGTTGAAGCACGAAGAGAGCATCATGTAGCATGTGAAAAGCAAGTTTAAGTGTAACATACTTCCTATGTATAGACATTCTATAAGAAATCAAATTATCAAGACAAGCAAAAACTAGCATGTGCAAGGAAGAAGAAAGAAACAATAGCAATCTCAACGTAACAAGAGATTATTTAGTAACATGAAAGATTTTACAACCATATTTTTCAATCTCATAATAATTACATGTAGGATCATAATCGAATTCAACAATATAACTATCACGTAAAATACTCTCTTCATGATCCACATGCATGCAAAGTTGACACTCTTCCAAAATAGTGGGATTATAATCAAATAAAGTCATGACTTCTCCAAGCCTACTTTTATCAAAAATTTCATAAGATTGATCAAACTCCAAAGTAGCAGGATCATTATTTCCTAAAGTTGATACTCTTACAAACCCACTTTCGATATTATTGCAAACATATTCATCATGAGGCTTAAATAAACTTTCAAGATCATAAGAAGAATCACCCCAATCATGATTATTGCAATATGTAGTGGACACACCAGAATTAGCATCCCCAAGCTTAGGGTTTTGCATATTATTAGCATAATTAACTTCAATAGGATTTATAATAACATTATTGCAATAATGCTTTTCATTCAAAGAGCTATCGTGAATCACTTCATAAATTTCATCAAAATTTTCAGATTCACGAATTTCAAGCAAAACTTCATAAATATAATCTAGTGCACTCAACTCACTGGCAATTGGTTCATCATAGTTGGATCATTTAAAAAGATTAGCAAGTAGCCGAGGATCCTTAAACTTTTTTCTTTCTGGTTTTCAATAAATACACATTTATTCCAAGAAAACAAGCAACGCCGCCAGAAATTCTTCCTGCGACTTGTTGAGCATGCATTGGTTTTTCCCTGGAAGAGGAAAGGGTGATGGAACAAAGTAGAGATAAGTATTTCCCTCACTTGAGAACCAAGGTATCAATCCAGTAAGAGATACAAGCGATAAAGGGTTTGTCAATCTCTTCACTATCACTTGCAAACGTGAGATCTGATAGAGATAGATATAATAGATTACTAAAATGTAAAATAAAATAAAAGTAAATAAATTTCAGCAAGGTACTTTTGGTATTTTTGGTTTATAGATCTAAAAATGTATGATGGAAAATAGACCCCGGGGCCATAGGTTTCACTAGTGGCTTCTCTCTTGAAGGCAAATAATACGGTGGGTGAACAAATTACTGTCGAGCAATTGATAGAAAAGCGCAAAGTTATGACGATATCCAAGGCAATGATTATGAATATAGGCATCACGTCTGTGTCAAGTAGACCGACTCCTACCCGCATCTAGTACTATTACACCACACATCGATCACTATCCAATATGCATCTAGAGTATTAAGTTCATAAGAACAAATTAATGCCTTAAGTAAGATGACATGATATAGAGGAATAAACTCAAGAAATCTGATTAAAAGCCCATGTTTTACCCTTGATGGCAACAATACAAATACGTGCCTCACTACCCATACTTTGTCACTGGGTGAGGACACCACAAGATTGAACCCAAAACTAAGCACCTCTCCAATTGCAAGAAGAACCAATCTAGTTGGCCAAACCAAACCGATAATTTGAAGAGAAACACAAATATATCAAATCATGCATATAAGAATTCAGGGAAGATTCAAATAATATTCATAGATAAGCTGATCTTAAATCCACAATTCATCGGATCTCGACAAACACACTGCAAAAGAAGATTACATTGGATAGATCTCCAAGAACATCAAGGAGAACATAGTATTGAGAATCAAACAGAGAGAAGAAGCCATCTAGATACTAGCTATGGACTCGTAGGTCTGTGCTAAACTACTCATGCACACTTCATCGGAGGGGCAATAGAGTTGATGTAAAAGCCCTCCGTGATCGAATCCCCCTCTGTCAGGATGCCGAAAAAGGCCCCAAGATGGGATCTCACGGGAACAGAAGATTACGGCGGTGAAAAAGTATTTTGGTGGACGCTTCTGTTGGTTTGGGAACATTTGGGAATTAATAGGCCAAAGATTAGGGTTGGAGGAGTCCCATGGGGCCCACAAGCCAGGGGGAGTGCCCCCTAGGGCGCACCCTGAGGGCTTGTGGAGCCCTCAGGACTCTTCTAACTTCCTCTCCAAGTCCTTTGTGTGTCTTCTGGTCCAATAAAAATCATCGTAAAGTTTCATTCCGTTTGGACTCCATTTGATATTCTTTTTCTGTAAAACTCAAAAATAAGGAAAAAACAAAAACTGGCACTGGGCTCTGGGTTAATAAATTAGTCTCAAAAATAATATAGAATAGCATATTAATGCATATAAAACATTAAAAATAGATAATATAATAGCATAGAACAATCAAAAATTGTAATGGTTTGTAGCTTTACTGTTCGCCAAGCGTATCAGGCTCCCCCGGGGAAAACCCAATTTTTGTCCCTCGTCGGAGCCGGCATCCCCGTCACTTCCCTCCTCATTGGCACCATACCATTGAGGATTTGGTCATTTAGAAGATTGCAATGGCTTGTAGCTTCACTGTTCGCCAAGCGGATATGTGGCCTTGGAGTCGAGTTGCAAGTCGGAGTGGTGGGTGAGAATTGCCTGCATATAGTGTGGAAGACACTTGGCTGGCAAAGCTATTAGCTAGGTTCTATGCAGCCTTAGGGGTGCTGTGGAAGGAAAAACAATGGCTCCAGATCCCATGGTTGTGTTGCAGATTGTCAGGTTTGGTCACATGGGTGGTAGATCCTTCTGCTCGGCTCGGGGGTTGGTGTGTGCATTGCAAATGTTCAATTTTTTGCTAGTTCTCATTATTAACTTTCCAATTATCTTTCTTCTTAATGAAAAGGTAAATCTCCCATGATTACTTGAAAACCGAAGAAGCTAATAGCCTAGCTTAATTTCCTAGAAATTTATTTTATAGTACAAAATCATGGTTGAACACTTGGAAGAGCTACAAGCTATAACAACTACGATACGACAAGATAGCTTGAAAGTACATAATTTCTTTGCGAACTAAAGACATTGTTAATTTTTTTACCCCAAAAATAGAAGAAAGTTTACTTTGCCATCTAGTTCGCACCGACTCCCACTCGATTTACAGAGATCCAAAGGAGCACGAATTGGCAAGCTGCGACCACCTGATTTCAGAAGGCTTCCCTAGACGAAATCTGGATTAGAAACCACTATACAATTTCTTTTCCATTGCTCCCATGATTAGTTGTAAGTAGTCCATGTCGAGACTACAGGTTTGTACATAGTAGTAATAGTTATGGAGCGATTTCTCTATCTTTGTGATTCATGGCGTGGCTAGTGTTATCATTGTGGTCACTGTGTATATGTGTTGTCTTAATGTTTGATCTATTTACATATGTTTACTGTATCCTTGTTCTTGATCCTAACTCCGGCCCATTGTGATTATAGGTCAAAATGATACCTTGAGTGCGTTAGATGGAATATCCCGGGGAATTGTAAGTAAATCACTCACAAAATTGGTGAAAGCACTCCTGTCCATTGACACATTTCCCACGGTACCTCACTAAGGATAGGGATCCCCTAAGCATAAGGGATTTTACCTTCAATAATATGCCAAAGAGCTAGGTGCAACAATGATACTGGACACCTAGGCACAACTTAGATCTGAATGTCTTTCTCTACGTTTTCCGTTACATACCCACACTGGTACAACGAGGTGCTATATAGACAATTTTTAATCCCTTTTTGCGACAGCATTTTAAACTGTCGCCTAATGAGTGTGGGCGATAGGGGGGGGGGGTCCTTCCCACACGACCTAGAAAGGGTCGGGGATAGGCCATCCCGGCACACACGCTTGGCAAAATGAGGTCGTGTGCGACGGGCGAGCGATCAAATAAGATTATACAGGCCCAATCGGTTCCAATCGTAAGTACATCCTACACAATCAATCCCAAACAAACATTTCCATTTGTTATGTACATTCCAAACAGTCAATCCAAGGAATACATTTCCGTTCTTATGTACATCCCACACCGTCAATCCAGGGAAATCGTTTCCGTTCGTATGTATATCCCACATAGTTAATCCAGGGAAAACGTTTTCGTTTGTATGTACATCCCACACAGTTTTATGTATAGGCTCATGTGTGATAGGTGTAACTATCACACACGCTCTGCCTCGGTTAACCGTTTGCTTTTATTCAACTACATCACACACGATTTGATGAAGAAAACTATGTGGCATTGGGCTCTCCATCACAAGCGCTTTTACTGCTAGAACCGTTTGCAAAGTTCCATAACCCATTTAGCAGGTTTATTAGCTGACAATTAATAATTTCAGTATTACGCAAATTCACATTTCATATCGAATAACTGTTTGCCAATTTCATATCAGGCACATAAATATATTTTAACATCATAGAATGATATCTACCTGAAAACAACACAATACCACATATAGCTAGTTCTGCTTCATAAGAACAATATTAGAACAATATATTCATTTCCCTAATCGAGATCATCCAGACTCGTCTTATCCACCTCTGCTTTCAGTTCAGTAAGAACCTGTTTTGCACAGGCCAACTAGGAAAGTACCTCCTCCTTCGCCAACACCATCTTAGCAAAGTCTGATTTAAAAAAATCTGAGTTCATTCTCCACCTTTCTCTTTTTATCCCGCATCTTCAAATATTCTTCAGCGTTGACAACACTTTCTCTAAGCCTACTGATAACCCACAAGTATAGGGGATCGCAACAATTTTCGAGGGTAGAGTATTCAACCCAAATTTATTGATTCGACACAAGGGGAGCCAAAGAATATTCTCAAGTATTAGCAGTTGAGTTGTCAATTCAACCACACCTGGATAACTTAGCATCTGCAGCAAGGTATTCAGTAGCAAAGTAGTATGATAGTAATGGTAACAGTGATAAAAGTAACGATAGCAGTTTTGTATTAATTGTAACAGTAGCAACGGAAAAGTAAATAAGCAAAGCACAATATGTGAAAAGCTCGTAGGCATTGGATCAGTGATGGATGATTATGTCGGATGTGATTCCTCATGTAATAGTTATAACATAGGGTGACAGAGAACTAGCTCCAGTTCATCAATGTAATCTAGGCATGTATTCCGAATATAGTCATACATGCTTATGGAAAAGAACTTGCATGACATCTTTTGTCCTACCCTCCCGTGGCAACGGGGTCCTAATGGAAACTAAGGGATATTAAGGCCTCCTTTTAATAGAGTATTGGACCAAAGCATTAACACATAGTGAATACATGAACTCCTTAAACTACGGTCATCACCGAGAAGTATCCCGATTATTGTCACTTCGGGGTTGTCGGATCATAACACATAATAGGTGACTACAGACTTGCAATATAGGATCAAGAACTCACATATATTCATGAAAACATAATAGGTTCAGATCTGAAATCATGGCACTCGGGCCCTAGTGACAAGCATTAAGCATAGCAAAGTCATAGCAACATCAATCTCGGAACATAGTGGATACTAGGGATCAAACCCTAACAAAACTAACTTGATTACATGGTAAATATCATCCAACCCATCACCGTCCAGCAAGCCTATGATGGAATTACTCGCGCACGGCGGTGAGCATCATGAAATTGGTGATGGAGGATGGTTCATGATGACGACGGTGACGAATTCCCCTTCCGAAGCCCCGAATGGACTCCACATCATCCCTCCCGAGAGAGATTAGGGCTTGGCGGCGGCTCCATATCGTAAAACACGATGAAACTTTCTCTCTTATTTTTTTCTCCGCGAAACGGAATATATAGAGTTGGAGTTGAGGTCGGTGGAGCTCCAGGGGGCCCACAAGACAGGGGGGCACACCCATGGGGAGGGGGCGTGCCCCCCACCCTCGTGGACAGGGTGTGCCCCCCCTGGCCTTGATTCTTTTGCTAGTATTTTTTATATTTTCCAAAGTTATCTCAGTGGATTTTTAGTTTATTCCGAGAACTTTTGTTTCTGCACAATAAACAACACTGATAACCCACAAGTGTAGGGGATCGCAATAGCTTTCGAGGGTAGAGTATTCAACCCAAATTTATTGATTCGACACAAGGGGAGCCAAAGAATATTCTTAAGCATTAGCAGTTGAGTTGTCAATTCAACCACACCTGGATAACTTAGTATCTGCAGCAAAGTATTTAGTAGCAAAGTAGTATGATAGTAATGGTAACGGTTGCAAAAGTAAAGATAGCAGTTTGTAGTGATTGTAACAGTAGAACCGGAAAAGTAAATAAGCGAAGCACAATATGTGAAAAGCTCGTAGGCATTGGATCAGTGATAGATAATTATGTCGGATGCGATTCCTCATGTAATAGCTATAACATAGGGTGACACAGAACTAGCTCCAGTTCATCAATGTAATGTAGGCATGTATTACGAATATAGTCATACGTGCTTATGGAAAAGAACTTGCATGACATCTTTGTCCTACCCTCCCGTGGCAGCGGGGTCCTAGTGGAAACTAAGGGATATTAAGGCCTCCTTTTAATAGAGTACCGGACCAAAGCATTAACACATAGTGAATACATGAACTCCTCTAGCTACGGTCATCACCGAGAAGTATCCCGATTATTGTCACTTCGGGGTTGTCGGATCATAACACATAATAGGTGACTATAGACTTGCAAGATAGGATCAGGAACTCACATATATTCATGAAAACATAATATGTTCAGATCTGAAATCATGGCACTCGGGCCCTAGTGACAAGCATTAAGCATAACAAAGTCATAGCAACATCAATCTCAGAACATAATGGATACTAGGGATCAAACCCTAACAAAACTAACTTGATTACATGGTAAATCTCATCAAACCCATCACTGTCCAGCAAGCCTACGATGGAATTACTCATGCACGGCGGTGAGCATCATGAAATTGGTGATGGAGGATGGTTGATTATGATGACGGTGACGAATGCCCCTCTCCGGAGCACCGAACGGACTCCAGATCAGCCCTCCCGAGAGAGATTAGGGCTTGACGGCGGCTCCGTATCATAAAACGCGATGAAACTTTCTCTCTGATTTTTTTCTCTGCGAAACAGAATATATGGAGTTGGAGTTGAGGCCGGTGGAGCATCAAGGGGCCCACGAGACAGGGGGGCGCGCCCCCACCCTCGTGGACACGGTGTGGGCACCCTGGCCTTGATTCTTTCGCCAGTATTTTTTATATTTTCCAAAAGTTATCTCCGTGGATTTTCAGGTCATTCCGAGAACTTTTGTTTTCTGCACAGTAAACAACACCATGGCAGTTCTGCTGAAAACAACATTAGTCCGGGTTAGTTTCATTCAAATCATGCAAGTTAGGGTCTAAAACAAGGGCAAAAGTGTTTGGAAAAGTAGATATGTTGGAGACGTATCAACTCCCCCAAGCTTAAACCTTTGCTTTTCCTCAAGCAATTCAGTTGATAAACTGAAAGTGATAAAGAAAAACTTCTACAAACTCTGTTTGCTCTTGTTGTGGTAAATATGTAAAGCCAGCATTCAAGTTTTCAGCAAATATTATGAACTAACCATATTCACAATAACACTTAGGTCTCATGTTTACTCATATGAATGGCATAATTAACTAGCGAGCGATAAAAGTAAAACTTGGATGACAACACTTTCTCGAAACAATCATAATATAATATAACAAGATGGTATCTCGCTAGCCCTTTTTGAGACCGCAAAACATAAATGTAGAGCACCTTTAAAGATCAAGGACTGACTAAACATTATAATTCATGGTAAAAGAGATCCAGTCAAGTCATACCCAATATAAACTAATAGTAATACATTCAAATGACAGTGTGCTCTCCAGCAGGTGCTTTTTAATAAGAGGATGATGACTCAACATAAAAGTAAATAGACAGGCCCTTCGCAGAGGGAAGCAGGGATTTGTAGAGGTGCCAGAACTTGTTTTTTAAAATAGGGATGAATAACATTTTGAGCAGCATACTTTCACTGTCATTACAAAAACTATGAGATGGCGATATCTTCCATACTACATACATTTTAGGCGGTTCCCAAACAGAATGGTAAAAGTTTATACTCCCCCACCACCAACAAGCATCAATCCATGGCTCGCTCGAAACAACAAGTGCCTCCAACTAACAATAGCCCTGGGGGAGTTTTGTTTAATTATTTTGATTTGCTTTGATCTTTTTGATCATGAGACTGGGCATCCCGGTTACCAGCCATTTTCTCATGAATGAGGAGCGGAGTCCACTCCTCTTGAGAATAACCCACCTAGCATGGAAGATACAGATAGCCCTAGTTGAAACATGAGCTGCTCGAGCATACAGAACAAAATTTCATTTGAAGGTTTGGAGTTCGGCACATACAAATTTACTTGGAACGGCAGATAGATACCGCATATAGGAAGATATGGTGAACTCATATGAAATAACTTTGGGTTCATGGAGTTTGGGTGCACAAGCAGTATTCCCGCTTAGTATAGGTGAAGGCTAGCAAAATACTGGGAAGCGACCAACTGAGAGAGCGACAACAGTCATGAACATGCATTAAAATTAATTTACACCAGGTGCAAGCATGAGTAGGATATAATCCACCATGAACATAAATATCGTAAAGGCTATGCTGATTTTGTAAACTACATGCGTGAACATGTGCCAAGTCGAGTCACTCAATTCATTCAAAGGAGGATACCATCCCATCATACCATATCATAATCATTTTAATAGCATGTTGGCATGCAAGGTAAAGCATTATAACTCATAGCTAATTAAGCATGTCACAAGCAACTATAATTTCTAAATGTCATTGCAAATATGTTTACTTCATAATAGGCTGAATCAAGAACGATGAACTCATCATATTTACAAAAACAAAAGAGGTCGAGTTCATACCAGCTTCTCTCATCTCAATCAGTCCATCATATATCGTCATTATTGCCTTTCACTTGCACGACTGAATGATGTGTATAATAATAATAGTGCACGTGCATTGGACTAAGCTAGAATCTGCAAGCATTCAATTCAACAGAGAAGACAAGGTAATATGGGCTCTTGGTTAATTCAATAATCATGCATATGAGAGCCACTAAACATTTTCAATATGGTCTTCTACTCTCGACCCCAAAGAAAATAAATAAAACTATTTACATGAGAAAGGTCCCACCAAGTAAAAGAAGAATGAGAAATCTTTTTGGGTTTTCATTTAATTACTACTACAAGCAGGGAAAGTAAACTAACTATTTTTTTAGTTTTCTTAAGGTTTATAAAACACACGAGAAGAAAACTAGAAAAACAAATTAAACTAGCATGGATAATACAATGAACGAGTATGAGCACCGACAACTAGAATAATGTGTGAACATGAATGTAAAGTCAGTGAGAAATATGTACTCCCCGAAGCTTAGGCTTTTGGCCTAAGTTGGTCTACTACCAGGGACTGCGGCTACTCACCTCGGTGTACTGAGGAGTGTCATCAGGATACCACTGGCTAGCGATCTCCTCCGGATCCCACTAATAAGATGATGGACAATAAGGGTCCAGTGGAGGTTCCGGCTCAGGCTCTGGAGCGGATGCCTGTCTTCGATGAGCGTAGGTACACCGCTTCCAGCGAGACAAGATAATTAACTGTAGTCAAATCAAACAACAGAGGCGCAGGCAGGATAATAATCTCATTGTGTTTCTTATTAAATCTCAAGTTATACATGAGCATCTTATCATCATTGTGAACAATAAACTCATGTGCTACCATGCTCTTGTAATCTAAAAGGGAAAGAGGCAACTTTGTCTCCTCTTTCTCATAGTGCCTAATAGGTATCTCAAAATGTTTAGCAAGGCGTGCAGCATAGATACCTCCAAAGATGGGGCCTTTTATACGGTTCAGGCTTAGCCGTTTAGCAATAACGGCACCCATACTAAAACTATTATCACCAAACAAGGCATGGAAGAGAATAATAATATCAGGAACACTGAAGTTTCCACTATTTCCATGACCAGTTAAGCATCGACTAGCAAATAAGGCAAAGTAGCATAAAATAGGAAAGTGTATGCTAGTCATTCTCGCATCGGAACCCTTCTTCGGATCCCGTATAGTAATGGTGTTAACAAAGCCATCCACATCTTTATGATGTGGTTCATCTAATCTGCCCTCAAAGCACTACAAAAAAATACACTTCCGCGATGATACGTGTTTGTCACAGTAGGTCGCGTTTTTTGTCATGCATGTACATCCATGACGATTTTATGACAAAATCAAGATAGTCATACCTGTGCTGTCATAGAAGTGTTCCATGACATTACCAAAATTATCATCACGGAAGTGTCCACTTCCATGACGACAAATCGCGCGTCATAGAAGTGCTTTCATCAAGGGTGACCGACAGATGGCATCCACCGTAACGGAATGTCGTTAAGCTATCGGGTCGGGTTTTGGATCCGATAACCCGTTAACAGCCCCGACCAATGGGGATTTTCCACATGTAAAATCATCGTTGGCTGGAGGAAACACGTGTCGGCTCATCGTTGGGACAGATGTCATCCACTCATTGGACAAAAGGCGCCTATGATACGTCGACACGTGGCACGACCCAACAAAGGCCCATTCCTATGAAAAGGCTGGCCCGTTTGACTTGGTCAAAAGGTGGCGGGCCGGCCCATGGAAAGCCTGTTAACGGCCTGTTCGCATATAGCCCATTTACAGCCCACTAACCCAAGGCCCGTTACGCCCTATCTGAATTAGGCCCAGTAGCGTCATCTGGGCCATCCAATATGATTCCAGCCTGTTTTGACTTCTGGCGCAGGTATGGCCCATGACGTCTTTCGGCCCATATGAGGCCCTATGTAACTCTTGGCTTATTAACGACCCGTGGTGAAACTGGCCCGTAATGAACAGTGTATCACTTTAGACCCATTAACGGCCCGTGGTGAAACTGGCCCGTAATGAACAGTGTATCACTTTATACCCATTAACGGCTCGTTATTCCGTTGGGCCGCTTCCAGCCCATGTTATCTTTCGGCCTTCTCAGAGCCCATTTATTCTTGGGCTCATTTCTATCATTCGTTTACTTACGGTCCGTTACTGTCATTTTTCTGCTTGTGGGCCAAATTCAGCCCGTGGTTATAGTCGGCCCGTTTGTGGTCCGTTAATACGTTGGGCCATTTTCATAGCATCATCAAAGACGGCCTATTAACGATGGCCCATTATGGTCGGCCCATGAACGGACGATTCCAACTCTAGCCCGTTTACGGCCATAATGCAGTCTGTTTGGCCCATGTTTGGCCAATCGATCATATGGCCCGTATAAGGCCCATTGATGATACGGCCTACAAAAGGTTCATTGTTTCTACGGCCCGTAGGAGGCCCATTGTTTCTACGGCCTGTAGAAGGCCCACTGTTTCTATGGCCAGTAGGAGGCCCAATGTCACTACAGTAAATATTAGCCCATGGTTATTGTGGCCTACTTTTAAAAAATAGGTTATTGCAGCCACTAGCAAACCGCAGAAAAAGAAATGCAATGACTACAAGCAAACAAATAAACAAAACAACAAGGAAATAAATAAGCAAGAAACTAATGCTAGGCTATCACGGCTATTACACATATTACATCCACTGGGCATCAAAGTTCGCCACCAGTGCAAATATAGGGAACAAAGCAGCATATCATCTACACTGGTTGTCAAAGTTGGCGACCAGCGCAAATAAACGCCACAGCAAAACAAATCCAGAGCTGAAACCACTTCAGAAGATCTCAAGAAACAATATCCTGGGTACCCATAATGCTGGCAAGATGCTTAGCAAGCTTATTAACACTCTCTTGTTTGGCGCTTAAATCCTCCAGCGCTTGCTGTTGCACCAGAAAATATGCATCTGAATTCTGCAGGGACTTCCTCAGTCCTTCAGCTTCCTGTCGCAGTACATTTGATCGATGTCTTTCAACTTAAAGTTGAGACTCAAGAACACGAACTGATTCAGGCAACGAGTTGGAAGAGCTTGTGCCAGCAGTAGTGGCCAGTAACTCGAACACTACATCAAGACAGGACTTTTGGGTTCCCTCACTATCGTCAAGATAGTTTTTATCAGCTTTCTTGGAGACCAACAGGGATGTCTCACTATCTTGAACCTTATCTGCATTACTTCCTTTATCATTGGATAACGCGGTACTGTTCTCCAATATTTTGTCCGCATTCTAAAAGAGAAACAAGTAGACACATCACATGTTTACCATGTTGTATATGAAAATCATTTTGGTAAATGAGTTTAGTAGTAAAGTGGACAGGATAACAGCATGAAACAAACATATATGTATGTACCATTCTAGTTTTTGTTGCCAAATCAAGATAGAGACACAGTTCAGATAATATTTGTTCAAGACAAAGCAGAATAGACATAATATAAGTGTGGGTAACTATAGAGCAATAACAACACTTGTAATGTGCATGACATGAGAACATAACTATTTATTCAATTGAAACTGAAATCAACACAGAGCAGATTAAAACAGCAAACCAGTTAAAGAAACAGGTTTAAAACATACCTGTTGCGCCATTGGAGTTTCAATTCCATCCTTCAAATTTGAAAATAGTTGGTATGAGTAAATACAGTAATGCAAGAGCAAAGGAGTATGAACCATAGCTACAGAACCTGACCTGAGAACAAATCTTCTTCTCCTTTAAGCGTTGAGTTGGGATTCGGAGTGGTGGTCCTCGTGCTTTGGGCACTGTAGTTCCCTTACTAACTGCTCGTGTTGGGGTGCTCTGTGGTGGAGACGGTGCTGTGTCAACTGGAACTGGGTTACTATCTGCCGGGGTTGGGGTTAGAAGGGGTGTAGCTAGTTCTCTGTCCAACTAGGTAGGGGTACAATCTGCGAGAGTCTGGGTTATGTGTGGTGGTTCTGGTCCTTGGGCAAGTACAATCGTGGTTCTATCTGCATCAACTGGTAGCACTATCTTTTCTGAAGATCATGTTGTTACTCCCTTTGATACTGCCATCATGCTCTCCAATTCAAATGGCTGATAAACAAGAAATGTAATTGAAAGTATAGACATTGTATGATAGACAGGTGCAATGGATAGTGGGGAATAAAAGAGGGCATGAAATAATTCATATTTATGTTGTCTAACCAAACAGGATAGCATGACACAATTTCACATATATGATGGCTAACTAAATAGGATAGCATGACACAATTTCACATTATGATGGCTAACTAAAAAAGATGGAAAGACATAGTTCAAAATATGAGACTATGTAAACAGGATGACATGACATAACTATATAATGTGTTTATTAAATAGGTTGGCATGCCATAATTCACATACATTCATGGATAGAATGCCATAATTCAAAATATGATGATTGTAAACACTAAACAAGATGAGATGATATAACTATATGATGTCTTTATTAAATGGGTTGCCATGCCATAATTCAGATAGATGATGTCTATGTACTATGTAAACATGATGGCATGGTATAATTCAAATATATGGTTTATATAGTAAGCAAGTGAGCAGATGGCAATCCATATATGATGTAAAAACTAAGCAATGCAAGACAACATGCATGACATGGGTAATATAACCCTGCCAAGTTTGAGCATAAACCTCAGGGGGGAAATAGGACTGGTCATCAGGTAGTTATATCATCTCATCTTGTTTAGTGTTTACAATCATCATATTTTCACATATATGATGGCTCACTAAATAGGATAGCATGACACAATTTCACATTATGATGGCTAACTAAAAAAGATGGAAAGACATAGTTCAAAATATGAGACTATGTAAACAGGATGACATGACATAACTATATAATGTGTTCATTAAATAGGTTGGCATGCCATAATTCACATACATTCATGGATAGAATGCCATAATTCAAAATATGATGATTGTAAACACTAAACAAGATGAGATGATATAACTATATGAATCCTCCTCTGAGGAGCTCTCTGTAACCAGCAAGATGTCTGCTTCAGCAGGTAGCATTGTCTTCTCTGAATACCTTGTTTTCACTCCAGATACTTCCATCACCATTTCAAATGGCTGATGCACAGGAAGAGTAGTTGAATATACAAACGTTGTCGACAAATGGAACACGTAATACAAAAAAAATGATAGCATGATATAATTCACATACATGATGATTGGCTAAACAAGATGGCATTGCATAATTCACATATATAATGCCTTTGCAACAAGATAGCATTGTATAATTGACATATATAATGTCTTGCAACAAGATGGCAACGGATAATTCACATATATGGTAATTAGACACTGAACATGTGGCATTCACACAAAGCATGTCTAAACTAATCAAATGACATAGCAATGCGAGACACCATACGCACGATATGAGCAACATAACCCTGCCAAGTTAGAGCATACACCTCGGGGGAGGGGGGATAGGACTGGTCATCTGTCTCTAAATCCTCCTCTGAGGAGCTATCCGTAACCAGCGAGATATGCGCTTCGTCAGATAGCATAGTCTGCTCTGAAGACCTTGTTTTGACTCCAGAATTTGCCATCACCATGTCAAATGGCTGATGCACACGAAGAGGAGTTGAATGTACTAACATTGTTGACAAATGTAATATGTAATGAAAAAAAGGATGGTCTGATATAATTTACATATAAGATGACTGGCTAAGCAGGCTGGCATTGCAAAATTCACATATATGATGCCTGGCTAAACAAGATGGCATTGCATAACTCACATAAATGATGAATAAACTAAACAGATGGCATTCGCACAAAGGATGTCTAAACTAAGCAGATGACATATTTGATGTATAAAGTAAGCAATGCAAGACACCATATGCATGATATAACCAACATCAGCATGCCAAGTTAGAGCGAAGACCTCAGAGGGTAAATAGGAGTTGTCTTCTCCTTCTGAATCCCCCTCAGAATAGATATCTTCCTCTTGATTACAATCCGAAATGCGTGGAGGGGGGCTACCTTTGCGCCTACCATGGAGCGACATCTGCATGAAATTTTATTGCCACGCAAGGCTCGTCTCTTTTGCTCTACATGTTCAGTTCCATTGTTTACAATAACTGCCATGCAAAGGAATAATACACCAGAGTGATGGTAGAAACCTATGGATAGACCCAAAACCAATAATAGCAGGCAGATAATGGCTTCAATTAAAAAATACAGATAATGGCTTCTTTACTGTTTGTTTCCCACCCAACACGAAACTCATAGTAGACAGCGGAGATTAACCAGATAGTAGATAGATACTATTGAAAGTGGCCCCAATATGTACCCCACAACCATTTAAAAACTCAAGTTTGACCATTAGTTTGGAGCTGACTCAGAGACTAATCGGTGAACAGGACAATAAAGTAGCATGTAATATTAAGCGATGCATAACGTAAGCAGACACAAAAGAGTGCGACCTCTCTTGCGGACCCGTGTAGTCCTCGAGGTCGTCTGCTCGGTTGATGATGGTAATGCAGTTTTCATGGCTGCCAGCAGCGGGGAAGAAGATCTGAGGCGGCGAAAGACAGTCTAGAGGCCGGATCCCTGCATTGCTGGACCCTTCTGTCATTGGAGCAGTTGAGCTGGGGTGGACAACGGTGCAGCAGGAGCGGGACAAACCACGCAAGGTTTTCTTTGACAACTATCTGTAAGAGAAGTAATTCTGTAACGGCTCGTTTGAATTGGAGGATTCCAACAATGCAGACATAGGAAATAGACAGGAATAGGATAGGAATGCACGTGCAAAACAGAGAATTTAAAAACACAGGATTTCTGCCAATCTGGGTGTTTGATTCACAACAATTGGAAGATCACAGGATGCAAAGAAGCATGGTGAGATTAAGTCAAACCACAAGAAAATGTACGGTTATAATGCTATTATGCTACTATCTCTAAGTCTTGTGCTTCATGAATAGAATTTGAAAAGCAGGACAAGTGAAAATTAAAATTCCTATGTTTTTTCTTTCAAGGAGACACTAAAGTAACAAATCCGTGTGCTCAGTGGAAAATATATATAACATGTAGAGTAAAAAAGAGATGCAACAAGTGTACAACCTCTTTGGCGAAGCCATGTCGATCTCAGCATGATTGGGTTGGCCGGTGAGGATGCTCCGGCTGACTTTGCTGTCAGACGAGGGGAAGAAGATCTTAGGCGTCTGGAGATGGAGCCCGAGGTACTGCTCCACTGTGATGGAGCGTTTCATTGTTGGAGCAGCTCCGGTGAGTTGTACGATGCCGAGGCTGAAGCAGGACAAGAAAGACAATGAACAACGTTAACCTGAGTGGAATTCTAATAGCATCTCCAATACATGATGTAAAATAGATAACCATAAAGTGCTAGGTGTAAGATACATCAGCCGCTCATCTCTGAACTTAACTGTCGAAACTGAACTTAACTGTCGAAACTGAATTTTGATGTCGAAACTGAATTTTGCTGTCGAAACTGAACGCACTAGCAAGGTGAGGCTACATGTCGGTCGACTGACTTTTTCATCTCTGGTCAGTCGATTTTGCAGCCTTTGGATACGAAATCAAGGGCCTGCGGTTCATCTTCAACCTCCACCCCCCTGAGCCGCTAGCCACCACAAGCCAAATAGCAGCCCCCCGCCGCTTGTGGCCGGCGGTGCGCCGCCCCACCCGCCCCGAAAACACTCCCCACCGCCGGTCCGCTGCCGCCCCGTCCATCCCTCTTGCCCCCCCCCCCCCACCCCGTGCCGAGCTTTTTCTCCGGCGATCCCCACGCCACCGCCCCGCCAACGCCCTGCCACCGCCGGCGACCACCTCCCCCATCCTGAACCCTAAGATAGATAGTGGGGTACCTCTCCGGTGAGCCCCCCTCCCCTCTGCGGCTGGTTCTTCCTTCACCCCGGCGAGCCCACCCCTTGAAAATCGACTAACCCAAAAGTCGATTCAGTCGACTGAAGTGTAGCCAAATCGGAGCAGCATCGCAAGCAAGAGCAAGAGTGAGAGCAGCAGCGCGAGCAAGAGCAATAGCAATAGCAGACCAGGCAGGGGACCGTGAGCAAGAGCAGAGCAGCAGCGCGAGCGAGAACTAAAGCAGCAGTTGCTCCTACTAATGTGGACGTCGCCGCCGAGGGAGCGATGCCGTGGAGGAAGTGGCCGGCGACGCCGCCGTGGATGGAGCCCCGTCGTGTCGGCTCGGGACTGCGTGCCGGCAGCATCGTGAGATCGAATTAAGAAGAAACTGCGGCGATTAGTGTACAACCTCTTTGGTGGCGCCAATTAGGCCGCAACTTCATCTGAGGAAACGGTGATGATGATGCTCTTCCGATGGTGCAGGTGAAGACGGCGGTGTGGGAATGGAGGTGGTGTGAAAGACGAGGGGAACGTCGGGGCAGTTCCTTGGAGGTGGAGGACGGGGTGGCTGAACCGGCGGGACGATGAGATCGATGACGGATCCTCATCCGGTACGGTGGATGAGGGTCATCGAGGTGTTGCTGTGTACGATGTCGTTGGGGAAGAGGCTCCGGCTGGGTGGCGGATGGAGCAGGGTGTGGGGTTTCGTCGCGGGTTTTCGCGGCCTCGGTGTATGAATGGGTGGGCGGATGGGATGGCAGTGGGGAAGCATGGCTTAGAGACGCGCTTGTCCGAAATGTGGGGTAAGTTACGAAAGTACCCCCCACCTATTTGAGGCGGTTCTTTCGGTTCAGGGGTGCCACGGGCATTTTGCGTGTCGGGATTTCACAGAAGGTGAGAGTTTTCTCACGCGTTGTAATTTCGGAATAGCAAGGCGCGGGTTGAGATGGAGGGAGTTGTCGGAACACAACGAGACAAACATATATCTTAAACATTTCGGACTAACAAGGCACAGGTTGAAATTTCTAGACAAGCCTAACGTGTACTGTACCAAATCAGTGCGCACTACAAATGTCATTCAAAACTTTGAATTCATGTTATGTTCAATTAAAATATTTCTCTACGTGTATAATGCATGCAACCTACTACTCAAATGAACGTTTTAGTGCATTCCAAACGTATATACTACCGCTTCAATATGAACTAAATTTGAATAAGATCTACAGTAATGATTGTTGTGAAGTCAAAGCATTTGAATTCGTTTCTCTATTTTAATAAGATCTACAGCACACCACATGATTAGTCTCGAGTTACATATGAACTATGTGTACTATATGAACTCGAACTAGATTTTTCGAATCCACTTTATTTTGATTTCAAATCACATTACATTTCTAGCTCTAGCTAGATCTTCATAATCTAAACCATGTCTCATATGTATAATGTGTTTATCACATTATGTACGGTGCCCCGCCTCCTACGCCTACAAGTATTTAGATGTGAGTTGCAAACACCACACATTACCACAAATTCAAATAAAATGTGAGAATGTTCGATATATAGTATTGTTTAGATTGCTCAATATTTAGTTGTAAGCTGCAAACGCCACACATTATCACAAATTCAAACAAAATGTGAGATTGTTTGATGTATAGTATGGTTTAGATTGTTCGGCATTTAGCTGTGAGTTGCAAACGCCATGCATTATCACATTATGGTATAATATGTGCACATCACGTGTATCACTGCTATATTCATGCATGCAATGTTTAAAACACTATGATCTCCTATTCATGCATGCAACCTTTGTAGCTACCACTAACTTTCTCTCGTGCATGCACACGCCCTCCTCGCCCTCCCCCTCCCTCGGCATTCTATCCATCGGGCACATTCATTTTTTTCTTTAGGTCGTTCTCCCAGAGTCTCCACAACTCCTTTTCGACACACACCGATCGATAAACCTCTCCAGCGATGCCTGCCTACAACATACACACACACACACCTTCAATCTCCTCCTTTATGTGTCCTTGCCTCGTGTCTCTCATACGGTCAGACACACGTGTAAACTCTCGCCCCTCTTTTCATCGATCTCACAACCGCACACTCCTCCCCGTATCTAGCTAGTAGTTGGGCCTCTCGCACCACCTCCTAGGTCCATTCTCTCTGTCTATCTGTCTCACTAGGCCTTATTTGCCTCTAACAAATGGACGTACACTGACCGATCTCTCGCTATACATATAGCTAGCTAGGTCCTTATAACTCGTTTTTACCCACACGTCGATCGATCTACCTCATTAGTTGTGTCTCTCCCTTCCTCCGACAAACAACAATTGATCTACCGATCTAGTTAGGTTTGCTTACCAAACACATGGTTCCCCTTCATCATCCATGGATGCATCCTGACAGATCTATCATGCACGGGCACACACAGAAACACATCCCCACTTTTGTTGATAACATTGCAGTTCCACCCTCAGTTTGTCTAGTAGGCCTCTCCCAACATCTCCGAGAAGCAACTCCATCACCCATCCAGCACTCTACCCCTCTTCCTCCCTCTCCCTCCCTCTCTCTCCTCTCCCTCTCTATCCCATCATATTTCCCGTCGTTCAGGTATGTATGGATGTCGACCGATCTCCCTCAAGACATAGCTGGGTCTCTTCTTCTCAACACATATACGAGTCGTTCTACCTCTATAGTTAGGCCTCTGCCTACCCCTCCCCCCACCCCCTCCCCCCACACACACCGATACATCAAGCACTCTAGTCATGTCTCCCTGCCACACACAAACTTGACATGTGCCCTTTAACGTTCCGGTAGGCTAGTCGCGCTATATCTTTGACTTGCACACACACACAATTTCGATGGTTCTCTTCATCGATCTCGCACCCACCCACTTGATCCTCTCTTCGACTCTATCGATAGCTGTGACCCCTCCATCTCTTCTCGTGGATTGCCCGACCCTCTATGTATGATATGGATAGGCCTCCATTTCAGACACATTGCATGCAAAATTTTGTTTGAGATGTCATCGACACATATTCCCACAAATAATTCATGAAATCAACCCCCCACCCACCCCCACCCCGACCCCAAAACAAAAAAACACTCATGAACGTGGTTTGTATATCTCACACACACCCACGTAGGTGGGGGACGTGCACGAAGAGAAGAGGTGCATGCACGGTGCACGTACTCCCGTCTCTTTCCCAACCACACCCGTGCGGGTACACGATGGAGCTCATTTCTGTATGAAAAAGGCATCCCACATGGTAATTTGGCACGTGTATTGGTTGTCCACTTGGTGGAGGGAGGATCGTCTACCACGGGTGAACAAACAAATTGCGACTTGATGCGTTATGTTAAATTAAAAAAAGAGGCAAACCATGTGGGGCCTGCCTTAGAGGCAAGGCTCTATACACTAGAGTACTTTTGATGTGTCCCGTCAACTCACAGAACAAGGAGAAGCTTGCTTAGTACGCCGTCTCCCCTGCCCACGGGCGCGGTGGCTCACAGGATGAGCTGAAGCTTGCTCCGCCTTACGCCCGCTCCCTCGCTCATGCGTGCGGTGGCTCGCAGGACGAGGAGACAAATTTACTACTCCCTTCGGTTACTCCTCGTCCCTACTACCTTGGTTATAGAGATTATATCATATTGTTTGGAATATATATGTCCTTTAGTAGATTTCAATATGAATTACTAGTACATAGTCCAAACACTGATCTATATAGACGTATTTTAGAGTGTAGATTCACTCATTTTGCTCCATATGTACTACTACCTCTGTCCGGGTTTATTGGTCCCCATTGTATTTCGTGCCAAAATTTGACCATAGATTAAACTAAGAAAATGTTCACGCATGTCAACAAACATTATATTTTTGAAAACTATGTTCAAATACGAATCCAATGAGATAATTTTTCTTGACATGCATTAACATTTTGTTAGTTAAATATTTATTCAAAATTTGGCACAAACTATAAAAGGGACCTATAAACCAGGACAGAGGTAGTAGCACTCTCCCTCGCCCCTCGAACCTCGCCCACGTGGTGGACGTGCAGCAATTCATTTGGTCTCATATAGCCAGAACAATATATACTGCACTACCATTATTGCTCGACTTCCCGAAGTGACGAAGAGCCAATCACAAGGTTAATATTTTGGAGATGCCAAGCGCAAGGTTATAGGAGAACGAGTAGTAGGTACCGCGTCATTTATAAATAGAGTTTTTTTTCTTCAGTGGCACGCACGCAATATGATAGGTTCATATGGAGAGAAAAGGAAACCGCTCCACTATATACATAGTCAGGACGGGCCAACCTACACGGTTGCTTGCTGGGGTTGCTCTCTTCACACTCTCTCGCATAAAATGACTGTGGCCACATCTCTAACATCCCGGCGGATCACGTCCGCTTGGGGAAGGGGTGGATGCTTAGTGTAGATGCGATGGCCGTCGCTGACGGCGAAAACCCACTGTCAGCACGTCCCGATCAGGGGTCCCTGCCGTTCTATCTCACAAAACCGGTGAGGTTGCCTTCGTCCCTTGCTCACTACCGCGACGTGGGCAGTTGCCGCCTCCCGCCGTCCTCCTCAAGGTTGAGCTACGTCCGTCAGGTACAACTCCCTTTACAGCCGGCTTGCACCACTGCTCCAGCTGCCCACATCACTCCCTGTGGATATTTCTCTACTTCTTTGCCCCGCACATACCTGATACCTCTACTGGCTTCTACGTACTGTATTTGTGATGAGTTTATGTCTCATAAACTAGTCCCAGTAATCTTATTCTAATCACGCTTCTTCAATTTCTTTGCCACAGGGATGCTCATCTCGATTTTGGTGAAACTGCGCAAAATGATCCGATGGTCAAAAGGTTGCAAACTTCATTTATTAGAAAGCTCGAACGTTGCCAGCAAATTGAATCCTGGTCAGGGTTCACGGTTGAAGGGCTAGGGACTGCATGGATCGTTTCTTTCTTTAGCTGCCTCTGTTCCAAAATAAGTGTCAACTTTAGTAGTAGTACAACTTTGTACTAAAGTTTGCACAAAGTTGAGACACTTATTTTGGAACGGAGGGAGTACATATTTGTATGATCTATCAATCATTGAGATGCAATAGCATGCATGTTAGTCTCCTTTGTATTTGATGAAATGTTGCAATGGGCAACCTTGGACGCAAGATACATGTAGCAGGAGCTGGAAGCTTCATAGCATTGTACAAATTTATCTCGCTGATAAATTACAGTACGTAGCACTATACTAGTACTTCCTCCGTTCCTAAATATAAGTCTTTGTAGATGTCACTTCTAGGAAAAGGCCTACTAATGGCGCACCAGTTTTTCCTACTAATGGTGCACTACTGGTGCGCCATTAGTATCACGCCACTAGTATTTTTTACTAATGGCACTCCAGTGGTGCGCCATTAGTATCTGGTATACTAATGGCGCACCACTGGCGCGCCATTAGTATAGGCCACGGTGCGCCATTAGTATAGGCCACTGGTGCGCCATTAGTATAGGCCACGGTGCGCCATTAGTATTTTTAAATTTTGAAGGCGGGAAAATAGTAGTGGCGCACCGTCTAACCCCCACCGTGCGCTATTGCTATTTTTGAATTTTGAATTTGGATCTAGATCGCGATTTTTTTGCCCATTTTTTGCTCATTTTTTTGCTCGTTTTTTTTGCATGATATTATTTCAAATTTTGTTCCTGTTTTTGGATCTTGTATGTTCTTTTGCCATGTTCTTTTGCCGGAGAGGAGTTCGCCGGAGAGGAGTTCACCGGAGAGGAGGAGGAGGAGGTGACCGCAGAGGCGCTCGCCTACATCACCGGAGAGGAGGAGGAGGTCGCCGGAGAGGAGTTCACCGGAGCATCGGAGAGGAGGAAGGAGAAACCATGAGGGGATGGGAGGAGAGGAGGGAGGAGGAGCTCACCGGAGAGGAGGGAGGAGGAGCTCACCGGAGATGAGGGAGGAGGAGCTCACCGGAGATGACGGAGGAGGAGCTCACCGGAGAGGAGGGAGGAGAAACCGTGAGGGGAGGGGAGGGGAGGAGAGGAGAGGAGGGAGGAGGAGGTCGCCGGAGAGGAGGAGCAGGAGGTCACCGGAGAGGAGGGTAGTATGGTGGAGGAGAGAAGGGAAGATGGAGTGGAGGAGAGGTGTTGTGGAGGAGAGGTGGAGTGGAGGAGAAGAATGAAGAGGTAAGGAGGATAGGACACGCCTAGCCATATATACGGCATAGTAATGGCGCACCGTGGGCAGGTGCGCCATTACTATTTTTTTTATTTTTTTTTATTTTTTTTCAATTTTGAAGGCGGGAAGATACTAATGGCGCACCATGGGCAGGTGCGCCATTAGTAACTTTTTTTTATTTTTTTGATTTATTTTGAATTTTGAAGGCGGGAAGATAGTAATGACGCACCATGGGCAGGTGCGCCATTAGTAAGTTTAAATTTTTTTGCCTCTCCAGATCTTAAAAGCCCCGTATCTTTTTTCTGTTAGGTTTTTGAGGATTTTGAAAATGTTTAACGGGATTCCCCCGGCTAAATTCGGATGTAACTTTTCGAGTAGATGATTTTTCATATAAAAAACTTTTTCATTCGAGTTCATATGCAAAAGTTATGCCCATTTTTACAAATCCTCGAGAGATTTTGCAAAAAAGTCGAAAATTCATGTTTGTAAATTTTGCTAACAACTAGACCACATATCACATGGGAATCTTATTTTCTTTTATTTTTTTGACATTTCTATCATTTTCTTTTATTTTTTTTGAAACTGAAAAGCCGGTCCACCGGGGGGGGTGCATTCGGGGGAATGTTTGGGCCAAATTACTAATGGCGCATCGTAGGATGGTGTGCCATTACTAGTTCAACTAGTAATGGCGCACCACTCCCACGGCGCGCCATTAGTAGTTTTGAAAAAAATTAATTTTTTTTTACTAATGGCGCACCAACACATGGTGCGCCATTAGTATTTAGTAATGCCGCACCACATGTACAGTGCGCCATTAGTGTCCACCCCATCTATAGCCCTTTTCCTAGTAGTGTGTATATAGATGCATTTTAAGTGTAGATTCATTAATTTTGTTCCGTATGTAGTTCACCTAGTGGAATCTCTACAAAGACTTATCTACTAGTAATAGCTAGCCCCCACTACTGGGAATTCTCTATCCGCTCCTTGAGCCACATCATCAAAATTGATGTAGCTTTTAGATGAAGTAAATCAGTCCATAATAGCCGTCTGATCTAGACGTTGAAAGGCTCCGGACTGAGCCACATGCAAGCATGCAGAAATACCGTGGCACATGCATGTGAGTGGGTTTTAAATCACATCAACATGTCTGCATGCAAGCATGCACCGGTAGCATGCATGTAAGTGAGCTTTTAAGTTCCATTAACATGTCAAATAAATATAATCCCATTATGCAGTAGGAGTTGGCTGATCTTTTCTCCTTACATGGGATGATCTAAATGATGATGGGAGTTTATTTAGTTTGGCTACCACATTTGTCATGCGGTTATAGAGTTTTTTTTAGTTCTATGAAATCAGTAATTTTGCACCAGAGAGATATACCGCTGTTCCGTGGCAACGCGCGGGGACTCATCTAGTAATATTTAGGAACGGAGGGAGTACTATGTAAAGAGTTAGGTGTCGCACGGTGATAGTGTGAGGTGGGCCATGTAAGCACTGAGCCTGCGTGTTTTCACTGCTCTTGCACTGCTCCGCTATAAGAATGGAGAAAATTGTAATCTAGTAGTAGTAGTACCTCCTTTCGCTGAAAGTGTGGGACATCCAGCAGTCCTACCACCTAAGTAATAAAGACCAATGAGCCGTCAAATCACATAGACCCAGCAGTAAGTTGGACGGACAAAGCAACCATCACTCTTGCGCCAGTGAGAGGTCGCGTTCGCTCTGCCCGGGCATGAATGCGGCACCGATTCTTTGGAGCAGCGCTGACCGTTTTGGGCGGGAAGCGCGTGCGGGCGATGGAGATGCTTTGGGTGGGTCAGGCTGGTCAGGAGCGGGGATGGCAGCTATCCGCATGTCCCTACCGGACATGCCCGGAAACGAGAGGATGCACCGACTCTCGCGGCTAAAATCGGATACTACACACCATCTCTCTATAGGAGTAGGTCGATCTGTCACACTCTCTAACACACACATGCTGTTAAACACACACACGCACACGCACACACCTTGGTCCCGTTGCACCTTCTAACGTGACTTATTACACCTAGACGGAGGGAGTAGTAAGTATACGAGATACAGTGGCACACTGACTTAAGTCGAATACAGGTGCCCAAAATTTGTGTGCATGTTAAAATAAGGATTCACTTAAAATAGTACGTGAGCGAACAGAGGGATCAATTGGATAGTGTTCCCGAGCAGTAGCGAGATGTGTGAGGTAAGATACACCGCTGGCGCTTTTAATTTTTCTTATTAATTTGTTTGTTTCACCCTCTGACTGGTGGGACCCAACGTACTACATGGAGAGAGGTAAGGTGACTAAGGCTGCATTATTTCTGCACCACTGTGGATAGTCTTACCACCAAAGCCACATGACACGATTATGACTGAAATCCCAATGACTCCCACACACACAAAAAAAACACGGCATGCTTGTCACATGAATGAAGGAATGTATAAAAGGTTATTTTCCCCTCGTTGAACATAACGGGAGGGTTGTGTAGCTGGTTAGCCTGTTCGCACATCAAACTTGAGGTCTCGGGTTCGATAACTACACTTGAGCATAATTTTTGCCAGGAGGATTCTTTGACTAGTCAAAATGTTTTCTAGGGTTTGCATGCTTCACTCTCTCTCTCTCCAGTATATATATACACGCCGGAGCTTCAGCGCTTGTAGTTGCTCTCTTCACACTCTCTCGCCCTCTCCCGCTGGAGCCTCAGCGCTTGTGGTTGTTCTCTTCACACTCTCTCGCCCTCTCCAGATCTAAACAAGACATCGTTGGCCTCTGTCTCCCCTCACTGCTGCTCAAAGAGCTGGCAGGGTCCGTCCGCCGGGAAGGGAAGGAGGCTTAACGCTGTCGCCGTCGGCGAGGGATGGAATCCACTACCGGCGCAGTTGTTCTATTTCCACCCAGCGGCGGCGCGAGAGGGCCTCCGACCCCTTCTTCTTCGTTGCCGTCCCGTCGCCCACCAAACCACGCCCCAAGAACCTTAAGGTATATTTTACTTACCCCACATGCATTGCTCTAGCTGCATGTATACCATGAATCTAGGACGTGGTTCAAAGAGGAAAGGAGTGGGGGAAAGTAGTGGGAAAAGTTGTATATAGCATGAATCTAGGACGTGGTTCAAAGAGGAAATGAAGGGGGAAAGTTGTATAGCATGAATCTAGGACATGGTTCAAAGAGGAAAGGAATGGGGGAAAGTAGTGGGGAAAGTTGTATCGCATAAATCTAGGACGTGGTTCAAAGAGGAAAGGAAGGGGCAAAAGTACTAGTTCAAAAAGGAAAGGAAGGGACAAGGCTGTAGAGTTTGGGCAGGACTAGATTTGTTGCACTGACATAGGGAAAGGTGTCTAAAGATAACAAAACTAGGACCAACACAACTATGCTCCTTGGTTGTTTATTCTTTGTTGCAACAGACTGTGCATGACCACAGTACATCGGTAGATGCACATGGTGCAGGTGCGTCCACTGTCCCGTGCAACTCATTAGCTGTTGTTAATCTAAGGCCCTGTTTGGTTAAAAACTCCCTAGTCCCTACCTGCTTGGTTCCAGGGACTAAACATGGACTAGAGATTATTAACTGACATGCTAAAAGACCATGTTACCCCTAGTAATGAACTAATAGAAACAAGGTGCGATGCGTGGCAGGGGCAACTGTTGGAAAAAGTCCCAAAAAGACTCCCTCGGGGTCTTCTTTCTTTAGTCCCAAATGCCCACTTTTAGTCCCTAAAAGTCCCTCCTGTTTGGTTTAGATGGGACTGACATGGAGTTTTTTTAGTCCCTGCACCAAAATGTCCCGTAAACAAACACCCTCTAATAATGCCACTGGAAAATTGATGCAATGCCACAGTTAAAAGCAAATTACATGTTTAACAAATTTTATTGTTAATATAATCTCTATGTTAATATTAATCAATGCCACCATTTGAGAAATGCTACTGTCTTGCTTTCTTTCCCATTTAGATAAGGTAGATGCTTCTTTTTGTTGGCTTCTGTGTCATCCACCATTATTGACCACTAATTGTTTCCTTTGCACCTCTGTGTAAACATGGTTATCTACTTCACCTCATTGCCATTGTGACCTTTTGTTGCACTGCACAAAACACTTTTGTTTTAAGAGTGTTTTGTGCAGTTTAACCAAAATGTCACACCGACAATGTTGCTTGATTGCTTGATCTTAGTGGAACTGCGCAAGAGGAGATCTTACTTCCTATCCGTTAAGGCGAATTTGGTTTAGATCTTCTTCTTGTGAGTTGTTTGAATTCCGCATCATGAGAGGTCAGTACTAGCCTTCTTTCACACGATTCTGCAGTGTGCTTTCATATGTTGTGCTACTTGTACGATAATGTTGCTTGATTTTAGTGAACTGCACAAATGGAGACAAGACTTCCAATCTGTATGTGCACCGTAATATCCCATTGAAGTAAGATAAGGATATTTCACAATTGCTGGCCTGTATTTGCCACTTTCATCAGAAAATTAAGAATAGTACTATACTTGTGTTCCCTAATTGACATGCCAAATCTTACATTGAAGGCGAAGCTTGTCTGTTATTGAACCAAGTGATGAAGGGGAAGAACAAGCAGAAGAAAAACAAAAATCAACTCCCGGTGCTGTAATGAAGCACTGGAACTGTGATGACACAAGTAATGATATAGTTTTGCATCTTAATTTATTGCTATGGCTGGAACGAGCAATTGTTTTGCCACTGATTTGATGCCATATGTAATTATCTCTACTTGTGCAAACAGGGATCTTCTTTGAAGATACCATATGTTTTAGTGGAATTGCACAAGAAGATGTTGGAAACATTAAACTAATCGAGGAGTATATAGTAAGCATGGCCACCCTCGTAGATAGCAACAGATGGTTCCGGAGAAGTGCTTCATCTGTATGCTCTACACAATCAGCCTCTTGACAAAGGTTGGTACTCGCCCACTGATTTCATCCATATGATTCAGCTTTGTCATCTCTATTGGTGTTGTGCTACTGTTTGGATACTGTCATGAAAAAGTGGTCCTTGAGAAGTTCTTCATCTGTGATGTTTTAAATATTTCCTTTCCTTTTTTTCGAGCAAACAGGGATGCTAGCATTTAGTAGTCCTCTTGTCTTTGCACAATAGGATCATCTTCCTCTGAAGAAGAATATGGAGTACGTGAAGTGACTAGTTCCAATTATGCCAGGATGAAGAAGCCCTATCTATCTTCTCATCAGATGGAGCAGTTGAAGGATGGTTACATTACTCCTCACAAGACCAAACTAACTTCAGCTTAGAAGGACTGACAAATCTCCATTTTTTGATGTGATGCGCGAGTACAATGTTGTTCTAGGATTCTTTCTGGTGAGTTCCATTTTTCTAAAAGTGTGCTCTACATGGACCATGTATGTGCCTGTTGAAACTGTCAATTCATAGTACAGTTTGCTTTATACTAATCACTTTTTTGTATTTGTGCAAACAGGGGTGCTCAGCTTGATTTCAATGGGAACTGCACAAAATGTTCATGAATACATCAAATCATTCATTTCCACCAAAAGAAAGGAGGTGCCGATAAGTTCAAGGAGTTGCAACATATAAGGGCGAAATCATACAAGCTACACGCGAACTTGGTTGATTTTGGTGGAACTGCACAAAAAGAACAGCTGGTTTATTTAGCACCAGGTGCCATGTTAATGTCCGAACTGATGGCAAACCCTGCCCATTCCACAATCCTTGGAATAGGACAACCTTGTCAAATTTTGCTCATTGATTTTAGCAAGATATGCGTTTGATATTTTCGAATGGGACGCCCTTTGCTGTCAGCAGCGTCGATCAATTTTTTCTTTATTCTTTAGTTGTGAAGTAAATATTGCCTCTGACATGTTAGTCACTGAGATGCATAATCATCGATTGTTTTGAATGTTCTCTATTAATTGCTAGGCTTGTGTGTTTGATTGCAATGTACAGAAATGCTAAAAAGCTGCTCAAACTCTTTGTACTCCTTCTGTTCCTTTTTACTTTGCACATTGTGAAACTGCATACTTTTTTCTATAAGATTGGTCAAAGTAGAGATACTTTGACTGCAGACCAAACTTGTATGCTGACTAGAAAGGACCGGTGGGAGTACATGTGAAACTGCAGCAAACGAGGTGATCACCCTGGGAATAATGCTAGTACGTATTGTTTTGCATGTTCATCCAATGCCAGTGATACAGGAATTCGAACTAATCGAAATAAATTCATTCATATACGGTCGGATTTCATATAAACATGCCGGATTTCATTACATTCCATAAATTCTTCAACTAAAAAGGGGTGTGCTGGAGTTATAATTAATTAACCGAAACTACCCACCTGTGTCCCGCTGAGCCGAACAGAAGCTTCAGTGACTTAACTGTAGGTGCAGTTGCGTAACTTAGATGTGGCCTGTTGGGTCCATGTGTCAGTCAGCCAACTGCACCAGCAGTTAAGTAGAAGCAGTGTTCTTCTCCAGCGCAGCTATCCGACTCCACGTCGCCGCCAAGAAGCTAACCGGCCGTCAATGGTCAACCCGCCTAGCTTGGCTTCAATCAGAGGGTAGCAGCGGTGGCCTAACTTGGACCCGAGCGGCGGCGACCTACCATGTTCTACCCTTCCTTGTTTTCTGTGTGGCGCGGTCTCGTTGGCAGTGGGGAGGGGCCTCGGCGGAGCCAGCGATGTCCTCTGTCTCGTTGCCGGTGGGCGGCACCTCAGCGGAGCGGTGGAAATCCTCCCCCACGTTGTCGGCCGGGTGGGGCCTCGGCTGAGCCGGCGATGTCCTCTGCCTCATTGGTGGCGGGGTGGGGGCTCGGCAGAGCCGACAGTGTCCTTTGCCTCGTTGTTGGCGCCACGGGGCCTCGTCGGAGCCGGCTTTGTCCTCTGCCTCGTCCTCGGTCTCGCCAAACAACGCCTCGCCCGCTTCATCGCCCTCTTCGCTAGCCTCTTTGTAGGCGGCCACAAGCTCCGCCACCCGCATGCGGTACCGCCAGCGCTCGAGGCGGCCCTTGCGGGCGGAGCGGTACGAGTCGAGCAGCGCCTCCTGCTCTGCCCGCTCCGCGGCGATCTACTCCTCCGCCTGCAGGTGCTCCTCGAGGAGATGGTGGTTGTAGGCGGCGTTGGCCTGCGCCTCCCGGAACTTCTCCTCACGCATCTGCCTCACCCTGTCCATATATTGGGCACGGTCCTCGCCGATGATCATGGTGCAATGCACCGGCGAGGATGGCGCAGAGGAGGGGGTTGGCGCCGGATCGTCGACTACCATGTTCTCCATTGGGACATCGTCATCCTCCGGCTGCCTGCCGGCCAGCCGGTCGGCAGCAATGGCTGCCATCTCCTTGTGGTCCGTCGTCCGCCCATACCGAAGAGCGCTGGAGAGCGAGGAAGCCATGGTGGGCAGTAGTGGTGTGGACAGGAGAAAAGGAACAGATGTGGATGACTGTGGCTATGGTCGGCGCAACTGTTTATATAGCAATGGTGGGCGGGCGGAGGGACGGACGTGTGACGCTGGAGTAGCCGCCTCAGCAACCATGTATCATTAATGTGTGCGGAAGATGGACGGACGGACGACACTTGTGTCGTTTGAAGGCGGAGCAATCGCCTGCACCGGGAAGCGGGGCGGCCGGCGCTGACTGTTTCGGGCGGAAAGCGCGCGCGGGCGAGGAGATGACTTTACTTGGAGAGGATGACAATGGGGACCCACTAGGTCCATAGCCTCACATACGCAAGTGCCTCCTTATTATATATATATATATATATATATATATATATATATATATATATATATATATAAAACTATAATTTATTTTGCTTCCTCCTGGTTTCCTGACATCACGGTCCCACACCATTGTCAACCTATGTACTCCCTCCATTCCGGTTTATAGGGCTTATCTCAAAATTTTAGTTTTTCCATTTTATAAGGCTCAATTTGGTTGTTTTCCATCACCTGTTCAGATTCCAAGGTGCATTAAATCATTGCATGCAAGTATTAAGAGAAAATTGACCAATGCATGTACTTTATGCATGCATGCATTGCAACTAAAGCATTGATAAACATATTTTTTTGAGGATAACAAGAGCATTAATTAGGTGCTTTTGCAAAACTACAAAAAGTATTCCACCACTCACCATCTACCTTGATTGGTGAGATTTTTGAATTGAGCATTATAAACCGGAAAGGAGGGAGTCGTCAATAAACGAGAGAATTGAACAAGAAGCGGCCGACGGCTGGGACCAAGCAGCTCGAGTAGTATTTGTGTTTTTGAGGTGTGAGCACTGCAGAGTTTTTCGATGTTTACCCCAGATATTAATTTTTCTCCTCTGAACAACAACGAAAACAATGTGCAGGTATTAACTGGGTGGGTTGTGGCCCGTCTAGCCCAGGCTAGATATCCAGCCCAGATATTAAATTTTTTCAAGATGAAAATGGCTAGCCCAGCTATACTTCTTTTTAGGAATACCCACGCAAGGTCAAGTTGTTATTCTCCGCCCCGCTGGGCTGCAAATCTTTCCTGGGAGGGATGCATTAGGCTTAACAAGAAAATGGGCTTTAAAAATAATAAATGGGATGTAATTATAAAAACTGGGTAGTAACTATAAAAAAATGCACCAAATAGTGATTACTTTATAAAATATTATTTTTGGATATTGAAAATTTTAATTTCATTAATTGTTGCAAGCACAATGTTTCATTGGATTTTTACATAATATAAATTTATATTGAAATTGTATTTAATCTGACTAGAAATTTCGTGATAAAAATATTCGGATCCCATCAAAATGTGGGAAATTTTATTGAATTCTGTTTTTAATGGTTGGTTGAAATGGGCTGTACTTTTAACAAACTGTAAATGGGCTGTAGTAAATTCCATTAGAATTCAATAATGGGCTACATATTCTTACAAATCTCAAATTGGCTATAAGTTCTTTGCCACACACTTCTGGCCTTATTAAGTTGACGCGTCCCCTAAAAAAACAGAGTTGACGCGTATGCAAGGCTTTGTCAACTTATAGTCAACACACGGTTCCTGCAGCACTGGCCGTTGGATGTCCATCCAATGGATGTCGTGCTTCTTCTTCAATCTCTGATATTCTAGCTTGACCCGCCCAAAAAATGATTCCTCCCCATGACATCTGGGGTGCACCGTTTCGGAAGCTGACCTGTGGACCTACTAAGTTGACGTACCAAGGGCTTCGTCAACTTAGTCAATATAAACGATTCTAGCTGCAGTGACCGTATGATGTCCATCCAACGGCCATCGTGCTTCTTCAGACTCTGGTCTTCTTGCTCCAGCCGCCCAAAGCAGCGCCGGTCGTGCCGCCTGCTCCTGCCTCCCGTGGCCGGCTGTGCTGTCGCGGAGGCCTCACCGCCCCTACTACTCCCACCGCTGGCCAGGCCATCCCTCCACTCACCCACACCCCCTGTTATTCTATGGCGACGGCAACGCAGCTGAACCAGTGAACCCTCGTACTCCTCTCCGCGTGTGCATCCACTGCGGCGTCTTCCCCGGCTCCGCGCCGTACCCTTCCTAGGCCTCGCCGTCGTCCACCGCCGTGGTGCTCTCGGCGCGGCGTGGTCAATGTGGTCAAGGAACGACCTCCATCGGATGTGGAGTGTACATGGAGAGGCTGACAGCTGGGTCCACGACAGCCGCAAGGAAGTGCCTCCTTATTTCGTGCAAAATAATTATTCCTCCACCTGACAGCAGGGACCAACCGGAAGGGCCACCGTATTTCGCAAAAAAAATGATTCGCCCCCTGACTGCTGGGACCGACGAGCTACATCTTCGCACGCAAGGAAGTGCGTCCGAAAAAAACGATTCGCCTCCCTGACTGCTAGGACCCACCAGCTACATCTTCGCACGCATGGAAGTGCGTCCGAAAAAAATGATTCGCGCCCCGACTGCTGGGACCCACCAGCTACACCTTCGCACGCAAGGAAGTGCGTCCGGGCAAAAAAAACAATTCGCCCCCTGACTGCTGGGACCCAGCAGCTACACCTTCGCACAGAAGGAAGTGCGTTCGGGCAAAGAAACAAAATGATTCGCCCTCCTGACTGCTGGGACCCACCAGCTACATCTTCGCAGGCAAGGAAGTGCCTGATAGTCGGGACCCACCTGGTCGAAGCGTACGTAGCATTGTCATCCTGGTCGCGAACGTGTATGTACATACTTGTCGATGTAGAGGTGTGCACGTGTCGTAGTAGAGGCGCGCATGTGTCGTAGTAGAGGTGCGCACGTAGCATGTACATGTACGTACAGCGGCCAGGGTGCAAGAAAGAAAATACGGCCACATATGTGTACATACGGGCGGGGTCTCGAACGCCTACTCACGCATATGTGTGGCTAGGGCTCGTGTACATGACTGGGTCGGAACGGAGAAACAACGTCGTCGTTGTGTTCATGGGGAGGCAACGGAACGCGCCGTGTTCATGGGGAGGCAACGGAATGCGTCGTGTTCATCGGGAGGCAACGGAACGCGTGGGAGCCAACTGGCTGGGTTGGAACGGATTGCGTGGTCGTGTTCATCGGGAGGGCTTGGACGGAATAGGCGATGGAAACGAGGCCTGGCGTACCGCGGAACGTAGGAAACGGCCTTGTGTTCGACCGCCACGTTCGAAACGGGATCCTATTCATCGGGAGGGGTGTGGCGTACCGCAAAACGGAGGAAACATACCTCCTACGGTCGAAACGGGGGTCCTGTTGATCGGAAGGGGTGTGGCGTACTGCAAAACGGACGAAACAGACCTCCTACGGTCGAAACGGGGGTCCTGTTCATCGGGAGGGGTGTGGCGTACCGCAAAACGGGACTCCACGGGATACTGTTCATCTCCGCCGTCGACCTCCTCCAGCCTCCACGGGCTATCGTCGACCTCCTCCAGCCTCCACGGGCTCCTGCTCATCCAGCCTCCACCGCGCGCTACTCCACCGGCTACTGTTCAAGCACCCCTCCACCGTCTACTGTACATCCAGCCCTCCACACCACGGGGTCCTGTTCAACCACCCCTCCACGGCCACCCCTCCACCGTCTACTGTTCATCCAGCCCTCCACACCACGGGGTCCTGTTCATCCAGAGGCAACGCCACCACTCACTGTCATCCAACCCCCCCCCCCCCCCCACCCCCCCGCAACGCTCACTACTAGGAAAAGGGCTATAGATAGGATTGATACTAATGGCGCACCAGGTAAGTAGTGCGCCACTACTATATACTAATGGCGCACCGGTTGGAGGTGCGCCATTAGTGTGGAAGACAATAATGGCGCACCAGGCACACGGTGCGCCACTAGTATTGATTTTTTTTCCATTTTTCCATACATTCTAATGGCGCATGATGTCAAAGTGCGCCATTACTAGTTAGAACTAGTAATGGCGCACCACCCAGACAGTGCGCCATTAGTATATATATTTTTTTTACTTTTTCGCAAACCTACTAATGGCGCACCGTGTCAAAGTGCGCCATTACTAGTTTAACCTACTAATGGCGCACTTTCCCACAGTGCGCCATTAGCATACATATGTTTTTTTTACTTTTCTGCAAAAAGTACTAATGGCGCACCACCTGCAGGTGCGCCATTAGTAACCAGGGTTACTAATGGCGCATTTTGTGGTAGTGCGCCATTAGTAACCTGGGACCAACAAGATATTTTGGACAGCCCACCTACCCACTCACTTTCCCCACTTCATTCTCTCCACCTCCTCCTCCAAGCTTGTCTCGGCTGCCTCCTCCTCCTCACCTCATTTCCGCCATAGATTCATCAAAATTAAGTGGTGAAATTACCTTTTTTGATAGGTAAGTAAGGGGAAAGCTATCTTCATGATGTAGATCTACTTTTTTCTACCTAGCTCGCTCCAACAACGTGCACATGCACTTTTTGTGGCCTAGCTAGATCTATGTATGTTTGTGGTGTTGCTTGTGTTTGTGGTGTTGCATATATGTTTGTGTTTGCAGGTACCGATATTTGAAATGCGATAGTTGCCAATATTTTGCCGGAATGTTGATTCATTTCCGTTTCGGCGAGAATTTTGGCACTATGCATTCTTTTTGGTCCTATTTTTAGGGAAGGTCATGCGAAATTTTTTCTTGGTTCTAAAATATCGTTTTGCTCTACCCCGCAGGCGACCATGGTCCGCACGATGACTGAAGGCATCGTGAATAGGTTTTTGAGCTCCACGAAGGCCGAGATGCTTCAAAAGAACGAGACAGAGATAAGATGTCCGTGTCGAAGATGCACGCTGAAGAGCCTTATTGCGGATCCGGATTCCGGGCAGGTGCGGGAGCACCTTCTCTTGTGTGGTTTCATGGATGGCTATCGGTGGCAAGGTGATGAAGATGACTATGAAGTCGTCCATGGGGGCCGGGCAAGAAATGAGGATGGGCAACAAGACAACCACCGCAGCGAGGGTGGGCGAGAAGACGAAGAATCTCCAGGACATGATCACGATGGTGATGATGTACACAATCATCCTGTAGAAGATGTCGTACATGATGATGAGGAAGATCAAGACGAAGGGCATGATCATGAAGATGAAGATGTACTTCCCGCCCGCATTCTTCGACGTTATGGTGCATCTGCTGGTCCATATCGTGGAGGATATCATCCAACTCAGGCCGATGTTCCTGCACAGCATGATGCCGTTCAAAAGGATGAATGGTGTCATCAAAGGATACGTTCGAAACATGTCACGTCTAGAGGGAAGTATAGCCAGGGGCTTTCTGACCGAAGAGCGCATCTCCTACTGCACGAATTATCTAGGCATCGAGAACCCCGTTGGTCTGCCCGTCAACAGGAACCTGGGCAGGCTCGCTGGATGGGGTCACCGTGAGGGTCGCCGCGAAATGCATGTAGACTTTGAGGGTCGACTCGCCGACTTTGAAAGAGCAAACCTAGTCACGCTACAACACATAGACGTGGTCGATCCTTGGGTGGTAGAGCACAAAACCTTTATTGGGAAGACGTACAATGACCGAGGCCAACAGAGGACGGATGGATATATAATCAAAGAGCACAACTCATGTTTCACGCGTTGGTTCAAGCAGAAGCTTCTGTCGTACCTTTTACATGAGGATTCTTCCGCGGAAGAACAACTCATATTCGCCTTATCACAGGGCGCCGAGCACAACCTGATGACCTATGAGGCGTACGATATCAACGGCTACACATTCTACACCGAGAACAAGGACATGAAGAGCGATGGTTATCAGAACTCCGGGGTAACGATGGAATCCTACACCGGCAACGACAAGGACAGATACTACGAAAGGATCAAGGAGATCTGGGAGATGAGCTACGCTGGAGAGAAGGTCCCGATGTTCCGTGTCAGATGGGCCAAGAGCGTCCTAAAAGAAGACCGGTATTTCACCACCATGGTTATACCCGAAGCCAAATCCAAGACTGCGGGCGCAAACGTCACCGCGAAAAATGAGCCATGGGTACTGGCTTCCCAAGTGGACCAATGCTTCTTCATTACCGACCCGCCAAAGCCCAGTCGTGTTGTCGTGAGGAGAGGCAAAAGGAAGATCATCGGAATGGATGGAGTAGCCAATGAGCAAGACTTCGACAAGTACGGCGACCCGAAGATCGAACGTGACGACAACGATGAAGTAGCAGCACACACCACAAGAAGAAGCAGGACCACCCTACCTAAAGGACGTCCGTTCCACAGAAGAACTCCATTTGCGAAAAAGAAGGGCAAGAAGATTGTGAACAGATAGCTAGCTAAGATCAATTGTATTTAAATCGTAGTCTTCATTTCTCGATTGTATTTCATGGGCACTTTTTGATATCATGAATATTTTTAAATTTCATGAGCAACCCTCCCCCGCTCCACCGCCGCCGACGAGCACCCGGCCCCCCGCATCCTCCCTCGCTCCACCGCCGCCAACGGGCACCCCCCGCACCCTCCCCCGCTCCACCGCCGCCGCTGATGATATTTTCAAGTAACAAATTTGAACATATTTTTTAAAAAATTATTACTGTTTTTATAAAAAAATATTATTGTTATGATTTAAACAAGTTTGAACATATTTAAACACAAATAAATATAAAAAAACAAAATTTAAAATGCATAAAAAAATATTGGGGAGCCTGGGAATCGAACCCAGGACCTCCTGGTGTGTGTGCTGCGTGCTGACCAGTCAGGCTAGTGGGTGGGTTCTGTTGTAGATAGGGTTAGGTTGTAGATAGGGCTAGTGGGCTAGATTAAAACAAAATTCTAATGGCGCACCGAGCGCTGGTGCGCCATTAGAATAGTCGTACTTATGGCGCACGAGATGGTGGTGCGCCATTAGAAAGCTTCCCCCCCACACTAAATCCCCAATCTCTCTAATCTCTCCCCTACCTCATCGATCTCACCCGCTGCCCCCCTCGCCGTCCCCCTCGCCATCCCCCTCGCCGCCCCCCTCGCCGCCCCCTTCCCCTCCTCGAGCCGAGCTCCACCTCCCTCACCGTCCCCGCTCCGCCCGCGCCTGCGCCCTCGCCGTCCCCCTCCCCCTGCGGCCCCGCCTGCGTCAACCTCCCTCCCGAGCGCGACAGCTAGGGTTCCTAGCCGCCGCCACCGCTGCCAGCCCGCCGCCGTGGCGCGCCCAGCCGGCCAAACCCTCCTCTGCCCCGCCTCCACCGCCTCCTCCTTGACGCGCCGCCTCCTCAACACGCCACCTCCTTGACGCACCTCCTCCTCCTCGACGCGTCGCCTCCTCGACGCGCCGCCGCCCGCTGCCTCCTCGTCACCAGCATCCTCCTACGGCAGCCTGCCGTTATGCCATAGGTGATTCCTCACCTCTCCCCCCTTCCCCTCCTTCCCCCTACTGCCGCCTGCAAGCTTGTAAATTTCAAGCTCCTGGGTATGTTTCTCTTAAGAAATTTATAGAAGATTATATGGGATGTTTTAGCTAGAGTTCATCAAACAGTTGGGTGTTTGGGTCAGTGATTTTTCACTCCATGATCTGATTGCAAGGTGAAACATACTGTTAGTTTTGTGTTCGGTTTGGCTGGTATGTAATGATAAAGCTAGGAACCAAATGTCAGCCTTGTTGTGGCTTCAGGTGTGTTCGCAATAAAATGTACCACTCCCTCCGATCAAAAATAAGTGTACATGTTGACTCATTTTTTTGAATGAATTTGTGGTAACCGGAACTAGGTTCTGTCAGATATAAAAAGCAGACAATTCTAAAAAAAAAGCAGATAACTCTTCCCTTATATTATATAAAAAGCAGATAATTCTCAAAAAAACCTAGAAGTAAGTCTCCTCATGGTTTTACTGGATCATTGAATTATCCCCGAGAGCGAAAGGGCAAAAAGCTCTCTAGCTGATTGATTATGCATGTTCTGTTATAGCTATTTCAGAAAATTGATGTCGTCCTCTATTAGCAATGTTGCAATAAGGCAACATATATATCATTAGTAAGGTTAAAAGGAAGTGATCCATTGGCAACTGGTGTTTATTAGTCTTTTTGAGTGAGTTATCTGCATCTGCTCCTTTGGTGGTGGTTGTTTAGGTGGGCAGTAAGAAACCATGCTTGATTTGGGGGACTGAACTTATGCTTATGTATGCCATCAGAAGCAGTTCGAAATCATTATTCTCTCTTTTCCTTGTTGGTTGATCTTGAATCCATTGAGCCTTCACTTAGAGCTGGTACTCATCCATGTAACTCTTCACATTTCCATGTAGGATGGTTGCCTATCACTTACTAGTGTGCTAGTGCCCCTTAGCCTTGTAGTGTTTAACTAACAAAATTAGGCATTTGCTTCAGGATTGCCTCAGCTCTGTTTTATGCCATTGTACAGTTCATAATATTATATCCACTTTTTATTAGACAAGTTTATTATAACAGTATGCATGTGCTCTTGAATCTTGATATGTATGTGTTCGGTAGTACCACACTTAACAATAGTCATAGTCCATACTTTATACCCTTTTTTCTCTCTGTACACAGATTCTCTGACTGCAAGGCGACTTTTTAAGTAATCTTGAATTAATGTATGATATAGGGAACAGACCTGAAATTGAAGGATTAGAGAAGAACAAAAAGGATCTCATGAATTATTTCTGTTTGCAACAACTAATTTTGAATATTAATATGTAGCAGAACAAGACGGTGAGCAATCCGAGTTGTGAGAGAAAATATCTATTTGCTTTCTTCTTTGACTAATTAATATCATTCAGAGTAGATGATGCAAGCAATCAACATTCAGTTTTGACCATAACAGTACACTTGCTCAGAGTTTAAGCATGTGTAGTGTACAACTGCTACATGATCAGCAACAGTTTCTTTCACTAATTTTCAGTTAACAGCAATCCATGATTTTTTTTCCAGCTAAAACTATTGATGATTTTTTGTTGGGTGACCTATCAGATCTGGAACGGAAGCTCACATAAGTTGAGCTGATTTTTGTCCATATGAAAGCAGAGGACCATATGGTCTGTGGCCTTTTCATCCATATGAAAGTAGAGGCACATTGTGGTGCTAGTTTGCTGGGTTTTGTCTCCGACCATCGTGTCGTGATGAATTTGCAGGTACCCCGAGAGGCCCTTGAGTTTGCCGGAATGTTGATTAACTTCCGTTCCGGCAAATTCGGGTACTCCATATGTCCTATTTTCAGCAAAGGTCATGCTGAAATTTTTCGTGAATTTTAGCATGACTTTGCTAAAAATAGGACATATGGGGTACTTGCGACTAATGCATGGGCCGGGGTATCTTAGTACTTAATTAAGTAGGATCAACTGCCCCTTTATTCTTGCTGCATTAAATCATAGGTGGCAATAGAGCCAAGTGATTAGGCCCAAGTTAGAATTCTCCTTAGCATCGATAAAACCCTAGATGATAAACCCAACATAGGTGGCAATAGAGCCAAGTGATTAGTGCCAAGTGATTAGGCCCAACCTAGGGTGCCTCGGCATCGACAAACCCTAAATGATGAAAACTTAACTTGGCTGCCCCAGATGCCTCGGTGGCGATGAGAAACTAAATGATGTATGCTTAGGCTTTTAGGGTGCCTTGGCGTCGACAAACCCTAAATGATGAAAGCTTAGGCTTTTAGGGTGCCTCGGTGTCGACAAACCCTAAATGATGAGACCATGATCTTGTTCCTTGACAATAACCAACTTTTTGACCAAACTTTTTTCCTATTTAGAGTGAAACATGGCCCACAACAATGAGGCCGGTGGTTCGGGCGGCAAGCAATTCTGGGAGCTATCCCAGGAGATGGAGGAACAACCTCATCGCTATGAGGACGCCGCGGAAGACACCGATCCTGATTACACAACCCCTAGTGGCGTCGGGGATGACACCACTGATGGTGCCGCCGAGGATGCCACCACTGATGATGGCGGCGCACACACAGATGGCAGCCAACCAAAGAACCAAAGGAAGGACCGGCGTCCGAATGCGCTCCGCACCCTCAAGGAGGAATTCAGTCAAGTGGACTCCAACGGGAATCCAACGGAGCCCAAACATATAGTCAAGGGGTACTCGGTTCAGCTCGGGTGGATTCTCCGAAGCACCGTCTCGATCAACACCGAGAACCTTAGGCGTAAGGACCGAGGGAATTTGCGCAACCTCCTCTTCACGAAGCTGCACGAACGATACAAGTACCCCGCCGAACGGTAACAGGTTCACCATTTCAGCGGTAAGAGTTACAAACGGTACACCACTAGGGCGGAGGCCGAATCTAGATACGCCCTCTATCTAGTGGGAGAGAGGAGGGAGCGTTGGAGGAACTGGATGAAGACCAGTTTGATCGCGATGATGCTCATCGTGATGACCACAGCTCTCTTTTATGTGATGGTAGTTTAGATGATCGATATCGACTTGTAATGTGAAGACAAACTCGATACTTGCGGTCTTGAGACTTGTAATGTTTTATCTTTGTTCGATCTTTTGAATTCGGAGACTAATATGATGAATTGTATTCGGAGACTAATCTTCTATTGTATTCGATGAATCTGCCGTTGCTGTGTGCTGCTGTCTATATTCTGTCCAATAATATATTTTGTAACCTGTGCAAAAATCAGAAAAGCAAAAAAAAACCAAATATTCAAAATAATGGCGCATCAAGGCACAGTGCGCCATTAGTATGCCAAAGGATACTAATGGCGCATCAAGGCAGAGTGCGCCATTAGTTTGATAAAGAACATGGTTACATATGGCCACCCGGGAGGCATACTAATGGCGCATGGTGTTACATACTAATGGTGCACTGCTTGGTGCGCCATTAGTATACCAGATACTAATGGAGCACCAGTGGTGCGCCATTAGTAAAAAATTCTAGTGGCATGCTACTAATGGCGCATCGGTAGTGCGCCATTAGTAGGGAAAACCGGTGTGCCATTAGTAGGCCTTTTCCTAGTAGTAGCTCACTGTTCATCCAATCGATCGGCTTCAGTTAGCAGCAGTTGCGAAGGAATCGCTCGATCGGGTTCAGTTAACAGGCATCGATCGATCACTCAGGTTCAGTAACGCGTAGCCTGCAGCGCAATCGCTCGGGTTCAGTTAGAGCCCAATGCCTCGCTCGGGTTCAGTTAGAGCCAACGCCTCGCACACACGCGCGTACATGTACGAGAGAAACACGCATCGCTCGGCCCCCGACCTCCCACCGTAACCGGTAACTCCCCGAACTTTTGCTCCCCCTTGCTTCTACCATGGTTTTTTCCGTCATGGATGGCCCAAAGAATGTCATGCAGCTGCGTCTCCGGCCGGCCCAGGACAAAAAGCCCATTTTCTGTCATGCTTTTTTGTCATAGAAGTAGGAGCCCACCACATCTATGATGATACCGGGTTTTGTCACAATTATCGTCACAGAAGTGTCATATGTATGACAGAAAAAAAATTCGTTCAGCCCAAAATGTCATGGATGTGTCTTTTTTTTGTAGTGAAGGGTATTCTACATACCACGCAAAAATTACGTAAAGACATTTCCTTGAATTCATCATATAAATGAAATGATACTGATGGAGGTGAATTCTTAGGATAATAATAAAAGTTTTGCACGAAAGTATTGGTGAGTAAGAGATACTGATCGATCCGGTCGTGGAGGAAGTTGGTGAGGCCCGCATTTTCAATAAAAGAATGAAAGTCTTCATAAATCCCGGCTTCTCTCAAAAAATTATCACAAGGCCATTCACACAGCCGTACTTCCGCTACGCGAGGAAGATTATACTTGGCCTTTTCCTTCTCTTTAGCTTGTTTATACTGGGAAGCAGGGATTGTGTTTCAGCATCAGAAATAGAAATATCATTGGGATTCTCAGGTGTGTCTACAACAGGTTCACTAGAAGCATGCAAAGTCCTATCGGTTTTCTTTTTCTTCTTTTTAGAAGAACTAGATGCCTCTAAATTATTTCTCTGAGAATCCTGCTCGATTCCCTTAGGGTGGCCTTCAGGATACAAAGGTTCCTGAGTCATTCTACCGGTTCTAGTAGCCACTCTAACAGCAAAATCATGTTTATTATTTAATTCATCGAGCAAATCACTTTGAGCTTTAAGTACTTGTTCTGCTTGAGTCGTAACCATAGAAGCATATTTGCTAATGAGTTTAAGTTCACCTTTAACTCTAGCCATATAATCACTCAAGCGTCCTATCATGAAAGCATTACTCATTAATTGTCTACCAACATAAGCATTAAAACTTTCTTGCCTAGCCATAAAGTCATCAAATTCATCTAAACATTGGCTATGAAATTTAATGGACGGGATTTCAACTTTATCATATATATAGAGAGAATTTACCTTTACTACCTGTGTCGGGTTATCAAGACAATGTGTTTCTTTGATAGACGGTATATTAAGACCATGTATTTCTTCAATAGGAGGTAAATTCTTAACATCTTCAACTTTAATACCTTTTTCTTTCATTGATTTCTTTGCCTGTTGCATATCTTCGGGACTGAGAAATAGAACACCCCTCTTCTTTGTAGTTGGTTTAGGAATAGGCTCAGGAGTTGGCTCAATTGGCTCAGGAATTGGCTTAGGAAGACTCCTATTATTTTCATTAGTCAACATATTATTCAATAACAATTCAGCTTGGTCGACTGTTCTTTCCCTGAAAACACAACCAACACAACTATCCAAGTGGTCCTTGGAAGCATCAGTTAGTCCATTATAAAAGATATCAAGTATTTCATTTTTCTTAAGAGGCTGATCAGGAAAAGCATTAAGTAATCGAAGAAGCCTCCCCCAAGCTTGTGGGAGACTCTCTTCTTTGATTTGCACAAAATTATATATTTCCCGCAAGGCAGCTTGTTTCTTATGAGCAGGGAAATATTTAGCAGAGAAGTAATAAATCATATCCTGGGGACTACACACACAACCAGGATCAAGATAATTAAACCAAGTTTTAGCATCACCCTTTAATGAGAATGGAAATATCTTAAGGATATAATAATAGCGAGATTTCTCATCATTAGGGAACAGGGTGGCTATATCATTTAACTTAGTAAGTTGTGCCACAACATTTTCAGATTCATTGCCATAAAAAGGACCAGATTCAATGAAAGTGATTATCTCAGGACCAACAGAGAATTCATAATCCTTATCAGTAACAAACGTAGGTGAAGTAGCAAAAGTAGGGTCATATTTCATTCTAGCATTAAGAGTTTTCGGTTTAAGTTTAGCTAGTAACTTCTTAAGATCAGATCTATCATTGCAAGCAAAAAGATCTGTAGTAGTTTCTTCATCCATGACATAACCCTCAGGAACAACATGCAATTCATACTTAGGGGAGAACCTTCATCATCACTATCAATAATTTCATCTTCAGTAATTTCATTCTCTCTAACCCTAGCAAGTTGTTCATCAAGATATTCACCTAATAGCATAGTAGTATCAAGCATAGAAGTAGTTTCATCATAAGTATCATGCATAGCAGAAGTGGCATCATCAATAACATGCGACATATCAGAATTCGAAGCAGTAGCAGGTTTAGGTGACGCAAGCTTACTCAAAACAGAAGGAGAATCTAGTGCAGAGCTAGATGGAAGTTCCTTACCTCCCCTCGTAGTTGAGGGAAAAATCTTAGTTCTTTCGTCTTTCAAGTTCCTCATAGTGACCAGAAGATATAAATCCCAAGTGAATCAAAAAATAGAGCTATGCTCCCCATTAACAGCGCCAGAAAAAAGTCTTGATAACCCACAAGTATAGGGGATCGCAACAGTTTTCGAGGGTAGAGTATTCAACCCAAATTTATTGGTTCGACACAAGGGGAGCCAAAGAATATTCTCAAGTATTAGCAGTTGAGTTTTCAATTCAACCACACCTGGATAACTTAGTATCTGCAGCAAGGTACTTAGTAGCAAAGTAGTATGATAGTAATGGTAACAATGATAAAAGTAATGATAGGAGTTTTGTAGTAATTGTAATAGTAGCAACGGAAAAGTAAATAAGCAAAGCACAATATGTGAAAATATTGTGGGCATTTAATCAAGGATGGATAATTATGTCGGATGAGATTCCTCATGTAATAGTTATAACATAGGGTGACACATAACTAGCTCCAGTTCATCAATGTAATATAGTCATCCGTATATAGTCATACGTGCTTATGGAAAAGAACTTGCATGACATCTTTTGTCCTACCCTCCCATGGTAGCGGGGTACTAATGGAAACTAAGGGATATTAAGGCCTCCTTTTAATAGGGTACCGGACCAAAGCATTAACACATAGTGAATACATGAACTCCTCAAACTACGGTCGTTACCGAGAAGTATCCCGATTATTGTCACTTCGGGGTTGTTGGATCATAACACATAATAGGTGACTATAGACTTGCATGATAGGATGAAGAACTCACATATATTCATGAAAACATAATAGGTTCAGATCTGAAATCATGGCACTCGTGCCCTAGTGACAAGCATTAAGCATAGCAAAGTCATCGCAACATCAATCTCAGAACATAGTGGATACTAGGGATCAGACCCTAACAAAACTAACTTGATTACATGGTAAATCTCATCCAACCCATCACCGTCCAGCAAGCCTACGATGGAATTACTCACGCACGGTGGTGAGCATCATGAAATTGGTGATGGAGGATGGTTGATGATGACGACGACGGCGAATCCCCCTCTTCGGAGCCTAGAACGGACTCCAGATTAGCCCTCCCGAGAGGGATTAGGGCTTGGCGGCAGCTCCGTATCGTAAAACAAGATGAAACTTTCTCTCTGATTTTTTTCTCCGCGAAACGGAATATATAGAGTTGGAGTTGAGGTCGGTGGAGCTCCTGGGGGCCCACGAGACAGCGGGGCACGCCCAGGGGGGAGGGGGCACGCCCCCTACCCTCATGGACAGGGTGTGGGCCCCCTGGCCTTGATTCTTTCGCCAGTAGATTTTATATTTTCCAAAAGTTATCTCCGTGGATTTTCATGTTATTCCGAGAACTTCTGTTTTCTGCACAATAAACAACACCATGGCAGTTCTGCTGAAAACAGCGTCAGTCCGGGTTAGTTTCATTCAAATCATGCAAGTTAGAGTCCAAAACAAGGGAAAACGTGTTTGGAAAAGTAGATACGTTGGAGACGTATCACCTACCTCTGTTCTCTTCCTCATACATGCTCTAGAGCTTTGCTAGGCACATCTTCAAAGACCGTGGCCACTCTTGATCAACCCACTCCAAGTAAGAACACTTTTGTTCATCCTATAATATTTAAAACTAGATCAGTAACAATTGTAGGGGAAATGGTTTATAGTAAAATAGAAAATCACTAATACTTATTTTGAAAAACCGAAGAAACAGATTAACTATGACATACTTCTCAAAAAGATCAATGTGCAAATGAATTAATTGCTACTGAGACAACAACCAAATTCTAAAACATCAGAAGCTATAATGAACTACAATAACGCTACAAGTTCTTACTCGTGTACTATAAATAATAAATTGAACATTTTATGAGGATGCTAAATATAACTGCAACAACATAGAGATAGTGTTTCAATGACAATAAATTGATACTAATAGGTGTGTACATGCACAACTTCAGTAACATAGAACTAATAACACTAAGGCCGTCCACTATGTATGCCAAAACCCGTGTGAAGTCAACTATTGCTACATTTTGCACCGATGCCCTGCACGGGCGAGCCGATGCAGCGGAAAAAAATTAGGGACCCGGACTCCGGAGCACCGAGTTGCCCTGATGCCCAGTTCTTTCGTGCCGTAAAGATTTAGTATTTTACTGCTTGGCTACTCGGATGTGTGGACCAAAGTTGGCTGCACAAACTGCTGAAGCGGTGCCAAATACGTTTCTAATGGCTTCGCTGATGAGATGGCAACATTTTTAGATACTAGGTACAAATTGTGGCACTGTCTTAGGATGTGTTTGTTTGAAGGTGTGGTATGAATGGGTTGGGACTGTAACAATGTCTAAATCATATCTAACAAATGATTTGTAACAACAAAAGAGGGGCTATCCTTCTGTGCACATGCCAGAAACTTTCTCCCACTGTCCACAGATTCAAACAGAACTAGCTTCATGCATGGAGATTGATGGTGACAACGAGCAGACATATCTGCAGCCACCCCACTCCATTCGTTGCAGCTAACGGTCCTAGGGAGCTACAAGATGAAGAAATGACCCAATCGACCGCCGTGTTAAAATCCTTCATTCCAAGTCATAGCCCGAGAGAGAAGAGAGGCATACCCGGGTGGTGAAGGAGTGATACGTCTCCAACGTATCTATAATTTTTGATTGTTCCATGCTATTATATTACCCGTTTTGGATGTTTATGGGCTTTACTTTACACTTTTATATCATTCTTGGGACTAACCTACTAACTAGAGGCCCAGCCCGAATTGCTGTTTTTTTTGCCTATTTCAGTGTTTCCAAGAAAAGGAATATCAAACGGAGTCCAAATGGAATGAAACCTTTACGAGCGATATTTTTGGAACAAACGCAATCCAGGAGACTTGGAGTGGATGTCAAGAAGCAGTCGAGGTGGCCACAAGGGTGCCTGGCGCGCCCTAGGGGGTAGGTGCGCCCCCACCCTCATGGCCCCCTTGTGGCTCCCCTGACCGACTTCCTCCGCCTATATATATATATATATATATATATATATATATATATATATATATATATATATATGTGTGTGTGTGTGTGTGTGTGTGTGTGTGTGTGTGTGTGTGTGTGTGTGTGTGTGTGTGTGTGTGTGTGTGTGTGTGTACCCCGAAAACATCCAAGGGCACCACAAAAACCTATTTCCACCTCCGCAACCTTCTGTATCCGCGAGATCCCATCTTGGAGCCTTTGCCGGCGCTCCGCCGGAGGGGGAATCGACCATGGAGGGCTTCTACATCAACACCATAGCCTCTCCGATGAGTTGTGAGTAGTTTACCACAGACCTTCGGGTCCATAGTTATTAGCCAGATGGATTCTTCTCTCTCTTTGAATCTCAATACAATGTTCTCCTCGATCTTCTTGGAGATCTATTGGATGTAACTCTTTTTGTGGTGTGTTTTGTCGAGATCCGATGAATTGTGGATTTATGATGAAGTTTATCTATGAGAAATATTTGAATCTCCTCTCAATTGTGGGTTATTTTTGCAAGTCTCTTCAAATTATCAGTTTGGTTTGGCCTACTAGATTGATCTTTCTTGCAATGGGAGAAGTGCTTAGTTTGGGTTCAATCTTGCGGTGTCCTTTCCCAATGACAGCAGGGGCAGCAAGGCACGTATTGTATTGTTGCCATCGAGGATAAAAAGATGGGGTTTATATCATATTGTTTGAGTTTATACCTCTACATCATGTCATCTTGCCTAATGCGTTACTCTATTCTTATGAACTTAATACTCTAGATGCATGCTGGATAGCAGTCGATGTGTGGAGTAATAGTAGTAGATGCAGGCAGGAGTCGGTCTACTTGTCGCGGACGTGATGCCTATATACATGATCATGCCTAGATAATCTCATAACTATGCACTTTTCTATCAATTGCTTGACAATAATTTGTTCACCCACTTGTAATACTTATGATATCTTGAGAGAAGCCACTAGTGAAACCTATGGCCCCTGGGTCTATCTTCTATCATATAAGTTTTCCATCTATATTATTTTGCAATCTTCACTTTCCAATCTATATCATAAAAGTACCAAAAATATTTATCTTATCTTATTAACTCCATCAGATCTCACTTTCGCAAGTTACCATGAAGGGATTGACAACCCCTTTATCGCATTGGTTGCGAGGTTCCTGTTTGTTTGTGTAGGTACGAGGGACTTGTGAGGAGCCTCCTACTGGGTTGATACCTTGGTTCTAAAAAAACTGAGGGAAATACTTACGCTACTTTGCTGCATCACCCTTTCCTCTTCAAGGGAAAACCAACGCAGTACTCAAGAGGTAGCAAGAAGGATTTTTGGCGCAGTTGCTGGGGAGGTCTTCGTTCAAGTCAAGACATACCAAGTACCCATCACAAACTCATGTCCCTCACATTACATTATTTTCCATTTGCCTCTCGTTTTCCTCTCCCCCCCTTCACCCTTGCCGTTTTATTCGCCCTCTCTTTACCGTTTTCCTTCCCTTTGCCATGGTCGAAACAAAAAGAACTAAGGGTTCTTTCCAGGGTCTTAGTACCTTGGATAGTCCCTCTATCCTCTCTAAGGTCATAAATAATGATGCTACGGAAAGACCTACAAGGGTTATCAATGAAATCTTGAGTAATTTCGATGAAGATGGCTATGGGATTTTTTGTTATTTACTTGATGAGACTTTAAAAGATGCTTGGGATAGGCTATTAAGGATTCGAGCTAGCTATGTGCCACAATATCAAATTGAGATATACTTAAAAAGCTTTTATGTTGGCTTACCTGCTTCTTTCAAGCAAGTTCTAGATTCTATTTTTGAAGGAGGTTTTGTTGGAGGGATGCTATAGATACCTATGAAAAAATGAAAACTATATTTGGGCACCCCATGAATGATAAGGTTGAATCTACCACTCTCTTACGCTTTTATCAAAACAAAATTATCAAAGAGATGAAGGCTAGCTTAGATGCAAATTTCCATAACATGCTTAATCTTACTTCCTCCATTAATGGCGATGTGCTTTACCAAAATAGAAGGATGAATGCTATGGAAAGGAAATTCTCTCTTTTCTTTCCAAATACCAAAGATGGCAAATCTTAGATCTATCCTCGCTTTTATGCCTAACTAGGGGCGTTAAACGATAGCGCTTGTAGGGAGGCAACCCAATTTTATTTTTGTTCCTTGCTTTTTGCTTCTGCTTAGTAATAGATAAATCATCTAGCTTCTGTTTAGATGTGGTTTTATGTTTTAATTAGTGTTTGTGCCAAGTAGAACCTATAGGATAACCTACGGTGATAGTTAATTTGATTTTGCTGAAAAACAGAAACTTTTTCACGCACGGGAATAATTTTAATAAATCACAGAAATGTGATTTTTAGTTGATTCTTTTTGTGGTAGATCAATAGACAAATTTCACAGGACTTCCTATTTTTTTAGGAGTTTTAGAGTTCCAGAAGTATTCGAAAGTTACAGATTGCTACAGACTGTTCTGTTTTTGACAGATTATGTTTTTCATATGGTGTTTGTGTATTTTGATGAACCTATGGCTAGTATCAGGGGGTATCAACCTTATATAATTTGGAATACGATAGGTTTAACACCAATATAAATAAAAAAATGAGTTTGTTACCGTACCTTAAGTGGTGATTTTTCTTTCTTGCACTAACGGAGCTCATGAGATTTCCTGTTGAGTTTTGTGTTGTGAAGTTTTAAAGTTTTGGGTAAAGATTTGATGGATTATGGAATAAGGAGAGGAAAGAGCCAAAGCTTGGGGATGCCCATGGCACCCCAAGATAATTCAAGGACAACCAAAAGCCTAAGCTTGGGGATGCCCCGGAAGGCATCCCCTCTTTCCTCTTCATCTATCGGTAACTTTACTTGAAGTTATATTTTTATTCGCCACATGATATGTGTTTTGCTTGGAGCATCTTGTATGATAAGAGTCTTTGATTTTTAGTTTACCACAATCATCCTTGCTGTACACACATTTTGGGAGAGACACCCATGATTTGGAATTTATTGGAATACTCTATGTGCTTCACTTATCTCTTTTGAGCTAGATAATTTTTGCTCTAGTGCTTCACTTTTATCTTTTAGAGCACGGTGGTGGATTTATTTTGTAGAAATTGTTGATATCTCATGCTTCACTTATATCATTTTAAGAGTCTTTTAGAACAGCATGGAATTTGCTATGGTTATAAATTTGGTCCTAGAATGATGGGCATCCAAGTTGGTATAATAAAAACTATCATAGAAAGTGAATTGGATGCTATGATCAATTTGATTCTTGATAATTGTTTTGAGATATGAGGATGGTGATATTAGAGTCATGCTAGTTAAGTAGTTGTGAATTTTAGGAATACTTGTGTTGAAGTTAGTGATTCCTGTAGCATGCACGTATGGTGAACCGCTTTCTGATGAAGTTGGAGCATGATTTATTTATTGATTGTCTTCCTTATGAGTGGCGGTCGGGGACGAGCCATGGTATTTTCCTACCAATCTATCCCCCTATGAAAATGCTCGTAGTACTTTGTTTCAATGACTTGTAGATTTTTGCAATAAGTATATGAGTTCTTTATGACTAATGTTGAGTCCATGGATTATACGCACTCTCACCCTTCCACCATTGCTAGCCTCTCTTGTGCCGCGCAACTTTCGCTGATACCATACACCCACCATATACCTTCCTCAAAACAGCCACCATACCTACCCATTATGGCATTTCTATAGCCATTCCGAGATATATTGCCATGCAACTTTCCACCGTTCCGTTTACTATGACACGCTCCATCATTGTCATATTGCTTTTGCATGATCATGTAGTTGAAATCCTATTTACTGGCAAAGCCACCTTGATAATTTTTTCATACATGTCACTCTTGATTCATTGCATATCCTGGTACATCGCCGGAGGCATCCATATAGAGTCATATTTTGTTCTAAGTGTTGAGTTGTAATTCTTGAGTTGTAAGTAAATTAAAGTGTGATGATCTTCATTATTAGAGCATTGTCCCAAGTGAGGAAAGGATGATGGAGACTATGATTCCCCCACAAGTCGGGATGAGACTTCGGACTTTAAAAAAAATAAAAGAGGCTAAAGAAGCCCAAATAAAAAAGAGGCCAAAGAAGCCGACCAAAATAAAAAAATGAGAGAAAATGAGAGAAGGGACAATGTTACTATCCTTTTACCACACTTGTGCTTCAAAGTAGCACCATGATCTTCATGATAGAGAGTCTCCTATGTTGTCACTTTCATATACTAGTGGGAATTTTTCATTATAGAACTTGGCTTGTATATTCCAATGATGCTCTTCCTCAAAAGGCCCTAGGTCTTCCTGAGCAAGCAAGTTGGATACACACCCACTTAGTTTCTTTTGTTGAGCTTTCATACACTTATAGCTCTAGTGCATCTGTTGCATGGCAATCCCTACACACTCACATTGATATTTATTAATGGGCATCTCCATAGCCCGTTGATACACCTAGTTAATGTGAGACTATCTTCTCACTTTTTGTCTTCTCCACAACCACCATTCAATTCCACATATAGTGCTATGTCCATGGCTCACGCTCATGTATTGCTTGAAAGTTGAAAAAGTTTGAGAATTCTAAAGTATGAAACAATTGCTTGGCCTGTCATCAGGGTTGTGCATGATTAAATACTTTGTGTGATGAAGATAGAGCATAGCTAGACTATATGATTCTATAGGGATAGCTTTCTTTAGCCATGTTATTTTGAGAAGACATGATTGCTCTGTTAGTATGTTTGAAGTATTACTATTTTTATGTTCATATGAATTTTTATCTTGAATCATTTGGATCTGAACATTCATGCCGCAATAAAGAAAATTACATTGAGAAACATGCTTGGTAGCATTCCACATAAAAAATTCTGCTTTTATCATTTACCTACTCGAGGACGAGCAGGTAATAAGCTTGGGGATGCTTGTATATAATTTTTGATTGTTCCATGCTATTATATTACCCGTTTTGGATTTTTATGGGCTTTGCTTTAAACTTTTATATCATTTTTTGGAACTAACGTACTAACCGGAGGCCCAGCCCGAATTGCTGTTTTTTTGCCTACTTTAGTGTTTCGGAGAAAAGGAATATCAAATGGAGTCCAAACGGAATGAAACCTTCGGGAGCGATCGTTTTGGAACAAACGCAATCCAGCAGACTTTGAGTGGACGTCAAGAAGCAGCTGAGGCGGCCATGAGGGTGCATGGCGCGCCCTAGTGGGGTGGGCGCGCCCCCACCCTCGTGGGCCCCTCGTGGCTCCCCTGACCGACTTCCTATGCCTATATATATCTACGTGCCCTGAAAACATCCAGGGGCACCATGAAAACCTATTTCCACCATCGCAACCTTCTGTATCTGCGAGATCCCATCTTGGAGCCTTTGCCAGCGCTCGGCCGGAGGGGGAATTGACAACAGAGGGCTTCTACATCAACACCATAGCCTCTCCGATGAGCTGTGAGTAGTTTACCACAGACCTTCGGGTCCATAGTTATTAGCTAGATGGCTTCTTCTCTCTCTTTGAATCTCAATACAATGTTCTCCTCGATCTTCTTGGAGATCTATTAGATGTACCTCTTTTTGCGGTGTGTTTGTCGAGATCCGATGAATTATGGGTTTATGATCAAGTTTATCTATGAGAAATATTTGAATCTCCTCTGAATTCTTTTATGTATGATTGGTTATCTTTCCAAGTCTCATCGAATTAGCAGTTTGGTTTGGCCTACTAGATTGATCTTTCTTGCAAAGGGATAAGTGCTTAGCTTTGGGTTCAATCTTGTGGTGTCCTTTCCCAATGATATCAGGGGCAGCAAGACACGTATTGTATTGTTGCCATCAAGGATAAAAAGATGGGGTTTATATCATATTGTTTGTGTTTATCCCTCTACATCATGTGATCTTGCCTAATGCGTTACTCTGTTCTTATGAACTTAATACTCTAGATGCATGCTGGATAGCGGTCGATGTGTGGAGTAATAGTAGTAGATGCAAGCATGAGTCGGTCTACTTGTCGCGGACGTGATGCCTATATACATGATCATGCCTAGATAATCTCATAATTATGCACTTTTCTATCAATTGCTCGACAGTAATTTGTTTACCCACTGTAATACTTATGCTATCTCGAGAGAAGCCACTAGTGAAACCTATGGCCCTAGGGTCTATCTTCCATCATATAAGTTTTCCATCTATCTTATTTTGCAATCTTTACTTTCCAATCTATATCATAAAAATACCAAAAATATTTATCTTATCTTATTATCTCTAATATCACCATCTCTAATACCAAAAATTTCGCAAGTTGACGTGAAGGGATTGACAACCCCTTTATCGCGTTGGTTGCGAGGTTCTTGTTTGTTTGTGTAGGTACGAAGGACTTGTGAGGAGCCTCCTACTGGATTGATACCTTGGTTCTCAAAAACTGAGGGAAATACTTACGCTACTTTGCTGCATCACCCTTTCCTCTTCAAGGGAAAACTAACACAGTGCTCAAGAGGTAGCAAGGAGTCATGGTCGTCAGAGGAACCACTGGAGAGGTCATTGAAGAAGACCATGGTGACCCTGGCGGTAGAATGCGAGACAGCGAGAGCGAGGAAGCAAGTGAGGAAGCGGGTATAGCTTAAGAAGGAAGGAAGGAAGGAGGAAACAGGGGAAATGTGACATGTGGTCGGGTACAAAAGGGGGTGGGGAAGGGGGGTAGATATTTTGACAGTAGGCCAAAAGTTTTGGAATGTGGAGGGAAATTTTGTGTGCGGTGCTGCCGGATACCATTCACTTGGAACGATTGTGTGCATCATGTGAGACCCCAAAAATTTAACCATGTTTTGTTTATTAAAAGTTTGCCAAGAAACTTAAACTTTTATTTTCTGGATTTCCTTTTGATTTCAGAACCATTCTTTTCTTTATTATTATGTAGTTTTTACCCCAAGGGAAAACTTTTCAATCATTGTTGGACTTATTTGCCCTCTCAAATAAAACAAATTCTTTTATAAGTGGGATTATTTATATAATTATTTTTCGCTGAGCTTTGTTTCTCAAAAAGGGTTTTTCATAGGTTTTAGGGTCCCATTTGAACTACAACCATTTGATAAATTTATTGAATAATCCCACCAAAATTTAGGGATGACCTATGATGTCCCTAAATCACTTTTATGCAAAAATATCATTTGGTCATTTGGTGATTTTTAGCTTTACCCCTAGTTTTCAAATCTGGTCAGATTTCACTTTTGCACTACAACCTATTTAAATACTTCTTTAAAACTTCCACCAAAATTATGGGATGTTAATAGGAGTATATTTTTCAACTTTATGCAAAACCTATTGATGTTGTTTGAAAATTTGGAGTGAATCATCCTCATCTTCATTCTGGTTCAACCTGGTGATTTGTACTGCAACTATATTTTAACTTGATCCTTTACCCACACTAGTAGAAAAACACCTAATAGTCCCGGTTCGTAAGGGCCTTTAGTCCCGGTTCATGAACCAGGACTAATGGGTCGTTACTAATAACTCCACCCATTAGTCCCGGTTCAAACACGAACCGGGACCAATGTGCCTCCACGTGGCCCTGTGTGCCGAGCCCAGTCAGGGGGCCTTTGGCCCTGGTTGGTGGCTCCAACCGGGACCAAAAGTCCATGTTTTTTTTATAAAAGTGGCTTATTTAGGGGTTTGGGGGTTATTTTTAGGTTGTTATTAGCTAGCTAATAGAGAGAAGTGTCCTCTCTTATATCTTCGTCCTTGGTTTATCAACGCTGCTGCTGTGTTCATTTCACCCGCTGATATAACATGCTCATGCATGCTCGCATCATACATCATCATATATAATAACAAGTCCTACTAATCATGCATCATCATACAACTTCTACTCGTTATTAATAATAAGTCATGCGATCATCATCCTCATAGTCATCGAACCCAACCCTACATAATGGTTCTTAGCACATGATCATCAGTATCAGGTAGGACCTAAACACCCTTAAGGTAAAATAGCATAAAACTATATAGACCCTAACTCTCCATTATGAAGAATGGTGATCATCCTGTCTCCAATTCTTGACCTTCGCTGCTTATTGCTTCCAAGAAGCTCCTTACGACTGTCCATACATTTTTTCCATTCTTTGATTGTTATGTATCCACTTCTTTTAGAAACCCGGTATGGACAGTTGAGATTCGTACGACGACCTGGTTGTATGTTCAAAACATGAAGGCTACCATGCGTATACATCAGATGAGGCACACAATCATTCGGGATTATCTGTTGAAAAACATAGTAATAACGTCGTAGTTAGCAATGATGTACTAGTTTTAGAAGTGTGCAAAAAGATGCACGAATGTTGTAATAGTAAAAAATAATCTTACCAGGGTATCTCCATGGTAGTTACCGTAGTTCAACACGTGCACTAGTGGCATGTATTGACCATAATGTTGAAGAGTTTGATTGTAGATATTGTAATTCTAAAGATCAGTACAAAATCCGACCAGATGATTTTTCTCCTGATAAGTTAATTCGGAGCCTTCAGTGTAGTAGGTTCTGTCTACCATCTTCCGCACATTCTTTGAAGAATGAAAATAAGCTGTCAATGGAGATAAGTTGTCAACTATATATTTTGAAATAAACAATATAAATTACTTAATAACTATGTTAAGCTAACATGGGGGAAGAATTGGAGGTGTATCCACAAGGACCCAAATCGAAGGTCTCTCTTGCTCGATTGTAGGATCACCAAGATCCATGGTGACAAGCATACCCTCATCAAGACCATACATCTTGCAAAGTGCTTCCCAATTTTTGCAACCAAAATGGCTTACACTCTGAGCATTGTACAGCTTTACTTGAAAATACACACCATGATGGGTACTTAGGATAATTTTTTTGGTTTCGAAACTTTCATGGTCTTCAAAACCCATCCTCTCCAAGACATAGCGTCTTGCAAAGCATGGGATAAGCTAGTCGAATTGGAAAAGATGAAAAATACACGTTAAAATAGTTGAAGTCGTGCTTAATTACGAAAAAAACTATTGTCGTTGTTGCGTACCGTATGAACATTGCAGGTCTCCTCGAGCTTAATGCTGAAGCGCCGATCTTCGTCCAGCTCAATGAACCTGTCACAGATACCTCGGTCGTCGTGGCACCAGTCGCACTCCCCCGGGCGGTTTTCGTCGTCCGATGAGTACGACATTTCCGGCCTACGTTCATAATTCAAATATTAAACTAGATCATTATTATTAATCACGGGTTGACTATCGACGATCGATGTACGTAGCTCCTCCTTTCATTCCCGAATGCATTATTATATCAAATTGTCTAGCACACGGGAATGAAGGAGAACTTATCCAATATGAGCATTCAATAAGCAAAACCAAATCATAAAATAAGCAAAACCAAATCATAAAATAAAGTATAGTATTCAAATTAGCATGCATTCAATTATTATAAACAAAAGTACATCATCTCTTGGTGTCCGTACATCGTCGAATATTATCACTAATACAACTAGAACCGTAGCGCCCGACGGGTATCGACGCGGGCGGTGGACACCCAAAGATAAGGAACCATCGCAGGATCATAGCTCCAGTGAGATCCCTGAAGAACCTGCCGGGTATTGTCGAACCTGCCCTCCAATGCAACCATGTAGCGACGGACGTGCTCGTCCTCCTCGCTGACACGGTGACGTACCACCTCCGCGGTGTCCGGATGCCTCACCACCGTCATTGGCCCACGCGACTGCCACCAAACAAGGATCGGGTCAACAACGGGCTGCCTCCTCACCAACCTACGTCCCCCGGAAGGTAGCACCTCCCAATACCAGCCGGCGGAGCCCAGTCCCGAACATGGCCCTGATCAAGCAGGCCTCCACCGCCGAGTCGACGACGACGAGGATGCGGGATAGGCATCGCTGACGTTGATGCGGGAACTACTTCTATATATAGTTAAATAAAAGTAGTTTTATTAATTAAATCATCTATCTGGTTCAACTACTAAGCACTTACTATAAATAAATAAGTAGTACTTACTAAAAACAAACTACTTCTATATATAGTAAAATAAATTAGTTTATAAAATCAACTAGATAGTTCAACTATATATAAACTACTTCTTATTTTTTTCCTTTTTCTAAATACTATGAACAAAAAAATCATTAAAATTCTATGAACAAAATTAATTACTACACATCTAATCTAACAAAAAAAATCTAATCTAACAAAAAAATCTATGAACTACATATCTAAATTACTACACATCTAACCTAACAAAAAAATCTAATTAATCTAACAAAAAAAATCTAATTAATCTAACAAAAACATGATGGTGGCCGGCGTACGACCGGCGAAGGCGACGGCGAGGTGCTCACGTACGGCCGGCGACGGCGACGGCGAAGGCGACGGCGAGGTGCGGAGCGGGGCGGCGACAGCGGTGAGGCGGCGCGGGCCGGGCGGCGACGTCGATCGGGGCGGCGCGGGCGGGCTGGGCGGGGCGCGGGCGGCGACGGCGCGGGGCGGGGCTGGGCGGGGCGGCGCGGGGCGGCGACGGCGTTTGGGCATGGCGGCGACGGCGTTGGGGCGGGGCGGCGACGGCGAGGTGGCGGCAGGGAGACGCGCGGCGACGGGAGTGGAGCAGGAGAGATCGAAGTCGCGGTAAGTGATGTATATATAGCAAAGGCTTTGGTCCCGGTTCGTGGCACCAACCGGGACCAATGCCCCTTTAGTCCCGGTTGGTGCCACCAACCGGGACCTAAGGCCTCTTTTCTGCAGCCCAAAGGGTGGGAAACGAAGACATTTGGTCCCGGTTGGTGGCTCCAACCGGGACTAAAGAGCGGCATTCGTCCCGGTTGGTTTCACTAACCGAGACCAAAAGAGTGGCATTGGTACTGGTTGATGCCACCCACCGGTACCAATGGACCCGTCTAACTACTTTTTTATTTTCTGCAGTTGTTTTTTTGTTGATTCTTCCTGTAGCTATTTTTTTAGTCCCACCTCGCCAAGCGAGAGGCACTCGCAACTGTTTATAAGCCCTGAGTGCAGAGACGATGACGAAGAGGCTCAATGCTCGTGCACATTGCTTAGCTTCAAGCCTTGAGGAATACGGTAGACTGCACAGAGCTATGTGTAGTGCAGTTGACACTATTCCGAAAGGCTTGAAGCAAATTAACAAGCATTGCGTCTCTTTTTTATTTTTAATGACTTATTACAACTCAGAAATAAAAAGAAAAAATTTATATATAGCAGAAAAGAAAAAAAACTATATGGAAAACTACTCAGAAATGAATAGAAGCAAAAAATAGTTGTGATTAACTGTACTAAAAAATGAGCATAGATGCTTATTTTTAATGACTTATTACAACTCAGAAATAAAAAGAAAAAAATAAATATAGGAGAAAAGAAAAAAAAACTATATAGAAAACTACTCAGAAATGAATAGAAGCAAAAAATAGTTGTGATTAACTGTACTAAAAAAGGAGCATAGATGCTTATTTTTAATGACTTATTACAACTCAGAAATAAAAAGATGAAAAATAGTTGTGATTAACTTTACTAAAATATGAGCATAGATGCTTATTTTTAATGACTTATTACAATTCAAAATAAATAGAAGAAAAAATAGTTATGATTAACTTTACTAAAAAATGAGCATAGATGCTTATTTTTAATGACTAATTACAACTCAGAAATAAAAAAAATATAGCAGAAAAGAAAAAAATATATAGAAAACTACTCAGAAATGAATAGAAGCAAAAAATAGTTGTGATTAACTATACTAAAAATTGAGCATAGATGCTTATTTTTAATGACTTATTACAACTCAGAAATAAAAAGAAAAAAATAAATATAGCAGAAAAGAAAAAGAAAAAGTATATAGAAAACTACTCAGAAATGAAAGCAAAAAATAGTTGTGATTAACTGTACTAAAAAATGAGCATAGATGCTTATTTTTAATGACTTATTACAACTTAGAAATAAAAAGAAAAAAATAAATATAGCAGAAAAGAAAAAAAAACTATATAGAAAACTACTCAGAAATGAATAGAAGCAAAAAATAGTTGTGATTAACTGTACGAAAAAAGGAGCATAGATGCTTATTTTTAGTGACTTATTACAACTCAGAAATAAAAAGAAGAAAAAATAGTTGTGATTAACTTTACTAAAATATCAGCATAGATGCTTATTTTTAATGACTTATTACAATTCAAAAATAAATAGAAGAAAAATAGTTATGATTAACTTTACTAAAAAATGAGCATAGATGCTTATTTTTAATGACTTATTATAGCTCAGAAATAAAAACAAAAAATAAATATAGCAGAAAAGAAAAAAACTATATAGAAAACTACTCAGAAATGAATAGAAGCTAAAAATAGTTGTGATTAACTGTACTAAAAAATGAGCATAGATGCTTATTTTAAATGACTTATTACAACTCAGAAATAAAAAGAAAAAAATAAATATAGCAGAAAAGAAAAAAAAACTATATAGAAAACTACTCAGAAATGAATAGAAGCAAAAAATAGTTGTGATTAACTGTACTAAAAAATGAGCATAGATGCTTATTTTTAATGACTTATTACAACTCAGAAATAAAAAGAAAAAAATAAATATATGAGAAAAGAAAAAAACTATATAGAAAACTACTCAGAAATGAATAGAAGCAAAAAATAGTTGTGATTAACTGTACTAAAAAATGAGCATAGATGCTTATTTTTAATGACTTATTACAACTCAGAAATAAAAAGAAGAAAACATAGTTGTGATTAACTTTACTAAAATATGAGCATAGATGCTTATTTTTAATGACTTATTACAATTCAAAAATAAATAGAAGAAAAAATAGTTATGATTAACTTTACTAAAAAATGAGCATAGATGCTTATTTTTAATGACTAATTACAACTCAAAAATAAAAAGAAAAAAATAAATATAGCAGAAAAGAAAAAATATATATATAGAAAACTACTCAGAAATGAATAGAAGCAAAAAATAGTTGTGATTAACTCTACTAAAAAATGAGCATAGATGCTTATTTTTAATGACTTATTACAACACAGAAATAAAAAGAAAAAAATAAATATAGCAGAAAAGAAAAAACACTATATAGAAAACTACTCAGAAATGAAAGCAAAAAATATTTGTGATTAACTGTACTAAAAAATGAGCATAGATGCTTATTTTTAATGACTTATTACAACTTAGAAATAAAAAGAAAAAAATAAATATAGCAGAAAAGAAAAAAAACTATATAGAAAACTACTCAGAAATGAATAGAAGCAAAAAATAGTTGTGATTAACTGTACGAAAAAAGGAGCATAGATGCTTATTTTTAATGACTTATTACAACTCAGAAATAAAAAGAAGAAAAAATAGTTGTGATTAACTTTACAAAAATATGAGCATAGATGCTTATTTTTAATGACTTATTACAATTCAAAAATAAATAGAAGAAAAAATAGTTATGATTAACTTTACTAAAAAATGAGCATAGATGCTTATTTTTAATGACTTATTATAGCTCAGAAATAAAAAGAAAAAAATAAATATAGCAGAAAAGATAAAAAACTATATAAAAAACTACTCAGAAATGAGCATAGATGCGCTTATAGAGGAAATTCAACTTAAATTCATAACAAACTTCAAGAGAAATTCGTATGAATTTAGGCTAAATTCCCTATATAAGGGCATCTATTTTCATTTTCAGAGGAGCTCAATAAGGCAGAGAGGGAGGGGCTTATAAACCGGTCTGATTCCCCTTCGGTTGGCGAGGTGGGACTAAACTTTGGCCGCAACGAGGACCAACCCTTTAGTCCCGGTTGGTGGAATGGACAGGGACTAATGGCCGTCCTTTGGTCCCGGTTCAGGCCACCAACCGGGACCAATGGTGGTGGGCCAGGAGCGAGGGCCATTGGTCCCGGTTCGTCCCACCAACCGGGACCAATAGGTCCAGACGAACCGGGACTAATGGCCCACGTGGCCCGGCCGGCCCCTGGGGCTCACGAACCGAGTCCAATGCCCCCATTGGTCTCGGTTCTGGACTGAAGCGGGACTAATGGGCTGGACCGGCCTGGACCATTGGCCCCTTTTCTACTAGTGCCATGATTATTTTTCCTGCTTGTAGACCACCCTACCAAACCCTTAAGTCCAGGAGAGTGGACCCATTGGAGGATCTTTAGTACATGCAATGATGCCATTTACCTTCTGTCCAGAACTGAGGTTTTGCAAAACTTGCACTAGCAAGTTTATGGTTTTGCCCAAATGACCTTACCACCCTCTTTTGCATCTAAAGAGACACTAGTCTGTAGAGTTTGACCACCCTAAGAAATGCCTAAGTGCCATTGGCATTTTCTCAAACACCTTATGGGCATGATCAGTTTTGACATGAGTTTTAGTTTGCACACTGGACCTACTTGTTTTGCCTAACCACCAAGGCCACCAAGACTCTACACTACCCTAACCTAATCCTGTTAGACACCAGCTCCACCCTAGCCTCCTAGCAAGCCCTGGCAATTCTCCGAACACCTGGTGGGCGTGCTCTGGGCGCGGCCAGAGCGCGCATTTTGCACGTGCGTGCGCCCGGGCCGCCGCGTCGCACTATCGCCTCCCCCGCGCATGTTCTGGTCCTCTCCCGCTTCTAGCCGATGCACCTGCCCCCTCCCTCGCCGCAGAGCCGCCCCTGGAGCTCCACAGTGCCGCCGTCAGGTCAGCTGTGGCCACTAGCGGCCGACCACAGCAGGCCCCGGCCCTGGACGGCGCCGCCCGAGCCTCCCGCACCCGCCACCTCTCCCCTGGAGCAGTGCCAGCTTGTCCGCAGTCGCCCGTCGCCGCCACGATGCCCTGCAAGCTACAGGACGGTGGTCGCCGACGATCCTATCCACGGCCACCGCGAACCGACCTCAACTAGCTATATAAGGGCCCACGAGCTCAACCGAGTCCTCAAGCAACCTCAGGCTATCCCCCTAGAGCTACCATGGCCAGCAGTCGCGGAGAGGAAGGTCGTCTTCCCCGACTCCGGCTGGTTCGACCGCCGCCAAGTTCCAGTTTATTTCGTCGCAACCAAAGCCCCTCCCGTCCATCCAGCTCCACCACTCGACTCCACGTGATCGTGCGGAGCCGCCCATCACCTCAGCCCTGACCGAGAGCCACCATAGCCCAGACCCCCAATCCCTCCCGAAGCCATCTCCGCCGTGAACTCGCCGCCGGCGACTCCCTCTGTCCCCGCCGGCCAGTCGACCACCGGGAGGACCGCCCTTGTCCGGCGGATCCATCCCTGCCCTCGGGAGCCCGCGAGGAGCCTCCCATCGCCGGCGACGATCGCCGGAGCCCCGCCCCTGTTCGGCCACAGGAGGAAGGAGGCGGGGGACGACCGGTCAAACCTGACCAGTGGGCCCCTGGATCCACTATCAGTGACCCAGAGCCGGCCCACTTGTTCTAAGTGAAAGCGCAAACGACCCAAAGTACGCCTCCTCTGCTTCGAAAACGTATTCTCCCCGAAACGTTTTCTATTTCTGGCTTTTATTAAAAATAGAATTTGACCAAAACTTTGACTGGCTATCTCTTTTATAATAAAACTCCAAATGAGTTGATTCTTTTGCCTACCTCTCTCAAATTTAGTCTAGTTTATTTTAAGATTTATTTGAAAAAGTTTCAGACAACTTTTTTTGCACTATTTTGAAACTATGTTTTAATTTGAATATTTTCAAAATAGGATTTTTGGAGAAGAAGAAAAACTTTCAAAAGTTTTAGGATGCACCCTGCCTCTACCCAACTTGAAGGCAAGCATTTCTAAACCCTAGCATAATTTTGTGTGTGTTGTCTGACACGGTAACAATACCACCTCGACCCAGAGAACCCGTTATTTTATGTGATGATATGTTCAAACTCATGAGTGCATATTGATGATTTCGTGCTAGTGAAGTTTGATATGTTTGGGATAGTGATCATCCTCATATGCCTTTCATGCATACCGGAAGGAACCCGGGAAAGCCTTTGTCTTGGGTAGACACAGGCTAGTCTCTAGTCCTCCGTCGAGATGGTTGTGTCCGATATGGCATGATGAGATATGTCGAGTGGTGATTCTGCCTGTTGGTTGAAGTATAAGTTGTTATGCTAATCATGCAGGGAATACTTAAACCTCCTGAGTCGACCGTAGATCGAGTCTTGTTCCAGTAACCCCCATACTTGTTTCGTACTACCACTTGTCCCTGCCGTAGGTAGGGTATGGTCCAGTAAGTTGTCAACCCCTTTATTGGCACACACACCATACAGAGAGGCCATGGTGGAAGATACCGGCTGCATCCGGTAGGCAGGCCACCTGGTCCGGGGGCATGGGTGTTTCCAGTTGGGACCGAGAGGGGGGCACCCCTTAGAGCGCACGATATAAATTTGATCACATGCTATTCGAGGTTGTAGCCTCCCCACTTAGAGTTTTGCTTGACAGGTGTCGTGGGTGATTCCAGACACCGGTAAGTTAAGCTAGTGTGTGCAAGTCAGGTGTGTTTTCAATTAAAAGACCGTAGATGGAATTAGTCCCGATGGACTAAAGGAATTCATTACTCGTGGGTAAAGAGTACACCCTCTGTAGAGATTAAGTCTATTCGAATAGTCGTGTCCATGGGTAAGGACCACAGTTTGGGTTGGGTCAAGTGTCGGTCTCAGTGTCGGTCTTCAGAGGAGAGACTACTAAACCAAAACATGGATCATGATGTGTGACTTATGATGATTATGATTGTTATTATTATGGACTAACCCCTTTATATTATTTGGAGTATTGAGTATCCCTGGGACGGTTCTACCTCCTGGATATTCACTATGATTTTTTTTCTTATAAGCCCTTTATGTGGTGTCGCTGAGACGCCCGACTGTGGCATGCTTGTTATTTATTTACCTTATAAGCCCTTTATGTGGTGTCGCTGAGACGCACGACTGTGGCATGCTTGTTATTTATTTACTTCATAAGCCCTTTATGTGGTGTCGCTCAGACGGCCGACTGTGGCATGTTTGTTATTTATTTACCTTATAAGCCCTTTATGTTGTGTCGCTTAGACACCCGACTGAGGCATGCTTCATACATGATCCTTTCGAGGCATCGCTTCAGACACCCGATCGGTGCATTTTATTCCTACACCATTATTGCATATGCATGTTGCATACAAATAATCTGCGTGCATGCATCAAGGATTTTTATTGCGTGACTGACATTATGATCACAGAATATTTCAGAGCATGATTATCATTTGCTATTTTATACCCGTGTTCATAATGTTTGCGAGTACATTCAAAGTACTCACTGGCTTGTCCCTGGCTATTGTCTTGGCCAGATTTCTTGCATGGAGAGGAGCATTGCGATGACAGCCCCGGAACCTAAGCAACGGTGCTAGCAGCCTCACAAATATAGGAGTTAACCTGGTCAGCTGTTCCTGTGGGAAGTGGAGTCCCATAGACGTTGATGATCCACAAACCGCTTCCGCCATCAACCTCTAGAAACCATTTGTTGTACTCATAGGCCAGAATGGTCTTGTACTGCATATTATGTATTTTGATTGGAATTTCTGTATCGAGTTGGTGCCTCATCAGCTAATAGTAATCCTGGGGCTAGTGAGCACAAGGCCATTTTCTGGAAATTAATATCCCGAAAATACGGTCCTAACAAACTTGGTATCAGAGCCAGGCTGACCATTGGCTAATCCTATCTTAGCCAGGTCAATAAACCTAGGTTAACCAACCCACCAGACCTTAACCTAACCCCAGCCAAGCTTCTCATGCAAGATAACCACACAGTGGCCCCGACACTTTTGGCAGTCGATACCCAACATATCAGCCTAGCCTGTCGATCACGCGCTAGTGACAGACACCTAAATTGTCCCATTCGCAAGCGTGCGAAGGAAAACTCCGTCCCCTTTCTCTATAAAAAGGGCACGCTAGCCTCAACACAGCACATCACAAACTCTTTCCCCAAACCAAGCCATAATGCCTGGCCCCGTAGTGCACAACGAGACCACAGCAACCAACCTTGGAGGTTTTATGATCGTGCTAGCAAACCTCACCCACCGTGCCTTTGCATTAGAAGAACCCCCAGAATATGTGGTGTACCAAGGACCCATGAGCGGTGAAAGCTGTCAATTCTGGGCCACCATGCATGTCTATGGTAGGGGTCTGTCTCCAGAACACCCCTACAGGTTCACCGGAAGGACAACTTCCTTTGAGCCACAAGCCATCCAACTAGCTGCTCGAGAGGCTATAGTTCAACTCCGGCACTTGTCGCCCAGACTTAACTGTCGCTCGTTCTACTACTACCCCAGCTGTGACGGGTATGGTAGGCCACCCCAGGTTGCCAGCGGAGATCATGAGACGGATCCTGCATAGTTGCATCTAGTACGCTATGTAAGTGCACTAGAGGATCTGTTCGATCAAATCACTCTTGATCTGATCGCAGCTCGTGGAGAACTGATACGCCGAGCCCCGGCAAGAGGAGAAGATGAGCCCAACACCGACAACCCAGTCATGCTGTTCGGACAACCGATCGAGACCCTGAGGTCTGCCCCAGTCATCGACCAAAATACCTTGCTGACCCCAGAAGTGCTTCGTCGCCTTTTGGGAAAACACCCCAGCGGGATTGTGGCCAACAATCCCCGAGATGGTCATCAATGCTACCCCGACCCTGTAGTCCCTCAACCCCCTCCAGCTAATCCCGACGGCAAGAACCATGGAGAAACCTCGACGTCCACGAGGCACGCCCGCTTAGATATTAACGAGGTAGACTGAGTCACTCGAGCAGTACCGAGTCTTAGTATGTCCTCTCCTTGTAACTGTGTGATCCTGTATTGCCGTAATTAAAGGCTGTTTGCTTGAGCGCCCTATTTTAAATAGTAGCCATGCATGAGTATGTTGATGTGCGATTGCATTTTTAACCTCGGACGTAGCTGCCAAAAACCAACCTCGATGACACAAAGTTTGTGCTATGAGTAAACTTTTTAGTTTCAACTGACAGGAATAATATTTTCAAAGACAACTCTTAACAAATCTCGAGGACAAGATTTTTTTTAAGGGGGGTCGTGTTGTGACACTCCAAAAATTTAACCATGTTTTGTTTATTAAAATTTTGCCAGGAAACTTAAACTTTTATTTTCTGGATTTCCTTTTGATTTCAGAACCATTCTTTTCTTTATTATTATGGAGTTTTTACCCCAAGGGAAAACTTTTCAATAATTGTTGGACTTATTTGCCCTCTCAAATAAAACAAATTCTTTTATCAATATGATTATTTATATAATTATTTTTCCCTGAGCTTTGTTTCTCAAAAAGGGTTTTTCATAGGTTTTAGGGTCCCATTTGAACTACAACCATTTGATAAATTTATTGAATAATCCCACCAAAATTTGGGGATGACCTATGATGTCCCTAAATCACTTTTATGCAAAAATATAATTTGGTCATTTGGTGATTTTTAGCTTTACCCCTAGTTTTCAAATCTGGTTAGATTTCACTTTTGTACTACAACCTATTTAAATATTTCTATAAAACTTCCACCAAAATTATGGGATGTTAATAGGAGTATATTATTCAACTTTATGCAAAAACCCATTGATGTTCTTTGAAAATTTTGAGTGAATCATCCTCATCTTCATTCTAGTTCAACCTGGTGATTTGTACTGCAACTATATTTTAACTTGCTCCTTTACCCATGATTATTTTTCCTGCTTGTAGACCACCCTACCAAACCCTTAAGTCCAGGAGAGTGGACCCATTGGAGGATCTTTAGTACATGCAATGATGCCATTTACCTTCTGTCCAGAACTGAGGTTTTGCAAAACTTGCACTAGCAAGTTTATGGTTTTGCCCAAATGACCTTACCACCCTCTTTTGCATCTAAAGAGACACTAGTTTGGAGAGTTTGACCACCCCAAGAAATGCCTAAGTGCCCTTGGCATTTTGTCAAACACCTTATGGGCATGATCAGTTTTGACATGAGTTTTAGTTTGCACACTGGACCTACTTGTTTTTCCTAACCACCATGTCCACTAAGCCTCTAGACTACCCTAACCTAATCCTGTTAAACCCCAGCTCCACCCTAGCCTCCTAGCGAGCCCTGGCAATTCGCCGAACACCTGGTGGGCGTGCTTTGGGCGCGACCAGAGCGCGCGTTTTGCACGTGCGTGTGCCCGGGCCGCCGCGTCCCACTGCCGCCTCCCCGCGCATGTTCTGGTCCTCTCCCGCTTCCAGCCGATGCACCTGCCCCCTCCCTCGCCGCAGAGCCGCCCCTGGAGCTCCACAGCGCCACCGTCAGGTCGGCTGTGGCCACTAGCGGCCAACCCCAGCAGGCCCCGGCCCTGGACGGCGCCGCCCGAGCCTCCCGCACCCGCCAGCTCGCCCTTGGAGCAGTGCCAGCTCGTCTGCAAGCGCCCCTCACCGCCACGATGCCCTGCAAGCTACAGGACAGCGGTCGCCGATCATCCTATCCACGACCGCCGCGAACCGACCTCAACCGCCTATATAAGGGCCCCCGAGCTCAACCGAGTCCTGAAGCAACCTCAAGCTATTCCCCTAGAGCTACCATGGCCAGCAGTTGAGGAGACGAAGGCCGTCTTCCCCGACTCCAGCTGTTTCGGCCACCGCCAAGTCCCAGTCTATTTCGTCGCAACCAAAGCCCCTCCCGTCCATCCAGCACCACCACCCGACTCCACGTGATCATGCGGAGCCTTCCATCACCTCAGCCCCGACCGAGAGCCACCATAGCCCAGACCCCCAATCCCTCCCGAAGCCATCTCCGCCGCGAAGCTCGCCGCCGGCGACTCCCTCTGTCCCTGCCAGCCAGTCGACCACCGGGAGGACCGCCCTGGTCCGGCGGATCCATCCCTACCGCGAGGAGCCGCCCATCGCCGGCGACAACCGCCGGAGCCCCGCCCCTGTTCGGCCAGAGGAGGAAGGAGGCGGGGGACGACCGGTCAAACCTGACCAGTGGGCCCCTGGACCCACTGTCAATGACCTCGAGCCGGCCCACGTGTTCTAAGTGAAAGCGCAAACGACCCAAAGTATGCCTCCTCTGCTACGAAAACGTATTCTCCCCGAAACCTTTTCTTTTTCTGGTTTTTATTAAAAACAGAATTTGACCAAAACTTTGACTCGCTATATCTTTTATAATAAAACTCCAAATGAGTTGATTCTTTTTCCTACCTCTCTCAAATTTAGTCTAGTTTATTTTAAGATTTATTTGAAAAAAATTCAGACAACTTTTTTTGCACTGTTTTGAAACTATGTGTTAATTAGAATATTTTCAAAATAGGATTTTTGGAGAAGAAGAAAAACTTTCAAAAGTTTTAGGATGCACCCTGCCTCTACCCAACTTGAAGGCAAGCATTTCTGAACCCTGGCATAATTTTATGTGTGTTGTCTGACACGGTTACAATACCACCTCGACACGGAGAACCCGTTATTTTATGTGATGATATGTTCAAACTCATGAGTGCATATTGATGATTTCGTGCTAGTGAAGTTTGATATGTTTGGGACAGTGATCATCATCATACGCCTTTCATGCATACCGGAAGGAACCTGGGAAAGCCTCTGTCTTGGGTAGACACGGGCTAGTCTCTAGTCCTCCGTCGAGACGGTTGTGTCCGGTATGGCATGATGAGGTATGTCGAGTGGTGATTCTGTCTGTTGGTTGAAGTATAACTTGTTATGCTAATCGTGTAGGGAATACTTAAACCTCCTGAGTTGACCGTAGATCGAGTCTTGTTCCAGTAACCCCCATACTTGTTTCGTACTACCACTTGTCCCTGCCGTAGGTAGGGTATGGTCCAGTAAGTTGTCAACCCCTTACTTGGCACACACCATACAGAGAGGCCATGGTGGAAGATACCGGCTGCATCCGGTAGGTAGGCCACCTGGTCCGGGGGCATGTGTGTTTCCGGTTGGGACCGAGAGGGGGGCACCCCTTAGAGCGCGCGATATAAATTTGATCCCATGCTATTCGAGGTTGTAGCCTCCCCACTTAGAGTTTTGCTTGACAGGTGTCGTGGGTGATTCCAGACACCGGTAAGTTGAGCTGGTGTGTGCAAGTCAAGTGTGTTTTCATTTAAAAGACCATAGACAGAATTAGTCCCGATGGACTAAAGGAATCCGTTACTCGTGGGTAAAGAGTACACCCTCTGCAGAGATTAAATCTATTCGAATAGCCGTGTCCATGGGTAAGGACCATAGTCTGGGTTGGGTCAAGTGTCGGTCTCAGTGTCGGTCTTCGGAGGAGAGACTACTAAACCAAAACATGGATCATGATGTGTGACTTATGATGATTATGATTGTCATTATTATGGACTAACCCCTTTATATTATTTGGAGTATTGAGTATCCCTGGGACGGTTCTACCTCCTGGATATTCACTATGATTGTTTTTCTTATAAGCCCTTTATGTGGTGTCGCTGAGACGCCCGACTGTGGCATGCTTGTTATTTATTTACCTTATAAGCCCTTTATGTGGTGTCGCTGAGACGCCCGACTATGGCATGCTTGTTATTTATTTACTTCATAAGCCCTTTATGTGGTGTCGCTCAGACGCTCGACTGTGGCATGTTTGTTATGTATTTACCTTATAAGCCCTTTATGTGGTGTCGCTTAGACGCCCGACTGAGGCATGCTTCATATCATGATCCTTTCGAGGCGTCCCTTCAGACACCCGATCGGTGCATTTTATTCCTACTCCATTATTGCATATGCATGTTGCATATAAATAATCCGCGTGCATGCATCAAGGATTTTTATTGCGTGACTGACGTTATGATCACAGAATATTTCAGAGCATGATTATCATTTGCTATTTTATACCCGTGTTCAGAATGTTTGCGAGTACATTCAAAGTACTCACTGGCTTGTCCCTGGCTATTGTCTTGGCCAGATTTCTTGCATGGAGAGGAGCATTGCGATGACAGCCCTGGAACCTAAGCAACGGTGATAGCAGCCTCACGAAGATAGGAGTTAACCTGGTCAGCTGTTCCTGCGGGAGGTGGGGTCCCATAGACGTTGATGATCCACAAACCGCTTCCGCCATCAACCACTAGAAACCATTTGTTGTACTCATAGGCCAGAATGGTCTTGTACTACATATTATGTATTTTGCTTGGAATTTCTGTATCGAGTTGGTGCCTCACCAGCTAACAGTAATCCTGGGGCTGGTGAGCACAATGGCCATTTTTTGGAAATTAATATCCCGAAAATCTAGTCCTGACACATCACAAACGATTCTTCTGCTTTACATGTATGGGATGAGTTTGGTAATTCAAATTTTGCTGGAAATTTCCCCTGGCATTGTCCCTATCCACGTCATTGCATAATTTAACATCGCTTGCTAATCTGGGCACACAAAAGAGCGTACAGCACATAGACCACACTTACTGAATCGAGCAATTTTAGTAACTAAGCAGAGCTAGATGAGCTAAACATTTCTCTAACAAAAGGCCAGCATAAAAACAAAGCCTAAGTATGCATAATTTTAACAAATCCGGCGCCACGCCGGCCACGTCCCCCTGCTGAAGTCGACCGCGTCCTCGTCCTCGTCCTCGTCCTCAGTGCTGCCCTCAAGGTTGTAGTACTCATAGTAGTGTCTGCGCCAGAGCTCTTGTTGGTAGTCCACCGCCGATTCCTCGATGGACAGACTCTTCTCTACCTCGACCTCAGCCATGCACAACTCCTCCTCCCGTCGCTCCTCGATCTTCGCTGCCTCCTGCATCTCTAGCTCTCGCTCGGCAATCTCATGAGGAAGCAAGTGCCCCATGGCCACCGCCGCCTTTTCGGACGTGGGTTGTGATACGTCCATTTTGCATCATGCTTTTATATCAATATTTATTGAATTGTGGGCTGTTATTACACGTTATGTCACAATACTTATGCCTTTTCTCTCTTATTTTAGAAGGTTTACACAAAGAGGGAGAATGCCGCAGGTGGAATTCTTGGCTGGAAAAGGAGCAAATATTAGACACCTATTCCGCACAACTCCAAAAGTCCTGGAACTCTACGAAAGTCAGTTTTGGAATATATTAAAAATATTGGGCGAAGAAAGCACCAGAGGGGGGCCACCCAGCAGCCACGAGGGGGGAGGGAGTGCCCTACCCCCTAGGCGCGTCCCCTGCCTCGTGGGCCACCAGGAAGGACCCTGATTCCCATCTTCTACTATATGGTGTATTTTGCCCTGGAAAAAAATCATAAGTAATCTTTCGGGACAAAGCGCTGCCATCTCGGGGCGCAACCTTGGCAGAACCAATCTAGTGCTCCAGTGAGTTGTTCTACCGGGGGAACATCCCTCCGGGAGGGGAAAATCGTCGCCATCATCATCACCATCGATCCTCTCATCGAGAGGGCACTACTAGGGAAAAGCCTATCCACAGGATCTTACCAGCAGCGAGTTTGAAAACAAGGCGCTGCTGCAATTTATCAGTAGCGCGTTCCACCACAACGCGCTGCTGAAATAAAAGTAGTAGTAGCGCGCCTCCAATAAGCCATGCTACTGCTACTATTCCCACGACCCCGCCGCGAAGCTAGTTATAGCAGCAGCGCGTTAATTAGAAGGACGCTACTGCTAGGTAGTTTAGTAGTAGCGCATTTACCTGTACCGCGCTACTGCTAAAACTAGCTACCTCCCACCACCCACGCTCTCCTCTATCCTATCCACACACTCACACTAACACTCACTCCACCTCCCCCTCAAGCCCCCCCCCCCCCCCCCGTGCCGGTGCTCCCCCGCTAGCCGCCGTCACCTACCACTCCTCCCTGTGCACCGCCGTCACCTCCTCCTCCTTGATGGACTCGGTACCGCCCTCCTCCTCCGTCCTTCCTCGACTCGCCGCGCCGGCCAGCCCCTCCTCGCTCCGCCCTTCCTCCTCTGTCCTACTTTCTTCTCCCTCCTCCAGTCGCCCCTCCTTCTCCCTCCTTCCTCCTCCATCCACAACCCCTCCTCCCTACTACATTTTGATTTAGTAGGCTAGTTCATATGCAACATTTTGATTTAGTTCATATGATTTAGTTGATTTAGTAGCCTAGTTGATTTAGTTGATTTAGAATATTTTAATTTTGTTGATTTAGTAGGCAAGTTGATCTAGTAGGCTAGTTGATGTAGTTGATTTAGAACATTTTGATTTACTTGATTTAGTAGGCAAGTTGATCTAGTAGGCTAGTTGATTTAGTTGATTTAGAACATTTTGATTTTGTTGATTTAGTTGGCAAGTTGATCTAGTAGGCTAGTTAATTTAGAACATTTTGATTTAGTTGATTTAGTAGGCAAGTTGATCTAGTAGGCTAGTTGATTTAGTTGGTTTATAGAACATTTTGATTTAGTTGATTTAGTAGGCAAGTTGATTTAATAGGCTAGTTGATTTAGTTGATTTATAAAACATTTTGATTTAGTTGATTTAGTATGCTAGTTGATAGCTCTGAAGATTTGGCACTCTGCATATTGCTTTAGGAAAATGGCGCCACCACCACCACCACCATGTTGATTGTGCAAGTCAAGGTGCGCTAGCAGCCTTGCAACTGGCAAGCTGTTCGGCATCTACTTCCAGCCGAGTTTTTGTCATGCGGCGGTGCTACGTCTTGACCTTGTGTTGAATTTCCTTGAAGAGGAAAGGGTGATTCAGCAATAGTAGCGTAAGTATTTCCCTCAGTTTTTGAGAATCAAGGTATCAATCCAGTAGGAGGCTCCTCAAAAGTCCCACGCACCTACACAAACAAACAAAGAACTCGCAACCAACGCAATAAAGGGGTTGTCAATCCCTTCACTGTCACTTGCGAAAGAGAGATCTGATAGAGATAGTATGATAAGATAAATATATTTTTGGTATTTTATAATATAGATTGGAAAAATAAAGATGCAAATAAAAGTAGATTGAAATCTTATATGATAAAAGATAGACCCAGGGGCCATAGGTTTCACTAGTGGCTTCTCTCAAGATAGCATAAGTATTACGGTGGGTGAACAAATTAATGTCGAGCAATTGATAGAAAAGCGAATAATTATGAGATTATCTAGGCATGATCATGTATATAGGCATCACGTCCGTGACAAGTAGACCTACTCCTGCCTGCATCTACTACTATTACTCCACACAACGACCGCTATCCAGCATGCATCTAGAGTATTAAGTTCATAAAGAACAGAGTAACACATTAAGAAAGATGACATGATGTAGAGGGCTAAACTCATGCAATATGATATAAACCCCATCTTTTTATCCTCGATGGCAACAATACAATACGTTCCTTGCTGCCCCTGCTATCACTGGGAAAGGACACTGCAAGATTGAACACAAAGCTAAGAACTTCTCCCATTGCAAGAAAGATCAATCTAGTAGGCCAAACCAAACTGATAATTCGAATAGACTTGCAAAGATAACTCAATCATACATAAGAGTATTCAGAGGTGATTCAAATATTTCTCATAGATAAACTTGATCATAAACCCACAATTCATCAGATCTCGACAAACACACCGCAAAAAGAGTTACATCGAATAGATCTCCAAGAAGATCGAGGAGAACATGGTATTGAGATCCAAAAAGAGAGAAGAAGCCAGATAGCTAATAACTATGGACCTGAAGGTTTGTGGTAAACTACTCACAACTCATCGGAGGGGCTATGGTGTTGATGTAGAAGCCCTCCATGGTCGATTCCCCCTCTGGCGGAGCGCTGGCGAAGGCTCCAAGATGGGATCTCGCGGATATAGAAGGTTATAGTGGGGGAAATAGGTTTTCGTTGGCTCCCCTGATGTTTTCGGGGTACGTAGGTATATATAGGAGGAGGAAGTTCGTCGGTGGACGCCCGAGGGGCCCACCTGATAGGGGGCGCGCCCTCCACCCTCGTGGTCGCCTCGGCTGCTTCTTGACTTGCACTCCAAGTCCTCTGGATCACGTTCGTTCCAAAAATCACGCTCCCGAAGGCTTCATTCTGTTGGACTCCGTTTGATATTCCTTTTCTTCGAAACACTGAAATAGGCAAAAAAACAGCAATACGGGTTGGGCCTCCGGTTAGTAGGTTAGTCCCAAAAATGATATAAATGTCTAAAGTAAAGCCCATAAACATCCAAAATGTGTAATATAATAGGATGGAACAATAAAAAATTATAGATACGTTGGAGATGTATAAAGCATCCCCAAGCTTAATTCCTGCTCGTCCTCGAGTAGGTAAATGATAAAAACAGAATTTTTGATGTCGAATGCTACATAGCATATTTCTCAATGTAATTTTCTTTATTGTGGCATGAATGTTCAGATCCAAATGATTCAAAATAAAAGTTCATATTGACATAAGAAATAGTAATACTTCAAGCATACTAAGCAAAGCAATCATGTCTTCTCAAAATAACATGGCTAAAGAAAGTTCATCCCTACAAAATCATATAATTAGGCTATGCTTCATTTTCGTCACACAAAAATGCTCCCAAATTATACACCCCCGATGACAAGCCAAGCAATTGTTTCATACTTAAATAATCTCAAACTTTTTCAACTTTCATGCAATACATGAGCGTGGGCCATGGATATATCACTATGGGTGGAATAGAATATGATAATGGGGATTGTGTGGAGAATAAAAAAAGGAGGATGTCTCACATTGGCGAGGATAATCAACGGGCTATGGAGATGCCCATCAATTGATGTCAACATCAGGAGTAGGGATTGCCATGCAACGAATGCACTAGAGCTATAAATGCATGAAAGCTCAACAAAAGAAACTAGTGGGTGTGCATCCAACTTGCTTGCTCACGAAGACCTCATTTTGAGGAAGCCCATCGTAGGAATAAACAAGCCAAGTTCTATAATGAAAAATTCCCACTAGTATATGAAAGTGACAACATATGAGACTCGCTATATGAAGAACATGGTGCTACTTTGAAGCACAAGTGTGGAAATAGAGATAGTAACATTGCCCCCTTTTTATTTATTTTCTTTTTTTATTTTTTTTTATTTTTTTGGGCCTTTCTTTTTTTTCTTTTTGGCCTTTCTTTTTTTTCTCTTTTTTTTCTTTGGCCTTTCCTTTTTTTTCTTTTTGGCCTTTCCCTTTTTTTTATTTGGGGACAATGCTCTAATAGTGATGATCATCACACTTATATTGATTTACAACTTATGAATTACAACCCAAAACTAGAACAAGATATGACTCTATATGAATGCCTCCGACGGTGTACCGGGATGGGCAATGAATCAAGAGTGACACGTATAAAAAATTATGCATGGTGGCTTTTCCACAAATACGATGTCAACTACATGATCATGCAAGGCAATATGACAATAATGATGTGTGTCATAATGATAAACAGAACGGTGGAAATTTATATGGCAATATATCTCGGAATGGCTATGGAAATGCCATAATAGGTAGGTATGGTGGCTGTTTTGAGGAAGATATAAGGAGGTTTATGTGTGATAGAGCGTATCATATCACGGGTTTGGATGCACCGGCAAAGTTTTCACCAACTCTCAAGGTGAGAAAGGGCAATGCGCTATACCGAAGAGGCTAGCAATGATGGAAAGGTGAGAATGCGTATAATCCATGGACTCAACATTAGTCAAAAACATACTCATATACATATTGCAAAAATCTACCACTACAAGAAACATGTTAATACGTGACGGATTTCTGATGACGTTCTCAGAAATCGTCACCGATGATGACGGTTTTCTACTATCCGTCATGGAAGCCGGCATGGATCAATAGAATGTGACTGTCCACCTAAGAAGGTAGCCCTTTTATGATGTACATGATGAATTGTCATGAAAATTGTCACAAATCAACTTACTCGGTCAAGCCATTCGATTTTTTATACATTATCCAGGCCGTCACCGATGACTCCTACTGATGTGTAGTGTGTGGCTAGTGGGTTGGCCCATATGTCAGTTGAATGTAGTCAACAGTATATATACATATATAAAAATAAAAAGTGGACGCGCCAGAAGTTTCGAGAGCGCGCGTGGACGTGCAAAATTTTAAGTCGCTGATGCGGGCGGTGGCAAAAATTTCGAGCCAGCTTATTTAATCCAAAGTCCACACCCATCTAACCCTAACCCCCATTCTCTCCTCTGTTCCCTCAGCCGCCACAGCCGCCCCTCCTGATTCGCACGATTCCGGCGGATATTGCCGGGGTGGAGCACAACACCGAGCTCACCTTGCTTGGATCCATCCTTCCCTCCGGCAAGATTTCCCCCTTTCGACCTCAACTGCTTGCCCAAAACCACTTCCCGTGCTAGGGTTTCGGCATCCGGCATCGCCTTCGTCGTCGGCCCTTCTACGGCCGCCTATGGCGCCTCTTCACCGTCGTCTACAGCGCCCCCATGGGCGCCCTCGCTTCCTAATGGTCCACCTTGAGCAAGGAGGCACGGAGGACCTCATCCCGTAGGGTCCATGGACGCGGCGCACGCTGCAGCCGCCCGTCCGGGACGAGGGTGGGCGCCGTGGCTTGTCCTGCTCGACGATAGCTGCGGCGAGTGCGTCTGCTGCTCCTCATCCTCAAACTCCAAGGAGAAGCGCCAGTTAACCATACGCACGCCCCGCCCCTGAACAATGGCTATGGCGCTAGGTAAGGTTGTGTTATTGTGCCTATACTGCCGTTAGTAAACATTTGATGGGACAAATTGCTTGTGCTGGATATGGTTAGTCTGTAGCTTGGTAATCTTATTTTTAATTTTAGGGAAAAATTGCTCCTTGTGCTATCAAATATGCACCTTAATCTGTTATTGGGTATGCCAAATATTATCAAGATCAGTTTCTGTATTTGTTTCTACACATGGACAAAATACTCTTTTAACAAACAGGATTGCTGATGCGCCATGCTTATCTGCCTATAGGGTTCTGCGACAGCCAGCTAACTGGTGCGCCATACTTATCTGCCTAATCGGCTGATTGGGGGTTCTGTTGGGTTGACAACCAGGTAACAACATGGGGTTCTCTTGTGCTTTCTTTTCCGCTGATTTTGTATATGATTTGGGTCATGTCTTGTTAATGCTAGCTAGGCGAATTTTATGATGAATTCATGCTGAAAATCCATGGTCAATCCTCTGACTGTATTTATATTAGCTTCCAACATTAATCTCATTTTGTTAGATTGGTCCAAGTCTGAATGTCAGGTTGTGCCTGTAGAAATACTACAAACTTGTACTAGAACTGAGGGACAATGATTTTGGCAAAAGATAAGTTATTGTCTTCCATCTGTCTAACTTCCAACAACAAAAAATAGAAATGCCATAAGATCTAATACCACTGTTCTTCTTTACATGAATTTCAATCACATTGTGTACATATATCCGCTTCACACCTTTTTTTCAAATGGTTACACCTTGTTATCGTTCATCATAAAGCTCTTCAAAACAATATATATCACCTTTGGTCGATATAAATCACTCTTTTGGGTGCCATGCTTTGTATGGGGCCCTGTTTTCTAGTTCGCCTTGGGCCCCTGAAATCTCAGGACCGGCCTTGATTGCCAGCATACTTGATTGAGGATGCAATTCTTCCTTTCCATTTTTAAGAAGCTATAATGTAATTTCTGATAAGTACTGTTGCTATAGTGCTAGTGCACAACACCAGGATTTTACATTACATTTTTATTATGATACCGTTGCAAATGAAATGGCTTTGATAATAGACAACTGCTTGCTAATTGTACTGGTACAAACAAGATCTCCATATCCACAAGGTTGGCCAACTGATTGGCACCAAGTTCACACCCTCATAGGTATCTAGTACTTGTGCTACTTTTTATTGGCCGGTGTTAGTTGCTATCAAGTAGGCCGGTGTTAGTTGCTATGAAGTACTAACTGTAGCCAACTCTGGATGCTTAGCCTCTAGTTATAAGGATTACCTGCTGCTGCTTTTGCCACCTCTTATGTTCCCTGAATGAATGTTTATGCTGCTATCTAGCATTTCGTTTTTGTTTCTTGATTTCTTGGATAATGTTTTTCTCTTTCTTGAGAATCATCATATTGGAAAGGCTGCTTGTGTTATCAAATATGAACTATTTATTAGGGTTGATTTCTGTGCTACTAATGCCTATTGCCTTCTCCACCCATCCAACGGCGTACAGGACGCCCTCCTCGAAGCGGCCATCCCCGACGAGCTCTCTTCACCGGAGGATATGGAGCAGCAAGTCCAGCACCCGCTTGGCCCCTGTGTCCTATCTCGCGTGTACAAGCTCACCAATGGCTTTCCTTCCCTCCTAGTGTGGTGAGCTTCTCCCATCTCTCGACTTTACCCCCAAATCTGGATGACACTTGCAATCTGAATACAAATCATGTTTTGGTTCAGTTTAGAGGTGGATTCAGTTTTTGAGATGTGAGTTTGATTAGTTACAGATGGTTTTGCGGGTCTGATTCTCTTGCACTATTACACGTTATTTAATCAGGGCAAGCTAATGCTAATCCACATAATATGATGTAGCTATTTTTTTCTAACATGCACTGGTCTTCATGTTGTGTTGGTACTCATCTTTGGGAGTTAATTTGGAAGTCGAGCTTGTTAGATACAAGTTCCTATTCTAAAACATAGAGTTTAGAATTCAGATTGCGATGGACAGCAATAATTCTATACATGGTAACTGAACTCCCTTCAGTTCAATATCCCATAGTACATATATGATACATCAATGGTCACTTCTTTTCATAACAAGGGCTTGGGTAATCCATTTTAATGGTTGAAATGAAAATTTTAACCGTGGCAGACTGCGTGCAATACCTTAGGTTCACACTATGGATACATTACGGTATGATTCATTGTTGTATGAGAAGGTAGTATCCTCTTTGTTGTTGGAAAGTACCCAGGATATTATTATTCTCCTGTAGCATAATAACCTTATTAAGATGAAAATAATAAAGAGAATTGGGTTTTTGTCGTCCGTCATTAAAACTGCCCCTGAGGTTGTAAAGAATTACCCACCATGCCATTGGTAAGTGAAAAAAATGGTTCGGTTTGCCCCTCCTAAAGGCCGCGGCAGGCTCAGTTATTAACATTAAGCCCATGTAGTCAACAACTTGCGGGTGGCTGGCGTAGTGGTGTGAGCCTCACCTCTCGACCTGGGAGACCCAGGTTCGATTCCCCTTTCTCTATTTTCTTCTTTTTCTCTCCAATTAATGTTGGTAGGCGTAGGATATTACTACTCGCCCCAGCGTCACTTAGCAGATGGGCTGCACAATGTACCAGTTACCCTATTTTCATTCTTTCTATTTTTGGACATATTCAAAAAAACTCATAACTTTCAAACCCTAACTCCAAATCTAACATGTTATATATAGAAATCCCTTAAAAAGATGTGTAGATTTCAAATATGGTATTATATTAATCACTTTCAAATCCTAACTCCAAATCTAACATGTTATATATAGAAATCCCTTTAAAAAGATGTGTAGATTTGAAATATGCTATTATATTAATCATCATTCCTAAAATTCCATTTATGATGCAACCTTTATTAATATCTTTTTTATATGGGGTATTTTGAAAATCCAGTCTTAACATTGATATTTCTGTTGTATAATAAATTGGAAACATGTTGAGTACATTTCACAAATAATACAACCTTATGAACTTTGCGCGACACCACTTATCATGTTGTTTCTCGTGTGGCATTGTGAAAGATTTGAAGGGATTCGTCGATGCTGTCATGTGTGTGTATGAGGGATGATTTATTTTCATTTCAATGCACAGGGAATAAGGCTTTTTCGTGGAATCTGAAGCATGCATGGTTAAAAAAGAAATTCCGAACCATACACCTGATTTCATGAAAATTATTGTGACCTCTTCAAATAAAAAATTCATTTTAGTGTGGTATGTGCAAATCCGTTTATTATGTTTCCTTCTATATGAAAGATAATTGAGTTGTACTTTAGAACTTTATAGGTATCCGTGCATGTATGTTTAGAAGAAATTTGGTAACGAAAATCAGTAATGGGCATCTGGTAACTTACCAATTAAACCTGAACTTCTTATATATGTACATACATGTACGATCCTCATGATTTAAGCTGTCAATGATAAATCAAATGATGAAGGTAATGACTCCTTATACAGAAAATTAACTAGGAAGGTAATTTAGATATTTAAATTAATCAATTCTTTCATGATTGAAGTGTAGCATCTCATACATGCATTTTAAGACCATTGGTAAAATATATATTACATGGCTGATGCAACAGAATGTTGTCTTGGGTCATTGGGCTAGGGAAGTGTGTTTTGATTCTCCCGGTGCAACGCATGGGCATATTTGCTAGTTAAGATGAAAAAGGGTTTGCTTCCTTTTTGTTTTGATGTTTTCCTTTGTTACCAGAATAAAAGTATTACTTATGTTATTTATTCTTATAGTGGGTACATAAGTTCTCCCCTTGACTTTTTATACTTTCTCCGAGTATCACATACTTTATATTTTGCAGCACATGAGATTGCACCGTAGGAAATTCAGAATATTTTCATAGTATGATTGATTTTGTTGCACTACTTTGCATTGCGGGAGTGAAAAAAATATATGACTTGATTATGTGTACTCCCTTTGTTCCTAAATATAAATGTTTTTAGAAATTTTTAACATGGACTACATTTGGAGAAAAATGAGTTAAGGGAGCAATTCATATTCAAATCTCTAAAAAGAGGAACAAAGGGAGTACTAAGTTAATTCTAGTTTAACGTACTGGCTATAATATTTTATAATGTGACATATTTTTCATCACATGGCAGATATTGGTTTATGGAGCATTTTCAGCAACGAAGACATTTGTTCTCACGACTTTGGTGTGGAGGGGTGGATATAATGTCTAGGAACGTTGGATGACCTGTGGTTGACGTCCGACGAGCGTTGGGCCTTGCTTTGATGGCTGCGGTGCTAGTTGTGGAGTAGCATAGTGGTCTTCAAGACGTGCTTGTAAAATTAATCTTATTTGGGTCTTTTTTTTGCTCATGTATAGGTATTTTCTAGTGTGTTTATGTAATTTTCTTTTTTAATGAGATGAGATATTTTTTGTCAAATTCTTATTGCCTTAAATTTTCATGGACCAAGAGAAATGAGAGATGGGCTAATGTCACTTGATTGAAATTAGTGGCCCATATCTTAATATTTAAATTCTAATAATTGAGTTGATTAGTATATGGGCCTACACTTGCATTGAGAAGAAATTTAGTGGGCCAAAAAATTTGATGGGCTGATTACTACATTGGCTGCCACGTCAGATCCCACATCAGATGATGACGTGGTAGACAAGTTAACGCTGTTATGAGCATGTTAGTTGACTGCCATCCATGACGGCTAAGAACCGTCATGGCTCGTGACGGTTTTGGATGATCTGTCATGGAGCATGCAGTGGTCAAATTATGACGCGATATACGTGACGGATTTGAAATCTGTCACGTATGCCCTTGCATGACAACTTTGTGCAGGTCGGTGACGGATTGTATCCGTCACGTATTAACAGATTTCTTGTAGTGTAAAAGTCATCAAAAACCAAGCACTACGTGCATGCTCCTCGGGGGATAGATTGGTAGGAAAAGACCATCGCTCGTCCCCGACCGCCACTCATAAGGATGCACAATCCAAGGACACCTCATGTTTCAAATTTGTTACACAACTTTAACCATACGTGCATGCTACGGGACTTGCTAACTTCAACACAAGCATTCTTTAAATTCATTATCATCCAACTAGCATGACTTTAATATCACTACCTCCATATCTCAAAACAATTATCAAGTATCAAATTGATCATACCATCCAATTCACTTCATATGATAGTTTTTATTATACCCAACTTAGATGCCTACCATTCTAGGACCAATTTTATAACCATAGCAAATACCATGCTGTTATAAGAGACTCTCAAAGTAATATAAGTGAAGCATGAGAGACTAACAATTTCTAAAAATTAAGCCACTGCCGTGCTCTAAAAGATATAAGTGAAGAACTAGAGCAAAAACTATCTAGCTCAAAAGATATAAGTGAAGCACATAGAGTATTCTAATAAATTCTAATCAAGTGGGCTTCTCCCAAAAGGTGTGAACAGCAAGGATGATTGTGGAAAACTAAAAAGCAAAAACTAATATCATACAAGACGCTCCAAGCAAACCACATATCATGTGGCGAATAAAAATATAGCTCCAAGTAAAGTTACCAATGAACGAAGACGAAAGAGGGGATGCCTTCCGGGGGAATCCCCAAGCTTAGGCTTTTGGCTATTATTGAGTATCTTGGGGTGCCATGGGCATCCCCAAGCTTAGGATTTTGCCACTCCTTATTCCATAGACCATCAAATCTTTACCCAAAACTTGAAAACTTCACAACTCAAAACTCAACAGGAAATCTCATAAGCTCCGTTAGTGAAAGAAAGCAGAACCACCACATAAGGTACTGTAATGAACTCATTATTTATTTATATTGGTGTTAAACCTACTGTATTCCAAGTTCTCTATGGTTTATACCACTTAATACTAGCCATAGATGCATCAAAATAAGCAAACAACACACGAAAAACAGAATATGTCAAAAACTGAACAGTCTGTAGCAATCTGTAACCCATGAATACTTCTGGAACTCTAGAAATCCTACCAAAATAGGATGTCCTGTACAATTTTTCTATTGATCTACATCAAAAATAATCAACGCAAAAGCACGTTTCTGTGATTTAACAAAACTAATTTCGTGCGTGCAAAGTTTCTGTTTTTCAGCAGAATCAAATTAACTATCACCATAGGTTATCCTATAGGTTCTACTTGGCACAAACACTAATTAAAACATAAAAACACATCTAAACAGAAGGTAGATGCAAAATTTATTACTAAACAGAAACAAAAACAAAAAACACAAATAAAATTGGGTTGCCTCCCAACTAGCGCTATCGTTTAACGCCCCTAGCTAGGCATTAATTTTGATGATGCACACATGAAAGACAAGAATTGAAGCACAAAGAGAGCATCATAAAACACGTGACAAACACATCTAAGTATAAAATACTTCCTATGCATAGGCATCTTATAGGAAAACAAATTATGATAGCAAGCAAAAACTAGCAAAGAGAATTTATAATAAGATTATTGTAATCATGCTTTTCATCGAAGGAACTATCAAGTATGGGTGCAATAGCAACAATCTCATGTTTAACATAAGGAACTATAGCAAATTCATCTTCATAAAATATTAGCATCATGGCCACAAGAATAGAAAGCATCATGTTCATCAAGGGATATCAATCATATCATCGGAATCATCATTATACATAGATTCATGCATATCATTATTTTCTTCCAAAGCAATGGTCATTCTCTCAAAAAATTCTTTGACACGGACATTATGAGCATATTTTTCATAGCAATAATTAAGTATGTCAAAAAAATTAGATTCGTAGAGAGTAATATCATACTTCTCAATCAAAGAAGCAACTTCATAAGCACCCTTAAAAGCAACAAATTCTTCAATTTGTTCGATATCATAGTAACTATAAACACCCTTTGCATAAGAAGATAAGATTTCATTATCATTAAACTCACATAGGTAGGGAAGGTGTTTTTTAGGGTTCTTAGAGCAACAAGTAAAATCATAAATTTCACAAAGATTCCAAGCATAACACATCAATCTGTTTATTTGATCCCATAAGAGTCTCCCTTTTTCAGACAAATGGTGATGCACAAAATGAGCATGCTCATCTAAAGATTTCCCATCAACTAGGCTAGTTGAAGTTTCAGCACAAGCGCATAAGGATCGAAGATGATCCAAGTAGAACACTTTAAGTGGATCCATATCAATAGATTTTTAGCAAGCAAAGATGCAAGCACATAGAAGGCACATGGAGACACAAGTAAACATAAGATCGAACGAAGGAGGGGCGAATAGAACGGCAAGGGTGAAGTGGGGGAGAGGAAAACGAGAGGCAAATGGCAAATAATTTAATGCGAGGGAGATGAGTTTGTGATGGGTACTTGGTATGTCTTGACTTGTGCGAAGACCTCCCCGGCAACGGGGCCAGAAATCCTTCTTGCTACGTCTTGAGCTTGCGTTGGTTTTCCTTGAAGAGGAAAGGGTGATGCAGCAATAGTAGCGTAAGTATTTCCCTCAGTTTTTGAGAACCAAGGTATCAATCCAGTAGGAGGCTCCTCAAAAGTCCCACGCACCTACACAAACAAACAAAGAACTCGCAACCAACGCAATAAAGGGGTTGTCAATCCCTTCACGGCCACTTGCGAAAGTGAGATCCGATAGAGATAGTATGATAAGATAAATATATTTTTGGTATTTTATAATATAGATTGGAAAAGTAAAGATACAAATAAAAGTAGATTGAAAGCTTATATGATAAAAGATAGACCCAGGGGCCATAGGTTTCATTAGTGGCTTCTCTCAAGATAGCATAAGTATTACGGTGGGTGAAGAAATTACTATCGAGCAATTGATAGAAAATCGAATAAGTATGAGATTATCTAGGAATGATCATGTATATAGGCATCATGTCCGTGACAATTAGACCGACTACTGCCTGCATCTACTACTATTACTCCACACATTGACCGCTATCCAGCATGCATTTAGAGTATTAAGTTCATAAAGAACAGAGTAACACATTAAGAAAGATGACATGATGTAGAGGGATAAACTCATGCAATATGATATAAACCCCATCTTTTTATCCTCGATGGCAACAATACAATACGTGCCTTGCTGCCCCTGCTGTCACTGGGAAAGGACACCGCAAGATTGAACCCAAAGCTAAGCACTTCTCCCATTGCAAGAAAGATCAATCTAGCAGGCCAAACCAAACTGATAATTCAAAGAGACTTGCAAAGATAACTCAATTGCACATAAAAGAATTCAGAGGAGATTCAAATATTTCTCATAGATAAACTTGATCATAAACCCACAATTCATTGGATCTCGACAAACACACCGCAAAAAGAGTTACATCGAATAGATCTCCAAGAAGATCAAGGAGAACATGGTATTGAGATCCAAAAAGAGAGAAGAAGCCATCTAGCTAATAACTATGGACCCGAAGGTATGTGGTAAACTACTCACAACTCATCGGAGGGGCTATGGTGTTGATGTAGAAGCACTCCATGGTCGATTCCCCGTCTGGCGGAGCACCGACGAAGGCTCGAAGATAGGATCTCGTGGATACAGAAGGTTACATCGGTGGAAATAGGTTTTCGTTGGCTCCCCTGAAGTTTTCGGGGTACGTAGGTATATATAGGAGGAAGAAGTACATCGGTGGACGCCCGAGGGGCCCACGAGATAGGGGGCGCGCCCTGTAGGGGAGGGCGTGCCCTCCACCCTCGTGGCCGCCTCGGCTGCTTCTTGACTTGCACTCCAAGTCCTCTGGATCACGTTCGTTTCAAAAATCACGCTCCTAAAGGTTTCATTCCGTTTTGACTCCGTTTGATATTCCTTTTCTTCGAAACACTGAAATATGCAAAAAAACAGCAATACGGGTTGGGCCGACATTTAGTAGGTTAGTCCCAAAAATGATATAAATGTGTAAATTAAAGCCCATAAACATCCAAAACGGGTAATATAATAACATGGAACAATCAAAAATTATAGATACGTTGGAGACGTATCAGGCGGTAAGAATCTATATGAAATGTAACAACTATTTTATTTTTAGTGTTGGCATTACTGCAGTGTGTCATTTTTCTTTTTTTACACAGATCATCCCATGCAATGTGAGGTTGAAATTCAACAAGCTGACAGGAGACATTGTGACATTTGAGGCTCCTGGGGGCCGTACACTATGGAGGTCGAGAAAGGACGAAATATTTCGCAGATTGGAGGAGATGGATGGGCCTATTTCCTCGCCCGCATGCGTCTTACTGGTGGTGAGTTGATCAGCTTCTCCTTTAGAGCAGAAAGACCCAAGCTGGCTATCATTTATATCAACCTCGTGGAAGATGATGAAGATGACGAAGATGATGAAGATAATGAGGACCCACTCAATGAAGATAATGAGGACCCACTCGATGAAGATGATGAGGACCCACTTCATGAAGCCATCGTAGCTCAAAGAATGAGGCTGAGCGAGGAGGAGGTGTGCAACCTATGGGACATAATTCCGCCACATGTTGACTTTGTCGGGGTGCCATTCGCGACCCGCCTGACAAGTACCATGGTCGATCGACATGATATGGTATGTTATACTTACAAATGCAAATTATCCGATGATATGCTTAGTGTAGAGTCCAATGATATGGTATGTTGTGTGGAATCTAGTTGATGATATGCTTTAGTGCAGAGTTTGATCACATGCTTATTAGTGTAGTATCTAAGGAACTATTAATAGTGTAGATAATCAATATATACTTATTTGTAAGAGTATGTGCGAGGCTATTTATTAATTGATATGTTTTTCTTATTCAGAAATTGGCAAAGAGCCTATCTGTGAGTAATGGTATCGAGCCTGATGAAGAAGGCTCAGCTGGAATACGCCTTACCGCAAGGGGCTCTGTCACAACCCGTACTTACCGTGTGGACACGAACAGTCGCACACACTTAAACTCGGTTGGGTGGAAGAAATTCCTTGATGACAAGAATCTTCGTGTTGGACATGCCATCCTAATTACTATCAGGAACACCAACCGCCCAGGCTTGAGGATGATGATCGTCTTCGATATCATCTAGAACTACATATGTGTGTGTAGCTATATCATCTAGAACTACATATGATGATTGTCGTTGATATCATCTAGAACTACATATGATGATCGTCGTCGATATCATCTAGAACTACATATGATGATCGTCGTTGATATGACCTTGTACTGCTTGAGGATGCATGTTGACTATACATGAAATTGTTATCTAGTACTCCCTTCATTCCAAATTACTCGTCGTGGTTTGAACTAAAACCACGACAGAGTAATTTGGAACGGAGGGAGTACTAGTATATGGTAGTACCTAGTATCTGGAAATTGCATTTTATTGAAACCGAAACGAAACGGGGCAGGAAGCGGGGGAAAATGATGAAATATATAACAGTAGCGAGGGGCCAGGAAAGTGCTACAGCTAACTAATAGTAGCACATTCACGAAAAGCGCTGCTGATATAGTCAACAATAGTAGCGCGGGTGCTGACCGTGCTACTACTAACAGTTAGCTGTAGCGCCGTCGTAGTAGCGCGGCTGCCCGCGCTGCTGATAGCCTCAAAACCCGCGCTACTACTAGAGTTTTCCCTAGTAGTGGGGGTCAATCTCCATCAACATCTTCACCAGCACCATCTCCTCTTAAACCCTAGTTCATCTCTTGTATCCAATCTTCGTCTCAAAACCTCAGATTGGTACATGTGGGTTGCTAGTAGTGTTGATTACTCCTTGCAGTTGATGCTAGTTGGTTTATTCGGTGGAAGATCATATGTTCAGATCCTTTATGCATATTAATACCCCTCTAATTATGAACATGAATATGATTGGTGAGTAGTTACGTTTGTTCCCGAGGACATGGGAGAAGTCTTGTTATGAGTAATCATATGAATTTGGTATTCGTTCGATATTTTGACGAGATGAATGTTGTCTTTCCTCTAGTGGTGTTATCTGAACGTCAACTACATGACACTTCACCTTTGTTTGGGCCTAGGGGAAGGCATTGGGAAGTCATAAGTAGATGATGGGTTGCTAGAGTGACAGAATCTTAAACCCTAGTTTATGTGTTGCTTCGTAAGGGGCTGATTTGGATCCATATGTTTCATGCTATGGTTAGGTTTACCTTATTCCTTCTTTCATAGTTGCAGATGCTTGCGAGAGGGGTTAATTATAAGTGGGATGCTTGTTCAAGGAAGGGCAGTACCCAAGCTCCGGTCCACCCACATATGAAATTATCAAAGTAATGAACGTGAATCATATGAGCATGATGAAAAGTAGCTTGACAGAAATTCCCATGTGTCATCGGGAGCGCTTTGCTTTATATAAGAGTTTGTCCAGGCTTATCCTTTGCTACAAAAAGGATTGGGCCACCTTGATCCACCTTAGTTACTTTTTTACTCATTACCCATTAGGAATTACCTTATCACAAAACTATATATTACCGATAATTTTAGTGCTTGCAGAGAATACCTTACTGAAAACCGCTTGTCTTTTCCTTCTGCTCCTTGGGGGTTTCGACACTCTTACTTATCAAAAGGACTACAATAGACCCCCTATAATTGTGGGTCATCAAGACCCTTTTCTTGCGCTATTGCAGGGGAGTGAAGAGCCTTTGGTAGGTGGAATTTGGTAAGGAAACATTTATATAGTGTGCTGAAATTTACTGTCACATGTTACTATGGAAAATAATCCTTTGAGGGGCTTGTTCAGGGTATCTTCACCTCAACCGGAAGAGCAAAGAGTTGCTCCTCAACCTACTGAACCTACTGAAAATATTTACTTTGAAATTCCTTCGGGTATGATAGAGAAACTGCTAGCTAATCCCTATACAGGAGACGGAACATTACATCCTGATATGCACCTAATCTATGTGGATGAAGTTTGTGGATTATTTAAGCTTGCAGGTATGCCCGAGGATGTTGTCAAGAAGAAGGTCTTCCCTTTATCTTTGAAGGGAAAGGCATTCACATGGTTTAGGCTATGTGATGATATTGGATCGTGGAACTACAACCGATTGAAATTGGAATTTCATTAGAAGTTTTATCCTATGCATCTGGTTCATCATGAATTATATATATATATATATAATTTTTGGCCTCGTGAAGGAGAAAGTATCGCTCAAGCTTGGGGGAGGCTTAAGTCATTGTTATATTCATGCCCCAATTATGAGATCTCAAGAGAATTTTATGCTCGACTTTCTCTCAATAATCGCTCCATGCTCGATACTTCTTGTACTGGTTCTTTTATGATGAAGACTGTTGAATTCAGATGGGATTTATTGGAAAGAATTAAATGCAACTCTGAAGATTGGGAACTCGACGAAAGTAGGGAGTCAGGTATAACACCTTAGTTTGATTGTGTTAAATCTTTTATGGATACGAATGCTTTTCGTGAATTTAGCACTAAATATGGACTTGACTCTGAGATAGTAGCTTCTTTATGTGAATCATTTGCTACTCATGTTGATCTTCCTAAGGATAAGTGGTTCAAATATCATCCTCCCATTGAAGTGAAAGTAGTAGAACCTATTAAAGTTGAAGAAAAGACTTTTACTTATAATATTGATCCTATTGTTCCAACTGCTTATATTGAGAAACGACCTTTCGCTATTAGAATAAAGGATCATGCTAAAGCTTCAACTGTGGTTCGTAAGAGTAATAATAGAACACCTACACCCCCTGAGCAAATTAAGTTGAACCTAGTATTGCTATGGTTAAAGATCTCTTGGTCGATAATATTGATGGGCATGTTTTTTACTTTTGTGATGAAGCGGCTAGAATTGCTAGACCCGATACAAAAAATAAACATAGACCTGTTGTTGGCATGCCTGTTGTTTCTGATAAAATAGGACATCATTGTTATCATGGTTTATGTGATATGGCTGCTAGTGCGAGTGCAATACCTCATTCATTATACAAAGAAATTATACATGATATTGCACCTGCTGAGATAGAAGATATTGATGTTACAATTAAGCTTGCCAATAGAGATACTATTTCACCAATTGGGATTGTTAGAGATGTTGAAGTCTTGTGTGGGAAAATTAAATATCCTACTAATTTTCTTGTTCATGGTTCCCCACAAGATGACTTTTGTCCCATTATATTTGGTAGACCCTTCTTGAATACTATTAATACTAGGATAGACTGCGAAAAGGATACTGTCACTGTTGGTTTAGGGGATATGTCCCACGACTTTAATTTTGCTAAATTCTGTACACAACCCCATGATAAAGAACTGCCTAGTAAAGATGAAGTTATTGGTCTTGCTTCTATTGCTGCGCCTCCTAATGATCCTTTAGAACTATATTTGCTAGACCATGAAAATGATATGTTTATGAATGAAAGGAGGGAAATAGATGAAGTATTCTTTAAACAGGGACCTATTTTGAAACACAACTTGCCTGCTGAAATCCTAGGGGATCCTCCTCCACCCAAGGGAGATCCCGTGTTTGAGCTTAAACAATTACCTAATACTTTGAAATATGCTTGTCTTGATGAAAAGAAGATATATCATGTTATTATTAGTGATAACCTTTCAGAGCATGAAGAAGAAAAATTATTAAAAACTCTGAAGAAGCACCATGCTTCTATTGGGTATACTCTTGATGATCTTAAGGGCATTAGTCCCACTCTGTGCTTGCAGAAAATAAAACTAGAGAAAGATGCTAAACCAGTTGTTGATCATCAATGACGGTTAAATCCTAAAATGAAAGAGGTGGTAAGAAATGAAATACTAAAGCTTCTGGAGGCAGGTATAATTTATCATGTTGCTGATAGTCAGTGGGTAAGTCATGTCCATTGTGTCCCTAAGAAGGGAGGTATTACTGTTGTTCCTAATGATAAAGATGAATTGATCCCACAAAGAATTGTTACAGGTTATAGAATGGTAATTGATTTCTGCAAATTAAATAAAGCTACTAGAAAAGATCATTACCCTCTACCTTTTATTGATGAAATGTTGGAAAGACTATCTTAACATACACATTTTTGCTTTCTAGATGGTTACTCTAGTTTCTCTCAAATACCTGTGTCAAAGGAGGATCAGGATAAGACCACTTTTACATGCCCTTTCGTTACCTTTGCTTATAGACGTATGCCTTTCGGTTTACGCAATGCACCTGCTACCGTTCAAAGATGTATGGCTGCTATATTCTTTGAGTTTTGTGAAAGATTGTTGAGATTTTCATAGATGATTTCTCCATTTATGGAACTTCTTCTGATGATTGCTTAAGCATCCTTGATCGAGTCTTGCAGAGATGTGAAGAAACTAATCTTGTCTTGAATTGGGAGAAGTGCCACTTTATTGTTAATGAAGGTATTGTCTTGGGGCACAAAATTTCTGAAAGAGGTATTGAAGTTGACAATGCTAAAGTTGATGCTATTGAAAAGATGTTGTGTCATAAGGACATCAAAGGTATAAGAAGTTTCCTTGGTCATGCCGGTTTCTATAGAAGGTTCATTAAAGACTTCTCTAAAATTTCTAGGCTTATGACTAATCTCTTACAAAAAGATGTTCCTTTTGTCTTTGATGATGATTGTGTAGAAGCATTTGAAATACTTAAGAAAGCCTTGATTTCTGCACCTATTGTTCAGCCACCTGATTGGAACTTACCCTTCGAATTATGTGTGATGCTAGTGATTATGTTGAAGGTGCTGTTCTAGGACAAAGAATTGATAAGAAATTAAATGTTATCCAATATGTTAGTAAAACTCTAGACAATGCCCAGAGAAACTATGCTACTACTGAAAAAGAATTTTTAGCAGTTGTGTTCGCTTGTGATAAGTTCAAACCTTATATTGTTGATTCCAAAGTAACTATTCACACTGATCATGCTATTATTAAATATATTATGTAAAAGAAAGATGCTAAACCTAGACTTGTTAGATGGGTTCTCTTGCTACAAGAATTTGACTTGCATATTATTGATAGAAAGGGAGCTGAGAACCCCATTGCAGACAAATCCTCTAGGTTAGAAAATGTTCTTGATGACCCACTACCTATTGATGATAGCTTTCCGGATGAACAATTAGTTGTCAGAAATGCTTCCCGAACCACTCTGTGGTATGCTGATTATGCTAATTACATTGTTGCTAAATTTAGACCACCTAGTTTCACATACCAGCAAAAGAAAACGTTTTTCTTTGATTTCAGACACTATTTTTGGGATGACCCACACCTTTATAAAGAAGGAGTAGATGGTGTTACACTAGTACGCGTCGGTGCTATGCAAACGGTTTAAAACCCCTTTCCGCGATGGCATTTGGAACCGTCGCCTAGTGAGTGTGGGCGATTAGGGGGTCCTTCCCACACGACCCAGAAACCGTCGGGGATATGCTCTCCTGGCACACATGCTCAGCAAAATGAGGTCGTGTGCGACCAGCGAGCGACCAAATATGGTTATACGTATAGTAGTGCTAAAAATACAATTATACTGGCAAAATAATTTCCGGTCGTAAGTAGATCCCACACAGTCAGTCCCCGCGAAATTTTTCTGTTCGTATATATATCCCACACAGATGCTGCAAGGACAACATTTCCGTTCGTAGGTACATCACACACAATTTTTCCCGTTAAATCGTTTGTGATGGCGTTCCCATCACACACAATATTAAAAAGTTTATCGTTTGCGTTATTGGATACATCACAAACGGTGCGGAGAAAAAACTATGTGGCAAAGGCTATCCATCACACACAGTTTTTATGTGGTAAACGTTTGCGCAAGGTGGCCTAACGCAAACAGTTTTGAAGAGAATGTCGTGTGTGATTGTTCACCAATCCAACACGGTTTATTCCTAGAAATTGTGTGCGTTGCCTTAGGTCATCACCCACGGTATTTTCTCAGTAACCGTTTGCAATAGCAAAAACCAATGAGCAGACTAATTCGCCATTAGCAGGCTAATTGCCCTATTATTAATAATCCATTTATTAATCTAATTGACATTCATATTAAACACATAATATATTTCATTCCCATATTAAGGAAGCAGGATTTCGTAATTGAAATACATCAGAGTACAACATGATAGCTTTAGCACTCAGCTACTCCATTACACAACTGCACCAGCACCAAGTTTCACATGACCTTTTGAAATTAGCATCATAGACGGTACATAGACAGATGCATCTCATCGGGAAAACTGTTGAAACGGAAGGCGAATATTGAGCCTTCATTGATGTTGACGGTCTTTGCAACTTTAGGCCAGTGCCTGTGGATGATTGACTAGCCATCCTTCGTCCTCTTCAGGAACACTTCAATATTGAACCGTGGGTGTTGTATGAAAACCATCCTCGCCTCCTGGCCATGGAGGTGGTTTGAGAGGTAATCATCAGTGAACTGCTTTGGAAAGGCCTGAAAATAAGGATGTGCATAAATATCTTCTCTATATTGGAAATGGGGCAAAGAAATAAAAAAAGGCAAGGTATAATAGTTAGTACCATCTTGTACTGAACTGATGTCTTCTTCATTGTGTAGACAAAGATCTTGTTGTTTTTTGTCACCAATTTCTTTATCCTAACAATCTTTCTGAGTTTCTTGACTTGATTGATATTCATGGACAACTCATTTCCCCATATACAAAAAGGGTCGAACAGTGGGTCAAAACCTCTGATAGCAGGACCTACATGTGCAAGACCAAATTGTTAAAAAACTAAGTATTAGAATGGTTCCTGCAATTGCACAATAATGTGCTATTAGACAACGGTCCATGCACGTGCTAACCTCGATTGTAAACCTCAATGCTTCCCATTATATTGTTTCCCTACATCACATATAAGGTAGTTACTCATTAGGTTAAGTAAGGGTTTCGCGTGCTATTAGTAAAATATGTTGATGAAAAATAAGCACATTGCAGATTCATCAGATTAATTCAAGCCACATGGAAAACCCATTTATGCAAACAAGCAAGATTAAGAACTAGGAAATATATCAATTGTATATGTTTCTCATGTATTAAGTGTAGCCAAATTTGATTTATTCCTCACATGCACAATAATACAAAATTCCAACCATGACAATTGGACATCGCATTGCAGAATTGAACCAAGTAGTTAAGTAAACACCACAACAAATCAAGCAAACATTAACTGAGCAAACACTGAGATTCCTGGTTTTTAAATTCTAGTATATCCAAAACTCATATGAAATTCATGAAACTTGACATGCTATCATGGAGTGGCATCAACATGATGTGGTAAAAATATTGTCCCTTTTGGGGCAGGTTTGGGGATATGCTTCTCACAAACCAAAGGTTCTCACAACAATCCTGATGGTTTCGGTGACAAAACGGTATCCGCTGCCTCTTATTGCTTTCAAAAAAAATCTAGTGTCAACATAGAACAATAGGAGTGTTGTGTCAATTTTTGGGATTTTTCGGGGTTCGTTTGGACATTTTTATGGATTAATTGAGTTTTCGATGCATTTATGTGCATAATTCAAATTTGAACTACATGCACATGCTCTAATGCATATAAATTGGTTGAAAAATCAAATCTTTGTCCTTGGTTGCATGCTTAGGTCCCATGCAAGAAATGGGAATGAATGTCAAACACCCTGCCACCGTCACTCGGCCGCAAACACTGAGATTCCTGGTTTTTAAATTCTATTAAATCCAAAACTCGTCTGAAATTCATGAAATTTGGCATGCTATCATGGAGCGGCATTGACATGCCGTGGTAATTTTTTTGTCCCATTTCAGGAAGGTTTGGGTATAACCTTCTCACAAAACAGAGCTTCTCACAACAAGCCTGATGGTTTTAGTAGGAATGTCCCACCTTCGGGGACAAAATGATATCCGCTGCCTCTTATTGCTTTCAAAATGTTTGTAGTGTCAACATAGAATAATAGGAGTGTTGTGTTAAAATTTGCAATTTCTCGGGGTTCGTTTGGATATTTTTATACATTAACTGGGTTTTCTAGGCATTTTATGTGAATAATTTGAACTACATGCACATGATCCAATGCATATAAATTGGTTGAAAAATCAAATCTTTGTCCTTCCCATGCAAGAAATGGGGATGAATTCCAAACACTAGGGCACTATTGATTGCCAGCAAAATGTTGAGATACTTTGTTTTTAAATTCTAGCAAATCCAAAACTCGTCAGAAATTCATGAAACTTGGCATGCTATGGAATGGCACCTGACATGCTGTGGTATTTTTCGTGTCCATTTTGAGAGATGAAGCACTCGAATAACAGCCAACAAAGGCATTTTCAAACAAATAGTTGTCACTCTAACCTCGCAAACATTTGTATAATTCAAATCATGTGCGTTATATTAACCATTCACGTGACACCACGTGTCTTCATTCTAATATCTATAGGAGGTGTCGTGCGGACAGCTGCTTGACTGAACGGGAGGCGTGTGAGTGCAGTCCGGTGTGCAGGCTGACCGAGAGGCGTGCAAGCTGTCCTCCAATGCGCAGGCTCACCAGGAAGCATGCGAGTTGTACACTGCGCAGGCTCACTGAGATTCGAGCCCTTTGACTTCCATGGTCGCCCGCCTTCCTCTCCATTAATGGCGCCCGAGCTGCTGCTTAATACGAGCGGCCTTTCTATTCGCTTCCCATTCCCCTCCATCCCGTAGACCTCCACAAACGCCATGGTGCAGAAGGACCATCTGCCACTAGTCTTCAAGTTTGGTGAAGTCGACTCCGAGCCGGAGGAGATAGAAAATAAGGAGGAATGGGGCCTCATGGACATGGCCTAGAACGAGGTGGCCGCGGATGTTGCTGCCCCCTCTCATGTCCCAGCTCCCATCCCTGCGCCCACGCCAGCGACTATCCCTGTCGCATTGACGGGCTGGTCGCCGAGCACTATCGTAGAGCTGGAAGCCGCGGGCGTCACCGAGGTCTCTGCGGACCCGCGCAAGCTCGTGTACATGCCTGCGCCAGCGCCCGTGCCCGTCCCCGTGCGTTTGGCTGCACCTGCCGTGCTCGTGCTCCCCTCGGCAGCATGGGACGCCGACGTCAACCGCTGCCTCTTAGCGCCGCCAGCTACCGTCCTCCCGTGCCCCGCCCATCGATCGCACGACGACATTATGTTATATTTACAAGTGAAGAACATTCTGAGCTTCCTTGAAGACTTCAAAAACGGTGTCCTAGAGGACGACAACGACATGGACGACACGACATGCCGCCTCCGCCACCGCCGGAAATAGTTAGGACAACCGTATGCAAACCGACAGCTTCCCCAGGAAGCCAAGGGAAAATGTGCCGAGCAGGATTTGTGCAGTTGTTGATCGCAAATGTTTTAGATAGAACACCCGTATGCAAAGCGAGAGTAGGATTTGTGCATCTCTTCAACGCAAACGGTTGTTTTGGATGACCCGTGTGCAACCACTTACAAACAATTTGGTAAGATTTGCATCTGTCGTATTGGGTATGTTGCCATTTGTCAAACTTGAAAGATTGACATTTGTTGATCTAGTAACATTGCCATTTGTCAACCTTGTAACACTACGATTTGTCAAAATATGCAGCTAAAAATCACTAGCACTATCTAATTTTTGCAACTAAAATTCAATAATTAAGCATAGATTTCATTTATCGATAAAGCAGTCGTGTTTAATTCATACAAACAATTCAACTCGACAGCTGAACCGACCAAACTTTTCCACAATTGTTACCAACCACGTACTGAAATAACTAGTTCTACCTTATATACTAACTAATTTTAAGTACGTTGTACAGTTCCACCACATATATAGTCAGATGAACTGAACAAAATAGCCCCTGAATATAACTACTACTACTACGGAGGGGCTTTGTACTACTTATGGCAACCTCTCCTTTGTCAAGTGCGCTCAGTAAGAGGCAGATACGGTGACTGCCGCTGCTGCACATTCGGCGACGCTTGCTAGCTCGAACGCCCACTGCCGCTCCAGACGATCCCTCTTGAAAAGGTGTTTCTCCTCGTAGATCTCCTGATTCCTCACCTCTGAGGCGGTGTGTGCCGTGCCCACGGCGGCGGTAAGGCTCTTTGCATGCTCGATGAGGCGCTCGTCCTCCTCCTGCAGGAACTTGGTGTAGCGCGCAAGGTCGCTGATGCACGTGCCAGCATCCACCTCTGCCTCCCGCCTTCGGGCGGCGGTGGCGGAGCGGGTGATGACCCCGGCGTTCGATGGTGGGCTAGCGGCCAGGGCGGCCGACGATGGGGTGGCAGCCACGACCACCACCTCCCGCTTTCAGGCCGTGGTGGCGAAGCGGGTGATGGCCACGGTGGTCGGCAGTGGGGTGGCGACCACGATGGCCACCTCCTGCCTTCGGGCCATGGCGGCGGAGAGGGCGATGGCCCTGGCTTTTGACGGTGGTGTGGCGGCAACGGCGGCCGGCAACAGCTGCCGACGGGCACCGGCGGTAGAGCGTGTGGTGGGTGTTTTGCGCAAACCCTACCGGGACGCCACGCGCACTACACTACGCCGGCGTAGGGCTGGACTAACGAGCAGCTCGGCTCGTTAAGCTCGTACTCATTAAGCTCGTGCTCATTAAGGCTCGGCTTGTTAAGCTCGTTAAGATTAACGAGCAGAAGACCCTGCTCGGCTCGGCTCGTTTGAAGCTCGTTAAGCTCGTGAGCGCTCACGAGCGCTCGTTAACAGATTATAATGTGTTATGACATACATGATGAATGTGTATGTATGGTTTTCAAGATGAAATATGGTGACTACAAGAAGAAATAAAGTAGTTTGTTGCCTTATATGTCGATTAGATTAAATAGATGGGTTGAGGTGCTACAAAAAGTTTGTCACGTAATATGAAAATATGTGTTGTGTTGTTACTAACGAGCTTAACGAGCTACTCGTGAAACTCGTTAGCTCGCTCATTAAGCTCATTAAGCTTAACGAGCTAAAATCAATGATTGGCTCTATTCATTAAGAAGCGAGCTACGAGCTTAACAAGCCGAACTATCGAGCGCTCGTTAAGCTCACGAGCTACGAGCTTTTGGTCCAGCCCTATACGCCGGGGACTGCGCTGCCGCCATGGTGTAGCCTCCCAGCTTGAGCTGTCGTCTAATGATGGCAGAGTGGCTGAGCTACCACGACGGACCGGTGCCATTGGCGATTGTGGGAGAAGCATACGAGATTAGCTATAGGGAGGGAGGGGAAAATGTGACGCGGGACTCACTGGTCATGAGGGTTTTTATAGCAGGCCGGTAAGCATTGGGACTTTGGGGGATTACACCCAGTCAAGCGGGAAGCTTGCGCGGGAACCTGTGAAGTTGCGCAGGAACGGTCTCATCGACGATTCATTGGCACCACCGTTTGGCCAAAAGAATGCTCCCGCGCGCTGCGCAAGCTTGCGTTGTAAGTCATCTGTGGCAGCGGGGTGACAAGACGTGCGAGAGGAGGACGAAAGGCCAGGTACACATACGGTTAATAAAAAAATGTTTGCGATTAAATTACCTACTATACACCCATCCTGCTTTATAAGTATGATTTAACTAATAAAATACGAATGCATGTCACCAAAGATTATATAGTTGGATTCGTATTTGAACATGGTTTCCAATTATATAATTTTTATAACATGCATTAACATTTTGTTGGTTAAATTTGAGGGCAAAGTATGGCACATAATATAAAGGGGACTATAGACCAAGACGGAGGCAGTACCACACGGCCGCTCTCTACGCAGCGCCGCAAGTGTCGGCCGGCTTGTAGGCGACCATTTCCTGCGTGTTCAACTGCTCTATGCGTGTGGTTGCTTGCGGTTGAGGCGGTCGCGGCGCGCTCTGCTCGCGTCCCGCCGCACGCGCTCTTCCCTCTCGCGTCCCTCTGGGTGCTCTGCCCTTGTCCCTCCACGTGCTCTGCTAGTGTTTGGGGCCGACGCACGATCACGCATGTTTGTGTGCATGCGGTTGCGCCGGGCGCGGCTCCACAATGTAGTTACCCGATGCAAAAACTGCCATGGGGACGCGCCGAGAATCCAGGCCGCCCGGCCCCCTTTATTCCTACAGCCATTTACCTTCATCTCTCGCGTCACACGACACAATAAGCACCTCCACGATGACACATATAGAGAGGACATCCAGCGGTTCCAATGGCAATCCCCGTGGCTCCAATGGTGGTCCCAGTGGCCGACGATGACAATGGCGGATGCTACGTCTTGAGCTTGCGTTGGTTTTCCCTGAAGAGGAAAGGGTAATGCAGCAAAGTAGCGTAAGTATTTCCCTTAGTTTTTGAGAACCAAGGTATCAATCCAGTAGGAGGCTTCTCAAAATTCCCACGCACCTACACAAACAAACAAGAACCTCGCAACCAACGCAATAAAGGGGTTGTCAATCCCTTCACGGCCACATGCAAAAGTGAGATCTGATAGAAATAATATGATAAGATAAATATTTTTGGTATTTTCATGATATAGATTGGAAAGTAAAATATGCAAATAAAAGTAGATGGAAAACTTATATGAAAAAAGATAGACCCGGGGGCCATAGGTTTCACTAGTGGCTTCTCTCAAGATAGCATAAGTATTATGGTGGGTGAACATATTATTGTCGAGCAATTGACAGAAAAGCGCATAGTTATGAGATTATCTAGGCGTGATCATGTATATAGGCATCACGTCCGTGACAAGTAGATCGACTCTTGGCTGCATCTACTACTATTACTCCACACATCGACCAACTCTTGCCTGCATCTAGAGTATTAAGTTCATAAAGAACAGAGTAACGCATTAAGAAATATGACATGATGTAGAGGGATAAACTCATGCAATATGATATAAACCCCATCTTTTTATCCTCGATGCAACAATACAATACATGCCTTGCTACCCCTGATGTCACTGGGAAAGGACACCGCAAGATTGAACCCAAAGCTAAGCACTTCTCCCATTGCAAGAAAGATCAATCTAGTAGGCCAAACCAAACTGATAATTCGTGGAGACTTGCGAAGATAACTTAATCACACATAATAGAATTCAGAGGAGATTCAAATATTTCTCATAGATAAACTTGATCATAAACCCACAATTCACCGGATCTCGACAAACACACCGCAAAAAGAGTTACATCGAATAGATCTTGAATAAGATCGAGGAGAACTTTGTATTGAGATTCAAAGAGAGAGAATAAGCCATCTAGCTAATAACTATGGACCCGAAGGTCTGTGGTAAACTACTCACAACTCATCGTAGAGGCCTTGGAGATGATGTAGAGGCCCTCCATGGTCGATTCCCCCTCCGGTGGAGCACCGGTGAAGGCTCCAAGATGGGATCTTGCGGATACAGAAGGTTGTGGCCGTGGAATTAGGCTTTCGTGGTGCTCCTGGATGTTTTCAGGGTACGTAGGTATATATAGGAGGAAGAAGTAGGTCGGTGGACGCTCGAGGAGCCCACGAGGGTGGGGGTGCGCCGGGAACCCTCGTGGCCGCCTCCTCTGTTGCTTGACGTCCACTCCAAGTCCCCTGGATCACGTTTGTTCCAAAAAGATCGCTCTCGAAGGTTTCATTACGTTTGTACTCCGTTTGATATTCCTTTTCTTCAAAACACCGAAATAGGCAAAAAAAAATAGCAATTCAGGTTGGGCCTCCGGTTAGTAGGTTAGTCCCAAAAATGATATATATACTCGATGACTGATGGTGGTTCACATTTTATTCATGGTGCTTTTCCTAAAATGCTTGCTAAGTATGATGTTAATCATAGAATTGCATATCCATACCATCCACGGTCTAGTGGTCAAGTAGAATCGAGTAATAGAGATATTAAATTGATCTTGCAAAAAAATGTTAATAGATCTAGAAAGAATTGGTCCAAGAAACTTGATGATGCATTGCGGGACTATAGAACTGCATATAAAAACCCTATGGGTATGTATCCGTATAAAATGGTTTATGGAAAAGCATGTCACTTACCTATCAAACTAGAACCTAAGGCATATTGGGGCATTAAAGAGGTCATTTATGATTTCAAACTTGCCGGTGAGAAGAGGCTATTTGATATTAGCTCACTTGATGAATGGAGAACCCAGGCCTATGAGAATGTCAAATTGTTTAAAGAAAAAGTTAAAAGATGGCATGACAAAATGGTACAAAAGCGTGCGTTTAATGTAGGTGATTATGTTTTGCTTTACAACTCTGGTTTAAGATTTTTTGCAAGAAAACTTCTCTCTAAATGGGAAGCTCCTTACATTATCAGGAGGTCTATCGTTCCGGTGCCATCAAAATCAACAACGCCGAAGGCACATATCCGAAGGTGGTGAACGGTCAAAGAATCAAACATTATATCTCAGGTAATTCTATAAATGTTGAAACCAATGTTATTGATACCGTAACCCCGGAGGAGTACATAAGGGACACTTTCTAGAACGTTCCAGACTCCGAAAAGGAATAGGTATGTGGTACAGTAAGTGTTGGGGATGTTACCACTAGGCGTAAACCGGCCTACTTGGGCCAGGTTAACTTCATTAGTGGTATAAGCAGATGAAGGCCCAAGGCCTGTAGTCGGTTTAGAACATGTAGCCGTAAACCGGCCTGATGTATAACTTGTATTGTAAGTTAGGGATAGAGAGACACTGACCGGGATACGAGTATGAACCGGTTGAGACTCTATGGACCGACGGGCATCACCCGTGTATATAAGGGGACGACCCGGCGGCGGTTCAAGGAGAGAGGCAACCACAACTCGAGCCTAGGCGAAGCTTGTTTGCTCCCTAGCCATCGAGAATACATCAATTCCATCACAACTAGATGTAGGCTTTTACCTTCATCGAAGGGGCCGAACTAGTATAAAACCCTCGTGTCTTTGTGTCCGCTTTAACCCCTTCAAGTAAACTCGTAGTGATGGCTCCACGACTAAGTCCTTTCACTAGGACATCTGCCGTGACAAATCCACGACAGTTGGCGCCCACCGTGGGGCTATCGCACGATGGTTTGACGATCTTGGAGGGCAAGCTCAAGGGACTCGAAGGCTATGTTGTGGGCCGGATGACCAAGAGTCGTCGCGGCAGGATCTACATCGACGACGCAGGATGGGGTCCCGAGGCCGGTTCAATCGAGTATGGGTACCGGGTCCCCTTCGGCGGCATACATGTTTTCATTGGCAAGATCGGTGAGCCTGGGCCTGAGCCGGACATCTGCACCGACCTCGTCGAGACGGCTCAGCGTGCGAGATCTACCCAGGCTAAACCGGCCATGAAGCGTGCCTTCATTGGAGTCATCCACGGAGGAGAGCGTGAGGACGAGTCAGAACATGGTAGCGAGACCGTCGTCTATTCCGGCGACGAGTCCTCGACCGGAGAGACCAAATCGCTATACCAGTTGCAAGACGACCAGGTTAGGGGCTGTTCCGATGGCGACAGTATTCCGGACCCCCCGGGCCAGATCAACCGGGTTGGAATATTCATGGCCGGCACCCAGGCGGCGAATCATTCTTCGACCGCCGCAGCAATGCTCTCCGGATCAGCAGCGGCAGCAGGGGCAGGAGGCCTTGTGCGCCCGCCGGTTCAAGTCCTATCTGATCTATTTGATGCACTAGCCGCGCTTATGGCAGAAGCCAATCCGGCGGATCAGGAGGCTCATGATGCAGAGATTGCAAAGGTGAAAGAGCAGATTGTGCAAGCCAAAGCGGATCTGGCAGTAGAGAAGGACAGGATAGCTGCAGAGCGGGCCGCTTTGGACGCCCAGGCCTATAAGCTCATGCTCGACCAGAATGCATCACAGGAGGTCTTGAAGCGGAAGCACAGATCACGCCTGCCGTTAGGGTTTGACCCCCGAAATCTCTTTCACACTCCAGGAGCCGGACCCAGTAATCCACCGCAGTACCTGGAGGCAAACCGGATTGAGGCACCAGGGCCAGGAGCGACGGTCCAGCCCCGCCTGATGGAACCTCCTCAACAGAACATTGTGGCCCCTCCGCCGGTCCAGACGCCCCCGGGTCATTATTCGAATCCTATGGACAACCTTGTTGCAGCCGCCGCACGATTCGAGGCTATCCCGGTCGAAGGGGACTCTCCGCAAGCGATAGAGACGCGCCGGGTTAAGGAGCTTCTCCGGACTGCGCTGATTCAGCAGGAAGCATATTCATACAGCCGTGATCGGATTCACTCTACGCCCCGTCCAAGCCAAAGCTATAGCAGGCGCATGGATGAACCGGCCATATCAAGCAGTGCACGAGGCCGTGAAGCGACCCGTGGCAATAACCCGGCAGGAGGTGTTCGTGATGCTCAGGATGTGGTGGACCGGGCCCGGGCACAAAGGGAGGCCGAGTTAGCAGCACAGGATGATGCGGGTCAACTTACACCGGTTCGCCCTACCACCTTCGCCGGACCAGGAGTCGCATCCGCTTTGGGAGTGCCTTGCTTAATCCCCGCTTTACGCAATGTGCGCCTGCCCAAAGATTTCAAGGGTCCACGCAAGGTGCCGAATTACATCGCTGATTTATCCCCTAAAGCGTGGGTAGAGAGTTATGAGATGGCCATGGAGATGCTAGACGTGGATGAGGCCGCGTGTGCAAAATACTTCACCATGATGCTTGAGGGCACGGCTCGTACTTGGTTGAAGAGCCTACCACCCAATTCTATCAGCTCATGGGCCCAGTTGCGGGCCCGGTTTGTACAGAATTTTAAGGATACATGTAAGCAGCCCAAGTCCATAGTAGACCTGGCGGCTTGTGTCCAGGAGGAAGGAGAATCAACGACCCGTTGGGTGTGCCGCGTTTCGGAAATTTTGCACTCGTCTGACAGGATTAATGCTGACTCTGCGATCTTAACCCTGGAAGGCAACTGCCGGTTTGAGCCTTTAAAATTGAAATTGGGACGCATGAAGCGGTTCTGCAATGACATGGGAACCCTCATGGCCGCTTTAGTGAAGTATGCTGATTCGGACAGTACCAAGGATCCCGAGACTGATGATGATGAAGCAGGGAAGGGAAGGAAGAATAGCAACTCCAAACAACAGCAGTACAAACCGGCGGGTCATGGAAACAGAGGCAAGCGCAAGGCGGATAGCGGCGTGGACTTTGTGGCCAACACTAATGCACAGGACAGGGGGCAGCGGCGCAGAGGTAAAGCGGCAAATCGTAATGGGGCTCCCAGTCCTAACGCAAGCCGTTTGAATTATTTGTTGAATCAGCCTTGCCCAAAGCACGGGACAAAGGAGTCGCCGGCTAACCACCTTTGGAAGGATTGTTATATTATGCAGGAGTTTAAAAACTCTAATGCCTTCCGGTATGACCATGGGTCAGGTGGCGGTTCAGGATCCGGTTTCCATGGACCGGATCATGATGGAGCTTCCGGTTCAGGTCTCAATCAGGGCGGTCACAACAACCAAAATAGTCAGAATGGCCAGCAGCAGCAGCAGCAGCAGTCGGGTTATCAGAGCCAGCCAAAGCAGTTGAACAATGGGCAATACCATGTTTTCACAACTAGCTTGGATAAGCGCGACCGAAAACTCCACAAGCGAGCGGTGAATTCTGTTGAACCGGCCTTACCACGTTACTTACACTGGTCAGAGCAGCCTATCGTGTGGAGCAGAGAGGATCATCCGCCCCAGGTTGATAATCCGGGCCAGCTAGCATTAGTGGTAGACCCTCAGGTGGGGGGTTATAAGTTCACCAAGGTACTCATGGATGGAGGAAGCAGTATTAACATACTATACTATGAGACGTTCCGGCGCATGGGTCTAACAGACAAGGATCTCAGACTGTCTAATACGGTGTTCCATGGTGTAGTGCCAGGCAAATCTGCATATCCTGTTGGTAAGATAGCCCTAGATGTGGCTTTTGGGGACGAGCACGATTCTCGGTCGGAAAAATTAATCTTTGAGGTGGTGAAGATCCGGAGCCCGTATCACGCCTTGTTTGGGCGGCCGGCTCATGCCAAATTTATGGCGCGGCCTTGTTATATCTACTTACAGCTCAAGATGCCGGGTTACAAGGGAACGATAACGATTCATGGGAGCCGTAGGGTCGCTTTGGAATGTGAGGAAGGTGATGCGGCTTATGCAGAGTCGGTCTGTGCCACGGAAGAGTTGAAGTACTATAAGGACAATGTTGATCCGGCGGATATGACCCCTTTGAAGAAGCCAACTACAGAGCATGATTCAGATCTGAAGTTCAAATCGGCAGATGAGACCAAGCTTGTTGACTTCGTGCCCGGCGATTCATCCAAGCAGTTCACTATCAGTGCCAACCTGGATCCCAAATAGGAAAGCGCGCTCATCGAGTTCATCCGTGAGAATCGGGACATCTTTGCATGGAAACCGTCCGACATGCCAGGTGTACCGAGGGAACTCGCTGAGCACACTCTTAATGTGGATCCTAAGTATAAACCGGTGAAACAATTCCTCCGCCGGTTTAACGAAGAAATGCGCAAAGCCATTGGAGAGGAAGTGGCCAGGCTTTTAGCAGCTGGTTTTATCGTTGAGGTGTTCCATCCAGAGTGGCTTGCTAATCCGGTGCTGGTTCTTAAGAAAAACGGCACTTGGCGTATGTGTGTGGATTACACAGATCTTAACAAGGCCTGTCCGGCGGATCCTTTTGCCCTCCCCCGCATTGACCAGATCATTAATGCCACGGTGGGTTGTGAGCGTTTGAGTTTTTTGGATGCATACTCTGGATATCATCAGATCAAGATGGCGGTTAAGGACCAGGAGAAAACAGCATTTATTACTCCCTTTGGAGCCTTCTGCTATGTATCTATGCCCTTCGGGCTCAAGAGTGCCCAAGCCACCTATCAACGGTGTGTACAGAATTGCCTGCATAAACAGATCGGCCGCAATGTGCACGCCTATGTGGATGATATTGTAGTAAAGTCAAGGCAGAAGGAGACGCTGGTGGATGATTTGAAGGAGACCTTTGACAGCTTGCGAGTTTACAAGATGATGCTTAATCCGGCCAAGTGTGTCTTTGGTGTTCCGGCAGGCAATTTACTGGGTTTCCTGGTGTCTAACAGAGGAATTGAGGCTAACCCGGAGAAGATTATGGCTATTACCTCCCTAGCTAAACCGAAGTGTATCAACGATGTTCAGCGTTTGGCGGGCCGAATCGCTGCACTAAGCCGGTTTATCAGCCGCCTCGGAGAGAAGGACATCCCTTTGTACCAAATGCTGAGGAAGACAGACAATTTCGTCTCGAGTCCGGCTGCTGATGAAGCATTTGAGGACTTGAAGCGGCAGTTAGCCAATCCACCGGTTCTTGCAGCTCCGGTTGACAAGGAGCCACTATTATTATATGTAGCAGCTAATGCTCGGGCAGTTAGCGTGGCTATTGTGGTGGAACGCAAGGAGGAAGGCAAGGAATATCCGGTTCAGTGGTCGGTTTATTATATCAGTGAGGTGCTTATTGAATCCAAGCAAAGGTATCCGCATTGGCAGAAGCTGGTCTATGGTGTCTTCATGGCCAGCCGGAAGTTGAAGCAGTATTTTCAAGGGCACCCCATCACAGTGGTCAGTTCAGCTCCCTTGGGTGATATCATACAGAACCGGGAGGCGACTGGCCGGATTGCCAAGTGGGCTATAGAGCTTGGGCCACACAGACTGAAGTATGTACCTCGGACGGCGGTGAAGTCTCAAGCACTTGTTGATTTCATCAATGACTGGACGGAATTACAAGCGCCAGAGGAGAAGCCAGATCACACATATTGGACTATTCATTTTGATGGATCCAGGCAATTGGAAGGCTCGGGGGCTGGAGTCGTATTAACTTCCCCACGAGGTGATAAGTTCTGTTATGTTCTCCGCTTAATGTTCCCTTGTACTAATAATGCAGCTGAGTATGAAGCCTTGCTCCATGGTCTCCGGATGGCTAAAGAGATGAACTTGAGCTGGGTTAAGTGTTTCGGTGACTCGGACCTTGTGGCTCAACAGGTGTCTGGCACTTGGGATTCTAAGGACCCGCTCATGGCTGCGTATCGTCGGGAAGCGGATAATATTGCGGGTTGCTTCAAGGGTTATCAAGTGGATCATGTGGACCGTCGGAAGAATGAAGCGGCGGACGCTTTAAGCCGGTTGGGTTCTCAGCGCAAACCGGTCCCGCCTAATGTCTTTTTGGACGCGTTGCACAATCCGTCAGTCCAGCTCCTAGGTGAAGCGGATTTGGCTATTCCTGACCCGGAGGCTCAATTGGTGGCGGCATTACATGCTATTCCGGATTGGACGGTTCCTTATCTTGCATACATGACCCGGGGGGAGTTGCTAGAGGATGAAATTCTAGCAAGGCAGATAGTCCGGCGATCCAAGTCCATGACGATTCTCAATGGTGAATTGCATCATTGCAGTGTATCAGGGGCGTTTCAACATTGTGTTTCTCCTAAGGAAGGCTGTGAAATCTTAAGAGAAATCCATGAAGGGGATTGTGGACACCACGCCGGTTCAAAGTCTCTGGTGGCAAAGGCGTTTCGTCACGGGTTTTACTGGTTGACAGCACATGCTGATGCGGAGGACTTGGTTAAACGGTGCGATGGATGTCAGAAATTTTCAAGGCGTGCGCATGTGCCGGCTCAAGAATTGAGGATGATTCCAATAATGTGGCCGTTTGCAACTTGGGGGCTGGATATGGTCGGACCTTTTAAAAGATCCAAGGATAAGAAAACCCACCTTTTGGTGGCAGTTGACAAATTTACCAAGTGGGTTGAAGCGGAGCCTGTCAGCAAGTGTGATGCAGCAACAGCGGTGCAGTTCATCAAAAAGGTGATTTTCCGGTTTGGCTTTCCACACAGTATCATTACTGACAACGGTACCAATTTATCCAAGGGCGCTATGAAGGAGTTCTGTGAACGTGAGCACATCCGACTTGACGTATCATCAGTAGCACATCCCCAGTCCAATGGACAGGCAGATCGAGCTAATCAAGAGATCTTGCGAGGCATCAAACCCCGGCTTATGGTCCCATTGCAAAGAACACCAGGATGTTGGGTTGAAGAGCTACCGTCTGTGCTATGGAGTATCAATACTATGCCAAACCGGTCCACAGGATACACACCATTTTTTATGGTCTATGGAGCGGAGGCAGTACTCCCTAGTGATATCCGGCACGATTCGCCTCGTGTGGCAGCTTATGTCGAAGCGGGCAATGAGATAGCACGGCAAGACGCTTTGGACCTATTGGACGAGGAGCGTGATATAGCGGATGCCCGTTCGGCGATTTACCAACAAGATCTTCGTCGCTATCACAGTCGCCGGGTTAGAACCAGAACTTTTCAAGAAGGAGATTTGGTGCTTCGACTCATCCAAGACCAGACAGATATGCACAAGTTATCTCCACCTTGGGAGGGACCTTTCGTGGTCAGCAAGAATCTGCACAACGGGTCGTACTATCTGATTGATATTCGAGAGCATCAAGACTCACGTACATCAGAGGAGGAGACCAACAGGCCGTGGAACATAGCTCATCTTCGGCCTTACTATACATGAGCCATCGGCTCTATCTATGTACATATCATGACAATGTATATATTATCTTTGATATATAAAACCGGAGCCTCAGCTAAAGCGGGGTCTCTGTCTTTCTTATCATGCGTGGTTACATGGAGTGGCTGTGTTTTTAAAGCGGCCTCCGGTTTACCCCTTGACATTTGCTTTTTATATATCACTGGGGGCCTTGGTCATGTTCGAACCAACGCGACACCCTTTGATAGGCGACAGCCACCAGATCATTTGGGGACATGGTCAAGTCTGAACCAGTCACGCCTCTTGGTCGGCCTAAGGCCACAAAATCACTTGGGGGCATGGTCGAACCCGAACCATTGCCACGCCTCTTGATCTGGCATATATGCCACGAATCATTTGGGGACCTGGCTGACTTGAATCATTGTCACTCCTATTGGGGGCTTGGTCCTGTCCGACCATGGTAACACCATCTGATCAGCTCAGTATAGCATATTTGTGCAAACGGTTTTTATCATTGCCTTTGTTTCCATGTTATTTTCATGGTTTGTTTGTTCTTTGTTTTTGTTGGATTTCTTTTATGTCAACAAACACCTTTTTCCGGTTCAGCCGATGGATTTGATTCCCCTTTAATCCAGAGGAGTATGCCCGGTTTACCTTTTCCTGTTAACATCGTGGAGTAACAAGGGGGATCGTATTGATTCAGTACGGTTTATACGGGAGCTGTTTTCTCCCCCCTTTTCACGGTAATGGTTTATAAAACCGCCGCTTCAGGCTTGGCTAAGCTAGCTTCATGCCCAAACATGGCAGGTATTTATGTATCACCTATTTGTTATATTACTGATACACATATCAAGATCATAAACCGGCTGGCGGTATAACCGCCACCGAAGTTCAAATTTTTATGATTGCAGGAAATATGAATTGAAGTTTTTCAAACAAAAGCTTCAGTACTTATGCACGAAGGCATATTCCAGGCAGAAGTATTAACTATCCTATTACAAGGCAGCACGGTGCCCAAACAAGATCATTGTTCTTTTGGGAAGATGCCAAAGACAGCTATCCAAACCGGCTTCCGGTTCAAGCCTGCTCCTCATCCTCCGCCGCTTCAGCTTCCTCGTCTCTACCCATTGGCTGGAAATCAACAGTGGTCCAGTCGATTCCCATTAAAGCTTGGAAAACAGCCTCTTCATGGATCAGAGAAGACAGTTCAATATCAGGAGCATAAGTGTGCTTACGGATTGGAGGGATCAGATTCTCCGCTTCAACAGTTGGGGCAGGCACTCGCTTGTTTTGATCGTTATATTGTGCTTGATAATGCGTCAAGTCTGCTTCTTCAGCTAGCTGACAAGCCAGAGGGCGTACTGCACGGTTTATTGCCCTCAAATCCTCTTCGTTGAATTTGGAGCCATCTTCCTTCAGGCTGGGGTAGCCTTGAGCTGCTTCCACAGGGTCGAAATCTGGCACCCATGCCTTTGCCTGGATCAAGGCGTTAATAGCTCCGGTTCGAGCAGCGGATTTTTTCAGCTCCTCAATCCGGGCCGGAAGCATCGACAACCCGTTAAGAGTGTCTTGGATTAAAGAAGGTGCCGGGTTGTTATGAGAGGCTGTGGTGATGATCCGCTGGGCTCCGGTATATAATTGTTCCACTAAGGTGTAGGCAGCCTTCAGTTTCTTCCGCACATCATTTCCTAAGTGCCCGATACGTGTGCCTACAGCAATATAGGGACGGTCTCAAACCGGATTTAAATTACAGCAGGTTCAAATCATCACAGAAGTTAAAAGGAGCTTACCAAAGATTGCAGCGGTCATGGAGTGTATTTGCCGCTTTACGGCCGTAAGTTCATCCACCACCGGTTTAAGGGCAGCTTCAGCATTTTCCGCTCTTTTGGTTAAAGTGGCCTTCTCAGTGGCCCAGTCAGCCTGCTCTTTCTTGAAGCCTTCTTTCAGCTGTTCAGCAGTGCTCAAGGCGCCGGTTAATTCTTCCTTTGCCTTATCTGTTTCAGCCTGCTGGGTTTTCAAGGCCTCCTGCAAATCGGCAATTCGGCCCTCCTTGATTTTCACCTCGGCCTGCATACAGACAGCGTTTAAGCCTTACACAAGCGATCCAAGAAATTGAAGTATCAACCACATAACACAGTTATATGCCTGATAGTTGGGGGCTAATGCACCTTCAATTTTTATATATTACTAGATTGCAAAGTCCCAAGCTCAATACAAGTATTCAACTTGGCACTTGGGGGCTAATGGCTATTTGATCAAATTATGTTCTAAGGACAGTTTTCTATTGGAGCCCCGGTTTACTTATGCTAAGTTAAACCGGCCCTTGAGGGCTATACCGATGGATTTCAAAAATGTTCAGGATCAAGTCCCGGTTTGACGAAGGTGACAAACCGGCCCTTGGGGGCTAGAAGGATGGATACAATGGCAGAAAGTAAAGAAGTTACCTCAAATTTATCCCTCATCATCTTTACCAAACCAGCTTCACAGTCACGGCTCGTATACAGCCGGTTCAAATAGCCGGAGTGAAGATCTTGGGCACTCAGAGCAGCATATGTCTCTAGTTCAACATCCCATTTTCCTTTGTTCAAAGTGGAAAAATCCTCTTTTATGGTATGCTTGGTAAGGGTGACAGGATTCCCGGGTTCAAAGCGGCCCACACCGGTAATCACAAAGTCATCATCTTTGGACTCGCCGGTTTGTGTTGGTGCGGCCGGTTTGTCAGCAGGAGTGTGGGATTTCTCAATCCGGACGGAGCTGGCAGGCGGATCAGCAGAGACTGAAGTGTTAATAGGCCCTTCTTCGGGAATAACATCGTCTTGCAAAGGAGGATCATTGGGAATATCCTCAGGAGCAAACGTTTCAAGATCTAGCGCTTTGTCATGTTCTGGGGCTACATCTTCTTCAGCCGCTTTATCCAGGCGGGCCTTCTTGCTTGGTTTTGGTTTGGCCCTGAAAGAAAAACAAAGAGTCAAGGAAAAGCATAAGCCATTACACAGTATACTGGAAGCATATGTTCAGTTTAGCTTACCCAGCAACTATTTTTAATGGTGGTAGCTGAGTGGCCAACGATGAATGAGAAGTGACCTGATAATCGGAGTCGGATGGATTAAGAGGTTGACGGAAGAAACCCGCTTTAGGATTTAAATCAATAAAAAGGTCGGAGACCTCGGAGTAGCGTTTTCGAACCGGACTATTCGGTAAACCGGTAGAGGTAACTACCTGGCCACTGTGCCGGGTTGTGCGGCGAGCTTCATGTTGCTGGGTCTTCATAAGAAATTTGGGATCCAAATAAGCAAGAGGATGATAAAATTTAACTTTCCGGTTTGCCTGGCGAAATTTTGGCAAAGGCAAGATTTCTGAATCGGAAGAGAGAATAGTTACCTCAACGAATCCCGCATTGCTGGCTTCGGCGTCATCCTGACAAGCATCATCATCAATAAGGCGTGTAAAAAGTAAGCCAAGTGAATCAAGTTCTACCTCAATATCCGGGTTACCCACATCATCATCAATAGCTGGGTCAGATGAAGCGGTGGTTTTTCTCTTATGAGCTGGTTTCTTGATAACCTTGGTCTTGGGCTGGGTTGGCCGCCCTGCCTTCTGCGTTTTATCTTGTGGAAGCTTCTTGCTCCAAAACGGATTATCACTCTGGATCAGCAGTAATTGAAGGTCAGACAGATAAAGTAGTAACAGGTTCAACAATAGAGCAATTAAAATCTTACCGCTGGCGGTTTGTTGGTGGTGCAGTAAGGAAGCAGACCGGTTTGAGCACAGAGGTGCTCCGGTTCGTTCAACATCTTCTTTACAGAATCTGTGACTTCGTCGTCGGAGACTTGGATTTTAATGTGTCGGAGTGGGTCATCGACGCTACCAGTGTACTTGCACATCAAACCGGGGCGCCGGCTCAGAGGCAGTATGCTCCATGATATCCAGCAGCATGCAAGGTCTATTCCTGTTAAACCGTTGGCCATAAAGGCTCGGAGCTTGGACAGTTGAGGAGCATATTTAATTCTCTCCTTGGCGCTTAGCCTTTGTGGAAAAGGGTGAGTGTTGCTGAGCCATTCCGGACGGAAGCCAGGCAAGGGATTTTCATTGTCAGGGGAGGTATCCTTGCAATAAAACCAAGTTGCATTCCACTCCTTGGGGTGAGTATGGAGTTTGACGTGGGATAGGTGATCTCCTTCCTCTTCTGAATGGCCATACCGCCCAATTCAGTATTGGGGCCATCGGTAAATTCAGTACGACGGTTTAAATGGAAGAGATCTCTAAACAACTCGACTGAAAGCTCCTCTTGAAGGTATACCTCAGAAAGTACTTGAAAGTGACATAGATTGGTGACGGAATTGGGGCCAATATCCTGTGGGCGGAGCTGAAAGTTGGCTAACACATCCCGATAAAATTTAGAACCGGGCGGTTTGAAGCCCCGGGCCAAGTGATCTGCGAAGACCACGACCTCTCCTTCCTGAGGTGTGGGAGGACATTCATCTCCAGGAACCCTCCAGTGGATCGTATCTTCACTATCCAAAGCACCGATCAGGACTAGATTGTCCAACTGTGATTCTGTGACGCGAGAGGGAACCCAATTGCACTCATACACTTGTTTGGCCATGGCGAGATCTACAAGAAATAGGTGATCCGGTTCAAGAACACGCTGGATAAAAGAAGGTGTTGATCTAAACTACGATAAACCGGGGGTAGTACCTATAAACCGGTCTTCTACAATGCGGCGTCATATGGATTCTGGCGGTTCAACCAGGGGACTAATGATATATACCGGTTTAGCAATTTTTTCTATGGTAAGTTAAACCGCCTGACCTAAGCATCGGAAGCAATTGAAGCTATGGATAACTAGGTATGCAGAAACAAGTTTCACAAGATCTTATTACAGCCGCGGATCTACAGCAAGCTCACAAAAACAGGAAATATTTCGAAGAGTAAGGCAGAAACAGAAGTGAACTATTGAGCGGATATGTGCGGGAGATCTATGGGCTTAGATGAGAAGCTACAGGCGGATGCGTAGAGATCACTACTAAACACAGCAGAAGTTCACGGATTCATTCAAGGTCAGAGAACAGATATGAGCGCGCGATGAACACAGCATGAACATGGAACCCTAAGAACAGATCTAGGTCAAAAAGAGGAGAAAGCTTACCGGGAACGGGGAAGATGCGGAAAGGTGCCGCAATACTCTGGTACGTTCAGGTCAATGCAGCGGCCCAAGACGAGGCAGAGGTCGACGGCGGTAGGCGGAGCTCCAAAGCTGGCGACGCAAGGAAGACGAAGAAGAAGGGACGAAGGGGAAAGGAAAGAAATGACCCTTCGGTCTTATTTATAAGGCAACCGAGCTAGGTCAAGCGCGTGGATCCAGGAGCTATTATTAAAAGAGGGCGTCATAAATGACAAATTTCATGATGACGTCATGCCGGTTTACAGCAACCAAAAATAATGATGTCATGTCGGTTTACAGCAACCAAAAATGATGACGACATGGCGGTTTACCAATTACCAGAAGATATCCAAGACACAAGATTTTGTGAAGGATTGACATGAACCAGTTCAAATCAATCTGGGGCCTAATGTTGGGGATGTTACCACTAGGCGTAAACCGGCCTACTTGAGCCAGGTTAACTTCATTAGTGGTATAAGCAGATGAAGGCCCAAGGCCTATAGTCGGTTTAGAACATGTAGCCGTAAACCGGCCTGATGTATAACTTGTATTGTAAGTTAGGGATAGAGAGACACTGACCAGGATACGAGTATGAACCGGTTGGGACTCTATGGACCGACGGGCGTCACCCGTGTATATAAGGGGACGACCCGGCGGCGGTTCAAGGAGAGAGGCAACCACAACTCGAGCCTAGGCGAAGCTTGTTTGCTCCCTAGCCATCGAGAATACATCAATTCCATCACAACTAGACGTAGGCTTTTACCTTCATCGAAGGGGCCGAACTAGTATAAAACCCTCGTGTCTTTGTGTCCGCTTTAACCCCTTCAAGTAAAATCGTAGTGATGGCTCCACGACTAAGTCCTTTCACTAGGACATCTGCCGTGACAAATCCACGACAGTAAGTAAACCGACTCCAAAACTGCTCAAATAGCAATTTTTCTCTGTTTTGGAATATTTCAAAAATTAGGAAAATAAGTAGTTCGAAAGAGACACGAGGCATCCACGAGGGTGGAGGCTCGCCCTACCCCCCCCCCCCCCCCCCCCCCGGGCGCGCCCCCTGCCTCGTGGACACCTCGTGTGCCCTCCAGACTCCGTTTTCTTGGACGATACTTCTTTTTGTTGGTAAACATTCATTATATAATCTCCCGAATGGTTTGACCACCGTACCACGACGAAACCGTCTGTTTTTGTTTTGAGCTGTTTCTGCAGCAGATTTAGAGCAATATGTCATCCCAGGATTCGAAGGGAGAAAGCTATGTGGCTGATTACCTTGTAGACCCCAAGGTCTACGGGGACTTGGAGCATTGTGGTTGGACCACAGAGGAAGAAGAAGACTATGATCCTAAGGGAAAGGAGGAGACAACCTCAGATGAAGATGAAGTCCCACTACCTCAACCTGGGGACATGCATGTGGAGTTTAAAAAATCAATCCTCCCTAATAGATCAAAGAAACCTAAGATCGAGTTTATCCCTTTGCGTCTCTTGCCGGAGAACAAACAGGAACTATGCAATAAGATACTAAGCCTTTAGCAGGAGATTGATGACTTAAGGGAGGAAAATTCTATCCTCAAGTGAAAATTAAGGAAGAAGCCTACATCATCAACAACCCCACCATCACCACCTCCGAAGAAAGAGACATAAATACATGAGCATGGGCACTCCCCTTGGCAACTGCCAATTAAGCTTGGGGGAGGTGCCCCTGTATCGTATCACCATCACACTTCTATCTTTACCATTTTTCGTAGTTCGATCCTTTTGGTTATATCTTCATCTAGTAGAATAAAGTTTTAGTTTGATAGCTTTGAGTTTTGTTTTGATCCATATCTATGTAATCAAGTTTGTTAGCTATATATAATAAAGATTAGTTTTGAGTTCAGGGCTTTGCTATCTTGCTATGATCTTGAGGGAATAAAAGAAAGAATAAAAAGAAAATAAAAAGATCATATTGATCTTATGGGAAGTAATGACTTCACATATAAAGAGTATGATGAATAAAAAATTTTGAGAGTTGACAAATATAGTTTTGGTCATCGTTGCAATTCATAGGAAGTGATAAAGAAAGAGAGGTTTTCACATATAAATATACTATCTTGGACATCTTTTATGATTGTGAGCACTCATTAAAATATGACATGCTAAAAAGTTAATGTTGAACAAGGAAGACAACGTAATGGGTTATGTTTCTTATATCCGAAATAAATAATATTGTCATGGATCATCCAACATGTTGAGCTTGCCTTTCCCCCTCATGCTAGCCAAATCCTTTGCACCAAGTAGAGATAGTACTTGTGCTTCCAAATATCCCTAAACCCAGTTTTGCCAGTGCATCATACCTACCTATGGATTGAGTAAGATCCTTCAAGTAAGTTGTCATCGGTGCAAGCAATAAAAATTTCTCTCTAAATACATATGATCTCTTGAGTGCGGAGAAAATAAGGTTTATACTAGCTTGTGATATGGAAGAAATAAAAGCGACAGACTGTATAATAAAGGTCCCTATCACGAGTGGCAATATAAAGTGACGTTATTTTGCATTAAGATTTTGTGAATCCAACTATAAAAGCGCATGACAACCTCTGCTTCCCTCTACGAAGGGCCTATCTTTTATTTTTACCTTCTTCCCTTATACAAGAGTCATGGTGATCTTCAACTTTCCCTTTTACACTATATCCTTTGGCAAGCACTATGTGTTGGAAAGATCCTGATAGGACTCCTCTTTTATACTCCCAAGAGTACATACTCCCATCCCTAGTTGGTGCAGTGTAACGGGTGGGATAGACACATCCATCGGCGCCAATCCCTGGAATTTTGGAACGAAGCCATGTTAGCCAGGTTTTGAATTAATTGGAGTACGTGACGCCGTCTTTTTAGTTGGTTTGGTCCATGCAGTACATTTTATACCACATGGAAAGTAGTGTAGATGATACTCCTATTTTTCAGTGTCGAATTGTCCTGGAATAACTAGAGTATATACTGCTTTTTTGAGTGGAGAGTATATACTGCTTTTTTATAGGAAAGATATACTGCTTTTTTATAGGAAAGGTATACTGCTTGTAGGTAGCTACTTTGAACAAAAAGAAGAAGGACATTTTGTATACTATACTCCAGATTATACTATAGGTAGCTACTTATTAAACAACAGTTTACTTTAGTTTTATCACATCTTGTTTTGTTTAAAAAAAAAGTTCTATCACATCTACCATTTTCCTTATGTGAGTATAAACTTTTTTTTTTGTGAAGGAGACCATATTTTGACGTGACCATATTTGAAGGAGTAGTATATACTATTATATTTTGTTGAGGGAAATATACTATGTTCTCTTTTGCCGAAAGGGTATATATTATGATTAGGTATATACTGACAAGTTGATGTAAGGGTACATTTTGGTGGGTATATACTTCATGCATTATGCGAGGTAAGACGTATATTATTTAGGTACAAACTGATTATATACTCTCACTCCATTAAGAAAATGATGTTTTGTACATGGAAATGATCTTCAAAAATTCGGAGTAGTATACAATTTTCAGAGTTAGTACTACCGGAAATATACTAACAACAAATAAATATATACAATCATGAGAAGCAGAGTATATCCAGAAAGTATACGTTAAAAAAACGAATATTTGTATCCATCAAACATAGTTCCAATAACAAAAAAGATAGTCCGCTACCTGTAGATATAATTTCCTATAGGAGTACAATGCATCGATCGTAGTATGGATACACATTGCTGCCGTCAAGCCGCCGCCTGTCACTTGTGGCAGTACGTGAGGGTGTCCTCGGACGTCCAGCTGAAGATGGCCGCTTCCCATCTTCGCCGTCGAGTCGCAGTTTGCCATGTTGCCGTCGGCCGCCGGCCACGCCGTTGCGTGACGACGATGTCCGACTGCCAGCGCTCGCTTCTCATCTACACTGTCAAGCCTCCGCTGATCCGGTTACATGTTGATGATCAGTTCAAAGATAACTAGATGACGATGAAACTTGATCCTTGAATCAAGAACGCAACGAAACCAAGCAAAATACCTGGATCTGAAATTGAGGATAATCAGATGATTGCTACTCACACGTGCATGCATGGAAGGAGTGATGCGTGCATGGGTGACCACGTGTATATGTCTCCAATGAGATGGGCCGATTTAGTCGTCCCAGTTATCTAAGTGCTACCGACTATCGGCGATCAGGAGCGTCGCTGCATCAGTAAAAAAATGTATATCTTAGAGAGTAAAAAGTATTGAATCTCATCGGTCGCCGCCGGCCGCCGCCGTGCAGCCGAAACGCATCAGCTAAGGGCATCTTCAGCCGTTCGGCCCTCCAGGGCGCCTAAATAGAGTGGCCTGGGGGCATTGCCGGCGCTAGTTCGGCCCCTGGGGGCGACCTAGCTCCCAGTCACGCCCCCACGCGCCGGCCCCAGGATGCGGGAAATTCAAACTTGGTCGTTCCCGCTCTCAAAAGACGCCGCAAATCCGGCGATCGGACGTAGTCTGGCGTTACAAAAAACAGAGGCCCGCCGTGCGCAACGATTCACTCGGCTTGGTCGGCTCCAGGCGTTGGCGGAGTCGGCGTGCGCGGGCTCGTCGGTGTCGGACCTGCTTCGTCGCAGGGCTGCGTCGGCGCGGCTTCGGCACTGCTGGGCGGCGATGTAGAGGCGCCGTCCGGGCTTGGCGTCCGTGTGGTCGTGGGCGTCATCGGCGTCGTCGGCGTTGCCGTCGGCAGCTCGTTCAGGATAAGGCCGCGCTGCACCAGGTACCACGCCTTGAGCTTCTCGTCCTTGCTCTGGAGCATGTCCGCCCCGCTCATCAGAAAAGCCATGTCGGTGTTCCTCTTCTTCGCGGCGACGTTCGTCCGGAGCAGGTCGAGCTTGATGGCGTTGTTCTTCATTAGCGACGACCACCGCGCCTCGGTCTTCTCTTCGCGTAGGACGGCCCGGGCCTGGGCGTCGGCGAGGCAACGCTCGATGGACTCCTGCACCCGCGTGGTTGCCGCGTCGGCGCTTTTCCCCTTCTTTGCCAACTTGTGGCCGTCCGGCCGTCCCTCTGATGCGCCCGGAGTCGTCGCGTCTGGCTTGTATGTCTCCTTGGCCTTGTCGAGGGCACGCCGGACTTCAGCCCACTTCTCGCACTTGTCAATGCACTTGTAGACGTGGAGGTGCTTGAAGTCGGCGTCTTGGTTGTCGCCCCGATACATGGCGAACATACGCAGCAGCTGCGCGGAGAGACAAACAGTTGGCGGGCGGTGGGCGTAGGGGATGAAGATATGCGGGCGAACGGCGTGCGTACCTGATCCTCAATGCTGGCGCCGCTCTCCGGGGGAGCCGCGACCTCCTCGACGATTCCATGCCATTTGTTGCACGCCAACTGGATATGCCCCCAATGGTTTGCCATCGCCTTGGAGCCGCGCTGCATGTAGACGCCTTTGAAGTAGGGGTTGATGAGCTTCCGCTCGTCGAACTCGGCCTTGATGCGGTCCCAGTACGTGTCCAAGCTCTGGTTCGCGCCGGTGGTCGGGTCGAGGCAGACGACTTTCCATGCTTCGGCGAGGCATTCCTCCTCCTTGGACGTCCACTTGATGCGCGGTTCGCCTGACCTAGCCGCCCGCTTCTTCTTCTTCTGGCGCCCCTTCGTCGGAACAGGAGCCGGTTCCTCCTCCTCTTCCTCCTCCTCGTCCTCCTCCTCCTCGGGTTCCTGCGCGTCGTCGCCGTAGACGTAGCCGAGCTCGGCCTCCATGTCGCCGCTGAGGTCCACTACCTCGTCCTGGGTGGCGAACCCGGGAGACTCGGCGGCCGCGGTCGATCCTGTCGCGATGATGTCGTCCATGTCGGCTCCCGTGCCGTCGGCGTCGCCGAGGTGCGAGAAGGGTAGCGGTCCGCGGTAGAGATGGGGCGTCGGTGTGGACGCGTAGGCGGCGGGCGGCGAGTAGTTGTATGGAGGGTACTGCACGCCGACGAAGGTGGGCTAGAGCGTGCGCGTAGCGGGGTGACCATGAGGGAAGGTCACGTTTGGGTTGAACCCACCGTGCGCGTCGCCGTCGGCGTAGCCGGGCGACGATGAACCCCATGGAGATCGGGCGCCTTGCCGCCCCTAGGGCGCGTACTAGGCGTGGCTGACGACGGGTGGATTCATCCCCGCCTGGTCGACCGATGAGGAAGACGCCGCCGCGCGCGCCGCGTTGTCGCGGGCCTTCTTGGCTATGGCCCTGTTTCGCCTGTCGGTGGTGACCGCTTCGCGCCACTGAACTTCCACCCTCCACTCGACGTTCGACAGGCCCGGTGGCTTCGATGGCGGTGCCCTCGGCTTCCTCTGCTTCGGCTGGATCACGGCGCCAGTCGCGGTTGCCGCCGCGCGCGGCATGGCGTACTTCTTCGGCGGCATGGCTTGCTTCTTCGCGGCGAGCGGCAGGGGGTTTGGCGGGAGAAGGGCTAGAATGGCGAGAGGAAGGCGAGCGAGCGGGAGAGATGCGAGGGAAAAGCGTCAAGAAACGGCGGGAAAGACCCTCGGGTCGCTTCCAGTGCGGGCCCACGCGCCTTTTTCGCTTGCGCCGGCTCCCCAAGCGCCCCCCAGGGCGCCGGGTTCGGCCTGGGTCCGCCGGCACCAGTTTTGTCCCGAGCCTGCGAAAAACGGGCTTCTGGGGCGCGACTGGGGCCTTTTTTTGGCGCCCGCGCGGCAAAATCGCCTGGGGAGGGCCTGTTGGGGGCGCGGCTGGAGATGCCCTAAGCTTCACGTGGCCTTTGTTTGGTAGATATGCATGTAGCGTGAGTATTGTTTGAAGATCCAACAAAATTTCAATCTAGACGTGCCTTGTTCCTAATAATCCGTAAATTATATGGCCATATAGGATGACCATTTGGGATACCTATATATATATATATAAGTGTCCCATATAATTTACCTATATATATATATATATATATATATATATATATATATAGAGAGAGAGAGAGAGGACACCTCTTCCCACCCGTTACACTGCACCAGCTAGGGATGGGAGTATGTATTCTTGGGAGTATAAAAAAGAAGTCATATATATATATATATATATATATATATATATATATATATATATATATATATATATATATATAGGAAATTGGGTTGGTACTCCTAGGAGTACATACTCCCACCCACGGTCCTTGTTTGGTTCTTCACATCAATGTAACAAACCCGTTCAGCATCCAATTAATTAACTAATTACATTCAAAATCCCACGCCACGTCCTCACGTAGATTTGGGAAACAACCTCCGTATAAGTTGGGATAAGCACACACACAGTTACAATCATACTCACCCCGCCTGGGAGTACAAAAGAGGTGTCATATATATATATATATATATATATATATAATCTAGGCCGCTGACGGCCACGTACTTTGTCCATGTCGCCGGAAAATCGATCAAGTAGAAGCAACATAACGGAGGCTCAAACTTACAATATGAGAGATTATATCAGTGGTTGATCAATCATGTATGCGTACGTGTGGGATAGAATGAAAAACAACAAGAATTAACATTAATACCTACGTCTCCTCATCTCCTATCGAACATGGTGTTGACGACTGTTTTTTGAGAAGGGCTCTATATATCGGAGGTAGTTTTACATCGGCACCCGATGGCCACAAAAATAGGGACGACTAGTAAATCTAATTTCAAAACAGAAAACAACCAACTAGCTTCACAGTCCAAACCCGCTTATCAATACCCACTTCGAGACTAGATATGACGGCAACGGGAGTAGAGGTAATTACCACAAGTGGTAGGATGTATTTTCATAATGGATCAACTTGTGCACATCCATAATGGTGGCATTCTTGTTAAACGGAGACTGAGGGAGTCCCGGATTAGGGGGTGTCCGGATGGCCGGACTATGACCTTTGGCCGGACTCCCGGACTATGAAGATACAAGATTAAAGACTTCGTCCCGTGTCCGGATGGGACTTTCCTTGGCGTGGAAGGCAAGCTTGGCGACACGATATGAAGATCTCCTCCCATTGTAACCGACTCTGTGTAACCCTAGCTCTCTCTGGTGTCTATATAAACCGGAGAGTTTTAGTCCGTAGGACGAACAACAATCATACCATAGGCTAGCTTCTAGGGTTTAGCCTCTCTGATCTCGTGGTAGATCAACTCTTGTACTACCCATATCATCAATATTAATCAAGCAGGAGTACGGTTTTACCTCCACCGAGAGGGCCGGAACCTGGGTAAAAACATCGTGTCCCTTGTCTCCTGTTACCATCCGCCTAGACGCATAGTTCGGGACCCCCTACCCGAGATCCACCGGTTTTGACACCGACATTGATGCTTTCATTGAGAGTTCCTCTGTGTCGTCACCGACAGGAAGGATGCCGCACCCTGTCTTTAAAGACGGCACTGTTGCTAAAGGAGCTTTGGCTGTCGGCCAAACTCTCCGGCTAGGCAGTTTTTTGATGACCGCCTGTTCGGCCGCCGCGCCGGCGATGACCTCTCGGGTTATCGAAAGCAATCTCCAGATCAGCTCGGAACTTGCCGAGCAGTTAGATATGATGGAGCTCTCTTCCCTAAACGAGCTCTTGGATCGCATCACCGCCCTAGGAGTCACTACAGATTACGGCCAGATTGGGCTTAAACCCGATCAGAGAGAGATCGACTCTCCCCAGGTCACCCACCACGTTGAAGTGGTGGAAGAACAATGCGGCGAATCTTCGCCATCCTAAGGACCAGATGTGTCCGGATTCCCGACCCCTCCAAGCTGGATATCTGCGGAGGGGAGGATGTCGCCCAAGCCCTGAACCTAAAATCAGGCACCAGGCCTGATTCATTGAATAACGTCCAAGAAAACAAGCTTCCGAATTCGGAAATTTCTTGGCCCTTGAGTCTTAGATCGGGCGAGGTTCCGGATTTAAATCCACCCGCCCACCCAAATATAAGGGATCTATCCCAAATACGGAAAGAGCCCAAGGAAACAGTACATCACTACTGGGCCAGATTCCTCCTGGTTATGAACAGGATAAAGGACTGCCGTGAGAAGGACGCAATTTCATTCTTCTATAACAACTGCACGGACATCGGAATCCTCAACGCCATAAGTCATCGCAAAATTACACGCTTCGCCGACTTGACATCCATAGTATGAATATACTGTGCGACAGAAAGCATTCGGAAAACCGAAACTAAATTCTGGGACAATCCGGCCCTGAATACAATCCCAGTCTGAAACAAAAGGGCGCATTATCGCCAGGCACCTAAGCCAAACAGCAAAAAACAAAAACCCTCTATAGGGTATGGGACCGTACTGGAGGGATGGCTCAATGGACCCTGTAAAATTCATAGTTCAGGGGAAGTCACAGCAACTCACAGCCGTAGAGCATGTTGGATACTCCGGCAGGTGGCCAGAAGTGGCGAGGAGCTTCTAACTCCAGAACCGCAGAGCACCACCCCAGAAACGCCAGTACGGTGTCAACAGTCCTCGAGACTTTCGCATCAAACAATGCGAGGAAACGAACACTCTGTAGCCTTACCGAAGTCTACCAAGTAGCAACAATAAACCCATGGAGTGACACGGCTATTACCTTTAATGCCAGTGACGAACCTAAATTCCGAACAGCCCGAGCACCAGCTGCACTGGTCCTCAGTCCGATAGTGGACGGCTTCCGGCTTACAAAGGTACTCATGGACGGTGGCAGCGGATTGAACCTCATCTATGAGGAAACACTGCGAAAAATGGAAATAGACTGGAGCCGCATTGAGCGAAGCAACACAACCTTTAGAGGAATAATCCCTAGCTGGGAAGCATGCTGTTCAGGGAAAATCACACTGGACATGGTGTTCGGCACGCCGGATAATTATAGATCTGAGGAGGTCACATTTCAAGTGGCCCCGTTCAGCAGCGGATACCACGCTCTGTTAGGGCGAGAAGCATTCACAATTTTTCAAGCTATACCCCATTACGGGTACATGAAGCTCAAAATGCCCGGACCCAACGGAATCATCACTCTTGCTAGTGATCCGTACACAGCGCTCTGCGCCGAAAACAAGATAGCCGCACTGGCCCTCGAGGCATTATCCAAAGCCCTGGCGGCCAAGGAACTAACTGTGTTGCGCTCCACGGTGAACAGGGACGACGTGATAGTCGACAAAAGATCCAAGTCCACCTCCTTCAAGCCGGCAGACGAAATAGTCAAGTTCCAAGTCCATCCAACGGACACTACAAAAACGGCCTCCATCAGGGCACAACTAAAACCTGATGTAGACGCCGCACTCAGAGAATTCCTACGAGAAAATTGGAACATTTTTGCCTGGCACCCTTCAGACATGCCAGGAATCCCACGCAGGCTGGCCGAGCACAGCCTGAACATCCTAAAAGGATTCAAGCCCGTTAAGCAGACTCTTCGGCGTTTCTCCGAACCCAAGAGACAAGCCATGGGAGAGGAGCTAGCAAAACTACTGGAAGCCGGATTCATCAGAGATATAAAACATCCGGACTGGCTAGCAAACCTGGTGTTGGTACCAAAGAAGGACAAATCATGGGGCCTATGCGTCGATTTCAAAGACCTAAATAAGGCCTACCCAAAGGATCCCTTCCCCCTCCCCCGCATTGATCAAATCATCGACGCCACTGTAGGACACGATTCATTGTGTTTCCTCGACGCATACTCTGGTTACCACCAAATCAAGATGGTAGAGTCAGACCAAGCCGCAACGGCATTCATCACCCCATACGGCCCATTCTGCTTCAACACGATGCCCTTCGGGCTCAAAAACGTCAGCGCGACATATCAGCGCATGATTCAGACATGTCTGGCCAACCAGATCGGCAAAATAGTTGAAGCGTACGTGGATGATGTGGTCATCAAATCCAAGCATGTCGAAACTCTAGTAGACGACTTGAGGCTCGCATTCGACAATCTCCGAGCACATGACATTAAGCTCAACCCGGAAAAATGCGTTTTCGGCATACCAGCCGGAAAGCTCTTGGGCTTCATCGTATCTGGTAGAGGAATTGAAGCAAACCCAGCCAAGATCTGAGCTCTGTCACAATTGGATATCCCAAAAGACCTCAAGCAAATACAAAAATTGACTGGATGTGTGAGGCTCTAAGCCGCTTTATCTCCCGCTTAGGAGAAAAGGCATTACCCCTTTATCCCCTCCTGCGGCGCACCGAACACTTCGAGTGGACGGATGCCACCACGGCCGGACTCAAAGAAATCAAAGCCATACTGGCAACAAATCCGGTCCTGGCCGCGCCCAACATGGGCGAACCAATGCTATTATACATCGCAGCAACCCATCAAGTTGTAAGCGCGGTGCTCGTTGTTGAACAAGAAACGGACGGACACAAGTTCCCTCTCCAAAAAACAGTTTACTACGTGTCCACTGTCCTAACTCCATGCAAGTCACGATACCCGCATTATCAAAAGATAGCATACGCGGTGTTCATGGCATCCCGGAAGCTGCGACACTATTTCCAAGAGTGTTCGATAACAGTAGCCTCCGTAGTACCTCTTAATGACATTATAAACAACCGCCACGCAACGGGCCAGATTGCCAAATGGGCCATTGAGCTCCTCCCGTTCGACATAACTTACAAGCCACGGCGAGCTATTAAGTCGCAGGTTTTGGCTGACTTCATCGCCGAATGGACTGAAGCTGAGCTCCCTAAAGAGTATGGTGCATGTTCCAACTGGATCATGCACTTCGACGGCTCCAAAATGTTGGCTGGTCTGGGGGCTGGCGTCGTTCTGACGTCCCCAACCGGAGATACAGTCCAATACATACTTCAGATAATGTACACGGACTCCAACAATGCAGCCGAATACGAGGCCCTTCTACATGGTCTCCGGATGGCAGTCTCCATGGGCATTCAGCGCCTAGAGGTTCGCGGGGATTCAAACCTCGCGATATCCCAAATAAATGGAGACTTTGATGCCAAGGATCCAAAAATGGCAGCTTATCGCAACGCCGTCTTAAAGATGTCAGCTCGGTTTGAGGGGCTCGAATTTAACCATATAGCCCGGGAGAACAACCAGGCAGCAGACGTGTTGGCACGCATCAGCGCAAAGCGTGATGTCGTCCCTCCCAACATCTTCCTAGAGAGGCTTTTCAAGCCATCCGTATCATGGGAGGCAGAGTTCGGAAACAACAGCCCGGACACAACCACACTACCCCTCACCGAACATTCTGACACAGTTGGTGGCTCCGCCAACAAAACAACACCGTCAGCACACACAATAATGGCAGTCATTGCCTCATGGACAGAACCATTCCTAGCCTACCTAACTAGGCAGGAACTTCTCGAGGACCAAAATGAGGCCCGCTGCATAGTGCGGCGATCTAAAGCCTATAAAGTCCACGAGCGAGAGCTTTATAAGAAAAGCACAACCGGAGTCCTTCAAAAGTGTATCTCTGAAGAAGAAGGGCAAAATCTTCTGGCTGAAATTCATGCCGGACTCGGCGAGCACCACGTCGCAGCCCGGGCCCTTGTAAGCAAGGCCTTCCGTACCGGATTTTATTGGCCAACGGCCCGGGCAGACGCTCAGGACTTAGTGCAGTGATGCGTCGGTTGCCAATTATTCGCTAATCAACGCCACATGCCGCCTACCGCCCTACAAACCATACCCATTACCTCGCCTTTTGCGGTCTGGGGGCTTGACATGGTTGGACCCCTTAAAGGAGGAACCCACAAGAAAAAATATCTACTGGTCATGGTGGACAAACTCACCAAATGGATAGAGGCCAAGCCTGTAAAGACGGCCGAATCCGGACCAGTGATAGACTTCATATCCGGGGTTGTACACCATTACGGCGTCCCCCACAGCATCATAACTGACAACGGCACAAACTTCATGGCCGACGAAGTTAAACTCTGGTGCAAAAACATGGGCATCAAGCTCGACTACGCTTCAGTCTATCACCCACAAACTAACGGTCAAGTCGAGCGAGCCAACGGTCTCATCATGAGCGGCATCAAACCCAGACTAGTGCGATCCCTCAAGGAATCTAACACGCACTGGGTAGAGGAGCTTGACTTCGTACTCTGGGGGTTGCAGACAACGCCGAATCGCACTACCGGATTCACACCATTTTTTATGGTATACGGCGCAGAGGCAGCCCTGCCCTGCGACATAATTCATGACTCACCTCACGTGCGCATGTACGAAGAAAGAGAAGCCAAGATCGATCAGCAGGACAGCTTGGATGCATTGGAGGAGGAGCGCGACGTGGCAAAAGCCCGTTCCGCATTTTATCAACAGCAGGCTCGAAGATATCAAAGCAGAGAAGTATGGGCCAAAACTTATAACGTTGGCGAACTAGTTCTACGCCTGCCGGACAAGAAAAAGGACAAACTAAAGCCCAAATGGGAGGGTCCCTTCATAATCGACCAAATACTAACTGGTGGAGCATACCGTCTGCGAAACGCATCGGACAACCGACTCGAGCCGAACCCATGGAACGCAGCACGCCTATGAAGATTCTACGCCTAGCGCCGGACTCCGTGTTCGTCTCCTTCCTCTGTCCCTTTTTTTTATTTTTTTCAAATTAGCTGCCTGGTATTTCTCTCCTTCTCCCTACCTTTTTTCTCCCAAGCCCTTAGGGGCTTGCCTGCGCGTTGTTCGCACATGCTTGACGTGCCACCCGCGCTCATTATACCTGGGGGCTTCTTTATCAGAAGTTTATATAAACGGGCCTCATGCCCAAAACATGTGTGACACTTCCGCATGAACCTTTTATACACCATTATATGCATCGATATGACTTAAGTTTTGGCCAAGCTGGGTTGCCTGGCTCCTGTGCTTACCCCTACATTCATGTTTGTTCGGCTAGGTGGTAAAGGGAGCACCTCTGCGATTGTTACTGCCGGGTCAGCCGGATGTGTACCTCAGACTGGGGGAAGCCGAAAGCTAGCGTTCTTAAGGGAATATTCGGTCGGTGAACTAAAAGATGATTTTTCTTGTTTATTATTTATCTGCCCCCAGATGCTTTTTTTGCTTTTTCTCGCAGTTCCGACATGCACTTTAGGGCATGCCTCCCAGGGAAAGGAACCCCTAACGGAACTATTCTCCCTGGAAGATGTTTCTTACTAACCATGTAATATAAAATAACTAGTTGGGCACTTGTCTGCTAAAGCACTTATGACCCCTACGCCTTGTCTCCATGCATGCCCCGGTTCTTACATAACCGAGAGGGTATTCGGACACACTCCGGACTATCGGGTCCAGAGGTTGAAGCGAAAAGGTCCGCAATGACAAACGATCTACAATCTGGCTAGAAGGCATTTTTCATGTCATTTTAAATTACATAGTCAATTCGACTCGGTATATTCTTCTTCAATACCATCCAACAGGCTGTCTAATTTACAGTCCTGTTGAGAATACTTGGCAGCCAGCTCTACCTGTCCATACACTAAACTGACAGGGATCTCCTTTCCGTCAGGCCCCACAGGGCCGACCTCGGCCATGTGGTTCGGGTCAGCCTTCGTGTACCGAGTCTTCACCATGGCCCAGGCTTCCCTGGCACCTTGACGGCAGGCCGATATCTTCCACAACCGGAAGCGCTGCCGCACTCCCTCCAGCTTCTCAGAAAGCTCTCCAAGGCCTTCGGGCATAGAGAGGGATGGCCACATAGCCTGGATGACGCCTTGCATCGCCTGCCGAACTCGTTCGTGAAGTTGCAACAGCTCGGGAAGAAGGTCCCCCGCTGAACCGGGCATTTCCTCCGAAGTACGACCTGTCAGCATATCTACAAACATAGCTCTGTCAATCGTCTTCCTCCCCGAACTCTTTTTTCGAAGATTCGTTCAAGCACTTACTAAAAATGCCGCGTTGAAGTCGCCGATTCTCCTTTACGGAAGCAGACAGCTGAGCACGAACATCCTTTAGTTCCTCGCCCAGCTGGGTATTGGCGTCTTGAAGTTTGTTCTTCTCTTGCCTCACCCTCGTCTACACGCTCTCGCCAGCCTTTAGTTGGCGTAGGAGTTGTTGCTTGTCCGGATTTACTCCGGCCCCATCTACACTGTTATCGTCAGAACTGCACACATGTCACACTTCACAACGGAATTATCTTTCGAAGCATATATTACCTGAGGGGGTCCCCTTGGCACCTTCCGAAGCGGCCAGTGCGGCCTCGAGTTGGGCCTTGCACTCTTCCAGCTCCTGGGACAGTTGCGTGTTCCTTTTTGTAAGATCCTACGTAACATATGATCCTTAAATCAGTTATCTTAACCGTTTCAAGTCCCGGGGGCTACTGACATATATAACCATCAGATTTACTCACCCGTATGTCTTTCACATACTGCTCTGTGGCTCTGGCTAGACCATTTTGAGCGGCACGGAGGTACGCATCTCCCATATTAAAGGCGTCCAACGCCTCTGGGGAAAAACATGCGTCACGAAGAACAGTCCGGCGACGCCTGTGGTTCATGGCACTCTCCACCCCTGAATTGGTGGCAGATAGCCCGTCTGCGTCCTCTGTCGGAGGAATGCCCGATGCGCGCCCCGTGTTCGCCTCCGCCTCTAGACCCGACCTTGAAGCCTGGCCGGTGGATATAGTCCGGCGGCTCTTTTTCCTGAGGAGAGCATGAGGGTTAGTGTGACTTGAGGGCATAAACCCTAGGCGTTAAATTTGCACGCCGTACCGTTGCACCAGAATCTCGATCTGGTCCGCACTTCTTTTTGGCCCGCCTGGCTTCAGCGGCTCTTGTTGGCTGCCCACCGCGGGCTCGGCCCTCCGCCTCAAGGATTTCCCCTGCAAAACGAAACACTATTGGTTTACGGCATTCAAAATAAGGCATGGATGGATCTTCTTGAAAGTACTGGGACTTCGGTCTCGGTTACCTTTGAGGCTGGAAGTAGTCCGGGATAGTCAGCCGTAATGGCCACTAAGGTATTGTCCTTACTCAATTGATGAAACACCCCATCAATTAACTCCACACATAAGTCCAGGTCCTCTTGGGAGTCCGGATCGAGGGACCGTTCTGGGTCCTCGGGTTGTGGAGGAGGGCTGTTTATCTCCTTCATAGTCTGGCACAGCTCCTGCGTTAACATCGCTAGACTAAGTACTCAATTATGGGAATTTCGAAAGCGGGTAGACAAGTGAAAGTGTTCGCTCACCCAGCTTGGAGGACTGTACATAGAGAATCCGCCCCGTGGGTTGACATGGAGGAATTCCTCTTCTTCTCCCTTGTATAAAGCGGGTAAGATCTTCGTTAGAGTGGCAGCCGAATCCGGTCCCTTGCGACCACACCGGGTGGCGTCGTCCTCCCCATTGAAATCCCACATGGGGTGGCCCCTGTACTGAAGCGGCTGCACCCCCCGCGTAATTCATGTGGCCATAACCTCGATCATGGTCAATCCGGAATGAGCCAACAATCTTATCCGGCTCATCAGGTAAAGAACGTCCCTATCAGTTTCCCTCTGAGGGTTTCGTGGGCGCCAGCTCAGGCGTTTCATCAACGGAGCGTTATTAAACTCAGGGAGGCCGATCCGTACAGGGTCCTCCAGGGGGATGTCATCCATATAAAACCATTCCGAAGGCCAGTCATCGGATGCCTTCTTTGGGGTACCGGATAGATATCCGGTCCCGGCGATGCGCCATAGTTCGGCTCCGCCCACTTGATAAATTGACCCCTCCTGAGAGCTGGACACGAGGCAGAACAACCTTTTCCACAGCGCGAAATGGGCCTCGATGCCCAAGAACAGCTCGCAGAGGGCCACGAAGCCCGCAACATGCAGTATGGAGGCAGGCGTGAGATTGTGTAGCTGGAGGCCGTAGAACTCCAGTAGCCCTTGGAGAAACGGATGAATCAGAAATCCGAGTCCTCTCATTAAATAAGGGACTAGGCATACCCGCTCTCCTTGAGAGGGATTGGGACGCTCTCCGCCTGCTCTCCGCCGCTATAGGTGGCGATCCCGGCTCGAACTGGGACCATATGTACTGGGGGGAGGAGCCCCTTGGATTAAAGCGCTACTAGCTTGCTATGCGGGACGGAACATCGCTCCCAATCTCCGGGCCGAGGGCTGGAGAGGCGAGAGGAGGAGCTGCTTCGACCGGCCCTGGTGGAATGGATCTCTGTCGAAAGCGCTCTGATGAATACTCGCGGAGGTAAGGTGGTGTGAATTGGATCTAAACCTCCATCTCTTTTATGGGCAGCTCATTTATGCAACTGGGGGGATAAATGAAAAAATCCCCTGACTTTTCACATTTGTTTGACACGTGGAAGATGGTCATTATGGGGCACAGAAGCTGAGGAGAGCAACACGCACCAAAAGCCGGACACAATCCGACAGGTACATAGAATTTGGAGAAGAACCCGCCTTGCAATGCCGAAGACAATTTGCACGCCGGACTCGTCGTTATTGAAGCCTGGTTCGGGGGCTACTGAAGGAGTCCCGGATTAGGGGGTGTCCGGATGGCCGGACTATGACCTTTGGCCGGACTCCCGGACTATGAATATACAAGATTGAAGACTTCGTCCCGTGTCCGGATGGGACTTTCCTTGGCGTGGAAGGCAAGCTTGGCGATACGATATGAAGATCTCCTCCCATTGTAACCGACTCTGTGTAACCCTAGCCCTCTCCGGTGTCTATATAAACCGGAGAGTTTTTGTCCGTAGGACGAACAACAATCATACCATAGGCTAGCTTCTAGGGTTTAGCCTCTCTGATCTCGTGCTAGATCAACTCTTGTGCTACCCATATCATCAATATTAATCAAGCAGGAGTAGGGTTTTACCTCCACCGAGAGGGCCCGAACCTGGGTAAAAACATCGTGTCCCTTGTCTCCTGTTACCATCCACCTAGACGCACAGTTCGGGACCCCCTACCCGAGATCCGCCGGTTTTGACACCGACAGAGACCCTTGACCCCTAGACGACCCTTGACCCCTCGGCGATCCTCGACCCTCGACCCTCCACCCCTCGACGACCCTCGACCCTCGACGATCCTCAACCCCTCGACGACCCACGACCCTCGACCCCTCGACGACCCTCAACCCCTCGACGACCCTCGTTCCCTCGGCCACCGTCGACCCTCTACCCTAGTTTCCAATACCCTAGTTCCCGACACCCTCGTTCCCAATAAAAAATAAGAAGAAGGAAGAAGAAGAAAAAATAGAGGAGAATAAGAAGAAGAAAAAATAGAAGAAAAAAGAAGAAGAAAAAAGAGGAGAAGAAGAAGGAATAGAGGAGAAGAAGAAAAAATTAGAAAATTTTCTAATTTTTTCTTCTTCTCCTCTATTCCTTCTTCTCCTCCTCTTTTTTTCTTCTTTTTTCCTCTTATTATTTATTTGTCATCTTCTTCCTCTCCTCTTCTTCTCCTTCTTCTTCTCCTTCTTCCTCTTCTTATTATTTTCCTTTTTCTTTTCCTTCTTTTTCTTCTTCTTCCTTCTTCCTTCTTCCTAGATAAAACTTTTCTAAAAATGTAACTTTTGCATATATAAAAGGTTTTTCTTCTTCTTCCTTCTTCCTTCTTCCTAGCTAGATATTAAAACTTTTCTAAAAATGTAACTTTTGCATATATAAAACTTTTTCTTCTTCATTCTCTTCCTTCTTCCTAAATATATAAAACTTCTCTAAAAATGAAACTAACCTAAAGTGTACTAAATCAGAGAACATGCATAGATAAAACTTTTCTAAGAATCTACTTATGCATATATGAACATATATACATAGAAAAACATACATATATATATTTATAAAAATGCAAAAAACAAATCATCATATATATATGAACAAAAATCTGGAAAAAAAGGACATATAATCATATATACACTCATATATATAATCACACATATACATATAATCTAAAAAACATCATATATATGAAAACAGAGAGGAAGGCCGGCCAGACCGAACGTGGCGGCGCCGCGTGGTGGGGGTAGGGCGTGGTCGGGGCGACGGCGACGGGGTCGGGGCAGGGGCAGCGCGTGCGGTGGGGGCGGCGCACGCGGCGATGGCGACGGTGTTGGGCAGGGGCGGCGCGGCGATGGTGTTGGGGGCGAGCTTCGGCGACGAGGAGGAGGCCGACGGTGGGAAGGCGACGATGCAGTCTGGTAGCCTGGCGGCGTCGAGGTGGTCGCGGCGCCGTCGGGGGAGAGGAGAGATCGAAGGACAAAATGAACGGAAAACTGCTAAGTGTTGTTTATATAGGCACACCTTTGGTCCCGGTTTGTGGCACCAACCGGGACCAATGCACCCCTTTAGTCCCGGTTGGTGCCACCAACTGGGACCAAAGGTTAATTTCCGGCAGCCCAAAGGGCGGGAAAAGGAGACCGTTGGTCCCGGTTGGTGCCACCAACCAGGACAAAAGGAGGGCATTGGTCGCCACGAACCGCTACCAATGCCCCCTTTTGTCCCGGTTGGTGCCACCAATCGGGACCAAAGGCCTTGTGCTGGTGCCCGCGGGCAAAATGTTTAGTCACACCTCGCTAGTTGAGAGGGGCTCGGAGTGGTTTATAAGCCCCACTCCCGCTGCCCTCGCTAGTTGAGAGGGGCTTGGAGGGCCTTATCCGAGACTGCTATGCCTGTGGGCCTACTAGGCCTTCTGCGGCCTGAATCCTGGACCATGGTTGGGTTTCTAGTCGTATTCAGGCCATGGTAGCCTAGTAGGCGGCATTTTTTTAATTTTTTTCCATTATTTTTGTTTTGTTTTTTGCATTATTTATTTTCTTTTGTTTTTTGCTTTATTTTTTTTAATTCTTTTTGCTTTTTGGTAATAAAAATTATAAACTTTCTGTTAGTGTCATTTGTTTTCCAATTTGAATAGTTTAAATTTGAGTTTTTTGAAATTTGTGTGAATCACTAGTTTTTGAATAACTTTACTATAAAAATAGATTTTTGAGTGATTCTTTGTCATGCTATTTAATATTACTGTGTTTTATCATTATATTCAAAAACATATTTTGTTATTTTAGTTTCTAACAAAAAAATTCTTTATGATAATTCTTCTTGCTATTAAAGTTTCTAACAAAAAAAATCTTTATGAAAATTCTTTTTGTTTTTAATGTTTTGAACAGAAAATACTTTGATAATTTTGGTTGCATAAATTTTATATAATTTTAGTTTCAATAATACTAGATGTTTAAAAGTTTTCTGAGTTGATTCCTTTTGCTATTGGAGTTTTATAAAAGCTTTTTAGTTGATTGTGTTTGCTATTGAACGATATTATAGTTTTGTTTTTGTTGATCATAACAGAATATTTTAATTGATTATTTTTAATTCATTCTTTTTGCTATTAGTTCATTCTTTCAGCTAAATGACCCTTAAATTGAAAAGCACTACAAATGAACTCTGAAAAGGTTGAAAGTTGGCATGGTATCATCATTTCACCCACATAGCATGTGCTAAAAAGTTGAGAGGGTTACGACAAAAACTGGATGCACTTCGTGTATAAAACAGACAATCTCTTTGAAAGTATTAGGGTTTCGGACGAAAACTCATCTGTTATAAAAGGATTTCATTTGTTCACATATAACTGCAGTGATATTCTAGATCAAAGGCATCATCATAATATTTGTGGATAGAAAGTCTTCACTTTTTCTTCGCTGTGTCCGTTGCTTATTGCACCGTAACCATGGATAATCTTCATCGTTTAACAAGGTGCTTGGGTCAGCCTTGACTTTGAAGGGAGGAATTTCATGAAACTTTTCATAATCTTCAGACATGTCTGTCTTGCCCTCCAATCCCACTATGTCTCTTTTTCCTTAAAGAACTATGTGGCGCTTTGGCTCATCGTATGATGTATCCGCTTCCTTATCATTTCTTTTTCTCGGTTTGGTAGATATGTCCTTCATATAGAAAACCTGCGCCACATCATTGGCTAGGACGAATAGTTCATCTGTGTACCCCTGATTGTTCAGATCCACTGTTGTCATTCCGTACTGTGGGTCTACCTGTACCCCGCCTCCTGACAGATTGACCCATTTGCACTTAAACAAAGGGACCTTAGAATCATGTCCATAGTCAAGTTCCCATATGTCCACTATGTAACTATAATATGTGTCCTTTCCCGTCTTGGTTGTTGCATCAAAGAGAACACCACTATTTTGGTTGGTGCTCTATTGATCTTGGGCGATCGTGTAAAATGTATTCCCATTTATCCCGTACCCTTTGTAAGTTATTACAGTCGAAGATGGTTCCCTCGCCAACGAGTACAGCTCATCAGAAACAATATTGTCACCCCTGAGACATGTTTGCAACCAACTGCCGAAACTCCTGATGTGTTCACATGTAATCCAGTCGTCACACTGGTCCGGGTGTTTGGAGTGCAGAATGTTCTTGTGTTCATCGACATACGGGGTCACCAAGGTAGAATTATGTAGAATTGTGTAGTGTGCTTGAGACTAAGAATACCCGTCCCTACATATTATTGAGTCCCCTCCTAGTGTGCCTTTTCCATTCAGTCTCCCCTCATACCATGATTGAGGGAGACCTGTCTTCTTAAGGTCAGGAATGAAGTCAACACAAAACCCAATGACATCCTCTGTTTGATGGCCCATGGAGATGCTTCCTTCTGGCCAAGCGTGGTTACGGACATATTTCTTTAGGACTCCCATGAATCTCTCGAAGGGGAACATGTTGTGTAGAAATATAGGGCCCAAAACGTTAATCTCTTCGCATAGGTGAACTAGGACGTGTGTCATGATGTTGAAGAAGGATGGTGGGAACACCAGCTCGAAACTAACAAGACATTGCGCCACATCACTCCTTAACCTTGGTAGGATTTCTGGATCGATCACCTTCTGAGAGATTGCATTGAGGATGAAGATAGCTTCACAATGGATAATCGAACGTTTTCCGGTAGAAGCCCCCTCAATGCAACCGGAAGCAGCTGCATCATAATCACGTGGCAGTCATGAGACTTTAGGTTCTGGAACTTTTTCTCTACCATATTTATTATTCCCTTTATATTCGGCGAGTAGCCAGACGGGACCTTCATATTGAGAAGGCATTCAAAGAAGATTTCCTTCTCTTCTTTGGTAAGAGCGTAGCTGGCAGGACCTTCATACTGCTTTGGAGGCATGTCATATTTTTCATGCAAATGTTGCAGGTCCTCCCGTGCCTCCGGTGTATCTTTTGTCTTCCCATAGACGCCCAAGAAGCCTAGCAGGTTCACGCAAAGGTTCTTCGTCACATGCATCATGTCGATTGAAGAGCGGACCTCTAGGTCTTTCTAGTAGGGTAGGTCCCAAAATATAGATTTTTTCTACCACATGGGTGCGCATCCCTCAGCGACATACAGAACAGATAGTCCGCCGGGACCCTTTCTAAAGATTACTTTTAAATCATTGACCGTAGCAAGTACGTGATCACCGGTATGTATCACGGGCTTCTTTCGGTGATCTGCCTCGCCTTTGAAATGCTTGCCTTTCTTTCGACATTGATGGATGGTCGGAAGAAATCAACAATGCCCCAGGTACCCATTCTTCCTGCATTTGTCCAGGTATATACTTTCGGTGTCATCTAAATAGTGCATGCATGCATGATATCCCTTGTTTGTCTATCCTGAAAGGTTACTGAGAGCAGGCCAATCATTGATGGTTACAAACAGCAACACAGGCAGGTCAAATTCCTCCTGTTTGTGCTCATCCCACACATGTACACCATTTCCAATCCATAGTTGTAAAAGTTCTTCAACTAATGGCCTTAGGTACACATCAATGTTGTTGTCGGGTTGCTTAGGGCCTTGGATGAGAACTGGCATTATAATGAACTTCCGCTTCACGCACAGCCAAGGAGGAAGGTTATTGATACATAGAGTCACGGGCCAGGCGCTGCGATTGCTGCTCTGCTCCCCAAAAGGGTTAATGCCATCCAAGCTTAAACTAGACCATATGTTCCTTGCGTCACCTGCAAACTCCTCCCAGTACTTTCTCTCGATTTTCTCCACTATGACCCGTTAGCGGGTGCTCTCAACTTCCCGTCTTTCTTAAGATCCTCTCTGTGCCATCGCATCAACTTGGAATGCTCTTTATTTCTGAACAGGCATTTCAACCATGGTATTAAAGGAGCATACGACATCACCTTGGTAGGAACCCTCTTCCTGGGCGCTCGCCGTCAACATCACCAGGGTCATCTCGTCTGATCTTATATCGCAATACACCGCATACGGGGCATGCATTCAAATCCTCGTACGCACCGCGGTAGAGGATGCAGTCATTAGGGCGTGCATTTATCTTCTGCACCTCCAATCCTAGACGGCATACAACCTTCTTTGTTGCATACGTACTGTCGGGCAATTCGTTATCCTTTGGAAACTTCTTCTTCAATATTTTCAGTAGCTTCTCAAATCCTTTGTCGGGCGCACCATTCTCTGCCTTCCACTGCAGCAATTCCAGTATGGTACCAAGCTTTGTGTTTCCATCTTCGTAATTGGGGTACAACCCTTTTTGTGATCCTCTAAAATGTGATCGAACTTCAGCTTCTCCTTTTCACTTTCGCACCGTCTCTTTGCATCAACAATGACCCGGCGAAGATCATCATTGGGCACATTGTCTGGTTCCTCTTGATCTTCAGCTTCCCCCGTTGCAGCATCTTCAGCTTCCCTCGTTGCAGCATCACCGTATTCAGGGGGCACATAGTTATCATCATCTTCTTCTTCTTCGTTGTCTTCCATCATAACCCCTCTTTCTCCGTGCTTGGTCCAAACATTATAGTGTGGCATGAAACCCTTATAAAGAAGGTCGGTTTGAAGGGTTTTCGGGTCAGAGTAAGACCTCGTATTCCCACATATAGGGCATGGACAACACATAAAACCATTCTTCTTGTTTGCCTCAGCCACTGCGAGAAAATTATTCACGCCCTTAATGTACTCATAGGTGCGTCTGTAACCGTACATCCATTGTCGATTCATCTTTGCGTACATCATGAATAGATAAGTGACCAGATTAATAAAATTTTATCATCACATTAAACCCAAAGTACATACATAGTTCTCATTGAACAACATATAGCTCTCCAGAGCATCTAATTAGACCATACATTGAAACTGTGTAAAACATATCAATGCAACAACAAATGCGATCATAACCGCAACCAAGGTAACAATTGATCCAATGGCATAATGATACCAAGCCTCGGTATGAATGGCATATTTTCTAATCTTTCGAATCTTCAAGCGCATTGCATCCATCTTGATCTTGTGATCATCGACGACATCCGCAACATGCAACTCCAATATCATCTTCTCCTCCTCAATTTTTTTTAATTTTTCCTTCAAGTAATTGGTTTCTTCTTCAACTAAATTTAACCTCTCGACAATAGGGCCTCCTAGATAAAAAAATCTATGTCACGTTGCTCGGCATAATTGGCATAAACACTAAATGAAACTAACAGTTATAAAAGAAAATATATATACCACATCTGAATCATAGACAGGACAAGGGCCGACGGAGGCGAATACTAAAACCATCGCACTATATAATAACAAACAATAATAAGTAAGAAAACTACATAAATATCTATCTAAATGATACAGGTAAGAACTTTTTTGTTTTAGAAAGAAGATAAGATCTAGAGGCTCACCATGGTGGTGCAGTCTACGAGATCAGCGCGGGCGATCAACGGCTGTGAGGATGGGGATGGGACAGGACGGACCGCCAAACCAAGAAAAATCTCGAGGAAAATGGAGCTTGGACAAGGAGCTTCGAGAGGAGAAAGCGTAAGTGTGGCTTGGGCATTTCATCGAACACCTCATGTGCACAGGGGATGAGCTAGAGCACAACACGCCTCTCCCAAAAAAACAGAGCACTCCACTGCTCTGCTCGCGGGCAAGGGGTATATATAGGCATATCATTGGTCCCGGTTCGTAGCTGAACCAGGACTAAAGGATACCCTTTGGTCCCGTTTCAAGCCCCCAACCGGGACTAATGATGGTGGGCCAGGAGCGAGGCACATTGGTCCCGGTTCGAGCTTCGAACCGGGACCAAAGGTGCCAGATGAACCGGGACCAATGCCCCACAATGGCCCGGCCGGCCCCCTGGCCTCATGAACCGGGACCTATGCCCCATGGATCCCGGTTCTGGGCTGAAGCGGACTAATGGACTGGCCCGGCCTGAACCAAAGCCCTGTTTTTTACTAGTGTGAAGTGCTCCAGCAGTAAAATAAAAGCAATATCTTGCTGGTGTGTGCCACCTCGCCTAGCTATGAGACGGGGGCAGAAGCTTTGGCTACATAAGGAGACGGGCTGTGAGTTGTCAAAGGTACGACAACAAAGTAAGGCTTTTTTTATATAGTTTAGCACTCTTGTCAAGTGGTACGAGACCAAAGTAAGCTAGTGTTTGGGTGTGCACGAACCGAACGAATCGTTTAACCGAGATCTTGGTTAGCATTTTTCTTTTAGTTGTATATAATTTTTTGTTTTCTGATAAGCTAATTGAATTTTAAAATTAACTGAATTTTAGAAATAACTGAATGGTAGATATCAAATTTTCTGTTACTACCGAACGCCCAGCCCTAAGCTAGACATATGACCATCCACTGAAAAGATCCACCTCTACATGTGACCATGCATGGGATAAGTCGCGTCCGCTCTTATTTAGTTGTACTACTTATATAAAATAACTATTTACAACTATCCCACTAGCATATTTTTCTCTTAGCATCATCCAAACATGTCACCTCGACATGCGGTCATGTATGGAAAAAGGCCCACCACTAGTAGAAAAAGGGTCAAATGTGAGACACATTAGTCCCGGTTTGTAACAGAACCGACACTAATGTGTCCATTAGTGCCGGTTCCAACGGCTAGGCAGGAGGAGCTCTTTAGTACCGGTTCATGGCGAACCTTTAGCACTGGTTCGTGCCACGAACCGGTACTAAAGAAAGTGGTGGCAGGATGTTGTCAGAGTGGGGCCCTTCCAGCACCTTTAGTACCGGTTCGAGGCACGAACTGGTACTAAAGGTCGTCCTATATAAACCCTTCGTCCACCCGCACTCTGTTCTTCCCCCTTTCCCCTCTCCCTCTCCTCTGTTCTTCCCTTCTTCCTCTCGAGTTCATCACAAAATTTGCCCCAAATTTGTCAAGATTTGCAGGCCCTCAACCATTCAAATGATCACCAAGGTTAGCAACTTTGTCCTTTCATCTCTCATTGCTAGATTAGCTCTTGCATTGGTTTATATAGTGATAAATTGTGGGTTTTAGTAATTTGGGAGGAATTATATGTGGTAGTATTTGATTTATATGCAATTTGAGATCAAAATAACACTTAGTTTGCATATGTAGGTGTGGTTTACTTAGTGCCTTTTAAATCTCCGTCGTAACCACCGTCGATCGCCCGCACCATCCCGTCGCCGGCACCACCTTGTGGTGAGCCTCTTGTTCAAGAAATTTTATATAAAAAATTGATGTTTGTGTGATTTGGATATATAGTTACTCGTATAATAATTATCTTACCCGTACATTGTTTGTTATACATAGTGCCATGGTTTTGATATCCGTCCCCGTCGGCCCTCGTCCTTGTTATGATTCGGATGTGGTATATTCTCTTTTAAAACTATTTATTGCATTTCGTGTTTATGACAAATTATGCCCATCAAGTTGGCATAGATATTTTTATCTAGGAGGTATGTGAACCGGAAATTCCAACCGACCCTATTGTCGAGAGGTTAAATTTGGTTGAAAGAGAAAATGAGTACTTGAAAGAAAAATTGAAAAGAATTGTGGGGGAGAAGATGGAATTGGAGTTGCATGTTGCCGATGTCGTCGATGATCACAAGATCAAGATGGAGAAAATGCGCTTGAAGATTAAAAAGATTAGAAAATATGCCATCGATAGTGAGGCTTGGTATCATTGTGCTGTTGGATCAATTGTTACCTTAGTTGTCATCTTGATCGTATTTGTTGTTGCATTTAAATGCTTTAGCTAAAGAGTTATTTGTTTGTTGCATTTAAGTGTTGTATGAACTTTATGTATGAACTTGTATTAATTTGGTCTATTCGGTGTTGTGTAATGAAGATGAGCCGGCAATGGATGTACGATGACCGATGCTCTCCCCAGTTTGTTGAGGGCGTGCATACTTTTCTGCTTGCGGCTGAGGCAAACAAGCGGGCAGATGGTTTTATGCCTTGTCCATGTGCTGGCTGTAAGAATGGTCGCAATTACTCTACATCAAGAACCATTCACGTCCACCTGTTTGAGTCCGGTTTCATGCCCCACTATAGTGTTTGGACCAAGCACGGATAAAGAGGGGTTATGATGGAAGACAATGAAGAAGAAGAGGATGACGACAGCTATCCTGGCCATGGGTTCCCTGAATACGATGATACAACAATGGGGGAAGAAGATGAGCCGGTAATGCGGGAAGAAGCTGAGCCGGCAATGCGGGAAGAAGCTGAAGAAGAGGCATCAGATGAGCCCGTTGATGATCTAGGTCAGGCCATTGCCGATGCAAAGAGAAACTGCGCAAGTGATTTGGAGAAGAAGAAGTTGCAGCGCATGTTAGAGGATCACAAAAAATTGTTGTACCCGAATTGCATAGGTGACAAGAAAAAGCTGGGCACCACACTGGAATTGCTGCAATGGAAGGCAGAGAATGGTGTATCTGAAAAGGGATTTGGAAAGTTGCTGGTAATGATAAAGGATATGCTTCCAAAGGACAACGAATTGGCCGAGAGCATGTACGAAGCAAAGAAGGTTGTCTGCCCTCTAGGGTTAGAGGTGCAGAAGATACATGCATGCCCTAATGATTGCATCCTCTACCGCGGTGAGTACGAGAATTTGAATGCTTGCCCGGTATGTGGTGCATTGCGCTATAAGATCAGCCGCGATGAGCATGGTGATGTCGAGGGCGAGCGCCCCAGGAAGAAGATTCCTGCCAAGGTGATGTGGTATTCTCCTATAATACCACGATTGAAACGTTTGTTCCAAAACAAAGAGCATGCCAAGGCGATGCGATGGCACAGAGAAGACCGTAAGAAAGACGGAAAGTCGAGAGTACCCGCTGACGGGTCGCAGTGGAGAAAAATCGAAAGAAAGTACGGGAAGGAGTTTGTAGATGACGCAAGGAGCGTATGGTTTGGTCTAAGCGCAGATGGCATTAATCCTTTTGGGGAGCAGAGCAGCAACCATAGCACCTGGCCTGTGACTCTATGTTTGTATAACCTTCCTCCTTGGTTGTGCATGAAGCGGAAGTTCATTATGATGCCAGTGCTCATCCAAGGCCCTAAGAAACCCGGCAACGACAATGATGTGTACCTAAGGCCATTAGTTGAAGAACTCTTACAACTGTGGAATGGAACAGGTGTACGTGCGTGGGATGAGCACATGGGGGAAGAATTTGACCTAAAGGCGTTGCTGTTATGACCATCAATGATTGGCCTGCTCTCAGTAACCTTTCAGGACAGACAAACAAGGGATACCGCGGATGCACGCACTGTTTGGATGATACCGACAGTATATATTTGAATAGTTGTCAGAAGAATGTGTACATGGGACATCGTCGATTTCTTCCGAGCAGGCATCCCGTAAGAAAGAAAGGCAAGCATTTCAAAGGTGAGGCGGATCACCGGACGAAGCCTCGCCACCGTACTGGTGCTGATGTACATGATATGGTCAAGGATTTGAAGGTGATATTTGGAAAGGGTACTGGCGGACAACCTGTTCCAAAGGACGCTGACGGACGCGCACCCATGTGGAAGAAGAAATCTATATTTTGGGACCTGCCATATTGGAAAGACCTAGAGGTCCGCTCCGCAATCGACGTGATGCACGTGACGAAGAATCTTTGCGTGACCCTGCTTGGCTTCTTGGGCATGTATGGAAAGACAAAAGATACACCTGAGGCACGGGAGGACCAGCAACGTATGCACGGAGAAGACGGCATACATCAGGGTCATGCAAGCTACGCTCTTACCAAAGAAGAGAAGGAAATCTTCTTTGAATGCCTGCTCAGTATTAAGGTACCGTCTGGCTTCTCGTCGAATATAAAGGGAATAATAAACATGGAAGAGAAAAAGTTCCAGAACCTAAAGTCTCATGACTGCCATGTGATTATGACGCAACTGCTTCCGGTTGCATTGAGGGGGCTTCTATCGAAAAACGTTCGATTAGCCATTGTGAAGCTATGTGCATTTCTCAATGCAATCTCTTAGAATGTAATCGATCCAGAAATCATACCAAGGTTACAGAATGATTTGGTGCAATGTCTTGTCAGTTTCGAGTTGGTGTTCCTACCATCCTTCTTCAACATCATGACGCACGTCCTAGTTCACCTATGCGAAGAGATTAACATTTGGGTCCTGTATTTCTACACAATATGTTCCCCTTTGAGAGGTTCATGGGAGTCTTAAAGAAATATGTTCATAACCGTGCTAGGCCAGAAGGAAGCATCTCCAAGGGCCATCAAAATGAGGAGGTCATTGAGTTTTGTATTGACTTTATTCCTGACCTTAAGCCGATTGGTGTTCCTGAATCGCGGCATAAGGGCAGACTAGATGGAAAAGGCACGCTAGGAGGGGAACAAATAATATGTATGGACGGACATTCTCTCACTGAAGCACACTACACAGTTCTACAGAGTTCCACCTTGGTGGCTCCGTATATGGATGAACACAAGAATTTGCTACGCTCCAAACACCCGGAGCGGTCTGATGACTGGATTACACGTGAACAAACCAGGAGTTTCGCCAGCTGGTTGCAGACACGTACCATGCATGACACATCTATTGAAGATGACCTGTACTTGCTGTCCCAGTTACCATCTTCGAATATAATGACTTTCAAAGGGTATGAGATAAATGGTAATACATTTTACACGATCGCCCAAGATAAGAAGAGCACCAACCAAAACAGTAGTGTCCGCTTTGATACAGAAACCAAGACGGGAAAGGAAACATATTATGGTTATATACAGGACAAACGGGAACTTGACTATCGACGTGGTTTAAAGGTCCCTTTGTTTCGGTGCAAATGGGTCAATATGACACGAGGCGGGGTAATGGAAGACCCGCAGTACGGAATGACAACAGTGGATCTCAACAATCTTGCGTATGCAGACGAACCATTCGTCCTAGCCAATGATGTGGCACAGGTTTTCTATGTGAAGGACATGTCTACCAAGCCAAGAAAAAGAAAAGATAAGGAAGCGAATGCATCGTACGATGAGCCAAAGCGGCACATAGTTCTTTCTGGGAAGAGAAACATCGTGGGAGTGGATGACAAGACAGACAAGTCAGAAGATTATGAAAAGTTTGATGAAATTGCTCCATTCACAGTGAATATTGACCCGAGCATCCCGTTAAATGATGAAGATTTTCCATGGTTACGGTGCAAAGGGACACACGCGAACAAAAAGTTTCACACCCAAAGATCTGGGATGTGATCGGCTTCACTATCATCACTTTCTTCTGTGTTTCACACCCAGAGGGGAATCTCTGTAATAGTTAGGGTAGTTATGTGTTTTGGCATTTGAAACGCGAAGAAATTTTATGTGCAAACAAATTCTTTCATGACTTTACTGATTTTTAAAGTTAAGTTATTCACAAACTAGTGATTCACACTAATTTCAAATAATTCAAAATTTAAACTATTCAAATTTGAAAACTACGGGCACTAACAGAAAGTTTGTAATTTTTTGTACCTAAAGCAAAAATATTCACAAAGAAACTCTAAATACACAAAAAAACACAAAAATAAATAAAGCAAAAAAATAAAAATAAAAAGCCTGCCTACTAGGCCAGAGCGGCCTGCATACGACTAGAAACCCAACCTGTTTTTGGGCCAGGATGTAGGCCCGCAAAGGCCAAGTGGGCCCACAGGGCAGCAAAGAACACGTAGGCCCAGTAGGCCTACTTTGGAGAGGAGCTCGAGAGAGCGACCGCAAGGGGGTTTATAAACCAGTGCGGTCGCCCCTCGGCTAGCGAGGTGGGACTAAACTTGCCACACCGCACCTGCGCCAGCGCACCCCCTTTAGTACCAGGTCGTGGCGAAGGGTCAAATGTGAAGCACAATAGTGCCGGTTGGAATTTCAGACGGCACTAATATGTACACTAGTGCCGGTTCGTGGCGGCGATCAATAGCACTGGTTCGTGGCGAACCTTTAGTACCGGTTCATGCCACGAACCGGTACTAAAGAGGCTGTGTCAGCCTCCGATCAGGCTATGGCCCCACCATCACCATTTAGTGCCGGTTCGTACCATGAACCGGTACTAATGAGGTTGTGTCAGGTAAGGCTGGGGCCCCACGAGCACCTTTAGTACCGGTTCATGGATGAACCAGACGTAAGCTGTTTCTTAGTCCCACTTCACGAAGTGAGAGGGACTAGGAGCGGTTTATAAGCCCTGAGTGCAGAGACGATGAAGAAGAGGCTCAATGCTCATGTTGCTTAGCTTCAAGCCTTCAGGAATACGGTAGACTGCACGGAGCTATGCGCAGTGCAGTTTACACTATTCCGAAAGGCTTGAAGCAAATTAACGACCATTGCACCTCTTTTTTATTTTTAATAACTTATTACAACTCCGAACTTCTTCTGTTATGGCAAAAACTAATTGCACGTCGATATTTCTTTTTTTAAGTTATAACTCCAGACTTTGACCACCAAGTTTTGCAGAAAAGAAAAAATAGCAGAAAGAAGAAAAACTATAGCTGAAAAGAAAAAAACTATATAAAAAACTACTCAGAAATAAATAGAAAAAAATAAATATAGCAGAAAAGAAAAAACTACTCAGAAATAAAAAGAAGAAAAAATAAAGCAGAAAAGAAAAAAAATATTTGCTATTTTTCAATCGTTTACAAAATGACCGTGAAATTGAAAATCACTACAAAATGAACTCTGAAAATGTTGAATTTTGGCAAACTAGATGAAAAACTACTCACAAATAAATAGAAGAAAATAAATATAATAGAAAAGAAAAAACTATATAAAAAACTACGCAAAAATAAATAGAAGAAAATAAAGCAGAAAAGAGAAAAACTATAAAAAAATTGGGGCGCTGCCCTATGGGCCTGATAGGCCACATGTGTGTAATTACAGGCCTTAAAGGCCCAGCAGACTCACAGGGCAGCGCGTAGAGTTTAGGCCCACAAGTCTGCTATATAGAGGAGTTCGAAGTGGTAGCTGCGGCTGGATTTATAAACCAGTGCGGCTGCCCTTCGCCCGGCGAGGTGGGACTAAACTTTGTGGTGCCACCCTTTAGTACCGGTTGGTGGCTCCAACCGGTACTAAAGGCCTCGTCTTCCCGCCTCTTCGCCTGGCCAAAGTTGGCCTTTAGTACTGGTTGGTGGCTCCAACCGGTACTAAAGGCCTCTCCTATATATACAACACTTGCGAAAATTTCATTCCCCCTCTGTTTCTTCCTCTGTTTCCCCATTGAAGCACCGCCCGCGCGCCCCGATCGATCGACGCCGTCGCCGTCGCCGCCCCTGTCCCCGTCGCTGCCCTCGTCTCCGTCGCCGCCCCGGGCCCGTCCCCGTCGCGCCGTCCCCGCGTCGCCGCCCCCGCGTCACGCCCCGGCCCGTCACCGCCCCCGGTCGTCGCCTCGCCGTTGCAGTCGCCCCGCTGTGAGCTCTCCCCCTCTAACCCCTCTCCCTCGCCCCCGGCGGCCACCATGGGCGCCGCCCCTCCCCGAGCCCATACACACACACACACACACAAGCATGATGAACACACACACACACACACACACACACACGTACATATGTATGAATTAATGCATGTATATATTAGTATATATGTATTTTGTATGTTTAATTAGTTTAGATTATTTAGATTATTATTTTTTCACTATTATATATGTATGAATGCATGGTAGATGGATATAATTAGTGTTTAATTAGTATGGAAATTTTTTATATAATGTCGTTTTTCAGTTTTTTAATGGATGTATAGAAGTTGTGTTTTCTGTTTTTAGTGTTAGATGCTTAATTAGTATGAAGTATGAAATAGTATATAGATTTTTGACATATGCAATGTCCCTCGCCCCCGGCTGGCACTGGGAGGTGCTGACTGGAGGGGCGCGCCGCTTGATGAGGAACCCGGCCCCGGGTCCCGTCGTCGACCCTGATCTCGTTTGGTGGCGTTCGCGTGGGCCAGTTTCGGTGCGGAGGGACCCGGCCCCGCCGGAGGTGGTACGTCGCCGTGTCAGGGAGGAGGACGAGCACGTCCATCGCTACATGGTTGCGTTAGAAGGCGGCAGGTTCTCCAATACCTGGCAGTTTCTTCGGGGATCTCACTTCAGCTATGAGCCTGTGAGGGTTCCTTCTCTTTGGGTGTCCACCGCCCGCGCCGCAGGAACCGCGAGTGTCCTAGATTCTTCTGTAGTATTCGATCTTTAATTAGCTACCTAGCCAGTGATGTACTATTCAATATTATATATTATTCAGACGATGTATTCGAGATTATATCTATTATTCTAGACGATGTATTCGAGATTATATCTATTATTCGAGATGATGTAATTTGAATAGTAAATTGTTTTATATTTCTTTTGGATTAGTTAAATAAAAGCTATGGCAGACAATACCGACAGAGAGGGAGAACAGACCATGTTCGATATGATACGCGGGCCAGATGATGATCAGAATGAAGAAGAAGATTATGACGGCTCCGAATTTCTAAACAACACCGGAGAGGGTGATATGATATTCGATCGCGACGACCGAATTGATGAAGTCATGATCTACGATTATGACGATGATGAAGAACATGTTGATCCTGAAACAACAAAGACCGGCGAGGTATATTTATATAAGCAGGCATCTGGTGATCATCACATGTTTTAAATGACTTGAAGATATATTAACGAATCGATCTTTGTTCTTTCAGCCATCCGGATCGAGCAAATCTTCAGGCAAAAGGACGAAATGAGGCCCGATCAAAAAGTTGAAGGAGGGTGTAAAGTACAATATCGAGGCAGTCAGACCTAATGGCTAACCATTAGCGCCTAAGAAGATTGTGGACAAGTTCGTTCGTCAGTGCGGAGTTCTTGTGAAGGACCAACTCCCGATCAAACTTCAAGAATGGAGAGAGCAAGCAAAGCCACGTCCAGATGTTACTTTTGTCGACAAGAATCAAAAAGATCTGCTTTGGGATACTCTCATGGAACATTTCACCCTACCAGATCATTTCACAAAAGCAGATGTGCAGAAAGTCAAGGACGCTGCTCTTAGGAAGATGGCGGTTGCATTCAAGAACCACAAGAATTGTGAATGGGACAAGTACGTCAAGGGAGGAAGGAAGACTCCAGTATTCGAGGGAATACTAGAGAACCAACGTGCTCATTGGTACGATTTCATGAAATTCAAGGATTTGGAATTAGCTAAGGAACGGTCGAGAATAAACAAGAAGAATGCCGAAAAAAAGGATAAGTTCCATAAGCTGGGGCCAGGTGGCTATGCGGTGGCAATGCCTAAGTGGGATAAGTCTGAGAAAGAGATGGAGGATGCAGGTGTCACTCCGGTTACTAAGAGCTGGCCCCCCAGGTGTAGGACTTGGTTCTATGCGCATGGGGGGAGTTGGACCCGAAGACAGGCAATGTTTCGACGAAGGCAAGTCTGAAGGGAGCCAACGATGCGATACTTGTTGCAATAGAAGAGGCACGATCGGGGGTGTTCTAGCCCAACAGAGAGAACGACGAGCTTACGCGTGCCCTGGGAAATCCTGAACACCCGGGAAGAACACGAGGCAAGGGCGCTATTCCGTGGTATTCAGACTGGAACACCGACTACAGAACCCGTGCGAGAAAGAAGATTGCGGAGGAGAAGAAGAGGAAGATGGAGGAGGAGCAGAGGAAGCGGGACTATGAACACCTTCAAGGCCTAGAAGCAAGTCAAGCGGAATTGGCAGTCAAATTCCAGCGGCAGCAGGAGCAGATCGACTCACTTACCCAGCAAAGGGGGTCTCAGCAGCTGCAGCAGCTAGCGGATGATCCAGCATTGGATAGCACCGACCCATCCATGCCGAGAAGCAGCGTGGGTTCGGCCGCCCCGGACGACGCAATGCTGGGTAGATACCCCGTGGATGACATCACGGAGAACACTAACTGCGAGCTACACGTCAAAATAACGAACATATCCATGAAGGTGGCGGACGTCATTGCTTTTACAAATCCCCCCGAGGCAACCTTCCATTGCAACCCGATTCCAGCGGGCTATGCTCGTGTCTTGGTTGATGAGGTGGTGGACCCACCATATTCGAAGCTACAGCTTGACATTCCTGGAGGTGACGACGAGCGCTTTCTCGGAGAGGCCAAACATCGTATCATCCTATGGAAAAAGGATTGCATCATCTTTCGAAGGCCACCAACACCGCGTCAGCCGACTCCTCGTCGAAGTCCGCCACCGAGTCAGCAGACTCCCACTCCTACAAGTCCACCAAGTCCGGCAAAGTGTCAGGCCACTCCTCCTCCAAGTCCTGCAAAGTGTCAGGCCACTCCTCCTCCTCCAAGTCCGCCACAGCGTCAGACGTCCACTCCTCCTCCAAGTCCGGCACAACCTCAGGCCACTCCTCCAAGTCCGGCACAGCTTCAGGCCACTCCTCCTCATCCAACTTAGCCCCGTCAGCCGTCTCCGCCGCCTCAGCAATCGCAGAAGAGACACCCCGCAGCTATGGTGCGTAGCGGTACGAGTCGAGGTAGTACAGGAAGTACAGGCGGAGGCAAGCGATATAAATATGATCCAAGCCTCATGCCTCTTCCGCAGAGGGCTTATGACAAGTCCGAGGAGGAAAATGCAGCCATTTCGAAGGCCGAGGTGAAAGCCCATTTTGCACCGAAACCGCCACCGCCGCCAAGGGAGAAAGTGCCTGAGGAAACGATTGACCACTTCATTCATATGGCTCAATCACCAGCTCCCAAGCCTGTTGACACAGACTATGAGCGCCACATCAGGAACTTAAATCGAGCACGTCTACGTAAGGAGGCGAGCTCGGGATTGAGCAAACAACAAGCAGCTGTCAAAAAATGCGGGAAAACCATTCCCTAGCTGGGAGAACAGGAGGCGCAATCGATCCCCTCGCTTGTTGTGCCAACAACACGTGACAGTACGCGCGCCCAATATTATTGTGGGCAAACAGTTTATGTTCCCGAGGTGGGCAATGTGGTAATAACCAAGGACCATATAATGCAGGCTGAAGTTCTCAACATCACTGTTGGACAACTCCTCGAGATCGAGCCCATGCCTGTGCTTAGAGAGGATGAAATAAAACGGAAATATGTCCGGGGCCAACCTTTGGTCGAGCCAGACAAGGTCAAGAACCTCCCAACGAGAATGTATGAATTGCATCAATGGTACATGAACATTACCAAGATTTCAGATCGATTGTCCCTCATGGTGAATGTCAAGGAGGAGCATTACTTCCATGAGAAAGCTCTGTCCGTTGAGTATTCTGAACTGTTTCAGTTATACAATCAAGACGCACTCGACAAATCTATCGTCAGTTGCTATTGTCTGTAAGTGATTTCTTTCTGTAATTTAAGTCTCAAGCTAGCTGTAGTGATCCTTTTGATCAATCATTACCTGTAATTATCCTCACTATATTCTTTTCTGTGGTATTATGCAGGATGAAGATGTATAAAATGAGAAAAGGTGGACGCTTTGGCATTGGGTTCATTGACCCAAACACCATTAATGAATACACATGGCGGATAAATCCACATCATCAAAAGGACGTAGAGGACAACATGCTAGAGTTCTTGAAGCGCCTCAAATACAATGAAGATATACTACTTCCTTACAACTTCTAGTGAGTCACACTGTCTTGTACTACAAATTCTCTGTTTTTGCCTACTAGCTAGCTACATGTTTTTGCTTACATATGCCCGCTTAATTAAGACATGCAAACGTGTGTGCATGCAGATTTCACTAGGTCTTGTGTATCATTAAAGTTGACGACGGAACAGTTGAAATACTGGACTCACTACTCAAAGCAAAAACTGACTATAACATCTTGTTTGGGATAGTCAACAGGTAATTTCAATCATTATTAACTATATATCTCGGCCTATTTAGTTTGTCATTTCATGATATGAACTATTTAATAACCCCTTTATTCATTTTCTTTGTCGGCGGGCAGGGCTTGGGCAAGGTTCATCAGCGTCACGGAAGGCGAATGGAAAAAAAAGCTTCAATGATTTCGACCCAAGGTAAGTAATTAAGTAGTACTAGCTAGCTAGCTAGCTGCCATCTCTTTAATTAATTATCATGCTTGATTAATTATTATTTGATCAAATTCCATTCTCGTAAAGGCCCTGAAGCAGGCGTAGGGGACTGGTCTGTGTGCATTCTACGTTTGCGAGAACATTCGCATGATGGCGTCCGAAAGGAGCAGATCTCAAAGACAGGAATGGGTACGCTTGTCAGAACACTATTCACAATTTTTACACCATTATCGATATCTAGTCACACAACTAATACACATGCATATTAATCTCCTTCTTAACATTTCAGAGAGGTGCGGGAGAAGCTCCTAGAAACGGAGCGCGTAGAAGCACTTCAAGAGGAAATAGCGGGATTTTTGCTCGACCAGGTCATAAATCCGAAGGGAGAATACTATTACCCGCTACCGCCCCATGAAAACCACTTCCAATTGTCATCGTGCTCCGAAGGCACCAATTAGGCTAATACCACTGGCTCCGAAGGCAACATGCATATGTAGGAGAAATTGTATATAGCTATACATGTGTGTATGTGTGAATTAATTAATATGGTGGTTTGTGAGACATTGATGATATATATATGCATGATTGGTTCTACTAGAAATTCTATATATATATATATATATATATATATATATATATATATATATATATATATATATATGCATAACGTGTACAATGTGTAGTATCGTAAAATACAGCAAACAAAAAAGAATTAAAATGGAAACACAAAATTAAATGAAAAAGAAATCATAAAACTAAAAAAACCCAAACCTTATAGTACCGGTTGGTCTTACCAACCGGTACTAAAGGGCTCCAGGCCCCCGGAGCTGGCTCGTGCCACGTGGTTGCCCTTTAGCACCGGTTCGTGCCGAACCGGTACGAAAGGGGGGCCTTTAGTGCCCACACTTTAGTGCCGGTTATGGAACCGGCACTAAAGGGCCTTATGAACCGGTGCTATTGCCCGGTTCTGCACTAGTGCACCTTCAGTCAGATATTCTTGGGAAAAATCTTTGAGCCATTTTTATCTGATAATGCTATTTACATATAATGAATATTTTAGGACTATGCAAAAAGTCATATGTATTTTCAGTTTTAGTTCCCGTATTATTAATCTAAATATTCGTGTTCCATACAACCAAATCTCATGAAAAATATTGCAACCAATTCTGGTAGCAACATTGGGTATCATCTAGGTCAAATTATTGATTTACCAAGTAATCAGCGCATCTATGACATGATCATTGCATTAACACCGCACATCATTAATCAACTTGATGGCCAACTTTGAAACTTGTACTATACAGACACATAACAATTAGACCTAAATTGCATGCGAGCCTCTCAAAGTAACTTTATTAAGGGAAACAATAAGTTATGCCCGACCTATCCATCGAGTGGATTAGTTGGCTGCATCGCTTCATCCATTTCATGCTCATTTGCTCACTGTCTCTCCATCGGGCCTATATACATAATCATTTCCTTGGATATCGTCATAACTATGCGATTTTCTATCAATTGCGCAACAGTAATTTTTTTACCCACTGTATGCTATGTTCAAGAGAGAAGCCTCTAGTGAAAACTATGGCCCCAGGTCTATTTGAATCATATATAAAAATCCAAAAATACCTTGCAGCAATTTATTTTATTTTGTGTTTTTATTTATCTATCTATCAGTATGACATTTGATCCTTGCAATTAACCGCCAAGGGATTGACAACCCCTTGTTTGCGTTGGGTGCAAGTATTTGTTATTTTGTGTGTAGGTGATGTTAACGAGGTGTTGTGTGGTTCTCCTACTGGATTGATAACCATGGTTCTTAACTGAGGGAAATACTTATCTCTACTGTATTGCATCATCTTCTCATCTTCGACAAAATCCCAACGCAATTCACAAGTAGGAGGAAGAATTTCTGGCGCCGTTGCCTGGGAGACATCATCAACATCTATCAAGTATCATCACATAAACTTTCATCTCCTTGCATTTACTTTTATTTGCCATTTTCCCCTCGTTTTCATCTCCCCTGCTTCTAAAATGTTTTCACAAAAACACAAAAATATTTTCAGTTTGCCTTTTTGCTTGTTTGCTCGTTTGCTTGCTTTATTGCCTTCATATCAACACAGCAAAAATAGAAAAGAAAAAGGAGAACTGAATACATATGGATCCTCGTGCACTTGTTAATCTTTTCAAAAGATCCAATTATAATAAACCAATTGCTAGTGAGTTGAGTGCACTAGATTATCTTTATGCAGTTTTGCTTGAAAATCATGAATCTGAAAACTTTGATGAAGTGTTAGAAGAAGAAATTTATGAAGTGATTCATGATAGCTCTTTGATAAAAAGCATGATTGCAATGATGTTATTATAAATCCTATTAATGTAAATTCTGCTAATGACATGCAAAGCTAGAAGCTTGGGGATGATAATTTTGTTATATCTACTAGTTACTGCAATGATCCTGATTGGGTGATAATGCCTCATATGATCTTGAAAATTAATTTTAAGTCTCATGATGAATATCTCATTAATAATAATGTTTGCAATAAAATTGAAAGTGAGTTTGGAAGAGTGTCAAATTACCTCTCATTATATTGAGATCTATTGTTTCTTTCTTCTTCCTTGCATATGCTAGTTTTTACTTGCCTTGATAATTTTCTTGCTTATAAAATTCCTATGCATGGAAAGTATGTTATCATTAAATGTGTTCTTCACATGTTACATCATGCTCTATTTGTTTCAATTATTATCTTTCATGTGAACTAATAACTCAAAAATATGGGAGCAATTGTAGCTTTTTCGATAAATAAGATTGTCGAACCAACAAGGAGCTAAAGGTAGGATTTATATTCCCTTCAAGTTCTGTCGACCACCGATACAACTCTAAGCACACTTAACGTTCGCTTTACCTAGAACAAGTATGAAACTATTTTGTAGGTGATAGGATATGTTTGCAAGGATAAAACTAGATATACTTAGCGAGCATAAACTACGAGTAATTTGCAAGATAATAAAAGTTAGTCGTTTAGTAGAGAGATTTTTGTCACACAAGAAAGTTATTTGTCCCTAGGCAATCGATAACTAGACTGGTAATCATTATTGTATTCTTATATGAGGGAGAGGCATGAGCTAACATACTTTCCGTACTTGGACCATATGCACTTATGATCGGAACTCTGGCAATCATCCACAACTATCAAAGATCATTAAGGTAAAACCCAGCTGTAGCATTAATTAACAAGTTCTATTTATCCCATACGCAACAACCCATTGACTCAGGTATAAGATTATGTCACTCTCGCCACCCATTATAAGCAAATCATGAACATATTGCAACACCCTACAGCGGGAATCCCTCACACATATGCGACACGAAGGGCACCATAGGACAACACCAAAATAAAACATACAACTCAAACCAATCACGATCATCAATCAACCCATAAGACAAAACGAATCTACTCAAACATCATAGGATGACAACACATCATTGGATAATAATATGTAGCATTAAGCACCATGTTTAAGTAGAGACTAGGAAATGTGTCAGTGCATTGCAATGGGAGAAATAACTCCTTCCACTTTCTAGCGATCCATTTGTGTTGATACTTCTCTCCGCCACAATCTCACCATAGTCGATGGTGGTCCCGTTGTGAATCTATTCATGATAAACTTAATCAATCCCAAGACAATGCGCCTTGTCATCATACTCTAGCACGCCAATTCGCGAGCTCCTCTATTTGTAATTTTGTTGATTTATGATGATAGTGAGTATAACCCCTGTCTCATCTATGCTTGGTGCAAGCACTATTCCCATATTCCTGCCCTACTCCAAGACTAACTCATGCCATCTCTCCTCCTTACCGACACAACCCCTCCCTCACATACTTGTAATTACTTATAAAGATGGTGGGCATCACCACCCTCTCTCCTGCATATGATTCATGTGGCATCCGAAAATTGCAAATGGTGCACAGGCACCTTGGTGCCCTTTTCCAAAAAAAAAATGCACAATAAAAAAACTGTTTTTTCGTAAACACTCACACACATGTATATTATGTTATCTGCAAATTTTCATATCAGTTTACTTTCACATGTAGCGTACAAAAAAAGAAAAATATGTCAAATGGGCCTCTCTTTTCTTGTTGTTGGGCCGGAATTTTTGTACTGCTTACAAACTACATTTTTTCAAAGCAAAATTTTATGGATCGGTAATGAACACATACAAGTTTCCACGATGTTAATTTTTATTTTTTTGAAACCTTTAAATATGGTTTTTGAAAAAAAAACGGGCACCATGGTGCCAGAGCACCATAAATTCGCACTCAAGTGTCACCCCATTTGTCTTTCTTGCAGTATTTGGCGTATAAGATCATTCTTATATAATAACTCTCCCTTTTTATCTCAATTAATAACAATGTTTTTTTCATCCTGGGAAGGTTTACCAAGAAAAGCGTTCTGTGGAGGGCCTGTTATGGAAGGATGTTGAGGGATGATTGACGAAAATGCCAATAGAGACCAAGCTCCATGAAGGTCTTAAGCAAAAACTTCAAAAACTTTTCAGTTTCAAATATTCTGACAAAAATACTCATATATCTAGAGACATATGTACATGTATGTAAATTTTCATGTCGAAATACGTTAAAATGAGAGCTGCAAAAAAACAAATATGAGGCTTTTTAGCAAATGTAGTGTACATCCTCAGAATTTATGATTTGTTTTTGTGTAGCTCACAATTCAAAGTATTTCGTCCTGAAATTTTACACACAGACATTATATTCTTGTATATGTGTATATTTTCTTAGAATTTTTGTAACTAAAAAGTTTAATTTTGAATTCTACAAACAATTTTTGAATTCCTTGTATAAATGGATGGCTAGAGAGTTTTAATTTTGAGTTCTCCAAACTAATTTGAATTCCTTGTATAAATGGATTGCTAGAAAGTTTTAATTCTGAATTCTCCAAACTAAGGCCACTATGGAGCTAGGTCTCCAAAATGCCCTACTCGACGATGACGAATACAATAATGAGCCCAAGAACAAATGAATTACCAGGCTTTGTCACGAGTGTCAGGAAGAAGCTTAACGTAATGAAATAGACAATGTTTTTTTAGTAACAGTACTGTTTGACTCGTGAATTAAGAATCACTAAGATAATACATCATGGCAAAAAGAAAACATAACTTATATTTTTGGGGGGTATACAGGTCTATCATTTTGATCTGGTTGAGCTTATTCTCCTGTTTTTCACCTCATTTCCTTTCTAACCCATCCTTCTATCAAGTTGTGTAGTCAGTAATTTGGGAATGGTTTTCTGAAAATAAAAGTTGTTTTGTGATGTTGATAACGTTTTTTTTATCAAAGAAGGGTTTCCCCCTTCCGATTTCCATTAAGGGAAACTAAGCCCAGGGCTGCTAGAGCCAGAAGTCGTTTTATACAGGAATAAAAAAGAAAGAAAGAAAGCAAGAGCAGATACCCACCAGAAGCTAGAAGAGCTCTAGCATCTGGGAACCTCTAAAGATGGTGATAACGTGAGTTGTCAGAATACAACAATTATCAGCCTCCCATAAGATGTAGCCAAGGTTAGTGCCGATGAATATTGATACCAACATCAGATTGTTGTGAATGTGAAATTTAATGCCCCCTGCAAAAAAAGTGAAATCTAATGAACAGGATGAGATTGGGGGCCTGAACTCTGAGGGACATGTCTATGGAGGATTCGTGGTATTTATCCTTGGGATAAATCGGATTGGTAGTGCAACTCGCAGGCTTAAAGTTTCTCTATTTGAACCCTTAATGATGGTGAATATCCTTCATTCTCCGCTCGAAATGTATACTTATATAATACGTATAAAACAAACTTATCCTATTTTGTTTGACTTTAGGAGTGTTACCCTGATCATTGTCCATGCGAGCCCGCAGACTGGAGAAGTCAGATAATGCCTTTGAGAAAGCTGGAAGAAGTGGAGATCGATGGTTTCACAGGATACACACATGAGTTTTAGTTGTTGGAACACATACTCAGATGTGCACCCGAGCTTAAAAGGGTGATTGTGAAGCAATCGCCTGAGGTCAAACCAAGCGATGTGGAGATTTACAAAATGTTCAAGGCACATCCTTTCCTTGAATGCTGTCTTGTTTAGGAAAGCGGACAGCCGGCTGTTATCCTGTTCGACCTTCTGTTTACTTCTTTTTTGACAGTTTGCGTACGCGTTATATGATGTAAAAAAAACCTGTTGCTGCCTGGCCTTCGGTTTGAGCCTTGTTATGTGTTGAGCCATTTGTTAAAGATGTAGCCGGGGTGGAAACCCCTAAAAATATCAGGATGAGCATGGGACAATTGTTTGCAGGGCCTTTTAAGGTTCTGGTTGAGCGATTAAGATTTTCAGTAAAAAAATTACGGAAATGTTAACGCTCACACGTGTGGGCGTTTGCACATCGTCCACACGCCTCCATCACCACTCATTTTGCCACGTATGAATAGATGACATCAGCAGAATTTTTTTTGGTTTTCGGCTTAAAAATGTTGTATCTCCTAAATAAAAAAACGAACTAAAAATCCGTTTTCACCATTAAATCCGTCTCGACGAGATCTTCAAAACTAGACCCCATGTTGATATGTTTCGACGAAATTTTTTTTTTGCCAGAAGTTGCCACGATGTTTACACTGCAGTTGCCGTAGGGCTTAAACTAAAGTTGCCATGTGGCAATTTTAGTTTGTAGATCATGGCAATTTTAGTATTTTGATGATGTCAACTCCAATATTTTGACCATGAAAATTATTTTTTGTATGAACCATGGCAATTTTACATGCATGTATCATGGCAATTTTAGTTTATGGTTCATGGCAAGTCTAGTTTCTTAATTCCCCGTTTTATAAATGTCAAAATTTACTTTTAAATGTAAAAGAAAATAGCTGAAACATATCATGGCAACTTCAGTGTAAACATCATGGCAATTCATATGCAATAGGCATGGCAACTTTTAATTTAGAAAAAATTTATCAAAACATATCAACATGGGATCTAGTTTCGAAGATCTCATCGCGAGGGATTTAATGATGAAAATGGATTTTTAATCGGATTTTTCGTTTAAGAGATAAAACATTTTAAAAACTGAAAATCCAAAAAAATTCCTGCATGCATGCATGCGATGCCCTGGCAATCTGTTTACATTAAAGACGTGTGGTGCGTCTCCCTTCCTGCCACACGTGTGGCAGTTAGCGCGGCCCAAAAATTAAGACCGGTCTGTCGGCGGTGGTAGTTGAATTTTGATGTTATTTTTACTAGTAAGCCGTAGGGGCGCTCGTTGTGAATAGTTCGTCCAGCTTGTGCTTTTATCTTCAACCAGTCCTGGCTGAGTTGAGTATGCACACGTGATTTATATTTCTGTGGAGTATTTGATAGAATTCAAAACGACAACTTCTGATTATTGGAGTATTTGATAGAGCCTTAAATTTATTTATTTTCCTGTGGAAGATGAACATCACCAAAAATATCGTCATAGTCCAGCATTGACCGAGCAGGGTGTGACCAAATGATAAAAACATGTAAAAACCCTGGTCTTTGGCGTGGTGAGCATGAGATGGAACCAGAACACACGCGCATTTTCCATGATTTTACAAAATTGTTTAAATGCCAGAAGCAAAAATATGACACTACAACTTCATGCTAGACCTGGCAACCATCTCATAGCATTGACAAAATAGAAAGATCTAGAGATGCAAGGTGCCATAATCTGACGCAACTAAGAAGTTAATCTAATGGCTGTGGATACTTGGATTTACCGCATGCCTACGGTTGGATGGGAATAAATCAACGGCTAGTATTCGAAGTTATTCCTATACTATATAGTGGTATACTCCTATTTACGTTTGAGTTGTTTATAATAGGTCTGATCTTTTCTAGTAAGCACCGACTGACTTTATTGCTCGCGGCCAAACGGGCCTCAGGATCCCACCCCACCACTTTTCCCCATTACAAAATTTAAGAATAGGAGCCTATAGGTAAGTAGGTAGTACAAGGATCACACTTTTCTGGCCTGTTTGGGACAGTTGTTGCTCGTGGGCCCGCACCAGTTAGACAGTACAATCATAATGTGGTAGCTGACCCGATTTCAAATAGCGCAACATAGGGCCCTCAAGCTGTATGTCATGTCGGACTGCAACAGAGCTGGCCAAACGGGTTGGCCCGGCCCGACACAGCCCAGCTTTCTGTAATCGTGTCTGGCCCGACACGTCCCGTTTTGGCACGGTTATTAACTGGACAGTGCCATGCCGGCCCGCGTGCTGCCCCCTCCAGCCCAGGCATGGGACCTCCTATATGCCGTGCGTTGTGGCAAGGAGTCGCCCTTTCGCACAGGGCGGCGCACCTGGGCCGAGCCCGATTGCAGTGGCGAGAAAAAAAACCATTGAAAAGGGAACGCATGGGCACCGGTATTCAAACACGCGACCTCAAAGCAGGTTGCTCATCGAGTTAGCCACTGTGACAGAAAAATCGTGGTGTTCGAATTTCAGCACCACACTTCATTAACAAATAAAAGCCAGAGGCAAATCCTAAACACCCAATAGCACAAATTCGAATAAAAAAGTATGTATCAGGGATCGAAAAAAGGCCTACACCAAGGCCCTATAGCCACCTACATTACCGAGATTAGGTGTCCAAAATGGCAGCCAAGTTTGTATGAACTATAAGACGCAAACACATTAAACATGATTTCATTTCACAAAAACTAAATATTCTTTGAAACACAAACATTTTCTATTTTCTGAACAAATTTTTAAAAAGTAGAATATTTTTTGAAACCCAATTTTTTTCTGAAAAAACGAACAAATTTCAAAGGGAGAAATTTTTTTTAAACTAACGAACAATTTTTTGAAAACGTAAACTTTTTTGAAAAATCAGAAGAAAATAATTAATAATGCTATTTTTTTAACAATTATGGAAAATTATTTGAAAATGCAAACATTTTTGATAAACAAGAACAAAAATGATTAATGCAAACATTTTTTGAAATTATGAACAAAATTTTCAAAATGCAAATACTTTCTGAAATTCCCTTAAATGTTTTTGAATTCGTGAACACATATCGAAAATAAGATTTTTTTTATTCGTGAACATATTTGGAAATCAAAATTCCAGAACATTTTTAAAAGTGTTGAACAAAAATTCCAAGGCGAACATTTTAGATCACCAGAACTGTTTTTGATTTTGCCAAACAATTTTGGAAACTTGAACGTTTTTTGAATTTTTGAACAATTTTAAAAAGTGGGGACATCTTTTGAAAATGCCACACATATTCTGAATTTGTGAACAAAAATTAATATATGGCCGTTTTTGAAAATTGAAATTCTGAATTTGTTTTGTGTTTTGGAACGTTTGTTGAAAACTTGAGATTTTTCAAAAATTCTAGCTTTTCTGCAAATATGTAAACACAATTTCAAAACAGGAACATTTCTGAAAAAACGAACATTTTTTTAAATGCGAACATTTTTAAATTTTCTGAAGATTTGTTGAAAAACAAAAGTAAAAACGAAATTGAAACAAAAAGAAAAACGAAAAACGAAAAAGGGATTGAAAAGAAAAAAAAGAAACAGGAAAAAAACTGAAATGAAAAAATAAGACCTAAAACCGGTTCAGGAAATTTCCTTATGTTCTAGAAGGTTCCTAAAACCAGAAAAGCCCGACTGGAATCTCCTAGAACGTTCCCAAAACCGGCCGGTAGTGTGGCAGTTCTTTACTGATAATTGGACCGGCCCATGACGCTCGCTGGTCGATCGGTCTGTGCGAATCGACGACAATCTACCGCAGAGTGCGGCAGATAGGATTTTTCCCTATGTGACGCATTTTGCGTCAAAACAAGAGCTGGACACCACAAGGGCGATGCAGGAATGGGCCGGTCCATCGAGCGAAAGCACAGCAACGTAAAAAAAACAAATTGCCTACGCTAGGATTCGATCCTACGATCTCGCTCACACAAAACCGCAGACCAAGATCAGCGCCACTCCAACACAAAGTTGTTGTCAAACATTAAGGCGCCAAACACTTTAACAAGAGACAGTAGGGTTAATATTTTGGGAAAAACATTTTCAAAACATTTCTTGATAATATCGAATAATTTGAAATGCCACAAATATTATTTGATATTCCATTTTTTTTAAATGTGAAAAAATTTTGTAATCCGAATTTAGAAAAAACATGAATATTTTTTTTGCAAAACCGAACAGCTTTCTAAAACGTGATTTTTTTTTGGAAAAATTGAATATTTTCTGACATTGTGAATATTTTTGAAAACAAAGAAACATTTTCTAAAATTCCTGAACATTTTTGAAAAATGAATATCTTTCTGAAATTTCGAAGAAATTTTGGAAATGAGAACACATTTTGAAAGTGGGGACATCTTCTGAAAATGCCACACATATTATGAATTTGTGAACAAAAATTAATATACGGCCATTTTTGAAAATTGAAATTCTGAACTTTTTTTTGTGTTTTGCAACGTCTGTTGAAAACTTCAGATTTTTCAGAAATTCTAGCTTTACTGCAAATATGTAAACACAATTTCAAAACAGGAACATTTCTGAAAAAATGACCATTTTTTTTAAATGCGAACATTTTTTAGTTTTCTGAAGATTTGTTGAAAAACAAAAGTAAAAACGAAATTGAAACAAAAAGAAAAACGAAAAACGAAAAAGGGATTGAAAAGAAAAAAAAGACACAGGAAAAAAACTAAAATGAAAAAATAAGACCTAAAATCGGTTCAGGAAATTTCCTTATGTTCTAGAAGGTTCCTAAAACCAGAAAAGCCCGACTGGAATCTCCTAGAACGTTCCCAAAACTGGCCGGTAGTGTGGCAGTTCTTTACTGATAATTGGACCGGCCCATGACGCTCGCTGGTCGATCGGTCTGTGCGAATCGACGACAATCTACCGCAGAATGCGGCAGATAGGATTTTCCCCTATGTGACGCATTTTGCGTCAAAACAAGAGCTGGACACCACAAGGGCGACGCAGGACTGGGCCGGTCCATTGAGCGAAAGCACAGCAACGTAAAAAAAACAAATTGCCTACTCTAGGATTCGATCCTACGATCTCGCTCACACAAAACCGCAGCCTACGATCAGCGCCACTCCAACACAAAGTTGTTGTCAATCATTAAGGCGCCAAACACTTTAACAAGAGACAGTAGGGTTAATATTTTGGGGAAAACATTTTCAAAACATTTCTTGATAATTTCGAATAATTTGAAATGCCACAAATATTATTTGATATTCCATGTTTTTAAAAAAAAATGTGAACAATTTTTGTAATCCGAATTTAGAAAAAACATGAATATGTTTTTTGCAAAACCAAACAGCTTTCTAAAACGTGATTGTTTTTGGAAAAATTGAACATTTTCTGACATTGTGAATATTTTTGAAAACAAAGAAACATTTTCTAAAATTCGTGAACATTTTTGAAAAATGAACATCTTTCTGAAATTGCGAACAAATTTTGGAAATGAGAACATATTTTGAAATTCCTGTACATTTTCTGAAACATGGTATTTTTATGAATGACATTTTGAACATTTTGTGAAAAGGAGAATTTTCTTAGAAATTCCTGAACATTTTTCAAAAACATGAACATAAAAGAAATTCAGTTACTGAACATTTTCTAAAACACGAACATTTTTGAAAAGTTTCAACAAAACTTTAAAACAAGAACATTTTTTGAAAATCCTGAAAGACACTTTGAAACACGATTTTTTTTGAAATTGGGAACAAAATTTGAAAATGAGAACATTTTTTGAAATTCGGAGCAAATTTTGAAAACGAGAACATGTCCTAAAATTCCCAATAAACATTTGAAATTCTCAAACAAAAGATACATGAAAAAGAAAAAAAGAAAAGAGCAAAGAAGAGAAAAGAAACAGAAAAGAAAAAAGAAAATTAAAACAAAAAAGAAAAGAAACGGTAAAGGTAAATAAAAGAAACAAGAAGTTTAAAAAGGGTAATAAAAAACCGGTTCAGGAACCTCCTAGAAGGTTCCCAAAACTAGAAAAAAGCGGCTGGGAACCACCTAGAAGATTCCGAAAACCAGATTCGCTTTAATGTTTGAACGGGCCGGTCCATCCTAACGCTCGTAGGTCTGCCCTGTGTGCGTTCCCTTGACTACTTGCCATAAAATAGGAATTTCCCCAGGCATGACCCGGGAGTTATGCAGACGGACTGTTAGGCTACCGGCCTGCTAGGTTGTTTTTGGGCCAAATGTGGCATATTGGGCTATTTTTAGGCCATATATATTTAGAAAAATCCTTAAAAAGAATAAAATAAATAAACGGGTTGTGCCGTTGCCGGGATACACTAGTGCATCTCTGAAAATTTTACCATGTATCCCCTGTTCTCGCGTGTCGAATGCTACTCCGACCGTCGATATGCCACTCTGAATGTGATGTTGAGTGCTAAGTTAGCTCAATCCTTGTTAGGATCCTGACAATTGGTACCAGAGCCAGTCGATTCTAGGAGGCGCAGTGACCTGTGCTGCGTGAAGGTTGGCGGTGTGGCTGTAAAATCCCTCTGCAAGCTGTAGATCGGGCGGCGGTGACTTAGTGGCGACCGGAGCAACATTGTTTGAAGGTAGTCTGAATTCAGTCCTGGTTGCCGGAGAACACTTCTCCTGGAGTAAAATCCCAGAAACTGAGTTCGGGTGGTTGATAGAGGTTAAAGGTGTCCCGTCTTTCGATGAGATGGTAGCTATCGTTTTCAATGGAGTAGACTTTCACGACTCGACGACGAACATGCAAGGACGTCGCGCTTTAACAATCGTTAAACCAACTCTAAGAGGTTATTGACCACGCCGGAGCACGATCAACCTGACCACGAGGGTCGCACGCAAACAAAGAACAAGCAAGAAACTAAATTTGTAATCTAAATAATTGCAAATATAAGAAGCAAGCTTTATTAATGGAAGTGGGGTTTTGTGATGTCTTGGTCTGGTCGTAGAACACAAATGAAGGACGCAAAGTTGCAGCTATAACAAACTTTTAATCTAAATAAAACCCAAATCTAAATGGTGCCTTAAGGGATGTATTTATAGGGGAAAAGGGAGGGGATTTCGTCCACCCTAGGCAAGGTGGGACTAAAACACCTTCTGAGTCATTTCCGCTACAATACGGACTTTAAAACCAGCATATGAAGTAATATTTCAAAATTACATGGGCCTGGCCCAAAATTAAGGTGAGCATCACCTAAAATAAGCTATGGGCAAAATTTATGAAAAAATATATGCCATCATGGAGGCTTCAAAGTGTTGAAATCTGCACTAGAAACACTGTGATGGTTCCCTTCGCGCGTGGCTTCATCTCCATGCTTGTTCCTGCTACAGTGTTCATCCCTCTTGTCAATGCTAGGCCCTTCATTAGTAATCAACACAAATGTATCTATTTTAGGCAACATCATATTCTCATGAACATTAGAATCATTCCCACGAAACGAAAGTACCTAATAATTTAATTGGCGTGCGCGAGCTCTAGTAATTGGTCTAGTATGCATAGTAGCAGGGGTTGCGGGTGTAACAACGGTATCGATGTTCTCATCATCCTCCCCTTGAAATGAAGTCGTCCTCACCGAAACCTCATCTTCCTCACCGAAACCTCATCTTCCTCACCGAAATAAGGCTTCTAATATGCAATGCTAAAAGTGGGACTTACCCCAAAATCGGTAGGCAGCTGAAGTTTATATGCATTATCATTTATTTTCTCTAACACCTTAAAAGGACCATCCGCACATGGCATGAGCTTTGATTTGCAAAAATCAGGAAACCTATCCTTACGCAAATGTAACCAAACAAGATCTCCAGTCGCAAAGACTACATGTTTTCTACCCTTATCTCCAACAAGTTTATATTTAGCATTCATATGCTCATTGTTTTCCCTAGTTAATTCATGCATTTTTAATACCAATTCAGCATGTTGCTTAGCATCAAAATTAACCTTCTCTGAAGATGGATGAGGCAACAGATCAATAGGTGCATGTGGAAGGAAACCATACACAACTTCAAAAGGGCACATCTTAGTAGTAGAATGCATCGAACGATTATAAGCAAATTCAATATTAGGCAAACATTCTTCCCAAATTTTCAGGTTATTCTTCAAAACATCCCAAAGCATAGTAGACAATGTTCCATTGACTACTTCAGTTTGTGAGCAGTTTGGGGATGACATGTAGTATTAAAAAGCAATTTAGTCCCCAACTTAGCCCATAAACTTCTCCAAAAATGGTTAAGAAATTAGTATCACGATCTGAAACAATTTTATTTGACGCACCATGCAAGTGAATAATTTCATGAAAGAACAAATCAGCAACATTAGCAACATCATCACTTTTATGGCATGGTATAAAGTGTGCCATTTTCGAAATTCTATCCACGACAACAAACATGCTATCCCTCCCCTTCTTTGTTCGAAGTAAACCTAAAACAAAATCCATAGGTATATCCTCCTATGGAATTGTAGATACAGGCAAAGGCATATTTAAACCATGAGGATTGAGTCGTGACTTAGCTTTTTGACATGTAGTGCAGCGAGCAACAAAATGCTCGACATCCCGTCTCATCTTTGGCCAAAAAAAATGTGTAGCAAGTACGTCCTCCATCTTATTCACATCAAAGTGTCCCATTATTCGTCCTCCATGCGCCTCCCGCAACAACAAAAGACAAACAGAGCTAGCTGGTATGCATAGATTGTTAGCACGGAATACAGATCCATCATTAATGATGAATTTGTTCCATGTTCTCCCTTCTTTACAATTCCGCGGCACATCTTTAAATTCAGCATCATGCACCCTATGGCGAGCCTCACACGCTCTTTGGTGAGGCGCACCTCGGCATCTTGGAGGCCTGCCCCGAGCCGGTCGAGTGCGGATTGAGCACAAGCCAAGGCCCCGCACCTGAGCAATTAGGTGATGCAGTTCACAAGGGAGAGAGCCTAGCGGGGGCACCTTAGCGCCTGTCATCGCCGAAACCGAAGAAACCCTGGTGTCCTCTGCCTGAGGCGCAGGGGGCTCCGGGTCCTTCCCCACGCTCGGGCCTCGTGGCATGCCTGGAGGGGCTAACATGTCGGTTCCCTGGGCCCTAGGAGTGGGCACAGATCAAGGTTGCCCCGTGGCACGCCCTGCGTCGTGCTCGGCCGCGGGGGCAAGGATAGCCGGCGGGGGACTGGGCCGCTACGGCCTTGGTGATTGGACCCTCTCGCGGCGCTGGGGAGGCTTTGGGGGCCGCTGCGGCGCCCACGGGGCCGAGCGTGATGCCAGGTCGACGCAAGGCACCCCCGCGCCCCGCAAAGCTACGGCCAAGTGTTGATGTCGCCTTCAGGACGGAGGCCACCTTCGCCCCGGCATATACCTTCTTCTTCTTCTCCTCACCGCCGCCCTGGCTCCTGCACAGGCGAGAGGTTAGCATGTACATATAAGCATTATGTTTCAATTGTCTACTGACATAAACATTGAAATTTTCTTGTTTAACAATAAAGTTGCCAAATTCATCCAAGCATTGACTAGCAGACTTCTTATGAGGAATATCACCTTCATCAAATCTATAGAGAGAATTTACCTCTACTAACTGTGTCAGAATATTAAGGCCATGTATTTCTTCAATAGGTGGTAAGTTCTTAACATCTTCAACTTTAATACATTTTTCTTTCATAGATTTCTTTGCCTCTTGCATATCTTCAAGACTGAGAGATAGAATGCCTCTTTTCTTTGGAGTTGGCTTAGGAGGTGGTTCGGGAAGAGTCCAATCATTATCATTACTCAATATATTATTCAATAGCACTTCAGCTTGTTCAACAGTTCGTTTCCTGAACACACAACCAGCACAACTATCTAGGTGGTCCGTAAAAGCATCGGTTAGTCCATTATAAAAGATATCAAGTATTTCATTTTTCTTGAGAGGATGATTAGGCAAAGCATTAAGTAATTGGAGAATCCTCCCCCAAGCTTGTGGGAGACTCTCTTCTTCAATTTGCACAAAGTTAAATATTTCATGTAAGGCAGCTTGTTTCTTATGACCAGGAAAATATTTTTTTAGAGAAGTAATATATCATATCCCGGGGACTACACACACAATCGGGAGTAAAAGAATTAAACCATATCTTGGCATCACCCTTTAATGAGAAAGGAAACCACTTAAGAATATAGTAGTAACGAATTTTTTTCTTATGAGCAAATAGGGTGGCTATATCATTCAATTTGGTAAGGTGTGCTATAGCAGTTTCAGATTCAACCAAAGTAATTAACTCAGGATCGATAGACAATTCATAATCCTTATCAGTAACAAAGATAGGTGAAGTAGCAAACTTAGGATCATATTGCATTCCAGCATGCAAAAAAAATTCTTTCCACTTGCATAGTAATTTCTTAAGATCATCTCTATCTTTACAAGCAAGAAAGTCCCTAGCTACCTCTCCATCCATAACATAACCCTCAGGTATATCAGGCAATTCATATCTAGGAGAGCTAGCTCTATCAGGTGTCTCAAAGTGTTCAGTTTCAATAATTTCATCAGTTTCAGAAATATCATCAGTTTCATCATTAACTCTAGCAAGTTGTTCATCAAGAAATTCACCCAGTGGCATAGTGTTATCAAGCAAAGTAGTAGCATCATAAGCATCATGCATAGCAGAAGTAGCATCATGAACTACTTGCGACATATCAGAATGAATAGCAGGTGTAAGTGTCTCAAGCTTACTCAAAACAGAAGGTGAATCAAGTTCAGAGCTAGATGACAGTTCCTTACCTCCCCTCATAGTAGAGGGAAAAATCTTGGTTTTGTTATCTTTCAAATTCCTCATAGTGATCAACAGATACAAATCCCAAGTGACTCATAGAGTAGAGCTATGCTCCCCGACAACGGTGCTAGAAAAAGGTCTTGATAACCCACAAGTATAGGGGATGGCAACAACTTTTGAGGGTAGAGTATTCAACCCAATTTATTGATTCGACACAAGGGGAGCCAAAGAATATTCCCAAGTATTACCATCTGAGTCGTTAATTCAACCACACCTGAAAGACTTAATACTGCAGCAAAGTTTTTATTGCAAAGCAGTATGGAAGTAACGGTAACGGTGGCAAAAGTAATAGTACCAGTTTTGTGATGATTGTAACAGTAGCAACGGATAACTTAGCAAAAATCAATATGTGAAAAGCTCATAGGCAACGGATCAGTGATGGATAATTATGTCGGATGGCAGTCATCATGCAACAGTTATAACCTAGGGTGACACAGAACTAGCTCCAATTCATCAATAATGTAGGCATGTATTCCATATATAGTCATACATGCTTATGGAAAAGAACTTGCATGACATCGTTTGTCCTGCCCTCCCATGGCAGCGGGGTCCTAATGGAAACTAAGGGATATTAAGGCCTCCTTTTAATAGAGAATCAGACCAAAGCATTAGCACTTAGTGAATACATGAACTCCTCAAACTACGGTGATCACCGGAAAGAATCCCAATTACTGTCACCTTGGGGTATGCGGATCATAACTCATAATAAGTGTCTACAACTTGCAAGATCAGATCAAGAACACACATATATTCATGAAAACATAATAGGTTCAGGTCTGAAATCATGGCACTTGGGCCCTAGTGACAAGCATTAAGCATAGCAAAGTCGTAGCAACATCAATCTAAGAACACACTACTAGAAAAAGGGCTATAGCTAATATGAACATTAATGGCACACCACAAATATGGTGTGCCACTGCTATATAGCAGTAGTGCACCATGTATATGTACGCCATTAGTTTCCATATCACTAATGGCGCACCACACCCACGGTGCGCCACTACTAATAATTTTTTTAAAACTAGTAATGGCGCACCAAGGGATAGTGCGCCATTACTGGTTTTAACTAGTAATGGCGCACCACTCACTCTGTGCGCCACTACTAACAATTTTTTTTTACTTTTTTTCAAAACTAGTAATGGCGCACCAGGGGATAGTGCGCCATTACTAGTTCAAACTAGTACTGGCGCACCACAACCACGGTGCGCCACAACTAACAATTTTTTTTTTCAAAACTAGTAATGGCGCACCACATAACAGGTGCGCCATTAGTAAGCAGGATTACTAATGGCGCATTATTATGTGGTGCGCCATTGGTAACCTGAGAGCAGCTAGATATTTTGGACAGCCACCTACCACACTCACTTTCCCCACTTCATTCCCTCCACCTCCTCCTCCAGGCTTGTCTCGGCTGCCTCCTCCTCCTCACCTCATTTGCACCATAGATTCACCCAAATTAAGTGGTTAAATTTCCTTTTTTTGATAAAGTAAGGGGAAAGCTTTCTTTATGTTGTAGATCTACTTTTTTCTCCCTCCAACAACGTGCACATGCACTTTTTATGGCCTAGATCTATGTATGTTTGTGGTGTTGCATATGTTTGTGGTGTTGCATATGTTTGTGTTTGCAGGTACCGGTATTTGAAATGCGATAGTTGCCAATATTTTGCCGGAATGTTGATTCATTTCCGTTTCGGCGAGAATTTGGCACTATGCATTCTTTTTGGTCCTATTTTTAGGCAAAGTCATGCCAAAAAAATTGGTTCTAAAATATCGTTTTCCTCTACCCCACAGGCGACCATGGTCCGCACGATGACTGAAGGCATCGTGAATATGTTTTTGAGATCCGCGAAGGCCGAGATGCTTCAAAAGAACGAGACGGAGATAAGATGTCCGTGTCGAAGATGCAAGCTGAAGAGCCGTAAGGACCCGGATTCCATACAGGTGCGGGATCACCTGTTCTTGTGTGGTTTCATGGATGGCTATCGGTGGCAAGGTGATGAAGATGATTATGAAGTCGTCCATGGGGGCTGGGCAAGAAATGAGAAGGGCAGCAAGATGATGACCCACAAGTGTAGGGTATCAATCATAGTCCTTTCGATAAGTAAGAATGTCGAACCCAACGAGGAGCAGAATGAAATGATAAGCGGTTCTCAGTAAGGTTTTCTCTGCAGGCACTGAAATTGTAGGTGATAGATAGTTTTGTGATAAGATAAATGATAACGAGTAACAAGTAAATAAAGTAAATAAAGTGCAGCAAGGTGGCCCAATCCTTTATGTAGCAAAGGATAAGCCTGGACAATTTCTAATAATGAGAAAGGAGCTCCCGAGGACACATGGGAATTATCGTCAAGCTAGTTTTCATCACATTCATATGATTCGCGTTTGGTACTTTTATAATTTGATATGTGGGTGGACCGGTACTTGGGTACTTCCCTTACTTGGACAAGCATCCCACTTATGATTAACCCCTATTGCAAGCGTCCCCAACTACAAAAGAAGTATTAAGGTAAACCTAACCACGACATTAAACATATGGATCCATATCAGCCCCTAACGAAGCAACGGATAAACTAGGGCTTAAGCTTCTGTCACTCTAGCAACCCATCATCTACTTATTACTTCCCCATGCCTTCCTCTAGGCCCAAATAATGGTGAAGTGTCATGTAGTCGACGTTCACATAACACCACTAGAGGAAAAGACAACATACATCTCATCAAAATATCGAATGAATACCAAATTCACATGACTACTAATAGCAAGACTTCACCCATGTCCTCAGGAACAAACGTAACTACTCACAAAGCATATTCATGTTCATGATCAGAGGAGTAATAATATGCATAAAGGATCTGAACATATGATCTTCCACCAAGTAAACCAATTAGCATCAACTACAAGGAGTAATCAACACTACTAGCAACCCACAGGTACCAATTTGTGGTTTTGATACAAGATTGGATACAAGAGATGAACTAGGGTTTTGAGAGGAGATGGTGCTGGTGAAGATGTTGATGTAGATTGACCCCCTCCCAATGAGAGGATCGTTGGTGATGATGTTGGTGATGATTTCCCCCTCCTGGAGGGAAGTGTCCCCGGCAGAACAGCTCCGCCAGAGCCCTAGATTGGTTCCACCAAGGTTTCGCCTCATGGCGGCGGAGTTTCGTCCCGTAAGCTTGCCCATGATTTTTTCAGGGTAAAAGCGATGATATAGCAGAAGATGGACATCGGAGGCCCGCCAAGGGGCCCAGGAGATAGGGGGTGCGCGCCCTCCTGTCTCCTGGACAGGGTGTGGGCCCCCTGGTGTATTTCTTTCGCTCAGAAATTCTTATTAATTCTAAAAAGTTGTTTCGTGGAGTTTCAGGACTTTTGGAGCTGTGCAGAATAGGTTTCCAACGTTTGCTCCTTTTCCAGCCAGAATTCCAGCTGTCGGCATTCCCCCTCTTCATGGTAAACCTTGTAAAATAAGAGACAATAGCCATAAGTATTGAGATATAATGTGTAATAACAGCCCATAATGCAATAAATAATGATATAAAAGCATGATGCAAAATGGACGTATCAACTCCCCCAAGCTTAATTAGACCTCGCTTGTCCTCAAGCGGAAGCTGAAATCAAAAAATATGTCCACAAATTTAGAGATAGAGGTGTCGGTAAAAATAAAATACGGACATGAGGGCATCATGATCATTCTTATAACAACAACATGTATAGATTTTATCATATGATTTCTTATGCTCAAGTAACAATCAATTCACAATGTCATTGTCAAGTATGGTTCAAAAACTTCATTGGGAACTAATAAACTATAATCTCAGTCATTGAAGCAATTGCAATTTATTGTAACATCAAAAAGAGTCAATCGATAGAGCCTTTCAGCAAGCTCACATACTCAACTATCTTGTAGTCATCTATAATTGCTAACACTCACGCAGTACTTGTGGTTATAGAGTTTCAGCCAGACACTTGGAAAGATAGGGGCTTATTGTGTTGCCTCCCAACGTATTCACCTTTAGGCGATGTCAACAATAATAGCCCATGCTAACTAACATCCAATTGGATATATATATCATGATCTTTCAAACACGAGGAGCTTGCCAAAGGATAAAATGAAAAAGGGAAAGGTGAAGATCACCTTGACTCAAGCATAAAGTAAAAATATAAAGTAAAATATAGGCCCTTCGCAGAGGGAAGCAGAGGTTGTCATGCGTGTTTAGGGTTGGATGCACAAAATCTTAATGCAAAAGAACGTCACTTTATATTGCCCCTTGTATGTGGACCTTTATTATGCAGTCCGTCACTTTTATTGCTTCCACAACAAGATCGTACAAAGCTTATTTTCTCTGCACTAATAAGTCATACATATTTAGAGAGCAATTTTTATTGCTTGCACTGATGACAACTTACTTGAAGGATCTTACTCAATCCATAGGTAGGTATGGTGGACTCTCATGGCAAAACTGGGTTTAAGGATATTTGGAAGCACAAGTAGTATCTCTACTTGGTGCAAGGAATTTGGCTAGCATGAGGGGGAAAGGCAAGCTCAACATGTTTGGAAGGTCAATGACAATATACTTTAACTGAGATGTGAGAAAACATAAACCATTACGTTGTCTTCCTTGTCCAACGTCAACTCTTTTAGCATGTCATACCTAATGAGTGCTCCCAATTATAAAAAGGTGTCCAAGATAATATATTTGTATGTGAACCCCTCTTTCCTTATGACTTCCTATTAATTGCAACGATGACCAAAACTACGTTCATCAACTCTCAAGAATTTTTATGCCTCATACTTTCTATATGTGAAGTTATCACTATCCATAAGATCAATATGAACTCTTTTATTCTTTCTACTTTCTCAAGATCATAGGAACATAGCAAAGCCCTTGACTCAACACTAATAATTATTATAGATAGCTCACGGACTTTATTACAAAAAGAGATCATAAAGCAAAACTCAAACTACTTGATATCAAAACTTCAATCTACTAGATCAAGATACTACTAAAAGGATCGAACTAAATAAAACGGTAAAGATAGGAGTGTGGTGGTGATACGATACCGGGGTACCTCCCCCAAGCTTGGCAGTTGCCTAGGGGAGTGCCCATACCCATGTGATTATGTCCTTGGAGGTGATGGAGGTGGTGGTGTTGTTGCATCTTTCTTCTCTAGCTTGCATCTGAGGCTAAAATTTTCCTCCCTCAGATCCTCATTCTCAAGCTCAAGTTTCATTATCTTTTTGCATAATGCCGCCTTGCTATCCTGCAAAAAACATGGTGGGATAGATTGCACCTTAGGGAGACTTGACTTCTTGAACTCCACATGCATATCGCCAGGTTGAGGTAGTGGATCGTCCTCTTCATCGGAGCTTGTCTCCTCCTTCCCCTTTTGATCATAATCTTCTTGTTCCTCCGTGGTCCAGCCATAATGTTCCACATCCCCATATGCTTTTGGGTTTGCGATATAGTCAGCCATATAGCTCTCTCCCTCCAAATCTTGGGACTACATCTTGCTCAATTTCTACTGCAAAAACAACTCGAAACGAAAACAGAGGATATTTGTGTGATACGGTGGTCAAAACCTTCGGGAGTATATATAATGAATTTTTACCGACCAAAATACGTAACGTGCAAGAAAACGGAGTCCGGGAGGCACATGAGGTGCCCACGAGACAGGGGGCGCGCCCAGTAGGGGGGGCGCCCTCCACTCTCGTGGGAGCCTCGTGTCCCTTTCGGACTACTTATTTCTTCCTAAAATTCTTAAATATTCCAAAACTGATAAAAATTGCCATTGGAGTTGTTTTGGAGTCGGTTTACTTACCGTACCACATACCTATACCTTTTCGGAGTCTGGAACGTTCTGGAAAGTGTCCCTTATGTATTCCTCAGGGGTTACGGTTTCAATAATATTAGTTTCAACATTGATAGGATTACCTGAAATATAATGTTTAATTCTTTGACCGTTTACCACCCTTGGAGTCGTGCCTTCGAAGTTGTTGATTTTTATGGCACCAGAACGATAGACCTCCTCGATAACGTAAGGATCTTCCCATTTTGAGAGAAGTTTTCCTGCAAAAAATCTTAAACGAGAGTTGAATAATAATACATAATCTCCTACTTTAAACTCACGCTTTTGTATCCTCTTATCATGCCAGCGTCTGACTTTTTCTTTGAATAGCTTGGCATTCTCATAGGCTTGAGTTCTCCATTCATCAACTTGGATAATATCAAATAAACTCTTCTCACCAGCAAGTTTGAAGTCATAATTGAGCTCTTTCATAGACCAATATGCCTTATGTTCAAGTTCAAGAGGTAAATGACACGCTTTTCCATAAACCATCTTATATGGAGACATACCCATAGGATTTTTGTATGCAGTTCTATAGGCCCATAATGCATCATCAAGTTTTTTGGACCAATTCTTTCTAGATCTATTCATAGTCTTTTGCAAAATTAATTTGAGCTCTCTATTGCTCAACTCTACTTGACCACTAGACTGCGGATGATAAGGAGATGCGATTCTATGATTGACATCATACTTAGCAAGCATCTTTACGGAAGGCACCATGAATAAAATGTGAACCACCATCAGTCATAAGATATCTAGGGACTCCAAACCTCGGAAAAATAACTTCTTTAAGCATTTTAATAGAAGTGTTATGATCAGCACTACTAGTTGGAATAGCTTCTACCCACTTAGTAACGTAATCAACAGCAACTAAAATATGTGTATAACCATTAGAGGCAGGAAAAGGTCCCATATAATCAAAGCCCCAAACATCAAACGGTTCAATAACAAGAGAATAATTCATAGGCATTTCTTGACGTCGACTAATGTTACCTATTCTTTGACATTCATCACAAGATAAGACAAACTTACGAGCATCTTTGAAGAGAGTAGGCCAATAAAACCAGATTGTAGTACCTTGTGTGCAGTTCTATCTCCAGCGTGGTGTCCTCCATAGGATTCATAGTGACACTTGCGTAGGATCTATTCCTGTTCATGCTCAGGCACACAACGTCTAATAACACCATCTACTCCTTCTTTATAAAGGTGTGGGTCATCCCAGAAGTAATGTCTTAAATCATAAAAGAACTTTTTCTTTTGCTGGTATGTGAAACTAGGCGGTATAAATTTAGCAACAATGTAATTAGCATAATCAGCATACCAAGGAGCAGTACGAGAAGCATTAAGGACTGCTAATTGTTCATCAGGAAAGCTATCATTAATAGGCAGTGGGTCATCAAGAACATTCTCTAACCTAGACAAGTTATCTGCAACGGGGTTCTCAGCTCCCTTTCTATCAATAATATGCAAGTCAAATTCTTGGAGCAAGAGAACCCATCTAATGAGTCTAGGCTTAGCATCTTTCTTTTCCATAAGATATTTAATAGCAACATGATCAGTGTGAATAGTAACTTTGGAATCAACAATATAAGGTCTAAACTTATCACATGCAAACACAACTGCTAAGAACTCTTTTTCGGTAGTAGCATAATTTCTTTGGGCTGTATCAAGAGTCTTACTAGCATACTGGATAACATTCAATTTCTTATCGACTCTTTGCCCTAGAACAGCACCTACAGCAAAATCACTAACATCACACATAATTTCAAAAGGTAAATTCCAATCAAGTGGCTGAATAATAGGTGCAGTGATCACAGCTTTCTTAAGTGTTTCAAATGCTTCTACACAATCATCATCAAAGACAAAAGGAATATATTTTTGCAATAAATTGGTTAGAGGCCTAGAGATTTTAGAAAAGTCCTTAATGAACCTCCTATAAAAACCGGATGACCAAGGAAACTTCTTATACCTTTTATGTCCTTGGGACATGGCATCTTTTCAATAGCATCAACTTTGGCTTTATCAACTTCAATACCTCTCTCGGAGATCTTGTGCCCCAAGACAATGCCTTCATTAACCATAAAGTGACACTTTTCCCAATTCAGGACGAGACTAGTGTCTTCGCATCTCTGCAAAACTTGATCAAGGTTGCTCAAACAATCATCAAAAGAGGATCCATAGACGGAGAAGTCATCCATGAATACCTCACAAATCTTTTCACAAAAATAAGAGAATATAGCCATCATACATCTTTGAAAGGTAGCAGGTGCATTACATAAACCAAAAGGCATACGTCTATAAGCAAAAGTACCAAAAGGGCAAGTAAAAGTAGTTTTAGATTGATCCTTCGCTGACACAGGTATCCGAGAGAAACCAGAATAACCATCTAAAAAGCAGAAATGTGTGTGTTTGGATAGTCTTTCTAGCATTTGATCAATAAAAGGTAAAGGGTAATGATCTTTCTTAGTAGCTTTATTTAACTTATGGAAATCAATTACCATCCTATAACCTGTAATAATTCTTTGCAGGATCAATTCATCTTTATCATTAGGAACAACGGTAATACATCCCTTTTTAGGAACACAATGAACAGGACTTACCCATTCACTATCAGCAACGGGATAAATAATACCTGCCTCAAGGAGCTTTAATATCTCCTTTCTTACCACTTCCTTCATCTTGGGATTTAATTGTCTTTGAGGATCTCTAACTGGTTTGGCGTCGTCCTCCAATGTAATTTTGTGTTGACATAATGTGGGACTAACGCCCTTAAGATCATCCAGAGTATATACAATTGCTGCTCAGTGCTTCTTCAGAGTTTTCAATAATCTTTCTTCGTCTTTCTCTGAAAGGTTAGCACTAATAATAACAGGATATATTTCTTTTTCATCAAGATAAACATACTTAAGATTGTCACGTAAAGGTTTGAGTTCAAACACGGGATCACCCTTGGGTGGAGGGGGATCCCCAAGAATTTCAACGGGAAGGTTATGTTTCAGCATAAGTTCCTGTTTAAGGAACACTTCATCTATTTCCTCTCTTTCCTTCATAAACATATCGTTTTGATGATCTAGCAAGTATTGTTCTAACGGATCAGTTGGAGGAACAACAATGGAAGCAAGATAAATAATTTAATCCTTACTGGGTGGTTCCCTTTCACGAGGTTGTCTACTAAACTTAGCGAAATTAAACTCATGAGACATACCATCTATGCCAACAGTGACAATATTCTTTTCACAATTAATCTTAGCACTAGCTATATTCAAGAAGGGTCTACCAAAAATAATGGGACAAAAATCATCTTGTGGGGAACCAAGAACAAGGAAATCAGCAGGGTATTTAACCTTCCCACACAAAACTTCAACATCTCTAACAATCCCAAAGGGTTTAATGGTATCCCTGTTAGCAAGCTTAATAGTAACATCAATGTCTTCTAATTCAATGGGTGCAATGTCATGCATAATTTCTTGATATAAAGAATAAGGTATTGCACTAGCACTAGCACCCATATTACATAAGCCGTGATAACAATGATCTCCTATTTTACCAGAAATAACAGGCATGCCTACAACAGGTCTACGTGTCTTAGTATCTGGCCTAGCAATATTAGCAGACTCACCACAGAAAGAAATAACATGCCCATCTAAATCCTCATCCAAGAGATCTTTAACCATAGCAATACTAGGTTCAAAATTAGTTTGCTCAGGAGGTGTATAAGTCCTAGTATTACTCTTACGAACAACAGTCGAAGCTTTAGCATGATCCTTTATCCTAACAGGAAAAGGAGGTTTTTCAACATAAGCAGTAGGAACAATAGGATCACTATAGGTAATAGTCTTTTCTTCGACTGTAATAGGTGCAATTACTTTCACTTCAACAGGAGGATTATATTTAAACCACTTCTCTTTAGGGAGATCAACGTGAGTAGCAAAAGATTCACAGAAAGTAGCTACTATCTCAGAGTCAAGTCCATATTAGTGCTAAATCCACGAAAAGCATCGGTATCCATAAAAGATTTAACACAATCAAACTTAGCTGTCATATCTGACTCCTTACCATCGTCGGAACCCCAATCTTCAGAGTTGCATTTAATTCTTTCCAATAAGTCCCATTTGAAATCAATAGTCTTTAGCATATAAGAACCAGCACAGGAAGTATCGAGAAGGTTGCGATTATCAAGAGAAAGCCGAGCATAAAAGTTCTGAATAATCATTTCCCGAGAGAGCTCATGATTGGGGCATGAATATAACATTGACTTAAGCCTCCCCCAAGCTTGAGCGATGCTTTCTCCTTCGCGAGGCCAGAAATTATATATGTAATTACGATCACGATGAACAAGATGCATAGGATAGAACTTCTGGTGAAATTCCAACTTCAATCGCTTATAATTCCAAGATCTCGTATCATCACATAGCCTATACCATGTCAATGCATCTCCCTTCAAAGATAAAGGGAAGACATTCCTTTTGACAACATCATCAGGAATACCTGCAAGCTTAAATAATCCACAAACTTCATCCACAAAGATAAGGTGTAAATCGGGATGCAATGTTCCATCTCCTGCAAATGGATTAGCTAGCAATTTCTCTATCATACCCGAAGGGATCTCAAAATAAATATTTTCATAAAGTTTAGTAGGTTGAGGAGAAACTCTTTGCTCTTCTGGTTGGGGTGAAGATACCCCAAACAAGCCCCTCAAAGGATTAGTTTCCATAGTGACAAGTAACAGAAAATTTCAGCACACTATATAAATGTTTCCTTACCAAGTTCCACTCACCAAAAGCGCTACACTCCCCGGCAATGGCGCCAGAAAAGAGTCTTGATGACCCGCAAGTGTAGGGGATCAATCGTAGTCCTTTCGATAAGTAAGAGTGTCGAACCCAACGAGGAGCAGAAGGAAATGATAAGCGGTTTAGTAAGGTTTTCTCTGCAGGCACTAAAATTGTAGGTGATAGATAGTTTTGTGATAAGATAAATGGTAACGAGTAACAAGTAAATAAAGTACAGCAAGGTGGCCCAATCCTTTATGTAGCAAATGATAAGCCTGGACAATTTCTAATAATGAGAAAGGAGCTCCCGAGGACACATGGGAATTATCGTCAAGCTAGTTTTCATCACATTCATATGATTCGCGTTCGGTACTTTGATAATTTGATATGTGGGTGGACCGGTACTTGGGTACTGCCCTTACTTGGACAAGCATCCCACTTATGATTAACCCCCATTGCAAGCGTCCCCAACTACAAAAGAAGTATTAAGATAAACCTAACCACGGCATTAAACATATGGATCCATATCAGCCCCTAACGAAGCAACGCATAAACTAGGGCTTAAGCTTCTGTCACTCTAGCAACCCATCATCTACTTATTACTTCCCCATGCCTTCCTCTAGGCCCAAATAATGGTGAAGTGTCATGTAGTCGACGTTCACATAACACCACTAGAGGAAAAGACAACATACATCTCATCAAAATATCGAACGAATACCAAATTCACATGACTACTAATAGCAAGACTTCACCCATGTCCTCGGGAACAAACGTAACTACTCACAAAGCATATTCATGTTCATGATCAGAGGAGTAATAATATGCATAAAGGATCTGAACATATGATCTTCCACCAAGTAAACCAATTAGCATCAACTACAAGGAGTAATCAACACTACTAGCAACCCATAGGTACCACTTTGTGGTTTTGATACAAGATTGGATACAAGAGATGAACTAGGGTTTTGAGAGGAGATGGTGCTAGTGAAGATGTTGATGGAGATTGACCCCCTCCCGATGAGAGGATCATTGGTGATGATGTTGGTGATGATTTCCCCCTCCCGGAGGGAAGTGTCCCCGGCAACGGCGCCAGAAATTAGTCTTGATAACCCACAAGTGTAGGGGATCGCAACAGCTTTTGAGGGTAAAGTATTCAACCCAAATTTATTGATTCGACACAAGGGGAGCCAAAGAATATTCTTGAGTATTAGCAGTTGAGTTGTCAATCCAACCACACCTGGATAACTTAGTATCTACAGCAAAGTATTTAGTAGCAAAGTAGTATGATAATAAAGGTAACGGTGGCAAAGGTAAAGATAATAGTTTTTGGATTTTTGTAGTAGTTGTAACAATAGCAACGGAAAAGTAAATAAACGAAGAACAGTATGTGAAAAGCTCGTAGGCAATGGATCAGTGATGGATAATTATGCCGGATGCGATTCCTCATGTAATAGCTATAACATAGGGTGACACAGAACTAGCTCCAGTTCATCAATGTAATGTAGGCATGTATTCCGTAAATAGTCATACGTGCTTATGGAAAAGAACTTGCATGACATCTTTTGTCCTACCCTCCCGTGGCAGCGGGGTCCTAGTGAAAACTACGGGATATTAAGGCCTCCTTTTAATAGAGAACCGAAACAAAGCATTAGCACATAGTGAATACATGAACTCCTCAAACTACGGTCATCACCGAGAAGTATCCCGATTATTGTCACTTCGGGGTTGTCGGATCATAACACATAATAGGTGACTATAGACTTGCAAGATAGGATCAAGAACACACAAATATTCATGAAAACATAATAGGTTCAGATCTGAAATCATGGCACTCAGGCCCTAGTGACAAGCATTAAGCATAGCAAAGTCATAGCAACATCAATCTCAGAACATAGTGGATACTAGGGATCAAACCCTAACAAAACTAACTTGATTAAATGGTAAATCTCATCCAACCCATCACCGTCTAGCAAGCCTACGATGGAATTACTCACGCACGGTGGTGAGCATCATGAAATTGGTGATGGAGGATGGTTGATGATGACAATGGCGATGAATCCCCCTCTCCGGAGCCCCGAACGGACTCCAGATCAGCCCTCCTGAGAGAGATTAGGGCTTGGCGGCGGCTCCGTGTCGTAAAACGCGATGAAACTTTCTCTTTGATTTTTTTCTCCGCAAGACGGAATATATGGAGTTGGAGTTGAGGTCGACGGAGCTCCAGGGGGCCCACGAGATAGAGGCGTGCCCTATAGGGGGCCTGTCTCGTGGACACATTGTGGGCCCCCTGGTGTATTTCTTTCGCCCATAAATTCTTATTAATTCCAAAAGGTGCCTCCGTGGATTTTCAAGACATTCTGAGAACTTTTCTTTTCTACACATAAAACAACATCATGGCAGTTCTGCTGAAAACAGCGTTAGTCCGGGTTAGTTTCATTCAAATCATGCAAGTTGGAGTCCAAAACAAGGGCAAAAGTGTTTGGAAAAGTAGATACGTTGGAGACGTATCACAAGACAACCGCGGCGAGGGCGGGCGAGAAGACGAAGAATCTCCAGGACATGATCACGAAGTAGATGCAGTACACAGTCATCATGTAGAAGATGCCGGACATGATGATGAGGAAGATCAAGACGAAGGGCATGATCATGAAGATGAAGATGCCGGAGCAGACGACGATGGACAATTGATGGTCTGGGTACAGGACCCTCATATTCAAGAGTTGCTTCTCAAGCAGACGGATAACGCAAGAGCTGCCCCCCGAGAGAAAGCCAAGCTGGATCAACTGGAGATAGACGCGGTTACTCCATTCTATGAAGGATGCAGGCCCGAGGATACCCGCCTGAAAGTAACGCACATGGCTCTGGAGATGAAGGTAAAACACAAAATGACCGACGCATGCTTTGACGAGAACATGTCATTCTGGCACGAACGTCTTCCCAAGGGGAACAAGTGCCCAACCAGTTTCGAGGAGGCGAAGAAAATCGTGTGTCCTCTGGATTTGCCGCATGTCAAATACCATGTGTGCATGAAGAATTCCATCATTTATCGGGACAAGCACGCGGAGTCTACCATATGTTCGGTGTGCAGCGTCACTCGATACAAGAAGAGGAAGAAAGCTCCTCGAAAAGTGGTGTGCTACTTTCCGATCAATCCTTGTCTGCAGTGGTATTTCGCGGACCCTAAGGTAGCAAAGCTCCTGCGTTGGCATGTGGATAGGGAGGAGAAGAAGCGAGAAGATGACGGAAATGATACGGAGATAAATAAAAAAGACAAGATGATGAGTCACCCTAAGGATGCGAGCCAGTGGCAAGCGTTGAACTTCGAACACCCAGAATTTGGGGACGATCCAAGGAACATCATGCTGGGCGCGAGCACTGATGGAGTCAATCCGTTTGGCAGCCAGAGAAGCACACATAGCACCCCGCCTGTGTTTGTGTGGATGTACAACCTTCCCCCCTGGTTGTGCATGAAGAGGAAGTACATTCACATGAGTATGCTAATTGAAGGGCCGAAACAACCAGGAAATGACATTAATCTGTATCTAGGGCTGCTGAAAGAGGAGCTAGACACGCTGTGGAAAATGCCAGCCAATACGTGAGACGCCGCAGAGAAAGAATATTTCCCTATGAGAGCCGCACTGCTCACGACGGTGCACGACTATCTCGGTTACGGATATGTCGCGGGGCAGGCGGTCCACGGATTTTTTGGATGTGGCAGGTGCATGGATGACACAACATATCGCCAGCTAGATAGAGATCTCGGGTCTTTGAAAACCATGTTCATGGGACATCGAAGGCGGCTTCGCGATGATGACTCATGGAGAAAACGCAAGGATCTCTTCGATGGTGAAACCGAACCCCGATGACGCCCGCGTACAAGGAGCGGTGAGGAAATAGACGAGCTGTTGAAAAGTTGGAAAAAGTGCCCAGAGCCGGGAAAGAAGTGAAAGGCTCAAGGTATGGAAAACGGGGTCTATTTCCAGGGACTTGTCGTACTGGAAGATCCTCCGTGTGCCTCACAGCCTTGATGTCATGCATATCACGAAGAATGTGTGCGAGAGTCTGCTTGGTACCCTGCTCAACATGCCAGAGAGGACCAAAGATGGGCCGAAAGCAAGGGCAGACTTGAAATCAATGGGCATCAGGGAGGAGCTTCACGCTGATGATGATGATGATGATGATGATGATGATGATGATGATGATGATGAGGCGAAGGACACGGAAAGTCATGTCAAAGGCAAAAAGGCCAAGAAGATCGGAAATGACTGCCCTCCCGCGTGCTTCACTCTAAGTCAGGAGGAGATTGAGCAGTTTTTCACTTGCCTCGTAGGAGTAAAACTTCCTTACGGTTACGCGGGGAAGATAAGCAGATACCTAGACTCAGCGAAGCAGAAGTTCAGCAGGATGAAGTCTCACGATTGTCACGTGCTGATGACGCAGATACTTCCAGTTGCAATCCGTGGGGTCATGGACACGCAAGTCCGTGAAATGCTATTTGGCCTATGCAACTTTTCTGATGTCATCTCTCGGAAGTCGGTTGGCGTGAGGCAACTCAGAAGTCTAAAGGAAGAGATCGTGGTGATACTATGCGAGCTTGAGATGTACTTCCCTCCGCATTCTTCAACGTTATGGTGCATCTGATGGTCCATATCATGGAGGATATCATCCAACTCGGCTCGACGTTCCTGCACAACATGATGTCATTCGAAAGGATGAATAGTGTCATCAAAGGATACGTTCGCAACATGTCACGTCTAGAGGGAAGCATAGCCAAGGGCTTTCTAACCAAAGAGTGCATCTCCTACTGCACGAATTATCTAGGCATCGAGAACCCCGTTGGTCTGCCCGTCAACAGGCACCTCGGCAGGCTCGCTGGATGGGGTCACCGCGAGGGTCGCCGCGAAATGCATGTCGACTTCAAGGGTCGACTCGCCGACTTTGAAAGAGCAAACCTAGTCGCGCTACAACACATAGACATGGTCGATCCTTGGGTGGTAGAGCACAAAACCTTTATTGAGAAGGTGTACAATGACCGAGGCCAACAAAGGACGGACGGAGATATAATCAAAGAGCACAACTCATGTTTCACGCGTTGGTTCAAGGAGAAGCTTTTGTCGTACCCTTTACATGAGGATTCTTCCGCGGAAGAAAAACTCATATTTGCCTTGTCACAGGGTGCTGAGCACAACCTGATGACCTATGAGGCGTACGATATCAACGGCTACACATTCTACACCGAGGAAAAGGACATGAAGAGCGATGATTATCAGAACTCTGGGGTAACGATGGAATCCTACACCGGTAACGACAAGAACAGATACTATGGAAGGATCAAGGAGATCTGGGAGCTGAGCTACGCTGGAGAGAAGGTCCCGATGTTCCGTGTCAGATGGGCCAAGAGCGTCCTAAAAGAAGACCGCTATTTCACCACCATCGTTATACCCGAAGCCAAATCCAAGACCGCGGGCACAAACGTCACCGCGAAAAATGAGCCATGGGTACTGGCTTCCCAAGTGGACCAATGCTTCTTCATTACCGACCCGTCAAAGCCTAGTCGTTTTGTCGTGAGGAGAGGCAAAAGGAAGATCATCGGAATGGATGGAGTCGCCAATGAGCAAGACTTTGACAAGTACGGCGAACCGAAGATGAAACATGACTACGACGATGAAGTACCATACACCACAAGAAGAAGCAGGACCACCCTACCTAAAGTACGTCCGTTCAAGAGAAGAACTCCATTTGCGAAAAAGAAGGGCAAGAAGATTGTGAAAAGATAGCTAGCTAAAATTTGATGATATTTTTTCATATTCATAATAGTTTTACCAATTCACAAATGAATGCAACTAAATATCCAAAAAAAAAGTTACTAATGGCGCACCAGGAGAAGATGCGCCATTGCTATCAATGTACTTATGGCGCACCCCTAGGAGGTGCGCCATTAGTATACCAATTTTTATTTAGGTTTATTCTGGTATTGTATTTCTAACTCACAAAAAGTATTGACTTTGTTAATATTTTTTGAACTCATGAATATTTTTAAATTTCATGTGCTCTTTTTGAATTCATGAATATTTTTTCAAATTTGATGATATTTTTCCATATTCATAAATGTTTTCTAAAAAATTATTACTACCTCTCTCTCAGTTTACAAGGCATGTGCGTACCCCTAGGTCGTCAATTTGACCAACCTAACACAAGTCATATTACAAAAAAATATACCAACATAAACTTCGGAGTTTCTACTTTCAAAAGGTATAATTTTTGTGTTATATAGTTTATATTAGGGTGTTAAAATTGGCAACCTAGGTATACGCGTAGGACTTGTAAACTGAAACGGAGGTAGTAGATGCAACTAAAAATTCAAAAAAAATATTTTCAAATAACGGATTTGATGATATTTTTCATATTCATAAATGTTTTCATATTCATATTTTTTTCATAAATGTTTTCAAATTTGATGATATTTTTTCACATTCATAAATGTTTTCAAATTTGATCGTCATTTTCTAAAAAATTATTAGATGCAACTAAAATTCCAAAAAAATAGTTAGTAATGGCACACCAGGGGAGGATGCGCCATTGCTATCACGGTATTTATGGCACACCCCTAGGAGGTGCGCCATTGCTAACCTTCCCACACTAAAATATCCACCCCTCGTTCCTCGCCTCTCCCATCTCGCCCGTCGCCTACCCGTTCGTCCTTCTCCCCTCTCGCCACCGCTGTCGATCCCCTTCCACCACCACCCCCACCCCCACCCACCTGCGACCTCGCTCCCGGGCTCTGCCGCCCCCACCCACCCCTCCCCCCCACCCGAGCGTCGCCTCCTCCCCGAGCCCACCACCGGAGCCCTTCCCGAGCGCGAGACCTAGGGTTCAAGCCGTCGTTGTCGGCCCTCCGCCGTGGCGCGGCCAGCCGACCGAACCCTCCGTGGCCCCCGCCTCCCCGAGCGCGGCAGCTGCGCGTCACCACGGCCACCGACCGCCCTGTGCTCCGTCGTCGTGCCTAGGAGCTGCGCCAAGCTCCGCTATGCCGTCTTGGAGGATCCGTTCGAGCTGGAGATCCCCCGTCCCCGCCGACCTCGCGCTCTCCTCCCTCGGAGTTGATCCCGTGCCTGGACTGGGGCTTCCACCACCAGCCGGCCCGCTCCCCGCTGCCCCCGTCTTCCTCAACTCCGGCCACCTCAACTCCGGTCTCCGCTCCACCTCCGCTTGCTGTTGCGCCTCCCCGGTGAGCTCCGCCTCCTCTCCGATCCAATTTTTCTTTCTTGGTTTCTTTCTGGTGATCAATGCACCCTGGCTATGAATCAGCTGATGTGGACCATCGTGGGCATCTAATGAGTTCTTCTCAACCCACTTTCTGAGATAGATAGATAGATCAAGCGGGTTGTGAAGAACAAATTTATACAGTATGTGATGATCGGTGACAGCGAGAGTAGAGCAACTAGGCAGGGATTTTAGAGGATTTTTAGCTTTGGTTTGTGCTGGAAAATTATTCTAGGATGGTTAAGTAGCGATCTAAAAAAATCTTATATTTCTTTACAGAGGGAGTGTATATATATTTGTTGATTTGATGGTGATATGTTCATGGGAAACATTTTTTACTTGCTGTAAGATTTCGATTTGGAGGTCATATGTAGCAGCACTCAAGTTGCAGTTGTTTGACATACAGACATACGGCCTCATGCATCATCCACAATGCAACCCTCTGATAAAAATTATAGTACTTGAGAAAAAAGAAGTGATAAAAATTATAGTACTTGTTGTATTATTCCTCTGGCTAAACCTCTTTTTTGTTTCAACATAAGATATCCTTAGTTCTGTTATAAGTTGTAACAATGGCCGTCGATTTACTTGTGGTTGATTAAATCTAGGGCTGCTAAATAGGAATTTGGAAATATTCTGCTACCTCTCTTGTATTGTTGCTCGTGCGAGACCTGTGCCAGTGAGATACTCCTCTGTCAATTTTAAATCATTATTTTAGGTTGTGTTCTAAAAGAAAAAATGTTCTAGTTCTGTGAACTACGTATTTTTATATAAAAAATGTTTGGTTCTCTTCTAGAGGAAAATGATCTAGTGGTAGTAGTAGAAGTTCTGAGCATTTAGTTGTTTGTCTATTAAAAACAAGTTCAACTAAAAAGAAGTGCAAGCCACTTTGGTGCTGAAATGTGACATTGCCATGGCTGATTGTTCTGAATGGTTCACCCACACCCAATGGGCATGTTTAAATGCAATGCAAGTGCAAATTTGAAACTTTAAAGGAACTGCACTTTTTTCAATAGAGAGATAGCACAAGAGAGAGAGATAACACCTTTTTTACATGTCTGATAGTAGTTGCTTCAAATTTTAATACAATTAGCCTGAAATCACAGGTAAGTTGCCCCCTATGGGTTTACTCTTTTCGGAAATAGCATGATCCATGGCTCATACATGCATGAACTATTTTTTATGGCTATATACTTGAAGTCTTGAAGTACATATGGCATAGTTTGTTTTTCAAGTTCTTACAGGAAATTGTGTCTTTTTCCCAACTGCTTATCTATGTGTGAAAGGAGCTAAACCAAGTTTTTACAAGTATCCCCAGTCATTTAGGGTCTGTTTGGATAGTGTCCACACTGAATCGTGTCTGGCTTGGAGCCTCCCTAAACTGTGCCTGGACAGTGTTTGGTTGCTGTCCTGCAAAAGTTGTTGCTAGCCTGGCCTGGTTACCTGACATTTTGCTTAGCCAGGAATTTGACCCAGACAGGTCTGCTTAGCCTGGACCAGGCGCTTAAAAAAGGATGCCTGGGTAGCTACTTGGCATTGTTTCCCTGCCTCGTTAAGCGGAGAGGGGAGTGCAAGTTTTGTCACCTGTTTTTTGTTACATATACTGAACTGCACTTTAAAGGAACAACATCATCACAAGTTAGTTTGAATTGGCAACCCTTGTTTGTTCGTGTCAAAAAAAAGAGAGAGAAGGAAACTCTTGTTTGAAGGGGCATCACAATACTTGTGATGATGTTGTTGCTATTGTACTCATTGTATTCACTGTTGCTGCTGTACTACTTGTGATGATGATGCTGCTGTACTACTTGTGATGCTGCTGCTACTTGTGATTTTGTCAAGTGATGCTGCTGCTACTTTGTGATCTTCTGAAATGACCCCTTTCTCCTGAAGTGTTGATTAATTTCCGTTTCGGTTGAGAATGGGGCACTCTTAGGTCAAGAAAATTAGCAAAGGTCATGCCCAATTTTCTTGACCTAGAAGGTGCCCGATTGTCAACCGAAAGAGGCCTTGGAAATCTACTCCTACTAGCTAGATGGAGATCTGTGCTCTGCTGTGGCACACACTAGTTAATTAATTAACCAAAACTAATCTCTGGTCAAAATGATGGGCTAATCATGATTAAATGATAGGAGAGGGATGCATGGCAGTGGCACCCATTGGAGCCATACATATATACAAAGCTATAAAAAGATTATACAATAGTAGTGATCTAGTACTTTAGTGGTTGGATTAGTTTAGTATTTTTCCACACACTCAGACACCCTTGCTTGCCATGTGTGTGAGAGAGATAGTGAGAGGAGACAAGAAGAAGGGAGTTAGGAAGATGCTGCCTGCTCATCAAAGCTAACCATCTCCCCCTTTCACCCCTTTTCCTTTGTCTTTTGTGGGTTGCAAGGAAGCTACTGTCTTAGCTAGCTTAGCTTGTGCACAAATCCACTGCCACTGCCCTGATTAAATTATCATAGACCTTGAGAACATGGACTTGGACCTTAGCAACAACACACTAACAGGTTCCATCCTAAAACACCTAGGCAATATCACAAACATCTCTCAATTGTTCCTTGACAATAACCAACTTTTTGGCGACATTCCTCGAGAATTAGGTTTTTGACAATAACCAACTTTTTGACCAAACTTTTTTCCTGTTTAGAGCGAACATGGCCCACAACAATGAGGTCGGCGGTTCGGGCAAGGCATTCTTGGAGCTGTCCCAGGAGATGGAGGAAGAACCTCACCGCTATGAGGACGCCGCGGAAGACACCGATCCTGACTACACAACCCCTAGTGGCGTCGGGGATGACACCACTGATGGTGCCGCCGAGGATGCCACCACTGATGATGGCAGCGCACGCACAGATGGCAGCCAACCGAAGAGGCAACGGAAGGACCGGCGCCCAAACATGCTCGGCACCGTCAAGCAGGAATTTACTGAAGTGTCCTCCAGTGGTCATCCAACGGCGCCCAAAGAATTAGTCAGTGGGTACTCGGGACAACTCGGGTGCATTCTTCGGAGCACCGTCTCGATCAACACCGAGAACCTAAGGCATCGTGACCGAGGGAATTTGCGCAACCTCCTCTTCACGAAGCTGCGCGAATGATACAATTTCCCCGATGACTTTGAAAACACACGCCTCTAAGGGAATAAAGTGAGCAGTGCCGCCCTCACGGAGATGAGCACGGCCCTGGATACTTGGAGAGACACGGTGAGAAGAAGGATTCTAAGAGGTGATAGTTATGAGAAGATCAAGGAGACAAATCCTTCGATCAGCAAAGCTGACTACCGGGAGTTCAAGATCAAGTGCGAGAGCAACGCAGCCGCAGAATCAAATCAGTGGGGGAAAGATATGCGGGACTTGAACTTAGGGGTCCACAAACTCGGTCCCGGCGGTTACAGAGTGGCGGAACCTATATGGGACAAGGAGGACGCGGAGCGTGCCGAGCAAGGCCTACCGCCCCTCTTTGATAAATACTGTGACAAGCAGACCAGGAACTATGTCAGGGCCCGGTACAAGGTGGACCCGGTAACAAAGGAGCTTACCACGGATTCGAAGACCAAGGCGCTTGAGCTTGTTCTGGTAAGGAATACACCCTCGCGTAATTAGATCCATATGGTTGCATTCTAATTAATGAAGCCAAATTTCTAAATGGTTCACGTTGCTTCCGCGGGACACTGAAAGCAGTAGTGTGTGGTCGTCTCAGAGCTCCCCTTGGGACACCACTTTAAATAGGGCGTTGAACATAATGAAACACAAGGATAAGTTCAGTAAGCCGTTGTCAGATGGTTGTGTGGCCGGCAAAGGCTTGTCCACGAAATGGTCGGAATACTATAACGTTGGGCGAAAGGAGAGAAAGACCAGCTCGGAAAGCCAGGAGCGCGAGGTTCAAGAACTCAAGGCACAAGTGGCGCGGATTTCGGATATAGTCCAAGAGAAAGTGCGAGACCAACTAGGAGCAGCGATCACCGCCATTGTGCCTACCTTGATTGAGGGGCTGCAGGCGTTGATTGCGGGCGGCCAACAGGGGCCGCCCCCGATTCCCAGCTTCTCGGGCAGCAACTCGCACAACGCGCCAGCGGCGCCATTGGTTTCTCCGGTGGAGGCGGTATTGGTGTCTCCGGCGCTGGCGCAGGCATTGGACCTTAATGCACCTGGGTGTGGGAAGAATATGCCGGCTGGCACCTTGGCATCAAGCGGCCCCTCCACCACTTGCACGCACGCTGTTGGCAGTGCCTCGACATTAGCCGAGCTCGACGCCATCACGGTAACTAAGCCTCTCGGCTGATGACTTCATCTCCTTGCCTTTGACTGGGCATCCCAGACTGTTGGAAATATGCCCTAGAGGCAATAATAAAATGGTGATTATTATATTTCCTTGTTCACGATAATTGTCTATTGTTCATGCTATAATTGTATTAACTAGAAACTGTAATACATGTGTGAATACATAGACCACAACATGTCCCTAGTGAGCCTCTAGTTGACTAGCTCGTTGATCAATAGATGGTCATGGTTTCCTGACCATGGACATTAGATGTCATTGATAGTGGGATCACCTAATTAGGAGAATGATGTGATGGACAAGACCCAATCCTAAGTGTAGCACAAAGATCGTGTAGTTCGTTTGCTAAAGCTTTTCTAATGTCAAGTATCATTTCCTTAGACCATGAGATTGTGCAACTCCCGGATACTGTAGGAATGCTTTGGGTGTACCAAACATCACAACATAACTGGGTGGCTATAAAGGTACACTACAGGCATCCCCAAAAGTGTCTGTTGGGTTGGCACGAATCAAGACTGGGATTTGTCACTCCGTGTGACGCAGAGGTATCTCTGGGCCCACTCGGTAACGCATCATCATAATGAGCTCAATGTGACTAAGTAGTTAGTCACGGGATCATGCATTACGGAGCGAGTAAAGTGACTTGCCAGTAACGAGATTGAACGGGGTATTGGGATACCGACGATCGAATCTCGGGCAAATAACATACCGATTGACAAAGGGAATTGTACACGGGATTGATTGAATCCCCGACATCGTGGTTCATCCGATGAGATCATCGTCGAACATGTGGGAGCCAACATGGGTATCCAGATTCTGCTGTTGGTTATTGGCCGGAGAACGTCTCGGTCATGTCTGCATGGTTCTCGAACCCATAGGGTCTACACACTTAAGGTTCGGTGACGCTAGAGTTGTTATGGGAAATAGTATGTGGTTACCGAAGGTTGTTCGGAGTCCTGGATGAGATCCCGGACGTGACGAGGAACTCCGGAATGGTCCGGATGTGAAGATCGATATATTGGACGAAGGGTATTGGAGTCCTGAATTGTTCTGGGTGTACCGGGTGACGACCAGCGTGACCGAAAGGTGTTTCGGAGGCCCCGGCAAGCGTTGGGGGGCCTTATGGGCCAAGGGGAGGGGGCACATCAGCCCACTAAGGTGTTGTGCGCCCCTCCCACCCCATCTCACGTAATGTGAAGAGGTGGGGGCGCCTCCCCTAGGTCAGCCACCCCTCCCGGCTTGGGGGGCAAGTTTCCCAGGGGTGGGGGCGCCCAAACCCATCTAAGGTTTCCCCCGTGGCTGCCACCCCTCCCCTAGGGAACCCTAGGGCGCCTCCTCCACCCCCCTTCCCCTATATATAGTGAGGGAGAGAGAGGGCATCCGCACCCTTCCCCTAACGCAGCCCCTCCCTCCTCCAACACGTCCTCCTCCTCCGTAGTGCTTGGCGAAGCCCTGCCGGAGAACCACGAGCTCCATCGCCACCACGCCGTCGTGATGCTGGAGTTTTCCCTCAACTTCTCCTCTCCCCTTGCTGGATCAAGAAGGAGGAGACGTCCCCGGTCTGTACGTGTGTTGAACGCGGAGGCGCCGTCCGTTCGGTGCTTAGATCGGAATCGACCGTGATCTGAATCGTTGTGTGTACAACTCCACCAACCGCGTTCTTGTAACGCTTCCGTATCGCAATCTTCAAGGGTATAAAGATCAACTCATCCTCTCCTTCTCTTTTTGCTAGCATCTCCATAGATTGATCTTGGTGATGCGTAGAAAATTTTTAATTATTTCTACGTTCCCCAATAGTGGCATCATGAGCTAGGTCTATTGCGTAGATTCTATGCACGAGTAGAACACAAGTAGTTGTGGGTGTTGGTTTGTTCAATTTGCTTACCACTACTAGTCTTATCTTGTTTCGGCGGTATTGTGGGATGAAGCGGTCCGGACCGACCTTACACGTATGCTTGCGTGAGACAGGTTCCACCGACTGACATGCACTTGTTGCATAAAGGTGGCTAGCGGGTGCCAGTCTCTCCCACTTTAGTCGGATCGGATTCAATGAAAAGGGTCCTTATGAAGGGTAAATAGCAATTGGCATATCACCGTTGTGGCTTTTGCGTAGGTAATAAACGTTCTTGCTAGAAACCCATAGCAGCCACGTAAAACATGCAACAACAATTAGAGGACGTCCAACTTGTTTTTGTAGGGTATGCTATGTGATGTGATATGGCCAAAAGAATGTGATGAATGATATGTGATGTATGAGATTGATCATGTTCTTGTAATAGGAATCATGACTTGCATGTCGATGAGTATGACAACCGGCAGGAGCCATAGGAGTTGTCTTAATTTATTGTATGACTTGTGTGTCATTGAATAACGCCGTTTAATTCCTTTACTTTATTGCTAAACCGTTAGCCATAGTAGTAGAAGTAATAGTTGGCGAGACAACTTCATGAAGACACGATGATGGAGATCATGATGATGGAGATCATGGTGTCATGCCGGTGACGATGATGATCATGGTGCCCCGAAGATGGAGATCAAAAGGAGCAAAATGATATTGGCCCTATCATGTCACTATTTGATTGCATGAGATGTTTATCATGTTTTGGCATCTTATTTGCTTAGAATGACGGTAGCATAAATAAGATGATACCTCATAAAATTTCAAGAAAGTATTCCCCCTAACTATGCACCATTGCGAAGGTTCGTTGTTTCGAAGCACCACGTGATGATCGGGTGTGATAGATTCTAACGTTCGCATAAAATGGGTGTAAGCCAGATTTACACATGCAAAACACTTAGGTTGACTCGACGAGCCTAGCATGTACAGACATGGCCTCGGAACACAAGAGACCGAAAGGTCGAACATGAGTGGTATAGCATATGCGATCAGCATGAAGATGTTCACCGATGATGACTAGTCCGTCTCACGTGATGATCGGACACGGCCTAGTTGACTCGCATCATGTATCACTTAGATGACTAGAGGGATGTCTATCTCAGTGGGAGTTCATTAAATAATCAGAAGAACTTAATTATCATGAACATGGTCAAAAGGTCTTTGCAAATTATGTCGTAGCCTACGCTTTAGTTCTATTGTTTTAAGATATGTTCCTAGAGAAAATTTAGTTGAAAGTTGACAGTAGCAATTATGCGAACTGGGTCGTATACTAAGGATTGTCCTCATTGCTGCACAGAAGGATTATGTCCTTAATGCACCGCTCGGTGTGCTGAACCTCGAGCATCGTTTGTGGATGTTGCGAACATCTGACATCCACATTTTGATGACTACGTGATAGTTCAGCGTGTAATGTTAAACGGTTTAGAATTAAGGCACCAAAGACATTTTTGAAACGCCGTAGAACATATGAGATGTTCCAAGAGCTGAAATTAGGATTTCAGGCTCGTGCCCACGTCAAGAGGTATGAGACCTCCGACAAGTTTCTTAATCTGCAAACTAAGGGAGAAAAGCTCAATCATTGAGCATGTGCTTACATTGTCTGAGTACTACAATCACTTGAATCGAGTGGGAGTTAATCTTCCAGATGAGATAGTGATGATTCTCCATGGTCATGCCACCAACCTATTAGAGCTTCATGATGAACTATAACATATCAGGGATAGACATGATGATCCTTGAGCAATTCACGATGTTTGACACTGCAAAAGTAGAAATCGAGTAGGAGAATCAATTGTTGATGGTTAGTAAAACCACTAGTTTCAAGAAGGGCAAGGGCAAGAAGGGATACTTCATGAAACGGCAAATCAGTTGCTGCTCTAGTGAAGAAACCCAGGGTTGAACCCAAACCCGAGACTAAGTGCTTCTGTAATGAGGGAACGGTCACTGAAGCAGAACTACCCTAGATACTTGGTAGATGAGAAGGCTTGCAAGGTTGACAGAAGTATATTGGATATACATTGTATTAAATGTGTACTTTACTAGTACTCCTAGTGGCACCAGGGTATTAAGATACCGGTTCGGTTGCTAAGTGTTAGTAACTCGAAATAAAAGAGCTACGGAATAAACGGAGACTAGCTAAAGGTGAGATGACGATGTGTGTTGGAAGTGTTTCCAAGGTTGATGTGATCAAGCATCGCCTGCTCCCTCTACCATCGAGATTGGTGTTAAACCTAAATAATTGTTATTTGGTGTTTGTGTTGAGCATAGACATCATTGGATTATGTTTATCACAATACAGTTATTCATTTAAGGAGAATAATGTTACTCTGTTTATTTTAATAATACCTTCAACGGTCTTGCACCTAAAATGAATGGTTTATTGAATCTCGATCGTAGTGATACACATGTTCATACCAAAAGAAATAAGATAGTAATGATAGTACCACATACTTGTGGCACTGCCATTTGAGTCATACTGGTATAAAACGCATGAAGAAGCTCCATGTTGATGGATCTTTGGACTCACTCGTTTTGAAAAGATTGAGACATGCGAACCATGTCTATTGGTATATATGCATGAAGAAACTCCATACAGATGGACCGTTTGGACTCACTTGATTTTGAATCACTTGAGACTTGCAAATCATACCACATGGGCAAGATGACTGAAAGGCCTCGTTTTTCAGTGAGATGAAACAAGAGAGCAACTTGTTGGAAGTAATACATTTGATGTGTGCAATCCAATGAGTGCTGAGGCACGCAGTGAATGTCGTTATGCTCTTACTTCACAGATGATTTGAGTAGATTCTGAGTATATTTACTTGATGAAACACGAGTCTGAATTATTGAAAGGTTCAAGCAATTTCAGAGTGAAGTTGAAGATAATCATGGCAAGAGGATAAAATGTCTATGATATGATCATAGAGATGAATATCTGAGTTACGAGTTTGGTACACAATTAAGACCTTGTGGAAATTGTTTCATAACTAATACCGCCTGGAACACGATAGTGTGATGGTGTTTCCGAACATCATAAATGCACCCTATTGGATATGGTGCATACCATGATGTCTCTTATCGAATTACCACTATTGTTTATGGGTTAGGCATTAGAGACAACCACATTCACTTTAAATAGCGCACCACGTAATTCCGTTGAGATGACACCGTATGAACTATGGTTTAGAGAAACCTAAGCTGTCATTTCTTAAAAAATTTGGGGCTGTGACGCTTATGTGAAAAGTTTTGCCTGATGAGCTCGAACCCAAAGCGGATAAAATGCATCTTCATATGACACCCAAAAACAATTGGGTATACCTCCTAATTCAGATCCGGAAGCAAAAGTGATTGTTTCCAGAAACGGGTCCTTTCTCGAGGAAAAGTTTCTCTTGAAAGAATTGAGTGGGAGGATGGTGGAGACTTGATGAGGTTATTGAACCATCACTTCAACTAGTGTGTAGCAGCGCACGAGAAGTTGTTCCTATGGTGCCTACACCAATTGAAGTGGAAGCTGATGATAGTGATCATCAAACTTCAGATCAAGTCACTACCAAACCTCGTAGGTCGACAAGGATGCGTACTACTTCATAGTGGTACGTAATCCTGTCTTAGAGGTCATGTTGCTAGACAACAATGAACCTACGAGCTATGGAGAAGCAATGGTGGGCCCGGATTCCGACGAGAGGCTCGAGGCCATAAAATTCGAGAGAGGATCCATGTATGAAAACAAAGTATAGACATTGGAAGAACTACTCGATGGTCGTAAGGCTGTTGAGTACATATGGATTTTAAAAGGAAGACGGACAATGATGGTAAGTGTCACCATTAAGAAAGCTCGACTTGTCGCTAAGATGTTTTCCGACAAGTTCAAGGAGTTGACTATGATGATACTTTCTCACTAGTAGCGATGCTAAGATTCTGTTGGAATTATATTAGCAGTTACTGCATTATTTATGAAATCTTGTAGATAGGATGTCAAAACATGGTTTCCTCGACGATTTTCTAGAGGAAAGGTTGTATGTGATACAACCAGAAGGTTTTGTCAATCCTGAAAGATGCTAACAAGTATGCAAAGCTACAGTAATCCTTCTAAGGACTGGAGTAAGAATCTCGGAGATGGAATATACGCTTTGATGAGATGATCAAAGATTTTGGGTTTATACAAAGTTTATAAGAAACTTGTATTTCTAAAGTAGTGAGTGGGAGAACTATAAAATTTCTGATGAGTATATGTTGTTGACATATTGTTGATCGGAAATGACGTAAAATTTTTGGAAAGCATATAGGGTTCTTTGAAAGGTGTTTTTCAATGGAAAACCTGGATTAAGCTATTTGAACATTGAGCATCAAGATCTATAAGGATAGATCAAAAATGCTTGATAGTACTTTCAAATGAATACATACCGTGACAAGATTTTGAAGGAGTTCAAATAGATCAGCAAAGAAGGAGTTCTTGGCTGTGTTATAAGGTGTAAGCATTAAGTAAGACTCAAGATCTGACCACGGCAGAAGAGAGAGAAAGGACGAAGGTCGTCCCCTATGCTTTAGACGTAGGCTCCATAGTATGCTATGCTGTGTACCGCACCTGAAGCGTGCCTTGCCAAGTTGCCATGAGTCAGTCAAGGGGTACAAGTGTGATCCAGGAATGGGTCACAGGACAACAATCAAGGTTATCCTTAGTAACTAGTTGACTAAGGAATTTTCTCGATTATTGAGGTGGTAAAAGAGTTCGTCGTAAAGGGTTACGCCGATGCAAACTTTGACACTAATCCGGATGACTCTGAGTAGTAGACCAGATTCATATAGTAGAGATGTTATTTGGAATAGTTCCAAATGGCGCGTGGTAGCTGCATATAAGAGATGACATAGAGATTTGTAAAGCACACACGAATCTGAGAGATTCAGACTTGTTGACTAACAACCTCTCTCACAAGCGAGATATGATCAAACCCAATGGGTGTTGCATTCATTACAATGACATAGTGATGTGAACTAGATTATTGACTCTAGTGCAAGTGGGATACTATTGGAAATATGCCCTAGAGGCAATAATAAGATGGTTATTATTATATTTCCTTGTTCATGATAATTGTCTATTATTCATGCTATAATTGTATTAACTGGAAACCGTAATACATGTGTGAATACATAGACCACAACATGTCCCTAGTGAGCCTCTAGTTGACTAGCTCGTTGATCAATAGATGGTCATGGTTTCCTGACCATGGACATTAGATGTCATTGATAGCGGGATCACATCATTAGGAGAATGATGTGATGGACAAGACCTAATCCTAAGCGTAGCACAAAGATCATGTAGTTCGTTTGCTAAAGCTTTTCTAATGTCAAGTATCATTTCCTTAGACCATGAGATTGTGCAACTCCCGGATACCGTAGGAATGCTTTGGGTGTACCAAACGTCCCAACATAACTGGGTGGCTATAAAGGTACACTACAGGCATCCCCGAAAGTGTCTGTTGGGTTGGCACGAATCGAGACTGGGATTTGTCACTCCATATGACGGAGAGGTATCTCTGGGCCCACTCGGTAATGCATCATCATAATGAGCTCAATGTGACTAAGTAGTTAGTCACGGGATCATGCATTACGGAACGAGTAAAGTGACTTTCCGGTAACGAGATTGAACGAGGTATTGGGATACCGATGATCGAATCTCGGGCAAGTAACATACCGATTGACAAAGGGAATTGTATACGGGATTGATTGAATCCTCGACATCGTGGTTCATCCAATGAGATCATCGTGGAACATGTGGGAGCCAACATGGGTATCCAGATTCTGCTGTTGGTTATTGGCCGGAGAACGTCTCGGTCATGACTGCATGGTTCCCGAACCCGTAGGGTCTACACACTTAAGGTTCCGTGACGCTAGAGTTGTTATGGGAAATAGTATGTTGTTACCGAAGGTTGTTTGGAGTCTCGGATGAGATCCCGGACATGACGAGGAACTCCGCAATGGTCCGGAGGTGAAGATCGATATATTGGACAAAGGGTATTCGAGTCCGAAATTGTTCTCGGTGTACTGGGTGACGACCAGCGTGACCGAAAGGTGTTTCGGAGGCCCCGGCAAGCGTTGGGAGGCCTTATGGGCCAAGGGGAGGGGGCACATCAACCCACTAAGGGGCTGTGCGTCCCTCCCACCCCATCTCACGTAACGTGGAGAGGTGGGGGCGCCTCCCCTAGGGCAGCCACCCCTCCCGGCTTGGGGGGCAAGTTTCCTAGGGGTGGGGGCACCCAAACCCATCTAGGGTTTCCCCTGTGGCTGCCACCCCTTCCCTAGGGAACCCTAGGGCGCCTCCTCCACCCCCCCCCTTCCCCCTATATATAGTGAGGGAGAGAGAGGGCAGCCGCACCCTTCCCCTAACGCAGCCCCTCCCTCCTCCAACACCTCCTCCTCCTCCTCCGGAGTGCTTGGCGAAGCCCTGCCGGAGAACCACGAGCTCCATCGCCACCACGTCGTCGTGCTGCTGGAGTTTTCCCTCAACTTCTCCTCTCCCCTTTCTGGATCAAGAAGGAGGAGACGTCCCCGGGCTGTACGTGTGTTGAACTCGGAGGCGCCGTCCGTTCGGCGCTTAGATCGGAATCGACCGCGATCTGAATCGTTGTGTGTACGACTCCACCAACCGCGTTCTTGTAACACTTCCGCATCGCGATCTTCAAGGGTATGAAGATCAACTCATCCTATCCTTCTCTTGTTGCTAGAATCTCCATAGATTGATCTTGGTGATGCGTAGAAAATTTTGAATTATTGCTACGTTCCCCAACACTGACGCCCTACATGTTTTTGCAGGGCGCCGCTGATGTTCCATGCACTCTCCTGCACTTCATGGGCGGCGAGTTGATCGATGTCGCCAAGGCCATAATCATTCAACCGGGCAACCCCGTGTTCCACGGTAATCCGATGCCACCCACCGTGTATAGGGTTCAACTGGTCCGGGTGCTGCCGGGCTGCGACGACTTGTTACCTCCGTTTCGACCCCCTGGGGCCGACGAAGATGATGTGATGACCCTCAGCACCTGCTTAAGCTGGCCCCTGCTTTGGCCGAAGAGCCAGATTCGTTTGGGGACGAGGGACACCACCCCACAGACAACACCGCCAGTCGTGCCGGCGCCAAGCCACGGCAAGACCGCCGCAACGCTACCAGACATGCCGGACATGCATATGGCACAGGATCCAGACGACGACGATGACGATGGTACATTTACCAACGTCGATAAGTACTTCAACGAACATGGGTATGGTGACGAATTCTTGGGGCCTCCTTCTCAAGAACCCAACCCTGCAAAAGACGATCGCGATCTAGCTGGTACCGCAGAGAAACCCAGTTGCAACAGGCATCGTCTGGCGTTCAGTTCTCAGGAGACGCCTCCAGCTGCCGCCTTCACCGAGCCTCAGATAGCCGAGGTGCGAAATATTATCAGCCCCAACACACTCAAGAAGGCGGTCTCTAAGCAAAACTCGATCCCATTACAGCAGAAGAAGAAGGGACGGAAAAGAAAGAATAACAAGGGTGCGAGCCAGCCGGCACCAAGTATGATTCGTGCTCAGGACGGGCCACCTTCACCTAAGGATATCTCGAGGAGGGTGCATGTGGTGGGTAGGCCGATGCTACCAACTAATCTTCTCAATGCTGCAACCGGTGCTATGCGGAGTCTGCATGACAGTGTTCTTTTTTAGGAGAAGCGGAGTCTCTCCGAGAATGATGTGGCATACCCGGTTTTCGTGGCCAAGGTGCCAGAGGGCAAGGGCTTTGTCGATAGCACCATCGGGGGTATGATCGTCCTGCGGTTTGATGACATCTTCGCTATGTTTAACCTTCATCCGCTGCACTACACCTTCATTCGACTATTTTCGCTCAGTATGGAGATGCAGATCATTAGAGACAAGACCTCGAACATCGTGATAGTCAACCCCTTCTACATGCATGCCAAGATCTTGGGCAGCACTAGGGACCGGCAAATCACGAGTTCATACCTCGAAGGTGTCATTCTAGCGAACCCAGATAAGGATAACTTCCTCGTGCCATACTTTCCCGAGTAAGTCATCCCCTCACCGCCCCGTAACATATGATTTCTTAGATTTTGATCGTTCTTTTTTTTCTACCATTCTATGTTTTGTGCAGTGACATACATTGCACACTCATCCTCTTAATCCCGAAATATTCCATGGCCACGTATTTCGACTCGGACCATCAGTCGAAGAAAGACTACACAAATATCAAGAAAGTTCTTGATGAAGCTCTCCCCGGCTACGCCAGATCTGGAGGCACCTTCAGGAGGCCAATTTGTAGGTACGGCAAGCACGTGTCCACCCACAATACAATGTCCCCCTGCGTCCAGCAGCCGCCTGGCGGTCAGAAGGATGCCTACTACACCCTCCATCACATGTGAGCGATCGTACGGGACCATAATCACCTTCTGCTACCAACTAATCTCAAAGATTGGGCCGCACGCTTGTCGGCAATCCAGGATGCAGGCATCAGACAAGAATTCTTTCGCATCCAATCGGAGTTTGCGGAAATCATCCATCAAGATGTCCTTCGTACCTCGGGGCAGTTCTACCTTAGATATCAACCGTCCAACAGTGAGATAGAAACAACGCTACAAATGCAGGCTGACAACGACCGCGATTTCATGACCATCATGATAGACAACGGTCCCGAGTCGAGTCGAAAGTAGTGATGCTATGTAGTTCTGAAATATCGATTAGCTCATGTTCTAATTAAACTTTAATGAACTTGTATGTCTCTTTAGTTTGGACAGTCATTCAACTTATATGTAATCGATGCTATTTATTAGTAGGACCATGAATCGTGCTATTAATGTGTTGCTTTTCTCTTCCGATCCTTTTGTTGCATACTTATATATTGCTTATGTATTGTCTGTGAATTGCTACTAACATTTTGTTTGTCTAGTGCATAGAGATGCCGTCGTATGTTGTGTACAAGGGTAAGGTCCCCGGAGTCTACGACGACTGGGAGGAGTGTCGGAGACAGGTTCACCGTTTCTGCGGTAACAATTACAAAGGGTACACCACTAGGGCGGAGGCGGAAGCTAGATACATGTGCTATCTAGCGGGAGAGAGGAGGGAGCGTTGGAGGAACCGGATAAAGACCAGTTTCATCGCGATTATGCTCATCGTGATGACCGCAGCTCTCTTCTATGTGATGGTAGTTTAGATGATCGATATCGGCTTGTAATGTGAAGACAAACTCGCTACTCGCGGTCTCGAGACTTGTAATGTTCTAACTTTGTTCGGTATTTTGAATTCGGAGACTAATATGATGAATTGTATTTGGAGACTAATCTTCTATTATATTCGATAAATATATTGTTTATATGTTGTGCTGTTTATATTCTGTGCAGTAATGTATTTTGTAACCTGTGCAAATATTAGAAAAGAGAAAAAATTCCTAATATTCATAGTAGTGGCGCACCATATTGCACTTTAGTGGCGCACTGAAATAAACACACCAGTGGCACATTATCTGAAAGTGCGCCATTAGTAACCCAGAGCACAAGGTAAATATGGCCCCCTGGGAGGCATAGTAATGGCGCACTGGTGGACATAGTAATGGCGCACTGTGTGGTGCACCACTATTATCTGGGATACTAGTGGCGCACCAGAGGTGCGCCATTACTATTTGTTACTAGTGGCGTGTTAATAGTGGCGCACCTGTAGTGCGCCATTAATAGCAAAAACAGGTGCGCCACTAACAGCCCTTTTTCTAGTAGTGACATAGTGGATACTAGGGATCAAACCCTAACAAAACTAACTCGATTACATGATAAATCTCATCCAACCCAAGCCTACGATAGAATTACTCACGCACGGCAGCGAGCATCACAAAATTGGTGATGGAGGAAGGTTGGTGATGATGATGGCTACAAATCCCCCTCTTTGGAGCCCCGAACGGACTCCATATCAGCCCTCCCGATGAAGAACGGGAGGCGACGGCGGCTTCGTATCGTAAAATGCGATGAATCCTTCTCCTTGATTTTTTTTCTCCGAATAGGGTTATATGGAGTTGGAGTTGAGGTCGAAGGGGCTCCAGGGGCCCACAAGCCTGCAGGGCATGCCCCAAGGGGGTGGGCGCGCCCCCAGGGCTTGTGGCCTCTGGGTGCCCCCCCCCCCTCTGGATAATTCTTGTGCCAGTATTTTTTATTAATTCCAAAAATATTCTCCGTAAATTTTTAGGTCAATCCGAGAACTTTTATTTCCGCACAAAAAAAACACCATGGCAATTCTGATGAAAACAACGTCAGTCCGGGTTAGTTCCATTCAAATCATGCAAGTTAGAGTCTAGAACAAGGGCAAAAGAGTTTGGAAAAGTAGATACAATGGAGACATATCAACGAGGCAGCCAACAAGCGGGAGCGGGTCGAGCCAGAACCGCAAGAGCCTTCGGCGAGCCTAGACTTCATCAGCAGTCTCCCCAACGAGACGTTGGTAACCATCATCCCCCTCCTCCCCATCAAATCTGGCATGCAGAAAACTGTCCTCTCCTGACGACGACGCCCCCTTTGGGACTCCACCCACTCGACGCCATCGACGACTACAAGATCTACCGTGGGGATTGCAAATGCTTGGACGCATTGTCCCAGATCCTCACCCACACCCTGGCCCAGTCATACGCCTTCCTATCGGCAAGTTCCATTCCAACTGCAAGGTCAAAGCCAAGTTTCATGAGTGGTTCCTATCCCCCGTCCTAGATCAGCTCAAGAAGCTCATCTTTCAAGCTGGACATCAGTGCTCGCTGCTGACGTCAGCTCTCCTCCTTGCACCCACGTTGCACCGTGCTAGGTTCATGGACTGCTCTTTCCCTCGATTAATGTCACGCATGCTCTTCATCTCCCTCAACTGAAACAGCTCAAGCTCTTAGGTGTCGGCATCTCGAAGGAGGATATGAAGCACCTGCTCCACGGCTATACTACGCTCGAGTACCTTCGTCTTTAGGTGATGGATGGGTTTAGTAGCCTCCACATCGCCTCAACGAATATCCCACGATTTATGTGCATTGTTGGTGCCTTAACAGGAGGTCAGTTGAGGTGTTTTACGATATGGTCATTGAGAATATGCCTTTTCTTGAGAGATTGCTTGGACTTGATAAAGAAGGTCCAACAAGAATCAGGGTCATTGATACACCGAAATAAACAGTGTTGGGCTAGTCGTGCACTAAATTCTCCGAACTTGTTAATGGATTCATATCCATTCGGCTACAACAGTCTTCTTCTTCTTCTTCATGTAAATCAAATTTTAACTGATTTTGTTGATCTATGTCCGGCTGTCATCCAAAAAAAGATTCCCACAAGCTTGACCCCGTCTCTACACACGGTAAAGGTCTTGGCACTGGAGTCGGCCTCGATCTAGATCAAGTTGTTAGATTCCTTAGATGCTTTCTGTGCATGGAGAAGCTATACATCGAGGTGATGATCCTTTCCTGTTAAATGTTAACCATAACGAAGTTCAATTTTTTGGTATTTTTACCCAAGATTACAATGACAAATGTACTAGGATTTATAAAGGACTTACGGAGGATTTCAATACATATATTTGGTGAGATGTTAATCATGTACGATTGAAGATAGCATCTCACTCTATTCGTGTTTTCGTTTGCAGATACAAACATGCCCGAAAGTGGCAAGTGTGGCGCAATATAACAATCACATCGAATGGCTAGATCTCCATCTCACATAAATTACTTAGAACGAGTACCAAGGCACCAAACCACGAAAATTAAACTCGCTAGGTTCTTTGTTCAGAAAGCAAGTGTGCTCAAGTAATGAGGTTTGCCCTATATTTAGTGCACCCAAATAAATGGTTTGCAGATCAGCGCAGGCGTCTACAGCTAAATGAAAAAGCCTCTATAGAAGCTGAATTTCATTTTGGAAGTTCAAGTGATAGACTATCCGGAAGTCATTGTGTCAACCCGATACATGACTTCTCAGTGGTTGATCCCTTCGCGGAAATATTGGAATAAAGAAACTATTTGTAATATCAATTTGAACCTTTTTATATGTTATGACCAGCTGATCAGCCCGAACATCTAAGGCTGCATGACAAAGGTTCTGTAGAAACTGAATTTCATTTTTCATATCACTGTCGACTGAGGTGACTATTATCTCTCTCCTCCCTGTCTTTTCTCTCCTTACACGGATCTCGAAGAAAGGAGTGGATGGTTGTGATAACCTCGCCCTGGGCATTGCTTCATATGAGACATTTTACCTGTCTATATCATATATAATTTTTATACCACATTACGAAACTAAAGTAAATTTTAAGATTATGTATTTTAAAATAATTTTATTAAGAATGTTTTCATTTGTGTTAAATTTATATTCGTGTAAATAAAAAATGTTCTACATTTTACCAACAAAATATAATAAAAAGTAAATCAAAATAAAGAAATAAAAATTTGGAAACATAAAAGGAAAATAAAAGCCAAAATGAATAAAAGAAATTGCTCATATATGGTAAATATATGTTCATGCAATTCTCAAAAAAATCATACATTTACCAGAAAAAAAAAGAAGGCAAAAAAGGTAAAAAAAAAACTAAAAACATGAAACATAAATGGAAAAAAGAAAAAAGTACAAACGGAAACCAAAAAAGGAAGTCCGAAACCCAAAAGAGAAAAACCTTGAACAAGACCCGGAAAGAAATGTGTCTGGGCCCCACCGACGAAGGACGGTAGTTCAACCGGTGGTTCTTTATACCCTGCTCTGCGTGCTATAGAGATTGGGGACCGCATAGCTGCAGATGGATGATTTTATCGATGGTCGTCGCATGGCTACAACAAAACTGCATGTTACTGTTAAGATGGTAAATAGATACTCGCTTCCTCGTTGTTCTCATGCTTCTTTCGGTGGCCGCAATTTAATCGACAACAGATGATGGTCGAAAGGTCTGTTTATGGAATTTCCACCTAAAGTCCGGGCAAATAAAATCAACTTAGTTCTCATAGTTGGTTGAAATATTGGATTGTTTTTCATTCTATGCCCATTGTGAGCCATTAGTTGTCGCATTTTAGTTCAGTTTATTTATGTTGCTAAAAGTACATGTATCGACGGCTTCGTATTAAAATTATGAGTTGTTTGAACTACTGTCAATTTACCATCCTCCAATAGAATTTCTGTACTTGTGAAATATGTATCCAAATACCTGATTGTGATTCTCGAAGTTTTTGAGCTATCATGTGATCCACAATAGTTCAAACTTTTTTTCTCGTTTAAAACATTTGTTCTCATTGTTGTCAAAAAAGAAAAGCATGTGCTTTCATTTCCATTTAGAAGATTGTCATGCACGCCACAAATAATCATTTCTTTCTATAAGAAATTATACATCAGACCCTAAAATCATGAATTTCATGTTACTCTAAAATCTAAAACCTTGAAAGTTTCCCAAATTGAAAAATGAGATTTTTTTTCTTCGATAAAGAACATTTCATTCAATTGATATATCGAGGTGATACAACCGCATTGAAGAATGCCCGGCCTCTGCATAGCGTGATGCACACAGCCAACATGTCCAACAAGCCTAAAAATAAATATCGTTTTACAGCAAAAGTAAATCAGTCCAGCCTAGGATGGGGCAACGCCTATCCGGAGATTACACCGCCATCCATGTTGTGAGAAAACCTCCCTGACTGTATGCTCCAGCCGTGTAGACGCCATCATAAACAGGTCTCTGTCCTCCGGCCTCTGCAGGATAGACCACGTACGGAGCCATCGCGTACACACATGGATAACCTGCACAGGAGATGAAACACATTTATTGTTAAAAATCACATCATTTCTGGTGAGCCACAGTGCCCAACATAAGGCAGCCGCTCCCACGAGTAGATGTGCAGAAAATTGTTTATCGATACCCCGCAACCAATTACCGAACATGTTACGTGCACTATGTGGGGGATATAGATTTGAAGCTACTTGAACTATGGCCCAGACTACACGAGTAAACTTACACTCAAAAATAAGTGTTTGATGGACTCGTCATGTTGGCAAAAGACACATGTCTTGCTACCTTGCCAGTTGCGTCGTGCCAAGTTATCTCTAGTTAAGATGACCCCTCTGTTTAAAAACCAGAGGAATATCTTCACCCTTAGGGGAATTTTGAGCTTCCACAATTTTTTGTTATCAACCGGTACATCAGTGTGGGTCATTGCATCATACAAGGATTTGACTGAAAAGGTATCATTCTGATGCAAATTCCATCAGAACTTGTCTGGTTCGCCTGACAGCTGAATGGCCTCCAGACGATTGAGTAATTCATCCCATGCTACCAGACGAGGCCCAATAAGGTCCCTACGGAAAGAAATATCAGGTTTTTCTTGTCCCAATACTTGTTTGATCGTGACTAATTTATGTCTGACGATCCTATACAAGCTAGGATATTGCACCATAAGAGGAGTGGCCCCCAGCCAGGTGTCTTCCCAGAATCGAACCTGAGAACCATCCCTAACCGAGAAAGTACCAAATTGAAAAAAGAATTCCTTGGCCTTCATCACGCCACTCCAAAAATGTGAATCACCGGGTTTCCAATGAACTTGAGAAATGGCTTTAGACCCCACGTACTTGTTACGAATGATTTCCTGCCATACTTCATTCTCAGTGAGTAGTTTGTATACCCATTTACTCAAGAGAGCGATGTTTTTAATCTCAAGATCCTGAATTCCAAGACCCCCTTGACTTTTAGGTCGGCATAATATACTCCACCTAAGCCAGCCGATATTTCTTGGATTCATTATCACACTGCCACAAAAATCTGGATCTAAAATAATCGAGACGTTGTAGAACCCCTTTAGGTAAGTGGAAGAATGACAACATGTATAGAACCATGTTGCCGAGGACGGAATTAATTAGAATCAACCGTCCCCCATACGACAAGAGTTTGGCCTTCCAGCTGGCTAGGCGTTTCTCAAGTCTTTCTTCCACTTGCTTCCACTCAGCGATAGTTAAACGCCGATAGTGAATAGGAATACCTAGATACCTAATCGGGAACTGGCCGAGCTGACAGCCAAAAATCTCAGCATACTCAGATGCAGACTCTGCAGCATCGCCGAAGCAGAAAAGCTCGCTCTTATGGAAGTTGATTTTGAGACCAGAGAGCTCCTCAAATGCACATAAAAGTATTTCTAGCTTTATCTAGGTCATGATCTAGAAAAAGTATAGTGTCATCCGCATATTTTAGAATAGACAGTTCTTCTTCTACCAGATGAGGAATCACGCCGCTAAATTGACCGGCCACCTTAGCCCGCTCAACAAGGATAGCTAACATATCAGCTACAATGTTGAACAAAATAGGAGAAGCAGGGTCCCCTTGGCGAAGCCCCTTCCAAGTCTGAAAGTAGTTGCCAACATCATCGTTGACTTTGATAGCCACACTACCTCCAGAAACAAAACTCTCTACCCATCGACACCATTTTGGTGAAAACCCCTTCATGCGCAAAGTTTGCAAAAGAAAGGGCCATTTGACTTTGTCATATGCTTTTTCAAAGTCTATTTTGAATATGACTCCATTCAACTTTTTACGGTGGAGCTCATGCACAGTTTCATGTAGCACAACAACTCCATCTAGTATGTTGCGTCCTTGCATAAACGTTGTTTGAGTGGGTTTGACCACGTGGTCAGCCACCCCGTTCAACCTATTAGTTGCCACCTTTGTGAATATCTTAAAGCTGACATTTAGAAGGCAAATCGGTCTATATTGTTGAATACGACTAGCCTCCTTTGTCTTGGGCAGAAGAATAATTTCCCGAAAGTTTAAACGGGCAATATCAAGGTTTTCAGCATGCGGTTGGTTAAACAACTGAACCAAATCCGCCTTAATCATGTCCCAAAAACATTGATAAAACTCTGCCGGAAAACCATCTGGTCCCGGAGCCTTGTTGTGTTCCATTTGAAACACCACGGCTCGAACATCCTCTTCAGAGAACGGAGAGGTTAAAAACTCATTTCTACCTCTGAAACTTGAGGTATATCATGAGTAATAGACTCGTCGAGCGCCAAAGGGCTTTGAGGTGAAGGTCCAAAAAGCTCTTTGTAGTACTTAGTAATGAATTTTTTTAGCGGTGCATTCCCCTCTATACGGCCTTCGTCTTGGTCAAGAGCGAAAATACGTTTCTTTCTATGCCTGCCATTGACCAGCATTTGAAAGTACTTCGTATTATCATCACCTTGAACAATCGAGTCAGCCTTGCAACGTTGGTACCATTTAATCTCTTCCTCACGTAAAAGGCGGGCAATTTGCTCATTTAGATGGCTTTTTTGCTCAATCTCGGCAGCAGAAAGAGGTCTCACCTCCGCAACTTTATCAAGGGTGTCGATTAAGGTAGATAGTCGCAGCTTTTCTTTTTTGTATACGCCGGCAGTGTGTTTAGCCCATCCACGAAGGAATCGTCGCAAGGCGCGAATTCGATTGTTCCATCGTTGAATGGGCGTGTTACCCCGAGGTTGACGCGCCCACACTTTCTTAACCAGGTCATGGAATCCGTCTCTAGTGAGCCATCCCAGTTCAAATTTAAACTGTGGACGGTTGGAGCTTGGAGTTGTTTGTCCAAAATCGGTTAGCAAAGGAGCATGATCCGATAGGGCCTCGATTCTTTCTAGTGCGTGTACTGATGCAAGGGGATATTTATATTCCCAGTCAGTGGTCACTAGCACCCGATCGAGTTTTTCATAAGTAGGGATTGATCGGTTATTGGCCCAGGTGTACTGACGACCAAACAAAGTGAGCTCCCGCAGGTCCAGGCTGTCAATAACAGCATTGAAGAGGAAAGGTCACCTAGTGTCAAACCGGTCATTGTTTTTTTCCTGTTGATATCTAAGGATATTAAAATTCCCCCCGATTAACATGGGATGGGGATTGTCCCGACAGGTATTAACAAGCTCTTTAAGGAAAGCGGACTTAAACTCCTCTTGAGCAGCGCCATATACAACCACTAGACTCCAAAGGAAGTTGTCGGACTTGTTTCGAAGGTGAAATTTGATGTGATATTCACCCTTCGAAGTGGATAAAAGTTCCAAGTATGCCGAGTGGATGCCAAGCAAGATTCCACCAGACCTTCCGGATGGGGGTAAAACGTGCCATTCATAATCATAACCACATGAAAAGTGGTCAAGAACACATGTCTGGAAATCACGTTTACCCGACTCAGTGATGCCCACAAAGTCCAAGGCATGATCCTTTACACAATCGGCAATATGTTTGTGTTTAGCCAAGTCACCAAGACCTCTACTATTCCAAAACATACCTCTCATGATGAACCATTTTTATGTTTAGGTACCTTTGCCCTCTTAGATGGGCGCCCTCTTTTCTTCTCTGAAGTAGACTTGTTTTTTCGTACCGACGCGACAAGCTCACATAGCATGTTGTCGTGTACAGTATCCTCCAAGTCTACTTCGGTTGTGTCTTTAACTAGATGGGAGAGAAGTTTGCCATCATGATGTGACGCCCGGATATTTAAGCTACAGTAAACCTCTATTAATGATGCCACGTCACCTCAATATTGTTGCTAATCTCGTCGTTAGTTCGAAACCGATTCAAATTCAAATTCCAAAAACAAGTCAGATTATTATTTCTTCAAACCGATAAGGAAAAATGTTTGATGGATTAAAAATATTCCCTAACTATTTTTCATGTAGGAGCCAACCTCTTTTGATTATTTAAATTGTCCCTAACCTACTTAAAACTAAATCACCAGTATTTATTTGAACCATTTCAACTTAAACAAATAGTTAAACAATTCAAAATAATTTTGGAACATTGTGTGCTGCTTCAAAACCTTGCCTAGTATTTATGTGCTAAGCGGCACATTTAACTATACTCATATATTAGATCAACAAAGATACAAAACTGTAAAGAAAAGCAAAACAGAAAAATAATTATAAAAAAAGAAGAAAAGGCCTAAAGCTACACTGTGCACTGTAGCCCATCGCTACAGCACATAGCCCAGCCCACCTACGGCCATCCCCAACCTCCTGTTCACCCTCGTCACCGTGGAGCACGCGTGCCCGCACACGCCTCCGATCTCCACACGTCGTCCATCCGGTAACTTCGCGTGAGGATAAGAACACCCCGAGCCCCTCCTCTTTTTGTTGGACGAACCCTAGGTCACTTAGCCCTCTCCTCTTCGTCGCCCCCATCGTTTTGGTGCACACCTAACGGAGTCGTCTCCGCCTTGTCGACGTTCTCGTGCCCCGAGGCCTCCCCGTGCCACGGGAGGTTGTTCGGGAGCTCCGCCGCGTCAACACACGCCGCCCCTGCCCTTCTACGCGAGCCCGGATCAACTACATCGCCGGGATCGACGCATCTACCTCGCCAATGGCCGCCGCTGCCCCGCGCCCGATCTACCTCACCGGAGCTCCTCTGCCCCGCCGGACGCGTCCTCCGCCTTCCCCTGTGAGCGCCACCCCCATTCCCCTCGTTTCCCCTCTGTTCGCCGCTCTGTGGCGCTGCCCAAATTCCGACCGATGGCCGCGGCCACCACGACCGCGTCACGCTCACCGCGCTCGAGCCCTGCGTCCTGGCCGCCCAGTGTGTGCGCTCGGCCACCGGCCACGCCCGGGTACGCGTGCTGCGCTCCTATGCGCGCGCGCGAGGTCGCGCCCCTGCTCGCCCGCTTGCTCCTCCCCGTGGTCGCGCCTTCGTCGTGCTCGTCGATGTTGCCTGCTACTGCTTGTGCCGCCGCTGCCCGCCGTTGCCTGCTACTGCTGGCCACGGCCATGGCCGTGTGCGCCAGTGTGTGTGCGTGATGTGTGCGTAGTTGTATGTGTGCGACAGTGCGAGCGCGTTGTGTGTGTGCGTATGTGTGTGGATGAGGCTGATCCTGGTTAGGTAGGTTAGCTAATTAGTAGTTAGGCTAAGTAGTGGTTAGGTATAGTGTAAATGACATGTGGGACCACCCTGGTTAATTACCATTTTATTAAACAAAAAATAATGACACACGGGACCCACTTACACTATTCATATGTTGACCAGTCAACCTTTGACTGGGTCAACCCAACCCCACTGGCCCCACTGTCATACTCACATGCTAGGGTAGCACTAGGTGACAAAAGTATATTCTGTTTTTAATTTCGAATTAAATTAAATCCAGGAAATCTAGGAAATGATTAAATCTTTATAAATTAATATAAAATAATCCGTATTTCGAATGAAAAAACTTTGTACATAAAAGTTTCTCACATCGGCGGGACGAATCCGGATACGCAGCACGTTCGTCCGCCACACATCCCTAGCATAGCAAACACGCAACTTTCCCCCTCCGGTTCATCTGTCCGAAAATGCGAAACACCGGGAATACTTTCCCGGATGTTTCCCCCCTTCGCTGATATCACCTACCACTACGTTAGGTCACCCCTAGCACCGCATATCGCCGCGTCTTGCTTTGTGTTACATTTGATTACTATGTTATTTATTATGTTCTCCCTTCATTACTTCTTTCCGGTAGACTCTGAGACCGGTGCCGATGTCCGTGTGTTCGACTACACCGAAGATGACCCTTCGTTGCCAAAGCAACCAGGCAAGCCCCCCCCCCCCCCCCTGATCACCAGATATCGCCTATTCTTCTCTATACTGCTTGCATTAGAGTAGTGTACCATGTTACTGTTCGGTTACTCCTATTCTGTTGCATAGCCTGTCATTGTTGCTACAGTCATTGATACCCTACCAGCAATCCTAAATGCTTAGTATAGGATGCTAGTTTATCATCATTGGCCCTACATTCTTGTCAGTCTGCCTTGCTATACTATTGGGCCGTGATCACTCGAGAGGTGATCACGGGTATATACTATACATACATACATACATATTATACCGATGGTGACTAAAGTCGGTTCAGCTCGTTGAGTACCCGCAAGTGATTCCGATGTGGGGGCTGGACGGACAGGTGGCTCCATCCCGGTAGAGGTGGGCCTGGGTTCCCGACGGCCCCCGACTGTTACTTTGTGGCGGAGCGACATGGCAGGTTGAGACCACCTAGGAGACAGGTGGGCCTGGCCCTGTTCGGTGTTCGCGGATACTTAACACGCTTAACGAGATCTTGGTATTTGATCTGAGTCTGGCTACTGGCCTATACGCACTAACCAACTACGCGGGAAAGATATGGGCACTCGACGTCGTGGTATCAGCCGAAGCCTTCCTGACGTCAGCGACTGAGCGGCGCGCGCCGGGTTGGACTGCGTTAACGCAACTTCCTTTGTAATGGAGGTTGCTAGGTCTGCTCACCGGCCGTGTACGCAACGTGCAGGTGTGCAATGGGCGATGGGCCCAGACCCCTGCGCGCATAGGATTTAGACCGGCGTGCTGACCTCTCTGTTGTGCCTAGGTGGGGCTGCGACGTGTTGATCTTCCGAGGCCGGGCATGACCCAGGAAAGTATGTCCGGCCAAATGGGATCGAGCGTGTTGGGTTATGTGGTGCACCCCTGCAGGGAAGTTAAACTATTCGAATAGTCGTGATCTTCGGTAACAGGACGACTTGGAGTTGTACGTTGACCTTATGACTTATTTTTATTTGTAGAGTTGTGTTGTGATATCTTCCCGTGAGTCCCTAATCTTGATCGTACATGTTTGCGTGTATGATTAGTGTACGATTGAATCGGGGGCGTCACAAGTTGGTATCAGAGCCGACTGCCTGTAGGAATCCCCCTTTCCAACTCCTTGGCCGAAGTTGAGTCTAGTCATTGAAAAACTTTTTCTAACTTGGCTGTGCGGCCCATGGGCTCACCTCGCCATTTGGGTGGTATTAGGATCTTTTACTCCTCGTCTATACTCTGGGACTCTGATCTCTCTTCTATTCGGGTAAAATGATTTTAGTAAATCTAACTCTAGGTTCTCGTAACTACTTCCTCCCGGAGAGCCACTCGGTACAGGTGATCACCTGATACAATAGAAGGTTCCGAAGGTACTCTCCGATGTTCCCTCGATACTTTGTGCCATCGCTTTTGCAGTTCCATTCCATCGATAAACCCCAATGGAAGTACACTTGCCATTCATACAATCATTCCCCGTTGATCTTGTTATTACAAGATACCCTGAAATTCTCTCTATTGTTCCGAGAATACTTTGCGCTTACTGCCTTGCAGTTCTTTGCCACATGAATACCCCTGCGGATAATTTCTCGCACTTTCTGAGTATCCGCTCATCCCCAGTTGTTCAGGTGTTTCACAAAAGTCTTTGAAATACTATTCAATCCTCTGAAAATCCTTAGCAGCTTTATTCCTCTGCAAATACTTGTCTACTAGCATTATGGATGCTTCCCATATATCTGGCAATATTCACTAGTATCTTTTGACACCGTCATTTTGATCCTATTGATTCAACATGTGTGCGAATGCACGCAATCATCTATCAACCCTTCTAAATTATCTTTCTGGCTCAGACGTTATTTTAAACATGACCTGGATCTCGACCAATCAAATTGCCATCGATTGTACCCCTAAGTCTATTCAACTTATCCATCCTTGATGAGAGCGTTTGCTCATGATCCCTTGATTTAAAGATCATAATTCCTTTGTTATTTAAATGTTGAATTATTCATATGTTCTATAAACCGATGCATTTGCATTCTTTCTTCCTCTGATGAGCTCATTGTGGATCGCCATATCCACTGTTGGATTATTATCCGAAAGTGTCCTTTATAATTAATCACCTTGTGAGTTCCTTCTCCGATACATAATGCCTTTGGTAAATTGTATCCTCTCCTTTTGCCAACCACGCTCTGCTTTCGAGCTGGTGATATTTACTCTTGAAGCTTGTGGTATATGTCCCTGAGAAGCCCCGTTGGGTTGAACCAACGCCTTCCCTAATCTGTGTGAACCCGGAAGATTTCACGGGTCATACTTATCTGGTATTGCACCAGGTAAAACTTTCTACAACTAATGTCATTTTCGAAATACGAGAGGTGAATGGAAGGTTATACACTAAAGAAGACCTTGAACTTGTGTTCATGCCCATGGACCCCATGTGGAACTTATCATGGAAGCTTCTTGTATTAATAACTATTTCCTTGATATAATATCCTTGGTATCGGTGAATTGATCCCTTGCAATCGTGGTTCCGACCATATGTCTTCTTTGATCCCATTTCTTGGGCAAGTTTAAGCACTTGTCTTCTGTGGATCAATACACGTGTCCAACCTTTACTTTGATCTTTCATCGAGTATTACACCCTAGTATCTCGAGATCATCACGGGACTGCATAACTTCTTATGAGTTCTCCATCAAGTGCTACATTCTCACTGATTCCAATTTTCACGGGCTTTGAGTTATTAAACACTCAAAGACACCGATAACTGAACCAAGTCTGCACTACGGTTCAATAACTCTAAGTAATCTTCGTTGCTTATGAGTTTATCAATCCTTCAAGTCATTCCGAGCCTGGTCGGCTATATCATTATCGTGCTAAATTTTAACTGTGCTACCTGCTCTTTATTCCCGGAGCACAATTTTCGACGATGAGCTCAACTTATGTCGACCTTACTCGTCATAGCATTTCGCCTTGAATAGAAAGCTTGATTTCGAGTTTGTGTCGTATCCGTGGTTCCAATAACCTTTCGCTTCATCATTCCTTTGACTTGATGTCATCGCCGATCGATTACATCTTCATGGCATCTCTTGACAAATGTGTCGTGATCATCATCAGCATTCCGAGCTCTTCCAAGATATCAATCGAATTCATGATGGGAAATACCATCCTTGCCCCTTGATGATTTGTGTAATCATCGACAACATTCTTACCTTCCCCCAACACAAACTTGTTCGTGTTTTGTGTTATACCTTGCTATCCAACATTTGTTCTCCTTTACCTTGGAGTATTGCCATCTTTTATGTCAAGAATGTCGTGAGAATTTTACCACCTCTTGAGAATTCCTGATACAAGTGATGCTTCTCACCAACACCATTCCTTCTTGGTCCCCGTGTTATTTATAACCGGAATGCCGAAAAATGAACTATGATTTGTGAATTCAAAACTTCTAGCAACCCTATTGCTTGCTAGCTACGAATGATAGTTTCTTTCTTCATGTGTTGATTATTGACTCATCATTCTAACATTGATCGTGTTACTTAGTCCATATTTTGGATGCACTTTTCGATCAATGTTTAATTGTGTATGCTTTCCTCTAGCACACCATTATATCATTTGATTGGACAAATGTTACCTCCTTGTTCACATGACTATGGAAAGCCATCTTTTTGGATATCTTGATGAAATGTTGCTGAATCCATCAGCCACCTCCTCATCTCTCCTTGGATTAATGATGAACTCTTGCTTCGGAACTCGCTTCCATTGTACATTTCCCGAGAATCTTAGAGTGTCGTCTCGTCATTTGTGTTGCACCTTTTCTTCTCTGGCATCCTAAGTCAGAGGTATCCTGACACCAATCGGATCTGAACCTCGGTCAGATATGATGGTTGGGACATTTCCAAGAGTTATAACATTGGTCTTTTATGACCCGGTAAGGTGATGGCATGTCCGGCACACCTGGCCGGAGGATCTATTGTTATAGTTTCCTTTTTGGCAAGGTTAGTCATTCTTCCGTGTGGAAATTGTAAGACTTGTTTTATAAGTTGTTCCTGATGAATCCTTTGCGTATGCAAAGACCGAACTTTGCTTGAAGACCATTTCAATGCTATCTCGAAGCATGTATGTGGTACTCCTATCATCAATAAGAACATTTGAAGCACAGTGCTAAATTTTCCTTATCAGTTATCCAAACACCGTTGTATGGGTACATATCATGATTCTTCTTATCCCTTTTATCTGAATGGTCATGCCTTTGGTCTCATGTCATGGATATCATTCTCTACTTGTCCTTGGTAAGGATATACCCTTGAAATATGTGTTTAAACACATTTTCCTTTCCATTGTTCTGTTTAAACCTGATAATCACTTTTCCTTTCCATGGGTTTGTTTGACCTCTCTTGTGATCTATATAATCTAAGCAGTAATGATTCACTGCTTATGTAAACACCTCGGTGCACAATTCCGTCAGCAAAACCCTGTTACTATTGTTGATAACCTTTCGGTAGCCACCGATGGACGAGAACCTTGCCTATTGGCCCGCCTCGTTAAATGAGCAGGAAAATGGTTCTCTTCGTCCCTCGGCCTTGGTATCGATGTTGTTGCCGACATAACTGACAGGCTACCCTCTGACATGCCTTGCTATCGTGGCCATGCAAGATGTCGCCCCCCCCCCCCCCCGTCCTACTTTCAACCACATGGTGGGCCCATAACCCACAGTTCCACAGGATCGAAACCTGACTCTCCTGTACACCCCTTGTTCCCAAAGTTATCCCTCCCGCGTGGACTCGTACATAATTCATGAGCCACCTTCCAATGAGATCATCAATTCTGGCATCAAACATAATAATTATTCCGTCGCTTGAAACCCCTTTCACCTTCTGACTAGGCATTGAACGATTGTCTGGCTGCTTGAAACTTCTTATTGTACCTTCGAACTGTATTATCGATGTGTTTTATTTGTTCAACTCGAGAGGTACTCATATGCTCATTCATGGGTTAATCCCAGATTATTACCCTTATAGCATTCTGACGTTACCGATCTGCCCCGTTACCTATTCGTAACTACGATGAAGATCCCGAAGAAAGGATGTCGACTTCATCATGATGACCTGAAGCAGAGAAATGAAGACATCAATGTATTGGATCGGTCTCTTCGAGAAGAGCAAGCCAAAATGAGGAGACCCGCTAGATTCGTTACCAAACCTTCCCCCCTTTCCCTACCTCTTAAATCTCGGGACGAGATTTCTTGTAGTGGAGGAGAATTGTGACGCCCGGATATTTAAGCTACAGTAAACCTCTATTAATGATGCCACGTCACCACGATATTGTTGCTAATCTCGTCGTTAGTTCGAAACCGATTCAAATTCAAATTCCAAAAACAAGTCAAATTATTATTTCTTCAAACCGATAAGGAAAAATGTTTGATGGGTTAAAAATATTCCCTAACTATTTTTCATGTAGGAGCCAACCTCTTTTGATTATTTAAATTGTCCCTAACCTACTTAAAACTAAATCACCAGTATTTATTTGAACCATTTCAACTTAAACAAATAGTTAAACTATTCAAAATAATTTTGGAACATTATGTGCTGCTTCAAAACCTTGCCTAGTATTTATGTGCTAAGCGGCACATTTAACTATACTCATATATTAGATCAACAAAGATACAAAACTGTAAAGAAAAGCAAAACAGAAAAATAATTATAAAAAAAGAAGAAAAGGCCTAAAGCTACACTGTGCACTGTAGCCCATCGCTACAGCACATAGCCCAGCCCACCTACGGCCATCCCCAACCTCCTGTTCACCCTCGTCACCGTGGAGCACGCGTGCCCGCACACGCCTCCGATCTCCACACGTCGTCCATCCGGTAACTTCGCGTGAGGATAAGAACACCCCGAGCCCCTCCTCTTTTTGTTGGACGAACCCTAGGTCACTTAGCCCTCTCCTCTTCGTCGCCCCCATCGTTTTGGTGCACACCTAACGGAGTCGTCTCCGCCTTGTCGACGTTCTCGTGCCCCGAGGCCTCCCCGTGCCACGGGAGGTTGTTCGGGAGCTCCGCCGCGTCAACACACGCCGCCCCTGCCCTTCTACGCGAGCCCGGATCAACTACATCGCTGGGATCGATGCATCTACCTCGCCAATGGCCGCCGCTGCCCCGCGCCCGATCTACCTCACCGGAGCTCCTCTGCCCCGCCGGACGCGTCCTCCGCCTTCCCCTGTGAGCGCCACCCCCATTCCCCTCGTTTCCCCCTTTGTTCGCCGCTCTGTGGCGCTTCCCAAATTACGACCGATGGCCGCGGCCACCACGACCGCGTCACGCTCACCGCGCTCGAGCCCTGCGTCCTGGCCGCCCAGTGTGTGCGCTCGGCCGCCGGTCACGCCCGGGTACGCGTGCTGCGCTCCTACGCGCGTGCGCGAGGTCGCGCCCCTGCTCGCCCGCTTGCTCCTCCCCGTGGTCGCGCCTTTGTCGTGCTCGTCGATGTTGCCTGCTACTGCTTGTGCCGCCGCTGCCCGCCGTTGCCTGCTGCTGCTGGCCACGGCCATGGCCGTGTGCGCCAGTGTGTGTGCGTGATGTGTGCGTAGTTGTATGTGTGCGAGCGCGTTGTGTGTGTGCGTATGTGTGTGGATGAGGCTGATCCTGGTTAGGTAGGTTAGCTAATTAGTAGTTAGGCTAAGTAGTGGTTAGGTATAGTGTAAATGACATGTGGGACCACCCTGGTTAATTACCATTTTATTAAACAAAAGATAATGACACACGGGACCCACTTACACTATTCATATGTTGACCAGTCAACCTTTGACTAGGTCAACCCAACCCCACTGGCCCCACTGTCATACTCACATGCTAGGGTAGCACTAGGTGACAAAAGTATATTCTGTTTTTAATTCCGAATTAAATTAAATCCAGGAAATCTAGAAAATGATTAAATCTTTATAAATTAATATAAAATAATCCGTATTTCGGATGAAAAAACTTTGTACATGAAAGTTGCTCAGATCGGCGGGACGAATCCGGATACGCAGCCCGTTCGTGCGTCACACATCCCTAGCATAGCAAACACACAACTTTTCCCCTCCGGTTCATCTGTCCGAAAGTGCGAAACACCGGGAATACTTTCCCGGATGTTTCCCCCCTTCCCTGATATCACCTACCACTATGTTAGGTCACCCCTAGCACCGCATATCGCCGCGTCTTGCTTTGTGTTACATTTGATTGCTATGTTATTTATTGTGTTCCCCCTTCGTTACTTCTTTCCGGTAGACTCTGAGACCGGTGCCGATGCCCGTGTGTTCGACTACACTGAAGATGACCCTTCCTTGCCAGAGCAACCAGGCAAGCCCCCCCCCCCCCCCTGATCACCAGATATCGCCTATTCTTCTCTATACTGCTTGCATCAGAGTAGTGTAGCATGTTACTGTTCGGTTACTCCTATTCTGTTGCATAGCCTGTCATTGTTGCTACAGTCATTGATACCCTACCCGCAATCCTAAATGCTTAGTATAGGATGCTAGTTTATCATCATTGGCCCTACATTCTTGTCAGTCTGCCTTGCTATACTATTGGGCCGTGATCACTCGAGAGGTGATCACGGTTATATACTATACATACATACATATTATACAGATGGTGACTAAAGTCGGGTCAGCTCGTTGAGTACCCGCAAGTGATTCCGATGTGGGGGCTGGACGGACAGGTGGCTCCATCCCGATAGAGGTGGGCCTGGGTTCCCGACAGCCCCCGACTGTTACTTTGTGGCGGAGCGACAGGGCAGGTTGAGACCACCTAGGAGACAGGTGGGCCTGGCCCTGTTCGGCGTTCGCGGATACTTAACACGCTTAACGAGATCTTGGTATTTGATCTGAGTCTGGCTACTAGCCTATACGCACTAACCAACTACGCGGGAAAGATATGGGCACTCGACGTCGTGGTATCAGCCGAAGCCTTCGTGACGTCAGCGACTGAGCGGCGCGCGCCGGGTTGGACTGCGTTAACGCAACTTCCTTTGTAATGGAGGTTGCTAGGTCTGTTCACCGGCCGCGTACGCAACATGTAGGTGTGCAATGGGCGATGGGCCCAGACCCCTGAGCGCATAGGATTTAGACCGGCGTGCTGACCTCTCTGTTGTGCCTAGGTGGGGCTGCGACGTGTTGATCTTCCGAGGCCGGGCATGACCCAGGAAAGTGTGTCCGGCCAAATGGGATCGAGCATGTTGGGTTATGTGGTGCACCCCTGCAGGGAAGTTAATCTATTCGAATAGCCGTGATTTTCGGTAACAGGACGACTTGGAGTTGTACCTTGACCTTATGACAACTAGAACCGGATACTTAATAAAACACACCCAGACAAGTTCCACAGACAACCCGGTGATCGCTTTTCCACAGGGTGACGAGAGGAGGATCGCCGGGTAGGATTATGTTATGCTATGCTACTTGGAGATGCTACTTGGAGGACTTCAGTCTACTCTCTTCTACATGCTGCAAGACGGAGGCTGCCAGAAGCGTAGTCTTCGACAGGATTAGCTATCCCCTTCTTATTCCGGCATTCTACAGTTCGGTCCACCGATATGGCCCTTTACACATATACCCATGCATAAGTAGTGTAGCTCCTTGCTTGCGAGTACTTTGGATGAGTACTCATGGTTGCTTTTCTCCCTCTTTTCCCCTTTCCCTTCTACCTGGTTGTCGCAACCAGATGCTGGAGCCCTGGAGCCAGACGCCACCGTCGACAACGACTACTACACTTGAGGTGCCTACTACTATGTGCAGGCTGCTGACGACGACCATGAGTAGTTTAGGAGGATCCCAGGCAGGAGGCCTGCACCTCTTTCGACCTGTGTCCCAGTTTGTGCTAGCCTTCTTAAGGCAAACTTGTTTAACTTATGTCTGTACTCAGATATTGTTGCTTCCGCTGACTCGTATATGATCGAGCACTTGTATTCGAGCCCTCGAGGCCCCTGGCTTGTATTATGATGCTTGTGTGACTTATTTTTATTTGTAGAGTTGTGTTGTGATATCTTCTCGTGAGTCCCTAATCTTGATCGTACACGTTTGCGTGTATGATTAGTGTACGATTGAATCGGGGGCGTCACACATGATCGGCATCAGCATCCACATCCTCCTCATCCGACACGAGAGGGTCAGAAAAAGTAGACAACCTAGGAGCAACCTTAAGTCGGTCGAACTCCATTTGCTTAAGGGCCCTAACAGAAACTTGTACCTCTTTCTCATTACGTCCTAACGAAACACCCAAGCTAGCAATATTTGCAGAAACTCTAGAGTTATCGAAGGACAAAAAAGATTTGTGGGAGGAAGTACCTTCATAGTCGAGGTTGCGAGCTGCCGTCCTACGCATGGCCTTGGTGAGAGAGTCCTCGTCAGTGGCTGCTGTACCATCGACACAAACGGAGTGGCGGCCGCTGTGTCTCAGCGGCGAGGGGGTGACGTCGTCAGTAGCAACATCCCCGGTGTCTTCGAGCGGCAGAGTAGGCAAAAGCAGCGAAGATGAAGAGGCCCCAGAGGGATGCACCTCAACCTCTGCGACCTCTAGCGGAGGAGATGGTGTGGGCGGCGTCGAGGCCCTGGACACCGTCGCCTACCCTGGCGATGATGGAGAACAAGACAAAGCACGCAGCTCTGCCATCGCCGAGTCACGATCCGCCCGAACCGCGGGAGAGAATACCACTCCCCGCCGCGGAATGAGCAGCGACGGCGTCGGCGATGAAGCGCGCGGGGAAGCGACTGCGGATGCCTCCTCCTGTAGGCGATAGGGTGTCGTCAGCGATGGCGTGGCTGGCGTCGTCGAAGACCGTGCTGTCGAAGTCATCAAGGATGGTGGTGGCATGGTGATCAAGGGCGCCCTGATTGGTGCGGCTGGTGGCGTCGTGGCCGTCGGGTAGGACATCGCAGATGACAACGAAGACCTCCCAGAAGACATGGACAACTGCATGGGCATCACGCCGCCAGATGAAGGTGACATGAAGACTCATTGGACGATGAGGTGGGTTTGGGCCTCTTACTTGGGTCCTTACCCCCTGCAGTGTCCTCCCTGTCATGACCCATATCGCCGCCTGGATCATCTCCGTGCTCCCAAACTCTAGGCACAAAATCAGCATCAACCCGAAAGTCCGGTTCTTCCAGACTGTATCGAAACTCATACCCCATCCTATGGACAACAACGTCAGACGAGAGAGAATTAATTGGGCTCCTCTTGAAGGTGTCAAGATTAAGCACCGCCACCTGAATGCGAACAACCTCGACGATGCAAACAGAGTAGGTCAACATCCAGGGTAGCACCAATCACCGAGGCGACTGCCCAAAGACCCAGGAAGTGACGAAGAGCATGTGGCACACCGTGCACGTGCACCCAGATAGGCTGTAACTCAAAACGATGCGGTACCTCCTCCTTCCAAGGCTTGAATTCAATAGTAACATTATGAGACTTGATAAAAACTGCAAACCCGGTCACCCGATGTAAAACTTCTTTACTTGGAAAGGACATGAGAAAAGCATCCTCGCCATGCGGTATAGCCTCCCAAGTCCACTGCTGCTGAAACTGAGCAATCTTGGCCACCTCTGCCTCCACGATATTGGGAGAAATAGAGCCGCCATAAATCGATACAAGTGCAGTTGGTGAATCCTGAGGTGAGAGATCCTCCCTACAAACATTATCAGGCATCTGAAAAAAAAGCCATGTTTTCAGTTCCATAGCCGCAAAGCAACGCCGTCGGCTTCGGCAACTTGAGAGCCGGACACCGACGCATAGTCATAGGATGGTTCATCTTGTTACAAATAAAGCAATACTGTTGTGTCCTGCCGACTGACATTTAGAACACCACAATTTTTTGGGTGCCACTGCAACCTCGGATGTACCAGAAGATGGAGCCGGTGGTTGATGAAACGGGGCAGCCAAGTGCACAAGTGCACCCTGTCCATGACCCGCAACCACTGTTGATGAAGCGGTCGGCACGTACACAGGAGCCGGAGTTGGCATCGAAGGGCCCGTAGCAGCTTGCATGGGAGCAGCAGATTGGTGAACTGGCCCCTGATGAATCTTTTGACGGCCACCCTTGCCTCCCTTTGGCTTGCGAGAGCATGCCGCGACAGGTCCGGCTGCCGAGGTGATAGCCGGCCCGGTGTTGAAGCTGGTGGTCGGCTGATGGAGGTGCTGCTGATTGGCGCCGGCGAGAGGCCCTTACTGCTGCCCATAAGCGCTGGCAATCGGTTGATATGGAGCCATAGCTAGCTGATGTTGCTGATGTATGTAGCCCCCCGAGGGTTGAAGATGAACTGGTTGTTGCTGCATGTATGGTGTCGGGATTCCGACGAATTGGTGCGGGAACTGCCCCTGGTATACCTGCATCTGCAGCTGCTGTACCGGTGGCTGCTGCACCGGCGTGTACGAGGCCGATGGCGTGTAGGATGACGGGGCTTGAATCGGCTGGTAGACCCCCGGGGCAAATCCAGGTGCACCTCCCGCCGGAGAAGCCATGCGAGCAGCCGGCGGCTGGGCGGCGCTCGGAAAAGGTTGAGCCTGATTGCCGGTGGTACCCCCGGGCGGAGCGGAGGGATCACGTCGCGACATCTCTGGAGACCGGACGACGGCCGCGTATGATCGAGTGAGATTAGGGTTTCCTGCTGGCTGCACCCGTTTCCACAAGTGGCCTAGCCAATGCCCCAGATTGACCATCCGAAGTGGACGCCCAGGATGCATCGGATCACGGGCCAGGCTTGGATCTGTCGAAGAAACCGGATCGAAGATTTGAACGAGGGCTGACGCAGCGGGCTGCACGGCCAGGTCCGACGTCAGCGGCGCAGCCTTGGACTCGAACGAGGCCGCCCCGTCACCGAGACACCGCGCTAGAAAATGAGATATGACCTCGTTTATGATTGGCAGATCCCATTCGAGGCTTGCTAGGGATCGCCTTATGTGGTAGACACGGTAACATTTCTTCCCTCCGAAGAAGACCGATAAGGGTAGGTCCGGCCATCCATTGATCAGCCAAGTTTCAATATGCAGACACAAAGTCATGTAAACATAGAATGAACCCAATGTTGTAGTCGGACTACGATTCTCCCTGATATCCATGAAGAGAGTTGCTTTTTTAGAGCCATGGAGCATGTACTCCAATCCTGGATGTCCTCCATTTTTTAAGTGGACAACCCCATGATATGTGCCAAGAGGTAGTGAGCAGCATATTCGATTGGCCATGTAAATTGTTTGACAATATTTCTGTATAAAGTTAGCTTGGCCGAGTTAAATGACTATGTATGTTAAGGATCCAGATGCCAGATCGAATGATGTTAGCTTGGCCGAGTTAAATGACCAAGGTTCTCCCAAACTATTTTGATCCATTAAAACACATTAGGCCAGGATGCATGGAGATGGGCATATGGTGAGAGGTGGGTTATTGTCTTTCTATTGTTGGCCCTAAAGCAAGCACCTCTCGGAAGTGCAACCACCCACGTCTAGTGAGCTACCAGCCAGCAACGATCATTGCAAGCATCCCACAGAAAAAAGTTTGCCCTCAGGGAGCAGAAAATCTACTCGAGGTTCCAAGATCACGATGCCATTGGCAAGTGGAGGTGGAACTCAATTAACTATTCATCTGTAGTGAATTCCACCGTCTAATCCCTAAAATGTAGTTTGTGACACTTTTTACATCATTTAGCAGAAATTCCTTCAAAATACTCACATGAAGCAAGTTTGCCCAATTTTTATCTCTTTAATAGTTTTGCACCTTTCTATCGGGTGGATCACATTGATCGTCCTAATTGGTGAGCTGATAAACCTAAGTTTGGAGGCGCATTGATTCGAGGCGTCTCTAACACAAAACACGGTCCAGGACAACAAGGTTATGACCGAACATGCCACACGACTCACCCCAGGTCAATGATGACCATCCTAGTTTCGCCATGTGGCGGTTCGGGAGCAGAGGTGAATTGCGGGGTGAGGAAAAGGACCCTAGCAAGGGTCTTATGTTGGCATGTAGTTTAGGGTTGCTTCAGCATCTACCGCTACCCTTTGCCAGTTCCTTCGAGGACAAGTCACTGCGGGCGGATCTTTCTGCTTCCAAATCCCTAACTAAGCTAGTCGAACCGCACTTGAGTCCCATCACCCTGCATCCCATCTACTATGTCATATGCATCTCGGATGAGCATGCCACCGATGTGGCATCTAAGTCACCTCTCCACGTGAGACAGAGACTGAGTGATTGCCCCCGACAAAAAGAACGGAGCAAAACATCAAAAGGGGTAAACAGTGAACAAATTTGCTTAAATAGGGTATATCTGAAAAATACGTTCTTGATGAGGGTATACCGGGCCATGGGAAACCTGGCCCGTCCAGCCCAAAAAAGCTCAACCCGTCCTGAGCCTAAGATCTAGGCCCGATGGCCAAGCCGGGCGGGGCTTGTGCTTGTCATATTTGCGATTTAGGAAAGGGGCCATCCCGAGGCTAGAGGGCTTTTCCACTGATGGGGCGGGCTTGGGACTGAGATCTAGGCCTGACGACTGGCCCAGGCCTGAGTTTTCTATTGCGGGCTTTGTTAGGCCCGGCCCAGCCGACATATGGCCAGGTATAGATGGGGGTAAAAGGTGTCATGAACTCAATATTATTAGAAAGCAGAAGTGAAGCGAACCAACTTGTGGTTGGATGGTTAGAGGGACTGTGGTATCCCCAGCCCACTAGGATTCAAATCCTAGTGCTCGCATTTATTCTTGGATTTATTTCAGGATTTCTGGCGATGCGCATTCAGTGGGAGGAGACGTTCCCGTCGACGACGAAGCGCCGACGGTGACTTTGTAAATCTCAAGATGATATGCCGGCTCAGTCTTTCGGAAGCGCTCATAGGGGTAGGGTGTGTGTGCGTCCGTAGGGGTGGTGTATGCGCGTGTATATGAGCGCTTGTGTTTGTATTAATGTTAAAAAAAAGTAGAAGTGAAACTCGCTATCAATTAATTGTACATCGGTTGCCGCTGGAAAAGTTGAAGGCCACACGCACGCACGCACAGGAGAGAGGCAAATTCCGGATCCAAGTCGGCGTGTACCTTTTGCGGTGCATGTCAGCTTCCCATTTAATCAAAACGACTATGCATGGCATCTTCCCAGTGCTCTTTGTTGCTCCGGGAGTTGCGTTGCCATCTTCCCAGTGCTCTTTGTTTACATCAGGACCGAAGGTCAGGTCAGGTCTGGTAGGAGTGAGACCTGACCTAATCGCGGTGAAGGACCCGATCAAGGTCTTACACAGAGAGCGAGTGGCTCTCGACGGAAGTGCTAGTTACGCGCGTACCAGGACCCAGTTTGACGTAGAGTAATCCCTACTTGCCGACTCAATCATGCATATACCCTGTTCAGTGCAAAAGTCGATCACATCCATACTCAGAAATCAGAATCATGTATGCTGAACAATGTGTGCTGAAACAGAGCAGTAAAAACAGAGTCCGGCATGGGATTTCTAGCAGTACCAGCAGTCATGCTTTTCGCCAGTGTCTAAATCAACCGAGGTTCAAATCAATTGCCAGGTGATGATGACAGTACGTACCACTGTATTGGAGCTACCAGCTACCAAAAAAAGCAGAAGAACACGCATTGACCAGACTTGTGATGTCAGTTAGTAGTTCACTAGTAACTTTTGAGAAGGTGGGTTGTAGTCTCTTGCAATTGGCCGTAAAACATTCACCTCGGGACAATGTTACGGCCCACATGGCGGCTAATTTTTTTTTAAATAATACATTTTTTTATTAATTTACAAAAATATTACGCTGATATAACATTTTTCGAAAATATTACCCAATCAGCCAGCAGCTGGCCGACTGAGCCTAGTCAGCCAGCAGCGGGCCCACAGGGCCTTCTCAGCCAACTACAGGCCGACTGGTGGGCAATCGGCCACCTGTGGGCCGACTATTGGCCGGGCCACGTCGCACCGGAAGCTGTCGGCGCGGGCTGGGTCACGGGCGCCCCAGTCGGCCAGCTGCCGACCGATCGGCCAACTGCTGGCCGATAGGGAGCGCTGCCTCTTTTCTCCTTCTCCTTCTCCTTTCCTTTCCCCACCACGCGCATCTCTCTGCTCATCTCTCTGTTCTTTGCTCCTCCTCTTTCTTACACGAAATAGCTCCAATTAATACACCAAAATCATCTGGTTTTTTGCGGATTTGGCACCGTGAATGGGTTCTACATAGTTAGGGGAGCCAAAAGAGACCTCGATCTACTGATGGGGTAGCTTGTGGTGGTCGTGGTGAGGATTTTGTTGGAGCATTTTTTCAGCTTATTGGTGGAGGTTGTGGCGGCGGTGGAGGTGGAGGTGGTGGTGGAGAAGCTGGGGCAGTGTGGTGGAGGTGAAGCTCCGGTAGTTCGGTGGATTTTTCGGCTCCGGTTCCGGTGATTGAAGGCCGCCGTTCGTCGTTCGCGCGCACGCTTCAAGGGTATATTTCAACAAATATGTTATTTTTTGAAGTTGCGTGCAATTATTGTTATTTGGTCCAGTAGTAAACGTAAATATTTAGGTGGTCGTGGTGAGCATTTTATTTTTCCGTTCCGGTTCCGGTGAGCATTTTATTTAGATGTCAACTAATTAGTTGTGTAAAAATGTGTAGTTGCTCCGGTAAAATTCCGGACTATATATGGATGTGTAGTATTTAGGAATGTCAATATTTGTAGTTGCTCCGGTAAAATCCGTAATATAGGCAGTCCAGTCAAATATTAAAATCTATCAATATTTGTAGTTGCTCCGGCAAATATTCGTAATATACTTGTAGGTGTGTGAATTGTATTAGTTGCTCCGTTAATATTCTGTAATATATAGCTAGCTAATATATAGACATGTCTAATATTTGTTAGTGTGGGTATTTTAAGTTGTTGCTTAATAATTGTATTTCGTTGTGAAAAAATAAATGGGTGAGCCAAGATGTCTGATGTAGTGAACTTCAGATTTTACTACGGTCTTGGTACTGTCCAAACAACTGAGATGAGAGCTGATCTGAGTGAATTTACTCACATAGAGGTGCCAATGAGCGCACCTCAAACATGGTCTGTCTGTCAGTTGAAAGAATGGATTGCGGCAAGTTTAGGTCTTGATACTGAAACACACACCGTCGGTGTTCATGCATTGTGGACACGGTCAAGTACAATAATTTACTTTTATTTGAGGCCAATAGAGCGAGACTCCGATTGGGTGCGGTGGTTACAAGGTTGTGAACGAAGGGGATGCAATCCTATTGCTTTAGTGCTTCCCGTCGTGAAGGAGGTCGCTGCACATGAAGGCCAAGGTGGCAACGATCCTGGGCAGAGCAGTGTAGGTAGGCGGTTATCTATGTCAAATGCTGGAGATGATGGTTACGAACAAGGACAGAGCAGTCAGGTAGAAGGAGGAAATGCTTATGGTTATGAACCAGGGCAGAATAGTCAGGTAGAAGGGGGGAATCCCTATGGTGAATACAATGGCAAGGTGGACGCTGACGAGGTAGATGGGCACATGCAGGACCAGATGGAAGAAGAAGACACTGATGTTGAAAGGGGTCATGCCGATGATTCTGATGAGTCAGATGAAGAAGAAAATGCAGAGGAGGTCCCGAATCCTGCATGGTGAAATCATGACTTCTCATCTGCAATGACCGTGAATGATGGACATGATTCAGCCTGGCAATATCATCAGAACAATAGTGCAACGGGGGCTATGTATCCGAACAAGCAAGCCTTGAAGGATGCAATAATTAATTGGGCAATGTCCACGCAAAGGGTTTTCACAGCTCAGGTGTCCAGTCAGAAATTCCTGACAATGGTATGCAAGAACGCAGATTGTCCCGCTAGGGTGCACGGCTTTCTCCCTAAGTATGGCACAAGTTGGGTGATAAGTGACTTAGTTAATCACACTTGTCTTATTCCCTGCATCCCTCAAGATCATGCCAACCTTTCATCCACGCTTATTGCTCGTTTGTTTTACGATGAGATAGTGCAGGGCAGAGCTATGGAAGTGAAGGCAGTCCAGACAAAAGTCTTCGCCAGGTTCAAGTACAGAATTTCTTATGGAAAGGCTTGGGGGGCTAAGCATGCGGCGCTTGAGAGGAGATTTGGTTCTTATTTTGATGCATATGACTCTGTTGTCCAGCTCCTCCACACCCTGCAGCAGCGGAATCCAGGCACCTATATTGATATCCAAGACATGTTCATGCCAGAGTTCCCAACTGTGAGGGTGCTGCATCATCTCTTCTTCTCTTTCGGTGTATGCATCGAAGCTTTCAGGCATTGCGGACCGGTGATATGTGTTGACGGTACTTTTCTCACAGGCAAGTACAAGGGTCAAATCCTGACAGCCATAGGTCAAGACAGCCAAAATTAAGTCGTCCCACTCGCATTTGCTTTTGTGGAGAGTGAGAACATTGAAAGTTGGACATCGTTCTTCAGGCAGTTGAAAATATCAGTTGTGAAGGAGAAGACCAATGTGTGCATCCTTCATGACAGGCATGCAGGTATACTCAGTGCGATAAGGACACTGACAAACCCAGGCCCTGAGGAACAAGTATTTCAGAGATAGACGTCAAAAAGCAGAGCAGCATATCTGTTGGGGAACGTAGCAGAAATTCAAAAAATTTCCTACGTATCACCAAGATCTATCTATGGAGAGACCAGCAACGAGGGGAAGGAGAGTTCATCTACATACCCTTGTAGATCGCTAAGCGGAAGCGTTCAAGTGAACGGGGTTGATGGAGTCGTACTCGTCGTGATCCAAATCACCGATGACCAAGTGCCGAACGGACGGCACCTCCGCGTTCAACACACGTACAGCCCGGTGACGTCTCCCATGCCTTGATCCAGCAAGGAGAGAGGGAGAGGTTGAGGAAGACTCCATCCAGCAGCAGCACAACGGCGTGGTGGTGGTGGAGGAGCGTGGCTATCCTGCAGGGCTTCACCAAGCACCACAGAAGAGGAGGAAGAAGAGACGCAGGGCTGCACCAACGAGAGATCGAATCGCGTGTCTTCTGGGCAGCCCAATGCCTCAATATATATAGGGAAGGGGAGCGGCTGCGGCCCCTCTAGGGTTCCCACCCCTAGGGGGGGCAGCCCTAGATGGCCAAGAGGTGGCGGCCAAGAGGGGGGAGGAGAGGGAGGCGCACCAATATGGGCCCTAAGGCCCATATCCCCTTAGGGTTTGCCCCCTTTCCACCTCTTAGGTGCCATGGGCCCTTGTGGGAGGCGCACCAGCCCACTAAGGGGCTGGTCCCTCACCACTCTTGGCCCATGCAAGCCTCCGGGGTTGGTGGCCCCACTTGGTGGACCCCCGGGACCCTCCCGGTGGTCCCGGTACGTTACCGATAAACCCCGAAACTCTTCCGGTGACCAAAACAGGACTTCCCATATATAAATCTTTACCTCCGGACCATTCCGGAACTCCTCGTGACGTCCGGGGTCTCATCCGGGACTCCGAACAACATTCGGTAACCACATACAAACTTCCTTTATAACCCTAGCGTCATCGAACCTTAAGTGTGTAGACCCTACGGGTTCGGGAATCATGCAGACATGACCGAGACGTTCTCCGGTCAATAACCAACAGCGGGATCTGGATACCCATGTTGGCTCCCACATGTTCCACGATGATCTCATCGGATGAACCACTATGTCAAGGACTTAATCAATCCCGTATACAATTCCCTTTGTCTAGCGGTACGATACTTGCCCGAGATTCGATCGTCGGTATCCCAATACCTTGTTCAATCTCGTTACCGGCAAGTCTCTTTACTCGTTCCATAACACATCATCCCGTGATCAACCCCTTGGTCACATTGTGCACATTATGATGATGTCCTACCGAGTGGGCCCAGAGATACCTCTCCGTTTGCACGGAGTGACAAATCCCAGTCTCGATTCGTGCCAACCCAACAGACACTTTCGGAGATACCTGTAATGCACCTTTATAGCCACCCAGTTACGTTGTGATGTTTGGTACACCCAAATCATTCCTACGGTATCCGGGAGTTGCACAATCTCATGGTCTAAGGAAAAGATACTTGACATTAGAAAAGCTTCAGCATACGAACTACACGATCTTTGTGCTAGGCTTAGGATTGGGTCTTGTCCATCACATCATTCTCCTAATGATGTGATCCCGTTATCAACGACATCCAATGTCCATAGCCAGGAAACCATGACTATATGTTGATCACAACGAGCTAGTCAACTAGAGGCTCACTAGGGACATATTGTGGTCTATGTATTCACACGTGTATTACGATTTCCGGATAATACAGTTATAGCATGAATAAAAGACAATTATCATGAACAAGGAAATATAATAATACTTTTATTATTGCCTCTAGAGCATATTTCCAACAGTCTCCCACTTGCACTAGAGTCAATAATCTAGTTCACATCGCCATGTGATTAACACTCACAGGTCACATCACCATGTGACCAACATCCAAAGAGTTTACTAGTGTCATTAAACTAGTTCACATCATCATGTGATTAAGACTCAATGAATTCTGGGGTTTGATCATGTTTTGCTTGCAAGAGAGGTTTTAGTCAACGGGTCTGCAACTTTCAGATCCGTATGTACTTCACAAATCTCTAGGTCATATTGTAAATGCTGCTTCCACGCTCCACTTGGAGATATTCCAAATGGTTGCTCCACTATATGTATCCGGTTTTCTACTCAGAGTCATTCAGATAGGTGTTAAAGCTTGCATCGTCGTAACCCTTTACGCCGAACTCTTTATCACCTCCATAATCGAGAAATAAATCCTTATTACTCCAAGGACGATTTTTGACCGCTGTCCGGTGATCCATTCCTTGATCACCTTTGTACCCTCTTGCCAGACATGTGGCAAGGCACACATCAGGTGCGGTACTCAGCATGGCATACCGTATAGAGCCTATGACAAAAGCATAGGGGACGACCTTCGTCCTTCCTCTTTCTTCTGCCGTGGTCGAGCTTTTAAGTCTTAACTTCATACCTTACATCTCAGGCAAGAATTCCTTCTTTGACTGATCCATCTTGAACACCTTCAAGATCATGTCAAGGTACGTGCTCATTTGAAAGTACTATTAAGCATTTTGATCTATCTTATAGATCTTGATGCTTATTGTTCAAGTAGCCTAATCCAGGTTTTCCATTGAAAAACACTTTTCAAATAACCCTATATGCTTTCCAGAAATTCTACATCATTTCTGATCAACAATATGTCAACAACATATACTCATCAGAAATTCTATAGTGCTCCCACTCACTTCTTTGGAAATACAAGTTTCTCATAAACTTTGTATAAACCAAAAATCTTTGATCATCTTATCAAAGTTCATATTCCAACTCCGAGATGCTTACTCCAGTCCTTAGAAGGATCGCTAGAGCTAGCACACCTTTTAGCATCCTTAGGATCGACAAAACCATTCTGATTTTATCATATACAATCTTTCCTTACGAGAACTGGTAAGGAAACTCGTTTTGACATCCATCTGCCAGATTTCATAAATGCAGCTAGTGCTAACATGAATCCGACGGACTTAAGCATCGCTACGGATGAGAAAATCTCATCGTAGTCAACTCCTTGAACTTGTGAAAAAACTCTTCGCCACAAGTCGAGCTTCATAGATGGTGACATTACCGTCCATGTTCGTCTTCTTCTTAAAGATCCATTTATCTCAATGGCTTGCCGATCATCGGGTAAGTCCACCAAAGTCCATGCTTTGTTCTGATACATGGATACTATCTCGGATTTCATGGCTTCTAACCATTTGTTGGAATTTGGGCCCACCATCGCTTCTCCATAGCTCATAGGTTCATTGTTGTCTAGCAACATGACCTTCAAGACAGGATTACCGTACCATTCTGAAGCAGTACGCATCCTTGTCACCCTACGAGGTACGGTAGTGACTTGATCCAAAACTCTATGATCACTATCATAAGCTTCTACTTCAATTGGTGTAGGTGCCACAGGAACAACTTCCTGTGCCCTGCTACACACTTATTGAAGTGACGGTTCAATAACCTCATCAAGTCTCCACCATCCTCCCACTCAATTCTCGAGACAAACCTTTCCTCGAGAAAGGACCCGATTCAAGAAACAATCCCTATTGCTTTTGGATTTGAATTAGGAGGTATACCCAACTATTTTGGGTGTCCTATGAAGATGCGTTTTATCCGCTTTGGGTTCGAGCTTATCAACCTGAAACTTTTTCACATAAGCGTCGCAGCCCCAAACCTTTAAGAAATGACAGCTTAGGTTTCTCTAAACCATAGTTCATATGGTGTCATCTCAACGGAATTACGTGGTACCCTATTAAAGTGAGTGCGGTTGTCTCTAATGCCTAACCCATGAACGATAGTGGTAATTCGGTAAGAGACATCATGGCACGCACCATATCCAATAGGGTGCAACTATGATGTTCGGACACACCATCACACTATGGTGTTCCAGGCGGTATTAATTGTGAAACAATTTCCACAATGTCTTAATTGCGTGCCAAAGCTCGTAACTCAGATATTCATCTCTATGATCATATCATAGACATTTTATCCTCTTGTCACAATGATCTTCTACTTCACTCTGAAATTACTTGAACCATTCAATAATTCAGACTTGTGTTTCATCAAGTAAATATACTCAACATCTACTCGAATCATCTGTGAAGTAAGAACATAACGATATTCACTGCATGCCTCAGCACTCATTGGACTGCACACATCAAAATGTGTTACTTCCAACAAGTTGCTATCTTGTTCCATCTTACTGAAAACGAGGCTTTCAGTCATCTTGCCCATGTGGTATGATTTGCATATCTCAAGTGATTCAAAATCAAGTGAGTCCAAATGATCCATCTGCATGGAGTTTCTTCATGCGTATACACCAATAGACATGGTTCGCATGTCTCAAACTTTTCAAAAATGAGTGAGTCCAAAGATCCATCAACATGGAGCTTCTTCATGCGTTTTACACCAATATGACTTACATGGCAGTGCCACGAGTAAGTGGTACTATCATTACTATCTTATATCTTTTTGGCATGAAAAAGTGTATCACTACGATCGAGATTCAATAAACCATTCCTTTAGGTGCAAGACCATTGAAGGTATTATTCAAATAAACAGAGTAACCATTATTCTCCTTCAATGAATAACCGTATTGCGATAGACATAATCCAATCATGTCTATGCTCAACGCAAACACCAAATCTCGATGGTAGAGGGAGCGTGCGATGCTTGATCACATCAAGATTGGAAAAACTTCCAACACATATCGTCAGCTCACCTTTAGCTAGTCTCCGTTTATTCCGTAGCTCTTTTATTTCGAGTTACTAACACTTAGCAACCGAACCGGTATCTAATACCCTGGTGCTAATAGGAGTACTAGTAAAGTACACATTAAGATAATGTATATCCAATATACTTCTATCGACCTTGCCAGCCTTCTCATCTACCAAGTATCTAGGGTAATTCCGCTCTAGTGACTATTCCCCTTATCACAGAAGCACTCAGTCTCGGGTTTGGGTTCAACCTTGGGTTTCTTCACTGGAGCAGCAGCTGATTTGCCGTTTCATGAAGTATCCCTTCTTGCCCTTGCCCTTCTTGAAACTAGTGGTTTCACCAACCATCAACAATGGATGCTCCTGCTTGATTTCTACTTTCGCGGTGTCAAACATCGCGAATACCTCAAGGATCATCATATCTATCCCTGATATGTTATAGCTCATCACGAAGCTCTAGCGGCTTGGTGGCAATGACTTTGGAGAAACATCACTATCTCATCTGGAAGATCAACTCCCACTCGATTCTAGTGATTGTTGCACTCAGACAATCTGAGCACAAGCTCAACGATTGAGCTTTTCTCCCTTAGTTTGCAGGCTAAGAAAATCGTCGGAGGTCTCATACCTGACGTGGGAACGAGCATGAAATCCCAATTTCAGCCCTCGAAAACATCTCATATGTTCCGCGACGTTTCGAAAACGTCTTTGGTGCCTCAACTCTAAACCGTTTAACTGAACTATCACGTAGTTATCAAAACGTGTATGTCCGATGTTCGCAACATCCACAAACGACGTTTGGGGTTCAGCACACTGAGCGGTGCATTAAGGACATAAGCTTTCCACTATCCGCATAATCGCTACTGTCAACTTTCAACTATATTTTCTCTAGGAACATATCTAAACAGTGGAACTAAAGCGCGAGCTTACGACATAACTTGCAAAGATCTTTTGACTATGTTCAGGATAATTAAGTTCATCTTATGAACTCCCACTCAGATAGACATCCCTCTGGTCATCTAAGTGATTACATGATCCGAGTCAACTAGGCCGTGTCCGATCATCACGTGAGACGGACTAGTCATCATCGGTGAACATCTTCATGTTGATCGTATCTACTATACGACTCATGCTCGACCTTTCGGTCTCTGTGTTCCGAGGCCATGTCTATACATGCTAGGCTCGTCAAGTTAACCCTAAGTGTTTCGCGTGTGTAAATCTGTCTTACATCCGTTGTATGTGAACGTAAGAATCCATCACACCCGATCATCACGTGGTGCTTAGAAGCGATGAACTTTAGCAACGGTGCACAGTTAGGGGAGAACACTTCTTGAAATTTGTGTAAGGGATCATCTTATTTACTACCGTCGTTCTAAGTAAACAAGATGCATAAACATGATAAACATCACATGCAATCAAATAGTGACATGATATGGCCAATATCATTTTGCTCCTTTTGATCTCCATCTTCGGGGCTCCATGATCATCATCGTCACCGGCATGACACCATGATCTCCATCATCATGATCTCCATCATCGTGTCTTCATGAAGTTGTCTCGCCAACTATTACTTCTACTACTATGGCTACCGGTTAGCAATAAAGTAAAGTAATTACATGGCGTTGTTCAATGACACGCAGGTCATACAATAAATTAAGACAACTCCTATGGCTCCTGCTGGTTGTCATACTCATCGACATGCAAGTCGTGATTCCTATTACAAGAACATGATCAATCTCATACATCACATATCATTCATCACATTCTTCTTGGCCATATCACATCACATAGCATACCCTGCAAAAACAAGTTAGACGTCCTCTAATTGTTGTTTGCATGTTTTACGTGGCTGCTATGGGTTTCTAGCAAGAACGTTTCTTACCTACGCAAAACCACAACGTGATATGTCAATTGCTATTTACCCTTCATAAGGACCCTTTTCATCGAATCCGTTCCGACTAAAGTGGGAGAGACTGGCACCCGCTAGCCACCTTATGCACCAAGTGCATGTCAATCGGTGGAACCTGTCTCACGTAAGAGTACGTGTAAGGTCGGTCCGGGCCGCTTCATCCCGCAATACCGTCGAAACAAGATTGGACTAGTAACGGTAAGCATATTGAACAAAATCAACGCCCACAACTACTTTGTGTTCTACTCGTGCAAAGAATCTATGCAATAGACCTAGCTCATGATGCCACTGTTGAGGAACGTAGCAGAAATTCAAAAAATTTCCTACGTATCACCAAGATCTATCTATGGAGAGACCAGCAACGAGGAGAAGGAGAGTGCATCTACATACCCTTGTAGATCACTAAGCGGAAGCGTTCAAGTGAACGGGGTTGATGGAGTCGTACTCGTCGTGATCCAAATCACCGATGACCAAGTGCCGAACGGACGGCACCTCCGCGTTCAACACACGTACAGCCCGGTGACGTCTCCCATGCCTTGATCCAGCAAGGAGAGAGGGAGAGGTTGAGGAAGACTCCATCCAGCAGCAGCACAACGGCGTGGTGGTGGTGGAGGAGCGTGGCTATCCTGCAGGGCTTCGCCAAGCACCACAGAAGAGGAGGAAGAAGAGACGCAGGGCTGCACCAACGAGAGATCGAATCGCGTGTCTTCTGGGCAGCCCAATGCCTCAATATATATAGGGAAGGGGAGGGGCTGCGGCCCCTCTAGGGTTCCCACCCCTAGGGGGGGCAGCCCTAGATGACCAAGAGGTGGCGGCCAAGAGGGGGGAGGAAAGGGAGGCGCACCAATATGGGCCCTAAGGCCCATATCCCCTTAGGGTTTGCCCCCTTTCCACCTCTTAGCCGCCATGGGCCCTTGTGGGAGGCGCACCAGCCCACTAAGGGGCTGGTCCCTCACCACTCTTGGCCCATGCAATCCTCCGGGGTTGGTGGCCCCACTTGGTGGACCCCCGGGACCCTCCCGGTGGTCCCGGTACGTTACCGATAAACCCCGAAACTCTTCCGGTGACCAAAACAGGACTTCCCATATATAAATCTTTACCTCCGGACCATTTCGGAACTCCTCTTGACGTCCGGGGTCTCATCCGGGACTCCGAACAACATTCGGTAACCACATACAAACTTCCTTTATAACCCTAGCGTCATCGAACCTTAAGTGTGTAGACCCTACGGGTTCGGGAATCATGCAGACATGACCGAGACGTTCTCCGGTCAATAACCAACAGCGGGATCTGGATACCCATGTTGGCTCCCACATGTTCCACGATGATCTCATCGGATGAACCACGATGTCAAGGACTTAATCAATCCCGTTTACAATTCCCTTTGTCTAGCGGTACGATACTTGCCCGAGATTCGATCGTCGGTATCCCAATACCTTGTTCAATCTCGTTACCGGCAAGTCTCTTTACTCGTTCCGTAACACATCATCCCGTGATCAACCCCTTGGTCACATTGTGCACATTATGATGATGTCCTACCGAGTAGGCCTAGAGATACCTCTCCGTTTACACGGAGTGACAAATGCCAGTCTCGATTTGTGCCAACCCAACAGACACTTTCGGAGATACCTATAATGCACCTTTATAGCCACCCAGTTACGTTGTGACGTTTGGTACACCCAAAGCATTCCTACGGTATCCGGGAGTTGCACAATCTCATGGTCTAAGGAAAAGATACTTGACATTAGAAAAGCTTCAGCATACGAACTACACGATCTTTGTGCTAGGCTTAGGATTGGGTCTTGTCCATCACATCATTCTCCTAATGATGTGATCCCGTTATCAACGACATCCAATGTCCATAGCCAGGAAACCATGACTATCTGTTGATCACAACGAGCTAGTCAACTAGAGGCTCACTAGGGACATATTGTGGTCTATGTATTCACACGTGTATTACGATTTCCGGATAATACAGTTATAGCATGAATAAAAGACAATTATCATGAACAAGGAAATATAATAATACTTTTATTATTGCCTCTAGGGCATATTTCCAACAATATCTTCAACAACCCGAATACACAGTATTGTGAAAGAGTCACAAAGTACATGGGCAACAAGATGCAAAAAGCTAGGTCACATAGTGTAGTCGCCATCGCTAATCAAGAAAGAAGGTTTGAGGTCCTCTTAGCCAACAACAAATTTGGATGTGCAAATGAGTTGAGGATGCATGAGGTGAAAATTGGTAATGAAGCCTGGCCAACGTGTGAGTGCACATGCAACAAACCGAAATTACTTCACCTACCTTGCTCACATGTACTTGCTGCTTGCGGGCAGCTTGGAATGGACGCAATATCGTTTGTGTCTCCATTTTTTCTGAAAGAGTCTGTCCTCAATACCTGGACCGGTGAGCTGATGGGTTTTTGATCAATGGGTAATTTTAACACCGTCAACCCCGCTGAAAGGCGTTACATTCCAAACCCAGAGCATATGCGTACAAGTAGAGGCCGACAACCAGGCCACCCCCTCCTGAACAACCTGGCAGTTCATCATGGCAGCACCCACAGCACTATGGTCCCACGTCGAGCTTCGTGTTTTCTCCACAGCCACAGCACCACGGTCCCTTATCGAGCTTTGTGTTTGAGCCAGAGCAGCCTTCACAACCAGCAGGTGTGTGTCTTCATATTTATTGTTTTCAATATTAGTTCAGGAGGCATCAAACTTCATGACTTAAAGTTTCGTCGTGCAGGAGCCTATGGATATCATGCGTCTATGTCGGCATCACATGATATGTGGGGGAGTGATCATCATCCCGATGATCACATACAGGCTCCGATGTCACAGCACACCCACTGGATGAACATGTTTTTGACTCCTCCACCAGGCCCCACACAGGATACACAGCATGACCAAGGAGAGTCTGAGATTCCTCCGCGTCCCATTAGGGCACCTGACAGATGGGGATGGACGCCGATTCCAGATCCGCCTCCCCGCCAGGCCAGACGTCGTCACTGACACTTCTATCTATCAGTACAGACATTACCATCTATTTATGTGTGAGACTTATGTCTATTCTATGTATGAGACAAATGACTATGTACTTATGTATGAGACATATGCCTACTCTATTTTAGTACTATGTTATCCGAACTACAACATCATATTTAAATAGAACAGAATGCTCGTACAACAAGACAGTACAAACAACTACATAGAACTACATCTAAATTAAATGGTACGTACGAGTGAACATACAACATACAACATAAAACTACATGAAGTCATCATCGTCATCCTCCATCGATGCAGAACTCTTGCCCTTCGATGATGAAGAACTCTTGCCCTTTGATGATGAAGAAACCTTGCCCTTCGACGATGAAGAACTCTTGCCCTTCGAAGATGCAGAACCCGGAAGCGGCGGCATGAAGATATCATCTTCGTCCTCGCTCTCCTCAATCCATAAAGATGGATTATTTGCTGAAATCCTTCTGAAAGTTTCACTCTTCGGCACCACCACCTTCTTCCACCTTTCATGCAACCTAAGAAGTTCGTTCTTTACGTACCTCCTCATAGGTCCTTTCAGGCCACCCAGACCTACATAATTGGTGAGCCAACTCATTCATTATGGTGTCACTACCGGTGAGTTCGTCCCATGGAACTATCCTATTGTTCATCCTGAAATCGGTAACTAGGCTCAGAAGAGTCCTGCTCATCCCAGGGTGAAAACTACGATCGAAAGGATAATGGGACATCTCAACTACACTACACTGGAATGCTTATCCAACTCCGTCTGAAGAGGGTTTTATAGGTGGCGGGAAAGAGTTGGCGGGAACATATGGCGGGAAACGGGTGGCGGGACAAAGTTGACGGGAACATATGGCGGGAAACGCGTGGCGGGAACATATGACGGGAAACGGGTGGCGGAAACATATGGCGGGAAAGCGTTGGCGGGCAAACATATGGCGGGGAAAGGGTTGCGCGAAAAAACATCATAGTTTTTAAAAGCAAATCTGTAATATTGTACGGGGCAAAAAAAATTGTAATATGGGATGCATGCACCAGTCGGCTCACAGCAGGCCGACTGGACCCTGTCGGCCCACAGTTGGCCGACTGGGCTTGAGCTGGCGGCCGACAGGCCACTCGGCCGGCAGCAAGCAGATAGGATGCCAGTCGGCCTGCTGTGGGCCGACTAGATCCAGTCAGCCTGCTGTGGGCCGACGGTGTATTATTTTTGAAAATAATTTTTTGGACATAATATTTGTGAAAATTAATAAAAAAATGTATTATTTAAAAAAAATTAGCCCACATGGCCGCATCTAGAGACCCTCTGTCATTCATGGCCGCATCTTGACGCCATTGCAAGTGGAACCGGAAAGCTCGCCTGTTAGGCAGGTCCTGTTGCCAATCCCAAATAGCGATCTGGGTCAGCCTCGGGTTCGGAGGGACATTCATGTGAGGTGTCTCCGACGCGACACACAACGTGGAGCAACATGGTTCAGCCCCACCAGGTCACCTGACTCGGCCCAAGCCATCGCCCTCTTTCTTGTTTCCCCATGTTGGGCGAGTCTCGGAGCAGAGGCAAACAGTTGGGCGGGCCCAGGGCGCAGCGTGTGGGTGATCGCTAGTGATCGATGGTCCAAGAACACGCACGCATGTACTCCCTTCGTCTGCGTTGTGTCCAGTATAAAAAACGTTTTTATATTATAAAATGAAAGGAGTACTAACAGCGTGTTTGGTTGGAGGTAATTAGATCTAGGGAATGGGAATTGAAGGGGTATGAGACTTGTAATCTACTGTTTGGATCGACGGATTAGAAATTCAGAGGGGAATAGGCATGGGACTTTAGACTCCAACTCCCACCGTTTTATTAACAGGGAAGGGGGTGGGAGTTGGAAGGAAATTGTTTTAGTGAGTCAATTTTAACCCTTCATCATAACTTACGTTAACTTCCCATGTCTAGTCCCTCGCCAATTCCCATGAAACAAACAAGGGAATACATTTTCCCCTCAAATCTCACACATAATTTCTATTATGTGCCAAACAGAGGATTGAAAATAAAATGTCTCATCCCATGTCTAATCTTAATACAACTCCCTACTCTAAACTCCCATCCCCTTCCCAAATATTACCAAACGCGTTGTAAGATAAATCCTTCGCCTACTTCCCACTATCACGTGTCCTGTGAGGCTGTGACGTGCTGTAGTTTAAGGTTGCTTCATCACCAACCGATAGCATTGCCGCTTCCTCCAAGGTCACGCTACTTTCGCCTCCAAATCCCAAGATCGCTTATTTGAGATAGGGCAACTCGGGTGTGGTTTGGCCTACCAGGTCACCCAGCTGCGTCCAATCTGGTGCGTCGGATGCCGCTCGGAGGAATGCGACACCGATGCGGCATTTGACTCACAGCTCCATGGGACAATGACAGTTGACCCCCACCCAACAGAACGATACAAACCTTTCAAAAGGGAAAAGCGGAATTAATCTGCTAAATGGGTAGAAAGCAAGGTTGTCAGAATCGCGATTCTGTTATACGATTCTACGACTTTACACGACCCAAGCTAACCCCTTTGATTCTACGATTTTACTTCATAGAATCTACGCTCTACGATTCTGATAGTGAAGATTTTATGATTTGCGATCCTACCATCGGGGTTTCGATCCGATTCAAAATCGTGATTCTGACAACCTTAGTAGAAAGTGTCACCAACTTAATCTAGAGGGTAAAGTGGAATTCACTATCAATTAACCTACAATTGCTTATGGTATTTGAGGAAAAAAATTGTACAATTAAAAAGCAGAAATGTTTGGGAGGGGTTTTTTCTGGTACAAATTAAAAAGCAGAAATGTTTGGGAGGTTTTTTTTTTCGGTAACTTGGGGGAGGGGGTGGTGACTCATGATGAAACTAGATTATGTTATGTGCGCTGCCTAGGGAACCATGTGGAAACAAATGCATAAATATGTGCTTACCAAAATTAAAACTAGTAGAAAAACAAATTTAGGAGTGTTCTAAATTTATATTTTAAAAACAATAAAATCTAGACAGTATGTAACCGAATGATGAATAAAAAGAGAACAACCATTGAACTAAACTTAACGTGACACCATGTTTTAAACAAAATGTGAAGTATGAATTATAAGTATATATTTGCTTCAAGACTATACCACCCGCTATCACAGAAAAATAAACCCAAGAAAATTAAATCTCACTCTCTACCACCCTCATTTGAATTATTATTTTTGATAGAAATTACACCATACCAGGCTCTATGCCGGTCACCGGCCACACCCTGGTTAGAACCAATGTGGAAAACTCCCGCACCCTTGAAGATTAAGATTTTCGTGTGGCAGCTCATGCGCAATCGCTTCCCCTCGGGGACTGAGGTACTTAAGCGACACGGCCCAGAGAATGGCATGTGTCCCCTCTGCGCGGTACCGGAGACGGAAACCCACATCCTATTCTCCTGTACGGCGGCGAGGGTGGTGTGGACGTTCGTACACGAGGCGTCGGGGCCCGATTGAGAGGCCTTGAACCTTGTGGACTTCCTCCAACTTAGGGCTACTCAGCCATCGCGACATCGCCGCATTTTTTGGCTCATTTTTGCGGCGATGTCGTGGACTCTATGGACGACTCGTAATAAAATGGTGATTGAGAAGGTCCTCCCGCAGAAGGCTTCTGACTCATACTTCAAATTCCTCGCTTTTCTCTGCAGCACTGGCACCCATTATCGAGGCAGCGTGACCGCGACCGGCTCGGCACCATGCTGGAGGCGCTCCTTGCTACGGTCGTCGACTTTCTTCATCGTAGTGCAGCATGGCGGCTGCCACTAGGTGGCTTTCTTTTTCCTGATTTCTTTTATGTTTTCTTGGGCATGCTTGTGATGTGGCCCCAGCCGTTGTTTCGCGTTTCAGACTTGGATGCTTGTATGGACCTATGCTTTATCTATAAAGCGGGACGAAAGCCTATTTCGGGAGAGCTTGGCAAAACATAGTTAAAAAAAATGCAAGCATCAGGACTTAGAACCCTGATGGACCGGGATATCAATGTCCATCTAACCATCCAATCACATGTTGGTTTACGGCACAAGTTTCATTAAATGAGGTAAAATGGATTAAAATTCCTGTCAAAAATACAAAACAGGTGCAAAAGAAGGGGTAAAATTCCTTAAATACTTCGACACTTACACTTACACAGAAAAGAGTGGCAAATATAGAAAATTTAGGTCGGCGTGTACCTTTGCGGTGCACGTCAGCTTCTCCTTTTCTCAAAACGAATAAATGCATGGCAATACAATGATGCATCAGGAGTAGTAGCATTGCCGTCCCCATCATTGGGAATTCACGATGGTATATGTTTACATTAGGATTTAGGAAGGTGGGAGACCCTGACCTAGTCGCAGTAAGCACCCCGATCAAGGTCGTACGCTGACAGCAAGTTGTTCTCGGTATGAAAATATACTACTCATGCGCGTATCGGTGCCCAAATTGGCGCACAGTAATCGCCACTTGCGTGCCCAATCATGCGTACATACCACGCATTCAGTGCAAATGTCAATGATATCTATACATGCAATCATGCTGATTTGCTGAACAGCAGGCATTAAACAGAGCAGCAAAAACACAAAGTCGGGCCTTTCACCATCACGGAATTTTCAGTAGAGCCGGCGGCTGCTTCCAGCCATGCTTTCACCGGCGTCCAAATCAACCGAGGTTTAGACTAATCGCCAGGCGATAATGACACTACGTACGGCTGCACTATCAACTACAGTACGTACCAAAACAGAGGAAGACGCATTGACTAGACTAGTTGTACTGTCAGTTAACTAACTAAAGCATGCTGCATTCCTACGTAGCTACCTGCTGCCAATAGCAACCCCATCCAGGCATCCTGATTATCTGTTGGTAGTGGGCTAGCTCCGGGTCCGTCCTCGCGGTGGGTGCGCGCGGGCGCGTAGGTGATTGATTGATGGATTGGTCGACTCGATTCTATTGTCGCGTCCCCAACCAGACGGTCCCAACAAGCGAAAAGAAATCCCATCATGGAAGAGGAATAGAAGAGCCCGACGGCGACGCCGCAACCACCGCTCCCACCCCACCCCCACATGATGCCACAAAGCACGCAAGCGAGCGAGCAGGGGAGGGGAGAGAATAGTCTTTCATTGATTCACATCGCAAGTGCCATAGGGAAATAGTGTAGAAGTTACGTTCAGGGACGACCGACCCACCGGACGCGGAGAGAGGGAGGGAGGGAGGAGGAGAGGGAGAGTGGTCTTTAAGATAGATAGATACAGCTGAAATCCCACTGCCCCGAGAAAGAAAACTTCTTCCCTTCTTCCTCCTCCCGAGCCAAGAAACTCCACCGTCCGGCCGTGAAAGAAGCGAGCGAGCGAGCGGGCGATCGGCCATGGGGAAGATGTGCTGCAGCCAGGAGGAGGACGAGGCGGGGTTCAACCTGCTGCCGCTGGTGATGGCCGCCTTCGTCATCATGCTGCTCTTCGTCGTCTGCTCGCCGCCGCCCCGGCGCAGGCGCTGCGTCGTCGTCCCGTGCTACTGACCTGACCTGGCCTCATGGTGGTGGGGTGCGAGCCTCGACCTCGATCGGCGGCTCTGCAGGCAGGCAAGTGGTGGTGGTGTGGTGGTAGGCGTTTGGTTGGTGTCTGAATTTTCTGACTGATGCGTGTTGGGTGGAAGAATAATCTCAATTTCTGCTGAATTCGATCGGACTGTAAAGCTAAAGTCATTCTCTTGTTGCAAGTCTCTCTTGTTGTTAATAATTACTCGTATGATTGCTGCCCGTGCCGTCCGATGATTATCTGCATGCGTGCGGCCTGAATCGATCGACTCATCTTGATTCGGTCGCGGAATTCTCGATCAGTTTAATCGGAGCGTCGATCGAAGCAGCACAGGGCTCATTTCTGTCTGCGGGGAGAGAACAAAATGCTACTAGTACCAAAGATTGCACCCGTGTATCAACATGTTCACAACAAGTTCAGCCGTTTCACCAATGTATCATCAGAGAGATTGTCGAGTGAGTGCCGTGCAGGCCGTTGTGAAACTGTTGTAGATAAGAATTTGCGCACAATCCCATGTTTAGGATGGGTGAACTAACGCGCACAACGAAGCAAGCAGAAACGCTTGCAGCAGAAGATCGGGGCGCACAAGTGCATGTGCGGTGGGTATCGTCTTGCTTAGTTTCGCCGTTTAGATTTTAGAACGGGGCTACCTGTAGCTGGTAGGACTGTTCAGTCGGTCAGCACGTGGGAGCAGCAAAGCAAGACTTGGAACCTTGCATTGGGACCGCGACGGGCAAAGTTGGGATGGAGATGGCACAGCAGATCACCGCCGAACGGTGACAGAGTCCCGTCCCAGTCGGGCCGCGCCAGCGAGCGGGCGACTAGCATGGCGCACCACAGCGTCCACAAGGCACAAGGGTGCGTGGGCGCGCATGCACACGACCAGCTGCACGCCGTCGACAGCAGATGCGCGCGCGTGGCCTGGTGGCTGGTGCGCTGCGCCCCCCCTCCTCCGCCGCCCTCTTCCTCTGTGCCCCCGACTCCACGCACCCGCAGCGCGCGAGCACCAACGCCGATCAAGTGATCAAAACCCAGGGACATCAAACATATTCAGAAGTACGATTATATCACTTCAGACATCAATGCTCCATTGCAAAAAAAATAAATCCAGAAATGATTTTTTTTTTGAAATAAAAAGAGGATAGCTATTTCTAAATCGCAGAAAATATAATTTTGGACTCCCTTTATCTAAAGCAGCAACAGTTAATATGGATTAAAAACCAATTTGCTGTTTCCACAATTGCTAATGCTTCTACTACTAGCCCTAAGGGCATCTACAACGCACACCCTTCAAACACTTGTATACGAGTCCGGAGTCCGGACGTTGTGAGGGTCTAGCCCTAAGCGCGCGCGCGCGCTCTCTCTCTCTCTTGCACACTCTCGCTCGAACGGGAGGAAGAAGAAAGGAGGGAGAACACGGTGGACACAGGGAGGTTTCTGGCGCACAAACAGCAACCCTTTTTTCCCTTCCAGAGCTCTGTCGCCACAGCAATTACAACGATCATCACTGGGGTCTTATACCTGAGGCGGCGCTGGGGCACGATCCCCACGCCTCCTACCCAGCCGCTGGACTTAGGGGGTGTTTGGTTCCAGGGACTTTTTTGTGTTGGGACTAAAAAAAGTCCCTAGCAAACCAAACAGGGTGAGACTTTTTGAGACTTTTTACTAAAAGTCCTTAGAAGCACCTCCTTGAGAGTCTTTTTCAAAAAGTTCCAGGGACTGGAAAAAATCCTAGGACTAGAGAACCAAACATCACCTCAACCACAGCAGATCTCCGCGCACGTACACGGCGCAGCGATCTCCACGCGCGCGCCCTGCAGATCCACACAGACTACCTGCCCCTACATCCACGCATCGAGTGTGCGCACACCCGGCGCCATACACGCACGCCCGCACACTGCCCATACGCTAGTTGGACTATGCCCATGCACTGGTCGGACTATGCCCAGACACACACGCACGCACGGCCACGGGCCCGGCGCGGTCCGGACCAGCGCCCGACACGCCCAGCACACGCACACACACGCACTAGACATGTCCGCCGTGGCTTATTTCCCAACAGACATAAATATTCGGACATAGTTTGCCGTCCAATACGGTCCTCATTGGTCCACGGACTGGGCTTGGCGTCCGTTTTCTTGCAAACCAGGGGGCTTTAAATTAGCACGCGTGCTATCTATCTAACCTGCAGGGAATGAGAACATGAATACTTAAAAGAGTTCATTTCATTTTTTCATCCCCGTGATTCACCCTTTTGGCAGATTCTATCCATTTTTTGAGATAATCCTGCATGGACATAGTACATGTTTGTGGTCACTGTTGCACGAGCATTGGGCTACTCTGTCTCTTAGTCGGACATTTTGCTTTACCAATGTCGTTGTACTCGGACGGACGACGGAGGTTTTGTTGGCGATATCAGCTCCTTCTTTAGCTGCTGGAGGCGAGGTAGTAGAGCGCTTGCTAGCTAGACATCCAGCATCGTTGCTTGCTCCTTGGATTTACTCCCTCCGTCCTATAATATAAAAGCGTTCGTAACACTACACTCATTGGATTGGATTTGCATACGATTGGACTGTCTTGTAGCATTGGAGAGAATTCAGTCCTGCCTGCTTGAATTCAATCCTGCTTCAGGTACTAACTGACGGCTGTCCTGTTGAAGAATAATTTTATCTGGAGATAAGTCAATTTATTAATATTGCTATCGATAATGGACCAGAAGCAAAATGACCAATGCTTATGTATGTATGTTAATGGAGATTACACAATTCTAATCTAAATCACCGGCCTGCGAAAAATTCCCCATATTTGACAATCCTACTAATTTTCGCTTGTGTCAGGTGATACATCGGCTCACCATCGTTCACCGTTTCATCTTCTCTTTCAGAAAAACCAAGAACTTATCTATTTGTGAAAAATTGAAACCCTTGCCCTTTTCCCCAAGTAAAAAATCACAACTTAATTACAATGGAGCGATGAATTCTAGGACTAGTTTCTACAATGTAGTGATAAACCATCTTGAGATTTTGTGTTTTTAACAAGAAATCATGTGATCTCCAAATGTATACCACCATCTTGTATGAGTGTTATTTCAGTTTATTTATGTTTTAACTTGGAAAGGAATTTTAAGAACAAATGGCATGTAATAATTGGCGGCCTAATAATACTATCTCACCACACAAGTGAAACTATGCTAGTAAAATTACTTAAAAAAAATCACTTGATAAACTGCTATCTCTAGCTAGCTCAATAAACATCCAACGAAATGTTGACAACAAGTCCTTCCCAACTAGCCGATCTTCACTAACGATGGAACTATGTACAATGAGTTCGAGATTGACAGGGTGAATGGGTGCACAAATGTATATAGTGTGCATTACACAATGGAATATTACGATATACAACGAATATGCTGCACAGGTGCTTCCAACAAGGCCATGCATGCCCTTCCTTCCTCATCACCTGTCACACAGAAGCTTCTCACTGCGGTCGCACTGCATTTTGATCCAGTGTGTTGTAGGTGTAGTCCCCTGAGGAGTTCAGTCCATACTAGAGGGCACACAGGAGGAAAATATGAATTAGCTGTCATTCTCTTCAGTTGATATAGTAGTCAAGATGAAACACAGGACTGTTGGGATGGGAATACATTTTCAGTGTCGAACTAAGGCATGATTGGTTCATATAATAAAGTTGCACAATTTTTTTGCCATTTCATTTGAGGTTAGATCGTCATAGCCTTTCATGGTATATGAAATGTTTGTCAGGCATTCTAAGATTTTCATACTATAAAATACTCCCTCCGTCCCAAAATAAGTGTCTCAACTTTATACTAACTTTAGTACAAAATTGTAAGGTTAAGACACTTATTTTGGGACAGAGGGAGTAATAGTGAGTAACTGCAGTAGGATAATAAGATTTTGCATAAGGTTAGGTTGTCAGACTCATGCAGTAGAGTACAAAACAATTACGGTAGAGAAAAAGGAAAAACAATGAGTATTATGACAGAGGCTATCAAGCAGGTGAGCATCATGACTTATGAGTAACAGCAAATGTTGAAACATAAAAGTCTCCAGCAAAATAAGCTCGGCGAATAGAAGCCAAAGAGAAAAATGCGTGCTTGCTTAATGGCTCAATATATTCTTCAGTTTGCTAGGGAGAAGAGTGATGTCCAGACACAATCTCAAGTAGAAATACAGGACTCACTGTTGGGACGTCAATACATTTACAATGACCACTGAGGGCATGTTTGGTTCATATAATAAGGTTGCCAAAATTTGTTTTCCAACCTGCACAAGGTTTATGACTCTAAAACAATGGTGTGTGTAACTGCAGCAAGACAATAGCAGTCTCCTTTTTGTTTACTTTACTTTTGCAATCAACGTGCTCCACATTATTGTTGCATCTCTACTAAAGAAATGTATGCGAACGATTTCCAGCCAACTAGTTTGTCTTTAGTCTTTACAACTCAACGACACAAAAGGCTTGCGTCTTCGATGTATTGAAAAGGTAGAAAGGATAGTACTAACTTGACCCTAAAGCTAACATATGATCCAGCCCAGATAATGTGTAATCACTAATCAGCATACAACAATACAACTTTAACACCTTTTTCTTCAGATTGCTTGCTTGGTTATAGCCTTGTAGGAGTAAACAAAACGAACTAGTACTCATCTAGAAATGCTTCAACTATGGTGTGTGCTACAATCAGGTTGTGTACTAAACTTCTAAATCCTGCGCTGGACTACACATGTAGTTGTAGAGTACAAGATAATTATGGTATCGAGCAGCTGAGGGCCATGACTCATGAAAGTATTAGCAAATATAAAAAGTTTCCAGCAAAATAATCTTGACAAATTGAAACTAAAAGGAAAAAATATGTGCTTTTTTCGATGAAGCAAAATATGTGCTTGATTAACAATTCAAAACATCCTTCAGTTTGCTAGGATGAACAGTGCTGCACAGATATGGCAAACGTATTATCGTTAACGATAGCACACTCTTGCTTAGGTTGTATAGTCCCATCTGAAATCAGTGCAAGCAAGCGTTGGAGGATAAGCAATTCTCACCTTCTGCCTCATTGATGAGCTCCATAAGTTCGGATGACCACCCCTGGGGTCAGCCATGGTAGGGAGATAGGATGGAGCTCCTTGGGCAATAAGCAGCGGTCTCCTTATGACCACAAAATCTTCATCGCTGTCATAGTCGCTACTCGTGGGTGAAACCATGGCTCGTAGAACCATCGCCAAGAAAAGCGAGAGTGCCTGTACATGTAAACAGATCAGATCATCCCCCTCAAGGTGCAAAGGAAAACAGAGTATGTTTGTTTATCTTATTAGTTACTCCCTCCGTTCCGAATTACTTGTCTTAGACTTGTCTAGATACGGATGTATCTAGCACTAAAATGAGTCTAGATACATCTGTATCTAGACAAATCCAAGACAAGTAATTCGGAACGGAGGGAGTATTACTAATGGAAATTACTGTGAAAGAGCATTAATTGGAGCATACAACTTAAAGGCATGTGTATACTTGGTGTGCCGTTTGAGCTGATGAAAATGCTTGCTTATAACAATCTGACGCACCTGAGTGGCAAAGGTAGCGAGAGCAGCCCATTTGCAGAGGTCGAGGTTGTTATTGACGAAGGAGACGAGGTTCTCGAGCTCTCCTGTGCGGTCATACGGCAGATCCTGCAAGAAGAAGAGGAATCAATCAGTGCTCTGGTTTGATCAACTGAACTGAACTTATTACTGTCAGGGGAATGAATGTGCATCCAATGAATCCACCTGGATCCAGTGCTCGTTGAGGAGGATGCGTCCGGCCACGGCGGCCTCGAGCAGCATCATCACCATTGCCAAGCCGGTGTACTGGAATTAGTTGTTATCATCAGTAACAAATGAATATGAATATGAATGTTCCCAAGCAAAGCAAGCACGAGGGGGAGTGAATGAATGAATGGGTATGAGTAACTTGTGGTGGTTCTTACGAAGCAGAGGCAGCACCCGCTGCTGGTCTCGGCGGCGACGTAGCCCGCGACGAGGATGGCGCAGTAGAGGAGGCCGGCGGCCATGACGGCGCACGCGAACCTGCGAGCCAAGAAGTTGGATCAGCATTACATACAGATACAGGTGGGAAGGGAAGTGGAGGGCGGGAGGGAGATAGACAGAAGAGATGGTAGTAGTACATACCAGAGGTCTGGGAGGAGGTGGTGGATGTGGAGCTCATGGTGGCGCGCCCACCGGGAGAGGATGGAGGCGGCGTAGAGGACGGCGGAGAGGGCGGCGAAGGCCTGCAGGAAGGCGAGGAACTTGAGCAGGAACCCCAGGCAGCACCGCCCGCACCCGCCGCCGCCCTTCTCGGAGCGGCCGCCGCGCGCCATCGCCGGTGGGTTGGGGGATTTGGATTTGGGTTTGGGTTGAGGGGAGAAGAAGAAGAGGAAGCTGGATTTGGGGGAAGAAGATGGATGATTGAGGAGGAGGACAGCTGGAGGTGGACCAATTAGGCCAGGCAGCAAAGCAAATGGCCCTCTTCTGCATCTCTGAAACGTGGGCCACGCGTGTTAGTTAGTTTGCACCTACCCATGTTCTGTGTTTTCTGTTACAAGCAACGCCAACTCCAACATGAATCCGTGTCATGTCACCCGTTTGGCGTAATGGCACTCTCCCGTATCGTGTTACGCTTGTCAATAGACATCTAGAAATTTCGTCCATTTGTCTATCGTGTTCTAGCGGGTTAGAAGATACAAAGCATGTGATGTTTCTTCGTCAGAAAGCAAAGGAGGTTTGGAATAAGTTGAGGATGGACGAAGTGATTAGTAAAGCTTGTGTTATTGACCGTACGAGAGAGGCGGTCTTTGAATTCTCACTTCTTATGCCAGACGAGGATCTATCTATACTGGGCCTTAGAATGCTCGTGAATCGATCGCTATTACCACTTAGTATTTATGGTGGGATATACGTACTAGATTGGTTCATGAAGAAATGTCTCAAGATGCGTACCACACTTTTATGAGGGTTCGTGCTATAACGACAAATCTTGTTAATGATTGCTCCCCCAATGCAACTAGTAAAAGAGAGGGATGGATTAGACCTCCTGTGGGTTCTGTAAAGCTTGATGTTGATACATCTTTTAATCATGATCTGCTTAGGGGCACAACTGACGATATACTCAAAGATGATAAAGAAAAATTCATTGTTGGCGGGAATTGGAAGATTGATCGGTGTGTTGACGTCTTGACGACAGAAGCTTTGGCTATGAGATTCGGCTTATTTCTTGCACAAAAGTCAGGATGCAATCGTCTTGTTATTAATTCTGATAATATGGAAATCATTAATACCATGAAGAATGAAGGACGTTATACGGGAGCGACGGTGGAAGTTTTTTTATGATTGTTATTTATTCGCCTGTTGATTTTCCTCTTACGAGGTTTGAACGTTATAATACGGATACGAATAAGCTAGCTCATGAACTTGCTACGTTAAATTTTCTGTGACTAAGAATTGGTTTTGAGGAGCATATGGATGAAATTGTACATATTCTTATATTTCTAATCAATAAAGATTCTTATTTTAAAAAACTCCAACGTGGATCAACAACCCTCTCCTCCCCCCTCATGTTTGAACCAAGCAGTACCGATACTTTTTGCTATCCAACGAGAGTCATCAAGTGTTCATAAACTGGTCTGAATGTTCCCCCCAAAAAATTCAAACCTTCCTCAAATTAGAGTTTGGGCACACCTACTCAAACTCAAATCCCACCATAAATCCATGTTTTCCTCTCATTCCCTTCTCTCCATTGGATAAAGGGATGATATTTGGTGAATATTGTTGGATGGCTGCCTCTTATTTAGATGTCCGAAGACATGTCTGTGGACACTTAGGGCATCCACAATGCTGGCGCTAGAGTAGGCGCCATGATCAAATTCCTGGTCGATGTGGGCAGTTGGGCCATCCAACCTTTGGCCCCAGGTACGGATGCCGGGAAAGGAATCGAGCGCTTGCGCTATTTTCTCATACGATGGAAGGCTGCGTGAAGCGACAGGTCTGTAGCGCCCGTGTAATTAGCGTCCAGCATTGTAACCAAAAGCGCCCGTACTTTCATAATTTTGCTTCGGCTCGTCGGGCTAAGAACCGGATAACAAAACTGAAAGATGAGCATGGTGTATGGAAGGAGGGCACTGCCTATTTGAATCCTTTAATATCGGATTATTTCGCTGGCCTCTTGTCCACAGAGATAGAGGAACCGGACCCAGAGCTATTGGAGAAGGTAACACCTAGGGTCACCGCAGGCATGAATGAGGAGATGTTGAAGCCATATACGGCGGATGAGGTAAAAAAAGCCCTATTTTCGATTGGTGACATGAAAGCACCGGGTACAGATGGTCTCCATGCGCTGTTCTTTAAGAAATGCTGGTCCATTGTTGGTGATGCACTTACTCTAGAAGTGCTTGAGGCGATAAATAATAAGAAAATTCCGGAGGGGTGGAATGATACTGTCATTGTGTTAATACCAAAGACTGATACACCGGAGAGAATAACACAATACAGGCCAATCAGTCTATGTAACGTTGTTTACAAAATTATTTCCAAGATGATTGCTTTCCGTATTAAGTCCTTTTTGGATGACATCATCTCACCTGTTCAGAGCGCCTTTGTGCCAGGAAGGTTGATCACAGATAATATTCTGTTGGCTTATGAAAGTCTTCACACTATAAAGAATAAAAAGAAAGGCAAGGTGGGATACTGCGCTGTTAAACTTGATATGCATAAGGCCTATGATAGAGTTGAGTGGAATTTTTTAGAGAAAATAATGCTGCAGTTGGGCTTTCACACTGAAGAGGTGCAGCTATTGATGGCTTGTGTCACCTCTGTCAGATATAAAGTGAGATACAATGACCAGGAGACTGGAGGGTTCATTCCTACTAGGGGTCTTCGTCAGGGAGATCCACTTTCACCATATTTGTTTTTGCTTTGTGCAGAAGGTTTGTCAAGCTTACTGGCTCATAAGGAGGAGGTTCGTGGCATAGACGGGGTTAAGGTGTGTAGGAATGCACCATCAGTGTCTCATCTACTTTTTGCTGATGATTCCCTTATCCTCATGAAAGCTGGTATGATTAATGCAACCTCGTTGAGACAGGTGTTGGATGAGTACTGTGCAAGCTCAGGACAGTTAGTGAGTGAAGGTAAATGCAGTATTTTCTTCAGTCCAAATGTGGATGTTGAGGTAAAGGCTCAAGTTTGTGCGGAACTCAATATAATGACAGAAGCCGTCTCTGATAGATACTTGGGACTACCTGCAATGGTGGGCCTTGATAAAAGTGAGAGCTTTGAATATTTGTTGGAAAGAATAGTTAACAGGCTAAAAGGGTGGAAAGAGAAAATCCTTTCTATGGGTGGCAAGGAGATTTTATTAAAGGCAATTATCCAGTCTATTCCTGTGTTTGCAATGGGTTTTTTTTAAATCCCAAAGAAAATATGCAAAGAGATGACAGACGCAATGGCCTCTTTCTGGTGGGGGGACACTGATGATCACAAGAGATTGCACTGGTTTGCCTGGTGGAGAATGTGTGTGCCCAAGAACAGAGGTGGAATGGGATTCAGAGATCTTCATGCTTTCAACTTGGCAATGCTTGCTAAACAGAGTTGGAGACTGATCACTCACCCTAATACTTTGTGTGCGCAAGTATTGAGGGCAAAGTACTATCCAGATGGGAACTTACTCAAGGCAGGGCCAAAAAAAGGTGCTTCTTTTACTTGGCAGAGCTTGGTGGCGGGACTACAAACATTCCGAAGGGGCCATATCTTGAGAGTGGGAACCGGAGAAAGCATCAACATTTGGGAGGATCATTGGATCCTGGATAGCCCAACTCGGATGGTGCTCACACAAAAGGGAAATAGTTTGCTGAGACACGTGAATGAATTAATTGACCCTATCACAGAAGAATGGGATGAGGACCTTCTAAGGCATATTTTTCTTCCTGTCAATGTTGAAAGAATTCTCATAATTCCTCTTTCTCCATTGTTAGAAGACTTTGTGGCCTGGAATGGAACCAAATCACATACTTTTTCAGTCAGATTTGCATACTACATTGAGTGGGAGCACCAGTATGGCGCTAGAGTGAGAGGTGAAGTTGCTAGTACGACAGGAACGAACCCTGTGTGGGACATCTTATGGAAGCTGCAAGTACCAAGCAAGGTTAAATTTTTTGTCTGGCGCGCCCTCCATGGTACTGTCCCGGGCATGTGTATCCTAAGCAACAAACACATAAAGGTTAACCCTCAGTGTCCTATCTGTAAGTCGGGGCCGGAGGACATTCGCCACCTGATCTTCACTTGTACACGTGCAAAAGAGGTGTGGGGAAAACTTGGTCTGCTAGAGGATATTAACTTGGCGCTTTGTGTGGATCGATCGGGCTCGGTGGTGTTATAAGAACTGCTCAGGAACCCGTTAAAAGAAGTCCCCAGTCCTCAGTCAGCTAGGACTGCAGGAGACGATCGCCGTGGCAGCTTGGTATATCTGGTACGAACGACGGAAAGCGGTGAAGGGGGCTCATATAAAGAGCGCAGTACACACTGCTTTTGCCATCCAGGCGATTACTATCAATTATGAGAAACCGGCCAAGGTAGTGTTACCCACGGCAAGGTGGGAGAAGCCTTCACCGGGAAACTACAAACTCAACATTGATGCTTCATTTTTTGAAGATGGGAGTGGAGCAATCGCGGCTGTTCTTAGAAACTGCAAGGGTGAGGCATTATCTGGTGTAGCTGAACCCTTCCAGAATGTGATGAATGCACAAACAGCGAAGGCTCTTGCTGTCAAACGAGGGCTCAAGATGCTATTTGATCGAGGCTGCTCTAGAGTTGTTGTGGAATCAGATTGCCTCGAGCTCGTTGAGGCATTCAAGGGTGAGTCGGACATCTGGAGCTCCTACACTCCTATTCTAATCGATTGCTTTGATTTAGCACATGGAATTCCTTCGGTTTCTTTCCAGCATTGCCCGCGGGAAGCCAACAATCTGGCACATTTTTTAGCAAGATATAGCTATGAGCAAGGTAGTAGTATTGAGTGGGTGGATGAAGCACCAAACTTTTTGCTTTCGCATGTACTATCTGATGTAACCTTGCCAAGAGATGAATAAAGTGCCATGTGGCTTTCCCTTAAAAAAAAAAGCGCTTAGATGGGCTTTTGATTCTATGAGATTTTTTTTATTTCCATAAGCGCCCATCTAGTCGTCTTGCATTGAAAATGCCCTTAAAGACAGTATGTTTTGGTGACACCAGTCATGGTTAGTGTTGCCCTAAAAGTACGTAGTAGACACAAAATCTAACGGCCACTTCTTTGATGAAAGAGCTAATATTTTGAAAGTTACTGAAGCGGTGCGTAAACATAAAATCATCATAATAAAAAAATTCCTCCATGTCGACTTGTTTCTCATTGGCTTAACAAGATCTATTTTTTCTTCATCTAATAAAACAATAATTAAACTTCAAATTTGATTTGTAACATCGATTTCCAGTACGAGTTTCGTTACAATATCTAGTACAGCAGACTAAGGCATAGCCTAGTGGTGGGAAGGGGCTGATGCCTTCCCACCCATCCAGGTTCAAGGCATGATACTTGCAATTTGGGTTTGTTGCACCAATTATACTGTAGGGGGTCCCTTACAGTCTTTCTGTAAAAAAAACAATATCTAGTATAATTTCTACATAATAATAAATAATATTCTCTAAAACAATTTGAAGCTTCGAAAACATAGATTTCTTCCCCCTCTACTACGTACTCTTCCTACTTTAGGAAGTGATCTCACATGCAGGGGCTGCTAGGGCGTCATCCACTTCCACCGTCCTGCGGTTTATGAACTTCTGGGCATCGTCCCGGCTCCAAGCGACAACTTTCAAGAGTTGCGTACATTTCTGCAAAGATTATTATCCCGACAGCAGTGGGCAGATGAGAGATCTCCAATGCACAATGCGAATGCACATAGGGTGCTCGCGTGTAGCGACTCGGTTTTCCCGTAGTGATACCGTAGCGACCTGATTTTCCCTGTAGCGACTCGGTTTCTCCAGTAGAATGCAGACATTCAATTGTTTTTAAAAGTAAAATTTGAAAATATGAACATTTTGTGATAATGTTGTATTTTTTAAAAACTATTTTTTAAAATTTTTTCAAAAAAACTCAAAATACAATTTCTACAAAACAGGAGATTTTTTTAAATTCCAAACATTTTTTATAACACCAACATTCTTTGGAAACATGATTATTTTGATAAAACTGAATATTGGAAATAAACATTATTTGTAATTTCTGAAAAAAACAATAAACTTGACTTTAAAAAAAATTACAATGAAAAACCAAGAAAATACCCAGAAAATTAAACAAGGGAAAATATAAAAAGGAAAGAAAAACTATACCTGAACCAGACAAATCCTTCTGAAATGTTCTCACAACTAGGAAACTGGAAGACAAAGAACTTAGCTAACGGACCGACCCAGTTAAAAGTCGTGCGCTAGTTGATGTACCAACGATAATGTGGCACAATACATGGGAAATACCCATTGGCTCCTGCATGTATATACACCCTATATCTTTGATTTTTTAAATAATTAAACAAAAAGTCAAAATAGTTCAAAAGTATTTTTTGATTAAACTTGACTCACTTGCGCACTAGTATATAAATTTTCACAAAAAAAAACAACCTTTACTTCACAGAGAAAAAGACAAAATTTATTTGCTATTATAGGTCATTGTTCATGCTATTTAAACCGAAATTTTGTCTTTTTTGAAAAGAAGTCAAAGAGGAATTTTCTTTTTGTGGAACTTTTCTCACTAGTACAATGAAAGGTCAAGTTTATTTCAAAAATATTTTCATAATTTTTTAATTTTGTTGAATTGCTAAATTTTTTATTTCCATATAGGGTATATATGTACCCAGGAACCAAACATTCCACTCCCATAACACATGTCCTATTTCGCGCGTAGGTCACCAAATAGCAACTTGCCCCCACCCCATTCCTGTTACATACATTGGGCGGGCCCACCTAGGCCATCCTTTTTTCTTTTCATTTTTTCTTTTCTTTCATTTCTTATTTCTTATTCTTCTTTGTAATTTTACGAACATCTTAGTTCGTACACTTTTTTGGAAATCATGTTTTTTTGAAAAATTATGAACATTTTTCAAATATGTGAATATATTTTTAAAATTGTGAACATTTTTTAAAGTCTTGAACATATTTTGGGAAGGGAAATGATTCAAACCACCTGACCGATAACAACGCCTACGTCCGCCGGCTCCCTGGCCGTCGGATCGAATTGTAATATGATGGCTCGAGAGCAAAGTATTACCTAGACTAGTTTTCGCAACTGCGTTGTTGTTGCAATCCCCCACCGCAACAATTGATGTGTTTTGGGATCTGGACCTGGATCCTCTCGAACTCCCCCGAGCTCCCCGTCAAGCCGACACCTCCATGCGTTGCTCCGACTACCGCCACCATAGCACAAGAATGAAGCTGCCGACAGCACGCAAACGAGGCCGCCAACAAGCACGACAACAAGGTCACCTTTCCCTGGCTCCCTGTGTCCGCTCGCGAGCAGTGGCCATGGCCGCTCGAGAGCGCACGCCCGAGCTCAGCTCCGGCTGTCGTCGCCCAGCTATGCCGCTCCGGCCCAATGCTACATCGCCTCCACCACCACTAGCATCGCATACACAACACCCATCCCCCCTTCCCCAACAAGACCGAGCTTATGCCGAAGACCATGACCACAAGCAATGCAACGCGGGGACTTTTTGCAACAACACATCTATTGTATAAAAAAAAATCCTACAAGAGACATGTTTCAAAAGAAATCTCAAAAATATTCTGCAACATGACCTTTGTTGCAAAAAAAACTGCAACACAATCTTTATTACAAAAATTTCTGCAACAAGACATGTATTGCAAAAGGATTTTCGCAACACAATTTCTGTTGCAAAAGTGAAAACGATGCTTGACCGGGAGAAGCTTCAGATCGCACAGCTCCGCAGGCCGACTCATAGCACGGCCCTTTTGGGAACTCATGAACATTTTTTGTATCGACCAATCTTTTCTAAATTAGGGAATAATTTTTGAAATTCCTGAATATTTTTTGACAAATTTTTTTGAATAAATGTTTAATGTTCTAATTTGATTTTTTTCAAAATTTGTGAACATTATATGAATTTTTGAACGTTTCTTTGTTCACGAACAATTGTTCAAATTAATGGTTTTTTTGGTACAATAGCATTTTTCTCAAATCCAGAGAATTTTTTGGATCCGTTAACATTTAATGATTATTTGGTCATTTTTTTCAAATTTTGAACATTTTATTGAATTCGTGAACATTTTATGATTCTCTCTAACTTTTATTTTTAATTTTGCAAATTTTTAGACATTCTGAATCATTTTAAGAAAGAAAAAATAAAAATAAAAAAAGTGAAAAACTGAAATTGAAAAAACAGGGGGCTTCCCCGTGCACGCATGGGCTGGCCCAAAAGTGCACTCGGTGGAGTGGTGGGTACGTGTGTTGGTTGGTTTCCCAGCCGCGAGAGCTATTTTTCGCATTTAGTGAGAAGGAAGAAGGTATGGCCTGAAGTGTTTCCGGGTTTATATGTGGTTACCTGAATCGCAAAGAATATTGTCAAATTGGAAAAATGTTCCCAAATTCCAAAATGTTCTTAATTTTCAAATATGATTATGGCTCGCACATTTCAGATAGGTAGGACTATGTTAGTTGCAGATGGTGAATACAAGAAAGACACCTACGTCATCAACTATTACAGTATAATGTCCTTGTCGACTAGAGGCATGGAAGGTGGCTGGGACAAGGCGATGTGGTTGTCTTGTGATGGTGAAGGAGTTGCAACCATGCCAGGGCTAAGGCGGGACCACGGGAATGGTGGCGATCCTGGTGGAGGGCGGCAGGAGACGGCAACCCATGGTGCAGGGCTGCATGCGGCGGTCGGCATAGTCAGATGAACACATTGGCGCCGGGGCCAGGAGGCTGGGGATGATCAAGGAAGGGAAGGCAAGCAGGAGGATGGGAGTTGGGCTGTCGACAGGGATGGCGTAGGATAGAAGGGTTGACCGATTGAATTGCCTCTAGGTTTCTTTTATATAGTTAACTAGATAATCCCCCACGCGTTGCTGCGGGACATTTTAGGTACTATGAAGATATCCGAAGAAAATTACAGATAGGATGGATGAAAAGGAAACACACAGTTAGAGATCCAATGGAATATCAATATTTATATTTAAATTGCTTAAAAACATATATCTATAATACCTAAATAGTTCATCCCCACTATCTAATTCTCTTGACATGCAACCTATCCACCGTATCACTCATGTCCCACACATGCCACTATTAGGGAAAATGCTAGCAGCAACGCGTGTTTCAGGTGTATCAGTATCGCGGGCAGGCGCGCTACTAATAAGGCGCTACAGCTATTGCTTAGCAGTAGCGCGTGCCCGCACGCGCTACTGCTAGGACAAATAGCTGCAGCGTTTGTTCAATCCCACGCTAATGTAACTACTGGCAGCGTGTTTTCTCTCCATCGCTACTAGTATTCTTTTTTTATTTTTTTATTTTTAGTGTATTTATGCGCCATCGTACAAATATTGGTACAATATCAGTTATGAGGTTTACATCATTATGTCCATAACAGTGTCAAATGAAGGTGGATTAGGTTCAAGTGGAGGCAATATGTGGTGCATTTCAAAAGTATACTACTAATCCAAACTTGATCTAGTTTGGACTAGTAGTACTTTCGATGTGCACCCCATGTTGCCTTCACTTGAATCTAATCTGCCAGCACAAACTATTTAATCATCATCATAATCATTACCACCAACAGTATTTATTTAATCACCACTAACACTAGCTAATAATAATCATCATAGTCATTACCACCAACACTAGCTATTTTATCATCATAGTAATAGTGTAGCACATCATTATCCTCAAACTCATTTCTAGCTAGCTAATCATTACTGCTGCTCTCTCTTAGGTAAAATAACATAAAACATGTGTAGCTCTCCTCCTTGATCAAGTTGGAGCATGCAGATGAACCTGTCTCCTAATCGTGGATAGCGCATCTGTTTGCTGCCCCCTAGTACTTCTCTGCGCTCCCCCATCACATATTTGGTCCAGTCTTGCACTATTAAACATCCGTCGCTGATCTTGAATGCACTAAAGTAATCTGTAGGATATCTTGGCCGTAAGCTAATAACACTCATGGTACCTGTAGTCTCGATCCCATAAGGCACAACATTCATCGGGAGTCCCTGTTGAAGAACATCGTATGGTAACATACTTAGCAATGAAGTTTAGCTTCAAAAATAATGTATGGAAAAGATGCACTGAGGACAAATAGTAAAAATCTTACCATCCTTCCTAAATAGATGTGACCGTAATTCATTACGAATACTATTGGTCGCACGTTTTCAGTACTAACATTTCTAAATGCAGGAAGAAAATTTGGCTTGACAGTATCAAGATCCGCAAGCCATGAAACATAATGACTTAGCTCCCCGCAGTTGAGTTCAGCCCCGGGACAGTAGTAGGTCCTGTCTATCAAGCGCTGGAAATGTTTGCTTGCACCGAAATAAGCTGACAATACAAATTAGTTGTCAACTATTTTTGAATAAACAATATCAAAGACATAAATATGGTTGAGAAACTTACATAATGCTATAATTGGAGGCGTCTGCACATTGACCCAGATGTCGGTATTACCTTCAATATCATCTTCCGGACGAATATCAAAGGTGATAACCATATCAGGCTCAAATGCATAAGTCTTGCATAGTGCTCGCCATGTTTTGCATCCAAAATAGGTGTAGCCGTCTGAATTGTGTAATTTTGCGTGGAAAATATAACCATGCTCGGTCTTCAAGTAAACTTTCTTTACCTCTGTAGTATGACTGAAACCTATCTTATCCAATACAAAAACTCTTGCATGGCAGGGGATATGCTAGTAGAATAGTAAAAAAAATATAAGTTGAAGCAAATGAAGCAAATGTCATGCTTAATTATGAAAAAAAACTTGTCGTTGTGACTTACTGTATCCACTTCGAAGTTCTCGTCCAGCTTGATGCTGAAGCGCCTATCATCATCTAGGAAGATTCCGTTGCACAGGTCGCGCTCATCTTCGCAGTATTTGCAAATACCGAAATCCTTTTCGTCGTCAGACATTTCCTATGTTCATAGTTAAAACATTAATTGAAAATCGATCGAAGACAACTACCAGGATACTCAACACACAAATCCGGGGCACTAGATAATTCCTACATATTCTGGCACAAGTCATGCCAAAATTCACGGAAAAATCCGGCATGACCTTTGCTAAAATAGGACATATCGAGCGCCTGAAATTTGCCGGAACGGAAATGAATCAACACTCCGGCAAAACATAGGCCACTCGGAGGTGTAACCTGCAAACATGAGCGGCCACTTGAATATTGAGCAACACAAGATATACATTTCAAAATATCTTATAGGACTCAAATTAGCATGCATTCAATAAGCAAAAGTAAATCATCTCATGCGTCCGTACATCGTCGAATATTATCACTAATACATCACGAATAGTGTCATACATATAACATCACTAATACAACTAAAACCCTAGCACACGACGGGTATCGGTGCGGGCGGTGGACACCCACAGAGAAGGAACCATCACAGAATCATAGCTCTAGTGAGATCCGTGGAGAACCTGCCAGGTATTGGAGACGGCGGCGAGGCGGGGTCAGGGGAGACGGCGGCGAGGCGGGGTCGAGGGAGACGGCGGCTAGGCGGGGTCGGGGGAGACAGCGGCGAGACGGCGGCGAGGCGGAGCCGACGAGGGGGAGAAGAGAGAGTGGGAAATTGGGGGAGGAGGCAGAGGAGAGGGAATCAGGCCGCGCGGGGGATTAGGTGAAAATAACTATAACAGTAGCGTGGGGAGGCAAAACGCGCTGCTGCTAAAATCCGTAGTAGTAGCGCTGTTCCTAGAAAGACGCTACTACTATACCTAGCATGTCGGGAACGGTGTGGCAATTATAGTAGTAGCGAGTTGTGCTCATGCCGCGCTACTGCTAAGCGGGTAACAGTAGCGCCGTTTTAGCCGACGCGCTACTGCTAAGTAGTAGTAGCGCCTCATTTTAACAAGCGCTACTGGTAAGATTCTGTGTATAAGGTTTTCCTTAATAGTGCAAAAAAAAAAATCAATTGCTTCCACGTCATCCTTTTTTCCTCACATGCGTCAAAACTCAGGTTGCGTCTCACCGTGTCCCCTGCATGGGGTTGTACGGAAGCTGCTTCTAATATATTTGATCGAGGCTTGGGCTGTCAGAGTCAAGTCGTGGGCTCTATAGCTACCTCTATAGCTACCTATTTGGATGTTCCAGCCCATGGTTATCTAGCTGGATACTTTATTTTGGTGGAACAAACTAGAAGCCCATAGGAAAACAAAACGTAGTTGTCAGTCTTTCCGTCTCCCCAATTACTCCCCACCAAACAGATTGCTTTTCTACTTCTTGTGGTATTCTATGCGCCAAATCTCCTTCATCTTCTCCACTAAGCAAATGCAAGAGTAACAGATGGAGTTAATTTTCAGCTTCTCCAGTAAGGAACGGATCTGCTCCATCCCCATAGTCTTCACTATAACTAGCACCCCCTGCTCAAGAGGTTTAGCCAGGTTAGCTTTTGCTGCCGGAAAATCAGGGTCATGGAGCGATGAATTTGAAGCCCCGCTGTAAACTCCCATCGTACCGCCCCGATCCCTCCACCACAACCGTTTTGGACAGGGTGAATCAGCAGGATGTATTGATCCAAAGGTTTCCCGAGAACCGGCGAAGCGTTTCATGACGATGTGCCTGCAGGTCGTCATGTACGCGCTCCGGGTAGAAGTTGTAGCATTGGATCAAGAACAAGTACCCATATTTTATTTCCTTCGGCAGTGCCGAGGACCTCGCTCGAGAGCAGGTAACTATGTCAATCCCCGATTATATCTGACAAATTAACCTTGCACGAAATCTTGGTTATTTTTGCTAAGCTACAGGTGAACTTTCAAGTCCCCGTTGCATCTGATTTGTATTAGATGATTATTTTCCTCCATTGATCCAGCCTAATCATACTCAACTATCGTGCCCTTTTAGACTTACGGTGAGCATTATCCTGCATGATTAGCTGATTAGTTTTTCCCATGCCTTCTACAGTTATGTTGTAGATGAATGAATGTTGTAATTATTTGTCATCTAACGAGGCATGCTTACTGGTTGTTCTTATGGATTGTTGTCAAACTGTGATATCTATTTTCCTACATAAGAACAGCGAAGCATATATGGTAATGGTACTTGGAGGGTCTGTGTGATTTATTTTGACATGCACAGTGTCGAAAGAAGAAAATATTATATCAGATTGGCGTCCAATTCTTGAGGACCACAGATAGTTTCCCTATATTTATGGGACATCAGTGATAATCTAGGTTTAAAGTTTACTTCCGATTGTCCCAATGAAATTCCATTCTCCCAATGTTTTTAGTTATTTCCCCCAATTTTATTCTTTATTTCAGTTCCTTTCATGAACAAAGATTACGAAGGACCCACTTGGCTTAGGAAAAAAGAATGCAAAGTACAATCCATGCAAGTAAACAAATGGTAAATGTTTTATTTCCCTGTAGGCCTAAAGTGTTGGCTGCATGTTGTAATGAAAATTGTGGATGAACTAGCTGCATGGATCATCTGCATGATTATAATTTATAATTGTTGCTTTGACCGGATTTAGAAATATAAATGCATTCAAAATATTAGAAGCGGCTTCCGTACAGCCCCATGCAGGGGACACGGTGAGACACAACCTGAGTTTTGACGCATGGGAGGAAAAAAGGATGACGTGGAAGCAATTGATTTTTTTCCCTTGATGGCATGTGTAGGACATGAGTGATGAGGTGGATAGGTTGCATGTCAAGAGAATTAGATATCGGGGATGAACTATTTAGGTATTATAGATATGTATATATGCATATTTGGAACATATATTTGAGCTGGCTGCTCATGTGTCACTTGATGAGACTCTGTGACTTTCATGTGCGCTTTAGTTCTACTATCATACGGTCATAGTTTATTTTCATGTCCATTTTATGTTTTTGGCGCTTAAGACTTTATACACATATTGAACATTAGCATTTAGGTGAACCTCCCACGTTAGTGCTAAATATCTTTATGTTTTGTATAAATATATGTTTTTAAGCAATTCAAATGTAAATATTGATATTCCATTGGATCTCTAACTGTGTGATTCCTTTTCATCCATCCTATCTGTAATTTTCTTCGGATATCTTCACAGTACCTAAAATGTCCCGCAGCAACGCGCGGGGGATTATCTAATTTCATGCAGATGATCCATGCAGCTAGTTCATCCACAATTTTCATTACAACATGCAGCCAACACTTTAGGCCTACAGGGAAATAAAACATTTACCATTTGTTTACTTGCATGGATTGTCCTTTGCATTCTTTTTTCCTAAGCCAAGTGGGTCCTTCGCAATCTTTGTTCATGCAAGGAACTGAAATAAAGAATAAAATTGGAAGAAATAACTAAAATCACTGGAGAATGGAATTTCACTGGGACAATCGGAAGTAAACTTTAAACCTAGATTATCACCGATGTCCCATAAATATAGGGAAACTATCTGTGGTACTCAAGAATTGGACGCCAATCTGATATAATATTTTCTTCTTTCGACACTGTGCATGTCAAAATAAATCACACATACCCTCCAAGTACCATTACCATATATGCTTCGCTGTTCTTATGTAGGAAAATAGATGTCACAGTTTGACAACAATCCATAAGAACAACCAGTAAGCATGCCTCGTTAGATGACAAATAATTACAACATTCATTCATCTACGAACATAACTGTAGAAGGCATGGGAAAAACTAATCAACTAATCATGCAGGATAATGCTCACCGTAAGTCTAAAAGGGCAAGATAGTTAAGTATGATTAGGCTGGATCAATGGAGGAAAATAATTATCTGATACAAATCAGATGCAACGGGGACTTGAAAGTTCACCTGTAGCTTAGCAAAAACAATCGTGCATGAAGCAAAAATAACCAAGATTTCGTGCAAGGTTAATTTGTCAGATATAATCGGGGATTGACATAGTTACCTGCTCTGGAGCGAGGTCCTCGGCACTGCCAAAGGAAATAAAATATGGGTACTTGTTCTTGATCCAGTGCTACAGCTTCTACCCGGAGCGCGTACACGACGACCTGCAGGCGCATCGTCATGAAACGCTTCGCCGGTTCTCAGGAAACCTTTGGATCAACACCTCCTGCTGATTCACCCTGTCCAAAACGGTTGTGGTGGAGGGATCGGGGCGGTACGATGGGAGTTGACAACGGGCCGGGGCTTCAAATTCATCGCTCCATGACCCTGATTTTCCGGCAGCAAAAGCTAACCTGGCTAAACCTCTTGAGCAGGGGGTGCTAGTTATAGTGAAGACTATGGGGATGGAGCAGATCCGTTCCTTACTGGAGAAGCTGAAGATTAACTCCATCTGTTACTCTTGCATTTGCTTAGTGGAGAAGATGAAGGAGATTTGGCGTATAGAATACCACAAGAAGTAGAAAAGCAATCTGTTTGGTGGGGAGTAATTGGGGAGACGGAAAGACTCACAACTACGTTTTGTTTTCCCATAGGCTTCTAGTTTGTTCCATCAAAATAAAGTATCCAGCTAGATAACCATGGGCTGGAACATCCAAATAGGCAGCTATAGAGCCCACGACTTGACTCTGACAGCCCAAGCTTGGATCAAATATATTAGAAGCGGCTTTCGTACAGCCCCATGCAGGGGACACGGTGAGACGCAACCTGAGTTTTGACGCATGGGGAAAGAAAAGGATGACGTGGAAGCAATTGATTTTTCCCCTTGATGGCATGTGTTGGAACATGAGTGATGAGGTGGATAGGTTGCATGTCAAAAGAATTAGTTAGTGGGGTTGAACTATTTACGTATTATAGATTATAGATAAGTTTTTGCAACATGATCATACTAATGCATGCAGCCAAGTACTACTCCCTATGTTCTATTATATAAGGTGTATTTGCTTTTTCTCAAAAATTTCACAACGTAAGGTGTATTTCTATTTCCCTTTTAGTTTTCCATGCGTGTCTTTCCACCATCCATTATCTGCCTTGGATACAAAGTACTACGTAGTTCCCAATAGGAAGGTAGTAAAAGGAATATCTCTCCCTGATTACATGCACTCACATTTTTCTCTCTTCTATCCAACCGATTGATTTTATTCTGATGCAATGAGATTTAATTACCTTTTATGAACCCGTTGGTTATTTAGTTGCCGCTAATTAAATGGCTAACTACCTAATTAGTTTAGGGTATTTAGTCCAGAATGCTCCTCAATTTTGTGCCTTGGTCACCGCGCACAAAAAAATACACCTTAGATAAAGGAGCGGAGGGAGTATATGGGTGTGCGGGTACGAATATTGTATCACGTAGACGAACCAACTCTACTGCTATGGGTATAATTGCTTTTTCATTTACATGTTGTGGGAGTTTGTATTTCTTATATTTTTCTTATACTTAGAGCAACTCCAACGCGGCGACCCATTTCGTCTGCGTGCGTCCGTTTGGATCGGCACGGACAGAAAAGTCGGCCCAACGCGCCGACCCAAATGGACGCACATCCGCTTTTGGTCCGCCTGCCGACCCATTCCCGGCCCAATTTTGAGCCTCATTTTCGTTGGCGTGGACACAAAACGAACGCGCATGACGCCCTCCTACTCCTCCCCTGGCCCGCTAGTCGATGGCACATTGACCATCCTCTCCCATTCCAACAGCAAACCCTCGCCCACCTCCTTCACCGCTGACGCAGCCGCCCATTTTCCGGTGCCTCTGCCAGCTGCCGGGGCCGCAACATGCCCCCCACAATGCCGCCACCTCCCACATCGCCGCCATCACCGTCTCGCCGTCTGGGATCCGAAAGCTTCCCACCCCCACTCCCCGACACAGCCGCGACCAAGAAGCTACCTCGCCGCCCAGCCGGCTCCTTCGTCCTGACACCGGCACGCTCGTTGGACGCCGCCAGGGCTGCCAGCTGGTCCGAGGGCGGCACGACTCCCTTCACCGGCCGCTCCTTCATCGACGCCCTCAAGTTGTTTGACAGTTTGCCAAGGTACAAAATGGACTCTGCCGACGAGTTCTTTTTCCACAATTTCCTTTGCGACTCCGACGATTCCTCGCCCGATGATGAGGAGGAGATCTTGGCTGCCGTGCTGGTCCATCACCACCTCAAATAGCCAGCTGCCATTGTTCCGTGGCTCCATTCTGGGGTACCTTCCGGCTTTGAATCGTAACCAAGAGAGCGGACATTTCTTTCTTTGAAAGGACTACTTTGACACAACGAACCCATTGTTCAAATATCAGAAATTCCGCCGCCGTTTCCGTATGAGTAGGCATCTTTTCAACCGTATTAGAGAGGGGCCGGGGTGGTCGGCTACAATGACTATTTCGAGTGTAAAGAGGATGCTCTTGGAAAGATTAATTGGCTTCTCCTCTTATCAGAAATGCACCACAGTCGTCCGGATGCTTGCATATGGAGTGCCCGATGATCTCATTGATGAGTACGTTTGTATGAGCGAGTCTACATGCCTAGACTCCATGTACAAGTTCTGCAAGGCTGTGATTGTTGTGTTTGGCCCTGGGAACTTTGAGAGAGCCGACTCCTCAAGATACAACCCACTTGTTGGCGATGAATGCCAGCAGGGGCTTCCCAGGGATGTTTGGCAGCATAGACTGCATGCACCGGGAGTGGAAGAACTGCCCTTCTGCTTGGCAAGGGCAATATAAGGGCCATGTCAGGGCTTGCACTGTCATACTTGAGGCCGTGGCATCTCAAGATCTCTGGATCTGGCACTCTTTTTTCGTCATGGCCGGATCACACAATGATATCAACGTGCTTCAACGCTCGCCGGTGTTTGCAAGTCTTGTCGAAGGCAACAACCCACCGGTGAATGTTACCATCAACAACCACAACTACGACAAAATATACTACCTAGGTAATGGTATCTATCCTCAGTGGTCCACTATCGTGAAAATAGTCCCCAACCCTGTTGGAGAGAAGAGGAAAAGATTCGTCCAAGAGCAAGAGAGTGCTAGAAATGACGTCGAGCGTGCCTTGGTGTTTTGCAATCTTGATGGGGCATCGTTTGGTGTATCCTGCTACGACTTGGAGCACGAAGAAGTTGTGGAAGGTGATGACTGCTTGTGTGATCATGCACAATATAATCATAGAAGATGAGGATCCGGAACGTATCTACGATCAAGGGTTTCAGTTTCAGGGTGAGAATGTTGTGCCTGAGCATGGAGGATGGACAACGTTTGAACAGTTCATTCAATTTCATCATGAAATACGTGATTGAGAAACTCACGTGCAGCTACAAAATGATTCGGTCGAGCATATGTGGGCTCATGTTGGCAACCAATAGATGTATCTTTTTATTTGGCTTGTAAAACTATGTGAGAACAATTTAATTTATATTCGGGCTCGTAAAACTATGCTTATATTTGGTTGTGAAAACTATGCTTCCTTGTGAAACTATATATTTGCTTGTGAAATATGTAAACTATTCACTGAAAATGAAGGCCAGCTGGCCACGCCGGCAAATATGGGTCGACGCGTCGGGCGCACCGCCGACCCATATCAAAAAGAGGGTGAACATCGAGCGGACGGCCGATCCAAACAGACAAAAAACAGACAAATGTGCCGTCCGTTTGGGTTGGCGTGTTGGAATTCCTCCCTTCATTTGGATGCTAGGGGAGGTATTCCCAGGGGACAGGTGCCTCGGGTGAGATTGTCTTGTGCAAACTTAAACCCCATGGGAAATCTACATCGTCCTTTGGCTGACGGGAATAGCTAGGGAAAGGCCAAACTGGGAAACAATGAACTGAAGCAGCAGCCAAATTCCCAGTAGATAGGCGCTCTATGCCACAGGCCATGGCGCCAAATGCTGCAACTGAGCACCTTCCAGACGTCCTCCGCATCAATCGACGCCGTGTTGTCGCTGCCACTCAGCCACCATTTGCGGATGATCTGAAGATATGTAACTGCTGATGGTACAGAGGCAACAGCAGCGGAGCACGTGTGTGGGAGACAAAGTCGGCGTCGTCAAACATGACGAGATCTGTGAGACCTCGCCCACAGCCGGGGGCAGAAATATTTGAAACTTCGCCAGGTGCAAATCCTGTGGCGGCGGCAGACGCCGAGCTATCCGGTGGCGGCCCCATGATCCCTCGTCTCGGCGGCGACGCCGGGCCCTCCTCCTCGACCGGGCTGCCTCCCTCGATCGCGCACTACTTCTCGTCGAAGCTCGAGCTCGAATCTGGTTCGTATTCCAAGTGGCGTCAGCTCTTTTATTTCATCTGTTGCAAGTATGACGTCCAGCACCACCTCGACGACGCCGCCGAGCCCCTCCATGAGAGCGTTGTTTGGCGCAATGATGATCTCACGATCGTCTTGTGGATGTACGGCGTGATCTCGGAGGAACTCCAGGAGGTGGTCGTGTCGCCCACAAGCACGGCCTACGACGTCTGGACGCAGCTGCACCTGCTGTTCCGCGACAACCAGCCCGGCCGGGCGATCATCCTCGGTGCAGAATTCTGCAACACCGTGCAGGGCGATCTCTCCATCGCCGAATACTCGCGCCGGCTCAAGGGGCTCGCCGATGCCCTCGGCGACGTCGGCGAACGCGTCTCCGACCAGAGCCTCACCCTGCAGCTCATTCGGGGGCTCAATCGGCGCTTTCAGATCATGGCGACTCTGCTTCCCATGCAGGAGCCCTTCCCGACATTCGTCCAAGCACGCTCGTGCCTCCTCCTGGAGGAGATCTCCGCCAACGAACGCTCCCGCATCGACGGCCGCCTCGAGTCTTCTCCGACTGCTCTCTCCATCGGGCACCTTGGCGACCGCGGGTCCGCGCCAGACCGCGGCAACGGCAGCAACGACAAGGGCAAGAGCCCCGTCGCCTCGCCCACCAGCGACAAGGGCGGGCGTGGGCGTGGGCGCGGCGCGTCTGGCACCGGCTTGTCAGGGCGCGGCGCTGCTCCACCCCCCGCTGCACCGACGGCCGGCTACTTCGCCCCCTACGGGGCCCTGATTCCCGCGCCCTCCAGTGCGCGCGCAGGCTGGGCCGCCCCCAACGCGGCTGGTGTTCTCGGGCCCAGGCCTCCGCCGCCGCAGCAGGCCTTCCACGTCGCCCCGCCTCAACCCGACAGCGCCCCCACCTGGGAGCAGTACAACCACCTCTACGCCGCCCTGCAGAACCTCTCCATGCAGAAGCAGCAGGCGGCCGGCGGCCAGGAGTGGTTCCTCGACACCGGGGCGACTTCGCACGTGGCTGGTAAGACCGACCTACTCACTAAGTTTTGTTCTCCATCATGGCATCACTCTCGCGGTATCGTAGTCGGCAACGGTTCTCGTCTCCCGGTCACCGCTGTCGGCTCTACCTCCCTCTCCTCGTTCTCCCTTAATGATGTCCTCATATCTCCTACCATCATCAAAAACTTGATCTCCGTTCGTCGTTTTACTATAGATAATTCTTGCAGTATTGAATTTGACCCCTTTGGTTTCACCGTGAAGGACCTAGCAACTCGACGGATCATCATGAGGTCCAGTAGCCACGGCAAGCTTTACCCCTTCTTCACCAACTCCACGGTCCAAGCAGCGCTCTCCGTCGCCGGCGATGTGTGGCATGAACGCCTTGGCCACCCCAGCAATAAAACCACTTCCATTTTAGCTCGTGATTTCCTTCCTGCATGTACTAATAATGGCACGCCAAAAACTCATGTATGCCCGTCGTGCCAAATAGGCAAGCAACCACGGTTGCCCTTTTCTAGTTCAAACTCTTTTACTACTGCCCCATTTGAATTAATCCATTGCGACATTTGGACATCACCTGTGTGTAGCTTTACTGGTTTTCAATATTACTTAGTGATTCTTAATGACTTCTCTCACTTTTCTTGGACGTTCCCCTTGCGCCACAAATCCGACACCGCGGACACTATACACCGTTTTCATGCGTATGTTCGTACCCAGTTTCATGTATCTATCAAGTGCATGCAATGCGACAACGGGGGCGAATTTCTCACCACCTCCCTCCGTGACCTCTTCTCCCGCTATGGTGCTTCCTTCCGCCTCTCCTGCCCATACACATCCGCTCAAAACGGCAAGGCCGAACGCCACCTACGCACCACGAACGACGTCTTACGTGTCCTCCTTCACGCGAACCTGCCTCCCCAATTCTGGGTTGAGGCTTTACACACTGCCACCTACATCATCAACCGGTGTCCCTCTACCACCATTGCGTCTCACACACCATACTTTCGTCTCTTAGGTCACCACCCAACCTATGATCACATGCGCGTGTTTGGCTGCCTTTGTTTCCCCAATTCTATCGCCACAAGCCCGCACAAACTTGCTCCACGATCCTCACGTTGTGTCTTCTTAGGATACCCTCTGGAACACAAAGGCTATAGATGCCTCGACCTGCAGTCTCGCAAGGTTATCATCTCCCGTCACGTCACGTTCGATGAGACTCAGTTCCCCTACTTTCCGCCCCCCAGCGCTGAAACTACCAAACCAGCAGCCACAACAACTCCCGGACTGGAGATCCTCCCCGAGCGGCGCGCCCTGCCTACCTCGTACCGATCCGCTGCGGGATCTCCGCACCTCGGATCGCCCGCCAGTCCGCCCGATTCCTCCTCTGGATCCACCCCGCGCACCACAGATCATGCGCGCCATTCGCCAACAACCTGCATGCCAGATCCCCGCGGGCCCGCGTTGTCTCCCCCTCTCGCGCATGCCACGCCCGACTCCAGCCGGGTCGTTCCACCTCCCTCGCCCCAGCCATCCGCGCATGCAGCTCCCGCGCGCCACGAGCACGGGCCACCACCCATGCATGCCTCGCCACCGCCCATGCATGCATCGTCACAGCCCAAACCGCCCAATCCCACGTCTCTCCCTCCTCACGCCGTAGCAATCCAACCCCCTCAGAACATGCACGCCATGCGGACGCGCGGCAAGACTGGCTTTGCCCAACCTAAAGTGCTTGCCTCTGCTCACACGCCGCCTCCCTCCATCAGCCCTATCCCGTCTTCCTATCGGGTAGCACTCAAGGACCCACACTGGCTCAACGCGATGCGCGAGGAGTATGATGCACTAATGCAGAATAACACTTGGTGTTTAGTGTCTCGTCCTGCAGGTGCTAACGTGGTCACCGGGAAGTGGATATTCCGGCACAAGTTCAACCCCGACGGTTCTCTTTCCCGGTACAAGGCGCGGTGGGTTCTCCGCGGCTTCACGCAGCAGGCCGGTGTCGACTACGGCGAGACCTTCAGCCCGGTGGTGAAGCCGGCTACTATTCGTACCGTGTTGAGCATCGCTGCCGGGCGGTCTTGGCCCATCCATCAGCTGGATGTCAAGAACGCTTTCCTCCACGGGCACCTCATGGAGACGGTCTACAGCACGCAACCGTCCGGCTTCGTTGACGCTACCTCGCCCTCTCACGTGTGCCGGCTGAACCGTTCTCTTTACGGTCTCAAGCAGGCGCCGCAGGCGTGGTTCTCGCGCTTCACCACCTACTTACGGACGCTTGGCTTCCGTGCGTCGCGGTCGGACACGTCCCTCTTCATCCTTCGGCGAGTCGATCATCTCGCCTACCTACTGCTCTACGTGGACGACATCATCCTCACCGCCAGCTCCGCCATCGTCCTCGACTTCGTCATCCGGGCGCTCCATCGTGAGTTCTCGATGACGGACCTCGGCGCCCTGCATCACTTCCTCGACATCAACGTCACCACGACCGCACGTGGACTGTTTCTCTCTCAGGAACAGTACGCGTTGGAGATCCTCGACCGCGCCGGGATGCTGAACTGCAAGCCCATCTCCACGCCCGTCGACACGCTCGCCAAGCTCTCCACCGACTCCGGACCGCTCTTCCATGACCCGTCGTTGTACCGCAGCTTGGCTGGGGCGCTCCAGTACATCACGCTGACTCGCCCCGACCTCTCCTACGCCGTTCAGCAGTGTTGTCTCTTCATGCATGCACCGCGGGATTGCCACTTCCAGCTCATGAAGCGCATCCTTCGGTATCTGCGTGGGACGACACACCTTGGTCTTTGGATCCATCGAGACGCCTCCATGGAGCTTGTTGCCTACTCCGACGCCGACTGGGCTGGCTGCCCCGACACGCGCAAGTCCACCTCGGGCTTCTGCGTCTTCCTCGGGGGCAACCTACTCACGTGGTCGTCCAAGCGACAGACTACCGTTTCATGATCCAGCGTCGAGGCGGAGTACAGGGCGGTCGCCAACGCCGTCGCCGAGGCGGTCTGGCTACGCCAGCTTCTCGGCGAGCTTCACCAACCCCCCACGCGCGCCACGGTGGTCTACTGCGACAACGTCAGCGCCATGTACATGTCGAGCAACCCGGTGCAGCACCAACGCACAAAGCACATCGAGATCGATCTTCACTTTGTGCGTGAGCGTGTTGCGCTTGGCGAGATACAGGTGCTTCACGTACCCACGAGCTCACAGTTTGCTGACATATTCACTAAGGGTCTGCCGACAAGCGTCTTCAACGACTTCCGGTCCAGCCTCAACGTCGGGGAGCCCCAAGTTTCGGCTGCGGGGGGGGGGGGGGGGGGGGGGGGGGGGGGGGGGTGTTGGAATATGCCCACGCATGCTACTGCTCCTGGCTAACTTCCCACGACCGGATAGCTCGGCGTCTAACTACACGCGCACTCCGTGCGCCTTACGTGCACTTGCACGTCCTGCATGCAAGGGATAACCCAGCCATGCCGTTGTACTCTCACCGGACTCTGCGTAGTCTCTCTCTTGTAAACCTGTACTTATAGCCCTTGAGGCAGATCAATACAATCACGGTGAGATTTACAGTACTCAACTGCCATGGCCGGCTTGGTGGCAGCATGGTTTTCAATTTCAGTTTCAGAAAAATTTCAGCGCCAACCGAAATCACTGAAATTCAGTGAATTTCAGTGATTTCAGTTTCCATTTCAGCCAAATGGCCGAAATATTCACTTGAATTCAATTAAAAATTTGAAAATTTTAAAAAATATTTTGGAAAATATTGTAATTGTTGTGCTATACTGAAATTGCTGAAATATTTTGGCCGAAACGTAATATTTCAGTGTCTGCTGAAATTACTGAAATTCAGTGAATTTCACTGAAATCTCACTGAAAGTGAAAACCATGGGTGGCAGTGGAGAGAGGAGCTTCTAGGCTGAGGGGAGTTCAGGGGAAGGATGAGGAGGACCACCAGACCATTACCCTCGCCGTCGCTCTGGGAAGGAGGGAGCGGGCGGCGTCGCTCCCGATCACCAGACAAAGGAGCCTCGGAGGCTGTAGACTTTCACCCAACGCCGGCGCCTCTCAGTCGTGAGAGCGATCGAGACGAGGTCTTTCTCCCCGACCTGTCGAGGCGCGGAAAACTCAACCAGGGAAGGGCCGGGGAAAGGGCCAGGTTCCCTCCCCTTCGTTAGGCACCAAATGCGACGGTAGATTCCTCGGGCTCGATTTGGCTCGAGGTTTTCCCACCCGGGGAAAGGAAGGGGATCCCGGGGGGATCACTTGCAACCAAACGAGGCCTTAATAGAGTTTTTATCAATCGACTTCGCGTGTTTCGGATTCCCATTGCCATCTTCATTATACTCCTGCCCACGTTTTTACTATGCCCACATTTCCATATTCCTGCAATTCAACGGGCCTTTTAACAAAAATGGCAGAATTCCTAATCTCGAAAAATTTGGCAGAATTCCTGCCAGTCACGGTCATCTTCAAATAAAAAAAGAAAAATGGCTGCGTGCACGTAGGTTCTAAAAAAAAAGTTCGCGAAGCACTGATCCATTCTCTAGTAAACCTAACCGACTCCGTAAAATCCACACACGGCCGCCAAACTCGTCCGGCGATGCGGACTCGCTCCTCGTCGACATCGTCTCCTCCGGCGATGTGTACTCGATCTCGCTCCTCTTCGACATCCTCTTGTCCTCCTCCGGCGGCGAAGCAGGCGCGCTCCTCCTCGAGATCCTCTACTCCGGCGGTGAAGCGGCGACGCGGGCGCTCTCCTCCGTCGAGACTCCCAGCCTGTCCAGGTGAGCCACACTCGCCCGCCTTCATCCTGCCTCTCAGTCTCACCTACTCGGCAGGGAAAACTTTTAATTAGTCGCTAACTGAACTGCATGCGAAGGAACCCTAGATTTTTAGCAGCACATAGTACCTGCCGTGGGGCGCGCGTTTTTGGGTCCGAACCAACAGATCCGGGCACCGGGTAGGTTTGGTGGGCTGGCGGTTGGAGATGGAGTCTTAGGGTATGTTTTATTTGAGCCACAACTAGACATCAAAATGTTGGCATCACCGATGCATGGGTATGATCAAAATTTCAGTAAACCATTATTGTTTGGATCGTAAACATTCCAAGTCCAATTTTTTTGCAAAAAGTCATACCCCTCTTCGGTTTACCACCAACTGACTTGATGCAGCGGAGTGGGGTGCATGCGCTTCCTAATCGGTTGAGGATCCACTTTCTTAAGAGCATCTCCAACAGGTGATGAAAAAATCCGTGATGCAAAAACCAGGTAGGAGGGAGAAAATTTTACATCACCGAAACGGCTGTTGCTTTAATAGGTGGTGTAAAGGCGATGCCCTAAAACTCAACATTTGAATATGATTCATTTCACATTTTGGAATTTTGAACTCTACTTCTATGTTCCTTAAACATTTTAAACAACATAATTAAACATGAGGTTTGCGATCCAACTCTACCTCCTCATTCGGCTTCGTCTTCTCCTTCTCGGCGAAGAATCAAAGCTCCGCCTCGACGAGGTGCGGATTGGTCTTGGCAAACCTCTCCATGTAAACCCTACCCTTCTCCTAGGCACTTTGTTGCGCCTCGACACGGTGGTGTGCTTTCTCCTCATCGCGGGAGACAATGCAAATCTCATGGGAGCGAAACTGTACTTCCTAGGCTAAGACCACGTCGGACAAGTTCAGCTCGGCCCTACTACCGCCGAACCTCCATGCAACCTCGTCGTACACGTGTGCGGCAAGCTCGGGCATCTTGAAGATGCCGAGCCACCTAAGCCGTCACTTGCAAGTGATTTTTGCAACGTCCAACTCACTTAGCCTAACACCACGGTACAAGGTGCCGCTCGCGGCAGAGCGGCGATGCAGCATGGCTTGGGTAGTGCCATCTCCTCGACACAGTGTCCAACGACAGAGATGTGTGTTACAGGGGGGCCATACCCCCCCCCCCCCCCACCCCCCAAGATTAGAAAAATCTCTAAAGGAATTTTTAAAACAAGTGTGGCCATCTGCCTCCCAGCCATATTGGCTAGCTCTGCCACTGAGAGTGTCCTCGGCCCGAGCTGCCAAGCTGAGCGGTGGCGTGTTGAGCCCAACTGCAGCGGACAAACCCTAGAGGCAACCTGAGCAGGAGCTGCCAGAGTCGACAAATCAAGGAGGTGAGTCATTGATCGGGCGATGACGGGCAATGGGGAGGACATATTTGGGGGCGGCGTGCATGCAGTGGGTAGGTGGAAATTGTCGGCTAGCAGAGTGGAAACCAGTGGCGGGATTGCTAGTGGCGGTTGGCCGGGCGGTGATTACAACATGGAATTGACGGTGTCAGTGACGGGCAACGATGCAGGCTGCGGGCATGGAAGTTTCTGCGGGCAATTGCGTGCGTGGGCATGGGGATTTTGTGGCAGCCATTGCGGTGCTGCAAATATGCAGCAGCGAGAGGCGTTGTTTCATCTGTCCTAAAAAAAATAGTACATCACTGGATACATATACATCACGTGTTGGATTGTCGTTTTTGGCCAAAGTGCCCCAAATGGCCAAATTTTATCACCGCGGTGCTTTTACATCACCTATTGGAGATGCTCCAATTAAAGCCAAAAGAATCTGAACACACCCCTAGAGCACCGGTTTGTGGGCAGCACATCTCCCATGCAGTTGATATTCGTTGCCCACCGCCTTTCACTTTGCTATTATCCCCTTTAGGGCATCTTCAAGGTGAACCCTTAAACATCCCGCAAGCGTCTAGACCGTGCTTCAGACACGGTTTGCCACATAACGCGGTCCTGTGTCGGTCCGCCCAGCAATCTGAACCACGTTTTTCTGACAAACTGAAGACAAACGTGATGAGCATTGCAGGAGTCTGGACACGTTTTTCTGACAAACTGAAGACAAACGTGATGAGCATTACAGGAGTCTGGATATCTGTTTGGTCAACCAAAGGGCACCACGTGCCCGTTTTTCTGTCCGGATGGCGGAAAGCCGTAGCTGTTTGGCGGAAGGTGATTAGTTTGACGCAAGGTTAAAGGGTGGAAGGCGATTTTCATTTGGCAGAAGGTGTGATGCAAGTCTAGCACTCATTAGCGGAAGGTGTAATTGGACTATGATTAGCATTAGTGATTTGTATGCATTTGGCGGAAGGTGTGATTGACTAGGTGATTAGCATATACTTGTACATTTGGTGGAAGGTGTGATTGACTAGGTGATTAGCATATACTTGTACATTTGGTGGAAGGCTAGCATGTGTGTGTGTTTTGGCACTGTGTGTTTTGACGCAAGCCGATGAATAAACAATTTTTTAAGTTAATAAAAAGCGGACATTTGAGGCATAGGGTTGGATGGCCGGCTTCCGCATCAGTGTTCGCGGACTAGTCCCCTATCCGTGCCGACAGATGCGGGAGCAAATTTGCGGGTTAGCATTGAAGATGCCCTTAGAGCATCTCTAGCAGACCCCTTAAACCACGGACTAAAAACGCAGTTTTCAGTTCGCGAAAAACACGGTTTAAGGGTCGGTTTGAGCTGCGGCCGAATAGACACCTCAAACTTAAACTATTAAACCAAATATTCGCTTATATTTTTTTCCCACGTCTTCTTCTTTCTCTGGCCCGTGTCCACAGTCAGCTAGCTCGCTCCTACGAAGCCGGCTGACAACACACGAAGCGGCCAAATACGGATGCCGCCGGCGTCCAGGACGGCTCGCACAAAGCGGCCGCCGTCGCCATAGCTGCTTCAATGGATGGATCGAATCGATCCAGGAGCTAGCTAGCTAGCTCCGTCGCCGTAGCTGCTTGAATGGATCAACTGAATCGATCCTAGCTAGCTCTCGTCACTGCTTAATCAATCGAAGCCTCCACGGCAGATGTGAGACAGCCAGCATCAGATGAGGGACAACCAGCGCGGATGAAACCTCCCGGTGTCACGGAGCCGCCGCCGTCGCCGCTCCTGCAAGCTCCTCCACAGGCCGGCAGCGCAGCTGCTTTAAGCGCTGAGTTTCTGACGAGTCCCGTGGCGAAAGATCAGCGGAGCCCGTGCGTACAGTGGAATTTCCTTGTCGCTTAGCGTTGACCGATTTTCAGGGCACCCTCAGTTTTGCCTTCAAATCTGTGAATAAAGGGGGCCGTGGGGTGGATTCTCAGGGGCCTGAAAAAGTTTACGGGTTTGATCACTTTTACGGGCTCTATTCGGGGTGTTTTTTGAAAACAAAAAATGAAAACATCATTTTTTTATGGGTTTAACCACTTTTAAGTTTTAAGGAGTCTGATAGAAATGCTCTTATGCTCTCCTTTGCTTTCTCTCACTTGCTGCCTGGTGCACCGCTGGTCCTTTCTGGTAGTATCACGTTCGTCTCCAGCATCAGCACTCTCAAACATTTTGTCAGTTTATCTATCCTTCTCACGCAGATGTCCAAAAGGTCATACACCTTCAGTCACAACAACTTGGCATTAGCAGTTGGCCAATTACCCTGCAGTGGCAGGAGTAAATATGCAGTACCAAATGTACAAAGTAACTTTTTCGACTTACTTGTACAGCTGTGTTGTCTTGTCACATAATTGGCCTGCCGGTGCCTTGCTTGAGACATGTACATAATGGGGCAAACCTTTCTCGTGCCTATCCAACTTATGTTCAAGTCAAACATCGCATGAAGCATTTATCCAAAATGGTTAACAGCTGAATTGAAATGATAAGAGGCAAACCATGCAACAGAAAATGCAATAAGATATTCATAGATTTGCAGGTTGTAGTACCTGTCTTTTATACTCCCTCTACTCCTAAATAAAAGTCTTCTTAGAGATTCCAATATGGACTACATACGAAGCAAAATGATTGAATCTACACTCTAAAATACGTCTATATACATTCGTATTCGTATGTAATCCATATTGAAATCTTTAAAAAGACTTATATTTAAGAACTCAGTACTACTGCTACTACAACCATGTCAAATTTTTGTTATAGTGGTGAGCTTAGTTTCCATAAGACCTACCTAAGTACCTAACCATCGCCGTCGTTACTCTGAATCTTTAGCTCTTGGGCAAATATTCTTAATGTGACATTGGAACCTAAATAAAATCTCATTCCTTATGCAAGAAATCAAGGAATTTTTAATCATTTGTTAGAGTAAAACATGTCCAAATCCTGCAGGAGATAAAACTGTACCAACCTATCATAACAGACACGCTAAAATGGCAGCACATTTTCCCAGCAGCGGCTCCATGATCCTGGCCACTGCGCACACCTCTCAGTTCCCACTGGATCTCTTGCTCCCAATGCGCCCATGGAAAGTTCATTTCAACTGATGGGAACAATTACCTTCCATGGCTGGAACATTCTAGCGATTGGGATGGAACCTTTGAGTGCACTTGGCTAGAACATCTCGACAATATCTAGTGGTCAAGGTCTAGCCGGAGGCACCTGTAGTGGCATCCGAGTGGAAGAGAGCACAGCCAACAGACGTGCAGAAGCATGGGATGATCCAATGAGGGGACGAGAGGAGCAACAGTGGATGTGGTTGCCCCGCTCCCAGCAGACCTGCAAAACGCGCCATATTTTGGGTATGATGGGCCGCCAATTCAGTGAGCTGCGCCAGGGGTGGTTGAACTCGGTATTCTTGGGAGCCCAGGCGATGTATGAGAGCCACCTTTGGCAAGGGCTGGCATCATGTTTGATATTTGAATTATTTACTTCTTTTCTTGGTAATCATGCTTGCTTAAGTTTTGCTTTGTTTCTTTTTTTGCAGCTACCATCCGTGGGGATAGTGGGCTGATGCTGATTCTGTTTGAGACGCCCTCCGGCTTTGCAATTTTCACCTTTTGTGGGTTACTTATTAGCCGACCAAATGCTGTGGAGGTGTAGTGGTGTACTATATGTTCTTCCTTCCTTGGTTAATGATGATGTGCTTGCTTGCTTGCTTTCTCTTTGTCTATGTCAATTACCTAATTTTCTCTTTTCTCTTTGTCTCCTCCAGGAAGTATGGCTTAACTTCACTGATAGATGGAAGGCAGAAAGTGTTAGTGCCCACTTCTTTCCTTCGTTTCCCTTTTTCTGATTGTTGTTTTTCCTATGTTGTGCTGCCAAATTAACCCTGCTAGTTATCTTGCACCATTCATGATTGCATCAGTATTTATTTATTTATTTACTTTGTTTTCTATTGACGGAGGAACATAAACACATGGTTCATTACTAAATAATTGAGAGGCCAACACAATTTTCCTCCATAAATCTAAACCATGTACCCTGGACCGCGGTTTTCACTTTCAGTGAGATTTTGATGAATTTCACTGGATTTCATTAATTTCAGCAGTCATTGAAATATCTACCTTTCGGCCAAAATATTTCAGCCATTTCAGTAATACACATGAATTCAACTATTTTTCAAAAATAATTTAAAATTTTCAAATATTTAATTCAATTTCAAACAAATCACTGAATTTTGCTGAAACTGAAAAGGAAAACCTTGCCCTCGACACAAATGCATGCATCGCCCAAAAAGCTACTTTGGCTAAATATCCGCCATGGGTGTAACAAGACTTCTTACAAATCAGTTACTGATGTGCTGCTACTACTGAAGAGCGAGCAGCACTGTGGTCTGTTGCCAAACTACATCTCATGACCTTGCTTTATGAGTTAATCTGAATTACACTAGTATTTGATGAACGAGTATTTTAACATGGGTATATCGTTACAGTTAAGATATGCCCAGTGAATCAGCCCCCTCTCCTGATTGAGAGACATGACATGATACTTGATTAATCTTTCTTTTTGCACCTGGACATGCTCATTTTTTCATCAGGCTGTTTTACTGGAAGAGTTTCGAACTTTTAAGGACAAGTCCAAGGCCATTAATAAAAGTACTGGTGTGAGCAAAAGGCTTACTGATATGATCATGAACTGTCGCTTCCCTGAGCAGAAAATTGCTGTTGGAAAGCTTGAATATAAAAGAATTATTGAAGAGAGATTGGTGAGTATAAGTTCCTGGTTTGTCTATATTTTTGAACAACTTTGATCACCATCTTTGCTATCACTTCTTCCAGAATATAGACTGCCTGTATACTACAGCTGTAATGGAGGTAATGTGGGGCATACAGCACTGCATGAGAAGTTTGTTGCCTCAAGAAAAATCACAGCTGGCTGCAGCGGACCGTCTCCCAATGAGTCTAGGACTGCATTATGTATTGAATCGTTATGGTTGTGATGTCAAAACAAACATGGTGAGCTAACTAGTTGCCATGCTCTTTGCTTCATAGTTCCCTGTCATTTGATGTTGCAATGTATGATAGCTTGTGTGCTCGCATTTACAATACTTCATCTTCATGGACCAAAGTTTTGGATGCAACTTGTACAGAAAAAAAATTGTATGCTCTGCATCTTTGCTTTGGTGATGAAGCAATCTTCTTTGTATCCAGGTGAATGAGCAAATTGTTGCGACGGCTTCTGCCTTGTTTCAGTGTGATTCTGTTGAGAAGCAATATTCTGGAGCCTTGCGCCATGCAGGCGACCTCATTAGGGATGTTTCTGGCATCAACTGCAAGGGTTGGACGTTACTGAAAATTGCAACAGCTCTGAAGATGATATGGTGGCCTGAATTTGGCGACTCTTGTGAGGTAAAACTGTACATACTGTTTTGTGAATGTGTTCCCAGCTGCATGCTACCTCATTTTCTGCAAACTTGTCACTCACTACAAATCATGTTTCTTTCAGGTTTCAGAAGATGAGGTGTTAAGGTTGGTGGCTGATGCAGATAGATATCAAGTTCATAAGAATAAGCATTCTTGCTTGAGAGCCTACAAAGATATGGTCGAAGCTCATGAAGTTAAGACCTCGAAAAAAGAACTACCGAGATCATTGGTTGAGCTGGCCAAAGAAACATATGAGGCAGAAGGGCCTGAGAAGAATATATAAACCGTATAAGCTCACAGATAGCTAACACTGTTGCAACTAATGGTTTGGTCTTAGTCTGAAGAGAGTTTTTCGTACACATGTTGCCTCATAGGGTATTAATGAATCTAAGATATTGGTTGACTTTACCAGAATCTCGGTCTAAGAGGGTCAGTACGAAAAAGTGAAGTGCTAATTAAGTTTGAAAAACCTGTTTAAGTGGCTGCCAAGTACTCCTATTTTGCTTAGGTGAAAACCCTTGTCCATTTTGGACTCGGCAGCGGTGACGCTTAGCGCCTGTTTCCATTCCAGGGTCATTGTCGTGGAGCTTAGGTGTCCTAAGACATGTCATGGTGGTGTCTTCAGACCTCTACCTCTCTCTCGGCAGCGTATTGTTTTGTTGTTAGTCTGAGTGTCTGACACCCGTGGGAGGGGGCCAAGACGAAGGGAGAGTAATCATGTATTAAGGGTTAATAATTTCGTGGTCTAGCTTGATTGGTACAGACACCAATTTTGTTTTCCCAATGGGATACATTGGCTAATTAGGCCTTGTACAATGAGAGGTGCTTAGAGAGATGCTTAGAAAAATAAACCGGGGTTTTCTGAAGCACCGGTGCCTATTTCTACAGGAGAGACGCTTAGTTAAGCGTCTATCCTGTACAAATAAGCACCGATGCTTAAGAAAAGTCTGGTTTATTTTCCTAAGCACCTCCCCTAAGCACCCCCATTGTACAAGGCCTTATGGTGTCTGACACATCTAATATACAGTCTTGAAGCAGTCGTTGAGAGCCCTGGTGCGCATTTCCCGTAGTTGCTGCGTGAAGAAGTTACGTCCAATTATTCATGCACAACACACAACAAACCTTTTCTTCTTTATTTGCCATGACATTCATAACCGACTCAACAAACCTGATTGACACTCATGTGATAAAGCTCTAGCTGCCATGTCCCTGGCGCCAAAGGCAGAGTCCTTTTTCTTTGTTCCTTTCTTTGAGAGAAAGGCACAAAGAAAGAAAAGGCACGGGATCCATTGGCATGTCAATAGAAACTCCAATAGAAACAACACAGGCAACTTGTGTATATTCTTATTACACGCATCAGATACATCCGAGTTGGTACGTGGACTTCAACGCGATTGCAGCGTCGGCTGGTTCCTGGTCGTCCTGTATTTCCTCGACGATCAGATCGATCAGCTGACCCTCCCCAGCCAGTCGTGTACTTCCCCGTCCAAATCAGCTGCCTCTTTCCCATCCTGACTCGAGATGGATAAACCGAGGCTGAACTGTTGAGACGTCAAAGCAACCCGAGCACGCGACGGCAACACGGGATTGCATTGCATGAACACACCCTGACAATGCCAACCTCTCATCCTTCTTCTTTGGTTCTTCCATCGCCGACGGCCCACGCGCGCCAGAAACTTTCTCCGGTCTTTTTTCTTTTTTTCTTTTTTTAGAATCAGTACGTCGTTTTATTTAGTTACCCACAGATAGGATTTCGTCTGAAATTACAAATACGAGTAAAATGCAGTCTGGTGGCACTACAGGCCCCTCCTTACTGGAAACAAGGCCTAATTAACCCTTCTCCCGCGAGCATATGTGCCGCGTTATTCCCAGAACGCCTTACCCAAGTGACCTTGTAGTCTTGCCTGGTATTGAGTAGTGCTTTGACCTCCTGAATGATCGGCCCCGCCACCGACAGGTTGCGTTCCTTGTCGTTTAACATTGCAGCCACTGAGCCACACCTTTGTTGTCCACTTTGATGCGGAGCATCCCACAATCATCCCCATGGACGTACCTACATCTTCCACGACACCACTTGGACCAATGACAAGAGCTCAAGCAAAGGCTATCGAAATAAAGTGAACTCGCTTCTCTCCGAACTACCACTTTCCTCACATGAGACATGGCTGCTACCTCAAGTTTACCATTGAACATGTTTTTCCTAATAAACCTGATGATTACTTGTACAAATCGTGTATCTTCTTGCAGCAATGGAGATCATTGACTAGGGCAGAGGACCATGATGCTTTTGATCCATTGACTTCCAAAATCCGGGCCTCTGCGTCTTCCTTATCGAGACACGAGCAAGTTGCTTAGATGGTGTTCGGCATGTCTTCGACCAGTTGCTGGCTTGGTTGCTTCCTCTCTTTCCGGCCTGCGTGCCGTGTGCTGGCATGGTTGCCGTGTATCTCCTTAATACTTTCGGGCCACTTTGTGTTTGCATGTGCTTGGTAGGTTGGTTGTTACAGTTGCTTGACTCTGCCTTGTGGCTTTATTTATAAAGTCGGGCGTATGCCTTTTCTCTAAAAAAGTTACTTGGAAGGAGGCCATGGAACAACTACACCCGACAGACATGAGGACGCGGACACCAAGTACAAGGAGCGAGAGGAGAAGCAGCCTGGAAGTCTCCAGCCGTCGGACGACCGACCCTGACCGGACGACCGACGCATGATACTTCGACCCAGCTAGAGGACGCTCCAGCAGCTGGACGACCGACGCCGACCGGACGTCCGACGACTCCTAGCGGCCGGACGACCGACACCACCACATCCGAGCCAAAAAATCGGAAGTATGGAAGCCTCTGGACGACCGACCCCGACTGGACGACCGACCAATCCTGACAAGAGCCGAAACATCGGACGTCCAACCAGGACCGAACGTCCAGACCCTCGCGAACCATCGGACGACTGATGACGGTCGGACGTTCGACGCCTGTGCGTGATCAAGTGTTGAGCCGAAGCCCACTTATCCCTTCGTGACACTAGACTATAAATAGACCTCCTCCTCCCTCTTTCTAGGGTTAGCAAAGGATTAGCTCATATTTGTGTGAGAGCTTTGCTCATCCACTTGGTTACTTCTCCATTGGAGTTCACGACCTCTTCGGAGAAGATTCCCCAAGCGGATTAAAGACCCCTTTATGAGAAGACCCCCTCAAGACCTCCTCACGGTGAAGAATTACCACCATTTGTATTGTCCCTTGTTGGATTCAGATCATGTATCTCTTTGTGTTTCAAGGATCTAGCATATGTGTGTACCATATCTTGTTGGTTGAGTGATTTCTCTTGTGTTTCCCCTCGTGTTCCCCTCGTTTTCCCCCTCGCGTTCTTCGTGTTCTTCGTAGGATACCCTCCAATCGTGAAAGATCGGGCATCTAGGGTTCTACCCTACATCATCTTGGTATCATGAGCCACGTTGATCACGTATTTGGAGCCCATACCCCTTGTTTTCTAGCTTAATTTTGTTGTGTTCTTCCCCAATTTCGAAAATCCCCACAAAAAATAGACCCTTTTTTTGTGATTTGTTGGTGTGATGAAGTTTTGTTGGATTTGATCCATGGATTTGCTTTGCCACGAGTTGATCTAGCTCTTCCCCATCATCTCCACCATTTCCATCCACAAAATCTCTCGGATTTGCCCAAATTCGCAACCTCCACCTCGAGAACCCGAGTTCATCCCGTGCCCGAAATCGCCCAGGCACCGAACGTCCTACCGTCTCCGGACGTCCGACGACTACCTGTCATCCGACCACCATCGGACGCCCGCTATTCCCTGACGAAACTGAAAAATTTCAGTTTGGCCACCACCACTTCTCCACTTTCCACCACCGCATACGCACTCCGAGACCACCACCGCTTTCCGCAAGCTCCACCATCGCTTAACTGCTACCACCTCTGACCATTTTGACCCGTTTTGGTCTTTGGGAATTTGAGTTATGGTTCCCGTGTCCTATTGTGTTTCAGCTATATAGGTACGGTTCGACATCAACATCACCACCGCTCATCTTCGCCAAGGACTCGTTATTGCCAACAACCATCCGTGCTTACAAACGACTACCTCGGCGGTAACCTCGTCGACATCTTTGTCTATTCCTTGCCATTGCATTGATAACCACCATAGCCCAATTTTGCGTTGCTTTCCCATCGAGACTAGCCTTTGAGTATTTCCGGCAACGTGACTTGTGCACATTAGTGATCATACTTACCATAGCATACATGCCATATCATCGTGGTGCATATCTTGGTATCATCTCTTGTGTCACAAAGTTGTCATCGCATACACAATTGCTATCTTGGTTCGTGAAGTTTTGCATGAGAAAAGAGCTCAAAAGAGGAAGAGCCAAACAAGCTTTTAAGCAAGAGGGAAATATAAGCAAGAGCTTATAAGCAAGAACCATAGCATCATACTACATTAAGATTGTCATACTCGATCATCTTGGATCATATCACCGGAATACCATACATATAGCATACTTGGGATAGAAGTCATTGCATTTTTACCTAGTAGGTTGTGCACAAGTTCATATCCGCCTATTGTGCAATCGTGCTAGTGTCTCTCTAGTGTTGTGCAACAAGAGCATTTTCGTGGATTCCACATTTTGGCTCACTCCTTGGTTGCACAACCCCACTTATCTATTTGCGTGTGTGTTTCCGTGTACCATATCTTGCTATTGGTCTACTTGTTGCATTTGCAAATTTGTGAATCTTTTCCAACATTATTGAGGCTCACTAACAATTGCAGCAAATTTTGTGCCGCCAACCTAACCGAGCTCCACCATAAGCTTTTACTTGTGTAGGTGTGAGAACCGACAAGAATTGGTACCAATTGTGCTATTTCCTTGTTCCACATTTGACTGATCATTGATCCATCTTCAACACCGGTCAAGGTACATTTGGTATAAGTTCTTCTCTTTCTCCCACTCACATATTTGCTTGGAATGATGGATATGCCAAGTTCTTCTACCAACCCACTCTTCATCGAGCAAGACGACGACATGTCATCCTATGTCACCAAGAGCCACCTCTTCGGTGTACAAAGAGCTTTACATCAAGAACAACAAGCAATGATAGACTACTTCGACAACAAGTTCGACGCACACAAACAAGAGAAAGATGCAATAATGGATGAGATTCGTGCCTTGGTGGTCAACCGCCCTTCCACCACTCCATCCTACTCAAGACGGAGCCGCTCGAGTCGACACTCCAACGGCACCCTCTCCGGCTCAAGTACACGGACATCAAACACTCTACGTCGAGCCGCGCGATCACCAAACCCAAGACACTCTTGCACAAGCACAAGAAAGGCAGTGTCAACGTCACCAAGAGGAAGAGCAAGCGCGCCAACACCAAGACGAACAAGACGCTGAATCACTCCATCAACAACAACAATGGTGTGAAACCCAAGCACTTGAGGCGCAACGTGCCCTACATGACACAAGTGGCGCCATCGCCGACCGCAATGGTCAAACGCGCGAGCAACAAGAAGCACTTCGCGAAGAAATTCAAGAGCGAAACTACCAAGCAAGAGTGCATCGTCAAGCTCCTCAACAAGCTCGACAAGCTCCTCCACAACCTCAAGTACATCAAGATCATGATGACTACGGAAATCCTCCATGCCAAGAGCAATATGAGGTTGACAATCCTCCATGTCAAGGGCGTCATCATCACCCTCGACCCCAACACAATGAAGAGCAACGCTATGGCAAGCTCAAGTTCACCATGCTCAAGTTCAACGGAAGCAATGATCCCGAAGAGTACCTTTCATGGGCATTGAAGGTCGACAAGATCTTTCGCTTGCACAACTATGAGGAAGAGAATAAGATTATTGTGGCATCCGTTGAGTTCCAAGACTATGTGCTCATATGGTGGGAACAAGTCCTTGAGTGCCAAGAAGCAAGAGGTGAACCACCCATCACCACTTGGGATCAAATGAAAGATGTCATGTGAGCATGCTTTGTGCCAACATACTACAACCGCAACCTATTCAAGAAACTCTTAACTCCTCAAGCAAGGAACAATGAGCGTTGAAGAATACTACAAGGAAATGGAGATTGCCATGATAAGAGCCAATGTCACGGAAGATGATGAGCAAACTATGGCCCGTTTCTTGAATGGCCTCAATCATCCCATTAAGAAGATTGCCAGCTTCCAACCCTACTCCAACATCATTGAGCTCGTGCATCAAGCTACCAAAGAGGAATGTCAAGTGCAAGATGACTTCATGTACGCCAAGTACTCGTCCAAGAGCTACGGCTTCTCCAACACCCAAGCTTCAACGACTCCAACAACTTCTACCTCACCAAAGCCACCAACAAGCAACGATGACAAGTCGAGTTACAAGAAAACTTTGACCACCTCAAGTCGTCCTCCTACTACAAGCAACTTCAGGCCGCAAGCTTCATCATTTACTCCAACTGATGAGACCATCAAGACAAGTTCCATCAAGTGTTTCACATGCGGCCGCTGAGGCCACAAGTCCTTTCAGTGTAGCAACAAGCGCACCATGATCCTCAACGACGACGGAACCTATGACTCCATGAGTGAAGAGGAAATGGAAGCCCTTGAGAAAGTGTCCATGCACCGGCGCATGAACGAAGATGATGATGATCAAGTCTTTTGTGATGAGGATTCGAGCCTCGCTCTCGTTGCCTCCAATGTCTTGACTCTTCAACATCAACAAGACGAAGACCAAAGATGCCACATCTTCCACACCAAGGCCGGAATCAATGGAAGTTCCGTCAAGGTCATCATCGATGGAGGTAGTTGTCACAACTTGGCAAGTGAAGAACTATGCTCCAAGCTCCAATTGGTCAAGATGAAGCACCCGCATCCCTACAAGGTTCAATGGCCAAGCGATTCCGGCACTATCCAAGTCAAGCATACGGTCAAAGTTTCCTTCAAAATCGGAGCATATGAAGACACTTTGTTGTGTGATGTCGTCCCGATGTCCGTTTGCCACCTCCTTCTTGGTCTCCCATGGAAATTTGACCACAACATCATCCACAATGGATGTACCAATCACTATAGCTTCAAGATGAAAGGAAAGGAGTACGTGCTATGACCTATGTCTCCAAGTCAAGTGTTCACCAACAAGCAAGCCACCCATCATGGAGAAAAGAGTGAGAGAGTGACCCACCCAGAAGAGAGTGAGCGCCACAAGACAAAATCGAGTGCCTCCAGGACGAGCGACAAGAAAAACATAGTCCTATTTGCCACCAAAAGTGAGATGAGAGAAGTGTGTGAGAACCCATCAAGTGTTATGAACTATGTCCTTGTGTGCAAGGACGAGGCACCAAAAACTAACACCTCTCACAATCAACCTTTAGTGTTGTCTTCTCTTTTGTAGGAATTCCAAGATGTTTTCCCCGACGAACTACCTCCGGGTCTACCTCCACTACGAGGCATTGAACACCGAATCGACCTCATCCCCAGAGCACCTCTACCTAACAAGGCTCCCTACCGCGTCAACCCCGAAGAAACTAAGGAGATCCAATGGCAAGTACAACAACTCATCGACAACGGCCATGTACGTGAAAGCTTGAGCCCTTGTGCCGTTCCGGTAATCCTTATTCCAAAGAAAGACGGTATTTATCGCATGTGTTCCGATTGCCGTCCCATCAATGCTATCAACGTTAGATATCACTACTCTATTCCACACCTAGATGATATGCTTGATGAGCTTAGCGGAGCCACCATTTTCTCTAAGATTGATCTTAAGAGTGACTACTATCAAATACACATCCAAGAAGGTGATGAATGGAAAACCGCATTTAAGACCAAATTTGGGTTATATGAATGGCTTGTTATGCCAATGGGTTTATCCGAAGCACCCGGGACTTTCATGCGAGTCATGCGCTTTGTTCTTTGACCCTATATTGGTGTATTTGTTGTGGTCTACTTTGACGATATTCTTGACTTTAGCAAATCCCTCAAAGATCATGTCACCCATCTTAGAACCGTGTTGCAAACCCTTAGGAAAGAGCGCCTTTATGCTAATATGGACAAATGCCTTTTTGGTGTTGATAAGCTTGTTTTCTTGGGTTTCGTTGTGTCGAAGGGGTGTTCATGTAGATGAATCTAAGATCAATGCAATTAAAACTTGGCCCCAACCAATCAACTTTCAACAAGTGCGTAGTTTTCTTGGTTTAGCCGGTTTCTATCGTATATTTGTGAAGGATTTTAGCACCATTGCTTCACCTTTGCATTCCGTGAGTAAGAAAAATGTGCCTTTTGTTTGGGACCATCCAAAGATACCGCATTTAATGAGCTCAAGAGTTTTCTTACTCTTGCTCTCGTGCTTGCATTACCCAACTTTGACAAATCTTTTGAAATTCATTGCGATGCTAGTGGTAATGGCATAGGAGGTGTGTTAACGCAAGAGAAGCGCCCCATACCATACTTCAGTGAGAAACTTTCCGGAGAGCAACTCAATTATCCCATCTATGTCAAAGAGCTATATGCCTTAGTGTGAGTTTTGCGTGAATGGGAACATTATCTTCGCCCTCATGAATTTATCATTCATTCCGATCATGAAACACTTAAGTATCTTAAGGGTCAAACTAAGTTGAACAAGCGTCATGCTAAGTGGAGTGAATTCATTGAGTCTTTTCCTTATGTCATCAAGTACATCAAATGTAAGAAAAATGTAGCGGCAGATGATCTTTCCCGCATATGCATGCTTGTCACTAAATTTGAATTGAATGTCATTGTCTTTGAGCACATAAAAGACATGTATGCGCATGATCCTACTTTTGCAGTTCCTTATGCCAAGTGTTTGACGCATACATCTTGGGAACACTATCACATCAAGGATGATTACTTATGAGAGCTAACAAACTTTGCATTCCTGAGTCTTCTCTTCGTTTGCTCCTTTTGCAAGAGGCCCATGGAGGCGCACTAATGGACACTTTGGATGCGACAAGACATTCGTTACACTCTCAAAGAACTATTTTTGGCCCAAGATGTTCCGCGACGTCACACACTTCACCAACCGATGCTCTACATGTCGCAAAGCTAAGTCAACAGCTCAATCCCATGGTCTTTGCATGCCCTTTGCAATTCCATATCAACCTTGGGAAGACATTAGCATGGACTTTGTACTTGGTTTGCCTAGAACTCGAAATGGAAAGGATTCCATGTTTGTTGTTGTGGACCGATTCTCTAACATGCTCTTTTTATCCCATGCAACAAGATAGACGATGCTTAACATATTGCAAATCTTTTTTGTAGGGAAATCTTGTGCCTCCATGGAGTGCCAGAGACAATTGTCTTGGACCGTGCCGTCAAGTTCTTGAGTTACTTTTGGAAGACTCTATGCGCCAAGCTCAGAATTAAGCTCTTGTTCTCTTCGGCATACCATCCTCAAACCGACGGCCAAATGGAGGTGACGAACCGAACACTCTCCACTCTCCTACGCGTCTTGATCAAGAGGAACGTCAAGGAGTGGGAGGAGTGCCTACCCATCGCTGAGTACGTCTAAAACCGTGCAAGACACTCCACAATCGGCAAGTCCTCCTTTGAGGTCATCTACGGTACGTTTCAACCTGTTGTCCCCATTGGACATTCTTCCTCTTCCACTACAAGAGCGCACCAACATGGACGCAAGTGCACGAGCAAGCTACCTCAAAAAGATGCATGAAGATACAAGGCTCACCATCAAGCGCCAAGTACAACGACTCGCGACCAAGCTCAACATCAACAAGCAACCCATGATATTTGACATAGGAGATCTTGTGTGGCTACACCTTCACAAGGAACGCTTCCCCAATGAACGCAAGTCCAAACTTCTACCCCAAGCCGATGGACCCTTCAAGGTGCCAGCACGCTACAACAACAACGCTTACAAGATCGACCTCCCGAGCGACAAGTACAACATGAGCGACATCTTCAATGTCAAAGACCTCTCGCCATACAATGGTGATGAATCTTTCGATCCGAGGTTGGATCTTTCCCAAGGGTGGGAGATGATGTGGAGCATCCCACGATCATCCCCATGGACGTACCTACATCTCCCACAACACCACTTGGACCAACGACAAGAGCTTGAGCAAAGGCTATCAAAGATAAGGTGAACTCGCTCCTCTCCGAACTACAACATTCCTCACATGAGACATGGCTGCTACCTCAAGAGGAGACCCTATGCGTGATCAGGTACATGGAAGGAGGCCATGGAATAACTACACCCGATGGACAAGACGGCGCGGTCACCAAGTACAAGGAGCGAGAAGAGAAGCAGTCTGGAAGTCTCCAGCAGTCGGACGACCGACCCCGACCGGACGACCGACGCCTGATACTTCCACCCGCCAGGCCAGACCCAGCCAGAGGATGCTCCAGCAGCCAGATACCGACGCCGACTGGACGTCCGATGACTCCCAGTGGCCGGACGACCGACACCAGCACATCCGGGCCAAAACATCGGAAGTATGGAAGCCTCCAGATGACCGACCCCGACCGAACGACCGGCCAATCCTGAACAGAGCCGAAACATTGGACATCCAACCAGGACCGGACGTCCGGACCCTCGGAAACCATCGGACGTACGATGATGGCCGGACGTCCGACGCCTATGCGTGATCAAGTGTTGAGTCGAAGCCCACTTACCCCTTCGTGACACTAGACTATAAATAGACCTCCTCCTTCCTATTTCTAGGGTTAGCAAAGGATTAGCTCATATTTGTGTGAGAGCTTTACTCATCCACTTGGTTACTTCTCCATTGGAGTTCATGACCTCGTCGGAGAAGATTCATCAAGCGAATTCAAGACCCCTTTACGAGAAGACCCCCTCAAGACCTCCTCACGGAGAAGAATTACCACCATTTGTATCGTCCCTTGTTGGATTCAGATCATGTATCTCTTTTTCTTTCGAGGATCTAGCATATGTGTGACCATATCTTGTTGGTTGAGTGATTTCTCTTGTGTTTCCCCTCGTATTCCCCTCGTTTTCCCCCTCGCGTTCTTCGTGTTCTTTGTAGGATCCCCTCCAATTGTGAAAGATCGGGCATCTAGGGTTCTACCCTACATCATCTTGGTATCATGAGCCACGTTGATCACGTATTTGGAGCCCATACCCCTTGTTTTCTAGCTTAATTTTGTTGGGTTCTTCCCCAATTTTGAAAATCCCCACCAAAAATAGACCCTTTTTTTGTGATTTGTTGGTGTGATGAAGTTTTGTTGGATTTGATCCATGGATTTGCTTTGCCACGAGTGGATCTAGCTTTTCCCCATTATCTCCACCATTTCCATCCAGAAAATCTCTCGGATTTGCCCAAATTCGCCACCTCCACCTCGAGAACCTGAGTTCATCCCGTGCCCGAAATCGCCCAGGCACCGGACGTCCGACCGTCTCCGGACGTCCGACGACTACCCGTCATCCGACCCCCATCGGACGTCCGCTATTCCCTGACAAAACTGAAAAATTTCAGTTTGGCCGCCACCACTTCTCCACTTTCCACCACCGCATACGCACTCCGAGACCACCACCACTTTCCGCAAGCTCCACCATCGCTTAACTGCTACCACCTCTGACCATTTTGACCCATTTTGGTCTTTGGGAATTTGAGTTATGGTTCCCGTGTCCTATTGTGTTTCGGCTATATAGGTACGGTTCGACATCAACATCACCACCGCTCATCTTCGCCAAGGACTCGTTATCGCCAACAACCGTCCGTGCTTACAAACGACTACTTCGGCGGTAACCTCGTCGACATCTTTGTCTATTCCTTGCCATTGCAGTGATAACCACCATAGCCCAATTTTGCGTTGCTTTCCCATCGAGACTAGCCTTTGAGTATTTCCGGCAACGTGACTTGTGCACATTAGTGATCATACTTCCCATAGCATACATGCCATATCATCGTGGTGCATATCTTGGTATCATCTCTTGTGTCACAAAGTTTTCATCGCATACACAATTGCTATCTTGGTTCGTGAAGTTTTGCATGAGAAAAGAGCTCAAAAGAGGAAGAGCCAAACAAGCTTTTAAGCAAGAGGGAAATATAAGCAAGAGCTTATAAGCAAGAACCATAGCATCATACTATATTAAGATTGTCATACTCGATCATCTTGGATCATATCACCGGAATACCATACATATAGCATACTTGGGATAGAAGTCATTGCATTTTTACCTAGTAGGTTGTGCACAAGTTCATATCCGCCTATTGTGCAATCGTGCTAGTGTCTCTCTAGTGTTGTGCAACAAGAGCATTTTCGTGGATTCCACATTTTGGCTCACTCCTTGGTTGCACAACCCCACTTATCTATTTGCGTGTGTGTTTCCGTGTACCATATCTTGCTATTGGTCTACTTGCTGCATTTGCAAATTTGTGAATCTTTTCCAACATTATTGAGGCTCACTAACAATTGCAGCAAATTTTGTGCCGCCAACCTAACCGAGCTCCACCATAAGCTTTTACTTGTGTAGGTGTGAGAACCGACAAGAATTGGTACCAATTGTGCTATTTCCTTGTTCCACATTTGACTGATCATTGATCCATTACATTTGGTATAAGTTCTTCTCTTTCTCCCACTCACATATTTGCTTGGAATGATGGATATGCCAAGTTCTTCTACCAACCCACTCTTCATCGAGCAAGACGACGACATGTCATCCTATGTCACCAAGAGCCACCTCTTTAGTGTACAAAGAGCTTTACATCAAGAACAACAAGCAATGATAGATTACATCGACAACAAGTTCGACGCACACAAACAAGAGAAACATGCAAGAATGGATGAGATTCGTGCCTTGGTGGTCAACCGCCCTTCCACCACTCCATCCTACTCAAGACGGAGCCACTCGAGTCGACACTCCGACGGCACCCTCTCCGGCTCAAGTACACGGACATCAAACACTCTACGTCGAGCCGCGCGATCACCAAACCCAAGCCACTCTTGCACAATCACAAGAAAGGCAGTGCAACGTCACCAAGAGGAAGAGCAAGAGCGCCAACACCAAGACGAACAAGACGCCGACGCACTCCGTTAACAATAACAATGGCGTGAAACCCAAGCACTTGAGGCGCAACGTTCCCTACATGACACAAGTGGCGCCATCGCCGACCGCAATGGTCAAACGCGCGAGCAACAAGAAGCACTTCACGAAGAAATTCAAGAGCGAAACTACCAAGAAAGAGTGCATCGTCAAGCTCCTCCACAAGCTCGACAAGCTCCTCCACAACCTCAAGTACATCAATATCATGATGACTACGGAAATCCTCCATGCCAAGAGCAATATGAGGTTGACAATCCTCCATGTCAAGGGCGTCATCATCACCCTCGACCCCAACACAATGAAGAGCAACACTATGGCAAGATCAAGTTCACCATGCTCATGTTCAAGGGAAGCAATGATCCCGAAGAGTACCTTTCATGGGCATTGAAGGTCGACAAGATCTTTCGCTTGCACAACTATGAGGAAGAGAAGAAGATTGCTGTGGCATCCCTTGAGTTCCAAGACTATGTGCTCATATGGTGGGAACAAGTCCTTGAGCGCCAAGAAGCAAGAGGTGAACCACCCATCACCACTCGGGATCAAATGAAAGATGTCATGTGAGCATGCTTTGTGCCAACATACTACAACCGCAACCTCTTCAAGAAACTCTTAACTCCTCAAGCAAGGAACAATGAGCGTTGAAGAATACTACAAGGAAATGGAGATTGCCATGATAAGAGCCAATGTCATGGAAGATGATGAGAAAACTATGGCCCGTTTCTTGAATGGCCCCAATTATCCCATTAAGAAGATTGCCAGCTTCCAACCCTACTCCAACATCATTGAGCTCGTGCATCAAGCTACCAAAGAGGAATGTCAAGTGCAAGATGACTTCATGTACGCCAAGTACTCGTCCAAGAGCTACGGCTTCTCCAACACCCAAGCTTCAACGACTCCAACAACTTCTACCTCACCAAAGCCACCTACAAGCAACGATGACAAGTCGAGTTACAAGAAAACTTTGACCATCTCAAGTAGTCCTCCTACTAAAAGAAACTTCAAGGCGCAAGCTTCATCATTTACTCCAACTTATGAGACCATCAAGACAAGTTCCATCAAGTGTTTCACATGCGGCGGTCGAGGCCACAAGTCCTTTGAGTGTACCAACAAGCGCACCATGATCCTCAACGACGACGGAACCTATGACTCCATGAGTGAAGAGGAAATGGAAGCCCTTGAGAAAGTGGCCATGCACTGGCGCATGAACGAAGATGAAGATGATCAAGTCTTTTGTGATGAGGATTCGAGCCTCGCTCTCGTTGCCTCCAAAGTCTTGACTCTTCAACATCAACAAGACGAAGACCAAAGATGCCACATCTTCCACACCAAGGCCGGAATCAATGGAAGTTCCGTCAAGGTCATCATCGATGGAGGTAGTTGTCACAACTTGGCAAGTGAAGAACTATGCTCCAAGCTCCAATTGGTCAAGATGAAGCACCCGCACCCCTACAAGGTTCAATGGCTACGCGATTCCAGCACTATCCAAGTCAAGCATACGGTCAAAGTTTCCTTCAAAATCGGAGCATATGAAGACACTTTGTTGTGTGATGTCGTCCCGATGTCCGTTTGCCACCTCCTTCTTGGTCTCCCATGGAAATTTGACCGCAGCATCATCCACAACGAGTGTACCAATCACTATAGCTTCAAGATGAAAGGAAAGGAGTACGTGCTATGACCTATGTCTCCAAGTCAAGTGTTCGCCGACAAGCAAGCCACCCATCATGGAGAAAAGAGTGAGAGAGTGACCCACCCAAAAGAGAGTGAGCGCCACAAGACAAACTCGAGTGCCTCCAGGACGAGCGACAAGAAACACTTAGTCCTATTTGCCACCAAAAGTGAGATGAGAGAAGTGTGTGAGAACCCATCAAGTGTTATGCACTATGTCCTTATGTGCAGGGACGAGGCACCAAAAACTAACACCTCTCATGATCTACCTTTAGTGTTGTCTTCTCTTTTGTAGGAATTCCAAGATGTTTTCCCCGACGAACTACCTCCAGGTCTACCTCCACTACGATGCATTGAACACCGAATCAACCTCATTCCCGGAGCACCTCTACCTAACAAGGCTCCCTACCGCTCAACCCCGAAGAAACTAAGGAGATCCAACGGCAAGTACAACAACTCATCGACAACGGCCATGTACGTGAAAGCTTGAGCCCTTGTGCCGTTCCGGTAATCCTTGTTCCAAAGAAAGACGGTATTTATCGCAAGTGTTCCGATTGCCATCCCATCAATGCTATCACCGTTAGATATCACTACTCTATTCCACGCCTAGATGATATGCTTGATGAGCTTAGCGGAGCCGCCATTTTCTCTAAGATTGATCTTAAGAGTGACTACTATCAAATACACATCCAAGAAGGTGATGAATGGAAAACCGCATTTAAGACCAAATTTGGGTTATATGAATGGCTTGTTATGCCAATGGGTTTATCCGAAGCACCCGGTACTTTCATGCGAGTCATGCGCTTTGTTCTTCGACCCTATATTGGTGTATTTTTTGTGGTCTACTTTGACGATATTCTTGTCTTTAGCAAATCCCTCAAAGATCATGTCACCCATCTTAGAACCGTGTTGCAAACCCTTAGGAAAGAGCGCCTTTATGCTAATATGGACAAATGCCTTTTTGGTGTTGATAAGCTTGTTTTCTTGGGCTTTGTTGTGTCTTCTAAGGGGTGTTCATGTAGATGAATCTAAGATCAATGCAATTAAAACTTGGCCCCAACCAATCAACTTGCAACAAGTGCGCAGTTTTCTTGGTTTAGCCGGTTTCTATCGTATATTTGTGAAGGATTTTAGAACGATTGCTTCACCTTTGCATTCCGTGAGTAAGAAAAATGCGCCTTTTGTTTGGGGAGCATCCAAAGATACCGCATTTAATGAGCTCAAGAGTTTTCTTACTCTTGCTCTCGTGCTTGCATTACCCAACTTTGACAAATCTTTTGAAATTCATTGCGATGCTAGTGGTAATGGCATAGGAGGCGTGTTAACGCAAGAGAAGCGCCCCATAGCATACTTTAGTGAGAAACTTTCCGTAGAGCAACTCAATTATCCCATCTATGTCAAAGAGCTATATGCCTTAGTGTGAGTTTTGCGTGAATGGGAACATTATCTTCACCCTCATGAATTTATCATTCATACCGATCATGAAACACTTAAGTATCTTAAGGGTCAAACTAAGTTGAACAAGTGTCATGCTAAGTGGAGTGAATTCATTGAGTCTTTTCCTTATGTCATCAAGTACATCAAATGTAAGGAAAATGTAGCGGCAGATGTTCTTTCCCGCATATGCATTCTTGTCACTAAACTTGAATTGAATGTCATTGTCTTTGAGCACATAAAAGACTTGTATGCGCATGATCCTACTTTTGCAGTTCCTTATGCCAAGTGTTTGACGCATACATCTTGGGAACACTATCACATCAAGTATGATTACTTATGAGAGCTAACAAAGTTTGCATTCCTGAGTCTTCTCTTCGTTTGCTCCTTTTGCAAGAGGCCCATGGAGGCGGACTAATGGGACACTTTGGATGCGACAAGACATTCGCTACACTCTCAAAGAACTATTTTTGGCCCAAGTTGTTCCGCGACGTCGCACAGTTCACCAACCAATGCTCTACATGTCTCAAAGCTAAGATAAAAGCTCAATCCCATGGTATTTGCATGCCCTTTCCAATTCCATATCACCCTTGGGAAGACATTAGCATGGACTTTGTACTTGGTTTGCCTAGAACTCAAAATGGAAAGGATTCCATGTTTGTTGTTGTGGACCGATTCTCTAACATGCTCTTTTTATCCCATGCAACAAGATAGACGACGCTTAACATATTGCAAATCTTTTTTGTAGGGAAATCTTGCGCCTCCATGGAGTGCCAGAGACGATTGTCTTGGACCGTGACGTCAAGTTCTTGAGTTACTTTTGGAAGACTCTATGCGCCAAGCTCGGAATCAAGCTCTTGTTCTCTTCGGCATACCATCCTCAAACCGACGGCCAAACGGAGGTGACGAACGGAACACTCTCCACTCTCCTACGCGTCTTGATCAAGAGGAACGTCAAGGAGTGGGAGGAGTGCCTACCCATCGCTGAGTACGTCTAAAACCATGCAAGACACTCCATAACCGGCAAATCCCCCTTCGAGGTCATCTATGGTACGTTTCAACCTGTTGTCCCCATTGGACATTCTTCCTCTTCCACTACAAGAGCGCACCAACATGGACACAAGTGCACGCGCAAGCTACCTCAAAAAGATGCATGAAGATACAAGGCTCACCATCAAGCGCCAAGTACAACGACTCGCGACCAAGCTCAACATCAACAAGCAACCCATGATATTTGACATAGGAGATCTTGTGTGGCTACACCTTCACAAGGAACGCTTCCCCAATGAACGCAAGTCCAAACTTCTACCCCAAGCCGATGGACTCTTCAAGGTGCCAGCACGCTACAACAACAACGCTTACAAGATCGACCTCCCGAGCGACAAGTACAACATGAGCGACATCTTCAATGTCAAAGACCTCTCGCCATACAATGGTGATGAATCTTTCGATCCGAGGTTGGATATTTCCCAAGGGGGGGAGATGATGTGGAGCATCCCACGATCATCCCCATGGACGTACCTACATCTCCCACAACACCACTTGGACCAACGACAAGAGCTTGAGCAAAGGCTATCAAAGATAAGGTGAACTCGCTCCTCTCCGAACTACAACATTCCTCACATGAGACATGGCTGCTACCTCAAGAGGAGACCCTATGCGTGATCAGGTACATGGAAGGAGGCCATGGAATAACTACACCCGATGGACAAGACGGCGCGGTCACCAAGTACAAGGAGCGAGAAGAGAAGCAGTCTGGAAGTCTCCAGCAGTCGGACGACCGACCCCGACCGGACGACCGACGCCTGATACTTCCACCCGCCAGGCCAGACCCAGCCAGAGGATGCTCCAGCAGCCAGATACCGACGCCGACCGGACGTCCGATGACTCCCAGTGGCCGGACGACCGACACCAGCACATCCGGGCCAAAACATCGGAAGTATGGAAGCCTCCAAATGACCGACCCCGACCGGATGACCGGCCAATCCTGAACAGAGCCGAAACATTGGACATCCAACCAGGACCGGACGTCCGGACCCTCGGAAACCATCGGACGACCGATGATGGCCGGACGTCCGACGCCTATGCGTGATCAAGTGTTGAGTCGAAGCCCACTTACCCCTTCGTGACACTAGACTATAAATAGACCTCCTCCTTCCTATTTCTAGGGTTAGCAAAGGATTAGCTCATATTTGTGTGAGAGCTTTACTCATCCACTTGGTTACTTCTCCATTGGAGTTCATGACCTCGTCGGAGAAGATTCATCAAGCGAATTCAAGACCCCTTTATGAGAAGACCCCCTCAAGACCTCCTCACGGAGAAGAATTACCACCATTTGTATCATCCCTTGTTGGATTCAGATCATGTATCTCTTTGTCTTTCGAGGATCTAGCATATGTGTGACCATATCTTGTTGGTTGAGTGATATCTCTTGTGTTTCCCCTCGTATTCCCCTCGTTTTCCCCCTCGCGTTCTTCGTGTTCTTTGTAGGATCCCCTCCAATTGTGAAAGATCGGGCATCTAGGGTTCTACCCTACATCATCTTGGTATCATGAGCCACGTTGATCACGTATTTGGAGCCCATACCCCTTGTTTTCTAGCTTAATTTTGTTGGGTTCTTCCCCAATTTCGGAAATCCCCACCAAAAATAGACCCTTTTTTTGTGATTTGTTGGTATGATGAAGTTTTGTTGGATTTGATCCATGGATTTGCTTTGCCACGAGTGGATATAGCTTTTCCCCATTATCTCCACCATTTCCATCCAGAAAATCTCTCGGATTTGCCCAAATTCGCCACCTCCACCTCGAGAACCTGAGTTTATCCCGTGCCCGAAATCGCCCAGGCACCGGACGTCCGACCGTCTCCGGACGTCCGACGACTACCCGTCATCCGACCACCATCGGACGTCCGCTATTCCCTGACAAAACTGAAAAATTTCAGTTTGACCACCACCACTTCTCCACTTTCCACCACCGCATACGCACTCCAATACCACCACCGCTTTCCGCAAGCTCCACCATCGCTTAACTGCTACCACCTCTGACCATTTTGACCCATTTTGGTCTTTGGGAATTTGAGTTATGGTTCCCGTGTCCTATTGTGTTTCGGCTATATAGGTACGGTTCGACATCAACATCACCACCGCTCATCTTCGCCAAGGACTTGTTATCGCCAACAACCGTCCGTGCTTACAAACGACTACCTCGGCGGTAACCTCGTCGACATCTTTGTCTATTCCTCGCCATTGCAGTGATAACCACCATAGCCCAATTTTGCGTTGCTTTCCCATCGAGACTAGCCTTTGAGTATTTCCGGCAACGTGACTTGTGCACATTAGTGATCATACTTCCCATAGCACACATGCCATATCATCGTGGTGCATATCTTGGTATCATCTCTTGTGTCACAAAGTTGTCATCGCATACACAATTGCTATCTTGGTTCGTGAAGTTTTGCATGAGAAAAGAGCTCAAAAGAGGAAGAGCCAAACAAGCTTTTAAGCAAGAGGGAAATATAAGCAAGAGCTTATAAGCAAGAACCATAGCATCATACTATATTAAGATTGTCATACTCGATCATCTTGGATCATATCACCAGAATACCATACATATAGCATACTTGGGATAGAAGTCGTTGCATTTTTACCTAGTAGGTTGTGCACAAGTTCATATCCGCCTATTGTGCAATCGTGCTAGTGTCTCTCTAGTGTTGTGCAACAAGAGCATTTTTGTGGATTCCACATTTTGGCTCACTCCTTGGTTGCACAACCCCACTTATCTATTTGCGTGTGTGTTTCCGTGTACCATATCTTGCTATTGGTCTACTTGCTGCATTTGCAAATTTGTGAATCTTTTCCAACATTATTGAGGCTCACTAACAATTGCAGCAAATTTTGTGCCGCCAACCTAACCGAGCTCCACCATAAGCTTTTACTTGTGTAGGTGTGAGAACCGACAAGAATTGGTACCAATTGTGCTATTTCCTTGTTCCACATTTGACTGATCATTGATCCATCTTCAACACCGGTCAAGGTACATTTGGTATAAGTTCTTCTCTTTCTCCCACTCACATATTTGCTTAGAATGATGGATATGCCAAGTTCTTCTACCAACCCACTCTTCATCGAGCAAGACGACGACATGTCATCCTATGTCACCAAGAGCCACCTCTTTAGTGTACAAAGAGCTTTACATCAAGAACAACAAGCAATGATAGACTACTTCGACAACAAGTTCGACGCACACAAACAAGAGAAACATGCAAGAATGGATGAGATTCGTGCCTTGGTGGTCAACCGCCCTTCCACCACTCCATCCTACTCAAGATGGAGCCGCTCGAGTCGACACTCCGACGGCACCCTCTCCGGCTCAAGTACACGGACATCAAACACTCTACGTCAAGCCGCGCGATCACCAAACCCAAGCCACTCTTGCACAATCATAAGAAAGGCAGTGCAATGTCACCAAGAGGAAGAGCAAGAGCGCCAACACCAAGACGAACAAGACGCCGACGCACTCCGTTAACAATAACAATGGCGTGAAACCCAAGCACTTGAGGCGCAACGTTCCCTACATGACACAAGTGGCGCCATCGCCGACCGCAATGGTCAAACGCGCGAGCAACAAGAAGCACTTCACCAAGAAATTCAAGAGCGAAACTACCAAGAAAGAGTGCATCGTCAAGCTCCTCCACAAGCTCGACAAGCTCCTCCACAACCTCAAGTACATCAATATCATGATGACTACGGAAATCCTCCATGCCAAGAGCAATATGAGGTTGACAATCCTCCATGTCAAGGGCGTCATCATCACCCTCGACCCCAACACAATGAAGAGCAACACTATGGCAAGATCAAGTTCACCATGCTCATGTTCAAGGGAAGCAATGATCCCGAAGAGTACCTTTCATGGGCATTGAAGGTCGACAAGATCTTTCGCTTGCACAACTATGAGGAAGAGAAGAAGATTGCTGTGGAAGTATGGAAGCCTTCGGACGACCGACCCCGACCGGACGACCGGTCAATCCTGAACAGAGCCGAAACATCGGACATCCAACCAGGACCGGACGTCCGGACCCTCGCGAACCATCGGACGACCGATGATGGTCGGACGTCCACGCCTATGCGTGATCAAGTGTTGAGTCGAAGCCCACTTACCCCTTCGTGACACTAGACTATAAATAGACCTCCTCCTTCCTATTTCTAGGGTTAGCAAAGGATTAGCTCATATTTGTGTGAGAGCTTTACTCATCCACTTGGTTACTTCTCCATTGAAGTTCACGACCTCTTCGGAGAAGATCCCCCAAGCAGATTCAAGACCCCTTTACGGGAAGACCCCCTCAAGACCTCCTCACGGTGAAGAACTACCGCCATTTGTATCATCCCTTGTTGGATTCAGATCGTGTATCTCTTTGTGTTTCGAGGATCTAGCATATGTGTGACCATATCTTGTTGGTTGAGTGATTTCTCTTGTGTTTCCCCTCGTGTTCCCCTCGTTTCCCTCCTCGCGTTCTTCGTGTTCTTCATAGGATCCCCTTCAATCGTGAAAAATCGGGCATCTAGGGTTCTACCCTACATCACACTTGAAGATGAATCTTCTACGCGCCTTGCTGGACTGCCATCTGCATTGCTTTGCGGCAAGCCAAAATCTCAGCTACTTCAGGATCACTTACACAATTGAATACACAGCTCGCCGCCCCTCTAAACGCACCAACATGATGCCTGAGAACAACGCCGCCACCTCCTCTGTCCCGACTCTTTGCAAGCGCCCCATCCGAGTTCAGTTTTTACCATTTCCGAGAGAGAGGATTTTCTAACATGCACGGGACCTCCCGTGCATGCATCCACTAGTATTTTCTTTATTCACTAAGTTTCATTAAAATAAATAGATGCCTAGAGTATGTTGAAGTAAAAGTTTGATTTACATGTTGTTTGCACAATTGTATTTTTAGACAACTAACCTTCAAACTTGTATCGCACTACATTTTAATTCCATGGGAAAATAATAATAATGTCTCAATTTATTTCGCCAATGTGTATCGGAATGATTCTTATTAATTTTACTATTTTTCACTTTGTTTCACCATGTTTCAGAGCTTGAATTTTGGAAGTTGTTGAAATATATTCAAAACTGGTCTTATTTTAAATTTATTGTCGTCATAAACACAAATATGCAAACAGGAAATAAATTATACTTTTGGTTAAAAAATAAAATAGATTAATTTGGAAATAAAATTAAAATGTACAGGATGGTGGAGTCTAGTCAAAACAGTGTGCTTCCATGTGGTCAAACAAAGAAGTAACCAACTACCAGCAGTATCAAACTATCAATGCATGGCATACGGATCTTCAACCAAAATCAACGGCTCTCGCATGCACGGGACCTCCCGTGCATGGGAGAATTGCTTTTCTCTCATTTCCCACTCCTAAACAGTCTCTACTTTCTCCGGTCTTTCGTGTCGGCCTTCTCGCATGCATTCCCCTATGGCGGCAAGCAACCAGTTGTTACGTGTAGTATCAAAAACGCTATTACTAAACAGTATAACTCAGCTAGCTACGAGCCTCCACGGCAATTTGACACTATGCACCGTACGATTAGCTCACTCAACGATCTAGATCCTCCTGTCATCCCACTGTGTCCCGCAGCCTTTTCTACCGCTCCCATCTTGAGCATCCTGGTCGGCCCAATCGTTAATGGGCTGCTACTCTAAGGATCGATCTGGGGGATCTCTCGTTCACTGGTGCGATCGACGTGGTGCGGCTCCTCCCACACGTCGACGGCGGCCTCCCTAAAGCCCTAGCATGGACCACCGTGTCCTCTCCATCCTCCACCCTCCACACAACGACCATACTCCTAGCGGCCCGCCGCAGTAGGCTCATGGTTTGGCCAGGGTGCTTTCTGATGAGGAAGAAAGGGACAACGAAGGAAAGATGATGTGCCACGGTCGTCGTGGCCCTCTGGCCATTCCCGTACTGTCAGTTCCATCTATGCCTTGGATCCAATCCTTGGCACCGACTTCAGAAGGAAGCTCTCTGGATATGGTGGTGGATTTCTATCAGGTAAGGTAACATATATAGGGGCAAGGAAAGAAAGACCGTTGTGCCAAAAACCGCAATGGTTCGATCCGATTTTATAATAAGAACATAATTGGAGTGCTTGCCTTCGTGCCCCACACAGTCCCGGGCTGACCATATCTTCAGTTCTTCACCAATCCCCTGTTAAATTGAAAAGGGGGTGTTTTCTTCTCTCAAGTGTGCAGCCTGTTATGTATATCAGCAAATTTGAGAGCCCGGGAGGTGCCTCTCACTGGTGCTGATGATTCAGGTACAATATATGCCAAGTTGAATTTCAGGTCACACATGGCTGAGCTCTTTGGTCAGTTGCCATTATCACCATATCCGGTAAATAACTACATATATTTCGGTTGATGTATCTTGATATCATCGAAAACCTCTCCCGTCTCTTTGAGACTAACCAAGGGACCTTTCCTCAAGCGGACAACACCAAGATATCTTACTTTTTACATCATACAGTAACTTACCAATCCAAAGGTAGAACATAATCTATGCACCGTCCAGGATCTGAAATCAGTTGTCCAGTTTGTCCCTCAAAAAATGTAGTCAGTCATCTTCCCATGGTGTAAGGATATTTGTTTCGTATACATGATCTCCCAGTAGCAATTTATACCTAAGCTAACTCCAAAGAGACGGTTGACCAGGCTAATGGCAAAGCTATTTAGGGAGTAAAGGAGTAGTGGTGGAAGAGGAAAAGACGCAGATCTTGACACCTTAGACTTGAACCATCTTACCACAATATCAGAAGCACAAAGTTGTGAAAATGTTCTACCATGCTCTGTATTCGTCTTGGGTTAAATTGCAAACATGCAACCCACTTTTGAACACTCACATTAAAGAGTTGAGTTGTGGTCATTGAATAAATTTTGATCCTAGAATGTTTTCTTTTTGGGTTATACTTTAATTGAAGCACCTCATGTTTTTTTAAAGGGACACTTCCATGAAACAACTTAATTCAGTATGTTTATCTTCTCCTATTATTTATGTTTAGTAAAGTTTAGCCTTTGTGACCATTGTATATAGTGTCAGTCTATAAAAACATTAGTTATCATGTTTACTTTCATCAATGAACCACAAAGATTTCACCGCAAAGAAAGTCCATATGCATTAGTATCCCTTTGAATGAATAAGAAATTGCAATCATTTCAACAAGAAATTGCAATCATTTCAAAGATTTCAGTCATCCTTGCAGTTTTAAGAAATATATAACAACTTCTATATGTATTTTTATACAGTTTTTTTTTCTGTAGTTGAGATTTTCTTGTGCAAAGTATCTAATATCAATCATGTACATCTTTTTTGCCATGCTTTTACCTTGAAATAATAAAGCCATTTTCTTGGAAATCCACTCCTGAATTTAGTCTTCTTTTCTAAATCAGTTTAACTGTGCTGCTCATACAATCCCCTCGGAGCAAGAACAAATTCAACAAGGTAATAAGACAAACCGTGGAGCAGCTAAAGGACATCTAATACTCTCACATTCGATGAGGTACTACTCTTTTACTGAACAACATGGTCACATTTTTTTTATGAGAGAAGCATGCTCATGTTCAGGTGTCTGAAGTTCTTTGTGGGCATGTAAGACATTGTCATAGTCATATACTGATTTTGCGAGATATCATGGTATCCTTGACTTTGAAAATCAGTTGTAAATAAGATGAGAAATTGTATCTATAGCATCAGTTTTGTTTGTCCCTTGCATCAAAATGAAGAATTTCATTGCTAGATTTTTATAACATAAATATACCCTTTAAATTTTCTCAAGTATTTGCAATAACCAAATTTTCTTAAATATATTTTATCAAGATGGACAGGCGCAGCAAAGCGCGTTTTATGATCTAGTTATATTATGGGACAGAGGGAGTAATAGCCATCAGCCCAGCGCACACGTTTCGTTAACCGGTCGAGTCTTCCGAAAGGCTCCGGATATGACGTGAGCAGCTCAGCTCAGACCGGAGACACACATTAAGTCGACATATAGCCATCAGCCCAGCGCACACGTTCCGTTAACCGGTCGAGTCTTCCGAAAGGCTCCGGATATGACGTGAGCAGTTCAGCTCAGACCGCAGACACACATTAAGTCGACGTAGGACCTCGAAGGAGAGTGATAAAAAGAAGGCAACGGGCCAGCTCGTCGATCAAAGATGTATGATTTATTGCCACATGAATAAGTTATTAGTATGGGCATGTACAATGATGCTATCTTAGGAGTGCTACGTAGAATAAATAATGAGGTGAAGGAGAGCGAACTCATAAGAAAATGCTTGTTCTCTCTTATTTGAGAGAAGACAAGTGATGATCTATTAGCATAATATGTCTCATCATATTTTTAGGAATGACTAGTTATTGAAGATAAGGCTAAGAGATAATCCATTATGGCCTTTTTTTGTCATCTCTAATCTACATGCAAAACTTAAGATAAGACTATCTTATCAACCATTGTACATGCCCTACGTCGGGCTCATGCACAACCAACTCAACAACAAACTGATTGATCGATTCTAAAAAAAAAAACTGATTACGGGCACCGCCGGGATCGATACAGGACCTCCTTGGATGACAGAATGTGTTTGAACCATGCGGTCTGAATGTTTACAGGTTGTTTGAGCGTCGGTGTTAGAAATGCCCTAATAGAGGTTTTTCCCAGTCGAGCTCGTGGGTCGCAGAGGAGCCGCTCCGCCTCCTGATGCCCGGTGCGGAGGGCCGCCTTGGTCACTGCTCTCGTTGGCGGAGCAGTCGCTAAGCGACCATTCTTCGCCAATCTTGGCGAGCTCACCGTTAAGGCAGCGGCGGCGCCTGGCGGCCTTCTCCACAGTGGTGATGGAGCGGTTGAGCGCCCATGCAATGGCAAGGACCGGGCCACTGTCGACCCATTCAGGTGCCATGTCGCTCTTGGCGAACGCGGAGCGGTGACCTACATTGCGCCGGTCGTACCGTGCCTGCTACCTCGTCGCACACTCCTCCTCAAATACGACGGCCTTCGAGCCGGAAGCGCTACTGTCATGGAATTAACACGTCAGATGTCCTCATGAAAGGACTTAGTCGTGGAGCCATCGCTACGGGTTAGCTTGAATGGGTTAAACCGGACAAGGGACACGGGAGTTTTATACTAGTTCGGCCCCTTCGATGAAGGTAAAAGCCTACGTCTAGTTGTGATGAGATTGATTGGGTTTCGATGATCAGGGAGCGAATACGCTTTGCCTGAGTCTCGAGTTGTTGTCTCTTGTTCCTGAACCGCCGCCGGGTCGTCCCTTTATATACACAAATTGACGCCCGGCCGGTCTACAGAGTCCCGAGGCCGATCATACAAGGGTTCGGCTCGGTCTCTTCTTTCCTAACTTACAACACAAGTTAACATAACCATGGCGGTTTGCTATTACGGGCCCTAATCCGCCTTTGGGCTCTGGGCCTCTAAGCTTCATAGTAAAACGCCATCTTCTGAGTCTTCATGGGCTTCAATACAGTTGAGGGTAAACCGGCCCCTCCTGGGCGGTTTATACTCAATAGTTATATCCCCAATATTAGGCCCCAGAGTGATTTGAATTTGTTCATGTCAATCTTCAGTACTTAGAAAAATCCTGTGAACATCTTCCTTTGCTTCTCGTAAACCGCCATAATGTCTTGTTTTATAAACTTTGTTAAACCGCCGTGATGTCATCCTCTGGATACAACAACGGATCATCATGACGTCATCTCTGTAAAAAAACGAATAAAAAGATTCCCTTCATTAATGTCATCCCGGAAATCGAGGCGACAGCTGCGCCACTTGCCGCTTTGGACTCCTCGATTTTCGTGCCAATCTTTATCTCCCTTCCCTGTTATAAATAACCCCAACAGGCACTTTCATTTTCCCCCTTTCTCCTCATCTTCTTCCTCGCGACCGAAGAACTCCAGCGCCGCCGCCGCCGTCGATCTTTGAATCTGCACCGACCAAGGCCGCTGCATCACCCTGTTTGTTCCAGAGATCCTGCCGCGCTCCTCCGCCGCCAAGTGGCCCTGGTAAGTTCACTCCCTGTAACCCTAGATCTTCATTAGGGTTTTCGAGTTCATCCATGTCCGCCGCCGTTCCTCAGTTCTTCTGCAACCTTCTCCTTAGTCCGTTTACTGAGGGTGTATATATGCGTCTGCTAGGTTTTGACTTGCGGCTAGATTCATTTTGATAGTCCACCATCCCGTGGCTTCTTGCTGCTCAAAACAGACTCTGCCTAGATCTTCCCTGTTCCTTTTAGCGCCATTATAGGGTTCAGGAAAATCTTCTTCAGTTATCCACGGTAGATCCGAAATTTTACAACGATACTGTGAAACCTGTTTTTGTAACACTTAGTAGATTTTGAACCCAGGCCCTTCTGCCTACAGGCGGTTTAACCTTTGATAACCAATCCGCCATATATCATTAGCCCTTCCTTAAACCGCCAACTGATCTTGAACAACAATTCTCCGGTTTAACACTGAATAGTACACTTAAACTGTTAATTGTAAACCAGCTTTTATTTTTCCTTTCAGTTTCCCTTTCGAGATGACGAAACAATTTTCTGCTTGCAATTGGGTTCCGTCCCGGATTACGGAGACACAAATCAACGGATACGTCACCACTGGCACTTTAGCCTCAAAGAGGGTCCTTCACTGGCGAGGTCCGGGCTCTGAATGCCCACCTGAACCTCAAGATGGAGAAGTAATTGTATTTATGCAACACTTAGACCGGGGATTCAACCCGCCCAGATCAAAATTTTTCCGGGATGTCCTCGCAAGCTTTCAACTCCATCCACAAGATATTGGACCAAACTCCGTGTCCAATATATGCAAATTTCAAGTATTCTGCGAAGTCTACCTTCAAGAAGAGCCATCTGTGGAGTTGTTCCGGGATTTTTTCCATTTGAACCACCGTACAGAGTTCTCTGATGGCCCCAACACAGAACTTGGTGGTGTTTCAATTCAGAATAGGAAAGAAGTTGACTTCCCACATGCAAAACATCATAGCCATCCTAAAGATTGGAACCAAACTTGGTTTTATTGCCGGAACACTGCCCCTGATGGAGAAAATCCTTTGCCGGGTTACCATCCTCACCGGCTTAGCAACGGTCACCCATTACCTTTACGCTTATCCGGCGCAGAACGGAAAAACTTTGCACCTCAAATCGCCAAGCTCCGGGCTCTCATGGCCAACAGTTTGACGGGCATTGACCTCGTCCGCTGCTGGGTATCTTGGGGCATTTTTCCTTTAAGCCGCCGCCCCGGATTGATGCATGAATATACTGGCAACATCAAAGACCCTCAACGCTATCATGAAGTAGTAATGACGGACCTGGAAGTCACTGAATCTGTGAAGAAGATGCTTGATGAAACAATCTCTGCATGCAGTCAAACCGGGTTGCCACCTTTTTGCATCTCCAATCCTCCGCCAGCGGTAAAGTTCATCTTAATACTTACTGAATTGCCTCCGTTTTAATTATGTGCTAACATTTCCTTGCCTTAATGTCACAGGCCAACAACTCCTTCTGGAAACGGACTAAACCGGCCAGGGCTCCTCGTGCAAAGACCAAGGCCACCAAGAAAATTTCCAAGAAGAAAACCGCCGAGTCTTCTGATCCGTCAGAAGATGAGGAATCAGACGCAGAGGTAGAACTTGACTCACTTGGTTCCTTATTCATATATCTTATTGACAATGATTATTCCCGGGACGACGCTGAGGCTAGCCACGCATACCATGTTGAGGTAACCACTCTTTCTTCCGATTCAGATCTTGTGCCGGTTCAAAGAGTTCACCGCATAGTTCGGAAAGTAAAACACTCTCACCCCCTTGCTCATTTGGATCCAAAATTTTCTTTGAAGACACAGCAAGCTGCAGAACATCGCACAACCCGGCATAGTGGCCAGCAGATCACCTCGCCCGGTTTGCCAGATACACCAACCCGGAAATGTTGTCCAGAGGTGATTTGTTCTCCTGAAAAACTTTATCCTTTGAAGGGTTTCTTCCGATGCCCACTCAATCCGTCTGATCCGAATTATCAGGCATCTTCCAACTCATCTGGCGGTTCATCAACCACACAGCTGCCTCCCCTCAAGACCGTCGCTGGGTAATTACACTGTTCCTCAACTTGTTTCTTCATGCGTCGGTTTACCATATTCTAACGTTGGATGTTGTAGTGCCAAGGCCCGATTGAGTAAGAAAGCCAAGACCAGCGATCGTACTGAAAATGTTGACCCGGGGAAGACCCCAGAGAATGAGGGCGAAAATCCTGAGATTGCCACAGACCACTCTGCTCCGCAAAACCCAGGCGCTGATGCTAACCCACCAGAAGATGAACCGGAGGCACAGGTTGATACATCAACTCCTCATGCCACCCCTCCAAGTCCAACTGTTGATCCGGCAAGCCCTGTTACCAAACCACCGAGCCCTGCTGCCAAAGCGCCAAGCCCTGTTAAGGAGAATGTCAATCCGTCAAGCCCAGCCAAGGATGATGATGTTATTACTGGCACTGCATATACCACCCCAGGCAATCCAGTTGCTTTGTCCAAACATTCCGCCAAGGATGAATTTGCATTTATGAACAAGGGGAAAAGCAAAACCGACTTGTCAGACTATGCTGATTTGTCTGCTCAAGACCTTCATTCCGGTTTCTTAAACCGTCTCTTCACCAGCCGGGACTATGAAGACGGTTTGGTAAACTTGATGAAGGAGCGCTATGAGGTAAACCGTTTGATCCTTTATTATGTTCCTTCATTGCATTGTAGCCCCCAAGGGCCGGTTTGTCTTAGAGAGTCAAACCAGGACTTTGTTTATTCCATACTGTACTTTGCTGATTTTCCTTGTGTATTTGTTGATCAAACACCCATTAGCCCCCAAGTGCCAAGATTAAAACTTGTATTAATCCTTGGGACTTCAAACAATCAGTAGAAAAAGTGATCCACATTAGCCCCCAAGTGCCAAGTGTATAACTGGTTATATGCTTGGGACTTTCAAAAAGGTATTGACATGCTCTTCTGACTGCTGCAGAGCGAGATAAATCAACAAGTCTCTCAAATTGCTGTTCTTCAAGAAAATCTAAAAACCCAACAAGCAGAAACCACCAAGGCCAAGGATGAATTGAAAACCGCCTTAACGACCATGGAGCAACTCAAAGAGTGGTTCAAGTCTGAGCGGACCAACTGGGATACCGAAAAGGCTGGATTGCTGAAGCGGGCGGAAGACGCTGAATCGGCTCTTAAACCGGTGGCGGAAGAGCTTACAGGATTAAAGCGCCAAGTCAATGCCATGACTTCTGCAATATTGGTAAGTACCGTTTGACAAGGTTTTTTGAATGTTCCGCTTTGAAATTTCGCCGGTTTAACATGAAATCCTTAAACCGCTGTAGGTAGCCGCATTGCTCATCTGGGCTCTGATATGCGGATGAAGCTCAAGGCCGCCTATAGGCTGATTGAACAGCTGTATACCGGAGCCCAACGGCTTATCTGTGCAACTTCCTATGTCAATGCGGCCCCAACACTTATCAAGGACACTCTGGCCAGGTTACCTATGACGCCAGCACAGATAGAAGAAATGAAGCGATCCGCTGCCAGGGCTGGCGCTTTGTTAGCACTTACCCGAGCCAAAGCATGGATAGCTGACCTTGATCCGGTCGATATTGCCAAGGGCTTTCCCAGTGAACAAGAAAACGGGGCAGTGTTTGATAACGAAGCCCTCAAAAGTGTGGCAAGGGAGATGCATCCTCTGGCGAGTCAGTTGGCAGAAGAAGCTAACTTGACGGTTCACCCGTCCTTTTATGATGCTAACAACAAACGGGTTGAGGTTGTCATTCCGGAAGTGCAAAATCTTATTCCGCCAACCCGTAAGCACACTTACGCCCATGACGTTGATCCGACTGAACTTATAAGTGAAGAGGCTGTCTTTCAGGACTTAACCCGGATTGACTGGACCACCACTGATTTCCAGCCACTAGATGGGGAGGAGGAGGTTGAACCGACGCCAGATGACCCATCCACTTCACGTCAACATGGCGATGAAGCTTGATCTGGCAATCCGGTTGATAGTGCAGAAACTGTCCGGTTTAAGATAATTCCATATTTTGGGCCTTTAAGCGCCTTGTAATAGGGTAGCAAAAAATACTTTGATCTGCTGCCATCGTGCAGTGGGAAACACTTTATGTGATCCGTCATGAAGAGTTCAATGTTGGCTCGTATATCATAGTATGCAATTCCTATGTCTGCACAAAAAGAATTGTCCTGGCGGTTTACCGCCGGACGGGTCATAATGCCCAAGATAAAGCCTGATTGATAATCAAACCTTAAGAAATATGAAATAACTCATACCTATGATGTGATATCATGTTAGTTGGTTTACCAATTGTAATTGTAATAAGGGTGAAGACCCAAATCTGGAATTTTGAATAACTCCATCATATACTGATGGCATATAATAAATCATGCCGGGTTATAATGAACACCAGATGATCAAAACTGGCGACAAGTAGTCAAAGCCAAGCCGGGTTATGAAACTCCGGTTTGATAATAAGGTCTGTCAATGTGTAGTTGAAAACCAAGCCAGTTTAAGGAACACCGGACTAATAAGATGACTTGAAAAGCCATACCAGGTCATAGAGACCAGTTTAACATAGAACTTACCAAAATAAAAATGACAAACGTAAATAAAACCATGTAGTCGAGGCTTTTCAAGGGCTGCCAGGCCCAAATTCAAGGCTTTTCATGGGCTGCTGGGCCGCTGAGTTAAACCATTTGACAAAGCCTTTTAAGATGAGCCTCCAACTAACCAATCACCGTTTTAACTTTGACAAGTTCAGGGTCTCAATGAGAGTAACTGTCAAACGTTCGGAGGGTCATGCCAGGATTACCTGGATAGGAGTGGCTTACTTGATGAAGGCAGGTTAACCCGGGGTTTTAGGTAAATATACCAGGCTTCCAAGCCGTGGGTCGATACCTAGCTACAAGGGTCCTTTCAAACTCCTTGGTATTTGACACAAGGATCCCCCAAGTAACGTGATGAGCTGTGCTCATTGGGTGCCTATGTTTGAGCTGTGCATAGCATGCAGGCTCTCTTTGGCCCCTTGGGTGTGAAGCTCCCAAGCTGTATTGTGGCGTGGTAGCCGGTTTAACATGCAGTACTCCGCTTTGTCAGCTGAAGCCCCCATGTAACTCAAAGGATATTTGAGAAAAAACAGCAGAGGCCCTGCTTATAGCAAGGATGCTAGTTTACTTTATTGATCATAATATATACATTGTCGAAATATGTACATAAGAAAAGCCTATGGCTCAAGTGTAGTAAGGCCGTAGGAGAGCTATGTTCCACGGCCGCCGAGTCTCCTCCTCAGAGCTGTATGAGTTGTCTCAAACATCAATGAGGTAGTACGATCCGTTGTGCAGATTTTTGCTGACCACAAAGGGCCCTTCCCAAGGTGGGGATAACTTGTGCATGTCGGTCTGATCCTGGATGAGCCGGAGCACCAAGTCGCCTTCTTGAAAGGTTCTTGTCCTAACCCGGCGGCTGTGATAACGCCACAGGTCTTGTTGATAAACCGCCGATCGAGCCAGCGCCATGTCCCGTTTCTCATCTAACAGGTCCATCGCCTCTTGGCGTGCTTGCTCGTTGTCCGCTTCAACATAATTAGCAACCCGGGGCGAATCATGACGAATATCACTTGGGAGGACCGCCTCTGCCCCGTACACCATGAAGAAAGGTGTGTATCTTGTTGATCGATTGGGGGTGGTGTTGATGCTCCATAAGACAGAAGGCAATTCTTCCACCCAACAACCCAGCGTCCGCTTCAAGGGAATCATGAGCCAGGGGTTTAATACCCTTCAAAATTTCTTGGTTGGCTCTCTCTGCTTGACCGTTGGACTGAGGGTGCGCCACAGATGCTAAGTCAAGTCGGATGTGCTCTCTCTGGCAGAAGTCCTCCATCTCACCTTTAGAAAGGTTTGTACCATTATCCGTGATAATACTGTGTGGAAAGCCAAAGCGGAAGATAATCTTTTTGAGAAATTGAACCGCCATAGCCGCATCACACTGACAGGCTCTGCTTCAACCCACTTGGTGAATTTATCAACCGCCACCAACAGGTGGGTCTTCTTATCCTTGGAACGCTTAAAGGGTCCCACCATATCAAGCCCCCAAGTGGCAAAAGGCCAAGTGATAGGAATCATCCGTAGTTCTTGAGCCGGAACATGAGCTCTGCGTGAAAACTTTTGACAAGCATCACATTGCTTTACCAGATCCTCCGCATCAGCATGAGCTGTCAGCCAGTAGAACCCATGTCGAAAAGCTTTTGCAACCAGGGACTTTGAACCGGCATGATGACCCCAATCCCCTTCATGAATTTCCCGTAGGATCTCTTGGCCTTCTTCCGGAGAAACACAACGCTGAAATACGCCCGAAATGCTACAACGGTGTAACTCGCCACTGTGAATAACCATGGACTTGGATCGCCGGACTATCTGCCGAGCCAGAACTTCATCATCTGGTAACTCACCCCGGTTCATATACGCCAGATATGGAACCGTCCAATCCAGCACAACGTGTAAAGCGGCCACCAATTGAGCCTCTGGATCAGGAACAGCCAAATCCTCTTCTGTAGGCAACTTAACAGATGGGTTATGCAAGATATCTAAAATGGTATTGGGAGGTACCGGTTTGCGCTGAGATCCAAGCCGGCTTAAAGTGTCTGCTGCTTTGTTTTTGCGCCGATCGATATGCTCAACTTGATACCCTTTGAAGTGACCCGCCACAATATCCACCTCACGTCTGTAAGCCGCCATGAGTGGGTCCTTAGAATCCCAAGTACCAGAAACTTGTTGAGCCACCATATCAGAATCTCCAAAACAACGAACTCGACTTAAGTTCATCTCTTTAGCCACCCGGAGACCATGGAGTAAAGCTCCGTACTCAGCTGCATTGTTAGTACAAGGAAACATCAAGCGAAGAACATAGCAAATTTTATCACCTCGAGGGGAAGTAAGGACAACTCCAGCCCCCAAGCCCTCCAATTGCCTGGATCCATCAAAATGAATAGTCCAGTATGTATTATCCGATTTGTCCTCTGGTGCTTGCAACTCAGTCCAATCATTGATAAAATCCACAAGTGCCTGGGATTTGATGGCTGTTCGAGGCACATACTTCAAACCATGTGGACCAAGCTCAATTGCCCACTTTGCAACCCGGCAAGTTGCTTCCCTGTTTTGAATTATATCACCCATAGGAGCAGAACTAACCATTGTTGGGATGGCCTTGAAAGTATTGCTTAAGCTTTCGACTTGCCATAAAAACTCCATACACCAACTTCTGCCAATGTGGATAGCGTTGTTTTGATTCGATCAGGACTTCACTGATGTAATACATCGGTCATTGGACCGGATACTCCTTCCCAGCCTCCTTACGTTCAACCACAATTGCCACACTGACTGCTTGGACATTGGCAGCCACGTATAATAGCAAGGGCTCATTATCAACCGCTTGTTGATACACTTCGGTTTAGCCAGGGATGTAATCGCTTTGATTTTTTCTGGATTAGCCTCAATGCCTCTGTTGGATACCAGAAAGCCTAAGAGCTTGCCTGCCGAAACACCAAAAACACATTTATCTGGATTGAGCATCATTTTGTAAACCCGAAGATTGTCAAATGTCTCCTTGAGGTCATCTATCAGCGTTTCCTTCTTCCTGGATTTGACTACAATGTCATCCACACAGGCATGAACATTACGCCCAATCTGCGTATGAAGACAATTCTGCACACAATGCTGATAAGTTGCCTGGGCACTCTTGAGCCCAAAGGGCATAGAAACATAGCAGAAGGCTCCAATGGGAGTGATAAAGGCTGTCTTCTCCTGGTCCTTAACTGCCATCTTGATCTGATGATAACCTGAATAAGCATCCAGGAAACTCAGTCGCTCACAACCCGCCGTCGCATCAATAATCCGATCAATACGCGGGAGAGCAAAGGGATCGGCCGGACAAGCTTTATTCAAATCGGTGTAGTCCACACACATACGCCAAGTGCCGTTTTTCTTGAGAACAAGCACCGGATTAGCCAACCATTCAGGGTGAAATACTTCAACGATAAACCCACCAGCCAATAGCCGGGCTACCTCTTCACCAATTGCCTTGCGTCTTTCCTCATTAAAGCGACGAAGAAATTGCTTGACCGGTTTAAACTTGGGATCAATATTAAGAGTGTGCTCAGCGAGTTCTCTCGGTACACCTGGCATGTCAGAAGGCTTCCATGAAAAAATGTCCCGGTTCTCACGGATGAACTCGATGAGCGCGCTTTCCTATTTCGGATCCAGATTTGTGCTGATGCTGAACTGCTTGGACGAATCGCCTGGAATGAAGTCAACAAGTTTAGTCTCATCAGCCGGTTTGAAATGTAGGGTTGGGTCATGCTCAGTGGTGGGCTTCTTCAGAGGGGTCATGTCTGCCGAATCAACATTTTCCTTATAAAACTTCAGCTCCTCTGTAGCACAAACCGACTCAGCATAGGCCGCATCACCTTCCTCGCAATCCAAAGCGATTTTACAACTTCCGTGAACCGTAATGGTCCCCTTATGACCCAGCATCTTGAGCTGCAAGTAAATATAGCATGGCCTCGCCATGAACTTTACATAAGCCGGTCGCCCAAACAGTGCGTGGTACGGGCTCTGGATCCTCACCACTTCAAAAGTCAATGTTTCAGACCGGGAATCGTGCTCATCCCCAAACACAACTTCCAAAGCAATCTTACCAACAGGATATGCCGATTTACCTGGTACCACACCATGAAAAACAGTGTTGCATGGTTTAAGTCAACCCCATGCGACGGAAGGTCTCATAATACAAAATGTTGATACTGCTTCCTCCATCCATGAGTACCTTGGTGAACTTATAACCTCCTACCCGAGGTGCCACCACCAAAGCCAGGTGACCCGGATTGTCAACCCGGGGCGGATGATCTTCTCTACTCCACACAATAGGTTGTTCGGACCACCGCAGATAACGTGGTACTGCCGGTTCAACAGCATTAACTGCCCTCTGCTTCTGATCACGCTTGCACAAACTAGTAGTGAACACATGATATTGCCCACCATTCAACTGCTTTGGGTGACCCTGGTAACCCGACTGCTGCTGATTTCCTTGATTATTCTGCTGGTTATTACCACCTTGGTTATTATGGTTGCCCTGATTATTCTGAAATCCAGAGCTTGAACCGCCGCCACCGTGAAAACCTGGACCTGAACCGCCTGATGGACCCTGATCATACCGGAAAAGATCAGAGTTTTTGAACTCCTTCATAATGTGACAATCCTTCCAGAGATGCGTTGCAGGAACTTCCTTGGTCCCATGCTTTGGGCAGGGCTGGTTCAACAAACGCTCCAGATTCATTCCGCCGCTGCGCTGGGGCGGTTTACCCTTACGACGCTGCACATTAGCGTTAGCTACAAAATCTGAATCCGCTTTACGCTTACCATTATTCCCATGGCCTCCTTGGTTGTGCTGCTGTCCCTTGGTACCATCGTTCTTCTTTCCCTTCTCCGATTTCTCCTCATCAGAATCGGAATCCTTAGTATTATCAGAATTGGCATATTTGACCAAGGCGGCCATAAGGGTGCCCAAGTCATCACAGTGGCGCTTGAGCCGTCCCAACTTCATCTTTAGTGACTTAAACCGGCAATTGCGTTCCAGAGTGATGATTGCCTGACCAGCGTTAATCTAGTCTGAAGAATGCTAAACTTCTGAAACCCGTCGTACCCAATGAGTGGTTGACTCGTTCTCCCCTTGAACACAGGCATCCAGATCCACAATAGACATGGGCTGTTTGCATGTGTCTTTGAAATTGGCTATAAATCAGGCCTTCAACTGGTCCCACGATTCGATGGAGTTAGCTGGTAATTTTTTCAACCAAGTACGGGCTGTCCCTTCCAACATCATCGTGAAATATTTTGCACAAGCCGCTTCATCCACGTCCAACATCTCCATTGCCATCTCATAACTTTCGACCCACGCCTCAGGTGGTTGATCCTCCGTGTAATTCAGCACCTTACGTGGACCCTTGAAATCCTTAGGCAGTCGTCCATTGCGTAGAGCCGGTATGAGACAAGGCACTCCCCAGGAGCTAAAGGCTAACCCGGTACCACGATGGGCGCCAACTGTCGTGGAATTAACACGTCAGATGTCCTCATGAAAGGACTTAGTCGTGGAGCCATCGCTACGGGTTACCTTGAAGGGGTTAAACCGGACAAGGGACACAGGAGTTTTATACTAGTTTGGCCCCTTCGATGAAGGTAAAAGCCTACGTCTAGTTGTGATGGGATTGATTGGGTTTCGATGATCAGGGAGAGAATACGCTTTGCCTGAGTCTCGAGTTGTTGTCTCTTGTTCCTGAACCGCCGCCGGGTCGTCCCTTTATATACACAGGTTGACGCTCGGCCGGGCTACAGAGTCCCGAGGCCGACTCATACAAGGGTTCGGCTCGGTCTCTTCTTTCCTAACTTACAACACAAGTTAACATAACCATGGCGGTTTGCTATTACGGGCCCTAATCCGCCTTTGGGCTTTGGGCCTCTAAGCTTCATAGTAAAATGCCATCTTCTGAGTCTTCATGGGCTTCAATATAGTTGAGGGTAAACCGGCCCCTCCTGGGCGGTTTATACTCAATAGTTATATCCCCAACAGCTACCGTGACCACCTCCTCCAGGTAATGGATGATGCGGCCATGTGCCTTCTTCATCGCGGGCGGCATCTCTTCCTTCTTTTTCTGACAGTGATTACGGTGTGGCGGCGACGAGGTCCCTTCAATGTGGGAGTGCTGGCTGTGCGGTGGGGGTGACGCCGACTCATCCTTCACATGGGCGGATTTGCTAGGGGTGGGTCGTCCTTCACGTGACCTATGATGTGGAGGTCACGGTTGTGCGGTAGGGGCACGAGTTCGTCCTTCACCCGCTGGAGTGGGGATGTCGGCTCCTGCTTCATGTAGGCTCGCGTCGGGAACGATGACTCCTCTTTCACTTGTGGCAGCGATGGCAGCGCAGGGCCCATCTGACAGAGAGAGAGCTCCGTCATGATCTCCATCTGACAAACAAATTCTTTGTCCATGAAAGCCGCCTCCATGAGGAGACAGACTGTTGTTGCGGCTGCTGGTCCTCCTCATAGCCGGAGAAACCCGTCGTTGATGCCTGCTTGAACTACGTCGGTATTTCCCCAAATAGGAAGGGATGATCCAGCACAACGACGGTAGGTATTTCCCTTACTGATGAGACCAAGGTTATTGAACCAGTAGGAGAACCAAGAAACACAACGTAAACAGCCCCTGCACACAAATAACAAGTACTCGCAACCTGACGTGTTAAAGGGGTTGTCAATCCCTTTCGGGTAACGGTGCCTCAAATTGGCAAGAAGACGGGATAAAGTTGTGATAGATAGGTTAAATAGATTGCAAAATAAATAAAGTGCGCCAAGGTATTTTTGTTTTTTTGGTTTAATAGATCTGAAGATAAAAGCAAAGGAAAGTAGACCGCAAAGGCAAATATGATGTAAAGAGACCCGGGGGCCGTAGGTTTCACTAGTGGCTTCTCTCGAGAAAAATAGAAAATGGTGGGAAAACAATTACTGTTGGGCAATTGATAGAACTTCAAATAATCATCGCGATATCCAGGCAATGATCATTATATATGCATCACGTCCAAGATTAGTAGACTGACTCCTGCCTGCATCTTCTACTGTTAATCCACACATTGACTACTATTCAACATGCATCTAGTGTATTAAGTTCATGGAAAAATGGAGTAATGCAATAAGAACGATGACATGATGTAGACAAGATCTATTTCTGTAGAAATAGACCCCATCTTGTTATCCTTAATAGCAACGATACATACATGTCGTTTCCTCTTCTGTCACTGGGATCAAGCACCGAAGATCGAACCCATCACAAAGCACATGTTCCCATTGCAAGATAAATAGATCAAGCTGGCCAAACAAAACCCAAATATCGGATAAGAAATACGAGGCTATAACCAATCATGCATATAAGAGATCAAAGAAGACTCAAATAACTTTCATGGATAAAAACATAGATCTGATCATAAACTCAAAGTTCATCAGATCCCAAAAAACACACCGCAAAAAGACTTATATCATATGGATCTCCAAGAGACCATTGTATTGATAATCAAGAGAGAGAGAGAGAGGAAGCCATCTAGCTACTAACTATGGATCCGTAGGTCTACAAAGAACTACTCACGCACCATCGGAGAGGCACCAATGGACATGATGAACCCCTCTGAGATGGTGTCTGGATTGGATCTGGTGTTTCTGGATCTTGCGGCGGCTGGAATTGGTTTTCATCAACTCCCCTAGGGTTTCTGGAATATTGGGATATTTATAGAGCAAAGAGGCGGAGCGGGAGGCCACCGAGGTGGGCACAACCCACCTGGGCACGCCTAGGCCCCCAAGCGCGCCCTGTTGGGTTGTGCTCTCCTCGGAGCTCCCCTCAGGTACTTTCTTGGCCCACTGGATGTCTTCTGGTTCAAAAAAAATCCACAAAAAATTTACTGCATTTGGACTCGGTTTGGTATTGATTTCCTGCGGTGTAAAAAACAAGCAGAAAACAGCAATTGGCATTGGGCACTATGTCAATAGGTTAATACCAAAAAATGATATAAATGACTATAAAATGATTGTAAAACATCCATGAATGATTATCTAACAGCATGGAACAATCAAAAATTATAGATACGTTGGAGACATATCAGCATCCCCAAGCTTAATTCCTGCTCGTCCTCGAGTAGGTAAATGATAAAACAGAATTTTTGATGTGGAATGCTGCCTAACGTGTTCATCACATAATCTTTTCTTTGTAGCATGGACATTTGGACTTTTATATGGTTCAAAGCAATAGTCTAGTTTTGACATGAAGACTTTAGTACTCAAGCATACTAACAAGAAACCATGTTCTTCAAACTATCAACACTAAAGCAAGTTATCCTAGCCCATTATGCTCAACCATTGATCCATTAATGAGACACACTCGAATATTAGCTACACCCAATGCTCAAATACGATCATAGAGCCCCTTAGTTGGTGCTTATAAGAGTATATGGAGACTCAAATTCAAAAATAAAATTGCATAAAGTAAAAGAAAGGCCCTTGGCAGAGGGAAGTAGGCTAATATTAAACCGGAGGATCTCGGGTAGGGGGTCCCAAGCAGTGCGTCTTAGGATCGATGGTAACAGGAGGCAAGGGACACAATGTTTACCCAGGTTCAGGCCCTCTCGATGGAGGTAAAACCCTACTCCTGCTTGATTAATATTGATGATATGGGTAGTACAAGAGTTGATCTACCACGAGATCGGAGTGGCTAAACCCTAGAAGCTAGCCTATGGTATGATTGTTATTGTATATATCTATCGACTAGCCTGGCCCCAGTTTATATAATGCACCAGAGGCCTAGGATAACAAGAGTCCTAGCCGAATACGCTGGTGGGGGAGGAGTCCTTGTCTTGATCGCCAAGTCTTGTGGATTCTTCCTTGTATGCGGCAGCTGTCCGGACTGGCCCATGAGTATACGGCCATGGGGGTCCTCGGCCCAATCCAACTGATCGGGAGACGACACGTTGAGTACCCCCTAGTCCAGGACACCGTCAGTAGCCCCCTGAACCGGTCTTCAAGTTAGGGACGCTCCTCGATTCTTCCGAACTGTTCTTCATCTTCGGTTGCCGGTCTTGAAAACTGGTTCAACAAATCTTCTCATCTTCTATCTTGAGGATCGCCGAAATGAATTCGACGAGTTTACACGTCGGGTATCCGAGGAGCCCCTTTAAGTTTCCGGCCTTTATCAATGCCTTGTTATTTTTATGCCACACTTCGGGTTTGAAGTTGTTCCTGGGCGGCAGCGTCCTCTTGCGTCCGAGATCCAACGCCGGACTGTATCCGAGCTCCAACGCCGGACTATGTATCCGAGCTCCAATGCCGGACTGTATCCGAGGTGTCGTAAATCACCTTGGTTCAAAGAATTTTGAAGGGGTTTAACCGAGGTTAATGCCGGACCCTCTATGGAGCCAGCCAATAGTGCCCGAGCTTTATGCCGGACTACTTCCGAGGTGGTGCACCACCCCGAATATGGGCCGATTTTTGTCAATATTTTTGATTGATGCAATTTATTCTCTGCCGAGATACATAGCCAGTAGCCCTCAAGGTGGGTATCGGTCTAAAACCCGAGATGCACATGAAGGATGACATAAGACCGCTGATCCCTGTAGCCGCTGATACTCAGGTTGATTTGCAAAATCGGTCTGATGATCAATTCCTAGCTCGGTAGAATACTTCGGGACACAACAAGCGGCATGCTCAGTCCTCAAGACTCAGGTTGGGTGCGGCCGACCAACCTGAGGATCAAAATCTCCTCGGAAACTATATTGCACTTAAAATTTTCTGCATAGAACATGCAATGCAGTAGCCCCCGAGATACTGGTCGGGTGGCAACACCAGATCAAGGGATCGATGTGCCCCTTTAATATTTGTAAATAATAAGCCCGAAGCCCAGTAGCCCCCGAGCCTTAATGCGGGCACGGGAGGCCGAATTAAGGATCGATATCCATAGTAAAATCACAAATTACGTGTAATGACTCTATGTATCCAAGTACTTTATGTCATTAATGCTCGGATCCGCATTGTACAAAACTTTGTTGACTGACCATCGGCTTCCACCCCCTCGGCCAATAGCCGAGGAGTGTTTGTCCTACTTTATAAAGCCTTTATGAGGGAAAAGATTTACAACAAACAAGGCAATCTGGCCATACGGTTTTATAAACAAAGGTACGCGGAGAGACATGTTATATTACTGTTTAACAGAAGAAATGTCTTCCAAAGAAAATAGTCCCGCTATCGGTTCCTTTCTTTGGGTTTTCATGCTAAGCATGATCATGAAACCTCAGCTCCAATGTAAGAGCAAAATATCGAGGATTTAGTTTGGGAGGCCAGTTAATAGCCCCCGGTAGTGTTCGGCGACAGTTGAGGTCAAGCCGTAAACACTTCGGCCATTGTTAGGAATGGCCCTTCGTTTAACACCGTCATCGGATCGCCGACCAGTTTACGCTTATTGTGACAGTCAGTTTTCAGCTTTCTCCACTGAGGTGATTAACCATGTGAGCTGGAAGCACAATCGCAGTGGTTCTCCCTTTGCACACCTAGCCGAACAAAGCGGAACATAGGAGGCAAGCGCAGGAGCCGGGCAACCCAACTATTGACCGAAGACACAATTCAAACCGATGCATATATAGCAATATCCGAGAATGTTTTTGCCGAATCTATAAAGCTGTCCGGCATTGCACTGCGAGACTTGTGCTGAAAACACACAAATAGTTTAATAGTGCCATGGGCTCGAAAAGCCAAAAAACTTATTCAAATGGTTAATGTCTGAACTAGATCAAGTGTTCGGTGCCAATTCGAAAATTGGAATTTAGAAAAAAAAGGTGCTTCTGCCGTGCTTTAACATGACACATCCTATCTCAAAACTTCAAGCGGGTCAGCCTACGGCTTCAACCTCCTATCCCGAAGGCGGATTACTTCTTACTAGGCCAGCTTAGCAAACTAAACTCTAGCGGCTTTGAGAGAGAAATTAGGCTCCCCGGCTAGTGATCGCACACTTGTGTCGATAAAAGGAGTGATAAATAATAATAAAAACTTTGCAACGACTAAGAAGAAAAACACTTATTATAAAATGGCTCATATAAATTTAAGAGCCCCCAAGTGACTTGGGTAAAAGAATGATTGCATGTACCGAAGTACTTATATCATATCTATGTTCAACCGAACTTTAAACGCTTCTTAACCGACCGTCGGCTTCTCCCTCTTCAGTCAAGGACCGAAAAAGTGTTATGTACTCCATCTGTCGAGAATATCGACGGTGTTTCCAATAACCAGGCAATCAGGCCATAAGGCTGTAACAGACAAAGCGCGCTCAGGGAACTTATGCTATATTATTGCGAAGAGTAAGAAGCATCTTCGAAGAAAATAGTACCCCCACCGATACCTTTCTTCGGTGCTCATTGTTATTATGAGACTTGTGCAATAGATTTTTTATACTCATGAGTTCCGTTGTGTGTCGACCATGATTGAAAACAATAAGAGCGCTAGCTTTCGGCTTCACCCAGTCTGAGGTCCGGCTCGGTTGACCCAATCGTGACAATCACAGAGGTGCTCCCTTTACTCCCTAGCCGAACAATCAGGAACGTAGGGGTAAGCACAGGAGCCAGGCAACCCATCTTGCAAATCGCTTAAGTCAATATGGTGCATATTGTGGCGTAATACACGAACAAGGAACAAAGCCGTACAAGTATAATCATATGCAAGAGGAAAAAGCTTCATGAAGGAAGCCCCCAAGTAAACGGGGTATTTGAATTTGCGCGTCACAAACAAAGTTTGGACAAGGAAATTTTTACAAGCAACTTTTTTCCAAAAAAGTATAATGCTTGGCCGAGCCGAACACAAGTTAAAAATTTAAAACTTTGAGCATGAAGACAACTTAGCTGGTTAATGTGTTCGGTATTGATGACGCGGTCCGAGCTTGATGCGGGACAAGGTTCCATTCCCGAGCCGGTCCCGAGGTGGCAGAGCAAAGAGCTCGACACTCCGAAGTGGTGACATAGCACGGTCAATGCAAGACGGCAGGGGGATGCCGAAGTCCTCGGCATGGGGTAATGAAGTGTTGACGAAGCCCCACGTCCAGCCGAGATGACGCCAAAGGATATAGTCCGGCTGGATCATTTTCCTGTGCACAAAAAATAGTGCAAACCGGAGATAATAGTAATAAAAATAAAAATAAAAATAAAAAATTTGTTGCATAACAAATAATTTATGCAAAGTGAGTGAGTAATTAAAGAAATATGGCCTGGCGCCAAAGTCAATGTCGATGCAGGGCGGCGGCGTGATGTGGTAAAGGCATGGCAAGGCCTGAATTCACAGGTCGGTTCGAGTTCCGGATGCGGCGTTCGCCGGACTATGTACAGAAACTGACCAAACCACCATGCGACCATCGTTAATACGATCACCATTTGATAGACCTGTGTACATATGATGGACAAACCAGAGTAATAATTCATTGGAAAAAATGAACCCTAACAAGCAAAAAATACTAGGATTAATAGCACCTGGCTTATTTGTTGTAGCAATCCGAAAAAAGGTGATTCCCAAAATTGTGACTCGATCCGCACACCTATCGCCTGATGGGCGATAAAGCAACGGCATAGCGATGCTGACAAAGGTTGGCTCGCCGAGGCAAAGCCCTCAGTCCAGCTAACGTGACGGAGCTGGTCGGCCAGCGACGCCGAAGTCTCCGGAGTAGGTTGATGAAGCCCCCGGTCCAGCGATGCAGGTCGTGACGTGGTCGATGCCGGCTTGATGAAGTGACCGTGTGGCGATGACGGTGTGCCCGCTCCGTGTAATCCGTGGGGTGGCGATGTTGGTGACGATTTATCCTTCGCGATGCCGAACTATTGTTCGGCTGGCTGAGATGATGATCCGAAGAAATTGAGCTCGGCTCAACAAAGCGACGACGTGTCTAACGCAGGTCAGCCGCTGTGGAGTGATATTGTCGGGCTGGTTTGACCCCGGCGCGATGGTGAAGTTCGTATTGCAAGAATACTTTTAATACTACTGGGATGTGTTTGAGAATAAAACACAACACCCCATACGAAAACTTCCTTCAAAAAGGATGTCCGAGATCTCGTCCATAAAGAAGATGAATTCGGGTCGGATTCGTTCTCGCGCAGAAAACGGATCCAAAAAGTGATGCACTAATCGGAAGTTTCTCGGAGTTTGGACGGTCGGATCGGGCTGAATTTTTGGCAGGTGGTAGATATGGGAATTCCGCAGCAAATCAACGGTTGGATCCTCCAAAGGACATCCGACCTAGATGCTGGATACCACGCCCTAAACTCGTCCGGATTCTCGTCCAGATTCAACAGGGCTCCGGTATATCGGAGATTGCCGGAGATTCCTTCATCGGAACTCGATGAAATTTTTGCATGGTTGTTGTAGACTTAATTCCGCATAATTCCACCGAAGTAATCGTTTAAGCGACACTCGAGGAGACGGTGGCAGCGGATACAAGTTTGCTGTCCAGAAAAACAGCACGGTCGCCTGAGGGCAATGTTGACGTTGAGCCCCCGAGCTCCATGGATGACTCCTCCATGGTCTTGATAGAGATCGGAGTTGGTGTTGATGAAGGCCTTCATCCGAACATGACGATCGGAGGTAGGGCATAGTCCTCGATCAAGCCAAGGTGACCAGTCGAGCCGGTGACGAAGAAGCCGACGTCGCAGTTGACGTGCAGTCGAGCCATTGATCCTTTCGCCGATCACACAACGGAACTCTCAATGAAAGCACCAATGTCGGTGTCAAAACCGGTGGATCTCGGGTAGGGGGTCCCAAGCAATGCGTCTTAGGATCAATGGTAACAGGAGGCAAGGGACACAATGTTTACCCAGGTTCGGGCCCTCTCGATGGAGGTAAAACCCTACTCCTGCTTGATTAATATTGATGATATAGGTAGTACAAGAGTTGATCTACCACGAGATCGGAGTGGCTAAACCCTAGAAGCTAGCCTATGGTATTATTGTTATTGTATATATCTATCGACTAGCCTGGCCCCAGTTTATATAGTGCACCAGAGGCCTAGGATAACAAGAGTCCTAGCCGAATACGCCGGTGGGGGAGGAGTCCTTGTCTTGATCGTCAAGTCTTGTGGATTCTTCCTTGTATGCGGCAGCTGTCCGGACTGGCCCATGAGTATACGGCCATGGGGGTCCTCAGCCCAATCCAACTGATCGAGAGACGACGCGTTGAGTACCCCCTAGTCCAGGACACCGTCACCCATTATGCTCAACCATTGATCCATTAATGAGACACACTCGAATATTAGCTACACCCAATGGTCAAATACGATCATAGTGCCCCTTAGTTGGTGCTTATAAGAGTATATGGAGACTCAAATTCAAAAATAAAATTGCATAAGGTAAAAGAAAGGCCCTTGGCAAAGGGAAGTAGGGATTTGTAGAGGTGCTAGAGCTCAAAGCAAAAATTGAGAGATAAAAACATTTTGGGTGGCATACTATTCCCACCAACAAAAACGACTTAGAGCTCCCAACACTTTCCATGCTAGATACATCATAGGCGGTTCCCAAACAGAAAATAAAGTTTATTCCTTTTCCCACCATTACTTTCACTTATAGGGGGTATTTATAGAGCAAAGAGGCGGTGTGGGAGGCCACCGAGGTGGGCACAACCCACCTGGGCGCGCCTGGGCCCCCAGGCGCGCCCTGGTGGGTTGTGCTCCCCTTGGAGCTCCCCTAAGGTACTTTCTTGGCCCACTGGATGTCTTCTGGTTCAGAGAAAATCCATAAAAAGTTTCGCTGCGTTTGGACTCCGTTTGGTATTGATTTCCTGCAATGTAAAAAACAAGCAAAAAACAACAACTGGCGCTGAGCACTATGTTAATAAGTTAGTACCAAAAAATGATATAAAATGACCATAAAATGATTGTAAAACGTCCAAGAATTATAATATAATAGCATGGAACAATAAACAATTATAGATACGTTGGAGATGTATTAGCCGCCACGGATGCAGATGGGCCCAGAGACTGAGGGCGACAGTGCCACGATCTGCCTGATGAGGAAATTCTACCGCCTCCGCCTGCCGGTGCAGTGAACCAGGACTTCAGCATCGCCACTGGGCTAAGGGAGGAGGAAGGACTTGGGGACAGTGATGGGAGGGGACGGTGCTCGGGGAAGGGTAGTGCTACTCTGTGCGTCGCTGCTGCACAACTTAAATAGTTGTGCCCAGGCCAGGCGAAGGGGCGGTCAGCCTGCTTCAATGCGGCGCGGCGGTCGGAGTTGGTTTCTAGGGACGCGACATCCACATTGAAGCCGCGGCTCCAGAAAGGTCACGTCCGTCAGCATCGCTCTCCATCTGGTCAAATCACGGGCAATAATGTCGGGCGCTGCACGCTCTAGGCTGGCATAGTGCGACACGGCAAGCGGCACAGGCATTCGATGGAAAGCACGGGAGAGGCTAGTGGGCTTTTTGAGTGGGCCATAGCCGTCAGAAGCAGATGTGGAGGGCCCCGGATGCCCGCGGAACGCCGTACTTCATCTCCGGCTTGCGGGAGAAGTGCATCTGGACCGCTTAATGGATCGATACAAGACTGCCTTGGATGATAGAACACGTTTGAACCATGCGGTCCGAATGTTTACGAGCGGTTTGAGGGTCGGTGTTAGAAATGCCCTAATAAAGTTTTTCCCAGTCGAGCTCGTGGGTTACTTGTACCCATTACCATACTAGCAGAATGCCCGTGCGTTGCTACGGGCTACCTGCAGTGTTATCTATAACATCCGGATTAAACATAAAAAACCTCATCCAATGACGCACCTTCCATTTTTCTATCAGAACCTCCCATTCCCAATCGGTTTCCTGCCATAGCGGTACATTTCTCGCTGGATCCACCTCCTTTAGAACCAGATGACATCCACCTCATCTTCGACGTGCATTGCAATAAGGATGAAAATATAATAGAGTGGGCAAAACTAACAACATACTATTGACACAAAGCAACAAATAACTACATAGATCATTCTCAAAGGTGCATTCAAGTTTGCAAATGCACATTGACATTGAACGAGAGTGGCAACGTGAACATATTCCTAGTCGCCAATAAGCTCCACCTCCATCCCACATATGCTAGGGATAATTGCCGTTCTTCTCTTCCTCGACTTTCCCTATACCTTCTACTCCTCGCCTCTTTGCCAAGCCGTTTCATTGGCGCCAACCAGCACCACGTCAACATTAGTGTGTTCGTCATCGACGCCTCATCTTCTTTCTCATTCCTCGCTAGCTATAGTTCTCGTTCCTACTTATTTTCTAGAATACTCCTTTTTCTCTCTTATTATTTTTGGAACACTCTTTCTTTCTCCAACACCATGGATCATTTGGTGGCTTTAGTTCGTTTTCCTTCTTGTTCTTGGAACACTCTTTCTTTTTATTTAGCATGAACCACCTAGTCAGTGTTTTGTCGTGTTATCCTCACCCGTGAATATTCGGCAACCATCAGTGTGTGGACATGCTACGGAGCATAGTCTTCATCCATTTTGGTGAATGTTAGGTCGCCCATGTCGCAAGCGCATGGTGGCCGTTGTCCATGTTGGCAAGAGGTGCTGGGTGCTTGGCCATGTAGATGTAGTTGAGAGCCCATTGATCGTCCTTGCCAACGAGCGCTTTCAAAATGATTCACCATGATTAAGTGCTTAATTAATTAAGTACACAAATAATTAACAACCTATCTTCTTAATTCTCTGCATGCCTAATTAACTGCCAACCAAATTGAAAAAAAAATCCATACTTCTAATTATGTGTAGGCATAAATAAGTGTCTAACAAATTAATTAATTGCATTAATGACTCGATTTCCAATTTGATTCAGTGCGAAAAAATTCCTATTTAAACTAACCAAATTAATTGCTTACGTAATTAAATGCCTAGCTAATTAATTGCATCAATGATTTGATTTTCAAATTGTTCCAGTGCTCGATTTCTAAAATCTTTTCGCATGAATGGTGATATGTCTCCATCGTATCTACTTTTCCAAACACTTTTGCCCTTGTTTTGGACTCTAACTTGCATGATTTGAATGGAAGTAACCTAGACTGACGCTGTTTTCAGCACAATTGCCATGGTGTTATTTTTGTGCAGAAATAAAAGTTCTCAGAATGACCTGAAACTTCATGGAGAATATTTTTGAAATTAATAAAAAATACTGGCGAAAGCATCAAGACCAGGGGGGCACACCCTGTCCACGAGGGTGGGGGCGCGCCCTACCCCCTGGGCGCACCCCCTGCCTCGTGGGCCCCCTCGTGGGCGCACCCCGATACGGAGCCGCCGCCAAGCCCTAATCTTACTCAGGAGGGCTGATCTGGAGTCCGTTCGGGGCTCCGGTGAGGGGAATCTGTCGCTGTCGTCATTATCAACCATCCTCCATCACCAACTTCATGATGCTCACCGCCGTGCGTGAGTAATTCCATCATAGGCTTGCTGGACAGTGATGGGTTGGATGATATTTACCATGTTATCGAGTTAGTTTTGTTAGGGTTTGATCCCTAGTATCCATTATGTTCTGAGATTGATGTTGCTATGACTTTGCTATGCTTAATTCTTGGCACTAGGGCCCGAGTGCCATGATTTCAGATCTGAACTTATTATGTTTTCTTGAATATATGTGAGTTCTTGATCCTATCTTGCAAGTCAATAGTCACCTACTATGTGTTATGATCCGGCAACCCCGAAGTGACAATAATCGAGACCACTCCCGGTGATGGCCGTAGTTTGAGGAGTTCATGTATTCACTAAGTGTTAATGCTTTGGTCCGGTACTCTATTAAAAGGACGCTTTAATATCCCTTAGTTTCCAATAGGACCCCGCTGCCATGGGAGGGTAGGACAAAAGATGTCATCCAAGTTCTTTTCCATAAGCACGTATGACTATATTCAAAATACATGCCTACATTACATTGATGAACTGGAGCTAGTTCTGTGTCACCCTATGTTATAACTATTGCATGAGGAATTGCATCCGACATAGTTATCCATCACTGATGCAATGCCTATGAGCTTTTCACATATTGATCTTTGCTTAGTTACTTTACCGTTGCCACTGTTACAATTACTACAAAACTGCTACTGTTACTTTTGCCACTGTTACCGTTACTTCCATACTACTTTGCTACAAAATACTTTGCTGTAGATATTAAGTTATCTAGGTGTGGTTGAATTGACAACTCAACTGCTAATACTTGATAATATTCTTTGGCTCCCCTTGTGTCGAATCAATAAATTTGGGTTGAATACTCTACCCTCGAAAACTGTTGCGATCCCCTATACTTGTGGGTTATCAAGACTATTTTCTGGCGCCATTGCTGGGGAGCATAGCTCTATTCTTTGAGTCACTTGGGATTTATATCTGCTGATCACTATGAGGAACTTGATAGACGAAAGAACTAAGATTTTTCCCTCAACTAAGGGGAGGTAAGGAACTGCCATCTAGCTCTGCACTTGATTCACCTTTTGTTTTGAGTAAACTTGCGACACCTAAACCTGTTTCTGCTATTAATTCTAATACGTCGCATGTTATTGATGATGCCACTTCTATTATGCATGATACTTATGATGAAACTACTTCTATGCTTGATACTACTGTGCCATTAGGTGAATTTCTTGATGAACAACCTGCTAGGGCTAGAGAGAATGAAACTATTGAAACTGAGAATATTGATGAAAGTGATGATGAAGATTCTCCCCCTAAATATGAATTGCCTATTGTGCCTGAGGGTTATGTTATGGATGAAGAAATTGCTAGAGATTTTCTTGCTTGCAATGATAGATCTGATCTTAAGAAATTATTAGCCAAGCTGAAAGAGAAGTCTCTAAATGCTAGAATGAAATATGACCCTGCTTTTGCTACTTCACCTATCTTTATTACTGATAAGGATTATGATTTCTTTGTCGAGCCTGAGATAATTACTTTGGCTGAATCTGATCCTTTTTATGGCTATGAATCTGAAACTGTTGTGGCACATCTTACTAGACTAAATGATATAGCCACCCTGTTCACTAATGATGAGCAAACTTGTTACTACTATATCCTCAAGTTATTTCCATTCTCATTAAAGGGTGATGCTAAAACTTGGTTTAATTCTCTTGATACTGGTTGTGTGCGTAGTCCCCAGGATATGATTTATTACTTCTCTGCTTAATATTTCCCCGCTCATAAGAAACAAGCTGCCTTAAATTTTGTGCAAATTGAAGAAGAGAGTCTCCCACAAGCTTGGGGGAGGCTTCTCCAATTACTTAATGCTTTGCCTGATCATCCTCTCAAGAAAAATGAAATACTTGATATCTTTTATAATGAACTAACCGATGCTTCCAGAGACCACCTGGATAGTTGTGCTGGTTGTGTTTTAGGGAAAGAACTGTTGATCAAGATGAATTGTTATTGAATAATATGTTGACTAATAAAAACAATTGGACACTTCCTGAACCAACTCCTAAGCCAACTCCGAAGAAAAGGGGTATTCTATTTCTCGGTCCTGAAGATATGCAAGAGGCAAAGAAATCTATGAAAGAAAAGGGTATTAAAGCTGAAGATGTTAAGAATTTACCGCCTATTGAAGAAATACATGGTCTTGATAACCCGACACAGGTAGTGAAGATAAATTCTCTCTATAGATTTGATGAAGGTGATATTCCTCGTTATAAGTCTGCTGGTCAATGCCTGGATGAGTTTGATAATTTTATTGTTAAACAAGAAAACTTCAATGCTTATGTTGGTAGACAATTGAAATGTAATGCTTATATGATCGAACACTTGAGTGATTATATGTCTAGAGTTAAAGGTGAACTTAAACTTATTAGTAAACATGCTTCTATGGTTACCACTCAAGTAGAACAAGTGCTTAAAGCTCAAAATGATTTGCTTAATGAATTAAATGATAAGAAAAGGGATAATGTTGTTAGAGTTATGACTAGAGGTGGTAGAATGACTCAGGAACCTTTGTATCATGAGGGCCACCCTAAGAGAATTGAGCAAGATTCTTAGAGAACTAATGTTGATGCACCTAGTCCTTCTAAAAAGAAGAAAAAGAAAAATGATAGGACTTTGCATGCTTCTAGTGAACCTGTTGTTGACACACCTGAAAATCCCAATGATATTTCTATTTCTGATGCTGAAACACAGTCTAGTGATGAACATGAACCTAGTGATAATGTTAATGATGATGTTCATGTTGATGCTCAACCTAGCAACAATAATGATGTAGAGATTGAACCTACTGTTGATCTTGATAACCCACAATCAAGGAATCAACGTTATGATAAGAGAGACTTCATTGCTAGGAAGCACGGTAAAGAAAGAAAACCATGGTTTTAGAAACCCATGCTTTTTCCTCCTAAACCATCCAAGAAAAAGGATGATGAGGATTTTGAGCGCTTTCCTTAAATGATTAGACCTATCTTTTTGCATATGCGTTTTACTGATATGCTTAAAATGAATCCTTATGCTAAGTACATGAAAGATATTGTTACAAATAAAAGAAAGATACTGGAAGCTGAAATTTCCACTATGCTTGCTAGTTATACTTTTAAGGGTGGAGTACCAAAGAAACTAGGAGATCCAGGAGTACCAACTATACCATGCTCCATTAAAAGAAACTATGTCAGAACTGCTTTATGTGATCTTGGAGCCGGTGTTAGTGTTATGCCTCTCTCTTCATATCGTAGACTTGATTTGAATAAGTTGACACCTACTGAAGTATCTTTGCAAATGGCCGATAAATCAACTGCTATACCTGTCGGTATTTGTGAGGACGTGCCTATTGTGGTTGCAAACGTTACTATTTTGACGGACTTTGTTATTCTTGATATTCCCGAGGATGATAGTATGTCGATTATCCTTGGTAGACCCTTTTTGAATACTACAGGGGCTATTACTGATTGCAACAAAGGCAATGTCACTTTCATGTTAATGGTAATGAGCATATGGTACACTTTTCATGTTATTGGAGGTTTTGAATTTCCTCTTCCTACTGTCAAGAAATATGATATTCTTATTATTGGGGATGTACATATCCCCGTTGAGGTAACCTAGTGTCCGGTTTCGTGCGATTCAGAATGAGTTTGTTAACAAGACTTGATCAACCTTGCTAGTGGATTCCTTTTGATGAGCATGAGATGGATGAAGTTAGAAAGCACAACTCTGTATACCCTCCTTTTACTTTCTGTTATTTAGATTAAACAAGGCAAAAATAGTATCTTCTATCTGTTTTCTGAATTATCCTTGCAATAAAAAATACCCTGAAAATAAAAGTTCTCCAAATGTCCCGAAAATGAAACATGATTTTTTTCTAGAATATTTAAGAATTATTGGCACTGAGAACACACCAGAGGGAGCCAGCACCTGGCCACGAGGGTCCAGGGCTCGCCCACCCTCCTGGGGCGCGCCCCTGTCTCGTGGGCCCCTGGTGGCCCCCCTCCACTTATTCCAGCACCCACACACTTCTTCTTCCTCCCAAAAAATCACCAACCAGCTCAAGCACGAGTTCTAGCTCATCTTGCTGCCATTTTCGATTTCCTTGCTCAAAGCTCCATTCACAAAACTGTTTTGGGGGATTGCTCTTCGGTATGTGACTCCTCCAATGGTCCAATTAGTTTTTGTTTTAATGCTTCATTCACTGCAAATTTTTGCTGCTAAGGTGACCCTGTTCTTGAGCTTGCATGTCAAATTTATATGGTCCCAAGTAGTTCTAAAGCATGATATAATTTCTAGGCACTTGTGGGGGTAGTTGATATCAATTTTGTTGAGTTTGGTTCACTTTTATTTTGAGTCACTTGAGGAGCTCTTCAAGCTGAAGCTTGAAGGATAAGCAAAGTGAAGACGACAAAAATCCCAAATATAATCTCCCTCGCACCGCGGAAGTTCGGCCGTGTGAATGGCCTTGGGATGAGTTCTTGAGAGCAGCCGGGATTCATGATGATTTTTATTATTTGGCTGAGAATGCAGGCCTCACCGACTTCCTCCACGACCAGCTCGATCAGTATCACCTACTCACTAATATTTTTGTGCAAATTTTTAGTTTCATGCTAGGAAATCACCACCTTCAGTGGAGTTTCATTTATATGATGAGGTTAAGGAGATGTCACTATATGATTTTTGTGGGGTTTGCAAGATACCCTTTGTGGGCAGCATAGGGGAACCACATCGTAGTGATGTGGATGGATTCATTGATACGATCGTTGTAGGGGAGACGAGGAAGGTTTACGATGCAAGAATTACTAGCATACACTTTCCTGTTCTACGTTACTTTGCAATATTTGCTAGTAGATGCTTAATTGGTCGCGAGAACTGTGGAAACTTTAGTGCACCTGATATTGTTATTTTGTGCCATGATTTGTTCCGCGATAACAATTTTAGTTTAGGTGCTATTATTGCTAAACGATTAAGTCTGAACCGTACAAAGGGCCCCATCTTTGGAGGCATCTTTGCTTCACGCCTTGCTAAACACTTTAAGATACCTATTAGGCATTATGAGAAGGAGGAAAAGTTGCTGCCTGATACGTCTCTAGCGTATCTATAATTTTTGATTGTTCCATGCTATTATATTACCCGTTTTGGATGTTTATGGGCTTTACTATACACTTTATATCATTTTGGGACTAACCTACTAACCGGAGGCCCAACCCAAATTGCTTTTTACCTATTTCAATGTTTTGGAGGAAAGGAAAATCAAACGGAGTCCAAACGGAATGAAACCTTCGGAAGCGATCTTTTTGGAACAAACGCAATCCAGGAGACCTGGAGTGGACATCAAGAAGCAGCCGAGGCAGCCATGAGGGTGCTAGGTGCACCCCAGGGGGGCGCCCCCTGTCTCATGGGCCCCTCATGGCTCCCCTGACCGACTTCCACTACTAGGGAAAACCTTATACACATAGGTTTATCAGTAGCGCGGTTTAAAAATGGGCTCTACTACTAATTAGTAGTAGCGAGGGGTATAAAAACCACGCTACTACTAAGTTGATAGTAGTAGCGAGGGGTATAAACCCGCGCTGCTACTAAATGCTCTTCAACAATGCCCCTGGGATAGGTCATAGTAGTAGCGAGGGGTATAAAACCGACGCTACTACTAAGTAAGTAGTAGTAGCGCAGGTAAGACCCCCATGCTACTACTAAGCATGTCCACCCGGCCCCCGATCCACCCCACCCCACCAACCGTCGTCCCACTACACCCACCCCCGTCTAAAAAAATCCACCTCCGATCCAGATCCCCTCCACCTCCACCTCCGATCCCGATCCCCTCCTCCTCCTCCCGCGGCCGCACGACGCGCCAGTCGTGCTTCTTCCGCGACCTCGCCTCCCCCATCCCGTCCCACCGCGACGGCCCCCACTTCGCCTCTCCTGCGACCGCCCTGCCCTCCGCGAGCCGCCGTCGTCGCGGCGTCGCCTCCCACCCGGCCGCCCGTCCGCACCCACCTCCGGAGCAGGTGAGGATCCTTCCCATCATGGTTTCTGCTTGCTGTCACCGGCCGCATATTTGGAAGTGGGCCATTGTAGATGATGGGTGATTTGATGCGCAGATCTCTCTTTTCCGTGGAGATGATGGGTGTGATTTGTTGGTTTCTGATGTGGTTTGGTTGCAGGTGAGGAAGGTGGACATGCTTGACGGGGTCACCATCTTGCGGTCTGAGAAGGTCAAGGATGAGATCGTCCTCGACGGCAACGACATCGAGCTCGTCTCCCGCTCTGCCGACCTCATCAACCTGGTGAATCAAACAAACAGGATCCGGCCCCTTTCTTTGCTCATGTCCATAATGATGTTGCCTGGATAATTTGGTTGATGTGATGCAAATGACCATGGATCATGTTTGCTTATGCTCCTTGGTTAAACTAGTATGATCTGTTGGAAATATTCCCTAGAGGCAATAATAAATTAGTTATTATTATATTTCCTTGTTCATGATAATCGTTTATTATCCATGCTATAATTGTATTGATAGGAAACTCAGATACATGTGTGGGTACATAGACAACACCATGTCCCTAGTAAGACTCTAGCTGACTAGCTCGTTGATCAATAGATGGTTACAGTTTCCTGACCATGGACATTGGATGTCGTTGATAACGGGATCACATCATTAGCAGAATGATGTGATGGACAAGACCCAATCCTAAGCCTAGCACAAAGATCGTGTAGTTCGTATGCTAAAGCTTTTCTAATGTCAAGTATCATTTCCTTAGACCATGAGATTGTGCAACTCCCGGATACCGTAGGAATGCTTTGGGTGTACCAAACGTCACAACGTAAGTGGGTGGCTATAAAGGTGCACTACAGGTATCTCCGAAAGTGTCTGTTGGGTTGGCACGAATCGAGACTGGGATTTGTCACTCCTGTAAATGGAGAGGTACCTCTGGGCCCACTCGGTAGGACATCATCATAATGTGCACAATGTGACCAAGGGGTTGATCACGGGATGATGTGTTACGGAACGAGTAAAGAGACTTGCCGGTAAGGAGATTGAACAAGGTATCGGTATACCGACGATCGAATCTCGGGCAAGTACAATATCGTTAGACAAAGGGAATTGTATACGGGATGAATTGAGTCCTTGACATCGTGGTTCATCCGATGAGATCATCGTGGAACATGTGGGAGCCAACATGGGTATCTAGATCCCGTTGTTGGTTATTGACCGGAGAACGTCTCGGTCATGTATGCATGGTTCCCGAACCCGTTGGGTCTACACACTTAAGGTTCGATGGTGCTAGGGTTATAAAGGAAGTTTGTATGTGGTTACTGAATGTTGTTCGGAGTCCCGGATGAGATCCCGGACGTCACGAGGAGTTCCGGAATGGTCCGTAGGAAAAGATTTATATATGGGAAGTCTTGTTTTGGTCACCGGAAAAGTTTCGGGTTTTATCGGTAACGTACCGGGACCACTGGGAGGGTCCCGGGGGTCCACCAAGTGGGGCCACCATCCCCGGAGGGCTGCATGGGCCAAGTGTGGGAGTGGACCAGCCCCAGGTGGGCTGGTGCACCCCCCCACCAAGGCCCAAGGCGCAGGGAAAAGTGGGAGGGGGCAAACCCTAGGGCAGATGGGCCCTAAGGCCCACCCCAGGTGCGCCTCCCCTCTCTCCCCCTCAGGCCGCCACCCAGATGGGATCTGGGGGCTGCCGCCACCCCTGGGGAGGGAACCCTAGAGGGGGCGCAGCCCTCTACCCTTCCCCTATATATAGTTGAGGTCTAGGGGCTGCCCAACAAATGAGTTTGACCTCCTCCTGGCGCAGCCCTACCTCTCTTCCTCCTCCTCTCCGGCGGTGCTTGGCAAAGCCCTGCAGGATTGCCACGCTCCTCCATCACCACCACGCCGTTGTGCTGCTGCTGGACGGAGTCTTTCTCAACCTCTCCCTCTCTCCTTGCTGGATCAAGGCGTGGGAGACGCCACCGGGCTGTACGTGTGTTGAACGCGGAGGTGCCGTCCGTTCGGCACTAGGATCTCCGGTGATTTGGATCACGACGAGTACGACTCCTTCGCCCCCGTTCTCTTGAACGCTTCCGCTTAGCGATCTACAAGGGTATGTAGATGCACTCTCCTTCCCCTCGTTGCTGGTTTCTCCATAGATAGATCTTGGTGACACGTAGGAAAATTTTGAATTTCTGCTACGTTCCCCAACAGTGGCATCATGAGCTAGGCCTATTGCATAGATTCTTTGCACGCGTAGAACACAAAGTAGTTGTGGGGGTTGATGTTGTTCAATATGCTTACCGTTACTAGTCCAATCTTGATTCGGCGGCATTGTAGGATGAAGCGGCCTGGACCGACCTTACACGTACACTTACTTGAGACAGGTTCCACCGACCGACATGCACTTGTTGCATAAGGTGGCTAGCAGGTGCCAGTCTCTCCACTTTAGTCGGATCGGATTCGATGAAAAGGGTCCTTATGAAGGGTAAATAGCAATTGACATATCACGTTGTGGTTTTTGCGTAGGTAAGAAACGTTCTTGCTAGAAACCCATAGCAGCCACGTAAAACATGCAAACAACAATTAGAGGACATCTAACTTGATTTTGGATGGTATGCTATGTGATGTGATATGGCCAAGAAGAATGTGATGAATTATATGTGATGTATGAGATTGATCATGTTCTTGTAATAGGAATCACGACTTGCATGTCGATGAGTATGACAACCGGCTGGAGCCATAGGAGTTGTCTTTATTTATTGTATGACCTGCGTGTCATTGAACAACGCCATGTAATTACTTTACTTTATTGCTAACCGGTAGCCATAGTAGTAGAAGTAATAAGTTGGCGAGACAACTTCATGGAGACACGATGATGGAGATCATGATGATGGAGATCATGGTGTCATGCCGGTGACGATGATGATCACGGAGCCCCGATGATGGAGATCAAAAGGAGCAAAATGATATTGGCCATATCATGTCACTTTTTGATTGCATGTGATGTTTATCATGTTTATGCATCTTATTTGCTTAGAACTACGGTAGTAAATAAGATGATCCCTCATTAAAATTTCAAGAAAGTGTTCCCCCTAACTGTGCACCGTTGCAAAAGTTCGTCATTTCGAAGCACCACGTGATGATCGGGTGTGATAGATTCTTATGTTCACATACAACGGGTGTAAGCCATATTTACACACGCGAAACACTTAGGTTAACTTGACGAGCCTAGCATGTACAGACATGGCCTCGGAACACAAGAGACTGAAAGGTCGAGCATGAGTCGTATGGAGGATACGATCAACATGAAGATGTTCACCGATGATGACTAGTCCGTCTCACGTGATGATCGGACACGGCCTAGTTGATTCGGATCATGTAATCACTTAGATGACTAGAGGGATGTCTATCTGAGTGAGAGTTCATGAGATGAACTTTATTATCCTGAACATAGTCAAAAGATCTTTGCAAATTATGTCGTAAGCTCGCGCTTTAGTTCCACTGTTTAGATATGTTCCTAGAGAAAATATAGTTGAAAGTTGACAGTAGCGATTATGCGAACAGTAGAAAGCTTATGTCCTTAATGCACCGCTCAGTCTGCAGAACCCCAAACGTCGTCTGTGGATGTTGCGAACATCGAACATACACTTTTGATAACTACGTGATAGTTCAGTTAAACTGTTTAGAGTTGAGGCACCAAAGACGTTTTCGAAACATCGCGGAGCATATGAGATGTTTCGAGGGCTGAAATTGGGATTTCAGGCTCGTGCCCACGTCAAGAGGTATAAGACCTCCGATGATTTTCTTAGCCTACAAACTAAGGGAGAAAAGCTCAATCGTTGAGCTTGTGCTCAGATTGTCTGAGTGCAACAATCACTTGAATCGAGTGGGAGTTGATCTTCCAGATGAGATAGTGATGTTTCTCCAAAGTCATTGCCACCAAGCTGCTAGAGCTTCGTGATGAACTATAACATATCAGGGACAGATATGATGACCCTTGAGGTATTCACGATGTTTGACACCGCAAAAGTAGAAATCAAGAAGGAGCATCAATGGTTGATGGTTGGTGAAACCACTAGTTTCAAGAAGGGCAAGGGCAAGAAGGGATACTTCAAGAAACGGCAAATCAGCTGCTGCTCTAGTGAAGAAACCCAAGGTTGAACCCAAACCCGAGACTAAGTGCTTCTGTAATAAGGGGAACAGCCACTAGAGCAGAATTACCCCAGATACTTGGTAGATGAGAAGGCTGGCAAGGTCGATAGAAGTATATTAGATATACATTATGTTAATGTGTACTTTACTAGTACTCCTAGTAGCACAAGGGTATTAGATATTGATTCGGTTGCTAAGTGTTAGTAACTCGAAATAAAAGCACGGAATAAACGGAGACTAGCTAAAGGTGAGCTGACGATATGTATTCAAGTGTTTCCAAGGTTGATGTGATCAAGCTTCACACGCTCCCTCTACCATCGAGATTTGGTGTTTGCGTTGAGCATAGACATGATTGGATTATGTCTATCGCAATACGTTTATTCATTTAAGGAGAATAATGGTTACTCTGTTTATTTGAATAATACCTTCAATGGTCTTGCACCTAAAAGAATGGTTTATTGAATCTCGATCGTAGTGATACACATTTTCATGCCAAAAGATATAAGATAGTAATGATAGTACCACTTACTTCTGGTACTACCATGTAAGTCATATTGGTATAAAACGCATGAAGAAGCTCCATGTTGATGGATCTTTGGACTCACTCGTTTTTGAAAAGTTTGAGACATGCGAACCATGTATATTGGTGTATACGTATGAAGAAACTCCATGCAGATGGATCGTTTGGGCTCACTTGATTTTGAATCACTTGAGATATGCAAATCATACCACATGGGCAAGATGACTGAAAAGCCTCGTTTTTTTAGTAAGATGGAACAAGATGGCAACTTGTTGGAAGTAACACATTTTGATGTGTGCAGTCTAATGAGTGCTGAGGCATGCAGTGAATATCGTTATGTTCTTACTTCACAGATGATTCGAGTAGATGTTGAGTGTATTTACTTGATGAAACACAAGTCTGAATTATTGAATGGTTCAAGTAATTTCAGAGTGAAGTTGAAGATCATTGTGACAAGAGGATAAAATGTCTATGATATGATCATAGAGATGAGTATCTGAGTTACGAGCTTTGGCACACAATTAAGACATTGTGGAAATTGTTTCACAATTAATACCGCCTGGAACACCATAACGTGATGGTGTGTCCGAACATCATAGTTGCACCCTATTGGATATGGTGCGTACCATGATGTCTCTTATCGAATTACCACTATCATTCATGGGTTAGGCATTAGAGACAACCGCACTCACTTTAATAGGGCACCACGTAATTCCGTTGAGACGACACCGTTTGAACTATGGTTTGTAGAAACCTAAGTTGTCATTTCTTAAAAGTTTGGGGCTGCGACGCTTATGTGAAAAGTTTCAGGCTGATGAGCTCGAACCCAAAGCGGATAAAAATGCATCGTCATAGGATACCCAAAATGGTTGGGTGTACCTCCTAATTTAGATCCGGAAGCAAAAGTGATTGTTTCTAGAAACGGGTCCTTTCTCGAGGAAAAGTTTCTCTCAAAAGAATTGAGTGGGAGGATGGTGGAGACTTGATGAGGTTATTGAACCATCACTTCAACCAGTGTGCAGCAGGGCACAGAAAGTTGTTCTTATTGCGCCTACACTAGTTGAAGTAGAAGCTTATGATAGTGATCATGAAGTTTTGGATCAAGTTACTACCGTACCTCGTAGGGTGACAAGGATGCGTACTACTTCAGAGTGGTACGCAATCCTTTCTTAGATGTCATGTTGCTAGACAACAATGAACCTACGAGCTATGGTGAAGCGATGGTGGGCCCAAATTCCGACAAATGGTTAGAAGCCATGAAATCCGAGATAGGATCCATGTATCAGAACAAAGCATGGACTTTGGTGGACTTGCCCGATGATCGGCAAGCCATTGAGATAAATGGATCTTTAAGAAGAAGACGGACGTGGACGGTAATGTCACCGTCTATGAAGCTCGACTTGTGGCGAAGAGTTTTTCACAAGTTCAAGGAGTTGACTGCGATGAGATTTTCTCATCCGTAGCGATGCTTAAGTCCGTCGGAATCATGTTAGCATTAGCTGCATTTATGAAATCTGGCAGATGGATGTCAAAATGAGTTTCCTTACCAGATTTCGTAAGGAAACGTTGTATGTGATACAATCAGAAAGGTTTTGTCGATCCTAAGGATGCTAAAAGGTATGCTAGCTCCAGCGATCCTTCCATGGACTGGAGTAAGCATCTCGGAGTTGGAATATACGCTTTGATGAGATGATCAAAGATTTTGGGTTTATACAAAAGTTTATGAGAAACTTGTATTTCCAAAGAAGTGAGTGGGAGCGCTATAGAATTTCTGATGAGTATATGTTGTTGACATATTGTTGATCAGAAATGATATAGAATTTCTGGAAAGCATATGGGGTTATTTGAAAAGTGTTTTTCAATGGAGAACCTGGATTAAGCTACTTGAACATTGAGCATCAAGATCTATGAGGACAGATCAAAAACGCTAAATGGTACTTTCAAATGAGCACATACCTTGACATGATCTTGAAGGTGTTCAAGATGGATCAGTCAAAGAAGGAGTTCTTGCCTGAGTTGTAAGGTATGAAGTTAAGAGTTAAAAGCTCGACCACGGCAGAAGAGAGAGAAAGGACGAAGGTCGTCCCCTATGATTCATACGTAGGCTCTATAGTATGCTATGCTGTGTACTGCACCGGAAGTGTGCTTTGCCATGAGTCAGTCAAGGGGTACAAGAATGATCCAGGAATAGATCATTGGACAGCGGTCAAAATTGTCCTTGGAGTAAATAAAGGACATGTTTCTTGATTATGGAGGTGGTAAAGAGTTCGGCGTAAAGGGTTACGTCGATGCAAGCTTTAACACCTATCCGAATGACTCTGAGTAGCAAACCGGATACGTATAATGGAGCAACCATTTGGAATAGCTCCAAGTGGAGCGTGGAAGCAGCATTTACAAAATGACCTAGATATTTGCAAAGTACATACGGATCTGAAAGTTGCAGACCCGTTGATTAAAACCTCTCTCACAAGCAAAACATGATCAAACTCCAGAACTCATTGAGTCTTAATCACATGATGATGAGAACTAGTTTAATGACACTAGTAAACTCTTTGGATGTTGGTCACATGGCGATGTGACGTGTGAGTGTTAATCACATGACGATGTGAACTAGATTATTGACTCTAGTGCAAGTGGGAGACTGTTGGAAATATGCCCTAGAGGCAATAATAAATTATTTATTATTATATTTCCTTGTTCATGATAATCGTTTATTATCCATGCTATAATTGTATTGATAGGAAACTCAGATACATGTGTGGGTACATAGACAACACCATGTCCCTAGTAAGCCTCTAGCTGACTAGCTCGTTGATCAATAGATGGTTACGGTTTCCTGACCATGGACATTGGATGTCGTTGATAACGGGATCACATCATTAGCAGAATGATGTGATGGACAAGACCCAATCCTAAGCCTAGCATAAAGATCGTGTAGTTCGTATGCTAAAGCTTTTCTAATGTCAAGTATCATTTCCTTAGACCATGAGATTGTGCAACTCCCGGATACCGTAGGAATGCTTTGGGTGTACCAAATGTCACAATGTAACTGGGTGGCTATAAAGGTGCACTACAGGTATCTCCGAAAGTGTATGTTGGGTTGGCACGAATCGAGACTGGGATTTGTCACTCCGTGTAAACGGAGAGGTATCTCTGGGCCCACTCGGTAGGACATCATCATAATGTGCACAATGTGACCAAGGGGTTGATCAAGGGATGATGTGTTATGGAACGAGTAAAGAGACTTGCCGGTAACAAGATTGAACAAGGTATCGGTATACCGACGATCGAATCTCGGGCAAGTACAATACCGTTAGACAAAGGGAATTGTATACGGGATGAATTGAGTCCTTGACATCGTGGTTCATACGATGAGATCATCGTGGAACATGGGGGAGCCAACATGGGTATCCAGATCCCGTTGTTGGTTATTGACCGGAGAACGTCTCGGTCATGTCTGCCACCCCTGGGGATCTGGGGGCTGCCGCCACCCCTGGGGAGGGAACCCTAGAGGGGTGCAGCCCTCTCCCCTTCCCCTATATATAGTTGAGGTCTAGGGGCTGCCCAACAGATGAGTTTGACCTCCTCCTAGCGCAGCCCTACCTCTCTTCCTCCTCCTCTCCCGTGGTGCTTGGCGAAGCCCTGCAGTATTTCCACGCTCCTCCATCACCACCACGCTGTTGTGCTGCTGCTAGACGGAGTCTTTCTCAAGGCGTGGGAGACGTCACCGGGCTTTACGTGTGTTGAACGCGGAGGAGCCGTCCGTTCGGCACTAGGATCTCCGGTGATTTGGATCACGACGAGTACGACTCCTTCAACCCCGTTCTCTTGAATGCTTCCGCTTAGCGATCTACAAGGGTATGTAGATGCACTCTCCTTCCCCTCGTTGCTGGTTTCTCCATAGATAGATCTTGGTGACACGTAGGAAAATTTTGAATTTCTGCTACGTTCCCCAACAAGATGTGCATTGAAATCATTGTAGTGTCTTTATACGCTACTTTGGCCGCCTTGCTATTTGTTGAGCATTGTGCTGCATGTTTAGATGCCAGTGCACACCCCATTATTGGTCATTTGATTCAGAACGGCAGTCTTATCTGGTTAGTACTGTTATTAGGTAGTGGTTAAATCATACATGTCCATTTGTTTGCAATGATGTGAATAAGAAACAATGATAATCTGCCTGAATGATATGCGTCGAGTAGCAGTTAAAAGCTTTAGTCAGATGTCCAATCTGTTCGATTTTGGTATAACTTGATGGTTCATGATGCGGTACAGATTTGGAAGTACGCAACTAGCGTTAGCGATGATTCATGATGAAGTATAGATTTTGATTTTATCCTGGGAAAAAAACTTGTGAACCATTCTATTCTGTTGTACAGAGGGGGTTCACCTATTTTTTACAAAATGTTACCGGAAGTTATTGTCCTTTTTTCTCCCGAAGGATCAAAATTATACTGTATACCGCAAAGTTGTTCCAACATCCTGTGAAATACTAGTTCGTTCTTCTCAATATAAGACTTAGGAAAGCTGCCCTGCTTTTCTGTAATACTAGTTCTGCTTTTCTGTAACTTGTTCCAACATTTTCAAGTTACCAGCAGAACTATTCTGTTCTGATGTACAATTGGGATTCTCCTAATATTACCTGAAATTATTGTCCTTTTTTACATAAAGGATCACAATTACACTGAATACCATACTTTGCTGAATACAGTGAACTTGTTCTCACATTCGCTTAATTACTAGTTCATTCTTTTCAATAAATGACTTTGCAAGCCTGCCCTGCTTCTTGGTGCTCTCTACCATCATGGTTACTATTATTTTTGCATGAGAAGCAGTCTTGAATTTGTTATCTCCATCGATAGATTGTACTATCTGCTTTCCATGCTACTGTTATGTGGCATATCATAACCTGCTATCTGCACATACTTTGCTTCTTTCACTCTTCCATGAAGTTTTATTTTTGTTTTTGCCGGCTTCCCTACAATGACTTTACACTTATCTATTATTTATGTGCAGGTGTTTGAGATATCCACCTTATTCTAGCTTATAACTCCAGCAGCATTCTAATTCTACACAGTACTATCATGGCAGTTGTGAGTGTATGTGTATATTGATAGTATCCTCGTTGCTTTGTTGTCGCTTGGACATCAGATGTGACAAATATGTACACGAAGGGGCCGCAGTTAGATGTTCTTAGAGGAATCATGGATGCAAACAGTTCTGGGTTGTAGAGTATAGGCAGTCACATGATCCAGAATCATGTATACATGTCATGGACCACGGAGCCCAGCCATGGATGAGCAGCAGCAGTTCAATGTCAATGTCAAGGTACTTCTAGTTTGAATCTACATACATACATGCTTTACTGAATTTTTGCTGCTTGGTCAGACTCTAGTGTTGAATAAGATGAACACTGACTGCATTGTTTGCTAATTAATTATTTTGCTTGCTCCCACAAAAATTCACTATAATTTAGTTTGCCGATTGGTCTACTTGGATTTCTCAAGTTGTTAGCAAAGCCCGCCACACTGCTGCTATCTGTCAACTGAATGAAGCTGCAAAATTTGGAGTTGCTACTGCTTCTTGTGTTCATTTCCTTGTTGTCGAATTCGTACCTGACTAGTCTAGTTAGTACTATTGCGACAGGTTGATTGACGCAAAACTCTTGCCCCTGCTTAACATATCTAAAATCTGACCTATCTATATGCACACTTTGAGGAAGAAATAGGAGATATATGTGCTTATGTCGCTTCTAAATTATATACATGTATTTTTAGTTATTCACCATGCTTCAAACTTTTTCTGTTCGATTTGGTGCAGGAGGATGCCCGAGCTAACCAGGAGGACACCCTTCTGCACCTCGGCCATCACACAAGGTCGTCCTTCTATTATTTTTCCGCTGTTGGTTCATGTCCTACTTGTGTTTTAGTTCCATTGGCTCCTACTGCAAACAGGTCTATAACAGGTGCTTGTGTTCTTCATAGTAGCAGATCTGTTTATGTGAGCTACAATGGCCTACTTCTTCCTAATAATATGAACACTATCTCATCTTGCCATTTTCCCCTCTCTCCTGCAGGTTAACACCTAGAGAGGCTCGAGCTATGAGCAGCGAGCTGTTGCTGCTGCCGCCGGATGCTCCAGCGGCAAAACCTCCGCCGATTCCCTCCACGGCCACTACCACTACCCTAGCTACCGCCGCCGATGGAACCACCACCATATCCTCGCTCGGCCAAGACCAGCTCCTTGAGATCTTCCTCCGCCTGCCGAGCCTGTCGGCCCTCATCCGCGCCATGCTCACTTGCCGCTCGTGGCTTGGCGCCGTCCGCTCCTTCCGCAACCTCTTCCGTGCCCTCCACCCGGCGCCCCTCCTCGGGATCTTCCTTGAAGTCGACGAAGGCAATGTCCGCTTGCTCATCAATAAGGACATTACACTGGCAGATTAACGCAATTTTTCCTTTTCACTTTTCTTATTATTGGAGTGAGGATGTTAGAATGAGGAACCGTATGATAGTAGATACGGCAACAGTGTAGTAGTATAATCAGGAATAACGACATTTCCATCACTATTGTGTTTTCTTGAATTGTATGCATAAAATGGAATTTGTCGATTTTATTTTTTTAATTCCTAATTCGTTAGTAGTGGTGTGGGGACAAATTTGCATGCTACTGGTATTTAGGATACTAGTAGCGCTGGTATTATAGACGCGCTACTACTATTTCGTTAGTAGCAGCGCGGGTTCATAATAGTAGTAGCGTGGGTGGAAATGCGCTACTACTAACTTTGTTAGTAGTAGCGCGGGTTGAACCCACGCTACTACTAACTATTAGCTATAGCGCGATACTAGTAGCGCGGGTACCCGCGCTGCTAGTAGCCATTTTACCCGCGCTGCTAGTAGCCTTTTCCCTAGTAATTCCTTCGCCTATATATATGTATATATCTACATACCCCAAAAACATCCAGGAGCACCACGAAACCCTATTTCCACCGCCGCAACTTTATGTTTCCGTGAGATCCCATCTTGGAGCCTTTTCCGGTGCTCTGCCCGAGGTGGAATCGATCATGGAGGGCTTCTACGTCATCGCCAAGGCCTCTCCGATGAGTTGTGAGTTGTTTACCACAAACCTTCGGGTCCATGGTTATTAGCTAGTTGGCTTCTTCTCTCTCTTTGGATCTCAATACAATGTTCTCCTCGATCTTCTTAGAGATCTATTCGATGTAACTCTTTTTGCGGTGTGTTTGTCGAGATCCGGTGAATTGTGGGTTTATGATCAAGTTTATCTATGAGAAATATTTGAATCTCCTCTGAATTGTTTTATGTATGATTGGTTATCTTTGCAAGTCTCTTTGAATTATCAGTTTGGTTTGGCCTACTAGATTGATCTTTCTTTCAATGAGAGAAGTGCTTAGCTATGGTTCAATCTTGTGGTGTTCTTTCCCAGTGGCAGTAGGGGCAGCAAGGCACGTATTGTATTGTTGCCATCGAGGATAAAAAGATGGGGTTTATATCATATTGCTTGAGTTTATCCATCTACATCATGTCATCTTGCTTAATGTGTTACTCTGTTATTATGAACTTAATTCTCTAGATGCATGCTGGATAGCGGTTGATGTGTGGAGTAATAGTAGTAGATGCAGAATCGTTTCGATCTACTTGTCGCGGATGTGATGCCTATATACGTGATCATGCCTAGATATTCTCATAACTATGCACTTTTCCATCAATTGCTCGACAGTAATTTGTTCACCCACTGTAATACTTATGCTATCTTGAGAGAAGCCACTAGTAAAACCTATGGCCCCCAGGTCTATTTTCCATCATCTAAGTTTCCTATCTACTTTATTTTGCAATCTTTACTTTTCAATCTATATCATAAAAATACCAAAAATATTTATCTTATCTTATTATCTCTATCAGATCTCGCTTTCGCAAGTAGCCGTGAAGGGATTGACAACCCCTTTATCGTGTTGGTTGCGAGGTTCTTGTTTGTTTGTGTAGGTAACTTGCGTGGAGCCTCCTACTGGACTGATACCTTGGTTCTCAAAAACTGACGGAAATACTTACGCTACTTTGCTGCATCACCCTTTCCTCTTCAAGGGGAAAACCAACGCATGCTCAAGAGGTAGCAAGAAGGATTTCTGGCGCCGTTGCCGGGGAGGTCTTCGCTCAAGTCAAGACATACCAAGTACCCATCACAAACTCATCTCCCTCACCTTACATTATTTACCATTTTCCTCTCGTTTTCCTCTCCCCCACTTCACCCTTGCCATTTTATTCGCCCTCTTTTCCATTTGCTTCTCTTTTGCTTGTTCCTCGTAATTTCTACCGCTATGTACGAAACTGAGGAGGTTGTCGTTGATAAGGACAATAGTAATAACATGGAAAACTTTCATGCTTTTGATGATCTTATTGAAGAACCACCTATCTTACATACTAAAAAGTTTCGCATCGGTAGTGGTAATATTATTGGGAAAGGGGTTATTCAAGATTTCTTTGCTTGTGCCGGTGCTTTGCCTGCTATGGGAGGGTCTATTCTGCATAGAACTAGTAGTCTTGCGGATGCCATATCCTTGCTTATAGTTGAACTTGAAAGACAATTTATGCATATGCATCCTTGCATACAAATGATTTTCCTAGAATTTTCCAATATTGAGCATTCTTCTATTAAGCGTGCAGCTACTATCTTTTTGGCTCATGAGTTCAGATTCATAATAAAAGAAGCCAAAGAAATTTTTGCGCACTATAGGGTAAACGCTAGCCGTCCCCCCATAGAAGCAAACCTCTTCAATCAAGAGGACGTAATGCGTTTACAATCTCTAGATTATGTTGCTTTTAATGAAAACCTTAGAAAAAAGGTTCCTTCCAATGTTCTAGTTGATAGAATTTCCGAACTTAATGCTATTTGAAACAAGGAGTTAGGATTTTCTCTTGAGTATAGGCTCATGACTTTCTGCAAAAAGAATGCTTACAATGATGAATTAGTTGTGCAATATGAAGGGCCAAAGGAGGAACCCATACCTCCCGAGCTTGATCTTGGAGACTTCGGTCCCATTAAATTTAGCCCTTTTGATTACTTTTGCTTGCCACAAAGAAAACTTGCTGCTGAACATAGGGAATATGAGATGAGTTTTCGTGATTTATCTTATTATTATGGCAATACTTAGATCTATTCTCGCTTTTATGCCTAGCAAGGGGCGTTAAACGATAGCGCTTGTTGGGAGGCAACCCAAATTTATTTTTTTCCTTGCTTTTTGTTCCTGTTTAGTAATAAGTAATTCATCTAGCCTCTTTTTAGATGTGGTTTTATGTTTTAATTAGTGTTTGTTCCAAGTAGAACCTATAGGATCATCTTGGGTGATAGTTAATTTGATCTTGCTGAAAAACAGAAACTTTTGCACGCACGAGAATAATTTTAATAAATCACAGAAATGTGATTTTGAGTTGATTCGTTTTGCAGTATATCAATAGACAAATTGCCTAGGACTTGCTATTTTGGTAGGATGTTTAGAGTTCCAGAAGTATTCAAAAGTTACAGATTGCTACAGACTGTTCTGTTTTTGACAGATTCTGTTTTTCGTGTGTTGTTTGCTTATTTTGATGAATCTATGGCTAGTATTGGGGGTTATGAACCATAGAGAAGTTGGAATAAAGTAGGTTTAACACCAATATAAATAAAGAATGAGTTCATTACAGTACCTTAAGTTGTGGTTTTTCTTTCTTGCACTAACGGAGCTCATGAGATTTCCTGTTGAGTTTTGTGTTGTGAAGTTTTCAAGTTTTGGGTAAAGATTTTATGGACTATGGAATAACGAGTGGCAAGAGCCTAAGATTGGGATGCCCATGGCACCCCAAGATAATTCAAGGACAACCAAAAGCCTAAGCTTGGGGATGCCCTGGAAGGCATCCCCTCTTTCGTCTTCGTCTATCGGTAACTTTACTTGGAGCTATATTTTCATTCACCACACATGATATGTGTTTTGCTTGGAGCGTCTTGTATGATATGAGTATTTGATTTTTAGTTTACCACAATCATCCTTGCTGTACACACCTTTTGGTAGAGACACACATGATTCAGAATTTATTAGAATACTCTATGTGCTTCACTTATATCTTTTGAGCTAGACAGTTTTGCTCTATGTGCTTCACTTATATTTTTTAGAGCACGGTGGTGGTTTTATTTTGTAGAAATTATTGATCTATCATGCTTCACTTATATTATTTTGAGAGTCTTTTAGAACAGCATGGTATTTGCTATAGTTATAAAATTGGTCCTAGAAGGATGAGCATCCAAGTTGGGTATAATAAAAACTATCATATAGAGTGCATTAAACACTATGATCAATTTGATGATTGGTAATTGCTTTGAGATATAAAGGTAGTAATGTTAGAGTCATGCTAGTTGGGTAATTATGAAATTGATAAATACTTGTGTTGAAGTTGGCAAGTCCCGTAGCATGCACTTATTGTAAAAGTAATGTAACAAATTTGTTTCATGGGGTGCTCCGATTGCCTTCCTTATGTGTGGAGGTCGGGATCACGCGATGGTTAACTCCTACCAGCCCTTCCCCTAGGAGCATGCGTAGTAGTACTTTTCTTCGAGGGCTCATAAACTTTTGCAATAAGTATATGAGTTCTTTATGACTAATGTAAGTCCATGGATTATACGCACTCTTACCCTTCAACCATTGCTAGCCTCTACGGTACCGTGCATTGCCCTTTCTCACCTTGAGAGTTGGTACAAACTTCGCTGGTGCATCCAAACCCCATGATACGATACACTCTATCACACATAAACCTCCTTTTATCTTCATCAAAACAACCACCATACCTACATATTATGGCATTTCCATAGCCATTCCGAGATATATTGCCATGCAACTTTCCACCGTTCCGTTTATTATGACACGCTCCATCATTGTCATATTGCTTTTTTAATGATCATGTAGTTGACAATGTATTTGTGGCAAGGCCACCTTCATAATTCTTTCATACATGTCACTATTGATTCATTGCATATCCCGGTACACCGCTGGAGGCATTAACATAGAGTCATATTTTGTTCTAAGTATTGAATTGTAATTGTTGAGTTGTAAATCAATAAAAGTGTGATGATCTTCATTATTAGTGTCCCAAGTGAGGAAAGGACGATGGATACTATGATTCCCCCACAAGTCGGGATGAGACTTCGGACTTTATGAAAAATAAAAGAGGCCAAAGAAGCCCAAATCAAAAAGAGGCCAAAGAAGCCCACCAAAATAAAAAAAGAAAAAGAAAAAGAAAAAAATGAGAGAAAAAGAGAGAAGGGACAATGTTACTATCCTTTTTCCACACTTGTGCTTCAAAGTAGCACCATGATCTTCATGATAGAGTCTCTTATGTTGTCACTTTCATATACTAGTGGGAAATTTTCATTATAGAACTTGGCTTGTATATTCCAATGATGGGCTTCCTCAAAATGCCCCAGGTCTTCATGAGCAAGCAAGTTGGATGCACACCCACTTAGTTTCTTTTGTTGAGATTTTATACATTTATAGCTCTAGTGCATCCGTTGCATGGCAATCCCTACTCCTCATATTGACATCAATTAATGGGCATCTCCATAGCCCGTTGATTAGCATCGTCAATGTGAGAATTTCTCCTTTTTGTCTTCTCCACACAACCTCCATCATCATATCCTATTCCACCCATAGTGCTATATCCATGGCTAACGCTCATGTATTGCGTGAGAGTTGAAAAAAGCTGAAGTGCGTTAAAAAGTATGAACCAATTGCTTGGCTGAAACCGGGGTTGTGTATGATGGGAGTATTTTGTGTGATGAAAATGAAGCATAGCCTAACTATATGATTTTGTAGGGATAAGCTTTCTTTGCTATGTTATTTTGATAAGACATGATTACTTATTAGTATGCTTGAAGTATTACTATTTTTATATCAATATGAACTATTATCTTGAATCATTTGGACCTGAACATTCATGCCACAATAAAGAAAATTACATTGAGAAATTTGCTAGTTAGCATTCCACATCAAAAATTCTGTTTTTATCATTTACCTACTCGAGGACAAGCATGAATTAAGCTTGGGGATGCTTGATATTTCTCCAATGTATCTATAATTTTTGATTGTTCCATGCTATTATATTACCCGTTTTGGATGTTTATGGGCTTTACTATACACTTTTATATCATTGTTGGGACTAACCTACTAACCAGAGGCCCAGCCCAAATTGTTGTTTTTTTTTGCCTATTTTAGTGTTTCGAAGGAAAGGAATATCAAACGGAGTCCAAACGGAATGAAACTTTCGGGAGCGATCTTTTTGGAACAAACACAATTCGGGAGACTTGGAGTGGACGTCAATAAGCAGTCAAGGGGGAATCAATCACGGAGGGCTTCTACATCATCGCCAAGGCCTCTCTGATGAGTTGTGAGTAGTTTACCACAGACCTTCGGGTCCATAGTTATTAGCTAGTTGGCTTCTTGTCTCTCTTTGGATCTCAATACAATGTTCTCCTCGATCTTCTTGGAGATCTATTCGATGTAACTCTTTTTGTGGTGTGTTTGTCGAGATCCGATGAATTGTGGGTTTATGATCAAGTTTATCTATGAGAAATATTTGAACCTCCTCTGAATTCTTTTCTGTATGATTGGCTATCTTTGCAAGTCTCTTCGAATTATCAGTTTGGTTTGGCCTACTAGATTGATCTTTCTTGCATTGAGAGAAGTGCTTAGCTTTGGGTTCAGTCTTGCGGTGTCCTTTCCTAGTGACGGCATGGGAAGCAAGGCACGTATTTTATTGTTGCCATCGAGGATAAAAATATGGGGTTTATATCATATTGCTTGAGTTTATTCCTCTACATCATGTCACCTTGCTTAATGCGTTACTCTGTTCTTATGAACTTAATACTCTAGATGCATGCTGGATAGCGGTCTATGTGTGGAGTAATAGTAGTAGATGAAGAATCGTTTCGATCTACTTGTCGCGGACATGATGCCTATATACATGATCATGCCTAGATATTCTCATAACTATGCACTTTTCTATCAATTGTTTGACAGTAATTTGTTCACCCACCATAATACTTATGCTATCTTGAGAGAAGCCACTAGTGGAACCTATGGCCCCCGGGTCTATTTTCCATCATATAAGTTTCCTATCTACTTTATTTTGCAATCTTTACTTTTCAATCTATATCATAAAAATACCAAAAATACTTATCTTATCTTATTATCTCTATCAGATCTCACTTTCGCAAGTAGCCGTGAAGGGATTGACAACCCCTTTATCGGGGTGGTTGCGAGTTCTTGTTTGTTTGTGTAGGTACGTGGGACTTGAGTGGAGCCTCCTACTGGATTGATACCTTGGTTCTCAAAAACTGAGGGAAATACTTACGCTACTTTGCTACATCACCCTTTCCTCTTCAAGGGAAAAACCAACACATGCTCAAGACATAGCATTGCCCCCTATTTTTCTAGATTATAAGAGTATGGTAGCACATGAATTTATTGTTAAAAACAAGGAGATGATGCTTAAGTATAATTTGAGTTTTAATGAAACTCACTGTGCGACTATTATCTTGCCTACACCCTCTTTGTTTAACATATTTTCAGCCATGTACCTCATTTTGTCGAAGGCCTTTTACGCATACCGGAGCCTGACACAAGCTCCAGAGCCTGAGCCGGAACCACCACTTGACCCTTATCGACAGTCTATTTATCAATGGGATCTGGAGGAGATCGCCAACCACTGGCACTCAGATGACACTCCTCAGTACACCAGAGAGAGTAGCCTCGATCTATGGGCATAAACCAACTTAGGCCAAAAGACTAAGCTTGGGGGAGTACGTATTTCTCACCGATATTACATTCATGTTCACACACTCATTCTAGTTGTCGGTGCTCAAACTTTTTCATTGTACTATCCATACTAGTTTATTTTATTTTCTAAGTCTTTCTCTTGTGTGTTTAAAAAAAACCTTAAGAAAATAAAAAAAATACTTGTAGCTTTTAGCTAGTTTACTTTCCATGCCTATAGTAGTAGTAATTAAAAGAAAACTAAGATTTCTCGTTCCTCTTTTGCTTGTTGGGAGCTTTCCCGTGTAAATAGTTTTATTTCTTTTCTTTTCTTTGGGGGTTGAGAAGAGAAGACCATGATGAAAATGTTGAGTGGCTCTTATATGCATTATTACTGATTTAACCAAGAGCCCATATTACCTTGTCTTCTCCCTTGAATGGAATGCTTGCAGATTCCAGCTTAGTCCAATGCACGTGCACTATTATTATTATCCACACCGTTCGGTCGTGCAAGTGAAAGGCAATAATGACGATATATGATGGACTGATTGAGATGAGAGAAGCTGGTATGAACTCGACCTATCTTGTTTTTGTAAATATGATTAGTTCATTGTTCCTAATTCAGCCTATTATGAATAAACATGTTTGCAGTGACAATTAGAGATTATAGTTGCTTATGCCACGCTTAATTAGCTAGGAGTTTATAATGGTTTACCTTGTGTGCCAACATGCTATTAAAATGGTTGTGATGTGGTATGATGGGGTGGTATCCTTCTTTGAACGATTCGAGTGACTTGACTTGGCACATGTTCACGCATGTAGTTGAAACAAGATCAACATAGCCTCCACGATATTTATGTTCATGGTGGATTATATCCTACTCATGCTTGCACTCAGTGTTTATTAATTTTAATGCATGTTCATGACTGTTGTCGCTCTCTAGTTGGTCGCTTTCCAGTCTTTTTCTAGCCTTCACTTGTACTAAGTGGGAATACTGCTTGTGCATCCAAAATCCATAAACCCCAAAGTTATTCCATATGAGTCCATCATACCTTCCTATATGTGGTATCTACCTGCCGTTACAAGTAAATTTGTATGTGCCAAACTCTAAACCTTCAAATGAAATTTTGTTTGTATGCTCGAACAACTCATGTATCAACTAGGGCTGTCTATATCTTCCATGCTAGGCGGGTTATTCTCAAGAGGAGTGGACTCCGCTCCTCACTCACGAGAAAATGGCTGGTCACCGGGATGCCCAGTCCCATGCTCAAATCAAATCAAAATAATTGCAAACAAAACTCCCCCATGATTGTTGTTAGTTGGAGGCACCCGTTGTTTTGGGCAAGCCATGGATTGATGATTGTTGGTGGTGGGGGAGTATAAACTTTACCATTCTGTTTGGGAACCGCCTATAATGTGTGTAGCATGGAAGATATCGAGATCTCTTGGTTGCTATGTTGACAATGAAAGTATGCCGCTCAAAATATTATTTATCTCTATTTCAAAATCAAGCTCTGGCACCTCTACAAATCCCTGCTTCCCTCTGCGAATGGCCTATCTATTTACTTTTATGTTGAGTCATCATCCTCTTATTAAAAAGCACTAGCTGGAGAGCACCGCTGTCATTTGCATGCATTACTATTAATTTATACTGAGTTTGTAAATGTGAGACCTAAATGTTATTGTGAATGTGGTTAGTTCATAATCTTTGCTGAAAACTTGAATGCTGACTTTACATATTTGCAACAACAAGAGCAAACAGAGTTTGTAAAAGTTGTTCTTTATCACGTTCTGTCGTGGAATTGTCACGGCAGATGTCCTTAGTGTCAGGACTTAGTCGCGAGGCCAAGGCATCTATGTGGTAGCTTGAGAGGGGTTGAGCGGAATCAAGAGACGCAACACAAGACAAGGGTTTAGACAGCTTCGGGCCCCGGGAACATCATCCGGTAATAACCCTATATGCTGTTTGTGGTTAGGTCTTATTATGATCCTCATGGAGTCACCGCATAAGCCGGCTCTCCTTATTGTGTCTAGCACTAGAGATTATTTTCCTCTTTCTTGTCCCCTCTTGGGGCGTCCTGCCCCTCCTTATATAAGTTGAAGGGGCGGGTTACATGTGGAGTCCAAATAGGATTAGGACTAGTCTATCTTCTCATACAAGCGGGATACAAGTCCGGGTCTTACTTCCTTGTAAGGGAAATATTCATCATGCCTTTTCTCTTAACCGGCCCACCAAAGTATAAGCTGGCATGCTGGGCCTTGGGCCTTATCGTCCGTCTGATCCGCCCACCGGGTCACTAATAGGTTGTCGAGGATCGGGCGGGTCTCCAGTGAGTCGTCAAATGTCTGTCGGGTCTCTGGTGAGTCGCCAAGTCCGGCCGGGTCATAATTCCGGCCGGGTCATACCGTGGGGTATATCCCCGACACTTTCAGTTTGTCAACTGAATTGCTTGAGGACAAGCAAAGTTTTAACCTTGGGGGAGTTGATACGTCTCCATCGTATCTACTTTTCCAAACACTTTTGCCCTTGTTTTGGACTCTAACTTGTATGATTTGAATGGAACTAACCCGGACTAACGCTGTTTTCAGCAGAATTACCATGGTGTTATTTTTGTGCAGAAATAAAAGTTCTCAGAATGACCTGAAACTTCACGGAGAATATCTTTGGAATTAATAAAAAATATTGGCTAAAGAATCAAGACCAGGGGGGAACACCCTCTCCACGAAGGTGGGGGCGCGCTCTACCCCCTGGGCGTGCTCCCCTGCCTCATGGGCCCCCTGATGCTCCATCGACCTCAACTCCAACTCTATATATTCACGTTCGGGTGAAAAAAAATCAGAGAGAAGGATTCATCGCGTTTTACGATACGGAGCCACCGCCAAGCCCTAACCTTTCTCGGGAGGGCTGATCTGGAGTCCGTTCGGGGCTCCAAAGAGGGGAATCCGTCGTTGTCGTCATCATCAACCATCCTCCATCACCAATTTCATGATGTTCACCACTGTGCGTGAGTAATTCCATCGTAGGCTTGCTGGATGGTGATGGGTTGGATGAGATTTACCATGTAATCGAGTTAGTTTTGTTAGGGTTTGATCCCTAGTATCCATTATGTTCTGAGATTGATGTTGTTATGACTTTGTTATGCTTAATGCTTGTCACTACGGCCCGAGTGCCATGATTTCAGATCTGAACTTATTATGTTTTCATGAATATATGTGAGTTCTTGATCCTATCTTGCAAGTCAATAGTCACCTACTCTGTGTTATGATCCGACAACCCCGAAGTGACAATAATCGGGACCACTCTCAGTGATGACCGTAGTTTGAGGAGTTCATGTATTCATTAAGTGTTAATGCTTTGGTCCAGTACTCTATTAAAAGGAGGCCATAATATCCCTTAGTTTCCAATAGGACCCCGCTACCACGGGAGGGTAGGACAAAAGATGTCATGCAAGTTCTTTTCCATAAGCACGTATGACTATATTCGGAATACATGCCTACATTACATTGAAGAACTGGAGCTAGTTCTGTGCCACCCTATGTTATAACTATTGCATGAGGAATTGCATCCGACATAATTATCCATCACTGATCCAATGCCTACGAGCTTTTTCACATATTGCTCTTTACTTAGTTAATTTACCATTGCCACTGTTACAATTACTACAAACTGCTACTGTTACTTTTGCCACTGTTACCGTTACTTCCATACTAGTTTGCTACTAAATACTTTGCTGTAGATATTAAGTTATCCAGGTGTGGTTGAATTGACAACTCAACTGCTAATACTTAAGAATATTCTTTAGCTCTCCTTGTGTCGAATCAATAAATTTGGGTTGAATACTCTATTCTCAAAAACTATTATGATCCCCTATACTTGTGGGTTATCAAATTGCTGCTACAAACGACTATGACGACGACTACCGGGTTAGGACACATTATCTTAATGAATTTCTTGACATTTAAATGGACACACTTGATTTGAGAATGTAGGATGTCTGGTTCCCTATTTGAGTGTCAAGAAATATAGTATGACCACGTCCACATGGCGGTCTGACGACCCGCCTCCCGTCATGGTCGTCCTCGACACCGTGATCCACGCCCAGTCATTTTCGAGCATCGCGCCAGCGTTAGGCCCAGTCACGACATCTTCCATGGTGTCGTGCACGACGTTCCTCTGCAGGGGCGCGCGGATGCGTAAGCCCATAAAAAACTTGTGATTGTCAATTAATAGTAGAGATAATGATAATAATAAAGGACATAGCATGCGGGATTAGCGATTTGTTATGAAGGAATACCTTATTTTATTATGGAAGTTTATCGAGAAAAAATTTAATTCTCTGCATGCCTAATTAACTGCCAACCAAATCGATTAATTATCTAACTAATTGGAAAAAATCCCTACTTCTAATTATCTATAGGCATAAATAGTTGTCTAACAAATTAATTACTTGCATTAATGACTCGATTTTGAAATTGATTTGGTGCAAAAAGAATCCTATTTAAATGGATATAACTAATTGCATACGTAATTAACTGTCTTGCTAATTAATTGCATCAATGGTTTGATTTTCAAATTGATTCAGTACTCGATTTCTAAAACGTTTCCGCATGAATGGCTGCTACAAGCGACTATGATGACGACTACAAGGTAATGTAGGACACATTCTCTTAACGAATTTCTTGGCACTTAAGGACACACTTGAGTTGAGAATGTAGCCTGTCTGGCTCTCTGTTTGAGTGACAAGAAATATAATATGACCGCGTCCACGTGGTGGTCTAATGACCCACCTCCCGCCACGGTCGTCCTCGACACCGTGATCCGTACCCAAGCATTCTCGAGCTTCACGCCGGTGTTAGGCCCGGCCATGGCATCTTCCATAGTATCGTGCACGCCATAGGGGCGCGCGGATGTGTACGCCCATAGGAAACTTGTGATTGTCAATTAATAGTAGAGATGATAATAACAATAAAAAATGACAATAACTAATGACATAGCGTGCGGGATTAGCGATTTGTTATGAATGAATATCTTATTTTATTTTTTTGAGAACTAATATCTTATTTTATTATGGAAGGTTATCTAGAAATGTCTTATTTCTGTCTTTTAGGAAAGTGATCTCACATATATGGTGCAATTTATAAATTCTTAATTACTTATTGTTTACGTGATTGAATTGAATCGGCACCTACCATTGGAATCAAGAAAGGATGAGGGAGAAAAGGCAGTGAGAGGGGGTGGTGGGAAGAAGAAAAACATTACGAAAATAAACCTTACAAGGCTACTAAGTGCGTTAATGACTCAATTTCTAAATTAATTCAGTGTGAAAATAATTCCTATTTAAATGGACCTAATTAATTGCATACGTAATTAACTGTCTAGCTAATTAATTGCATCAAGGGTTTGATTTCGAAATTGATTTAGTGTTTGTTTTCTAAAATATTTTCGCATGAATGACTGCTACAAACGACGACCATGACGACTACCGAGTAATGTAGAACACAATCCCTTAACCAATTTGTTGACATTTAAATAGACCCACTTGATTTGAGAATGTAGCCCGTCCGGCTCTACAATGACCGCGTCCACGTGGCGGTCTGACGACCCGCCTCCCGCCAAGGCCATCCTCGACACCGTTATCCATGCCCTGGCATTCTCAAGCATCGCGTCAGCATTAGGCCCGGCCACGACTTCTTCCAAGGTGTCGTGCACGACGTCCCTTCAGAGGGGCGCGCGAATGCGTGCGCCCATATGAAACTTGTGATTCTCAATTAATAGTGGAGATAATGATAATAATAAATGCGCGTGGGATTAGCTATTTGTTATAAAGAAATATCTTATTTTGTTATGAAAGATTATCGAGAAAATGTTATGTCTATCTTTTAGGAAGGTGATCTCACATATATGGTGCAATTTCCGAATTCTAAACTACTTTTTCTTTACGTGATTGAATTGAATCAACACCTACCAAAGGAAACATGACACAAGATCCCCTAATGGGATCTGGTTTTTTAATGGAAAGAAGAAAAACCAGTGGGAGGTGTGGTGGGAGGTGGGACAAAGAAAAATCGAACGAAAATAAACCATATCAGGCTACCAACTGCTTCATTAGAAGTAGAGATCAGTTTTATATTTCTTACTATGCCGACGTTTCCGTATTCCTGCAAATCGAAGAGTCTTTTACCGATTTTTTTTAAAAAAAGAGTCTTTTACCAAAATGGCAAAATTCCTGCCGCTTACGGTCGTCTTCAATAAAAAAAGTATGAAAAAGGGTTAATTTGATAAATGCCACTTCAATTATGGCGATTCTGAGAAATGCCACCGCAATTTCCAAACTTTGAAAAATGCCACTTCATGCCACTTCCAGTGGCATTTTTCGAAGTCTGCAGTGGTGTTCTTCAAAGATTGCAAAATTTGCAGTGGCATTTTTCAAAGTTTGGAAATTGCAATGGCATTTTTATGAATCGCCATAATTGGAGTGGCATTTATCTAATTAACCCGATGAAAAATGGCTGCGTGCACGTAGGTTTTCGAAGAAAAAAAAATTCGAGAAGCATTGAGCCATTCTCTACTAAACCTAACCGACCCCGTAAAATCCACACACGGCCGCAAGCGTCAACCGGCGATGCGGACTCGCTCCTCGTCGACATCCTCTCCTCCGGCGATGTGTACTCGATCTCGCTCCTCCTCGATATCCTCTCCTCCTCCGGCAGCGATGCGGGGGCGCTCCTCCCCAACATCCTCTACTCCGGCGGTGAAGCGGCGACGCGGGCGGTCTCCTCCGTCGAGATTCCCGTCCTGTCCAGGTGAGCCACTCGCCCGCTGTCATCCTGCCTCTCAGTCTCACCTACTCGGCAGGGAAAACTTTTAGTACTAGCTAATTGGACTGCATGCGAAAAAACCCTAGATTTGTAGCAGCACATACCTGCCATGGGGCGCGCGTGTTTGGGTCCGAACCAACAGATCCGGGCACCTGGTAGGTTTCTTGGGCTTCGTGATTGGAGAGGGAGCCATATCAAAATGTTGGCATCAGCGATGCATGCATGGATATGATCAAAATTTCGGCAAGCCATTACTGTTTGGATCGTAGCCAGTCCAAGTCCAAAATTTTAGCAAAAAGTACACTGTATACCCCTCTACGGTTTACCACCAACTGACCTGATGCGGCGGAGTGCCTTGGTGCATGCGCTTGCTAATCGGCTGAGGACCCACTTGCTTAAGAGCTATCTTCAACCGGTGATGAAATTTTTGATGATGTAAAACCCATATGGGGCAGGAGAGAGAAAATAGGTGATGTAAAAGTGGTGCCCTAAACATGATTATTTGAACATGATTCAGTCCACATTCTGAAATTTCAAACTCTATACATTAAACAATTTAAACAACATAATTAAACAGGAGGTTTCGTGATCCATCTCCTCTTCCTCCATCCGCTTCGCCATCTTCTTCTCGGCGACGAATCGAAGGTCTGCCTCAACGAGGTGCGGATTGGCCTTGGCAAACTTCTCCACGTAAACCCTACCCCTCTCTTCGGCACTTCGTTGTGCATCGACATGGCGGTGTGCTTCCTCTTCCTTTCAAGAGACAATGCAAATCATAGGGGCGAGGAACAGCGCCTCCTCGGCCGAGGCCGCGTCGGGAAAGTTCAGGTCGGCCCGGATATGGCCAAACCTCCATCCCACCTCATCGTACAGCGCACACGCAGCGAGCTTGGATGCCTTGAAGGTGCCAAGCCACCTACGCCGGCACTTGCAAGTGGTTTCGGCGACGTAGTGCCCCAATTCCCTTAGTTGAACACCATGGTATGGGGTCGCACTTGCGGCAGGGGCGGCAACGTGGTGCCATATCCTCGATGCAATTTTGTCAGCCCAAAGCCGCTAACCGAACGGGCGGCAAGCCGAACCCTAGCGGCGGCCGCTGGAGTCGATAGAATTGGGAGGTGAGCCGTTGATTGGGCAATGGGGAGGCCGGATTCGGGTGGCTGCATGGATGCGGTGGGTAGGTGAAAATTGTTTGCTAGTGGAGTGCAAATCGGCGGCAGGATGGCTAGTGGCGGCCGGCCGGTGGCAATTGCAGCATGAAATCGACGGTGACGGCAACGGGCGACAACGCGGGCTGCGGGCGGGCGAAGTTTCTGCAGGTGGTTGAGGGTGCGCGCATGGGCATGGTGATTTTGTGGCAGTCGTTGCGGCGCTGCTAATATGAAGCAGTAAGAGGCGTTTTTTCATCTTCCCTAATAAATTTACATCACGGAAATATATATACATCACCTGTTGGAATGCCGTTTTTGGGCCGAAGTGCCTCTAATTAAAGAGAAAAGAATCTGAACACACCGGCACATCTCTCCCATGCTGTTGAGATTCGTCGTTTCGCCCACCGCCTCTCACGCTGCTATTTTCCCCTTTGTGCTCTCCTTTGCTTTCTCTCACTTGCTCCATGGTGCACCACTGGTCCTTTATGGCCGTATCACGTTGGGCTCCAGCATCGGCACTCCAACATTTTGTCATCAGTTTATCTATCCTTCTCACGCACATGTCCAAAAGGCCATATACCTTCAGTCACAGCAATTTGACATTTGCAGCTGGTCAATTACCCTGCAGTGGCACGTAAATATGCAGTACCAAATGAACAAAGTAACTTTCTCGACTAACTTGTACAGCTGTGTTGTCACATAATTGGCCTCACGGTGTCCTGCTTGAGACATGTACACAATGTGGCAAACCTTTCTCCTGCCTATCCATCTTATGTTCAAGTCAAAACATCGCATGTAGCTGGTCTAGTTTCTGGCCATTCTTAGCTCTTCTCAAACCATGGTCATTTGATCGCTCATGTATTTTCCACTGCTTTCTTCTAAATCAACGAAGCCGGTGAACCCGGATCTTTCAAAAAAAAAAAATTGCATGTAGCATTTATCCAAAATGGTTAACAGCTGAACTGAAATAATAAGAGGCAAACCATGCAACGAAAAAATGCAATAAGATATTCATAGATTTGCAGGTTGCAGTACCATACTTTTACAGAGCCGTACTACTACTAGTGCAACCTTGGTCCAATTTTCGCTATAGTGGCGAGCTAAGTTTCCATAAGACCTACCTAACCATCTCCACCGTTTCTCTGAATCATTAGCTCTTGGGCAAAGGTCCAGAGTGTGACATTGGAACCCAACCTAAAAATCTCATTCTTTATGCAAGAAATCAAGGATTTTTTTAATCATTTGTTAGAGTAAAACATGTCCAAATCCTGCAAGAGATAAAACTGTACCAGCCTATCATTACAGACACGCGTAAAATGGCACCACATTTGCCCAGAAGTGGCTGCACGATCCTGGCCACTGCGCACACCTCTTGGACTCCCACTCGAACTCTTGCCCTCACTGCGCCCATGGAAAATTTATTTCAACTGGTGGGAACAATTACCTTCAATGGCTGGAACATTCTAGCAGACGTGCAGAAGCATGGGATGGGCTGAGGGGAGGCGAGGAGCGACAACGGACGGGGTTGCCCCGCTCACACAGAAGCACAAGGTGGAAGATAACCTGTAAAACGGGCCATATTTTGGGTATAATGGGCCGACAATGCAGTGGGTCACGCCAGGGGTGGTTGAACTCGGTATTCTCAGTAGCCATGTATAAGAGCCCCTTTGGCAAGGGCTGGCATCATGTTGATATTTGAATTATTTATTGTACTTCTTTTCTTGGTAATCATGCTTGCTTAAGTTTGCTTTGTTTCTTTTTTTGCAGCTGCCATCCGTGGGGATAGTGGATTGATGCTGATTCTATTTGAGACGCCCTCAGGCTTTGCAATTTTCACTTTTTGTGGGTTACTTATTAGCCGACGAAATGCTGTGCAGGTGTACTATATGTTCTTCCTTCCTTGGTTACTGCTGATGAGCTTGCTTGCTTGCTTGCTTTCTCTTGTTGTCCATGCCATTTACCTAATTTTCTGTTTTATTATCCTCGTCTCCTCCAGGAAGTATGGCTTAGCTTCACTGACGGACGGAAGGCAAAACGTGTTAGTGTCCACTTCTTCCTTCGATTCCCTGCTCCTGGTTGTTGTTATTTTCTTATGTTGTTTGCCGCCAAATCCTACTAGTTATCTTGCACCATTCATGATTGCATCATTATTTATTTATTTTATTTTGTGTCTAGGATGGAACATAAACATATTGTTCATTACCTCTTAAATACTCCCTCGTACCAAAATACTTGTAGTTGAGGGAATTTATACTAGTTTCCCCAGCTATAAGTATTTCGATACAGAGGTAGTAATTGAGAGGCTAACACAACTTCCTCCATAAACCTAAAGCATGTACTCTGGACGCAATTATGCACACGCCCAAAAAACTACTTTTGCTAAATGGCCGTCATGGGTGCAACGAGATTTCTAACGAATCAGTTACTTGATTTGCTGCTACTATTGAAGAGCAGCACTGTGGTCTGATGCCAAACTACATCTCATTACCTTGCTTTATGAACTTAATCTGAATTACACTAGTATTTGATGAACGAGTATTTGTAACATGGGGATATCATCACGGTTAAGTTATACCTAGTGAATCAGCTCCCTCTGGTGAGAACCTCGACCCCCTTTCCCCTGCTCCCTCCCTCGCTTCTGCGGGCGACGGGGGGAACTCTAGCCACCGGTGCCCCCCCCCCCCCCCCCCCACTGGCCGCTGCCGGCGGGCCTCCTCATCTCCGCGCGTGAGGGATGCGGCGCTTGGTGCTGGGCGCGGCAGCTCGCCGGCGCTCCGGAGTGGGCCAGTGATTGTGGCGTGACGGCGACGCGACAGGCGGCGCGGAGGTGTGGTGCGGGCTACTGGCCGTGTCGCGGCGGTGCGCCCAGATCCGCTTCTGAAGACGCGGATCGTGGTCAGCCTTCCTTGCCATGGCTCGGGGGGGGGGGGGGGGGGGCAGTGGGTGGATGCGTACGCCGCTACCCGATCGGGCCCTTGCGGCTGGTGGGCGATGCACGGTGCTGGTGACCCTACTGGTGGCCTCCATGGCAGCGGCAGCGAGGGCTCTGCTTCCTCCTCTCTGGTGATGGGCTGATGCCAGTGTTCTCGCGCGGGTCCGGAACAACGGCAAGGTGGGGCGAAGCATGTTGTTTGGGGGAGGGGGGAGGAGGCTGGTTGGAGGGACGGGGGCTCCGGTTGAGCTTCCTATCGCCGGCACAGGAGGTTATCGCCGGTCGTGGCCGTGGGCCGCTCCTCCACCTCCCCCCTTCCCCATCCTCATTTCGTTGTTCTCCCTTTCGGCATTGCTCGTGCCGGGTGGTTTGCTGGCAGTCCGGAGGTGGTTGGGGTGTGGATTTGTTCAAAGTCACGGCTTTTGGAGGTTCTTGTGGCGGTCTGGATGCAGGGTGGCGGCTCTAGCGGTGGGAGGCGCGTTGGTCGTGAGCTGACCGTGTTTGTATGTCATTATATATCGTCATTGGGGTGGTGTTTTCGGTGCCTGACACGTTTGTATCTTGCCTTGGGTGTATCAATGTGTGCGTTGAGTGCGGTGGTGGAGTGCGTTTGTATCTTCTTGCTCGAATGTTGTGGTGGTGGTTGCTTTATATATAAAGCGGGGGAACCCTTTTTCGTCGGTCAGCTACCTCTCCTAATTGAGAGACATGACATGATACTCGATTAATTGTTCTTTTTTTTTGCACGTGAACATGTTCATCCTTGTTATTTCTTCATTAGGCTGTTTTGCTGGAAGAGTTTCGAACTTTTAAGGACAAGTCCAAGGCCATTAATAAAAGTACTGGTGTCAGCAAAAGGCTTACTGAGATGATCATGAACTGCCGCTTCCCTGAGCAGAAAATTGCTGTTGGAAAGCTTGAATACAAAAGAATTATTGAAGAGAGATTGGTGAGTATAAGCTCCTGGTTTATCTATATATTTGAACAACTTTGATTGCCATTTTTTCTGTGACTTCTTCCAGAATATAGACTGCCTGTATAATACAGCTGTGATGGAGGTAACGTGGGGCATACAGCATTGCATGCCAAGTTTGCTGCCTCAAGAAAAATCACAACTGACAGAAGCGGACTGTCTCCCGATGAGTCTAGGACTGCACTATGTATTGCAACAGTATGACTGTGATGTCAGATATGGTGAGTTAACTAGTTGTCATGTTTTTTTGCTTCATAGTTCCCTGTCATTTGGTGTTGCACTATATGATAGCTTGTGTGCTGACATTTAGAATACTTCATCTTCATGGACCAAAGTTTTGGATGCAACTTCTACAGAAAAAAATTATATGCTTTGCATCCTTGCTTTAGTGATGAAGCAATCTTCTTTGTATCCAGGTCAATGAGCAAATTGTTGCGACAGCTTCTGCGTTGTATCAGTGTGATTCTGTTGAGAAGCGATATTCTGGAGCCTTGCGCCGTGCAGGTGACCTCATTAAGGACGTTTCTGGCATCAACTGCAAGGGTTGGACGTTACTGAAAATTGCAACAGCTCTGAAGATGATATGGTGGCCTGAATTTGGCGACTCCTGTGAGGTAAAACTGTGCATACTATTTTGTGAAGTGTGCCCAACTGCATGCTATCCCATTTTCAGCAAACTTGTCACTCACTCCAAATCATGCTTCTTTCAGGTTTCAGAAGATGATGTGTCAAGGTTGGTGGCTCATGCATATATATATGACGTTCATAAGAATAAAGATTCTTGCTTGACAGTCTACAAAGATATGGTCGAAGCTCATGAAATTAAGACCTCAAAAAAAGAACTACTGAAATCGTTGGTTGAGCTGGCCAATAAAACATATGAGGCTGAAGGGCCTGAGAAGAATGTATAGACCATATAAGCTCACAGGTAGCTGAAACTGTTGCAGCTAATAATTTGTTCTCAGTCTGAAGTGAGTTTTTGGTACACATGTTGGCTCATAGGGTATTAATGAACATAAGCTGACCTTGGTTGACTTTATTAGAATCTCAGTCTGAGAGGGCCAGTACGAAAAAGTGTAGTGCTAATTAAGTTTGAGCAAACCATTTAACTGCTGCCAAGTATTTTCCTTAGGTGAAAACCCTTGTCCATTTGGGACTTAGCAGCGGCGACGCTTAGCCTGATAGGCTTACTCCCGTGGCTTCCTCCCCCTGTTGCCGTTCCCCGTGCGCGTACACAACAGCCGCCAGCCGCAAATCTTTCGCCTTTCCCTTCGCTTCCTCGACTCTACGATCTGCTCTCTCCTGTTCTCCTCAATACGCCAACAACGAGCCGATAAGGGCAGGTTGACAACTTATTCGAGGTACTAATTTTGCTGGAATTGTGGTTCGCTCGGTTCGTGATTCGCGGTTCATCATGTGCTCTTCAGTTTTTAAGGTAGCGCCACATTGAATAAAGTGGTATCATACTGAGCTCAAGCTCATCTACTCCCGAGTGTGCAGTAAATTGTAGAAAAGAAGTAAACAAAATAACAAAAAAAAACTAAAATTTCTGTACATCAATGATGGTCAAGTGTTCTAGATGCATATGCCATTATTTTTCTTCCAACATGACTGCCCTGGTGCTCCGTAGACACACACAAAAAATTAGTGCTAAAAATGTTTATTTTTTAAGTCTTTTGAGAGGTCTAATTTTTTAAAAAAAATTGTGCATAGCTCCCCATATTTTTTAAGTCTTTTGAGAGGTCTATTTTATTTATTCACTGAATTTCAGTAGACAATGAAATAATTACATTTCAGCCAAAATAGTCCAGTAGTTTCAGTAGTGCACGTACAGGAATTCAAATATTTTTTAGAAATTTCAAAATGAATTCAAGTGAATATTTCGGTCATTTGGATGAAATGCAAACTGAAATCACTGAATTTCACTGAATTTTGATGGTTTCGGTTGGTGCTGAAATTTTTCTCAAACTGAAATTGAAAACATGGGTCAATACAAACAGCACAGGCAACTGTGTATTCCTATATTGTTACACGCAGCCGATCCATCCGAGTTGGTAACGACCAAACTTCAACTCGATTGTACCTCAGCTTTTACAGCCCCGTCGAAAGCAGCTGCCTCTTCCCATCCTGACTCGAGATAGATAAACCGAGGCTGCTGAACCGTTGAGACGTCAAAGCACGCGACGGTAACACGGTGTTGCATTGCATGAATGGTTCCGTGCTCTGGTCAGTCTCACCCTGACGATGCCAACCTCCCATCTTTCTTCTTTGGTTCTTCCATCGCCGACGGCCCATGCCACGCGCGCCTGAAACTTTCTCCGGTCTTTCGTGTCGGCCTACTCGCATGCATTATATTATTCCCCTGCGGCGGCAAGCAACAATTTGTTAGAGCAACTCCGCGAATCAACCTATGGTTGAGATGGTTAGGTCGACAGTGATATTCCTAACCCATCAGGGTTTAAATCATGATGCTCGCATAATTCCTGGATTTATTTCAGGATTTTCGGCGATGCGCTTTTAGTGGGAGGAGACGTTCCCGTCAACGACGAGGCGCCTAAGGTGGCTTCGTAAATCTCAATATGATATGCCGGCTCAGTCTCTCGAAGGTGCTCATAGGGGTAGGATATGCGTGTGTGCGTTCATAGGGGTGAGTGTATGCGTGTATATATGAGCGCTTGTGTCTGTACTGATGCTCAAAAAAACTCTAGCAGACCCCGCATCCCGCCCCGACCCGTAAAATAACCGCCAAAATGCGGGTCAGGGCGGAAAAATCAGTCCGATCAGACCCCGCATTTCGCCACGGCCCGCAAAAAATTTTAGGGGGCGCGGCAAAATCCCGGCCCCAACCCGGGAAAACGCGGGTTTCCCCCTCGCGGCTGGGGTGCCCTGCATATAAGTGGAAGCGGTTTGTAGGGGGACATTTCATCCCGCGCTTTCTCCCACCAACCACCTCTCCTCTCCCCCCTCGCGCCGCCGTCGGCCGCCGCCCAAGATTCCGGCGACAGCAGCCGGCAGGAGCACGTCGGAAGGCCACCACGCGCACGAGGCCTCCCCTCCCTTCCCCCCTGCGTCGGCGGGCCGCCGGATTTGCAGATCTGCGGTACTTCATCGCGGGCCGCCGGATTTGGCTTTTTCAGGCCGCCGGTTGCTGCCCCAGGCGATGGAGTGGTCGGGGAGCCTCTCCCGCAGCCCAGGCAAGGGCGCAGCGCCGCATGCAAGCACAGGTTCGTCCGCCCGCCGCCGCCGAAGGTTTGCGGGCATGGACTCGTCCGGCTGTCCACCGGGCTCGGCGCTCGCGCAGCGTCTTTGTGGCCTACCGATGCCGCTCATAGAGTGCGACGACTGCCCGTGCCAAGTGTTGCGGCTCACTTCGGGCACGCCGAAGCACCCCGGATGGGTGTTCTACAAATGCGAAAACGACGGGGTACGTGCACTTGCGGTAGCTCGTTCCATAGCTCATTCTTTAGTTCAATTGCGGTAACTCACTTCGAGCTTGCTCATTCTTTTGTATAGGACGATGGATGCTCATTTTGGTTTTGGGAAGGCCAATACATTGATTTGCTGATAGAAAAAAACTTAATAAATGTTAGTGCACTCTTTAGTACAATCGAAGGCAATGATGCGGCTGCATGTGCAACTTGAGTGGAAGGAACGTCTACTTCTTTGGAACCAAAGATGAAGAACGAAGAAAGCAAGATCAAGAATCCGCAGATCAACAATGAGTGCATGGAGAAGATATTGCTTCAGCTAGTGGGAGCAGTTATGGAAGTTGGAAATCTTCTGAAATGCATACTTGTGGTTCTTGTTTTCTTTGGTTTTGCTATTCTAGCCAAGATTTGGTGATATCTTTTGTATCTAATGTTGTTGTAAAAGCAAAGAAAAGCATTGTGCTAGATCAGCTTAAGTTGCAAATCTAAATTTTACGGGCTGGGAGGAGCTGTGCCAGATCAGAACCCGCAGAAGCCGACCCGTAAAAAAAGTATATTCCGCGAATATGCTTTTTTACGGGTCCATTATGCGAGGTCTGCATCTATGCTAGCCTGCGCAGGCCCGCAAAAGCGGTTTTGCGCAAACTACAAACGCGTTTTGCGGACCGGCGGAATGCAAGGTCTGCTAAAGTTGCTCTTAAAAACTATCGGCCCACGCCTAGCGCACACGTCTCGTTAACCCGTCGGGTCTTCCGAGAGGCTCCGGATGAGGACGTGAGCAGTTTAGTTCGGACCGCAGACACACGTAAAGACGACCTAGGAGCTGAGAGTAGAGGGATAGAAAGAAGGCGAGAGGCCAGCTCGTCGATCAGCGACGTGTGATATTTATTTCCACATGAACAAGTTACTACGTCGGCAGGGGCGGAGCCAGGGGGACGAGCAAGGGCCTGCCCCCCCCCCCCCCCCCCCCAACGATCAACAATTTCAGTAGAAGCAACTAGTAATTATTAACGAGATTCGATCAATATACGTACTCGGCCCCCCATACTCGAATCCTGGCTCCGCCGCTGTACATCGGGTTCATGCATAACCAACTCAACAACAAGCTGATTGATCGACACTCCTTGCGGTGATAAAGCTCTACCAGCTGCCATGTCGCCGGCAGCCGGCACAGAATGCAGACAAACTGATTGATCGACACCTCTGCGGTGATAAACAGCTGCCACGTCCACGGCTGGCGGCACAGAATGCAGAATGCCGATCATAGTGAGATATGTGGCATCAATAATCGATTTCTCACCTTGAGTCTAATTTAAAGGTTGCATCTACTCTCAAGTCAATGTTTCGCACGCTAGCAGTAGGCGGCAAAGGGAGCCTTGTGCCCTTGTTATTTCGATTTTTGTTGAACGGATGCTTTTCGGTTATTGTTCCGCTATCTAATCGTCAGTGGTTAATCCTTCGTCACACCGTCAGGGCATCTTCAACACTGGCTTCCAAACCACACATCGCATTTGTCTGCTAACAGGGGACCAATCCGCGAGCACAGATGCAAAAAGCAGTCATCCAAAACTAGTCGCATATGTCTGGCTATATTTCAAATGAATTTTAACGAAATTGATCAAATTCAATTCAAACTCAAACAAACCGGACGATATTCATTCATACTTAGATAACTTTTACATAAAACTGAATGTATTTCATCTAAACCAGAGCAAATTCGTTACATTTAGACATATTTCAACACTACAGGACTCTAAACCTTGCCTAAAATGACCGCCGACACTCGTTTCCCATCTCCGTCTGGCCATGAGCCCCGAAATATAAAGCTCTCCACCACCTCCGTAGCTGTGAGCCCCGGGAACTGAAGCTATCCACCTCCACATTGCCAACAATATTGAGCTTGTCAAGCTTGACTTCAACGGGAGGGGAGGAGCGGTGGCCTTCCTAGGACCCGAGCACCGACGACCTCTCATGTTGTACTCTTCCTCGCTACCGGCGGCGATCTTGGAGGTGCCGGCCTCGTGGTCGAGGCAGCGGGGCGTGACCGAGCTGGCGACCTCGCTCTTGCCGAACACCTCATTCGCCGCTTTGTCAAACTCCTTGTAGGCAGCCTCTAACTCCGCCTGACACTGGTGGTACCGCCAACGATCACGATGGCTATCGCAAGCGGTGTGATAGGAGTCGACTAGCGCCTCCCACTCGGCTACAACCACCTCCAGTGCGATCACCATGCTGGCGGTGATTTGCTCTTGCGCTCGCTGGTGCTCGTCGAAGAGGCGGAGGTTGTACTCCTGGTCGGCCTACGCCTGCCAGAACAATGCCTCCCGCTCCTCCAGCACCATGTCAATGTAGTGAGCATGGACCTCACCCATGGTGATGCTGGCATTGGCCAGCGAGGAGGGTGGCGCCGGCTCGTTGTGGGTTGCGTCCTCTATTGGCACGTCTGTAGCGCCGGCCTTCGTCTGCCTGCCAGTAGCAATGAAGATGATCTCCTGTTTCTCCTCGGACGAAAGGTTGGCCCAGACAACTTTGGAGCTCGAGGAGGCCATGGCGGGCGTGGTGCAGAGAGAGTGGAGGGAGCAGAGCATGATGGATGTGTTGGAAATATGCCCTAGAGGCAATAATAAAATGGTTATTATTTTATTTCCTTGTTCATGATAATTGTCTATTGTTCATGCTATAATTGTATTAACCGAAAACCGTAATACATGTGTGAATACATAGACTACAACATGTCCCTAGTGAGCCTCTAGTTGACTAGCTCGTTGATTAATAGATGGTTATGGTTTCCTGACCATGGACATTGGATGTCATTGATAACGAGATCACATCATTAGGAGTATGATCTGATGGACAAGAACCAATCCTAAGCATAGCACAAGATCATGTAGTTCGTTTGCTAGAGCTTTTCTAATGTCAAGTATCTTTCCTTAGACCATGAGATTGTGCAACTCCCGGATACCGTAGGAATGCTTTGGGTGTATCAAATGTCATAATGTAACTAGGTGACTATAAAGGTGCACTACATGTATCTCCGAAAGTGTCTGTTGGGTTGGCACGAATCGAGACTGGGATTTGTCACTCCGTATGACGGAGAGGTATCTCTGGGCCCACTCGGTAATGCATCATCATAATGAGCTCAATGTGACTAAGGAGTTAGCCACGGGATCATGCGTTACGGAACGAGTAAAGAGACTTGCCGGTAACGAGATTGAACGAGGTAAGGGATACCGACGATCGAATCTCGGGCAAGTAACATACCGATGGACAAAGGGAATTGTATACGGGATTGATTGAATCCCCGACATTGTGGTTCATCCGATGATATCATCGTGGAACATGTGGGAGACAATATGAGTATCCAGATACCATTATTGGTTATTGGCCGGAGAGGTATCTCAGTCATGTTTGCATGATTTCCGAACCCGTAGGGTCTACACACTTAAGGTTCGGTGACGCTAGAGTTGTAATGTGAATAGTATGTGGTTACCGAAGGTTGTTCGATGTCCCGAATGAGATCCCGGACGTGACGAGGAACTCCGGAATGGTCCGGAGGTGAAGATCGATATATCGGATGAAGGGTATTGGAGTCCGTAAGTGTTCTGGAGGTACCGGGCTATGGACAACATGACCGAAAGGTATTTCGGGGGCCCCGACAAGTATTGCAGGGCCTCATGCGCCAAGGGGAAGGGGCAAACCAGCCCACTAAGGGGCTATGCGCCCCCACACCTTTTCCCATGTTGCTTGGGGAGGTGGGGCGCCTCCACCTGGCTTGGGAGGCAAGCCTCCACCTACTTGGCTTGGGGGGCAAGTCAAATCTTCCCTAGCCGCCACCCCCCTAGGGGAAACCCTAGGGCGCCTCCTCCTACCACCTTTCCCCTATATATAGTGAGGGAGAGGGAGGGCAGCCGCACCCTGACACGCCCTGGTGCTGCCCTTCCTCTCCTTCCTACACCTCTTCCTCCTCCGTAGTGCTTAGCGAAGCTCTGCCGGAGAACCACGAGCTCCATCACCACCACGCAGTCATGCTGCCGAAGTTCTCCCTCAACTTCTCCTCCCCCCTTTCTGGATCAAGAAGGAGGAGACATCCCCGGGCTATACATGTGTTGAACGTGGAGGCGCCGTCCGTCCGGCGCTTGGATCGGATCTTCCATGATTTGAATCGCCGTGAGTACGACTCCATCAACTGCGTTCTTGTAACGCTTCCGCTTAACGATCTTGGTGACACATAGGAATTTTTTTTGAATTATTACTACGTTCTTCAACAGTGGTTTCAGAGCTAGGTCTATGCGTAGATTCTATGCACGAGTAGAACACAAGTAGTTGTGAGCGATGATTTGTTCAATTTGCTTATCGTTACTAGTCCTATCTTGATTCGGCGGCATTGTGGGATGAAGCGGTCCGGACCGACCTTACACGTACGCTTACGTGAGACAGGTTCCACCGACTGACATGCACTTGTTGCATAAGGTGGCTAGCGGGTGTCTGTCTCTCCCACTTTAGTCGGATCGGATTCGATGAAGGGGGTCCTTATGAAGGGTAAATAGCAATTGGCATATCACTCTTGTGGCTTTTGCGTAGGTAAGAAACATTCTTGCTAGAAACCCATAGCAGCCACGTAAAACATGCAACAACAATTAGATGACGTCTAGTTTTTGCTGGGTATGCTATGTGATGTGATATGGCCAAAAGGATGTGATGAATTATATATGTGATGTATGAGATTGATCAGGTTTTGTAATATGAATCACGACTTTCATGTCGATGAGTATGACAACCGGCAAGAGCCATAGGAGTTGTCTTAATTTATTGTATGACCTGCGAGTCAATATAAGCGCCGTGTAATTACTTTACTTTATTGCTAAACGTTAGCCATAGTAGTAGAAGTAATAGTTGGCGAGACAACTTCATGAAGACATGATGATGGAGATCATGGTTTCATGGCAGTGACGATGGTGATCATGACGCGCCTCGAAGATGGAGATCAAAGGCGCAAGATGATATTGGCCATATCATGTCACTTTTATGATTTGCATGTGATGTTTGTCATGTTTACATCTTATTTGCTTAGAACGACGGTAGCATAAATAAGATGATCCCTCACTAAAATTTCAAGGAATGTGTTCCCCTAACTGTGCACCGTTGCGAAAGTTCGTTGTTTCGAAGCACCACGTGATGATCGGGTGTGATATATTCTAGCGTTCGCATACAATGAGTGTAAGCCAGATTTACACATGTGAAACACTTAGGTTGACTTGACAAGCCTAGCATGTACAAACATGGCCTCGGAACACGAGAGACCGAAAGGTCGAACATGAGTTGTATGGTAGATGCGATCAACATGGAGATGTTCACCGTTGATGACTGGTCCGTCTCACGTGATGATCGGACACGGCCTAGTCGATTCGGATCATATATCACTTAGATGGCTAGAGGGATGTCTATCTGAGTGGGAGTTTATTAAATAATTTGTTTAGATGAACTTAATTATCATGAACTTAGTCTAAAATTGTCTTTACAATCTATCATGTAGATCCAATGGCCCACGTTAATGTTACCCTCAACTTCAACGCATTCCTAGAGAAAACCAACACTACTAGGAAAAAGGCTACTAGCAACACGGGTAAAATGGCTACTAGCAGCGCGGGTACCCGCGCTACTAGTATCGCACTACAGCTAATAGTTAGTAGTAGCGTGGGAGTAACCCGTGCTACTACTAACTTTGTTAGTAGTAGCGTGTGCCACCCACACTACTGCTATTACAGACTCGCGCTACTACTAATGAAGTAGTAGTAGCACTAATGAAGTAGTAGTAGCGTGCCTACAATACCAGCGCTACTAGTATCCTAAATACTAGTAGGGCACTTTTTTCCCAACGCTACTAGTAGCAAATTAGGAATTAAAAAAATAAAAATAGATGCAGTATTCATGAATAGAGATCAGAGACACGTCCAGTGCAAAATGAATTTCACAGAACCATCTTAACACTTGCAGTGTTCATGGATGCAACATTCCACATCTCAACTCAAAGAGATCATGAGGACACACACAACCATCATCAAAAGGTTGGTACCTTCCCTAGCGTTTCACCACCAACCTAACCAGACCACTTCTCTAGATGTATGTACAAAGCGTCGAGGTCCTCCACCTTGAGGAACTCCGGACGGTGGCGTCTTCCTCCACCTCGGTGACCTCCAGACGGTGGCGTCGAGGTCCTCCACCCCGGGGACCTCCTGCATCGCAATCACCTGGACGATAATCTGTATGACGCGGTCGCAGGGCTTCACGGTGAAGTCTGCCTCCGAGTAGTTGATGAGCACAACTCCCATCGGGCCGCAGTAGTCCTCGTCGATCACCCTGCACCCAGTCGAGAAAGTGAAAACTTGTTAGTTAGCTCCTTCTTGTGCAGGGTTCGCGGAAGGGTCCGGCCACTTCCAAAGATGATAATAAGATACAATAACTATGTCCATGCTTGGAAGATTGAGAATAAATTAAAAGAGAAATATATTCAAGATAATAACACACAACAATTAGATTGAAAACAAAGAAAGCACCTATGCACGACTGCCCTTGCCCCCGGTCACTGGCTATATCCCAGTCTCGCACGTCCTCAGCTAGGATTTCATGGTTGTTGAACCTTTTTGCTCTGCAGGGAAGCATTATGGACAAGATCAAAGACAGTTTAAGAGACAGACCATAATCCCAGTTTGCTACAGGATATCATTTCAGCATTAAATTACTAAAAATATCTTAATACAGGCGAACATGTGTTCACCTTTCTGATCTGCAGCACCTTCACCTGCATCATATTTGGTTACACCTTCTGCCTCAGCCACACCGCTGACAACATCATGACGCTGTCATTTGTAGGTGCAAGAAACCCATCAGATGAATCACAGTATGTACAGCATGAGCAGTGCAAAATAGAAATATCTCTTGTCCTAATTTACCAGTTAGCATCATGGTACAGGTGAGAGTTGATTGCAACAGTCGCAGGGATCAAAAGGAACAATAGGATAAAACAGCAAAGCATAAATCATATGGACACACAGAACTGAACGAGCAAGGCTGTTCATTCAGGTTCAGAGGCAATCAACAAGATTACTAGTGATTAAGGAATTTAATACAGCCAAGGCATCATTTGAGCTAAAAACTTGAAGCAATTCAGGACAAAGTAGCTAAAATCGGCAAAAAAAATCACGAATCGGGATAATCAAATGCACCAATTCGTGCATCAAATTCAATGACAGGCTCACACTAAAAGGCACAGATCCAAGAACAGAATGCAACATTTTCATTTAAATTACTGATGACAGCAAGATGGTGACATCAGATCAGGCACACTACATCCACCATGGCACAAACAAACACTAGTAGACACATTTCCACCGATTAACACAACTGGCTAAGACGTCGACGCGCACAGAGCAGCCTAGGCCCTCTCGCCACGGATGCGGCGTGCGAGCTGCAGAACAAAGTCTTGGTACTATGCATATTCACTGAAGGTTAAACATTTTTTTTACTAAAATCCCAGCTGCAGAACAAAGAAAGCACCTACTGCTGGTAGCAAAACCAATATGTTTATGAGGAATATATAGATGTTTCAAATCAAAAGACCAAGTAGAATAGATAAAATTAGTCAGGAATCTGTTGTAGCATGGCAAACCCCTTGTTTCTAAATAACATGTATGCTAGTCTGTAGAGCGAGTTCACTGGGATTATTACTATGGTTTGTATGCTGGTTCACTTTTCATGAATTTCCCTCTAATTCAGCTTATCAACGGATGATTTTTTTAAGAGAAAACTAACTTTACATATACATCACACATAGAAAAGGTCATATGCCATAAGGTTTTTCTGTTAATTAGTGTGCTATCGCAAGAAAACTTAAATGAGAATGTACAAAAAGTAAAAAAATCCTGCAAGTCATAATATGGCTAGTCTGTACATGCTGGAACTGAACCACTTTGAATAATAAAAGCATCAACAGGCAAAGACCAGAAGATCAGAATCTATTGTCTCTAAGGGCTTAGATCTCAAAGAATATATAAGATGCGTATGTAAAATATGGCAAAAGGGGAACATACCATGCATGGAGTCGCTGTTATGAAATTTCAGTTATCTCATCAGCCCATTACGTACTGTCCTTGATGACAATAAGGTCCAATTTTGTGTTTAATTAATAAAATTGATGGAAGAACAAAAGATTACTACCTGCAAATATGTAACGCTCACTACAAGAAATATGTCAACTTATGACCTTCTGTCAGTGACCCTCGAAGAATTGGTCATAAATTTATGACCATTTCAGACCAATTGGTCAAAAGCTGTTCGGGGGGCTCCAAACCCTAAACCATTGCGACCATTTTGGTCAGAAAGGTCGTAATTTCCTCACACGAAAAGGTCATAAAGCAAACAACGCTAGTCCGCTGCCTTATTTCTAGTTGTTAACGACCAATATAGATGGTCATAGCCTTGTAAATTGTGGTGGGTTGCTATGACTAGGCGCCACCTCATCAGTTTTGCCTATGTGGCATGTCCATGTGGCAGTTTTTGCCCTAGGTTGTGAAGCAACCTATATTTCTGTCATTCCCAAAATTCCCAAAAAAATCTCATAAGTTCTTTGGGTCATATGTTCATCAAATATGTAAAAACCTTCCTTGCCTAGTTCAAAAATAATTCAAAAATATTCATTTTCCTATTCTGTTCAGAGTAACAGTTTGTGAAAGAAGTACCACTTTGGCATGTCCAAATAGTATCCATTTTCTACAGTGCTTTCCTATGCCCAAATAACCATCCTCCACCAAATGCCAGCTCAATTCATTCATTATTTTGAGCCGAGCTTCAACATTCGTATTTATGTCCAGTGTGGTGGTTTGCAAAACAAGTACCACCTAGGCTCCTCCTTTTGAGCTGAAAATTTGTGAAGACGGTCTTCTTAGTAACTGATCATCCTCAGCCAGAACTCACGCCCATTAGCCATGTACATTTCCCGTACCGCTAATCAAACACTTGGCTGCTTATTCATGTTTGAGCATCGATCGGTCTCCTCGTGAGAATCTTATGTTGTGATTTTCTTCCTAGCACCTACCTGGGGAGTGCCCAACCCACTAGACATGCCTAGGCCGCCCAGAACACATGGCAACACCACGGTCACGCGGTGACCACGCGGCGGGCATGCGAGCTTACGCGCTCTAGAGGTGGATCAAAAAATTTGAGAGCCAACCATTTTGTCAATTGTGCATTAGATATGGCCTAGTATTTTATAAAATTGATTAGGTCCAATTTTGCAACAAATATATGGTAGGTCCTTCACAAAAAAAACTCATTTCAGGCACTCGGAAAATGGAAAATGGTTTTTTCGTCCAAAGAAAATGAAAACTTCCTTAGGCAACATTGTTTGCCATTCCAATATGCACCCTTGTGCACAATATGAGATCATTTGAACAAACTATGCCATGAATGTGGCCATAAGATTGATCATTTCGCTTGAAAGTCATGAATCTTCACACTTGATAGCTCATTTCTGAGAACACATTTTTAAAATAATTACCGTATTACAAGTTTATTATTTTTCCTGGAAACTTGGTCACATATAATGACACAATGCGAAGATTTTCCAATTTTTTGAATTTTTTTAATTTTTATGCCCGTTTCATAATGCGGTCACAACGACGGGCTTGACCGTTCATAGCTAGTGGTTGAATCTTGGAAAACTTTTGATGTTTCTCTGATTAAATAGATACTTATGTACCTAGAAATGATTTTTGGAAAAAATAAATAGCAAACTATGAGGCAGCTGTAGTTCAAATTTGACCCGCTTCCAACTAAATCGGCGGGAATTTGTCTTTTTCACCAGAGGTGGATCAAAACTTTTGACACCCAACCATTTTGTCAATTGTGCATTAAATATGTCCTAGTATTTTATAAAAATGATTTGGTACAATTTTGCAACAAATATATGGTAGGTCCTTCACAAAAAAGCCTCATTTCGGGCACTCGAAAAATGGAAAATGAATTTTCCGTGCAAAGAAAATGAAAACTCACTTTGGCAACATTGTTTGGAATTCCAAGATGCACCCTTGTGCACAATATGAGATCATTTGAACAAACTATGCCATGAATGTGGCCATGAGATTGAGCGTTTGGGTTGAAATCCATGAATCTTCACGCATGATAGCTCATTTCTGAGAACACTTTTCTAAAATAATTACCGTATTACAAGTTTATTATTTTTCCTGGAAACTTGGTCACATATAATGACACAATGCGAAGGTTTTCCAATTTTTTTATTTTTTTTGAATTTTTTATGCCCGTTTCAAAATTCGGTCAAAACGGCGGGAATGACCGTTCCTAGCTAGTGATTGAATCTTGAATTTTTTTTGGTGTTTCTCTAATGAAATAGCTACTTTTGTACCTAAAAATGTTTTTTTGAAAAAATCATGAGCAAACTATGAGGGGGTTGCAGTTCAAATTTAACTCGCTTCCTACTGAATCAACAAGAATTTTTTTAAATGACAAAAAATAGCTAGAAGGATCAGAAATGCATACAAATTGGTTATCACCCATAAAATGTGGTCTAAATTACGTGAAAATTTTAGTGATGCCATTTTGCAAAATAGTTTTGGCAGCTGCTTCACAAAATACCCTGTTTTTAGGTCTAAGAAATAATTTTAAATACCTCATATTTCGAACCAATCAGGAGGCAGCCCACGGATCACCCCCCACTGTACTCGATCTGAGCCGTCCACACCCTCCCGCAGTCCCTCAATCCAGCACCTCTCCCTCGTTGCCTTAGTCACGGGCACACCCTTTCCCCTCAGTCCCTCGATCCAAATCCAGATCCAATTCCGCCGCCTCCCTCATCGACCGCCGGCGCCTCCTTCGCCGATCTCCGTCGCCGACCCCCGAGCCCCAACCCTCCGCTCCCTCTTCTCCCGTGGCCTCACCTCCTACCCGGACCCTCCCCTCGAGGCCGTCTGGTTCTTCTCCGTGCTTCCCGTGGCTAGGGTTTTGGGGGCAGCGCTCACCACTTCAACACCGCCGGCGACCACAACCACAACCACGGCCTCCACCTCCACTCCCTAGACGGAGATCCACTCGATTCCTCCCCCTCCCCCGATTCCTCTCCAATCCCGCTGGCTGGAGATCCACTCGAGCTCCTCTGTGATTCATCTCCAATCCCGCCGTCGTCCCCGGCTCCTCACCACAAGCTCCAGCAAGCCCGCCCTCCCCGCGCCCCTCAGCAACGGCCGCCAGGCCCTGCGGCTTGCGAGGCGACGAGCTCCGCAACGCCTCCGACGACCGCGCCCGGAGGCCGCTGCGGTCCTCCCCGACAAGGCAGCTGTCGTCCTGGCAGCGTGCCTAGGCCCCGCGGCGCCAGACCAACCCGGGTGGGTGCCCCTCGTCCCCACTTGTTTTCCCCCTCCGATCCGATCGATCCGCAGGAGGCTGTAGTTGACCCCCTCTCTCACCTCGCCTTATGGATGTAGATCCGTCGAGGGATACACCATTGCCGGTTGGGGAGCAGGATCTGGCGCTGGGGTTCAAGGTCAACGCCAAGGGCACTGCTGCTGCACGCCATCATCAGCGTCAACACCTTCTTCAGTGAGACTGGTGCTGGGAAGCATGTCCCCCGTGCTGTTTTCGTTGATCTTGAGCTCATAGTGATTGATGAGGTGAGGACTGGCACTTCTTCAGTGAGATTGGTGCTGGGAAGCATGTACTACTTGTTGCAGCGTTACCCTTCTAAGTTTACCGGGCTCGATAAGGCATTAAGTGTCTTTAAGATTGCTGTTAGGACAATACTGCAATTCAGGTTGTGAGCATATCACTTATTCTTGAGCAGAATGGTAGTATTTGCTTTAAGCAGAGTAGAAAAATGTTCAGTGTTAATTTGTTGTGTATATACGAGTAGCTCAAAACTTGTTGCCAAAAATAGAATAACTCATGTCTTGCTTGAACTAGACAAGGAAGACCTAATCAAGCTGAGTCTGAGTGAGTGGTAAACAATATAGAGCTCGGACGCTAATCAAGCTGATTTAACTAGTAGATGTCTAGATTAAACCTGTCCATTATTAACCCCTGCTCCTTGATGATGTCGAGCTCCACATCCACAATATGTAAACGTGTCAACGTTAATATTGCACTGATCCTTACTGTTTTGTTGGCTTTAGTTAACTTTTTTTTCATATAATAAAAACGTGATCTCGTTATACAATTTTGGGTTCTGTCAATTTTGGGTTCTGTACATCACTAATTATGTACAACTTGGTACAAAATTGGTCTGATATTAGTTTTATATCACAAAAGTAGGGAGGTTCCTGCTGCTTATTAGTATCAGCTTTGGATTATTACTGTGTTTGGTTCACCACTGTACTGATTATCTTGGTGAGCATTTGTTTAATAACTGGAATACATTGTCTGCTGGGAACTCTATTTACCTTTGCGTACTATTACAAATGTCTGTGAGGGTCCTTTGTGCTACTACTGTAATTTCATTCATGATTTCTGCACATAGATTTCTCATCCTGTTATAAAATTGCTTGTGCCTGAATCTGTTTGCCGTTGCTAGTCAGAAGTCGATTATTACTGGTGTGTTCAGGATTCTATTTCTATAATCTAAAATATGTGTTAATTCTGATACAGCGTAAAGAGCTATGTGACCCCTCCTGGATGGGGCTTCGGTTGGACCTTTGATTGGGCTCCCCATAGACTTTGACCCAAGGTAAACACGAATTTGCTTTTATTGTTGCTGCACATGTCCCTGTCTTATAGAGAATAGTTTATGAGCAAACCCTGTGGTAACAAAACCATATGTCATGGGAGTGTGACACGTACTGTTTGTGAATGCCTGTGATTGGATTATTGGATATCTGCTGATTATATGTCCTTGTCCATCATTGTCTGGTTGTTCTTGCAAGCATTATTAGTTAGGTTGTGTAGGTGCCATATTCTGCTTCTAGATTAGTCTATTGTACCTGGGCCCTTCGCGGTGGGGTTTGGACCTTGTCTCTGGGTTATTGTTATTGAACTTTGGGCCTGAGCATGGACCTTTTGGGCCTTCATTTTTGTTGGTGGTTCTGAATTTGTGTACCTACAGTTCTACAAAATTGATATGACTGATTGTTTTGTTACTTGGACAATAACTTGCTATTTATGTACCTATAGTTCTAGTTTGTTGCTGCTCAATGCTCACATTCGTTTCTCATCCTTGCTATTTATGTTGGCTGACATAACTTGCCTGTTGCTCTTATGCGACCAGCATCCTCGTGACAGGGTTTGTCGGAACCGCCATCGCTTTAGGGTGCTTCTCCGGCGCCGCCATCATCACCAAGCGCAGGGAGTACCTGTACCTCGGTGGCCTGACCTCTTCTGGCATGTCGATCCTTCAACATGAAACTGTATACTTGGTTTCTTCCCTTCCTTTTGGTGCGCATGCCATTACTGCATGGTGACCACGTAGGTAAAGCTTGCAAGTCGATGGCAGTTAGAGTTGGCGACTGGAAAGAAGCGCACACCTAGGTCGATCTATTTGCTGGTCGCTGCGAGCATTTTTTCTTCTAGTGTGGTCCAGGCCAATGGCAGCATGCATACATTTATATTTACTGGAAATGCATGCATTTCTTTAAATGCATGACAAACAAAAGTCGTTGATGCTGCTAGGATAGGACTTAGCAGTAGCTTGCTGGCTAGCTAGTGTATGTTGAATTGTTGATCAACTCACCTTTGGGCTGGCTGCAGTGTATGTTGGATTGTACATACACTTGATCAACTCACGTATAGCTACCTAGGTAGGAGTAGCTATGTGGCGCATGTAGTGGATTATTAAAATATTACAATCTCTTGATCAGCAATGAAAAGCATCGAGATGCAGCTTTATACTGGCATGCGAGCGTATGCATGCAGCATGCTGTGTATGTGCACACTTGTGTACATCGGTAGCAACAATATGCAGTGATGGTTTTCCTAGTAAAAATATACCAGCACTTACATAGTATACACTGGGTGCCAACATTTGTGATTCCTGTCAATATGGTCTGACCAACTGTGCTTAATGGTGTTGTGTCCTCTTGCAGCTCAAGAACGCAGGTGACAAGAAGAGGAAGAGGATGTCCTGAACGTTTCTCGCGCACATCGTAGATACCACCATCGCGGCCTTGTAGGAATTAAGCTGGCGATGTGCCACCCTTGTGTATCTGTTTTTGATTGTATGTGGAAGTTGGACGTGCATACGTGTATTTGCTCTTGTGAGTATTTGACTGGATGATCTTTGGATTTAATTAGTTAATAGAAAGATTTGTTGATATTTTGTTGTTAAAATGTGTAAATTGAAATCTGTGAATGAAAAATACTAAATGTTCTACTTGACAAAATAATATTTGGGCTCTAAAAAGGCTGCGGCCCAAACTATAGTGGATCAGAACCTTGTGCATTTCTGAAAAACCAGAAAAATAGGCTTAATGAAATGGTCCTAAAAAAGGCCATGGCCCAAAATAAAAAAGGCCAAATTGTTGGGCCAGGCCCATGTAGCTAGAGAAAATTAATAGAGAAAATATACAGTAAAAAGGCCGAATTGTTGGGCTAGGCCCATGTAGAAAATCGAATTGGACCAGGCTGAATCTTGTGCCACGTCAGATTGCCACGCTGGATGCCTACGTGGCCTGGGGAGGTTGCTAGTGACCAAAACAGAACAATAGGCTTATTTTGGTCATAAACGTTTGCGACCATTCCAGAAGAAAGGTCGCTATAGTCAGTTTACGACGCCCAGCTTTTGACCTTATGTTTTTGGTCACAAAAAGGTCATAAATGGAAATTTGTGACCATTCACTGACCAATAGTGGTGGTCATAAGTTGACATATTTCTTGTAGTGGCTGGACAGGGGATTAGAGATAAATTACATGAGCAAAAACATATCTAGATCCCAACCACTTACTATAGGTCATGTAGTGTATTCAATGGGTTGGACAATATAGCCAACAATTAAAGTGCATGAGCGACCTGCAGTGAACTCAAACTGTGTTCAGCTGAATAGCCCGGCCACCAGTCCGCTGTAGTATTTCCACTCGGCAGCGTCAGCCGTCCACGTAGTTTCTCCACTCGGCAGCGTCCGCCGACGGCAGCGGCCTCCTGATTTGCTACAACCTGCCATCGGTATGCCTCCTCCACTGCATCGTCCATCACTCATCTATGAGAAATAAATTAGATGTTGGATCTTCATATGTTCAGAACTTGGAACTAAAAAGATTAAAATTCTACTCAAAAGAAAAAAGATTAAAAGTTTGTGGTGAGACGGGATCAGAGAGAGCCAGGAGATCCTGGATCGAGTCATATAGCTTTTTTATATTGGTTACAACTTGCGAGGCGGCGGCGACGATGCCGGCGTGGAGCCGCGGGGCCTCCCGATCTCATCCTCCGCCTTGACTACCGGCTTCTGCACGGTTGGCACTGCACATTGGGAAAAAACTCCCGCAGATGATACAACACCATAGTTGCCTACAATAATCTGTACACGTTCGATTTAGATGAGGACCACAGCTCCACGGCGGTGAGGGTCGCTCATAAACGTTGATTTATATCTCTGCTGAAAGTTTCAGTCTGTCACTAATTTTTACGGCACCCAGCAAGCAGCAGGAATAATAAGATTACCAACCAACTGATGATGAGAGATCATAGAGAAGAGTGGAGGGGCTTAACAGAGGCGCGTACAGGCATGGGAAGCCGACCAGGAGCAGGCCAAACGTCTCCGCTCCGAGGTACGGCCAGCATCAATGCCGGTGTGCGCCCCGCCACTCCGCTGGCTAGGGTTGGGCACTGGTGGTGTCTGCCGCGTGCCTGCACCTGCGTGTTGAAGGGAACGATGTATCAGGGAAGGGGGGAAGGGAAGGGAAGGTTAGAAGAGTAGATCGAAGAGGATAAGATGGGAATGAGATTACCTTGATGGGCAAGAGATGGGTGAGGAAGAGCCGCGTGCATCGCGGGCGAGCAGAAGCCAGCTCGCGAGCATCTCCGTCCAGGACCTTGACGACGGCGGATGGATCTGGGGGCGCCATGGCCGCTGCTCGACCTGCTCGCTCGATCTCTCTCTTCTATTGTCTTCTGGTGAGGGGATTGGATGGGAGAGGGTGGTGGCGAAGGCTGTGAGGGAGACAGTGGAGGCCATGGCCGGCGGCGAGGTCGGTGTTGGGTGGCAGCGGCGATCTGGTACTGGGAGTAGGGGCGGGGAGGGGACGGGACGGTTGCTCTCTCCAAGATAGAAAATTTTACCGGGCCGACGAGTAAAGAAAAATTGATGGCTGCTCTCTTCTCTATGTCGCGGGCGACACGATGAGACCACGTAGTAGCATGGGGTTTATACACCGCGCTACTACTACCAACTTAGTAGTAGCGTGGGTTTATACCCCGCGCTACTACTAGTGCTTGTCCCGGCGGGCACGGTGAAGATCACTTAGTAGTAACGTGGATTTATATCCCGCGCTACTACTATCAACTTAGTAGTAGCGTGGGTTTATAACCCGCACTACTACTAATTAGCAGTAGCGTCTCTTTTTATACCGCGCTGCTGGTAAGATCCTGTGTATAAGGTTTTCCCTAGTAGTGCAAGGTGAAAGACGATGGAAGCAACTATACGGACTGGGTCCATAACTTGAGGATCATCCTCATAGCTGCCAAGAAAGCATATGTCCTTGAAGCACCGCTAGGTGACGCACCCATTTTCCCAACAACTCAAGACGTTATGAACGTCTGGCAGTCGCGTAGTGATGATTACTCCCTGGTCCAGTGCAGCATGCTTTACAGCTTAGAACCGGGGCTCCAAAAGCGTTTTGAGCAACACAGAGCATATGAGATGTTCCAAGAGCTGAAAATGGTTTTCCAAGCTCATTCCCGGGTCGAGAGATATGAAGTCTCCGACAAGTTCTGTAGTTGTAAGATGGAGGAAAATAGTTCTGTCAGTGAGCACATACTCAAAATGTCTGGGTTGCACAACCCATTGTCTCAGCTGGGAGTTAATCTTCCAGATGACTCGGTCATTGACATAATCCTCTAGTCACTTCCACCTAGCTACAAGAGCTTTGTGATGAACTACAATATGCAAGGGATGGAGAAGTCCATTCCTGAGTTATATTTAATGCCGAAATCAACGGAGGTGGAAATCAAAAAGGAACATAAAGTGTTCATGGTGTATAAGACCACTAGTTTCAAGAAAGGCAAGGGAAAGAAGAACTTCAAGAAGGACGGCAAGGGAGTTGCCATGCCTGGTAAGTCAGTTGTCAGGAAGAAGAAGCCAAAGAATGGACCCAAGCCTGATACTGAGTGCTTTTATTGCAATGGAAATGGTCACTGGAAGTGGAACTGCCCCAAGTACTTAGCGGATAAGAAGGCCGGCAACACCAAAGGTATATATGATATAGGTGTACCTTGCCAGCGCTCGTAGTAGCTCCTAGGTATTTGATACCGGTGCAGTTGCTCACATTTGTAACTCAAAGCAGGAGCTGCGGAATAAGCGGAGACTCGCGAAGGACGAGGTGACGATGCGCGTCGGGAATGGTTCCAAGGTCGATGTGATCGCCGTTCGCATGCTACCTCTACATCTACCTTCGAGATTAGTTTTAAACCTCAATAATTGTTATTTAGTGCCAGCTTTGAGCATGAACATTGTATCTGGATCTCGTTTAATGTGAAATGGCTACTCATATAAATCCAAGAATAATGGTTGTTCTATTTATATGAGAGATATGTTTTATGGTCATGCCCCGCTGGACAATGGTTTATTTTTATTGAATCTCGAATGTGATGTTACACATGTTCATAGTGTTAATGCCAAAAGATGTAAGGTTGATAATGATAGTCCCACATACTTGTGGCACTGCCGCCTTGGTCACATTAGTGTCAAACGCATGAAGAAACTCCATGCAGATGGATTTTTGGAGTCTCTTGATTATGAATCATATGACACGTGCGAACCATGCCTCATGGGCAAGATGACCAAGACTCCGTTCTCCGGAACAATGGAGCGAGCAACCAACTTGTTGGAAATAATACATACTGATGTATGCAGTCCAATGAGCATTGAGGCTCATGGTGGCTATTGTTATGTTCTCACCCTCACTGATGACTTAAGTAGATATGGGTATGTCTACTTAATGAAACACAAGTCTGAGACCTTTGAAAAGTTCAAGGAATTTTAGAGCGAGGTGGAGAATCACCGTGACAGGAAAATAAAGTTCTTACGATCAGATCATGGAGGAGAATATTTGAGTCACGAGTTTGGCACGCACTTAAGGAAATGTGAAATTGTTTCACAACTCACGCCGCCTGGAACACCTCAGCGTAATGGTGTGTCCGAACATCGTAATCGCACTCTATTGGATATGGTGCAATCTATGATGTCTCTTACCGATCTACCGCTATCATTCTGGGGTTATGCTTTAGAGACTGCCGCATTCACATTAAATAGGGCACCGTCTAAGTCTATTGAGATGACACCGTATGAATTATGGTTTGGGAAGAAACCTGAGTTGTCATTTCTGAAAGTTTGTGGATGCGATGCTTATGTTAAGAAACTTCAACCTGAAAAGCTCGATCCCAAATCGGAAAAATGTGTCTTCATAGGATACCTTAAGGAAACTATTGGGTATACCTTCTACCAAGGATCCGAGGGCAAGATATTTGTTGCTAATAATGGATCCTTTCTGGAGAAAGAGTTTCTCTCGAAAGAGTAAGTGGGAGGAAAGTAGAACTTGATAAGGTACCCCCTCTTGAACCGAAGAGTAGCGCAGCACAGGAGGATGTTTCTGTGGTGCCTGCACTGACTAGAGAGGAAGTTAATGATGATGATCATGAAACTTCGGATCAAGTTACTACTGAACTTCGTAGGTCCACAAGGACGTGTTCCGCACCAGAGTGGTACGGCAACCCTGTCCTGGAAATCATGTTGTTAGACAACGGTGAATCTTTGAACTATGAAGAAGCAATGGCGGGCCCGGATTCCAACAACTGGCTTGAAGCCATGAAATTCGAGATAGGATCGATGTATGAAAACAAAGTATAGACTTTGACGGACTTGCCCGATGATCGACAAGCCATAGAGAATAAGTGGATCTTTAAGAAGAACATTGACAAGGATGGTAATGTGGTCGTCTATAAGGCTCGGCTTGTCGCTAAGGGTTATCGACAAGTTCAAGGAGTTCACTATGATGAGACCTTCTCACCCGTAGCGATGCTGAAGTCCATCCGAACCATGTTAGCAATTGCCGCATTCTATGATTATGAGATCTGGCAAATGGACGTCAAAACGGCATTCCTTAATGGTTTCCTTAAGGAAGAATTGTATATGATGCAGCCGAAAGGTTTTGCCGATCCTAAGAATGCTGACAAGGTATGCAAGCTCCAGAGCTCCATCTATGGGCTGGTGCAAGCATCTCGGAGTTGGAAGATTCACTTTAATGAAGTAATCAAAGTGTTTGGGTTTATACAGACTTATGGAGAAGCCTGTATTTACAAGAAAGTGAGTGGGAGCTCTGTAGCTTTTCTCATATTATATGTGGATGACATACTATTGATGGGAAATGATATAGAACTTTTGGAATGCATAAAGGCCTACTTGAATAAGTGTTTTTCTACGAAGGACCTTGGAGAAGATGCTTACATATTAGGCATCAAGATCTATAGAGATAGATCGAGACGCCTCATTGGTCATTCACAAAGCACATACCTTGACAAGATATTAAAGAAGTTCAATATGGATCATTCCAAGAAGGGGTTCTTGCCTATATTGCAAGGTGTGAGATTGAGCACGGCTCAATGCCCGACCTGGGCAGAAGATAGGGAAAAGATGAGTGTCATCCCCTATGCCTCAGCCATAGGCTCTATTATGTATGCCATGCTGTAAACAGACCTGATGTGAACCTTGCCATAAGTTTGGTAGGGAGGTACCAAAGTGATCCCGGAATGGAACACTAGAAAGCGGTCAAGAATATCCTGAAGTACCAGAAAAGGACTAAGGATATGTTTCTCATTTATGGAGGTGCCAAAGAGCTCATCATAAAGGGTTACGTCTATGCTAGCTTTACACAGATCCGGATGACTCCAAATCACAAACCGGATACATGTATATTTCGAATGGTGGAACAGTCAGCTGGTGCAGTTGCAAGCAAAGCATCATGGCGGGATCTACATGTGAAGCGGAGTACATAGCTGCTTCAGAATCAGCACATGAGGCAGTCTAGATGAAGGATTGTAAGTGCATCTAGTGCCACCCCTAGTTAGTTTTGGAGTATTGACGACAAAGTTGGTTGAGGGACTAATGTGTTTGTGAGAATTGCAGGATAACGCAGGTAGTGTCCCTCATTGATTCGGTTTACCTACCGGAGATGACCCCTAAAAATGTATGAAGACATTGAAGACAACGGTGGTATGTGAAGATATTCATATTGAAGACTATGACATGAGAAGACCTTGAGTGAACACTATGGAGTGCGAAGACTGTGTGATTTCGTTGTTTCCTTTTCTTCTTTGTTGAGTCATAGGAACCACCGTAGTGTTAAGTGGGGTCCAAGTGAACTAAGTCAGAATGACTGAAGTGATGCTCAACCCAAATCCTATGTCTTCGAGCGAAGACAATGAGAGCAAATCTTATCCAGAGCTGGATGAGTCAGCTTTGCTTGTAGCCCAAGTAAAGTTGCCGTGTGTGTTTGAAATATGACCGTTGGAACACGTGTTAGTTCCTTAGTGACCCAGGGTCATTTCGGACATATCAGGTCGGGTTGCCTTGTGGCTATAAATATCCCACCCCCTACACCATAAATTGGTGGCTGCTCAGAGTTAGTGCATGGCTTTTGTCGTTTGAGAGCAACCCACCTCGAAGCCTTTGAGAGTGAGAAATCCTTGCGAGAACAAAGCCCAAACACCCAGAGCCAAAGAGTGTTAGGCATCACTGAGTCTTTCTGTCTGTGTGACCTGAAGACTTATTACACTTGAGGACTGTGAATCCTCCAGCCGGTTAGGCGTCGCGTTCTGAGCATCCAAGAGTCATTGTGGATCGCCGGTGAACAAAGTCTGTGAAGGTTCGGAAGTCTACCTTGAAGACTTACCAGAGTGATTGGGCGAGGACTAGGTGTCCTTAGCTCAAGGGGAATAAGGTGAAGACACGGTCTTCTAAGTTAAATCTCAGCCTCCCTAACCAAACGTATAGTTGTCACAGCAACTGGAACTGGTCCAACAAATCATGTGTCTTCAACAAGTGACTGGTTCTATCCTCTCCCTTCCTTTACTTAGAGTTTGTCTTCGTGAAGTCATTGCCTATCTGTCGTACCTGTTTGACTTCATTGCTTGACTACTATCGTTGATTGGCTTCGTACTATCTTCCATCCTGATCCTTACTACTAAGCTGCTATTAGTCCTGTACTTTCACATCATTGCATACTTGACTATGGTTTGCTTACTGTAGTTTATCTTCCGCTGCATATCAACTAGGTCATTTATACTCTTTGTCTTTGAAACTTCCATGTTTTGAAGACTTTCATAAAAATCGCCTATTCACCCACCTCTAGTCGATACTAGCACTTTCAATTGGTATCAGAGCAAGGTACTCCCTTGTTCTGTGTGATTCAGTTTAACCACCTGGAGTTTTAGCTATGTCGACTACAGGGATAATCAAAGTCTCCGCTGCTTGCCCCGTGTTTGATGGAACTGAATATCCCTACTGGAAAAATAAGATGCGTATGCATCTTGAAGCCATCGATGTCGACCTCTGGTATGTCGTCAAGAACGGCGTTCCCAAAACTGGCGAAGGTGTCACCCCTACTGATGTCAAGAAGTGCATTCAACTGGACTCTACTACCAAGAACATTATCTGTGGTCATCTAACCAAAGGACAGTATGGCCGTGTGAGTGCTCTGGAAACGTCGAAGCTAGTCTGGGACTGGCTATCCGAGGTCAACGAAGGCGTCTCAACCCAGAGAGATCAAAGGATCAGTGTTCTTCGCAACCTCTTCAACCGCTTCAAGAGAAACGACAATGAAAATGTCCAGCTCATGTTCGATCGCCTCACTGACATCACAAATGAGCTTCAAGCTCTCGGCGCAACTGAGATTACCAAGCATGAAATCGTCAAGACACTACTAAGATCACTTGACAACTCCTTTGAGACCCTTGCCCTCATGATACAAGAACGTCCTGACTTCAAGACACTCGATCCGTCTGATATACTTGAGAGGCTCAACACACATGAGTTCCAGCTTTCTGAGAAAAGAGATATCTATGGTCCCAACTATGGCCGAACTCGCGCTTTGAAGGCAAAAGTTGTTTCCTCATCTGAAGAAGAATCTGACTGCAGTTCTGATGATCCTGAAGACATTGGAAAGGAACTTGCTATGCTTGTGAAGAAGTTCCAGAAATTCACCAAGAAGAAAGGCTTCAGAAAGTCTTCACGATCGAGCTCAAGGAATGATGAAGCATCCACCCATGACCACAAGAAGAGAACCTGCCACAAGTGCAAGAAACCTGGTCACTACATATCTGAGTGTCCACAGTGGGACAATGAGAAGAAGAAGAAGAAGAAGAGCAAGGAATATGATTCTGATGACAAGAAGAAGAAGAAATCCTCAAAGTCTTCTTCTAAGTTTTCTTCCAAGTCTTCATCACACAAGAAGAGCTCATCTGGCAAGGCCCGTGCTTTTGTTGGGAAGGAAATGGATTCAGAGGAGGAGTCTGCTTCTGAGGAGGCGGAGGTGGAGTCTGGAGAGGAGTCTGACCTTGGCGTTGCAAGTCTGGCTCTAGCCACAGCTTATGTTGCCAAGTCCATCTTCAACACTGAAGACAATGAGTTCCACACCAACGCTGAAGCCGATGACGAAGACGATCCTACTCCCACCTACTGCTTCATGGCACGTGGTGCCAAGGTAAAATCATGTGATGCTTACTTTCAAACATCAAGTGAAGATGACTCTGATTGTGAATCCAAACCCAGCTACAAAACACTTGCTAAAATTGCAACTAAACAACAAAAGGCTATGGAACATACTCAAAAACTGTTAGACAAAAGCGATGACCTGTTGGATGCGGAAATGACACGTTCACAGTCCTTAGTTGAAGATATAAAAAATCTTCATGTTAAGTACCAAGAACTTGAAAGTCGTCATGAAACGCTCTCAACCACTTATGAAAAGCTCTCCTATGATTATCTTCAAAGGAAGCAAGAGCTTGAGAAATTGAGAGCGGCTCATGAAGATCTTCAAAGGAGAATGAGTCACTTCGCGCTCAACAGATCAGTCCCGCTCAGGATGGATTTGAACCACCATGTCTAAAATGCATTGAGCGTGATAACGCTACATCTGTTGCTGAATGTTCCACTGCTGCTACTGTTTCATTGTCTTCACCTACTGATGTGGTTACTAACCCCTCTGCGGAGGATACCACTACTATTGCTGATGAAAATGCTAGGTTGAAGACATTGCTTGAAACAGGGATGCATAAAAGTCTGAAAGGACATCAGACACTATGTGATGTCCTCAAAAAGCAGATTCTGAACCGAAACCCTAGGAAAGAGGGTGTTGGGTTCAAGAGGAATATGAATGTCGATGGCTCCTACTGGAAGCCTGAGCAGTATCCCAAAACCACATGGGTTGTTGCAAAGGAACCTTCAGTGGATCCATCCACCTTATCTGGCTTTACCTGTGCTAATCCTATTGTCATTGATGAATCCTTTGATGCAAACTATAAACTGTTTAAGGATCAGAATGGTGAAGTGTTTGCCAGGTACAATGGTACTAACTGCAGGAATGGACCATCTATGAAGAAGATCTGGGTACCTAAACAGCGTATTGAGGCTCTTCCTGTGAATGTCATCATGACACCACCAAGGAAGAAGACAAACCCCAGACCTATGGCTTCATATGGCCCAAAGGCTTCATACAAATACAGGACTCACCTGAGTCACCCTAACGCCAATGTTTTGCAGGGAAATCATACTCAAACTTATGAATATGAGCGTGTGTCTTCGAACCGCTATGTTGATAGAACTAAGAACTTTTATGCTTATTCATATGAGTATCATTCATCTCCTGCAACGCTATTTGCTAGGGCTTCAAAGCCAAAATTCTCAGATGCTGCACTTAGACCCATTGCTTCTAAGCCACCCCTGAAGATGTGGGTGGCGAAGAAGAATTAACTTTCTTTTGTAGATAAAGGTCTCCTTCCTGCAATCAAAGGCGTCCGATGCTATTGCCGAGGACCTAAAACACATTAAGGACGCATGATAAAATGTCTTACTATATACTTCACATCTGAATCGCTTACCAGTCATGCTATGAGTCCTAACCTTGATCTAAGCTGTGACAATCTTTGTGTGTGTCAAATGCTTATGCTTCACAACACTCTTTGTGAAGCCTATCCTCCTAACTGCACTGTAGGGTATGTCGCCAAAATCTTCAGAATGGATTATGGACAGTGGATGCACAAATCATATGACTGGTGATCGAAGTCTTCTCATGGACTCAACCTTACGTCCATCCGACAGGAGTCACATCACATTTGCTGACACTGGTAAAAGCAAGGTATTGGGTCTAGGTAGAGTTGCAATCTCAAAGGATCAACACATGGATAAAGTGATGCTTGTTGAATCCCTTGGTTTCAACTTAATGTCTGTCTCAATGCTTTGTGACTTGAACATGATTGTGCTATTCGAAAAATATCATTGTCTTGTACTAATGGAATCTAACAAGTCTCTAGTCTTTGAAGGGTATTGAAAAGATGATCTATACATGGTAGATTTCTCAGCAGGTCAACAGCTTGCCGTATGTCTTCTCGCAAAAGCTTCAGAATGCTGGCTCTGGCATCGGAGGCTGGGGCATGCTGGCATGAGGAACTTACACACACTCGTCAAGAAGAAGCATGTCATAGGCATCAAGAGTGTCAAGTTCAAGAAGGATCATCTGTGTGGTGCCTGCGAAACTGGAAAGATGACTAGGGCAAAGCACCCCTCGAAGACAATCATGACAACATCTCAACCCTTCGGGCTGTTACACATGGACTTATTTGGACCTACTCATTACTCCACACTCACAACAACTGCTTGTCTCCATGGATTCATCATTGTTGATGACTACTCAAGATACACATGGGTGCATATAATTCTCTACAAGACTGAAGTGCAAGATGTCTTCAGACGCTTCGCCAATCGAGCAATGAACAATTATGGCGTGAAGATCAAGCATATCAGAAGTGACAATGGCACTGAATTCAAGAACACCGGACTTGATCTTTATCTGGATACAATGGGAATCACTCATGAGTTCTCTTCTCCATACACACCTCAGCAAAATGGCATCATTGAGCACAAGAACAGAACCCTCATTGAGATGGCTTGAACAATGCTCGATGAATACAAGACACCAAGAAAGTTCTGGCCTGAAGCTATTGATACAGCATGTCAAATCATCAACCGTGTCTACATTCATAAGCTTCTGAACAAAACATCCTATGAGCTCCTTACTAGCAAAAAGCCGAATGTCAGTTACTTTAGAGTATTTGGAGCTTGGTGCTGGATCAAGGATCCCCATCACAAGTCAAAATTTGCACCTAAAGCTCATGAAGGCTTCATGCTTGGCTATGGAAAGGACTCGCACTCCTACAGAGTCTTCAACCTCTATCTCTACAAAATCGTCAAAATTGTGGATGTGAGATTTGATGAAACCAATGGTTCACAGAGAGAGCTTCTGCCAAGTACACTAGACGAAGCTCCGCCCAGCGAATCTATCAAGCTGATGGGAACTGGTGAAATCATGCCTTCTGAAGCACAGCCTGAAGAGGAACTTATCATTTCTGCACCTAACCAACCTGAAGACAATGCTCAGACCGAAGACAATCCTTCCAATGATGACAATGATCAGCAAGAGAAAAGTCTTCGTCCAGTTCACCCTCGTGTTTCAAATGAAGTACAAATTGAGAAGATAATTGACAGCATCAATGCACCTGGTCCACTCACTTGCTCAAGAGCAACACAGTTAGCAAATTTCTGTGGGCATTTCTCATTCGTATCAATATCAGAACCCAAGAAAGTTGCTGAAGCCTTTATGGAACCTGAATGGATTCAAGCTATGCAAGAAGAACTTCAACAGTTCAAGCTGAACAATATTTGGGAACTTGTCAAGCGTCCTGACCCTCGCAAGCATAACATTATTGGCACAAAATGGATATATCGAAACAAGCAAGATGAGCATGGTCAAGTCGTCAGAAACAAAGCACGTCTTGTGGCTCAAGGATATACTCAAGTTGAAGGAATTGACTTCGATGAAACATTTGCTCCTATTGCTAGGCTTGAAGCTATTCGCATACTGCTAGCCTATGCTAACCACCACAACATCTTGCTATATCAAATGGATGTGAAGAGTGCATTTCTCAACGGCAAGATTGAAGAAGAAGTATATGTCGCTCAACCACCTGGCTTTGAAGATCCAAAACATCCTGATACGGTGTACAAGCTAAACAAAGCACTCTACGGCCTCAAACAAGCACCTCGCGCTTGGTATGATACGATCAAAGACTTCTTGAAGAGCAAAGGCTTCAAACTAGGATCCCTCGATCCTACACTCTTCAAGAAGACATATGATGGTGAACTGTTTGTGTGCCAAATATATGTGGACGACATTATCTTTGGCTGCACCAACCAGAAGTATAGTGATGAGTTTGGATACATGATGCAAGAGCAATATCATATGTCCATGATGGGTGAGCTGAAGTTCTTCCTTGGTCTTCAAATTCGTCAACAGAGGAATGGCATCTTCATATCTCAAGAAAAATACCTCAAAGATTGTCTGAAGAAGTTTGGAATGGAAGACTGCAAAGGTTACACGACGCCAATGCCAGCCAAGCACCATCTTGGTCCCGACGACAATGGTAAAGAGTTCGATCAAAAGGTATACCGCTCCATGATTGGTTCTTTACTTTATCTATATGCATCTAAGCCAGATATTATGCTTAGTGTTTGCATGTGTGCTCGATTCCAAGCGGCACCAAAGGAATCGCATCACTTAGCTGTGAAGCGAATTCTTCGATATTTGGCTTACACCCCAACACTAGGATTATGGTATCCAAAGGGCTCAAAATTTGATTTGGTTGGATTCTCGGATACTGATTATGCTGGTGACAAGGTGGATCGCAAGTCTACATCAGGCACATGTCACTTTCTGGGTCGATCACTTGTCTGTTGGTCTTCAAAGAAGCAGAACTGTGTATCACCCTCAACTGCTGAATCTGAATACATTGCTGCTTGATCTTGTTGTGCTCAGCTTCTATGGATGAAGCAAACTCTCAAGGACTATAGCATCAATCTGAAACAAGTACCTCTCTTCTGCGACAACGAAAGTGCCATCAAGATTGCCAACAATCCAGTCCAGCACTCAAAGACAAAGCACATTGAAATTCATCATCACTTTCTCAGAGATCATGTCACGAAGAAAGATATTGACATCATTCACGTCAACACTGAAGAGCAACTGCCAGATATCTTCACAAAGCCCTTGGATGAGAAAAGGTTTTGCAAGTTACGGTGTGAGCTAAATATGTTGGAATCCTCGAATGTCCTGTGATCAGGCACACATCCTAACACTTATGCATGTTGATGACTTAGATGTGCAACACACGAAGTAATGTATATCTTCAATCAATGAAGACTTACACCCTGAGTGTGAATACATTAACATGGAATTTGACATCGGAGCGCCACGATAATTGTGCGCCGTGTCTGGGTCTAATACTTCCTATACGGTGGGTAACGCCACCACCAAATTTCTCTGTTTGAAGTGTTTCACTCATGGCGTTATTTTTGCAATGACTTCGCATAAGGTTTGTCTTCAGTTTCAATTTATCTTCATAATTTTCTTCACTATGATGATTTGATTGCTTTCTGATATATATATATATATATATATATATATATATATATATATATATATATGTATGTATATATGTATGTATATATATATATATATATATATATATATATATATACTAGTGTTCTATCCTCTACAGCATTCACTTATAGCTATGTCTTCCTAGTTGAATCTTTTGAACTAAGTGGATGTGATCGGACCCTAATCTCTCCATGCTTACTATCTCAAACTCTATCTGTCCAAATCATATGCATTCTATTGAAACTGTCGAATGTCTTCTCTACGTCCTAGTCAGCAGAAGGCATAGAGACAAACATTAAGTCTGTTTTAAATGACTCATCTTTATTCCTGGAATCCGGAGAGGCCGGAACAACTATCTGACAAACGTGGCGGGCGTGGGAACGTGGGACAACTCTGAGTATGTTGCATGCTTGCCACGTGCCCCTCAGATATGAACCGCCAGGGGCACCTGCGTAATTGCGCTGTGCCGCACACCTCCTTATAAATACTTGTCCCCTGCGGTAAAGAAAACCTTCTTCCACATTTCCACCTCGTCAAAACCCTAGCGCCACCGCTAGCTCTCGACGACGCCGGCTACGAAGCGCTTAGCTTCCCTGACTTCTCCGACGCGGTCCTCACGCCGGCCGCGGACATCGTCCTCTCCGCCGTCGCCGTAGGTGTCCTCCATCGCCAAGTTAGGGCACGGTGGATTGAACTGCTCGGTCTCCTGTTCATCCATCTAGCAGTTCTTCGTGTGGTAAATATAACTCTATTTTTACTGCCTTTTTGATCCTCAAAGATTCATCCTATCTACGAAAAGTGGTTTCTGCCTTTTCAATGTTAGATCTATTCTGTCTGCATCTCATACTGCCTAGTCTATTCAATTAAACTTCATATCTAGTTTGATTCCTCACTTGTATTTATTCACGGATTCGTACAAATCTGGAACCAACTCTCAACATATAAGTGAATGTCTTCGCAACATGAGGTCAATGTCTTCAAACTGATTTATCTTCAAAATCTTCTGAGAATGCATATGACCTCTTCCCCTTCCCTCGCATCTCTAATGCTGTCACAGGTACATGTCCGTGGGAGAATCCCTTGGTTCTCATAGTCTGCATTCGTTTGCAGAAAACCTACAACATCATATTAACTCTCCCGAAGCCAGTTCCTATTTGACCAGCAAGCGAAAGTCTTTGAAGCCTTTGAACACATTGAAGCCATTCAGTTTAAAGTTCATGGCAACAGAAAAATCAGTAAGGAAGGGTGGCAGACAGCATCGAGGGGGAACATCAAAAGATCTGCCTGATGACCTCGCAGAACTTTACAAGACAGATCCTGAGGAGAATTATCATCAGTGCAAGACACGATTCCAATGGATTTGATGCTATCGGGCTGAAGAATGGTTCAAGTACAAGTTCGTGACCCAGGAATATGCAGAGAAGAATGCTATCAAGAGTCCTTGGGGTGATATTCTCTATCAAGGCCTTCAACCCAAGAACAGAGCTGAAGCTATTGCACAGGGTTTCTATCCTTGCATGGTCCGTGGACCTCAGCCTGAAAATGCCGACCCATCATCATTGCTCTGGTGTCGTGACGATACTCTCTTCAAGCGCAACTTCCAGCATGCCAAGGCATCGGCCAAGGAAAACAAGAAGTCATTGGGATTAGACTTCAACCCTGGTCCCTCTGCTCTGTGCTGACGGCTCACGTGATGCTGATCCCAATGTCATCGGCCCTTTCTCCAACCTAGATGGCCTCATCACCTACATATTGGTCCAAGGTGCCAGGGTAGATCATTCTGATCATGATGCTGACACTGATGAAGCCCCAGATCCTCCCCCAAAGCCGCAGAAGCAAAAGAAGCCTAAGGCTTCAAGATCAGCTGCACCTCCAAAAGCTTCACGTGCGAAGCCACTAGCCACTGCACCTCCTGAAGACAGTGTGCAGTCTGAAGATCAGTCACGTATCTCCAAGAAGACGGAGAAGAAAAAGCAAATCGTCAGGCATACTGATCAAACCTTGACTCCTGCTGCCATTCTGCGTGAAGAACCCATTGATCTGTCCAGCGATGAAGATCTTGCAGATGATGCCCTTGAGCAACTGATCAAGAGCAAGGAAGAAGCAGAGATCTTCAATAACTTGCCTCTCTTTGATGTGGCAATCATCCATAACTTCATTGATGAGTGGTTTGACATTCCTAATCTCAGCTTTGAAGATCTGCAGCTTCCCATTGGCCTCAGCGTCGCCTTCAATGGCGCCATTGCTTCTGAGCTAGCTCTCGCTCAGCGCATCGTTGAGCTGAAGAACAAGATTGATTATGAGAAAGCTCAATTCAAGAAGCATGTGGCAAAGCTCAGCATGCAAGATGTCAGAAACTTCAAGGTCATGCTGCACGAGCTTAAAGAAGCCTTTCTCAAGAAGCGCAAAGAAGCTCATGGCTCTCGTGACCGTATGAAGAGTTTGGCTGACAAGTGTGTGCTGGCCTACAATGAGGCTGAGAAGCGCAAGTCTCTTGGCCGTCCTGGCATTGACCCCAAGATGGCTGCAAAGAAGAAGAAGCCATCAACCGCTCAATCTGCACCTTCAGGACAGGAAGCCCCTCGCATAATCTTCCCAAGCAGCATGATTGGCTCGAAGCCAAAGGTCCTATCAACCGCTTCAGAACAGAAGAAGATGAGAGCTGCCGAGGCTGAAGCCAGAAAAAGGAAAACTACTGAAGCCTCTGATGCTACTCCCTCCAAGAAGAAGCGCAAAACCAAGAAGAATCGGGCTGCTCCCACAGAGCCCTTAGTTGTTGAACCTATCTCAGTGGTTCGCCCTGCGTATGAACACCAAGAACGACGGATGATAGTTCATGAGCCTGCTTCCACACAGGCCCATGAAGCTGAAGACATTCCAGCAGCTGAACCCACCGCTGCTGAAGACATTGGTCATGATGACAATGTTGAAGATGATGAAGTTCTTCCTCAGATCGAACACAACCTGGTATCATCGCCTGTTCTCACGAGCAGCGAACTCATCAGCATTGGTCGTCCTCTGATGCCAATTGCTCAGGATGCATCGTGGGATGATCACCCACAACAACAAGACTCCCCAAGTACTCCCCAACAACAACCCCAAGTCACACCACCTGTGCAAGAAGAAGAAGAAGACTTTGAGGCCCAGCCAACTCCATCTCCCAAGGCATTGCCTGCATTCCGCAGGCTTCGCAAAGGACAAAAGTCTCAAGTCCCTCTTTCGAGCATTCCAGAAGGAGAAGTGCATCACCAACCTATTGCACGTCAAGTGTTTCCTGAAGCCACTCCAACTGTGAATGTCTCCGTGTCTGAAGCCCAAGCTGCTGAAGACAATCTAGCTGCATCAGCCGAGGAAAGGCAAGACGACGTACGTGTCCCTACTCCCCCCAATACTGAAGAAGTTGTTCCTGATGTGAACGTGCCAGTGCCCGACCCTCCAGCTCGTCAAGTGGAGGTTGAAAATCCTGAAGCTGCCACCACCAACGCAAATGAAGCCAATGATGTAGTCATGGCTGAAGCTAATGTGGAGCTTGCACCAACCAGTGTGCCAGAAGCCAATGAGGCAACTGCTCCCGAAGCACCTGTTGTGCAGCCTGAAGCCTCAGCTGTTGCCACTGCTCCTGTTCCGCCACCAAGGCCCTATAAAATTGAGCAAGCATACAGTCATGGTCAGCTAAGCACTGTCCGATGGCCCGTTCTGGTTCCTCCGCCTACTGCCTCTGGTCCTCAGTTTGATTATCATGTTGAGCATAGGCCTCAGGTCCAGAAGCCAAAGCCAAGACTGCCAAGGTTCCCAGGTACTGCAAACTCGACAGGGTCCTTCAATGCAAATGGCTTCAAAAGCCACAACACCTTCTTTGACAGCGCAAAGAACCCCTACACTAAGCCAAAAATATCATCTAATCGGTTCTGGAGCTATCAGCAGAGAAGCTATTACTCCAGCGTTCTGTATGATCAAGGGCGCATTTTCCCTCATATGCGCCTCGACACTGAAGCCATTGCTGGACTGCCCTGCCTAGAAGAAGCTCTTGACTGCTTTCGTGACGCTGGTCTGCTTAGTTTTGTGACAGACAAAGAGCATTGGAATGAAGAACTTTTGCTTCAATTCTATGCTACCCTCCACATTCGCGGCTACAGCAGGGATATCAAGACATGGGTTCTTGAGTGGATGACAGGAAATATTCATCATGAAGCCAATGCACTTGATGTCATCGAGCTTACTAGCCTACCCACTCCCGGAGAGCTATATGAACCTAACTGTCAACTACACCGCAATGCACTGGAGAGCATCTTCCATAAGCCAGAACCCAACATGAGCCAAATGTTGAGCATGATGAAGCCTTTGCCATCTAACGCTGAATACCCAACGGAGTTCTTTGTTGATGACCTTGAGTATCTGCCTCGCACAATATATCACATCATCAGGCGAACTCTATGGCCTATCAAAGGACATTCATCAGCTGCTAAACTTGAAGGAGCCATGAAGACATTGGTCTTTTACATCCTCAATGGCATCAGCTTCAATTCCCAGGAATTCTTCATTAGGCAACTTGCTGCGTCTGGGTCTGACCTTTTTGGTCTGAAGTTCTATGCTCCATGGGTCATGCGCCTCATCAAGCGACACTCCTCTGTCAACTATCAGCCCTCTGCTCGCAATCATCTGATCTTTTTACCAGAGGTTGATATGTCAGTTGAAGCCATATACTCTGACCCTGCCAAGAAGCCTCTTTGTCTTCAGAATGTCGAGCACCAAAGCTTCACTCAACCCATCGAAGGCGTCCAAGCAGTAACACGTATCTATCCAATGGCTGGAAATACTCGTCTGCCTCATCGTGCGCAAACTGAAGCCACTGAAAGCACCGTTGCCCAAAGGCCTAAGAAGCGCTCTCGTGTTCTAAATGACCGAGAACTTCTTGTGGCACTTCATCAGAAACAAGATAAGCATCACTATTAGCTCAAGAGACAGATGCAAAGTCTCTTGGTGGATGTCAATCGCATTCGAAATCTTGCCACCAAGAATGCATTTGTCGCTCACGAGACTTGTCGGCGATCATGGAAGAGTTTGACGCTGCTTAGTGCTGAAGCAGATCTTCAAGACGATGGCTTCACTGAAAGATTCAAGTTTGACTCCACTCCTCCACAAACTGCTGTCCTACGTCGAACTTCATCCCTTGAAGACTCTGACTATTCTTCCTCCACGGCAACTGTGAATGCCAGAGTGATCGATGATGAAGATGATGCTACTTCACCACCTCCTACTTCTGCACGCATCGACACTGCACCAAGTACGTCAGCACCGCCAAACAACACTGACAACCCTGCTGCTTCACCTACTCATGAGGACGAGTAGATGCTCTATGTCTTCAAACCTTTTTGGTCCTTACTGACAAAAGGGGGAGAAGCATATGAGTTTGATAGTCTTCAAGCAGGTTCATATGGGCGGTTGCTTTATATTTTGCCTCGTGTTTACAACTCTCGCTTTTGAAACATTTGGTTCTTTGAGTTGTAACACTTAAACTTGATGGTCGTCTGCTACTTATTTGCTTTACTGTGATGCGATGATAAATTCCGCATGTGCGATGATAACTTCCTCACTTAGATCATACTGCAGTCGTCCATTTTTCATTATGCATGTCATTCTATTTGCTATATCATTTCATGCATGATGAATTATCTTCATACGTTGAAAAGGATATCCACAAGTACAACCTGCCATGTGCATTTGCATTCCAAAAGCAAATTACTTATATGCACATCTTCAAGGGGAGCCCTTACTACTTATGAAGACAATACCCTACCCTTTACAATTTCACATACTTTATCCCCGTTGAAAACTTCAACCAGTTTGTCATCAATCACCAAAAAGGGGGAGATTGTAAGTGCATCTAGTGCCACCCCTAGTTGGTTTTGGAGTATTTACGACAAAGTTGGTTGAGGGACTAATGCGTTTGTGAGAATTGTAGGATAACGCAGGTAGAGTCCCTCATTGATTCGGTTTACCTACCGGAGATGATGAAGGAAATATGCCCTAGAGGCAATAATAACGTTATTATTTATTTCCTCATATCATGATAAATGTTTATTATTCATGCTAGAGTTGTATTAACCGGAAACATGATACATGTGTGAATACATAGACAAACATATAGTCACTAGTATGCCTCTACTTGATTAGCTCATTCATCAAAGATGGTTATGTTTCCTAACCATAGACATGTGTTGTCATTTGATTAGTGGGATCACATCATTAGAAGAATGATGTGATTGACATGACCCATTCCGTTAGCCTAGCACTTGATCGTTTAGTATACTGCTATTGCTTTCTTCATGACTTATACATGTTCCTGTAACTATGAGAATTATGCAACTCCCGTTTACCGGAGGAATACTTTGGGTACTACCAAACGTCACAACGTAACTGGGTGATTATAAAGGACTACTACAGGTGTCTCCGAAGGTACATGTTGAGTTGGCGTATTTCAAGATTAGGTTTTGTCACTCCGATCGTCGGAGAGGTATCTCTGGGCCCTCTCGGTAATGCACATCATTATAAGCCTTGCAAGAAATGTGACCAATGAGTTGGTTACGGGATGATGCATTACAGAACGAGTAAAGAGACTTGTCGGTAACGAGATTGAACTAGGTATTGGATACCGACGATCAAATCTCGGGCAAGTAACATACCGATGACAAAGGGAACAACATATGTTGTTATGCGGTTTGACCGAATAAGATCTTCATAGAATATGTAGGAACCAATATGGGCATCCAGGTTCCGCTATTGGTTATTGACCGAGAATAGTTCTAGGTCAAGTCTACATAGTTCTCGAACCCGTAGGGTCCGCACGCTTAACATTACGATGACAGTTTTATTATGAGTTTATAAGTTTTGATGTACCGAAGTTTGTTCGGAGTCCCGGATGTGATCACGGACATGACGAGGAGTCTCGAAATGGTCGAGACATAAAGATCGATATATTGGAAGCCTATATTTGGACATCGGAATCGTTCCGGGTGAAATCGGCATCTAACCGGAGTACCGGGAGGTTACCGGAACCCTCCGGGGGGTTATTGGGCCTACATGGGCCTCGAGGGAGAAGAGGGAAGGAGGCAGGAGGGGGCCGCGCGCCCCTCCCCTTCCTAGTCCGAATAGGACAAGGGAAGGGGGGCGGCGCCCCCCTTTCCTTCCCCTCTTCCTCCTCCTTCCCCCCTTCTCCTACTCCAACTTGGAAAGAAGGGGGTCCTACTCCCGGTGGGAGTAGGACTCCCCCCTTGGCGCGCCCTCCTTGGCCGGCCGCCTCCTCCCCCCTGGATCCTTTATATACGGGGGCGGGGGGTGGCACCCCATAGACACACAAGTTGATCTACGGATCGTTCCTTAGCCGTGTGCGGTGCCCCCTTCCACCATATTCCACCTCGGTCGTATCGTCGCGGAGTTTAGGCGAAGCCCTGCGCCGGTAGAACATCATCACCGTCACCACGCCGTCGTGCTAACAGAACTCATCTCCGGAGCTTTGCTGGATCAGAGGCCGGAGATCGTCATCGAGCTGAACGTGTGCTGAACTCGGAGGTGCCGTACGTTCGGTGCTTGGATCGGTCGGATCGTGAAGACGTACGACTACATCAACCGCGTTGTGCTAACACTTCTGCTTACGGTCTACGAGGGTACGTGGACAACACTCTCCCCTCTCGTTGCTATGCCATCACCATGATCTTGCGTGTGCATAGGAATTTTTTTAAATTACTATGTTCCCCAATAGTGGCATCCGAGCCAGGTTTTATGCGTAGATGTCATATGCACGAGTAGAACACAAGTGAGTTGTGGGCGATACAAGTCATACTGCTTACCAGCATGTCATACTTTGGTTCGGCGGTATTGTGAGATGAAGCGGCCCGGACCGACATTACGCGTACGCTTACGCGAGACTGGTTTCACCGTTACTAGCACTCGTGCTTAAAGGTGGCTGGCGGGTGTCTGTCTCTCTCACTTTAGCTGAATCGAGTGTGGCTACGCCCGGTCCTTGCAAAGGTTAAAACAGCACCAACTTGATGAACTATTGTTGTGGTTTTTGATGCGTAGGTAAGAACGGTTCTTGCTAAGCCCGTAGCATCCACGTAAAAATTGCAACAACAAAGTAGAGGACATCTAACTTGTTTTTGCAGGGCATGTTGTGATGTGATATGGTCAAGACGTGATGCTATATTTTATTGTATGAGATGATCATGTTTTGTAACCGAAGTTATCGGCAACTGGCAGGAGCCATATGGTTGTCGCTTTATTGTATGAAATGCAAACGCCCTGTAATTGCTTTACTTTATCACTAAGCGGTAGCGATAGTCGTAGAAGCAATAGATGGCGTAACGACAACGATGCTACGATGGAGATCAAGGTGTCGCACTGGTGACGATGGTGATCACGACGGTGCTTCGGAGATGGAGATCACAAGCACAAGATGATGATGGCCATATCATATCACTTATATTGATTGCATGTGATGTTTATCCTTTATGCATCTTATCTTGCTTTGATTGACGGTAGCATTTTAAGATGATCTCTCACTTAATAATCAAGAAGTGTTCTCCCTGAGTATGCACCGTTGCGAAAGTTCTTCGTGCTGAGACACCACGTGATGATCGGGTGTGATAGGCTCTACGTTCAAATACAACGGGTGCAAAACAGTTGCACACGCGGAATACTCAGGTCATACTTGATGAACCTAGCATATACAGATATGGCCTCGGAACACGGAGACCGAAAGATCGAACGTGAATCATATAGTAGATATGATCAACATAGTGATGTTCACCATTGAAACTACTCCATCTCACGTGATGATCGGACATGGTTTAGTTGATTTGGATCACGTGATCACTTAGATGACTAGAGAGATGTCTGTCTAAGTGGGAGTTCTTAAGTAATATGATTAATTGAACTTAAATTTATCATGAACTTAGTACCTGATAGTATTTTGCTTGTCTATGTTTGTTTGTAGATAGATGGCTCGTGCTGTTGTTCCATTGAATTTTACTGCGTTCCTTGAGAAAGCAAAGTTGAAAGATGATGGTAGCAATTACACGGACTGGGTCCGTAACCTGAGGATTATCCTCATTGCTGCACAAAAAAGTTACGTCCTGGAAGCACCGCTGGGTGCCAGGCCTGCTGCTGATGCAACTGACGATGTTAAGAACGTCTGGCAGAGCAAAGCTGATGACTACTCGATAGTTCAGTGTGCCATGCTTTACGGCTTAGAACCGGGTCTTCAATGATGTTTTGAATGTCATGGAGCATATGAGATGTTCCAGGAGTTGAAGTTAATATTTCAAGAAAATGCCCGGATTGAGAGATATGAAGTCTCCAATAAGTTCTACAGCTGCAAGATGGAGGAGAATAGTTCTGTCAGTGAACACATACTCAAAATGTCTGGGTATAATAATCACTTGATTCAACTGGGAGTTAATCTTCCTGATGATAGTGTCATTGACAGAATTCTCCAATCACTGCCACCAAGCTACAAGAGCTTCGTGATGAACTATAATATGCAAGGGATGAACAAGACTATTCCCGAGCTCTTCGCAATGCTAAAAGCTGCGGAGGTAGAAATCAAGAAGGAGCATCAAGTGTTGATGGTTAACAAGACCACCAGTTTCAAGAAAAAGGGAAAAGGGAAGAAGAAGGGGAACTTCAAAAAGAACGGCAAGCAAGTTGCTGCTCAAGAGAAGAAACCCAAGTCTGGACCTAAGCCTGAAACTAAGTGCTTCTACTGCAAGCAAATTGGACACTGGAAGCGGAACTGCCCCAAGTATTTGGCGGATAAGAAGGATGGCAAAGTGAACAAAGGTATATGTGATATACATGTTATTGATGTGTACCTTACGAATGCTCGCAGTAGCACCTGGGTATTTGATACTGGTTCTGTTGCTAATATTTGCAACTCGAAACAGGGACTACGGATTAAGCGAAGATTGGCTAAGGACAAGGTGACGATGCGCGTGGGAAATGGTTCCAAAGTCGATGTGATCGCGGTCGGCACGCTACCTCTACATCTACCATCGGGATTAGTTTTAGACCTAAATAATTGTTATTTGGTGCCAGCGTTGAGCATGAACATTATATCTGGATCTTGTTTGATGTGAGACGGTTATTCATTTAAATCAGAGAATAATGGTTGTTCTATTTATATGAGTAATATCTTTTATGGTCATGCACCCTTGAAGAGTGGTCTATTTTTATTGAATCTCGACTGTAGTGATACACATATTCATAGTGTTGAAACCAAAAGATGCAGAGTTGATAACAATAGTGCAACTTATTTATGGCACTGCCGTTTAGGTCATATCGGTGTAAAGTGCATGAAGAAACTCCATACTGATGGGCTTTTGGAATCACTTGATTATGAATCACTTGGTACTTGCGAACCGTGCCTCATGGGCAAGATGACTAAAACGCCGTTCTCCGGAACTATGGAGCGAGCAACTGATTTGTTGGAAATCATACATACTGATGTTTGTGGTCCAATGAATGTTGAGGCTCGCGGCGGATATCGTTATTTTCTCACCTTCACAGATGATTTGAGCAGATATGGGTATATCTACTTAATGAAACACAAGTCTGAAACATTTGAAAAGTTCAAAGAATTTCAGAGTGAAGTGGAAAATCATCGTAACAAGAAAATAAAGTTTCTACGATCTGATCGTGGAGGAGAATATTTGAGTTACGAGTTTGGTCTACACCTGAAACAATGCGGAATAGTTTCGCAACTCACGCCACCCGGAACACCACAACGAAATGGTGTGTCCGAACGTCGTAATCGCACTTTACTAGATATGGTGCGATCTATGATGTCTCTTACTGATTTACCGCTATCGTTTTGGGGTTATGCTTTAGAGACGGCCGCATTCACGTTAAATAGGGCACCATCAAAATCCGTTGAGATGACACCTTATGAACTATGGTTTGGGAAGAAACCAAAGTTGTCGTTTCTTAAAGTTTGGGGCTGTGATGCTTATGTGAAGAAACTTCAACCAGATAAGCTCGAACCCAAATCGGAGAAATGTGTCTTCATAGGATACCCAAAAGAAACTATTGGGTACACCTTCTATCACAGATCTGAAGGCAAGATTTTCGTTGCTAAAATCGGATCCTTTCTAGAGAAGGAGTTTCTCTCGAAAGAAGTGAGTGGGAGGAAAGTAGAACTTGATGAGATAACTGTATCTACTCCCTTATTGGAAAGTAGTTCATCACAAGAACCGGTTCCTGTGACAACTACACCAATCATTGAGGAAGCTAATGATATTGATCATGAAACTTCAGATCAAGTTTCTACTGAACCTCGTAGGTCTACCAGAGTAAGATCCGCACCAGAGTGGTACGGTAATCCTATTCTGGAAGTCATGTTACTTGACCATGATGAACCTACGAACTATGAGGAAGCGATGATGAGCCCAGATTCCGCAAAATGGCTAGAGGCCATGAAATCTGAGATGGGATCCACGTATGAAAACAAAGTATGGACTTTGGTTGACTTGCCCGATGATCGGCAAGACATTGAGAATAAATGGATCTTTAAGAAGAAGACTGACGCTGATGGTAATGTAACTGTCTATAAAGCTCGACTTGTTGCGAAAGGTTTTTGACAAGTTCAAGGAGTTGACTACGATGAGACTTTCTCACCCGTAGCGATGCTTAAGTCTGTCCGAATCATGTTAGCTATTACTGCATTTCATGATTATGAAATTTGGCAAATGGACGTCAAAACTGCATTCTTGAATGAATTTCTGGAAGAAGAGTTGTATATGATGCAGCCAGAAGGTTTTGTTGATCCAAAAGGTGCTAACAAAGTGTGCAAGCTCTAGCGTTCCATTTATGAACTGGTGCAAGCATCTCGGAGTTGGAATAAACGCTTTGATAGTGTGATCAAAGCATATGGTTTTATACAGACTTTTGGAGAAGCCTGTATTTACAAGAAAGTGAGTGGGAGCTCTATAGCATTTCTGATATTATATGTAGATGACATATTATTAATTGGAAATGATATAGAATTTCTGGATAGCATAAATGGATACTTGAATAAAAGTTTTTCAATGAAAGACCTTGGTGAAGCTGCTTACATATTGGGCATCAAGATCTATAGAGATAGATCAAGACGCTTAATAGGACTTTCACAAAGCACATACCTTGACAAAATTTTGAAAAAGTTCAAAATGGATCAGGCAAAGAAAGGGTTCTTAGCTGTGCTACAAGGTGTGAAGTTGAGTCAAACTCAATGCCCGACCACAACAGAAGATAGAGAGAAAATGAAAGATGTTCCCTATGCTTCAGCCATAGGCTCTATCATGTATGCAATGCTGTGTACCAGACCTGACGTATGCTTAGCAATAAGCTTGGCAGGAAGGTACCAAAGTAATCCAGGAGTGGATCACTGGACAGCGGTCAAGAACATCCTGAAATACCTGAAAAGGACTAAGGATATGTTTCTCGTATATGGAGGTGACAGAGAGCTAGTCGTAAATGGTTACGTCGATGCAAGCTTTGACACTGATCCGGACAATTCTAAATCGCAAACCGGATACGTGTTTTTATTAAACGGTGGAGCTGTAAGTTGGTGCAGTTCTAAACAAAGCGTCGTGGAGGGATCTACATGTGAAGCGGAGTACATAGCTGCTTATGAAGCAGCAAATGAAGGAGTCTGGATGAAGGAGTTCATTTCCGATCTAGGTGTCATACCTAGTGCATCGGGACCAATGAAGATCTTCTGTGACAATACTGGTGCAATTGCTTTGGCAAAGGAATCCAGATTTCACAAGAGGACCAAGCACATCAAGAGATGCTTCAATTCCATTCGGGACCAAGTCCAAGTGGGAGATATAGAGATTTGCAAGATACATATGGATCTGAATGTTGCAGACCCGTTGACTAAGCCTCTCTCACGAGCAAAGCATGATCAACACCAAGACTCCATGGGTGTTAGAATCATTACTATGTAATCTAGATTATTGACTCTAGTGCAAGTGGGAGACTGAAGGAAATATGCCCTAGAGGCAATAATAAAGTTATTATTTATTTCCTCATATCATGATAAATGTTTATTATTCATGCTAGAATTGTATTAACCGGAAACATGATACATGTGTGAATACATAGACAAACATATAGTCACTAGTATGCCTCTACTTGACTATCTCATTAATCAAAGATGGTTATGTTTCCTAACCATAGACATGTGTTGTCATTTGATTAGTGGGATCACATCATTAGAAGAATGATGTGATTGACATGACCCATTCCGTTAGCCTAGCACTTGATCGTTTAGTATACTGCTATTGCTTTCTTCATGATTTATACATGTTCCTGTAACTATGAGAATTATGCAACTCCCATTTACTGGAGGAACACTTTAGGTACTACCAAACGTCACAACGTAACTGGGTGATTATAAAGGAGTACTACAGGTGTCTCCGAAGGTACATTTTGAGTTGGCGTATTTCGAGATTAGGTTTTGTCACTCCGATCATCGGAGAGGTATCTCTGGGCCCTCTCGGTAATGCACATCATTATAAGCCTTGCAAGCAATGTAACCAATGAGTTGGTTACGGGATGATGCATTACAGAACGAGTAAAGAGACTTGTCGGTAACGAGATTGAACTAGGTATTAGATACCGACGATCAAATCTCGGGCAAGTAACATACCGATGACAAAGGGAACAACGTATGTTGTTATGCGGTTTGACCGATAAAGATCTTCGTAGAATATGTAGGAACCAATATGGGCATCCAGGTTCCGCTATTGGTTATTGACCGAGAATAGTTCTAGGTCATGTCTACATAGTTCTCGAACCCGTAGGGTCCGCACGCTCAATGTTACGATGACAATTTTATTATGAGTTTATAAGTTTTGATGTACCGAAGTTTGTTCGGAGTCCCGGATGTGATCAAGGACATGACGAGGAGTCTCGAAATGGTCGAGACATAAAGATCGATATATTGGAAGCCTATATTTGGACATCAGAATCGTTCCGGGTGAAATTGGCATTTTACTGGAGTACCGGGAGGTTACCGGAACCCCCCGGGGGGTTATTGGGCCTACATGGGCCTCGAGGGAGAAGAGGGAAGGAGGCAGGAGGGGGCCGCGTGCCCCTCCCCTTCCTAGTCCGAATAGGACAAGGGAAGGGGGGCGGCGCCCCCCCCCCCCCTTTCCTTCCCCTCTTCCTCCTCCTTCCCCCCTTCTCCTACTCCAACTTGGAAAGAAGGGAGTCCTACTCCCGGTGGGAGTAGGACTCCCCCCTTGGCGCGCCCTCCTTGGCCGGCCGCCTCCTCCCCCCTGGCTCCTTTATATACAGGGGCGGGGGGGCACCCATAGACACACAAGTTGATCTACAGATCGTTCCTTAGCCGTGTGCGGTGCCCCCTTCCACCATATTCCACCTCGGTCGTATCGTCGCGGAGTTTAGGCGAAGCCCTGCGCCGGTAGAACATCATCACCGTCACCACGCCATCATGCTGACGGAACTCATCTCCGGAGCTTTGCTGGATCGGAGGCCGGAGATCGTCATCGAGCTGAACGTGTGCTGAACTCGGAGGTGCCGTACGTTCGGTGCTTGGATCGGTCGGATCGTGAAGACGTACGACTACATCAACCGCATTGTGCTAACGCTTCCGCTTACGGTCTACGAGGGTACGTGGACAACACTCTCCCCTCTCGTTGCTATGCCATCACCATGATCTTGCGTGTGCGTAGGAATTTTTTTGAAATTACTACGTTCCCCAACAGATGACCCCTAAAAATGTATGAAGACATTGAAGACAATGGTGGTATGTGAAGATATTCATATTGAAGACTATGACATGAGAATACATTGAGTGAAGACTATGGAGCGCGAAGACTGTGTGATTTCGTTGTTTCCTTTTCTTCTTTGTTGAGTCATAGGAACCACCGTACTGTTAAGTGGGGTCCAAGTGAATTAAGTCAGAATGACTGAAGTGATGCTCAACCCAAATCCTATGTCTTCGAGCGAAGACAATGAGAGCAAATCTTATTCAGAGCTGGATGAGTCAGCTTTGCTTGTAGCCCAAGTAAAGTTGCCGTGTGTGTTTGAAATCTGACCGTTGGAACATGTGTCAGTTCCTTAGTGACCCAGGGTCATTTCGGACATATCAGGTCGGGTTGCCTTGTGGCTATAAATAGCCCACCCCCTACACCATAAATTGGTGGCTGCTCAGAGTTAGTGCACGGCTTTTGTCGTTTGAGAGCAACCCACCTCGAAGCCTTCAAGAGTGAGAAATCCTTGCGAGGACAAAGCCCAAACACCCAGAGCCAAAGAGTGTTAGGCATCACTGAGTCTTTCTGTCTGTGTGACCTGAAGACTTATTACACTTGAGTACTGTGAATCCTCCAACTGGTTAGGCGTCGCGTTCTGAGCATCCAAGAGTCATTGTGGATCGCCGGTGAATGAAGTCTGTGAAGGTTCGGAAGTCTACCTTGAAGACTTACCAGAGTGATTGGGCGAGGACTGGGTGTCCTTAGCTCAAGGGGAATAAGGTGAAGACACGGTCTTCTGAGTTAAATCTCAGCCTCCCTAACCAGACGTACAGTTGTCACAGCAACTGGAACTGGTCCAACAAATCATGTGTCTTCAACAAGTGACTGGTTCTATCCTCTCCCTTCCTTTACTTAGAGTTTGTCTTCGTGAAGTCATTGCCTATCTGTCGTACCTGTTTGACTTCATTGCTTGACTACTATCGTTGATTGGCTTCGTACTATCTTCCATCCTGATCCTTACTACTAAGCTGCTATTAGTCCTGTACTTCCACATCATTGCATACTTGTCTATGGTTTGCTTACTGTAGTTTATCTTCCGCTGCATATCAACTAGGTCATTTCTACTGTTTGTCTTCGAAACTTCCATGTTTTGAAGACTTTCATAAAAATCGCCTATTCACCCCCCCCCCCCCCCCTCTAGTCGATACTAGCACTTTCAAGTTTATCACCGACCTAGGAGTGATTCGCAATGCGTCGGGCCCGATGACTCTCTTTTGTGATAACACTGGAGCTATTGCCCTTGCCAAGGAGCCCAGGTTTCACAAGAAGACCACGCACATCAAGTGTCGCTTCAACTCCATTCGTGAATGTATTCAAGATGGAGACATAGATATTTGTAAAGTGCATACAGATTTGAATGTTGTAGATCCGTTGACTAAACCTCTTCCACGAGCAAAACATGATCAGCACCAGGACTCTATGGGTGTTCGATTCATCACAATGTAACTAGATTATTGACTCTAGTGCAAGTGGGAGACTGTTGGAAATATGCCCTAGAGGCAATATAAAATGGTTATTATTTTATTTCCTTGTTCATGATAATTGTCTATTGTTCATGCTATAAATGTATTAGCCGGAAACCGTAATACATGTGTGAATACATAGACTACAACATGTCCCTAGTGAGCCTCTAGTTGACTAGCTCGTTGATCAATAGATGGTTATGGTTTCCTGACCATGGACATTGGATGTCATTGATAACGAGATCACATCATTAGGAGTATGATCTGATGGAAAAGACCCAATCCTAAGCATAGCACAAGATCGTGTAGTTCGGTTGCTAGAGCTTTTCTAATGTCAAGTATCTTTCCTTAGACCATGAGATTGTGCAACTCCCGGATACCGTAGGAATGCTTTGCGTGTATAAAACGTCATAATGTAACTAGGTGACTATAAAGGTGCACTATATGTATCTCCGAATGTGTCTGTTGGGTTGGCACGAATCGAGACTGGGATTTGTCACTTCGTATGACGGAGAGGTATCTATGGGCCCACTCGGTAATGCATCATCATAATGATCTCAATGTGACTAAGGAGTTAGCCACGGGATCATGCGTTATGGAACGAGTAAAGAGACTTGCAGGTAACGAGATTGAACGAGGTAAGGGATACCGACGATCGAATCTCGGGCAAGTAACATACCGATGGACAAAGGGAATTGTATACGGGATTGATTGAATTCCCGACATCGTGGTTCATCCGATGAGATCATCATGGAACATGTGGGAGCCAATATGGGTATCCAGATCCCGCTATTGGTTATTGGACGGAGAGGTATCTCGGTCATGTCTGCATGATTCCCGAACTCGTAGGGTCTACACACTTAAGGTTCGGTGACGCTAGAGTTGTAATGGGAATAGTATGTGATTACCGAAGGTTGTTCGGAGTCCCGGATGAGATCCTGAATGTGACGAGGAACTCTGGAATGGTTCGGAGGTGAAGATCGATATATTGGACAAAGGGTATTGGAGTCCGGAAGTGTTCTGGAGGTACCGGGTTATGGCCAGCATGACCGAAAGGTGTTTCGGGGGCCCCGGCAAGTGTTGCAGGGCCTCATGGGCCAAAGGGAAGGGGAAAACCAGCCCACTAAGGGGCTGTGCGCCCCCACACCTTTTCCCATGTTGCTTGGGGAGGTGGGGCGCCTCCACCTGCATGGCTTGGGGGGCAAGTCTCCCTAGGGTTTCCCTAGGGAGATCCAATCTGCCCTAGCCGCCGCCCCCCTAGGGGAAACCCTAAGGCGCCTCCTCCTTCCCCCTTCCCCCTATATATAGTGAGGGAGAGGGAGGTCAGCCGCACCCTGACACGCCCTGGTGCTGCCCTTCCTCTCCTTCCTACACCTCTTCCTCCTCCGCAGTGCTTAGCGAAGCTCTGCCGGAGAACCACGAGCTCCATCACCACCACGCCGTCATGCTGCCGGAGTTCTCCCTCAACTTCTCCTCTCCCCTTGCTGGATCAAGAAGGAGGAGACTTCCTCGGGCTGTACGTGTGTTGAACACGGAGGTGCCGTCCTTTTGGCTCTTGGATCGGATCTTCCGCGATTTGAATCATCGCGAGTACGACTCCATCAAAACCACGTTTTTGTAACGCTTCCGCTTAGTTATCTTCAAGGGTATGAAGATGCACTCCCTATCTCTCGTTGCTAGCATCTCCTAGATTGATCTTGGTGACACGTAGAAATTTTTTTGAATTATTACTACGTTCCCCAACAGGATGCGGCTATGGTCGGGCCTGCGGCTTATATTGCAAGCAAATGGTCGGGCAACTGATGACGTGATTCAAGGTGGGCGGTATACGGACGGACAGGTGGCGTCGGCTCGTCGTTCCTCGGCAACCACACACATGTTTAATGTACGTAGGCGGACAGGCGGGCTGTCATTTGAATGCGGGGAGGCGGCGAGGGCAGCGCTCTTGGCCGACGCACTGTATCAATGCCAAAACACGATGAGAGGTCGTGTCGCTCTGAGCCGCATGAGTGCGGTGCTGGTGCTCTGGGGCGGCATTAACCTTTTTGGTCTGCTGCATACACGAGTTGGATGGCAAAACACGTCTGGATCGCGTGGCCCGGACAATTGCGGGTGGTTTGAGGTCGGTGTTGGAGATGCCCTTACTTCCTTTGTATGTTTTGTAGGCTTTTTAATTAGATTGTTGCCTAGCATAATTTTATTTTGAGCTTGCTTGCCATATAGGTTATTCTCACCTAGTTGCATATCTACAGAACTTACTTTATCCACATTACCCTAAAATTGAAATTTAAGTCTCAAATTTGTGGTCCCCTATTCACCCCCCTCCCCTAGTCGACATCTCAATCATTTCAAGCTTACGTCGTGCATAATGAGCCTCTATCAAATTTCTTTTGGAAATCATCCAATGCCAAAAATTCGTTGTTGGCCGCTTGAAAGTAAGAAGGAAGATGAAGAGGGGGAGAGGGAGAGGCTTCCATGTGGGGTCTAGTTTGTTTAAGAAGTTAAATTTGAGGGTTCATACAGATTCGTGTTTTTCTTAACTCCTTAAATTTCAGGAGTTTAGAGTAGCTCTAACCAATCCCTAATAAAATTCTAGAGGAGTAAAAAATAGGTTCTCCTCCTCTACACACCCAACCGATCCCTTATAATCTTTAGAGGCGTAGAAAATTTACTCCACGTCCACCCCGACTCTTAAATATACTCGACCGCCCATCGTTGGAGTACAAAAAATCCCCTTCCCATCAGCCGCAGCCTCCCCACCTCACACCGCATCCACTCCGGCGCCACCCTACATACCTCCGCCGGTCACCACGTGCAATCGCCCGATAGCAACCATCACGTTCACCCCCTCCCCCACCTTCAAGTCGGCCGCTTCTTGTTGGCGGTGCCTAAAATCAACGAATCTACGTATGTCGCCACATTCGATGCACCCAGTCCTTGGCGCCTGCTTTTGTGGGATTTGACGAGGATCGAACCGCGCAGACACCTCAACTAGGTATGTCCTCCATTCAGTGACAGCATTTCACCCGTCGACCAACTACCGGCACATCCATGTCCATCCTTAGGCCGGGCTCAACCCTCTCCCAGCAGCTCATCGTCGAGCCTCTACCGTTCGTCAAGTGTGATGACTAATGGTGGCTATTGCACCTTTTCTCGAGCACGCCAAACATTCAAGATCGGTTTTCTACAAGTATGAAAAGAACGGAATGAGTGCAATTTTGTATGGTTGTTCTTCGGATTCATCGCAATTTGAAAATCATTGTTTTCTTAAAGTTTTGGTATTGGGAAGAAGAGTATATTGATTTGTTGATAGCGAGAAATCTGCTAGATGTTGATGCAATAGTTGCTAGAGATGACATTACATAGTACACAATGTCCAAGTATGAGAAGGAAGAGAAGAAAGAAGTGTGCAAGCTTGAGAAGCCATAAGAGAAAAGTAACAATGTAGGCAATGAAGAGATGGAGAAGTATTGATGAGATTAGTATAAGCATTTAAGGAAGTGGGTTTTCTATTGAAGTTTGTAACATTTCTTGAAGTTTTCCTTCGATCAATTCTCTTAGCATAAAAATTGATGAAATATGTGACCAAGATGTCATTTTATGAAATAATTGAGCAGTGAAGTTTAACTCGATAGCCCAAAAATAAATAAACCTGTGTTAAAAAAATAGGGAGTTAAGTTTGGGGATCAGTAAGGACCACACTTTTTTAGAGGGGAAATATAAAGAGTTAAAGGATAAGAGGCCATATATAGGCCTAAATTATAAGGGATCAGTTAGAGATGCTTTAAGGTTTGAGAAGGTGTTTGAATTGTTAAATTTTGAAAATCCAGCTAGAAATGCTCTTAGATAGCATCAGCAAGAAGTCATTTTTGTAAGAGGATAACCCTGCTTCAACATCAAGTTATGCACACAATCATCTTTATTGTGAGTATCAAGGTCTTACAAGAGGGTGAAAAGTGCGGAAACAAATCGGCTAGACTTCCCTCCAAATTGGCCGAACATAGTCGTCGTTACATTGTCTTCAAGTGGGGTGTGAGTGGTGACTTCGGATGGTTTGATGTATGTTCTTGTTAGACCTATGTTGAATAATAAATAACGATGGCCGTATTGCATCGATTAATGCATAGGCGGGGGGTCTTAACCTCCTTTTCTAAAATAAAATAAAAACGAATTTCTCGCATAACAAACTTTTTTCTTGTTTTGCGATGACATGCATAACCTACTCAACAAGACTGATTGACACTCATGTGATAAAGCTCTAGCGAGCTGCCATGTCCCTGGCACCAAAGACGAAATCTATTAGCTAGCTCTTTCTTTTCTATGAGAGAGAGAGAGAGAGAGAGAGAGAGAGAGAGAGAGAGAGAAATGCACAAAAGCAAGGATAACTTGGTGAAACGGTAACGGGCCGGCAACGGCGGTCCTCCATGACTTTTCGGTCTGTTCGGGCGATTATTATAGATAACTTTTTCCTGGATGGATCCGTTAATCGAGACACAAAGCTGTTTACATTTTATATCGAGAAAACGACCAAAACAAGCTTAGAGCTGAATTGCTGAGAAGAGCATCTCAAGTCTGAGGACCGGTACGTACCATGTGAATTGTGAATAGAAGGTACACAGGCAACCGTGTATATTCTTACACGCATCAGATACTACATCGTCCTCCGCTTGGAATAAGCGGGTAGCTCTCTTAAAAAACAATCATCAATCAACAACTCAAAAAAAGATAGTACATCCAAGGTGGCACTAGCTACCACACGTCTAAACTTCAACTCGATTGTAGCGTCGGTCCCTGGTTCTTGGTCGTCCTGTTTTTCCTCGACGATCAGATGGATCAGCTGGACCTCCCCAGCCACCCTTGTACCTCAGCCTCTACGGCCCCGTCCAAGTCCAAATATGCTGCCTCTTTCCCACCCTGACTCGAGATAGATAAACCGAGGCTGAACCTTTGAGACGTCAAAGCACGCGACGGTAACACGGGATTGCATTGCATGAATGGTTCCGTGCTCTGGTCGGTCTCACCCTGCCTGACGATGCCAACCCCCCATCCTTCTACCATCGCCGACGGCCCACGCCACGCGCGCGCGAGGCGACGCATTCCAAGTCCATCAGGACGCGTTCGTTATTGACCCATCGAGTCTTCCCACAGGCTCATCCGGATGAGGACGTAAACAGTTCAGCTCGGACCGCAGACACACGTTAAGTCGACGTAGGACCTGAGAGGAGAGGGATAGAATCATAGAAAGAAGGCGATAGGCCAGCTCGTCCATCAGCGACGTGTGATTTCTTGCCACACGACACGAACAAGTTACTACGTCGGGTTCATGCATAGCATAACCAACCCAACAACAAACTGATTGATCGGCACCCCAGCGGTGACAAAGCTCTACCAGCTGCCATGTCCCCGGCTCAGGCTGGCGGCACTGAACGCAGAATGCAGGATCTCAGTTTGGTGAGATATTTGGCATCGATTTCTCACCTTAAAGTTAAAAAGGCTGTGTCTACTCTACTCTTAGGTCAGTGCCTTTCCTGCTAGCAATAGGCCGCAGATGTAACCTCATTGTTTTGCTTTGCTTTCGTTGTTGCCGTTATCTAACGACACTGTGACCCCCCGATCCATTTGGTTGGACCGTATGAAAAAATAATATGCTTACGTCATCTTAGAAATTCTTTATTTTCAGGATGATAATCCTAAAAGTAAAATTATTTGCCAAACAAAAGCTGAGTATTACACATTTTAACAATGATTTTTAAATGTGTTTAGACTCATCAATTTGCAGACATGGTTTGTTCCCCTCAGCCCGTGTGCACTGGCGTAGGTTCCCCTTGCCCTCCACCGGCCTCTACGGCTGTAAGGCGGGGGAACTCTGGATTTGTATGTATGGTCCGTGTCCCGTAGGGTTCTCAAGTCGTTTGTTGACGGTCAAGCTGGGGTAACGCCTGATGAGTCCAACCTCTGCGTTGCTTTATACCTTTTATTCTGCACCATAGTGTTAGGATTCATGTTTCAAAAAAAAGGATTCTCTGGATTTTACCGCGCACATGCACCCATTTTATCTGTTTTTGTTAGGATACCTTATGCAAAGGTATTTAAAAGCACAAGGAAAAGAATTTCAATAATATGGTGCAAAAATCATGTTAATTGGGGTAATAATGGCTTACCATAAAAGAAATAAATAAATGGAAGAAGAAAGAGGCGCATCAAAGAAGACTAGAGCGATCGAGGATGCACGGTATGACCACGTGCGCTCGTACTGCCGGTCATTCCACTCGTCGCCGACATCGTCTGGTCCAGTACTTTACCCCTGTATGATTGGATCGGGGTTCATACACATACAACCACCATAATCCACTTCAGAATGACGAACCCTAGCCTCCGGAAGGATTCAGGAGGGGAAATTGGTAGAGGGTTAGGGTTAGGCATCATCATCCCATCGAGGAGGCATCATCACCACTCAATCTCCATCTCTTTGTAATACAATAGCCCTCATGGATCCATTTTTGTATTAGTTAGGCACTTCATCCATGTTTATTTCAATTCATGTTTCATGCATAACCAAACCCAACAAACTGATAATTGATTGATAGACACCCCTGCGGTGATAAAGCTCTACCAGCTGCCATGACCCCGGCTCCGGCTGGCGGCACAGAATGTAGAATGCAGGATCTCGGTTTGGTGAGGTATTTGGCATTGATTTCTCACCTTAAAGTTAAAAGGTTGTGTCTACTCTTAGGTCAGTGTCTTTCTTGCTAGCAATAGGCCACATAGTCGTTATTTTGCTTTCGTTGTTGAGCAGATTCTTTAATTTGGATTTTATTATGGTTGTCGCTAGCTCTTAGTCGATCAAGTCTCGGTCAAGTGCCATAACGTGTAAGAAAGATAAAATAAAATTTGCACGGATCTCAATGTAAGATCTCATGAATATAACATTGACTGAGACATAATCAAGTCTCAGTCGACTGAGACCTAGTAAGACTGTTTTATTATTTCTGGTGTTCGTTGTACTGTCAGGATTGAAGATGAATAACGTTTTCATGAAAAAAAAAGATAGTGTGATCCAGTCCATGTTGGATTGTACAGGGAAAATATATATACTCTTAAGTTCAGCTTAGAAATTCTTATTTCTAGGACGGTAGTTTTAAGTTTTATTTCTTTGCCAAACAGTAACTGAGTGTTTCCATCGTAAAAGAATGAACTGTCGTTAATAAAAGTTTAAACGGGCAAGTTTCAAAATTTTCCTTTCACTCATGCTGCCTGGTACAGTGGCAGAGCCAAAACAGAATTGTTGGACGGGTCATAGTAGTAATTTGGACTGAAGGAAAACAATTGCTCCCCCGATGAAGAAATACAAGATCGTTCAGATCAGGGAGTATTTTTCACTCTCTTTTTGCATGGTAATACGTGTCTCATTCATATCATAAAGATCAAATTACAAGTCACGTAAAGACCGACATGACAAAATTGAAAAGATAGTAGAACATTGTTAAGCTTGACATCAACGTCCGTCACTTGCCTCCGGCACCACCACAACAGCCACCAAAGAAAAAAATGACGGATCACCTCCTCAACCGAGCTCGACGCGGTTTTTTCAGCCGGGCTGGATGGGCCCACTGCTTTGTTTAGAGAAATACAAGATTCGTATGTTTTTTAAATAAAAATAACCACAATTTAGAGAAAATGTACTCGGGACGTTCGGTTCAAACATGGACCCATCATACGCACATGGGCACGGGGCCCACCACACAGCCGACCCGGTCAGACCGCGACCGGCCTCCTCTCTGATCTGATCTCCAGCCCGAACCCGGCGAACGATCTTGACGGGAACTCCAGATAAGCCTCAGGGGCAGCTCCCTCTTTTCACAATACAGCCAGCGTGTTCGTACAAACAATCGTACTCCTCCTCCCTATATAAACGCTCTCTCTCGCTAACGAAATCCCCTTCTTCCCCCTTCGCTTCGCTCCCGTGATTTAAATTATTAAGGATCCCTAATTTATTTGTCCCCTTTCCACGGCTCGATTTTCTACTTTGTTTGCACCAGTATACGTACGGCAATAAAATTCGGCGCGAGCTCCGTCGGATTCGCCTCCCGGTCGCCACGCGCCGATTCCGGCTTCCGCCCCCGACCCGCTGGTTCGTTGTTGATCGTGCAGCGCGGGATCTCTGGGCGGGTCGTCGGCAGATTCGGGCCTCCGGTAAGGCGATCCCGCCTCTCCTGTGCGCTAAGATGGGCGGGATTTTCGCTCGACTTTACTCTGATTTTCTCTCTTGTGTTTCAGGGCATGGGACGCCGCGGGCTGCTCAAGGCTGCTCTTCTGGCGTGCTTGCTCGTCGTCTGCTCCGGGAGAGGTAAGCGGTTACCCGTTAGCTTGGCCCTCCTCTTCTTTCTTGGCTGAGTTATGTTATTTTGGAGTTGACTCTGCTCGCACTTGGAGCCGTTCGCTGTGCTTGATATGCTTCCAAATGGGTGTACACGTAAAAATCGGCAACGTGGTGCTCAAAATGCAGATCAAGTTGAATTCAGTGTGCTTTCTTTTCATAATTAGAGTTATGAAGCTCAAACTAACCATACCAGCAATAGTCACCACCACATTCAGATTTGAAATGCTAGCTGGAAATGTGTGTAGTCGGTATAGTCCTGTAGCATGGTCAGATTCAGACTCGACTCTTTTCTTTTTTTTGTTCCTACAAGATGGTTCAACTTTAACTTTTAATGCTAACGGTCAATTTATGGTACATTTCATTTTGAGTTACTACCTCTATTCGTATATGTAAGACGTTGAACTGCCAAAACGTCTTACATTTAGGAACAGAGGGTGTATATAACATGTCCTGATCAGCTTTCATTTTGGAACTGTACTGTTGCAAACTACTTCTCCATGTATCCAGCATTATCCATGTTGCTCTTGGTGCTGATGTTTTAAGTTTGTGCTACAGTACCTATGGTTATACAACAGCCATCCACTACCATATACAACTCAACCCTTGCCAAGACGCTAGTGGAGTATGCTGCTGCCGTAAGTTCATTTGCCTTTTGTTATCCTAGTTATTCTGAATATGTTTTCAACATTCAGTATTACATTAGTTTGTCAAATTCTTTTTGGTACCTTGGAGAATCCCTCAAAAGTATACTCTGTTAGTTCAGTTTCTACCATTTATCTCCGAAAATTTGGAGTTAAGTTTGGTGATGTCTTGCAGATCTATACTGCTGATTTGACACAATTGTTTACCTGGACATGTGATAGATGCGGTGACCTGATTGAGGTAAGGCTTATTACCACTCAAGTGCTTTCTGTTTGCTGTGACATAAGAAACGACTGTCCAACTTCATACAACACTGGTATGGATGATGAAGTAAACTTGTTGGATGACCCAGGGGTTTGAGATGATGGACATCATTGTAGATGTGGAGAACTGCTTAGAGGTTCGTCCCTACTTGCCTTCGGTGTGTTTATCTCTATGTTTCTTCCGCCTGCTAAGTGCCTAGGTTGATCCCTTTTTTCACGATGAACAAGCAGGCATATGTTGGTTTTGCCAGCGATATTAATGCTGTCGTCGTTGTGTTTAGAGGAACTCAAGAGAATAGGTAATTACCACACACCTCATTTTGTTTGGTTGTAATAAAATTGTAATTTATGTTTTGATTCTGAATGTTTTGTCACCGATAAAAAGGCAGATTTTATGTATTTCGATTTCATTCTTGTGTGACCTGTTTGTTCCTTTAGTTTGCATATTTTTTTTCTCCTTATGCTTGTAATGCTCATTTCAAAGGGTGTCAATATACTTTATGACCCCTCAACCGTCTTCATGTTCCAATTTATCAGCATCCAGAACTGGATAGAGGACCTGTTATGGAAACAGCTTGATCTTGATTACCCTGGCATGCCTGAAGCAATGGTGAGCATAGCTAAAGCATATAGTTAATGCAATTGTGTTGAACCAAAATCCGTAGTAATGCTCAATTCGTGTAGGTACACCGAGGATTTTACTCTGCTTACCATAACACAACCATACGCGATGGAATCGTCAGCGGTATTCAAAAGACTCAGAAATTGCATGGAGATGTACCGATCATGGTCACAGGGCATTCAATGGGGGCAGCTATGGCTTCATTTTGTGCACTTGATCTTGTTGTGAGTACTGAACCTGCCTTTATCTTAAACACATTAACATTGAGCTCCCCCTATTACATTATGTTGCATAGAAAATAGATTTCCCTAACTCAATCTGCTAATTTTCCTCATTATGAGTTATAATAGTTGTTTTCAGTCTATACATATCTGAACAGTTAGTTATTTGCCGCTTCTTTCTTTCCTGATGGTTTAACTTCCACAGCTAACGAGAAATGTGCGTCTTATTTAGGTGAACTACGGGTTGGATGATGTGAAGCTGATGACATTTGGGCAACCTCGCGTCGGCAATGCTGCTTTCGCTTCTTACTTCAAGAGATACCTGCCGCACGCGATTCGAGTTACTAACGCAAATGATATCGTCCCTCATCTGCCGCCATACTTCTCGTTCTTCCCTCCTACCATCACTTTCCAAGAGAGGTATGCCCCACTCCGTGGCACGCTTGTTGTTTCTACTTGTGCTGACACCTATTACACCTGTTTATACTCGCTAAATGCATATATTGCCTTGAAAAATTCATTTAGTCCTGTGTAGTTTGTGCTCTGTGCCATATTGTTTCTACTTGGGAACCAAAGAAACCTTTCAATGTATACCCACCCCATCGCATAATGCGACTGTGTTCCTGTCCTTCCTTCAGGTATGGGTCCATGATGTCGGGCTCGGGAGCCTGGTATACACGGTTGAGCAGATCTGTGACGACTCCGGCGAAGACCCGGCATGCAGCAGGTCCCTCCCTCTCTCCCCCTAGCGCCATCTCCCGTGAACTGTGCCACTGCCACGCCGCATGGTGCCCGCTCTTGGTTAACATTGTTCGCCGCCTTCTCAGGTCAGTGAGCGGCAACAGCATTCAAGACCACATAACCTACCTGGGCGTGAGCATGCACGCGGAGGCCTGGAGCAGCTGCAGGATCGTCATGGACTACGCCGAGCTGCGGTACAAGATGGACCTCCATGGAAACGTCGTCTTGTCGAAGCAGCAGCAGCAGCAGCAGCCCGGTCTGTCGGACCAGCGAAGAAGACACAGCGCCCAGTGAAACCAATGTAAAAAAGTTCTGTATTATCATAGTAGCACCACGCACGCAACCTATCATTCCCCTCTCTGCTTCATTGTTTCTGCATCCAGAGAGGGGATAACACCACCACGCTCCACAGGAAGATGCTTGCTGTAAATGTTTGCTTGGTAATGTGAAGCATTTTCCAGTACAAAATACCTCTGTTCCCTTTGCTCACCTGTTACCACTGACTGAAGTTTTCTTCCATGATATTCATGGTCGTCGCTCCCGCAATCAATGCGGTCAGTTTGAAAATGTTTTGAGATGATTTGCAAGATGGGAGCATGACTGACAAAAATTAGCAGTATATACATCATGAACAGCATGGTTTCCAGGAACAAAAGGAGAACAATAACATATGGGCACTGAAATTCTGAATAACCTGATACTTTTGCTGCATGCTAAACCATGTTCGCACTAAGATACAAGCAGAAGAAGTACATCGAAGCTAATACAAATAAATGACCGATCCCGCGACTCGACACAAAAACAATAGCAGCTGTACGAAACATGGGTAATCTCTATCCTATCCCCAACCAAACCTGAAATCTCATCCATCAGAAGAAACTGCCCAGCACGGTTGCATGATCAGTTCCAGAACACAGGTGCAGCAGAGCGTACTCGTCGACATCGTGTAACTGCAGAAAAAGGAAGGACCCGACAGACGCAGCTCTGCGGCTTCGACGGTCTTCCCGTTCCCTTTCCTACATTTCTAGCTGCATCTTGTAGGCTCCTGAGCTCTAAAGGACATGAGTACATGACACAATCACATTCGCAAGGAGTGGACGCCGCCCGGAGAAGGCATGTCAACTGCAACGACTTACAGATAAAGCAACCGTGAGGCAGTGCTGACGGCAAGAAAAGCCTTTATTCACAGACAACGGGACAGTGCTGGAACAATGACCGTGTTCCTAAACCTGGCCCGTCTGGTGCTGATGAGCAAACTCGTCGACCCCCTGCTAGAGCGACGTCGTGAAAGAGAACTGTCCAGTTTACTCATTTGTACTATCAAAGCTGCCGTTCGGTCGCTTCCGCTCTCTGGAGTTCTCCCCCCACATTTTAGCATCCGCGATGGCGCGCTGCCTGTCAGCAGTCCTTGGGGTTTCTCTCTTCCTTCCTGTCTGAGCTGGACTGCCTGCCTGTGATCCTGCCATGTCCATTTCATCCAATCCTGACCTCCGGCCAGAATCACCACCAGTAGAACTAGTCCGGCTGACCTCCCCTCCGTGCTTTGATGTCCTGGGAGAATGATGATTTGGCGAGCGGCCGTTGCGCTGTTCGCTGTTCCGCCCACCAACATTTCTGGCCCTTGGGGTCGACGAATTGCTCCGAGTATGTTGAGTTGGGGCATTTGGATCATATGTCTGAGAAGCTAGATATGAGAGAGCAGTGACAACATCTCCTATGTGAGGACGGGTTGTGGCTTGCTCTTGCAAACACATGGCAGCAACAGCTAAAGCCTGATACAGACCCCTCATGGGGAACCGGCCTTGAAGCATTGGGTCAGCCATCTTAGGAAACTTCCTGCGATCCTTGAAGAGTGGACGAGCCTGCAGATCAGACGAGATGTGTTAATTATCCAAAGTCAAAATGAGCAGAAGTTGTCTTTTGCTAATAAACTGAAGTAGCAACTGGTTACAGACGGTAATTTTAGCACAGTAACAGAAAAGAACATTTTCAGTCAATGGCTTAGCTAGCAGGATGGTGTTTCACTAAGAATGCTGAAGTGAAACCAGGAGCTACTTGCAAACCCTGGCAGAAAATTATCAGGTATAGCATGCCGACTGAAATAACTATAGTATAGAAGAGCATACCCATGCCACCAGGTTTTGCTCTCCTTGGGGTTTGGTGTTGTCGATTGCTTTGCGCCCTGTAATCAGCTCAAGGAAAACAACGCCAAAGCTATAGACATCCGATTTCACTGTGAGCTGCCCAGTCATAGCATATTCTGGGGCACAGTAGCCATAAGTTCCCATCACACGTGTTGAGACATGAGTGTTGTCACCAACTGGACCGAGTTTTGCAAGGCCAAAGTCAGACAGCTTCGGGTGAAACCCTTCACCAAGAAGAATGTTTGACGATTTGAAATCCCGGTAAATAACAGGAGGGCTGGCCTTGTCATGAAGATGCTCTAAGCCCTTGGCTGCACCTGCAGCTATCTTCATCCGTGTGTTCCAGTCAAGAGGTTCCTTCTCAGGTGGCACATCTACATATATTAGAAAATAATACTTTAGCCTTCAACTAAAGATGCCATTGATTTTTAAAGGATTCATGAAGCAGTCATGCTGAGTACATATGTAATAATAAAAATACTACTTAGTATATACTGCTATAAGCACACATGGAATTTTTAAAGATGACATCGCAAAGAGAAGATAAACGAACCATGCAAGTGATCTTCTAATGAGCCCAGTGGCATAAACTCATAAACAAGGAGGCGTTGGTCACCATCAGCACAATAACCAATTAGATTGACAAGGTTAGTGTGATGCAAGAGACTGAGCATGAGGACCTCAACAAGGAATTCTCTATTTCCTTGGAGACCGTTACGATCAAGTTGCTTCACAGCAACAGCCTGAGAAGTACAATCAGTTTGTTAGTGTCCAGGACTAACCCAATTAAAATAAACATAGAAACTCTACCAACAATTCGCATAAGAGGTGAATATTTCAGCTGAATCGCTCAAAATCTATAAGTTAGAGTGTACTCCCTCCGTTTGGAATTACTTGTCTCGAAAATGGATGTATCTAGAACTAAAATACGTCTAGATACATCCATTTCTGCGACAAGTAATTCCGAACGGAGGGAGTATTTAGGAAGATCTCAGTGTATAGTGACGGTATACTGACCTGCCCACTCTCCAGGCGACCTTTATATACACGTCCGAAACCTCCCTCACCCAACATGCAATCTTGTCTGAAGTTCTTGGTGGCAGCAGCAAGCTCACGAAAAGTGAAAATCTGTGCGGCAATGTTTTGGCTGCTCCCATCCCGAGGGATGGTTAGATGGTTATTCTTAGGGTCTGATCCACCCTGCAGCCTCAATTTATCTGAGCAGAAAATAATTCAGAGTTAGCAGTCAGTTTTAGTACAAATCAGTTAAATTAAATGATTTAACAGAAAAAAAAAGTGGTTCACTCTTAGAGCACTAGCATTCTGCCAGCAGAGAGTAGAAACATTAAAAGAAGTTGAGTGGTATTAGATGAAGGAAACTTTGCTACTACTCTAGGACTTCAGCTTGAAGGAAATACCTATTTTTAACCATTTGTCTTAACCACACAACAACAACAAAATCATATTCCTCCCCTGGGAGCTAGTGAACAGCCACATTTAAGTAGAAGGTTTGGAATTAATGCCCAGCTTGTTTGAGACAGCCGTTAGCTAGAGAAATAATCGGCAATCAGTTTCTGAAGTAACACCAGAAGCATTGCCACAATGATGTAAATACTGAAAGCATTTCCTACAATTCCCCTCCATCACACAGTTTTATGAGAAGAAAGGATCCTCTGCCAGTCTTTTGTACACCATAATAGGCAGGGTCCTCTTAGTATCAATCTTTTCTACACTACAATTGTCTTGCGCTTTATGCTGCCAAACCAGCAAACCCCCCAAGGAGAGGAATGTCAGATAAACTGTGAATCGCCACGACGAGTTAGCGGCCTAGCTGGACGAATACACTGGCTCAAACATAACCACTATATGTAAAAAGGAGTATTGAAATGGCAGCCACGTCATGTGTCTGTATCCTCTCCTCTCCTATCTTATCGACTGAATGTATACTCTCTCGTGCTATGCGTCTGGGGTTCAAGGCATGGTAACAAAATAACCATGGCTTAGTACCCATGCATAGACAGCCTACTGCCAGTTCTCCTTGTTTTAGTATTGCCAGAAAAAGGTTTACTCAGCTTCCAATCCAGCGCTCTCTCTTAACTAAACCAGAGCTAAAAACAATCCTAGCGGCAGCATATGCATTCCCATCTCTTGCTCACTAAGTGCAGCAAAAGGAGCACACACGGTCAGTCCTATTGGCAAGATCGCAGCTCAGCTCATTCCTCTGCTTCCACCCACCACAACCATGGCTGGCACGCAGTAAGCAAGCAAGCAACAGTAGAAGCGCAGGCAGTACAATAAACAACAACAACAACACGACGCCGCCGCCGGCCGCGGTGACCGAGCAAGGAGCAACGCGAAGCTAAAGCTAAAGGTAGAGGTGGGGAGGGATTTGCAGTTGCAAGATCCAGCGGGCGCACCTGATCCGGCGCGATCCGGCGCGGCGCCTTCCTTGGCGCGGGGGTCCTTGGCGTCGGGCCCCGGCTTGCCGGCCTCCGCCTCGAGGGTCGGGCCGAAGCAGGAGAAGCAGCTCATCCAGGCGCGCTCCCCGCTCCCTCTCGCCGGAACCAGGAAAGCGCGTGGCCCGTACAGGAGAGGCCGCCGCGCCGGGGCTCGACGACGCGGGATCCCCTCCCGTCGAGGATCTCCGCTTGCGAGGAGGGACGGCACCCAAGCAAGACTGGATTTTTAGGCGGGGGAGAGGGCGGGAGGGGAGGGGAGGGTCGAATTGGGGTTGGGGGCGTGGGATGGAAGCTACAGGAAGGGGGAGAAGAACATGAGGCTGGGAGGGAGCAATAGGAGAGGAAAGAGGAGTGTGGAGGAGGAGCAAAAGTCAGCTCTGGCTGTCCAAGCGAGGGCCGGCCGAGTGGAGAGAGGGGATCTTTGGGGGCACAATCCGTTTCCCTCTCCCTGCGTGCCACCTCGGCAGGGCAGGCATTGAAATTTCTCGCGTCATCCACAATTCAAATTCACACTGGCAGGCAGGCGGTACAGTAGAGTACGAGTTTTCTCTTTCACACCGTCGGACGTATTACATGGAGCGACAGATTGTATGTACCTCCTCATGTGTGGCTAGGATTCGTTCACATGCCCATCCGTTTGTGGTGGTGGTGGTGGTACATCTTGTCACGTATCTTTAATTTATTTGTTTGAAAAATTGTTTGTTATGGTGGAGGGAGACGGTCGCCGACTGACCGCGGCAAAGCAAAGGACGGCCATGCACATACTAGTGCATGTGTGATTCGCGTGGGGAATGAATACTGCAAGTACCATTATTCAACCCAGGCTCAACTATGACCGCGGAAGCAACGGCGCTTCTGGTAGTAACAGGAGGAGGAGGAGAAATAAAGCTTATCGAGAACTGCGCTGTGGCGTTTTAGTTTGTGTTGGTGTAGCTCACGCCGGGCCGGGCCACGTCGATGAATGATGATGTCGCTCTGGAAGAACGGGTGGTGCCCCGGTGTTCCGCCGGTCGTCGTCGGCTTTGTCGTCTCCCGCGCCGCGCGCTTCCCCGGGGATTAAACTTGTCGCCAAACCGATCAAGCGATCGGGCGAAGCGGCTCCGCTCGTCCATGGAGGTGGAGAGAGTACTCTATCTATCCTGCCCTGCCCGCGGATACGGATGCCTGCTCTGCTCGCTCCATGGCCGTTTCCTGCCGCCCCCCACCCCACGCGGTGCCATGGCATCATGGCCTACGTGGCCATCTGCAGAATGCGCGCGCCGAATCAGTATCTCGCGTCAGGCGTCTGTGCATCGCGGTGCCAGATGCACCACGAAGCGTAGAAGCAGTGCACGCGGAGCTGATGAGAACGTGCGTGCCGTCAGGATTCAGGAACACACGCGTCGTCCCGTGACCCAGAGCCGAGACTCCAGGCAGGTCCGCATATTCTACAGCTACAGGCGGCGATTCGAAAGAAACGTGCACACATGGCTTCACAGCACAGCAGTGCGCGCGTGCGTGTCAGGGGCTCCAGGCCACGCTGGTCGTCCTCAGGGTCCGGCCACGAGACGTACGTATGGCGCAAAGCAAGCGAACCGCTATAGATAGAAGCAGCCAAGCCAACCGCTGCGCTGCGCGTCATCACACCAACGGAAACGGAAAAGGACCTCGGCGACGGCGACGGGGACGACGCTGTCCGGTCCGGATCCATGGACGCGCGCCAAGTGCCCCCGCCCGCCCGCCCACGCGCAACCCCCCAGCGTCTGCGTACGAGCCGCCGTCCGTCCCTACGACGCGGACGTGGAGTTGGCGCGTGCCGCCGCCCGGGTCGCTCAGGCCGCACACGCACGCACGCACGCGATCTCGGAGCATCATCATTGGGTCCGGGTGCCGGGAAAAGGGCAACCACGACAACGGGCACGCACACGACACGATCGAGGAGTGAGTGGATCCGGAGAAGAGAGCTCAAGGAAACACGCTCGCCAGCTCGTGGCACGCGAGCAGGCAGGGCGACGAAACCTAGCCTACCGGGAGAAAGAAAACGTGGAGTGGAGCAAGACCCTACGCCACGCCGGCCCGCGTCTACCTGCCTGCCTGCCTGCCTCCGCCTTCACCGATCACCGTCGTACGCCCGGGCCGACCTCGCTTTCCTTCCGGCCAACAGGACCAGCAGAAAATTGGAAAAGAAAAAAGGTACTACCCCATGCCGCGCCTGCCTTGCCTTGAATTGATCCGATCCGCCCGACCTCATTCCACCAGGACACAAAGAATGCTCCAATATGGTGTTGGCTGCATCGTTCGGCTTTCGGCGAGCATGGATCTTCTCACGCTCTGCGCATGCGCCATGCGCGTTCGCCGTCACCAAGTATCCGCCCACGTACCGGCGACGGCGAGCAGGCCAGCCGGCGCCGCCACACGTACGTACGTCAGGAGGAATCAGCTGATCCAGCATCAGCTCCATCGTCATCGTTTCGCCCAACTGGCCAAATGCGTACGGCCTCCGGTTACACCAGGGGAGGAGAGCCATGTCACGTGCACGCGTGTATCCAAGCTCGAATGGATCGCACAATCGCACCACGTCGACGGAGGCGCCACGGTACCCGTGGATACGATGACGCGAATATGTTCTTCTGCCCGGCCACTGCCACGAAAGCGATCCTCTTATCTTGTAACTAACCAGATATCCTATAATCTTTTTTTGAACGAACCAGCTGGGGCTGGCATATATTGATTTCAATAGCAGGGAATATCCTATAATCCTACTAGCCCCATTCTGGATCGAGCGAACCAACCAACTTCACACATGGATGGAACTGAAAGCTGAAGGCTGCACCGACTGCCCGTGTTAGCTTTCCAGCGATTAGTGCATCTACAATCAGAGTTTGACAAATTTGGGCACCCATACATCCTTAAATGACTCCGTTTGTAACCATAAGGGCATCTTCAACGTTGACATGTAAACTTGCTCCGACATTCGTCCGTGGACAGGATGGAATCAGCCCCGGGACATCAACGTCGGAGGCCACTATCCAATGTATCAATTTAAAATGCAAATAAAAGTCCGATCCTTAGCGCGCGCCGGATCACACATCCGATCACATCCAAAAAAAGGCGAGTATGCTTCAATTTTGACATGCCTGGTGACAAAAGAATATCAGCTCCTGCAAAAAACTAAGATTTTTTGCCATGTCGGACCGCCAATACGACCCTCCTCTGCGCTCAAGGTGTCGTCGCCGCCGCATATATGCAGCCTCCATCTCCGCCGCCTCCTCCCCCGCCTTATCCACCGCCTCACACTCCTCATGTTGCCGCTGCAACATCTTGTAGCGGACGGTTTGCACGATCATTTTTGCGTCGACATCCAAAGACTCCATCTTCAAGGACAACATCTTGGCGTGCTCCGCATTGCTATGATCTCCACCTTCTTTTCTTGGAGCATGGCCTTCTTCTCCTCGAGCATGTCCTTCTTCTGTTCGATCAAGGCCCTCTACTCTTTGAGCGCCAGCTTCTTCTCGGTCACCATCATCAACAGGTTGAACCTCTCCGGCTTTTGCTCCTACTTGATCTCCGAGCGATTGACGTGTGCCTCCTTCTTCGACAAAATGTCCTCAAACTTCTCCATCAACTTCGCAGTCGCACCTTCTCGTTTCGCCCTCTCTTCCTCCCAATTCTTTCTTCGGAACCCTCTTCTAATATTCTTGGGCGGTTCTTTTGTTGGGTCAGTTGGGTCCCCGGTTTCTTCTTTGATGGCTTGGGCGGCGGTCTTGGCTATGAATAGGTTCCATTTTGGTTGCCCGTTCAACTTCAAACAACAACGTATGACGTGGAATTTTTCTTCTCCAACTTCCTGAACATCGTACACGCACGAGATGGCTAAAAAATAAAACATTGTCAAGACCTATGCATACATATCCGGATACGAAACTATGTATATCCGACTAGTGATCAATAAAAGTATGCATATCCGGATGGTGGTCAACAATACTTTGCATACCCGGCTACAAAACTATGCATGTCCGGCTACAAAACTATGTATATCCGACTAGTGATCAATAAAAGTATGCATATCCGGGTGGTGGCCAATAATACTTTGCATATCTGGCCACAAAACTATGCATCTCCGGCTACAAAACTATGCATATCCGGCTAGTATCAAAAAAAGTATGCATATCCGGCCAAATGAACTTACTTGCTCGTGGATTTGCGCACCACTAGGCCACCGCGCGATGAGATGCTTCAAGTGGCCGCAATACTTCGAGATGGCCTCTTGGATGGTGTGCCATCGATGGTTGAGGGACTTTGATTCATGGTTGCGGATGACCGCGTCGGAGTAGGGCGCGAAATGCTTGTGTTCATGGAACCATATGTGAATGCTGCTCTAGAAGGTCGTGCCCTTTTGCTCCGTGCCATGGATTGGATCCAGGCTAGTGGTCAATCATGCATCGCACAACAGCTCGTCCTCCCGCACGTTGAAGCTTTCTCCTCTACCCCTCTTCTTCAGATCACCGGCAAGATCATCCGGATCATCGTCCTCGCCCTCGTCTTGCTCCTCCTGCTGATAATGTCCGGCAACCCAATTCGGCTGTTGTGTGCCCATTTTGGGTGTTGGCCTGCTACGTGCCGGTCTGGGTGTAGTTGACGGACTAGGTGGGATCCGAGTCTTCCACATGCACGTCCTCATAGGCACCTCCTCCTCCTCCTCCGTCGTGAATGATCTCCATCATCTCCTGGTCCCCGTCGTAGGCCGTCTCCCCTGTTTTAGGCATACACGCGAACAGCGTGCGGGCACCCATCTGCTCCACGCCCTCTGTCCACGCCCGGACAAGCTGCGGTGAAGAACACTCCGAGAGGAGCAACTGCGCTACGCGGTGACAGCTGCCGGGGTCTGCCTACCCAACGGCTTCATGATGTAGACGTACGGAGCCTTGTAATGCTCCGGCCATGGCAGCGTATGTACGGTGGGCGACACCATTTGCGCACTACTGCCACGACCTCCACCAGGTTTGCGGCCACAAACTCCACCTGCACCGCTGGCACGTCCGCCATTGGCACTCCCTCCGTCAGCGACCCGCTTCTTGAGGGTCTCCATCCTTTGCGACTTTCGCTTTGATGTGGCGCTTTTGCCGCGTCACCGAGTTGATCTTTTGGGCGAGCGTGATCATTGGATCCTCTAGCACCTCCACCACATCTGCCATCTCCGGTAGAGTCTCCTCCAGTGCCATGCGGCGGCAACGGAGATGGGAGGAAAGAATAGATTGAGAGAAAAGGGTAGGAGTTGGGTGGAGAGCGGCAGGTAGGAAGAAGAGATTAGGGATTTTGCCGCGGGAATAGGGCGGGCAGTTACAAAAACGTAGGCTCCGCCTGTCTTTTGGGTGGGCCGAGGGTGGCGGAGTCCTACGTGTCTGTTCTCTGGACTCCCACACCCCCCCCCCCCCCCCCCGATGTTTGGTTCCAGTTTGCGAGAAAAACTTGGTCCTGACTGCTCGACGGACCAATACAGGACCGCTTTGGATGGCACAACTCACCCGTACAGCTCTGTCCAGATGTATGCGGAGGGTTCGAGGGTCGGCGTTGGAGATGCCCTAACCCTTACTTTTAAAAACTCAAATCCATGCAAACACATGCACCTCGATCATCACATAGATACAACTTATTCGTACATAAAAATACAAATCCAAACATTGTCGAAACACAAAATTGGTTCGTAGTGCATAACTGAAACCTAAAAAGCACATATTATTTATTTTTGGCGTGGATCCACATATGCTTCACAAGATCATTGACAAGTTGCATATGCACTTGTTGATTTAAAAATTGACAATGCATCTCAAGAAAGTTGGCCATATGCGCTGCCTCTTGTTGTGGGTTGGGGCGTCTGGTTGTAGAAGCTCTTATGTGGCAAACTGAAACTCCGAACCCTATCATACTATATACAACTCCTCTTCTACGGGCTAGCTCTGGCCTGCCTCTAGCCTGCATGCTTAGGTCATCTTCAACACGGACCCCTAAACAGACATTGTATTCATGGACGGTTAATACGGGAGCCGACAATTAAACCCTATCCATAAAACGTTTGAACACACTTTAAATGAAATTTGAACAAATCGAACAGATTTCATGCAAATCGGACATTTTTTGTTTAAACCGGGCCAAATTCATTACATTTTCGTCATATTTCATTAAACTAAATCATCCGAGGTGAACACGGTTTAAACCTTCGCCGACGTTTGTGTTCCAAGTCCTTGTTGTTCCCCATGTTCGGCATCTTCATCGGACCTGAGCCCCGAGAAGTGAAGTTGTGGACCGCTAGCGAGGAAGAGTAAGACATGGGACACAGATGTGCCCACATGACACACTAACGCCCCCGTCTCCCATGTCCTACCCTTCCTCATTGGAGTCTACGGCCTTGACGTCGCCGGTTGAGGTGAGGTCCATGATAGACATGGACAGGGCCGTCTAGTGGTCGTTGCGGAGGGTGGCGTGAACGATAGAGAGTTGTTGACATGCCGTCTGTTATCGCCTACGGTACCAGCGTCGCCTTCGTGCCCGACTCCGCTGCAGCCGGTGCAAAAGTCAGCCCTATCCATCTGAGGGGCAAGTGAAGAGGAGAGAGAAAGGGTATGGGAGGGAGGGTCTTTCATATGGAAGTAAATGGTACAGATAATTTCCGTTTCGAATCCGCACCCGCATCCTTTTTTATGGATATGGTATGCACTTGCATGAATCTATTAGATATGGATGCGGATACAGATTTTTGTCAACCGGATATCCGATGGATATGGTAGCAAATATAGATTATCCGGTATTTTTGCAGCTTATCCAAGGTTATGAAATAGGGTTATTTGATAAATTTAGACCTTAACAAGCCCAAATGCCAAATTATCTCATAAATTACAATCACCGCATATACCGTTATTGGTATGCGCTATGACTTCAAACGCTTGGCCACTCTCTAATATTATGTGGTTGGATCAAAAATCGTATTCATATTATTTGCATACTATAAATAAAATCATGTCTCATTGGACGTATGACATGATATTTTTGTGCTTTTCTGGTTCGATTCCGCTTCATGTCTGCTCCGAATCCATTATCCGATAAAATCCTCATTCGTATTCACATTCGGTCATTAACCGCTCTCCTCCTAATCCGACACAAATATATGGTAACAGATACGTCAAAAGCATTATCCGGTTCGATCTGATCCGTTTACATCCCTAATATCTCAGGGTGTTGGGGATATAACTATTAGGTATGACCCGCCCAGGAGGGGCTGGGTTATACCTATGAGTACGCTTGAAGCCCAAGACCAAGCTTGAAGATGGCGGTTCAGTTAAGGGCCCAAAGCCCATAGGCGACTCAAGGCCCGTAGAGATAAACCGCCATATGTACAAGACTTGTATTGTAAGGCAAGAATAGTTAGAGACCGAGCCGGACACTGTTTATGAGCCGGCCGGGACTCTGTGAGCCGCTGGGCATCGACCTCTATATATAAAGTGATGACCCAGCGGCGGTTCAAGGCAAGTAACATCAGATAGAGAGCTAGGTCAAGTGATTTCCCTCCCTGGTTATCAAGACATAAACAATCCCACTCAAAACTAGATCGTAGGCTTTTACCGTCACCGTAAGGGGCCAAACCAGTATAAACCTCGTGTCCTTTGTCCCGATTAACCCCTTTAAGATTCCTAGTTGCGATGGCTCCATAACTAAGTCCTTTCACTAGGACATCTGACGTGACAATTCCACGACAGTTGGAGCCCACCGTGGCGCCAACGCACGGTGGATTTGAGTTCTTGAAGGGCAGCTTCGAAGGGCTCAAGGGATACGCTATGGGCCGGATGAAAAAGAGTCGTCGTGGCAAGCTCTACATCGACGACGAAGGCTGGGGCCCCGAGGCCGGCTCAATTGAGGACGGGTACCGGGTCCCCTTCGGTGGAATCCACGTCTTCATCGGCAAGATCGGCGAGCCGGGCCCTGAGCCGGACACCTGCACCGACCTCGTCGAGACGGCTCAGCGTGCGAGACCCGCCCGGGCTCCGCCTTCCGTGAAACATGCCTTCATGGGATGCATCCACGGAGGGGAACTTCCTGATGGATATGTGTCGGCGGGTGAGACGGCCATCTACTCTGATGGTGAGTCATCCACAGGTGAGACGGATTCATTGTATCAATTACAAGACGGCGGGCTTGGGGGTTGTTCCGATGGCAGTAGTATTCCAGACCTCCTTGAGCCGCCGAGCAGAGTTGTGATGTTCATGGCTGGCACGCAACCCATTCAAAATTCTACACTGTGGCAACGATAACCTCTGGGTCAACGGCAGCCGAGGCAGGAGGCCATGTGCGCCCGTCGGCTCAGGTGGTGATGGATCTCATGGATAAGCTGACAGCTCTGTTAACCGCCGCGGTCAACCCGGCGGATCAAGCTCAACATGATGTGGAAGTGGCACGGTTAAAGATGGATATAGTACAGGCTAAGGAAGACCTGGCGGCGGAAGATGTTAGGATAACTACAGAGCGGGCGACTCTGGACGCTCAGGTTCAGCAGATTCAGTCACAGGCTTTCCAGTCACGATGGATCAGAACGCGTCAAACGAGGTCATGAGGAGAAGGTACCAGAAGAGCCAGTCCCGTCTGCCTCCGTTTTATGATCCTCGAAATCTCTTCTGAACGCCCGGGGCAGGGCCCAGTAACTCGCCAGAGGTAAACCAGGTTGCAACACCCGGGGCTCGGACGCCGGTTCAGCCGCGTACGATGGAACCTCCCCGGATGAATACTGCTCCACCTCAGTATGTACCAACACCACCGGGTCATTATTCTAACCCATTGGAGAACATGATCGCAGCGGCGGCACAATTGGCAGCTCTCCTAATGGAGGGCGACTCTCCGACGGCGGTGGAAACTCGCAGGGTCAAAGAACTTCTTCAGGCGGCTTTAGCATAGCAGGAGGTGATGAAGCTATGTACCTAGGGTAGGGTCATGGACCTGTCCAAGATACCCTCCCCAAGGACATCTCTAGAAGAAATCACCTTTCAATTGACCCCGAAACGTTCCACTCGACGGACTCAAAGACACTCGACCATGAAGTCATCCACTCGACAGCCAGGAGACCTAAAGTCACTCTGCACGCAAACGGTCGGTCATTAAGTAGCTTTTATGGTCATCATAGCACTTTATTTATAGCGTTACCAGTAACGCCCGATCTTAATGTATCTTAAACCTTGCATAACTGAGGGCCGGAGGGGTCTGGCAGACTCTATATAAGCCACCCCCCTCTTCAGTGTAAAGGGTTTGCATCCCTGTAACTCATACACACATAATACCAGTCTACCGCCTCCGGGCTCCGAGACGTAGGGCTGTTACTTCCTCTGAGAAGGGCCTGAACTCGTAAACCCCTTGTGTATACAACTACTCCATAGCTAGGATCTTGCCTCTCCATACCTACCCCCCTACACTACTGTCAGACTTAGAACCACGCCAGTTGGCGCCCACCGTGGGGCAGGTGTCTTAGCGACTTATTGGAGAAGTTGCGATTTTTCCGATCTCCTTCATCATGGTTTCAGGCGGAGTTTTGGTTGAGGGCCGCGAGATCTGTCTCGGCGCGCTCACGTTCATCGCTGCCGACTCCGCTTGACTTCAGGAGGCTCCGCTCAACATCGACGCGCTCCCAGTACGTGGAGTGACGCACGTTCGCGCGTGCGTCCGCGGCGTCCTTCTGTGACAACTGTTGACCCAGTATCGGTCGGCCCCTGTGTTGTCCTCCCTCCCTGTTTCCCGCCGGCGCAAGCACGCCGGTCGGTCGAGGCTTTAGCGGTGGGTGAGGCACGCGGTGGCTCGCCAGTCGGCCACCCCCCAAGTCGCGGCAATCGAGCCCGACGAATCTCTCTACGGCCCGTTCGACCTGTCGACTGGCTCCGCAGAGACTGCATCCGAGTGCGACAACAGTGATCCCGCGGCGGAGGTTCTAATGGTCGATGGACCACGCAGTCCTCCCAGTTTTCCCTGCACCGACGAAGGCGATGGCGGAGGCGATCCTTCGCATGCCCATTAAGAATATCTCCCCGAGCCCCTCACTTCGCTGCAGAGGGAGGATCTTTACCGCCGGAACATGGATGCGCTGCACACTCCTATCATTGGAGGAAACCCCCGAGGCTCGTGCCTTACAGGACGCGCGCTTGGCTAACTTGGCTGAGCGCACTCGACTGGAGAACCTTCAGCAAGCACTCGACGAGCGTGCGCGGCAACGGGTTCCATAATCCAGTCGACGTCAACTCTTTCCACAGCTGACTCAGGTATATCGAACTCCGATCTAGAATTTAGCGGCTCCAGCCCATAACAGCAGAGTCGATTCAGCCTTCCCAGTCAGAGGCTGGCAGAGGCTTGTTACAGATCAGAGATTTACTCCGGGCAGCAGGAGATCAAAATTTAGTTGTATCGCAGTGGCAGAATAGGATTCACAGCAGATCCGTCGCTGCAAATACAGTCTAGTCGGCCCATAGCCCAAGATCGCCCCCAAGGCGTGAGGAACATGGAGACCGGCGTGATCAGTACAAGAACCGTGAGCAGTATGATCACCAAATCGATCGCGATGATCGACGTCGAGTGCCCACCCCTCCCCTAAGGGGTGGATCGTACGTGCCTCGACAACAGGATGATAGACGCCATCACAGTGTTGGGCGAAGGATTCCAGTCGACCCTAGGGAACCAGGCTATGATGCAAGATCCATTATCGTTCAAGGTTTGGTCGACAGGAAAAGAGCTCACTGAGAAGGTCATGACAGAGATATACCCACCAGCAGCAGAGTGGACGTCTCAGGACCAGAGTGTTTCAGCAGAGCCATCAGGGCCGCGGTGATTCCTCCCAACTTCAGGTTGGCGACTGGAGTCAGTAAGTTCACTGGTGAGTCCAAGCCTGATACTTGGCTTGAAGACTACCGAGTGGCTGTTCAGATTGGCGGCGACAATGATGAGGTGGCCATGAAACACCTGCCTCTTATGTTGGAGGGCTCGGCCAGAGCATGGTTGAATCAGTTAGCACCCAGCAGCATTTACACTTGGGAAGATCTTTCCCGAGTGTTTGTCAGAACATTTGAAGGAACCTGCAAGCGACCAGTAGGGTTGACAGAGCTGCAATCTTGTGTGCAGAAGTCAAATGAAATTTTGAGAGATTACATCCAGAGATGGATCACATTGCATCACATGGTAGAGAATGTATCTGATCACCAGGCAGTCTGTGCCTTCAAAGAAGGCATTAAGTACAGAGAGCTAAACCTGAAATTCGGTCGAACCGGAGACATGTCTCTGAGTCGAATGATGGGGACTGCCACCAAGTATGCCAATGGTGAGGAAGAGGATCGGCTCCGGAGTGGCAAGCACAAGTCAGTCGCCCACGAAACCGCAGGAGAGAACTCTAGTCGGAAACAGAAGCGGAAAGCCGAGCCAGTTGCTCCTGGAGAAGCCTTGGCCGTGACTAAAGGAAAGTTTAAAGGGAAGCCCAAAGGGTCTTGGAACCCTAAGAAGGTGATGGATAAGGAAGGAAATGACGTGATGGATTTGCCATGCCACATCCACACGAAGAAAGATGAGGAGGGTAAATTTATTTACCCGAAACATACCACTCGACAGTGTCGGCTCTTGATCCAGCAATTCCAGGGGAAACAACCCAAAGATAAGGAAAAGGAGTCGGACAAAGTTGAGGACAAAGAAGATAGTGATGATGGATATCCCCATGTCAATTCCACCCTGATGATTTTTGCTGATGTTGAAAGCAAAAGTCGACTGAAATTTATCAACCGACAAGTGAATATGGTTGCTCCGGCGACACCCAGTTATCTGAAATGGTCTCAGACTGCCATCACATTCGACCAGTCCGATCATCCGACACACATAGCCACCCCTGGGAGGCAAGCTTTGGTGGTCGACCCAGTCATCGAAGGCACTCGACTGACTAAGGTTTTGATGGATGGTGGTAGTGGCCTAAATATATTATATGCAGAGATGCTAAAAGGGATGGGAATTCCAATGTCCAGACTCAGTACCAGCAACATGAGTTTCCATGGAGTCATTCCTGGAAAGAAGGCTGAGTCACTCGGCCAAATTGCTCTTGATGTGGTTTTTGGCGATTCCAAGCATTACTGCAAAGAAAAGTTGACGTTTGAAGTTGTGGATTTCCAGAGTGCTTATCACACTATTTTGGGCAGGCCAGCTTACACACGTTTCATGGCTCGACCATGTTATGTGTACCTCAAATTGAAGATGCCTGGTCCCAAAGGTGTGATCACTATTACTGGCAATCGGAAGAAGGTGGAAGAGTGCTTTCAGAAAGGCTCAAAGATCGCCGATGCTCAGATGGCAGTGGTGGAGCTGCAGGAATACCAGAAAACTGCAGACCCGAGTGATTTGTTGCGAGCCAAGAAACCCGCTACAGAATCAGCGTTTCAGTCGTCCGATGAGACAAAACCGATTCACATTCACCCGATCGACCCCAATGCTGCTCCGACTCATCTCTACAACACTCGACTCCAAATAGGAAGAAGCGCTCATCCAGTTCCTCCGTGAGAACTGGGACATCTTTGCATGGAAGCCTTCTGACATGCCGGGTGTTCCCAGGGGGCTGGCTGAGCATCATCTACGAGTCGACTCAAAAGTGAAACCTGTCAAAGAACATCTGCGATGGTCCGCCGTCCAGAAAAGGAAGGCCATTGGCGAGGAGGTGGCTCGGCTCTTAGCAGCGGAGTTCATCCGAGAGATTTACCACTCCGAGTGGCTCGCCAATGTTGTCATGGTCCCCAAAAAGGACAAGTCACTTCGCATGTGCATCGACTTCAAACATATCAATCGGGCCTACCCGAAAGATCATCCCCCCCCCCCGCATCGACCAAATAGTCGACTCGACTGCGGGATGTGAGCACCTGTCTTTTTTAGACACCTATTCCGGTTACCATCAGATCCGTCTGTATGGACCCGACGAGATCAAAACAGCTTTCATCACTCCATTCGGGTGCTTCTGTTATGTCACCATGCCATTCGGCCTCAAGAATGCCGGAGCCACGTTCATGAGGATGATTCAGAAGTGTTTGCTCACTCAAATCAGTCAGAATGTGGAAGCATATATGGATGATGTTGTGGTCAAGTCACGGAAAGGTTCCGACCTGCTGACTGACCTTGCTGAGACATTTGCCAACCTCAGGAGGTATGATATCAAGCTTAATCCATCAAAGTGCACATTCGGAGTTCCTGGCGGAAAGTTACTCGGTCTTCTTGTTTCCGAACGAGGAATCGACGCCAATCCTGAAAAAGTTGGTACTATACTCCGAATGAAACGTCCTGTGCGTGTGCACGATGTCTAGAAGCTTACTGGTTGCTTGGCCGCTTTAAGTCGATTCATCTCTTATCTCGGTGAGAAAGCATTGCCTCTTTACCGACTGATGAAGAAGTCAGACAAGTTCGAGTGGACTCCTGAAGCTGATGCAGCGTTTGCAGAGCTAAAAGCCCTGCTTTCCACCCAGCTGGTGCTTGCTGCCCCAATCAGCGAAGAGCCTTTGTTGCTTTACATTGCAGCCATGGGACAAGTTGTTAGTACAGTACTTACGGTCGAGCGGGAAGAAGAAGGAAAAGCCTTTAAAGTTCAGTGCCCAGTATATTATGTTTCTGAAGTTTTGACCCCATCAAAGCAAAGATACCCTCATTATCAGAAGCTTGTATATGGGATTTATATGACCACGAAGAAGGTTGCTCATTACTTCTCTGACCATTCCATTACAGTCGTCAGCGACGCTCCATTGTCAGAGATTCTGCACAACAGAGATGCAACCGGTCAAGTGGCAAAATGGGCGATTGAACTCCTTCCCCTAGATATCAAGTTTGAGGCAAAGAAAGCCATCAAGTCCCAAGCAATAGCGGATTTCATCGCTGAGTGGACTGAGCAGCAACTGCCGACTCAAGTTCACTTGGAGCACTGGACCATGTTCTTTGATGGTTCTAAGATGTTGAATGGTTCCGGTGCTGGGGTAGTGTTGGTGCCCCCCCGAGGAGATAAGCTTAGATATGTGCTCCAGATTCACTTTGATTCTTCTAATAACGAAGCGGAATGCGAAGCACTTTTGTATGGGTTGCGTATGGCCATTTCACTCGGCGTCCGTCGCCTCATGGTCTATGGCGACTCAGATTTGGTGGTTAACTAAGTGATGAAGGAGTGGGACGTAAGAAGTCCGACCATGACTGGTTACTGCAATGCAGTGAGAAAGCTAGAGAAGAAATTCGAGGGGTTAGAGCTTCATCATATACCCCGACTGAAAAATCAAGTGGCTGATGATTTGGCAAAAATAGGTTCCAATAGAGAAGCCGTTCCCAGTAATGTGTTTTTGGAACACATCCACACACCATCAGTTCAAGAGGATCCTTTCACCGAAGAAGCCCCGCAGCCAAAAAGTGCCACGGATCCGACTGAAGTTGAAGTTCCAGCTGTGGTCGACCTGATCATGGATGTTTTGGTCATCACTCCCGACTGGACGGTGCCGTACATCGCGTATATCCTAAGGAAAGAGCTCCCAGAGAATGGAGAAGAGGCTCGACAGATCGTCTGTCAATCCAAAGCCTTTACTGTGATAAAGGGACAGTTGTACAGGGAAAGCGCGACTGGATTCGGTCAGAAATGTATAACACCAGAAGAAGGTCAGATAATTCTTGACGATATCCACTCGGGGACCTGTGGTCATCATGCGTCCTCCCGGACCATTGTGGCTAAAGCATACCGAGCGGGGTTTTACTAGCCAAGGGCAAATGAAATGGCGAAGGAGATAGTCGACAAGTGCGAAGGATGTTAGTTCTATTCCAATATGTTGCACAAACCCGCCTCAGCCTTGAAGACCATTCCACTCGTCTGGCCCTTTGCTGTTTGGGGATTAGATATGGTTGGACCACTGAGAACGGGCAGGAGCGGCTTCACCCATGTACTGGTGGTAGTCGACAAGTTCACTAAGTGGATTGAAGCTAAGCCTATCAAGAATCTTGATGCCAGCACTGCTATCAGCTTCATCAGAGAGTTGATATTCAGATATGGAGTTCCGCACAGCATCATCACTGATAATGGGTCAAACTTCGATTCCGACCAATTCAGAGCCTTTTGTGCTTCTCAAGGCACGTGAGTCGACTACGCTTCCGTCGCCCACCCCCAGTCGAATGGACAAGCAGAAAGAGCAAACGGCCTAATTCTCAAAGGACTAAAACCCCGGTTGATGCGTGATCTCAAGCACGTAGCAGGCGCGTGGGTCGACGAACTTCCTTCAGGTCTTTGGGGATTGAGGACCACTCCTAATCGGTTGATTGGGTGAACTCCATTCTTTCTGGTCTATGGAGCTGAAGCAGTTCTGCCGAGTGACCTACTTCACAATGCACCTCGAGTCGAGCTCTACTCTGAAGATGAAGCAGAACAAGCCCGGCAGGACGCAGTCGACCTTCTAGAAGAAGAAAGAGAGATGGCCATGATCCGATCGACTCTCTATCAGCAAGACTTGCGTCAATTCCATGCCAGAAACGTGAAGAGTCGAGCCTTCCAAGAAGGAGACTTGGTCCTCCGAGTGGATCAACAGAAACCGCACAAGCTCGCTCCTACTTGGGAAGGCCCCTTCATCGTCACCAAAGTCCTCCACAATGGAGCATACCATCTTTACAATGTCAATCACCAGATTGATGAGCCACGAGCTTGGAATGCGGAGCTGCTCCGCCCCTTTTATACTTAAGTACTCACTCGGATGAGATGTAATAAAAAGTACCTCTGTAGTTAGTTTATCAAAGACAAGAGTGTTATAATTTTCCCAGTGATTGTTGTTGCTTTTGTTTACGTGAGAAATCCCCCAGTGGGTGGCTTAGCTGCGAATCCGTTTCGCCTAAGTTTGTAAAAAAAAATCCCTGCCGAGTGACGAGCAAGCCTCTCACTCGGGGGCTTAGCTGCGAATCCGTTTCGCCTAAGTATTTGAAAATCCTACCGAGTGGAGAGCAAACCTCCCACTCGGGGTGAGGGAGTCCTGGATTAGGGGGTGTCCAGATGACTGGACTATAACCTTTGGCCGGACTCCTGGACTATGAAGATACAAGATTGAAGACTTCGTCCCGTGTCGGGATGGGACTTTCCTTGGCGTGGAAGGCAAGCTTGGCGATACGGATATGTAGATCTCCTCCCATTGTAACCGACTCTGTGTAACCCTAGCCCTCTCCAGTGTCTATATAAACTAGAGGGTTTTAGTCCGTAGGACGAACAACAATCATACCATAGGCTAGCTTCTAGGGTTTAGCCTCTCTGATCTCGTGGTACATCTACTCTTGTACTACCCATATCATCAATATTAATCAAGCAGGAGTAGGGTTTACCTCCATCGAGAGGGCCCGAACCTGGGTAAAAACATCGTGTCCCTTGTCTCCTGTTACCATCGACCTAGACGCATAGTTCGGGACCCCCTACCCGAGATCCGCCGGTTTTGACACCGACATTGGTGCTTTCATTGAGAGTTCCTCTGTGTCATCACCTTCAGGACCGATGGCTTCTTCGCTCGTCAATCGCGATGGGGTCCCGGACTAGGCTTTGCTCCCCGGACAGATCTTCGTATTCGGCGGCTTCGCACTGCGGGCCAACTCGTTTGGCCGTCTGGAGCAGATCGAAAGCTACGCCCCTAGCCATTAGGTCAGATTTGGAAGTTTGAACTACACGGCTGACATCCGCAGAGATGGGATCTTCGACGGATTCGAGCCACAGCCGGGAACGCCGCACTGCCATGATGGGCATGATCTAGCTCTGCCGCCGAACAGTGCCCGGGAGGCCGCCCCAGTGTCCGCTCCGACCCTTAGCTCAGAGCCAATTGCGCCAATCGAGGACACGTGGCTTGACACTGCCTCGGGGGATGCAATCCCTACGGCGATCGAGCCGAACACCAGCCTTGTCCTTTACGAAGCTCATGAATCCAAGGGGCCGGACTCCTTTCCGGACTCCGAACCTTCCGCGCCCCTGCCGATCGAACCCGATTGGGCACCGATCATGGAGTTCGCCGCCGCGGACATCTTTCAGCACTCGCCCTTCGGCAATATTCTGAATTCACTAAAGTCTCTCTCTTTATCAGGAGAGCCCTGGTCGGACTATGGTCAGCAAGGTTGGGATGCGGACGACGAAGAAATTCAAAACCCACCCACCACCCAGTTCATAGCCACTGTTGATGATTTAACCGACGTGCTCGACTTCGACTCCGAAGACATCGACGGTATGGACGACGATGTAGGAGACGAACAGGAACCAGCGCCTATAGGGCACTGGATAACCACCTCATCTCACGATGTATACATGGTGGACACACCTAAAAGAAAAGATGACGAGGAACAAAGGGACGCAACGAGGGATCGTTCCCTCGAAAAGCAGTCAAAGCGGCGGCGTAAGCGCCGCCCCAAACCCCACCTCGACAGAAACAACAGCTATATAGACCCAGCCACAGAGCAGGGCGAACTGGCGGACGACGAACATGCCATTGAGCAACCGTCCAAACAGGGCAACTTGGGTAAACGAACCGAACAACCCGTCCCGGGCGAAGATAATAGTTCGGACGACCTCACGCCGGACAAGTTGCTGGAGCAGAAGAACCTCCACAAAAGGCTCGTCGCCACAGCGCGCAGCCTGAAGAAGCAGAAGCGGAAGCTCAAAATAGCAAAAGACGCACTCAGAACCAGATGGGGCAAAGTACTCAACACCGCAGACAAATACGGCGACAGTCGCCACACAAAGAGCTATCTGAAGCAAAAATTACTGCCAGAATTTGATGAGGAGGCCTTAGAGCCCCCACAATCAAAAAATATGGAAGCCACCCGGTCGGATAAACAACTCCATGGCCAACATAGAGCAGCAAATGGCGCCGCACACAAGCCGGCACGCAGTCTGGATAAGGATTCGCATCAAAAAGACGGCCTAGCCAGATCTATCTACAGGCCGAGGAAGCAAGCTCCAGTAAGCAATGCAACGCAACAAGTATCCGAACATCACGACACACCCAAATACAGGGGCGCCGCACACCCCCTATGTTTCACCGATGAGGTGCTGGACCATGAATTTCCAGCGGGATTCAAGCCCGTAAACATAGAGGCATACGACGGAACAACAGACCCTGGAGTCTGGATTGAGGATTATATCCTCCACATACATATGGCTAGAGGAGATGACCTCCACGCCATAAAATACTTACCCCTCAAGCTCAAAGGGCCAGCCCAGCATTGGCTTAAAAGCCTTCCCGAAAACACCATTGGAAGTTGGGAAGAGCTCGAGGATGCTTTCTGGGCAAATTTTCAAGGGACCTATGTCCGACCTCCGGATGCAGACGATCTCAGTCATATAACTCAACAACCCGGAGAGTCAGCCCAAAAACTCTGGAACAGATTTCTTACTAAAAAGAACCAGATAGTCGATTGTCTGGGCGCCGAAGCCTTAGCAGCTTTCAAACACAGCGTTCGAGACGAATGGCTCGCCAGACACCTCGGCCAAGAAAAGCCAAGAACAATGGCCACATTAACAAGCCTCATGACCCGCTTTTGCGCAGGAGAGGATAGCTGGTTGGCAAGAAGCAGTAGCAGCGACCCAAGTACATCCGAAGTCAGGGATGGAAACGGTAAACCGCGACGTAGCAAGGACCAGCGCCGAACCAAGGGAAACAGCCCGAAGAGCGCGGCAGTCAACGCCGGATTCAGAAGCTCTCGGCAGAATCAGAAAAAGCTGCCCCCAAAGATAACAGGGACGAGCTATCTAACCTAAACAAGATCTTGGACAAAACATGCCAAATCCATAGTACTCCCGGGAAGCCTGCAAACCATACCCACAGAGATTGTTGGGTCTTTAAGCAATCCGGCAAACTTAACGCCGAACACATGGGGCTCGACACACCAAGCGAGGACGATGACGAACCCCACAAGCAGAGCACCAGAGAACAAAAGAAGTTCCCACAAGAAGTCAAAATAGTAAACTCACTTCACGTGAAAAAAGGGAAAAACAGAGTGGCGCCTATAGAGATACGCCCCATATGGCATGTCCCAGAGGAGTCACGCCACTGGTTGTTAAAACCAATCACCTTCGACCATCAGGATTACTCCAGAAGTATCCGGAACGCAGGCTGGACTGCCTTGATATTAGATCCGATAATTGACGGACTCCACTTTACACAATTCCTAATGGACGGTGGCAGTGGTCTAAACCTGCTATATCAGGACACAATCTGCAAAATGGGGATAAACCCAACAAAAATTCGCCATGGCAACACTTCCTTTCAAGGGGTATCGCCAGGCCTAGATACCCTACGGGTTCTATGCTGTTAGAAGTTGTGTTCGGCTCCGCCGGCAACTTCCGCCGCGAAAAGCTAACCTTCCACATCGCCCCATTTACAAGTAGCTATCAAGCACTACTGGGACGCGAAGCTTTTGCCCGCTTTAACGCAATACTGCATTATGCATCCCTGACGCTTAAAATGCCCGGTCCACGAGGCATCATCTCATTAAAAGGAAATATCGAGTGTTCCTCGAGCGCAGAAGACTGTGCGGCTGCCTTGACAGCCACACATTAAACCGGCTTCACTAATCAAAGCACCTAAACAGGTCGTTCAGACCCCGGACATGGCTAGACGAGTCCGGCGTAAACATACAAGGGGCTCCACGCGTGTACAACAAGAGACAATAAAGCTCAATTCTACCCATTTTCTAAATTATACTTTATTTATTTAATATAACATAGATTTTCGCACGATCTTTTTCAATTAAGTTCCTCTCTTTTACAGATGAACACCGTGCTACACCCGTCCAGGATATGGCACAACGGAGACACAGGCGCAGACGTGCAGTAGGGACCCGTTCCAAGGATTCTTTTCAGATTAAGACCCTGCGTAAACCTTTCTCATTGTCTCTTGTTGATACACATCCCTCGGTTTCTTGTTATAACCGAGGAGGAGGCTGGCGTCTTGGCATGTGGCCACGTCAGAATTTTGCGCGTACCTGGACACTAGGGGCTTCTTCTACCAAGGGCGTTGTTCAACCCATTTTCATAAAGACCGAATACCTTAGGGAGTGTTCGGCGTCGCGAGTTTGGCCTTATATGCATCAGCTCCGAATCATGTCTTCGGTCAAATGTTGGGTTTGCCCGGCTCCTGTGTTTTGCTGCCTTACGTTCCGCTCTATCGGCTAAGGCGGCACCAGGAGAATTACTGCGATTGTGCCCCAGTTCGGCCAGGCGAGCACCTCAGTAGAGAAAGCCAAAAACTGACTGTCATGATATAGCGTGAGACTGGTCAACCACTCGATGACCCGCCGGAATCTTTAGGATTCCTCCGCATTAAAGAAGGGCCGTTTCCCAGCCAGGCACACACGCGCCCCAAACTCGGGTGAGCGCGGTGCCCCTAGGGGCTATATAGTAGCCCCACTGTGAAACTCCTATGGCTAAGTGAAAGTGATAAAGCATTATAGTCTGGTTGCCTAGTTCGCTGTGCTATCACCTCCTTTATAGGACCAAGACTTTGGATCAAGTGTGAAAATGCGCCTTCTGCAAACACCCCCGCATTATATGCGTGGGGGTTGAAGCCAAAGACTGCCATCTTTCAGGTTATATACACATATACATTAACGACCGCACATGAGGTATTCCAATTCTTGAAAGCACAAGTATAAAAAGCTTTTATATTCCATTGAAAGATTGTTTTACAATAATACATGTTATTCGAACGTAACATCCTTCGAGCACTGCATCTCTATTAAACTAGCGCCCTGCAGAACTTCCTGAAAATAGTGCTCGGCAGGTACTCGGCTTTCGTCCGAATCTTGGGATGCAACAACACTGGCTTTCATCTCCTCCCAGTATGTCTTGACACGGGAAAGAGCCATCTGTGCACCCTCTATGCACGCCGACCTCTTCATTGCATCAATATGCGGCACCGCACCAAGGAACTGCTGCACCAAGCTAAAATAACTCTTCGGCTCGGGCCTTTTCGGCCACAGATGACTCACGACATACTTCATGGCGAGTCCGGATAACCTATTCAGCTCCGCCCATGCGGCCAAACGATCGGTTAATGGAAGTGGGCGCTCTGGATTGTGGAACTGCGACCAAAAAAGCTTGTCCACTTCGTGGTCCTTCTGATCGAGGAAGTGTTCAGCCGCGTCCGCGGCACTCGCCGCCAAGTCCAGATAAGTGTTCGCCGCACTCCACTGCCGGTCCAACGGAGCGTATTTCGGATCCCCGAACTTCATCCACAGCATAAAGGGCTTTCTAGCCGTGATATCTCCAGCCTGACGTAGCTCCTCCTTCATAGCTCTCATCGCAGAGCGAGTGTCCTTGGCCTCGGTAGTGACCTTTTCTAGGTCCTTTTATGCCACCCGATCTTCTTTTTCAAGAAGTTTGTAGCGGTCGGCAGCATTCTTCAACTTTACGGCCATCTCGGCCATTTCCTTCTTGCTTTGGCAGTGAGCAGCCTATTCAGCTTTCGGCTCTTCAGCCGCCTTTAAGGCAGCCGCATCGCTAGTTCTGGCCCGCTCCTTGGCTCGGGAAAGTTCCGCCCAAAGGTTCTCCATGGCAGCGGCACCATCTGCATCAAGCATACATGTTGTAAGGTACGGGCATCAAGCTCCTCTTACCAGGTGTCTTCGGAGAAATTACATACCTTGTGCCTCATCCAGCCGCTTGTTGACAAGCGCGATGTCGGCATCTGCCACGTCAAGTTGCCGCTTTAGTTCAGCAAACTCATCAGTCTGGCTAGCCACTGAACACTTCGCCAGCTGCATATGAAAGGCGACATATCATACCTAGGATTATGATCCTCGGTGCGCCGTCATTTTTAACAACACACCGAGTCTCAGGTGCTACTATCTATACAGGGCGCATCTTATATGCGGATCTGTCAAAAGGTACATCATTCCGCGTACCTCAAAACCTGTCAGTAAACTCCTGATGGCCTCGTACAACCCGCTCTCCGCGGATGAAATCCTTCCAATCACCGTATCCATCAACGCACGGTGTTCCTCTGAGATAGACGCTCGCCCGAGCAGATCCTTCAGCTCCTTCGACCGTGCACCGAATGGTGCCGGACTCGTCTGATGGCCCTTTTCGAAGGCCGGACACGGAGGGCCTTGGGGGGCCATACGACTGCCTTCCGGCCCTGTCGGATTCGGTGAAACCCTCCGTGACGACACCTCAGGTTCGCCCGCCTCGCAAGGAGGTACGGCAGGGGGAGCGTTCCGCTATCCATCATCTCCGGACGAAGATCCCCTAAAGATGAGCTCTGCTGAGAAGGGCTGAGATCTAAACTACAAGGTAAAATTTCGGTTATCTTCCTCAAAAATAGAACAGGGATGTCTCTCATTTTAAAACCTCCCTCTTTACTTACGGCTCGGTGGAGAGCTGATCCCCGTGGGGGCGCAATGCGACTGGGGTACCCCCCAGCGCCGGACCCTCTGACGAAGATCCCCCCCCCCCCCGCTTTGAGGCCGTGGCCTCCGGGTCTTCAGAGGCGGTCCTCTTCTTCCCCTGATTAGAGGAATCCTTGATTCCTCCTTTCCTGACAGCCTCCTTCGGGGAGGCGGTAGCTTCCTTGTTTGGTTGTTCCCCTCTTCACCTTCTTCCAAAGGCGCAACCTCCAGCATCCTGGTTAACACGGGATCCGGCATGGTCTCAGGGAGGGGGGCCGGACACCTGATTAGCTTTGCTTTCGCTATCCACTCCTGTTTAAGGGACAACTCTTTTAAGGGTGATTTTATGATAAATATATGGACAACGAGTCCGGGTACAGGGCTACTTACTTGAGTATCCGGATGATTGCAGCTCAGACCTGCGTCCTCGGATGAATCCGGACACATTGCTTGTGATCCGAAGAACAATTTGTACATCTCCATGGGCGTCACGCCCACAAAATGTTGGAGGGCTCGTGGTCCTTCCGTATTAAACTCCCACAGGCGGAGGGGGCGACGTTTGTAGGGCAGGATGTGGCGAATCAACATAACCTGCGTCACTACGGCCAGATTGATATCTCTTTCTAGGAGATCTCGAACGCGGACCTGCAACAAGGGCACGTCCTTGGACGGCCCCCAGTTAAGCCCTTTATTGACCCATGACATTAACTGTGGTGGGGGACCCAAGCGAAAGGCAGGTGGCGCCACCCATCTGGTGCCCCTGGGAGCTGTGATGTAAAACCACTCTTGTTGCCATAGGCTGAACTCCTCTTGAAAAGAGCCCCCGGGCCATGGAGCATCGGCATTCTTGCTTATAATAGCACCTCCACACTCTACGTGCTGCCCCTCGATCATCTTCGGCTCTACTTTGAAGGTATTAAGCCACAATCCAAAGTGAGGAGTAATACGGAGGAAGGCCTCGCACACGACAATGAACGATGAGATATGGAGGATGGACTCCGGAGCTAGGTCGTGAAATTCCAGCCCATAATAAAACATGAGCCCCCTCACGAAGGGGTCCGTCGGGAAGCCTAGCCCCCGAAGGAAGTGAGACGCGAACACCACGCTCTCACCAGGCTTGGGAGTGGGAATAACCTACCCTTGAGCAGGCAGCCTATGCGAGATTTCGCAGATTAGATACCTGGCATCTCTTAGCTTTCACACGTCTTCTTCCGTAATGGAGGAAGGCATCCATCGGCCTTGAAGGTCGGAGCCGAACATCATCGGAGGTCCGAAGCGCCTGAATCTGGAGCTTTGGGTGTTGGAACTCAAGGTGGTAGGCGGATTTGATTGAGATTGAAAGAAAGGAGTCGAGCCTTGGTCTCTTTATAAAGAGGTTGAATACCAAGAGCCCTCCCTGTGACCGTTTGGGACTCGCCTTCGTTTGAGAATACATACTAACAGGCATGATTGGGTTACCCACACATGTATTGATGAGAATCCCGGAATAAGGGGACACGATCTCTGCTTTAACAAGACATGCCAAGGAAACTGCCTCGCTAAACGCGCTGAGGAGGGACAGTAAAACGATTCGAATAAAGGCTTGGCCGTGTCGTGATGTCACGCCATGGAATATGTTAGCATATTAGATTTGTACAAATATTATTCTCTCTGCGGTGGTATGTGGAACTTGTTTTGCAGAGCCGGACACTATCCTTGTGTTCAAAATCTTCTATGAAGTATTCGGAGGAGGAACCCGCCTTGAAATGCCGAAGACAATCAACGCGCCGGACTCGTTGTCATTGAAGCCTGGTTCAGGGGCTACTGAGGGAGTCCTGGATTAGGGGGTGTCCGGATGACCGGACTATAACCTTTGGCCGGACTCCTAGACTATGAAGATACAAGATTGAAGACTTCGTCCCGTGTCCAGATGGGACTTTCCTTGGCGTGGAAGGCAAGCTTGGCGATACGGATATGTAGATCTCCTCCGATTGTAACCGACTCTGTGTAACCCTAGCCCTCTCTGGTGTCTATATAAACCGGAGGGTTTTAGTCCATAGGCCGAACAACAATTATACCATAGGCTAGCTTCTAGGGTTTATCCTCTCTGATCTCGTGGTAGATCTACTCTTGTACTACCCATATCATCAATATTAATCAAGCAGGAGTAGGGTTTTACCTCCATCGAGAGGGCCCGAACCTGGGTAAAAACATCGTGTCCCTTGTCTCCTGTTACCATCCGCCTAGACGCACAGTTCGGGACCCCCTACCCGAGATCCGCCGGTTTTGACACCGACACGGGGGCTTAGCTGCAGTCCAGTACTCGCCTAAGAATTTGAAAATCCTACCGAGTGGAGAGAAAACCTCCCACTCGGGGGCTTAGATGCAGTCCAGTACTCGCCTAAGTATTTGAAAATCCTACCGAGTGGAGAGTAAACCTCCCACTCGGGGGCTTAGCTACAGTCCAGTACTCGCCTAAGAATTTGAAAATCCTGCTAAGTGGAGAGCAAACCTCCCACTCGGGGGCTTAGCTGCAGTCCAGTACTCGCCTAAGTATTTGAAAATCCTACCGAGTGGAGAGCAAACCTCCCACTCGGGGGCTTAGCTGCAGTCCAGTACGCGCCTAAGAATTTGAAAATCCTACCGAGTGGAGAGAAAACCTCCCACTCGAGGGCTTAGATGCAGTCCAGTACTCGCCTAAGTATTTGAAAATCCTACAGAGTGGAGAGTAAACCTCCCACTCGGGGGCTTAGCTGCAGTCCAGTACTCGCCTAAGAATTTGAAAATCCTGCTGAGTGGAGAGCAAACCTCCCACTCGGGGGCTTAGCTGCAGTCCAGTACTCGCCTAAGTATTTGAAAATCCTACCGAGTGGAGAGCAAACCTCCCACTCGGGGGCTTAGCTGCAGTCCAGTACTCGCCTAAGAATTTGAAAATCCTGCCGAGTGGAGATCAAACCTCCCACTCGGGGCTTAGCTGCAGTCGAGTACTCACCTAAGTATTTGAAAATCCTGCTGAGGGGAGAGAAAACCTCCCACTCGGGGCTTAGCTGCAGTCCAGTACTCGCCTAAGTATTTGAAAATCCTACCGAGTGGAGAGCAAACCTCCCACTCGGGGGCTTAGCTGCAGTCCAGTACTCGCCTAAGAATTTGAAAATCCTGCTAAGTGGAGAGCAAACCTCCCACTCGGGGCTTAGCTGAAGTCCAATACTCGCCTAAGTATTTGAAAATCCTACCAAGTGGAGAGCAAACCTCCCACTCGGGGGCTTAGCTGCAGTCCAGTACTCGCCTAAGTATTCAAAAATCCTATCGAGTGGAGAGCAAACCTCCCACTCGGGGGCTTAGCTGCAGTCCAGTACTCGCCTAAGTATTTGAAAAATCTTACCGAGTGGAGAGCAAACCTCCCACTCGGGGGCTTAGCTGCAGTCCAGTACTCGCCTAAGTATTTGAAAATCCTGCCGAGTGGAGAGCAAACCTCCCACTCGGGGGCTTAGCTACAGTCCAGTACTCGCCTAAGTATTCGAAAATCCTACCGAGTGGAGAGCAACCCTCCCACTCGGGGGCTTAGCTGCAGTCCAGTACTCGCCTAAGTATGAAATCCATTCCGATCCGCAAGGACGACGAGGTGCAGGTTGACTGCCGCCTTCTCCTTCGGAGCTACGCAACAAATACAACATGCGCTCTGCAAGGACGATGAGGTGCAGGTCGACTGCCGCCTTCTCCTTTGGAGCTACGCCACAAATACAACGCGCGCTCTGCAAGGACGATGAGGTGCAGGTCGACTGCTGCCTTCTCCTTCGGAGCTACAACACAAATACAACATGCTTTCCATCCCGATCTGCAAGGACACAGGTCGACTGCAATCTGTGCTCCATCCCTACCTTCAAGGGCGATGAGGTGCAGGTCGACTGGATTTTCCACCTCAGAGCTGCGTCACAAGCACTAAAGTATATTTCGAGTGAAGAACAAAGTTCGCTTGAAGGTATATGCAAGCATATTCAACGATAAGCCAAGTTCTGATAACATCGTACGGATTCAGAAGTGCTCAGGCATCAAGCCTGTAAAAGTTTATCGGTTACAAAACCACTCGGCATTCTGAGCCAAATTTAAGGCGAAGCATAGAAGTTTTTCTTACTCCTCGGGTGGAGGACTGGAAGGCGCGACAAACTGGTCCAGGTCGATTCCATCAACAATCCGAGTGGTAACAGCAATGAAGATCTCCATGAAAGATTGGAAGTCATGCTTCTTGGTATTGGCCACTTTGAGGGACTCCAGCTTGTCCTCTTGCGCATCCTTGCAGTGAACACGGACTAGGGATAGAGCAACATCAGCACCGCACCTGGCAGAAGACTTCTTCCATTCTTGCACTCGACCTGGAACTTCATTCAGTCGAGTCATTAGAGACTCGAGGTCATTTTGAAGCATCTCTCCCGACTAGAGTGTTGTGTCGATTCGCGACGCCGCAACCTTCAGTCGAGCAAGGTAGTCAACCACACCAGCAACACGAGACTCCAGTCGAAGCATGTTCATAGCATCTTCGTCCTTCACAAGAGAGTTAATGGGGTCCAAGCCTGTCTCCACTCGACTGGTCTCCTCCTCGAAGTTTTGGCAGAATTCTGTAAACACAACTCAAAGATAAACCAGCAGTTCTACGATAAGTCGATGATTACAAGTCAGTCGGGTAGGAGAGATTACCCTCAAGCATGATGAATAACTTCTTGGCGAGCCCTCCCAGATAAGCCTCCAGATCGTTCTTCTTCCCCACCAGTTCACCAGCCTTGTCATTCAGAGCTATCTTATCATTCTTCTGACGGCTGACTTCCTTGTTGGCGGCGTCGAGACCAGCTTTCAGATTGGCGTTCTCCTCTTCAAGTTTACCGACTGAAGCCAGTTTTTCTTCCGCAAGGTTCATTTTGTCCAAAGCCGCCTTCTGCGCCTCGGCAAGGTCGTGGTCCTTCTTCTTCAGAGCCTCCTTCATTTTATCTGCAAAATGACAATGTGATCAGAATCAGGAATGGGCAGAAAGATAAAGACAGTTGTCAAGTTCTCACCAATCATACCTTTTGCTTCGTCCTTCGCCTTCTGAAAGTTCTCCTGAACAAGCTTCAAGTCAAGGTCGAGCTGGATATGTTTGTTTTCCAACTCAGTATAGAGAGCCACAAGCTCGCAAGATTTCTGCGAAGAGTCAGTCGACAGACATCAAAGAGAGGTTGCTTCCGAGTGACTAAGAGAAAAACCGTAACATTTCTAAGACTACAGTCGAATCAAAATATTCTATAGTAGTCTCGGGGACTACACCCAGTGGGTGCACTCAGCGTGCCCCCACTGGTTCTACCGACTTGGTCCGATCAGTCGGCCGAAAAGAGACAAAGAGGTTATGGTCCTAAAACTATAGCTCTATAGCTAACTACCAGCAGTCAGCCTTGGTCTCATCATGATCTACAAAAAACAGGTTCTTCAGACTACAGTCGACTGCCAGCAGTCCTCCATAGTCTCGGGGACTACACCCAGTGGGTGCACTCAGCGTGCCGCCACCGGTTCCAAGATTCCATTCGACATGGTCCGACCAGACCGAGTGAAGAAGTTAGAGTGAAGAAATTTAAAATATGAAGACTACAGTCGACTGCCAGCAGTCCACCATAGTCTCGGGACTACACCCAGTGGGTGCACTCAGTGTGCCCCCACCAATCCAAAAATTCAATCGACACACCCAGTGGGTGTACAGATACAAAGATCTTCGGAAGGAAGTCTTCAGATAGCATATCCTAACAGAACAAGTGGTGACCAACTAACCTGGACGTTTCTCTGAAGGGCTGAGCTAGCATCATAGGCCGCTTGGCTGGCTTCCCGGATTGCCTTCACCTGCTCCATCATGATCCCCGCCTGGCGTATAGCCTCCTTAGCAGCACCCGCTTGGTCCTCTGGGACGTGGTGTGTGGAAAAAAGGGAGGGCGGGTTAACAGTCGATAACGAAGGCCGGGCACTCGTCAGCGGCACAGCAAAGGACACGGAGTTTCGAGTGATATTTCCACCCTCGGGAACCAATGTCTCAGGCACTGATGCAGTCTGAGTAGTCTTGCCAGCCGATGCCTTTCTATTCCTCCTCGACCTCAGTGGCGCCTTGTCATCATCATCAGGGAGATCGATGACATGAGGAGGAACTACAGGAAAAATCCAAAGTTAAAATCATAACTCCAATCGACCAAAAGTAAAACTACAGAGAGAGTACCAAGGTTGGAGGTGGCAGCGTCTTCCATTTCCTGGTCTTCGTTCTTGGCGGAGGTCTCGGAGGTAGCAGCACTGCAGATTTCAGAAACCAGTCGGTTAGTAGATGAGTCGACCAAGAGTTCGTCCGTGCTAAACAAGAAAATACAAGTTCTGCTGTTACCCGGAGATAGTGGGAATGGCCATTCTCATCTTGGGCAAGGCCTTCGGTGGCTTTGATGGCGCCGCTCGTGGATGCTTCGGCGCTTTCTCAATCGGCGTCGGAGAAGCTGCCCGAGGGCGCTTTGACGATTGCCCAACAAGCGCAGTCGCTTTGCCATGCTCACTCGCGGGGTCGTGGGTGAGTTTGGATTGCCTTTCCATGCGAGGAGGGTCGACTTCCTCCTCCTCCTCTTCACTGGAGCCGTCGTCATCCTCTTACCCCTCACCATCAGATTGCCACTCCTCCTCACTTTCACCTCCACTCGCCTCTCCCTCCTTGGCCTGTTCTTGCGCCCCGTTGGGCATCGAGTACATCTCAGTAGTGGCCTAGAAGACAACAAACAAGACAAAAGTCAGTCGATTGATTTCAAGCAAATAGAATGATGAAAGCAAGGCCACAGTCAGAGATGCAGAGTCGGACCTTATCCACTTCATACGATTGGTTGAGTGGAGGAATCCTCCTGGCTCCTCGGGGGTTGTCTTTGTTCCCTGTGATGCTCGCCAGCCACCTCTCTAGCGTAGCATCCTCGACCTCCTCCGGGTGGATCCGAGTGGTGTCCTCAGTGCCAGAATACAACCACATTGGATGGTCTCGAGCTTGAAGCGGCTGGATGCATCGTCGGAGGAAAACCTCCAAGAGGTCCATGCCGATCACCCCGTCACGGATAAGCTGGAAAACACGTTCGACCAACACCTTAACCTGCGTGTTCTCTTCCGGGATCACCTTCAAAGAGGAAAGTTTCCTCACTCGGTCCATGGAAAAAGGAGTGAGTCTGGTCGACTGCCCTGGCGTCGGCTGGTCTTTGCAGTAGAACCAGGTCGACTGCCATCCACGGACCGAGTCGGGTAGAATCATGGCCGGAAAAGAAGTTTTTCCCCTCATTTGAACCCCAAGACCCACACACATCTGAATCACTTGTGTTCTCTCATCACTTGGATTGGCCTTTTTCACCGTCTGGGAGCGATAGGTGAAAATGTGCTTGAAAAGACCCCAATGGGGCCGACAACCCAAGAAATTCTCGCACAAAGACACGAAAGCAGTGAGGTACACGATGGTGTTGGGTGTGAAGTGGTGGAGTTGCGCCCCAAAGAAATTCAGAAATCCCCGAAAGAAAGGGTGAGGCAGCAAAGAAAACCCCCGGTCGACATGGGTGGCCAAGAGAACGTACTCACCCTCCCGAGGCCGCGTCTCAGACTCCTTCCCCGGGAGCCGCGCCGATCCATGGGGGATCAGTCCTCCATCGGCCAGGTCGTCAAGATCTTCTTGACAAATCGTCGAGCAGATCCAGTCACCCGGGATCCAGCCCTGCGGCAGGCCAGCCCTCGTTGAAGATCTGCCTCAACTGGTCGCCCTTCCCTTCGCCTTCGCCGTTGCTTTCTTCGCCCGCTCCAGGGCCGCCGTCTTCTCTTTCACCATCATCGCCGGCGAGATGCGCACGGGGCAGCTACACTAAGACGGAAGCGAACGCGGCGGATAAGTCTGGGGAAGAGAGGAGGAAATGAGAACACACTGTTCAAAAACCTCCGTCCGGTGCCTTATATGAGGTTACTTCCGAGTGACTGACTTGTAGGCCCGGGCGATCCTGTCAAATCCCACAACAGTCGCGCGCGCGATACGTGGCGAAAAAGGTGGCACGGAGATCGAGGCGTCCCTGCCTTATCCCATTCGTACTGCGGCCTCCTCCGCCCGCGCGCGTCCCGAAATGCGAATCTCGCTAAATCCGCGAGCTGCAGAACAACTCGTCAGACAAAAGATCTCCTCCGCTCTGTCGTTCGGAGTTCTCCAAGTAAAAAAATTCACTCGACTGATACAAAGAATGGATCAAGGTGACTGAAAAAGAAGTTGGTGCCGTCAGCTAAAGTTCATTGATCCAGAACAAGACATACGAATAGCATGAAAATGGGTCGGAAGTGTGTTAAACTCCTTCCCCACTCAAACCTCGATCCATTCGGGGGCTAATGATGAAGCTATGTACCCAGGGTAGGGTCATGGACCTGTCCAAGATACCCTCCCCAAGGACATCTCTAGAAGAAATCACCTTTCAATCGACCCGGAAACGTTCCACTCGACGGACTCAAAGACACTCGACCATGAAGCCATCCACTCGACAGCTAGGAGACCTAAAGTCACTCTGCATGCAAACGGTCGGTCATTAAGTAGCTTTTATGGTCATCATAGCACTTTATTTGTAGCGTTACCAGTAACGCCTGATCTTAATGTATCTTAAACCTTGCATAACTGAGGGCCGGAGGGGTCTGGCAGACTCTATATAAGCCACCCCCCTCTTCAGTGTAAAGGGTTTGCATCCCTGTAACTCATACACACATAATACCAGTCTACCGCCTCCGGGCTCCGAGACGTAGGGCTGTTACTTCCTCTGAGAAGGGCCTGAACTCGTAAACCCCTTGTGTATACAACTACTCCATAGCTAGGATCTTGCCTCTCCATACCTACCCCCCTACACTACTGTCAGACTTAGAACCACGACAGGAGGCGTACTCGTATAGCAGGGACATGATTCATTCAACCCCTCGTCCTAGCCGGAGCTCGACTTATATCAGGCATATGGATTTAGCGGCCGTTTCAAGCAACGCCCGACGCCGTGACCAGCCGTGCGGGCATGACCTGGCGTGTGATGGAGCTCTTAACCTTGTGGATCAAGGCAGGATACGTCAAGAGGCTGAGCGGGTGGCTCAGCAGGCAGCTGAGCAGGTGGCCCAGCTGGCGGCTTACCAGCCTTTTCCGGTTTATCCGATGACTTCTATTGAGGCAGGCGCGACCACCAGGACCGGAGGTGTCCCCTGTCTGGTGTCGGCTCTACAACGATCGTTTGCACAAGGATTTCAAAGGACCTAGAAAGGTTCCTAATTATACGGCCGACTTACAGCCCGGGGCATGGATTGAAAGCTACGAGATGGCTATGGAGTTATTGGAGGTCAGTGACGCCGCGATGACCAAGTACTTCACCATGATGTTGGATGGGACTGCCTGTGCTTGGTTGAAGGGCCTACTGCCTAATTCCATCGGTTCATGGTCAGAGTTAAAAGCCCGCTTCATTCAGAACTTCAAAGATACATGCAAGCAACCTATGTCAATTGTGGATTTGACTAATTGCAAGCAAGAGGAGGGTGAGTCCACGACCCATTGGGTGCGCCGGGTCAAGGCCATAATACATTCGTGTGATAAGATGGATGCCGGCTCTGCAGTCTTAATGTTGGAGAAAAATTGTCATTTTACGCCTCTGGAGATGAAGCTAGGGTGGCTCAATCGCGATTGTAATGACATGGGCCATCTGATGGCGGCTCTAGTCAAGTATGCCGATTCTGATAGTACCAAGGATCCCGAGTCTGATGACGAGAAGGCAGGGAAGGGAAAAAAGAACGGCAACGCCAAGGGTCCTCGGCATAACCCGACAAATCAAGGAGGTAATAATATATGTAAGGCTGATGGTAGCTTGGAGTTTGTGTCTAACACCAATGCGCATGGCAACAATCAGCAACGCAAGGGGAAACCACCACCTCGGTCTGGCGGGTCAAACCCCACGCTTGAGCAGTTACTGAATGAGCCCTGCCCAAGGCACGACACTCCACAGAAGCCGGACACTCACTTATGGATGGACTATACGATCATGAAGGCTTTCAAGAATTCCAACATGTTCGACGGTAATCATGGGCAGGGTGGCGGCTCAGGTGGCGGCGGTTTTCATGGCCCACGCGACGGTTCAAATTCCATTTTTCAAAGCTCTCAAGGTAATCAAGGTGGTTATAATCAGCAATCTAGCCAGGGAGGTCAGCAGCAGCAGCAGGGTGGATACCAGAGTCATCCAAAGCACCTGAATAGTGGACAATATCATGTGTTTACCACCAGTTTGTGCAAACGGGACCAGAAGCTTCATAAGAGGGCTGTGAACGCTGTTGAGCCGGTAGTTCCTCGTTATTTGAGATGGTCCAAGCAGCCTAATCTATGGAGTAGGGAGGATCACCCTCCCCGGGTTGATAATCTGGGTCACTTGGCCTTGGTTGTGGCACCTCAGGTTGGCGGATATAAATTCATTAAGGTGCTCATGGATGGAGGCAGTAGCATCAACATCCTCTATTATGAGACTTTTCGTCGCATGGGTTTGACAAACAAAAACCTCAAGACTTCCAACACTGTTTTTCATGGAGTGGTCCCTGGTAAGTTGGCGTACCCAGTGGGTAAAATTGAATTGGAAGTGGTCTTTGGAGATGAGTATGATTCTAGGGCTGAGAAGTTAACCTTTGAGGTGGTCAAAATCAAGAACCCGTATCATGCCCTATTTGGACGGCCGGCTGATGCCAAGTTCATGGCACGGTCGTGTTATGTTTATCTGTAACTCAAGATGTCGGGTCATAAGGGCACCATCACAGTGCATGGGAGACAAAAAATAGCCTTGGAATGTGTCACGCCCAATACGCGACCCTATCCAAAAGGAACTCGAAGGTCCCACCAAGGATAGACCCGCATATTGAAACACTTTTGCAAGGTGGATATCATTACATCAACATTACATAATAGATGGGGATACATACAAAAGGCATACAATTCCACACGAATACAACATCATCTTACATAAGAGCACCATCCAACTACGGATGAAACACAAACAGAAACTCAAACAACATCCACCCTGCTAGCCTAGGCTGCCGACCTGGAACCTATCCCCTGATCGAAGAAGAAGTAGAAGAAGAACTCAAGACAAGCAAACATCGCTCTTGCATCATGATCATCGCATTACCTGTACCTGCAACTGACGTTGTAGTAATCTGTGAGCCACGAGGACTCAGCAATCCCATTACCATGGGTATCAAGACTAGCAAAGCTTAAAGGGGAAAGGAAGGGGTAAAGTGGTGAGGTTGCAGCAGCGACTAAGCATATATGGTGGCTAACATACGCAAATAAGAGCGAGAAGAGAGCAAATGGAACGGTCGTGAAACTAGCAATGATCAAGAAGTGATCCTGAACTCCTACTTACGTCAAACATAACCCAAAAACCGTGTTCACTTCCCGGACTCCGCCGAGAAGAGACCATCACGGCTACACACGCGATTGATGCTTTTTAATTCGGATCTGGTGTCAAGTTATATACAACCGGACATTAACAAATTCCCATCTGCCCATAACCGCGGGCACGGCTTTCGAAAGTTTATACCCTGCAGGGGTATCCCAACTTAGCCCATGATAAGCTCTCGCGATCAACGAAGGATATACCTTCTCCCAGGAAGACCCGATCAGGCTGGGAATCCCGGTTTACAAGACATTTCGACGATGGTAAAACAAGACCAGCAAAGCCGCTCGATGCGCCGACAATCCCGATAGGAGTTGCACATATCTCGTTCTCAGGTCAACACTGGATAAGTCAAGCTACGAGTAAAACCAGACCTCGAGTTTCCCCGAGGGGGGCCCGCAGGCTGCTCGGTTCAGACCAACACTTAGACAAGCACTGGCCCAGGGGGCTAAAATAAAGATGACCCTTGGGTTAATTACTCCCAAGGGAAATATAGGAGGTGGTGAGGAAAATGGTAAAACCAATGTTGGGCCTTGCTGGAGGAGTTTTATTCAAAGCGAACTGTCAAGGGGGTCCCACAAATCACCGAACCGCGTAAGGAACGCAAAATCCGGGAACATAACACCGGTATGACAGAAACTAGGGCGGCAAGAGTGGAACAGAACACCAGGCATAAGGCCGAGTCTTCCACCCTTTACCAAGTATATAGATGCATTAATTAAATAAGAGATATTGTGATATCCCAACAAAATCCTGTCCACCATGGAGCAATCTTCAACTTCACCTGCAACTAACAACGCTATAAGAGGGGCTGAGCAAAAGTGGTAACATAGCCAAGCAATGGTTTGCTAGGAAGGGTGTCAAAGGTTAGAGGTTCATGGCAATTTGGGAGGCTTGAGGAACAAAAGATAGGTAACGCAGCATAGCGATAGAACGAAGTAGCTAGCATAGCAATGATAGTAGTGAGATTCAGGGTAGCGGTCATCTTGCCTGAAATCCCGCTAGGAAGAAGAACGAGTCCATGAAGAAGATGAAGCCACGAAGACGAACCAAGCGTAGACGAATGAATCCTCGCGATCGCAACAAAACGGGAACGATCGAGAAGAAGCACACAACATAGTAAACACAACATAGTAAACACACCACACATAGACAAGACATGGTGCATGACAAGACTACCTGAAGCTACTCATGGCAAGAGATGATGCATACAAGAGCAACACATCAAGGCAAGTTTAAATGAGGCCGGAAACAACATATAACAACTCCGGTAAGTCCTCATATGCAAAATTTCGAAATTGGTCCAGATGTGAATAAACCTTATGTTCAAATTGTTAAACAGCAAGTTCAGATACAACAAGATGATCTCCACGAGATTCTAGTCAAGTTACATATAAAGTTCATTTAATTCGGAGCTACGACCTAGAAGATATGAGCAAAACAAGTTAACCATGGCATTGATGCAAAATGCATTCAAACATCAAGAGAACACACTCAAAACATGGATGCAACAAGTTAATATGAAACTACACGCAATTCTAAGCAAGTTTCATATAGAGCACACTCAAAACGGAGCAACGGTTCAACACACACTTCAAACATGATATAACAACAATCTGTCCAAAACAGCAACTAGGCATATTGCACGCACCAAACCTACATGCTACTGTGCCACAATATAAAAACAAAAGGCATGGGCATGATGTATAGGTAAAGCATTACAAAACATGAACACTGAGCTATCTCCAGAAATCAATAGAACGTGCTCAAACACACATGGCAAGATTGCAAATAATAATAGTTTCAGAATTTGCAGAAATAACATCAGGTTGCAATGTTTAGAGCTATCAAACAACATGTTACAGGAACTTATCATGGCAAACAAAGGCATGGAATGAATCTACTAAATGCATAGATCAAAAGTCCCTTACTGACCATGAGCCAAAAAGGATCAGAAGATATGATGGCACCCATGTAAACATGGCAAGTTATATGACAGATTCCAACATGGCAGGAACAACAATAAGTAGGCATGTAGATGAGCTTGTACCACTCACCACAAAGCAATACATGGCATGGCAAGGCAACCAACAGTAAGAAGGCATGTTTATGAAGCTAAGCATGGCAAGAGCAAGTTCACAGGGTGCATGGATCACTAACAACAATCATGGCAACAACTGAACTTAATGTTAACACGCTGATAGAAACATTATTTAGCAACTTTGGAGCAAGATTACAACAATCTACAGCAAGCTATAAATGCAACCAGGGGCATGGATGGATAGAGCATGACATGTATAACAAAACATCCTTAGTGAACATCTCCAGATTATGCATAGATTGACTTGTAGCACCAGGTTTACATAGCATCACAAAATAACAGATTCAGCCTAGCAAAACAGTAACAACAAGTACCCTACTTAACAAGCTTGATTCACTCACCACAAATCATTGCATGACAAGATAAGCATAGCATCAGCAAGAAGACATGTTTATGAAACTAACCAAGGCAAGAACAAGTTCATAGCATGCAAGGATCAACTACAACAACCTTGGCAAAACTGAATAACATATAAATAATCTGCCAGGAAACATTTTATAACAAAAGTAGAGCAAGAAAGTGACATGCTAGACTACTCCATAATTGCAAACAGGGGCATGAATGGATAGATCATAACCATATGTTCAAAACATCCTTACTGAAGTAACTCAAAATATGCTTGGATCTCTCTGTAGCATCAAGTTTACCTGGCATAAAAATAACAGCAGAACAGGGACTGAAATCAGCAACATCACGAAGCCTAGTTTGCATGCTTGTTCTAGTCACCACATTGATCACAAAAATACATGGCATACACCCCTCCAAAGTGGCCCAAAACCCATCTTAAGCCCCTCCATGCTCTCCGCCGTTCGATCACGATCGTGTGGGCGAAAACCGCTCCTCATTTGGACTCTCCTAGCTTCCTTTACCTATAAATCAGTCCCCTCCCCCGAATTTTTCGGGCAAACCCTAGATCAAAGCCTCCCCGCGCCTCCGGACGTGTCCACTCCGCCGCCGGACGTGTCCACCGCCACCTCCACCTCACTCCAGCCAATCCGGAGCCGCCACCTCAGCAGCGCCGCCTCCCTCCTCCTCTAGCGTGCCGGAACTGTTATAACATGCTCATTTGTCATTTTTGCCATGTTTGATGTGTGCATCCTATGAGGTTGATGTCTACATGTGTTTTGATCTATGTCATGCCATCTTTACAGTGGTGTATGCCATGTATTTTTTTGATCAATGTGGTGACTAGAACAAGCATGCAAACTAGGCTTCGTGATGTTGCTGATTTTAGTCCCTGTTCTCCTGTTATTTTTATGCCATGTAAACTTGATGCTACAGAGAGATCCAAGCATATTTTGAGATACTTCAGTAAGGATGTTTTGAACATATGGTTATGCTCTATCCATTCATGCCCCTGTTTGCAATTATGGAGTAGTCTAGCATGTCATTTTCGTGCTCTACTTTTGCTACAAAATGTTTCCTGGCAGATTGTTTACATGTTATTCAATTTTGCCAAGGTTGTTGTAGTTGATCCTTGCATGCTATGAACTTGTTCTTGCCTGGGTTAGTTTCATAAACATGTCTTCTTGCTAATGCTATGCTTATCTTGTCATGCAATTACTTGTGGTGAGTGAATCGAGCTTGTTAAGTAGGGTACTTGCTGTTACTGTTTTGCTAGGCTGAATCTGTTATTTTGTGATGCTATGTAAACCTGCTGATATAAGTCATTATATGCATAATCTGGAGATGTTCACTAAGGATGTTTTGTTATAAATGTCATGTTCTATCCATCCATGCCCCTGGTTGCATTTATAGCCTGCTGTAGCTTGTTGTAATCTTGCTCCAAAGTCGCTAAATAATGTTGCTGTCAGCCTGTTAACATTAAGTTCGGTTGTTGCCACGATTGTTGTTAGTGATCCATGCACCCTATGAACTTTCTCTTGCCATGCTTAGCTTCTTAAACATGTCTTCTTACTATTGGTTGCCTTTCCATGCCATTTATTGCTCTGTGGTGAGTGGTACAAGCTCACCAACATGTCTAATTGTTGTTCCTGCCATGTATGATCTGTCATATAATTTGCCATGTTTACATGGGTGCCATCATATCTTCTGATCCTTTTTGGCTCATGGTCAGTAAAGGACATTTGATCTATGCATTTAGTAGGTTCATGCCATGCCTTTGTTTGCCATGATATGTTCCTGTAGCATGCTGTTTGATAGCTCTAAACATTACAACCTGATATTATTTTCCGTAAAGTCTGAACTGTTATTATTTGCAATCTTGCCATGTGTGTTTAAGCATGTTCTAGTGATTTCTAGAGATAGCTCAGTGTTCATATTTTGTTATGCTTTACCTGTACATCATGACCATGCCTTTTGTTTTCTTGTTGAGGTCCTGTAGCATATTGTTTTGATGCTTGCAATATGCCTGGTTGCTGTTATGGACAGATTGTTGTTATGACTTGTATAGAGTGTATGTGTTGAACCGTTGCTCCGTTTTGAGTGTGCTCTATATGAAACTTGCTTAGAATTGCATGTAGCTTCATATTATCGTGTTGCATCCTTATTTTGAGGTGTTTGCTTGATGTTTGTATGCATTTTGCATCAATGCCATGTTTAACTTGTTTTGCTCATATCTTCTAGGTCGTAGCTCCGAATTAAATGAACTTTATATGTAACTTGACTAGAATCTCGTGTAGATCATCTTGGTGCATCTTACCTTGATGTTTAACAACTTGAACATAAGGTTTATTCCGATCTGGACCAACTTCGAAATTTGCATATGAGGACTTACCAGAATTATTATATGTTGTTCCCGGCCTCATTTAAACTTGCCTTGATGTGTTGCTCTTGTATGCATCATCTCTTGCCATGAGTAGCCTCATCTAGTTTTGTCATGCATCATGCTTGTTGTGCTTCATGTCATGTTCATGTGTGGTGTGTTTACCATGTTGTGTGCTTCTTCTCGATAGTTCCCGTTTCGTTGCGATCATGAGGATTCGTTCGTCTACGCTTGGTTCATCTTTGTGGCTTCATCCGTTCGTCTTCTTCATGGACACGTTCTTCTTCCTAGCGGGATTTCAGGCAAGACGACCGCTACCCTGGATCTCACTACTATCATTGCTATGCTAGTTGCTTCGTTCTATCGCTATGCTGCGTTACCTATCTGTTGCTCTTCAAGCCTCCCAAATTATCATGAACTTCTAACCTTTGACACCCTTCCTAGCAAACCGTTGCTTGGCTATGTTACCGCTTTGCTTAGCCCTCTTATAGCATTGTTAGTTGCAGGTGAAGTTGAAGATTGCTCCATGGTGGACGGGATTTTGGTTGGGATATCACAATATCTCTTATATTATTAATGCATCTATATACTTGGTAAAGGGTGGAAGACTCGACCTTATGCCTGGTGTTTTGTTCCACTCTTGCCGCCCTAGTTTCCGTCATACCGGTGTTATGTTGCCGGATTTTGCGTTCCTTACGCGGTTGGGTGATTTATGGGACCCCCTTGACAGTTCGCTTTGAATAAAACTCCTCCAGCAAGGCCCAACCTTGGTTTTACCATTTGCCTCACCACCATCTATATTTCCCTTGGGAGTAATAAACCCAAGGGTCATCTTTATTTTAGCCCCCCCCCCCCCCCCCGGGCCAGTGCTTGTCTAAGTGTTGGTCCGAACCGAGCAGCCTACGGGGCCCCCTCGGGGAAACTCGAGGTCTGGTTTTACTCGTAGCTTGACTTATCCGGTGTTGCCCTGAGAACGAGATATGTGCAGCTCCTATCGGGATTGTTGGCGCATCGGGCGGCTTTGCTGGTCTTGTTTTATCATGTCTTGTAAACCGGGATTCCGAGTCTGATCGGGTCTTCCTGGGAGAAGGTATATCCTTCGTTGATCGCGAGAGCTTATCATGGGCTAAGTTGGGACACCCCTGCAGGGTTTAAACTTTCGAAAGCCGTGCCCGCGGTTATGGGAAGATGGGAATTTGTTAATGTTGTAGATAACTTGACACCAGATCCAAATTAAAATGCATCAACCGCGTGTGTAGCCGTGATGGTCTCTTTTTGGCAGAGTCTGGGAAGTGAACACGGTTTTTGAGTTATGTTTGACGTAAGTAGGAGTTCATGATCACTTCTTGATCATTGCTAGTTTCACGACCGTTCCATTTTCTCTCTTCTCGCTCTTATTTGCGTATGTTAGCCACCATATATGCTTAGTCGCTGCTGCAGCCTCACCACTTTACCCCTTCCTTTCCCTTTAAGCTTTGCTAGTCTTGATACCCATGGTAATGGGATTGCTGAGTCCTCGTGGCTCACAAATTACTACAACAACAGTTGTAGGTACAGGTTATGCGATGATCTTGACGCGACAGCGATGTTTGCTTGTTTTGGAGTTCTTCTTCTGCTTCTTCGATCAGGGGATAGGTTCTAGGTCGGCAACCTGGGCTAGCAGGATGGATGTCATTTGAGTTTCTGTTTGTGTTTCATCCGTAGTCGGATGTTGATCTTATGTATTGTGATGTTGTATTCGAGTGGCATTGTATGCCTTATGTATGTATCCCCATCTATTATGTAATGTTGATGTAATGATATCCACCTTGCAAAAGCGTTTCAATATGCGGTACTATCCTTGGTGGGACCTTCGAGTGTCTTTAGGATAGTATCGCATATTGGGTGTGACAAGTTGGTATCAGAGCCAGGTTTGATGTCATTTGCTTGCGTACATCTTGATGCCTGAGTCATCGTTGCAAGAGTGCTATATGATGTTGTCTGCTGTCTATTAACAAAACATGTTCATTTGTCATTTTTGCCATGTTTGATGTGTGCATCCTATGACGTTGATGTCTACATGTGTTTTGAACTACATCATGCCATCTTTACAGGGGTGTATGCCATGTATTTTTGTGATCAATGTGGTGACTAGAACAAGCATGCCAACTAGGCTTCGTGATGTTGCTGATTTCAGTCCCTGTTCTACTATTATTTTTATGCCATGTAAACTTGATGCTACAGAGAGATCCAAGCATATTTTGAGTTACTTCAGTAAGGATGTTTTGAACATATGGTTATGGTCTATCCATTCATGCCCCTGTTTGCAATTATGGAGTAGTCTAGCATGTCACTTTCTTGCTCTACTTTTGCTATAAAATGTTTCCTGGCAGATTATTTATATGTTATTCAATTTTGCCAAGGTTGTTGTAGTTGATCCTTGCATGCTATGAACTTGTTCTTACCTTGGTTAGTTTCATAAACATGTCTTCTTGCTGATGCTATGCTTATCTTGTCATGCAATGATTTGTGGTGAGTGAATCAAGCTTGTTAAGTAGGGTACTTGTTGTTACTGTTTTGCTAGGCTGAATCTGTTATTTTGTGATGATATGTAAACCTGCTGCTACAAGTTAATCTATGCATAATCTGGAGATGTTCACTAAGGATGTTTTGTTATACATGTCATGCTCTATCCATCCATGCCCTTGGTTGCATTTATAGCTTGCTTTAGATTGTTTTAATCTTGCTCCAAAGTTGCTAAATAATGTTTCTATCAGCGTGTTAACATTAAGTTCAGTTGTTGCCATGATTGTTGTTAGTGATCCATGCACCCTATGAACTTGCTCTTGCCATGCTAAGCTTCATAAACATGCCTTCTTACTGTTGGTTGCCTTGCCATGCCATGTATTGCTCTGTGGTGAGTGGTACAAGCTCATCTACATGCCTACTTATCGTTGTTCCTGCCATGTTGGAATCTGTCATATAACTTGCCATGTTTACATGGGTGCCATCATATCTTCTGATCCTTTTTGGCTCATGGTCAGTAAGGGACTTTCGATCTATGCATTTAGTAGATTCATTCCATGCCTTTGTTTGACATGATAAGTTCCTGTAACATGTTGTTTGATAGCTCTAAACATTGCAACCTGATGTTATTTCTGCAAATTCTGAAACTGTTATTATTTGCAATCTTGCCATGTGTGTTTGAGCACGTTCTATTGATTTCTGGAGATAGCTCAGTGTTCATGTTTTGTAATGCTTTACCTATACATCATGCCCATGCCTTTTGTTTTTATATTGTGGCACAGTAGCATGTAGGTTTGGTGCGTGCAATATGCCTAGTTGCTGTTTTGGACAGATTGTTGTTATATCATGTTTGAAGTGTGTGTTGAACCGTTGCTCCGTTTTGAGTGTGCTCTATATGAAACTTGCTTAGAATTGCGTGTAGTTTCATATTAACTTGTTGCATCCATGTTTTGAGTGTGTTCTCTTGATGTTTGAATGCATTTTGCATCAATGCCATGGTTAACTTGTTTTGCTCATATCTTCTAGGTCGTAGCTCCGAATTAAATGAACTTTATAAGTAACTTGACTAGAATCTCGTAGAGATCATCTTGTTGTTTCTGAACTAGCTGTTTAACAACTTGAACATAAGGTTTATTCAGATCTGGAACAATTTCGAAATTTTTCATATGAGGACTTACCGGAGTTGTTATATGTTGTTTCCGGCCTCATTTAAACTTGCCTTGATCTGTTGCTATTGTATGCATCATCTCTTGCCATGAGTAGCTTCAGGTAGTCTTGTCATGCACCATGTCTTGTCTTTGTGTGGTGTGTTTACTATGTTGTGTGCTTCTTCTCGATAGTTCCCGGTTCGTTGCGATCGCGAGGATTCGTTCGTCTACGCTTGGTTCGTCTTCGTGGCTTCATCTTCTTCATGGACTCGTTCTTCTTCCTAGCGGGATTTCAGGCAAGATGACCGCTACCCTGAATCTCACTACTATCATTGCTATGCTAGCTACTTCGTTCTATCGCTATGTTGCGTTACCTATCTTTTGTTCCTCAAGCCTCCCAAATTGCCATGAACCTCTAACCTTTGACACCCTTCCTAGCAAACCATTGCTTGGCTATGTTACCACTTTTGCTCAGCCCCTCTTATAGCGTTGTTAGTTGCAGGTGAAGTTGAAGATTGCTCCATGGTGGACAGGATTTTGTTGGGATATCACAATATCTCTTATTTAATTAATGCATCTATATACTTGGTAAAGGGTGGAAGACTCGGCCTTATGCCTGGTGTTCTGTTCCACTCTTGCCGCCCTAGTTTCCGTCATACCGGTGTTATGTTCCCGGATTTTGCGTTGCTTACGCGGTTGGGTGATTTATGGGACCCCCTTGACAGTTCGCTTTGAATAAAACTCCTCCAGCAAGGCCCAACATTGGTTTTACCATTTGCCTCACCACCTCTTATATTTCCCTTGGGAGTAATTAACCCAAGGGTCATCTTTATTTTAGCCCCCCTGGGCCAGTGCTTGTCTAAGTGTTGGTCCGAACCGAGCAGCCTGCGGGGCCCCCTCGGGGAAACTCGAGGTCTGGTTTTACTCGTAGCTTGACTTATCCAGTGTTGACCTGAGAACGAGATATGTGCAGCTCCTATCGGGATTGTCGGCGCATCGAGCGGCTTTGCTGGTCTTGTTTTACCATTGTCGAAATGTCTTGTAAACCGGGATTCCGAGCCTAATCGGGTCTTCCTGGGAGAAGGTATATCCTTCGTTGATCGCGAGAGCTTATCATGGGCTAAGTTGGGACACCCCTGCAGGGTATAAACTTTCGAAAGCTGTGCCCGCGGTTATGGGCAGATGGGAATTTGTTAATGTCCGGTTGTAGATAACTTGACACCAGATCCGAATTAAAACGCATCAACCGCGTGTGTAGCCGTGATGGTCTCTTCTCGGCGGAGTCCGGGAAGTGAACACGGTTTTTGGGTTATGTTTGACGTAAGTAGGAGTTCAGGATCACTTCTTGATCATTGCTAGTTTCACGACCGTTCCATTTTCTCTCTTCTCGCTCTTATTTGCGTATGTTAGCCACCATATATGCTTAGTCTATGCTGCAACCTCACCACTTTACCCCTTCCTTTCCCCTTTAAGCTTTGCTAGTCTTGATACCCATGGTAATGGGATTGCTGAGTCCTCGTGGCTCACAGATTACTACAACATCAGTTGCAGGTACAGGTACTGCAATGATCATGACGCGAGAGCGATGTTTGCTTGTCTTGAGTTCTTCTTCTGCTTCTTCTACGATCAGGGGATATGTTCCAGGTCGGCAGCCTAGGCTAGCAGGGTGGATGTTGTTTGAGTTTCTGTTTGTGTTTCATCCGTAGTCGGATGGTGCTCTTATGTAAGATGATGTTGTATTCGTGTGGAATTGTATGCCTTTTGTATGTATCCCCATCTATTATGTAATGTTGATGTAATGATATCCACCTTGCAAGAGTGTTTCAATATGCGGGTCTATCCTTGGTGGGACCTTCGAGTTCCTTTTGGATAGGGTCGCATATTGGGCGTGACAAGTTGGTATCAGAGCCTTGACCGACCTTAGGAGCCCCCTTGATTGATCGTGTAGTTTGGCCCTTGTTGAGTCTAGAAGGAAACTGTTTTCGTAGTCTAGTTATATTGGAGAGTAGGAACTCTTTTTACTCCTCAGCCCCTTCATCGCTCTGGCCAGGAATCTTGACGTAGGTGTTTTGAACTACTCCTCTTCACATTCAATTTTTTCTTTAGGATCGCGCAGTTGGTTTTTCGATCGTTGGTTCTCTTCTCTTTTCATCCGGTGCATTTCTCGTCATGTTGACTCGAGCCTCTTCGTCTTTGCCAAGTTCAATCCACAGTCCGCTCTCAATGAAGGTGTTTCTCTGCCTGCAGTTGTCTTCTTTTCCCACCCGCCCACCCTTCTTCTTCTCGGAACCGGAGTCCGTAATCGAGAATCCATCCTACTCGTGCAAATTCTTTGCTTTCTTTCGTCAATTATTTCAACCGGTGTTTTCTCTTCAAGATATTCGTTGGTTCTCCCTTCCAGGTGCCTTTGTTTTACCCGCCCTCCCACCCCTTTCTTCCCGGAGTCTGAGCCTCTATTCGAGAAGCTATTTCATTTGTGTGGAGCCTCTTCAGTCTTCCCTCAATTGTTTCAACCGGTAAATTCTCGTCTCGATGGACATTCTTCATCTCTTTTCTTCTCCGGTGGATTCAATTCCAATTTTTGGTAGTGATTACATCCTTTTCCTTGGATCAAGTGTTTTCCTTGCTCGTTTGCCTCTCGCAAGTTTATCCTTCCGGAGTGTGCAAGACATCTCAGGAGATTCGTCTGAGTTCGAATTAATTCGAGGTTGTTACCTCATTCAAATATTTCAATTATTCCGGTGCATCATCTATCTGTTCAACATCCCTTTCCAACGGTGTTTTTCTCTTCAGTGGGCCCTAACCCACAGGTCTTTTCCCAGGATCTTACCTGACTCTTCTAATTCCCTCGGAGTTATTCTCAATTCTTTTCAAAGTGTGACGTAAGAATGGATTCCATCAGTCACATGCCATCTCCAAGTTCGCTTTCAAATTCTTTTCATCTTTGGTTCAACCCCTCCTCTTTTTCATTCTCCCGAAGTATCTCAGTAATTTTGTTGGTGTTTTCGGTCGTCATCGAAGAAGAGTTTTTCCTCTAAATCTTGTTTGTTCTCTCGAAGATTCGTGGTGCTAGCTCGACGTTATCCTATGAAATTGTTTCCAGTCGTGCAATTCTTTTCATCCATCCGGAGTATGTCAGAAGTTTTTTTTCCGTTTCTTTTCACCGGAGGCCATCATTCCAGAAGAATTCCTCATCCTCACATTTCAGCTACCGTTATCCAATTATCCCAGTGCTTCGTTCAAGTGTTCTTTAATCAGATCATTATCTTTTTGTTCTTTTGCATCTAAATCCCCTCAATCATATGGGTTCTTATAATTCTTCTCGGTGATTCATTCTCTTTCATAAGTCATTTTCGAGTTCTTACGGTGGTTCGGTCAAGATTATTTTTCCTTGAGTATCATTTTAATCCTCTCGTTCTTTTCAATCCTACCGGTGGTTCATGAAGAGTCTCTCAAGTTTTGTGCTATACCCCCCTTAATACGTTTCAAGAAGAATAAGTGGTATGCAAAATCCTTTGCTTGTTATCAATTTAATTTGATGAAGGATAAGAATACAATAAATATTATTCTTATTTCATGAGTAATCCCTTCGGAGTTTGTTCTTGTTGAATAAATTCTAGGTCCAAGTGTTTTCATCTTTTCTTTTCCGGGGTTCAATTTCCTCAGCCATTTCATCGGAACCTCCATCTAAATCACCGCAAGGCTCATCTTATTCTTTCACCCCTCATTTTATCTCATCATCCTTTTTGTTACCGGAGTTCTTCATGGTGGATCGTCATGATTTAATTCATTTTTCAAGAGTTCATCAAGATTTTGTTGGAAGAGCTCAAGTATCTTCTTCTTCTTGCTTTCCGAGGTGCTCATTCTTTCAATTCTTCCGGAGGTTTTGTGTTGTTCCTTTCATCAAGTATATTTCCATCCTCTCAAGCCCGTGTTCGATTCATCCATGTTTCAGCCGGAGTGCTGCCTAAATCCTTTCAGTCTTATTCGTTTCTTATCTCGTTCTAACCGGAGTGGTTTCATAGTCTATCTGATTCCGTGAGCTTTCGATTCTCGTCATTCTCGTCATTCCTCTCTTCTTCTCGAGTTCTCTCGATTCTTTGCTTCTTCTCTTGAGTTCTTGTTTCACCTCATCCCTTTTCCCTTCCGTCTCGGTCCTAAGATCTCGGGACGAGATCTCTTGTTAGTGGAGGATTGTTGTAACGCCCCGGATTCGATGCGCCAGGTGTCTGCCAGTTATTCGCCTTTGTTGCCATGTCATTTGCTTGCGTGTTGCATTTTACCATGTCATCATCTGCATTTCATCTGCATGTTTTTCAAAACTTGCATCCATTCGGGTTCTCCCGGTTCTCTCTGTTGTCCGTTCGGAGTTCGGACCTCTCGCGCTCGCCCGTCGCCCCTCTCAGACCTTGTTTTCGTGAGCGGGTTAAAAACATTCTCGGAATGGCCCGAGGTTTGCCAAGCGGCCTTGGTATAGCACCGGTAGACCTCCTGTCAAGTTTCGTGCCATTTGGAGGTCGTTTGATGCTCCAACGGTTAACCGGGTAACCGTAAAAGCCTCTTTTGTCTTGTAGCCCAACACCCCTCCAAAGTGGGCCCATAACCCATAGGTTCCAGGTCGGCAGCCTGGGCTAGCAGGGTGGATGTTGTTTGAGTTTCTATTTGTGTTTCATCCGTAGTCGGATGGTGCTCTTATGTAAGATGATGTTGTATTCGTGTGGCATTGTATGCCTTTTGTATGTATCCCCATCTATTATGTAATGTTGATGTAATGATATCCACCTTGCAAAAGTGTTTCAATATGCGGGTCTATCCTTGGTGGGACCTTCGAGTTCCTTTTGGATAGGGTCGCATATTGGGCGTGACAGAATATGAGGAAGGCGATGCTGCTTACGCTGAATCTGCTTGTGCAACAAAGGAGTTGAAGTTCTATAAGGATAATGTTGACCCGGCGGACATGACATCTTTGAAGAAACCAACCACAAAGCATGAGCTAGTAATGAAGTTTAAATCGGCCAATGATACCAAGCTTGTTGATTTTGTTCCAGGCGACTCATCTAAGCAGTTCAGTATCAGTGCCAATCTGGATCCCAAATAGGAAATCACGCTCATCGAGTTCATCCGTGAGAACCGGGACATCTTTGCATGGAAACCTTCTGACATGTCGGGTGTACCGAGAGAACTCGCTAAGCACACTCTTAATATTGATCCAAAATTTAAGCCGGTCAAGTAGTTTCTTCGGCGGTTCAACGAAGAGAGGCGTAAGGCCATTGGTGAGGAAGTGGCCCGGCTCTTGCCGGTCGGGTTCATTATTGAAGTCTTTCATCCTGAATGGTTGGCTAACCCAGTGTTGGTGCTTAAGAAGAATGGCACTTGGCGTATGTGTGTGGATTACACGAATTTGAACAAAGCTTTTCTGGCTGATCCCTTTGCTCTCCCGCGTATTGATCAGATCATTGATGCTACGGCGGGTTGTGAGCGCTTGAGTTTTTTGGATGCTTATTCTGGTTATCATTAGTTCAAGATGGCAGTTAAGGACCAGGAGAAAACAACTTTCATTACTCCGTTTGGAGCCTTCTGCTATGTGTCTATGCCTTTTGGGCTTAAGAGTGCCCAGGCGACTTATCAGCGATGTGTACAGAACTGTCTTCACAATCAGATTGGGCGCAATATTCATGCTTATGTGGATGACATCGTGGTGAAATCCAGAGAGAAGGAGACCTTGATAGATGATCTAAAGGAAACCTTTGATAATCTCCGGGTCTACAAGATGATGCTTAACCCGGCCAAGTGCGTTTTTGGTGTACCTGCATGCAAGCTCTTGGGTTTTCTGGTTTCTAACAAAGGCATTGAGGCTAACCCGGAGAAGAGCAAGGAAATCACCTCTTTGGCTAAACCGGCATGTATTAATGACGTTCAGCGTTTGGCGGGTCGTATTGCTGCTTTAAGCCGGTTCATAAGCCGGTTGGGTGAGAAGGCCATACCGCTATATTAGATGATGAAGAAAATAGACGACTTCGTCTGGAGTGACGCTGCTAACGCTGCCTTTGAAGATTTGAAGAGACAGCTAGCTGAGCCTCCGGTTCTTGTTGCTCCCATTGATAAGGAGCCCTTATTGTTATATGTGGCTGCTAACACATGTGCTATCAGTGTGGCCATCGTGGTGGAGTGCAAGGAGGCTAGCAAGGAACATCCGACTCAGCGGTCAGTTTACTACATCAGTGAGGTACTTATTGAGTCCAAACAACAGTATCCACATTGGCAGAAGCTCGTCTATGGGGTTTTCATGGCAAGCCGGAAGCTTAAGCAATATTTCCTGGGCCACCCTATTACTTTGGTTAGTTCTGCTCCTTTAGGAGATATCATTCAAAACAGAGAAGGCACAGGACGCATCGCCAAGTGGGCCATCAAACTTGGGCCTCATGGTTTAAAGAATGTGACACGCACTGCTATCAAGTCTCAAGCACTCGTGGACTTCATCAACGATTGGACAGAGCTGCAAATGCCTGAAGAGAAGCCGGATAACACATATTGGACTATTCACTTTGATGGGTCCAGGAAAGTGGAGGGCTCGGGGGCTGGAGTCGTGTTAGCTTCCCCTCGAGGTGACAGATTTTGTTATGTGCTACGGTTGATTTTTCCCTGTACTAACAATGCAGCTGAGTATTGGTACGTTTCCAACGTATCTATAATTTTTTATTGTTCCATGCTATTATACTACCCCTTTTGGATGTTTATGGGCTTTATTTTACACATTTATATCATTTTTGGGACTAACCTACTAACTAAGGCCCAACCCATATTGTTGTTTTATTGTCTGTTTCAGTATTTCGAAGAAAAGGAATATCAAACGGAGTCCAAATGGAATGAAACCTTCGGTAGCGTGATTTTTAGGAAGAATATGATCCGGGAGACTTGGAGTTCACATCAGAAGATCCCAGAGGAGGCCACGAGATAGGGGGGCGCGCACACCCCCCTGGGCGCGCCCTACCCTCTCGTGGGCCCCTTGAGGCTCCCCCGACCGACTTCTTTCACCTATATAAGCCTACGTACCCTAAAAACACCAAAACAGAAGATAGATCGGGAGTTCCGCCGCCGCTAGCCTCTGTAGCCACCAAAAACCTCTCGGGAGCCCGTTCCGGCACCCTGCCGGAGGGGGGATCCCTCACCGGTGGCCATCTTCATCATCCCGGTGCTCTCCATGACGAGGAGGGAGTTGTTCACCCTCGGGGCTAAGGGTATGTACCAGTAGCTATGTGTTTGATCTCTCTCTCTCTCTCTCTCTCTCATGTTCTCTCTATGGCACGATCTTGATGTATCGTGAGCTTTGCTATTATAGTTGGATCTTATGATGTTTCTCCCCCTCTACTCTCTTGTGATGAATTGAGTTTTCCTCTTGAAGTTATCTTATCGGATTGAGTCTTTAAGGATTTGAGAACACTTGATGTATGTTTTGCCGTGCTTATCTGTGGTGACAATGGGATATCATGTGCCACTTGATGTATGTTTTGGTGACCAACTTGCGGGTTCCGCCCATGAACCTATGCATAGGGGTTGGCACACGTCTTCGTCTTGACTCTCCGGTAGAAACTTTGAGGCACTCTTTGAAGTACTTTGTGTTGGTTGGATGAATCTGAGATTGTGTGATGCATATCGTATAATCATGCCCACGGATACTTGAGGTAACAATGGAGTATCTAGGTGACATTAGGGTTTTGGTTGATTTGTGTCTTAAGGTGTTATTCTAGTACGAACTCTATGATAGATTGAGCGGAAAGAATAACTTCATGTTATTTTACTACGAACTCTTGAATGGATAGAACAGAAAGGATAACTTTGACGTGGTTTCATACCCTACCATAATCTCTTCGTTTGTTCTCCGCTATTAGTGGCTTTGGAGTGACTCTTTGTTGCATGTTGAGGGATTGTTATATGATCTATCTATGTTATTATTGTTGAGAGAACTTGCACTAGTGAAAGTATGAACCCTAGGCCTTGTTTCCTACCATTGCAATACCGTTTACGATCACTTTTACAACTTGCTACCTTGCTGTTTTTATAATTTCATATTACAATTACCTTTATCTACTATCCATATTGCACTTGTATCACCATCTCTTCGCCGAACTAGTGCACCTATACAAATTACCATTGTATTGGGTGTGTTGGAGACACAAGAGACTCTTTGTTATTTGGTTGCAGGGTTGTTTGAGAGAGACCATCTTCATCCTATGCCTCCTACGGATTGATAAACCTTAGGTCATCCACTTGAGGGAAATTTGCTACTGTCCTACAAACCTGTGCACTTGTAGGCCCAACAACGTCTACAAGAAGAAGGTTGTGTAGTAGACATCAAGTATGAGGCCTTACTCCATGGTCTTCGTGTTGGAAATATGCCCTAGAGGCAATAATAAAAGGATTATTATTATATTTCCTTGTTCATGATAATTGTCTTTTATTCATGCTATAATTGTATTATCTGGAAATCGTAATACACGTGTGAATACATAGACCACAATACGTCCCTAGTAAGCCTCTAGTTGACTAGCTCGTTGGTCAACAGATAGTCATGGTTTCCTGACTATGGACATTGGATGTCATTGACAACGGGATCACATCATTAGGAGAATGATGTGATGGACAAGACCCAATCCTAAGCATAGCACAAGATCGTGTAGTTCGTTTTGCTAGAGCTTTTCCAATGTCAAGTATCTCTTCCTTAGACCATGAGATCGTGTAACTCCCGGATACCGTAGAAGTGCTTTGGGTGTACCAAACGTCACAACGTAATTGGGTGACTATAAAGGTGCACTACAGGTATCTCCGAAAGTGTCTGTTGTGTTGACACGGATCGAGACTGGGATTTGTCACTCCGGATTATGGAGAGGTATCACTGGGCCCACTCGGTAGTGCATCATCATAATGAGCTCAAAGTGACCAAGTGTCTGGTCACGGGATTATGCATTACGGTACGAGTAAAGTGACTTGCCGGTAACGAGACTGAACGAGGTATTGGGATACCGACGATCGAGTCTCAGGCAAGTAACATACCGTCTGACAAAGGGAATTGCATACGGGGTTGATTGAATCCTCGACATCGTGGTTCATCCGATGACATCATCGAGGAGCATGTGGGAGCCAACATGGGTATCCAGATCCCGATGTTGGTTATTGACCGGAGAGCCGTCTCGGTCATGTGTGCGTGTCTCCCGAACCCGTAGGGTCTACACACTTAAGGTTCGGTGACGCTAGGGTTATTAGGAAGACTTGTATGTGATTACCGAATGTTGTTCGGAGTCCCGGATGAGATCCCGGATGTCACGAGGAGTTCCGGAATGGTCCGGAGGTAAAGATTTATATATGGGAAGTTGTCATGCGGACACCGGAAAGTTTCAGGGGCATATCGGTATTGTACCGGGGCCACCGGAGGGGTTCTGGGAGTCCACCAGGAGGGGCCACCCATCTTGGTGGGCCACATGGGCCGCGTGGGGTAGGGAACCAGCCCCTGGAGGGCTGGGCGCCCCCCCCTTGGGCCCATGCGCCTAGGGTTGTGGGGGGAACCCTAGAGGGGGTGCACCCCCTTTGCTTGGGGGGCAAGCCCCCTCCCTGGCCGCCGCCCCCCCTCTAGATCTCATCTAGAGGGGGCCGGCCCCCTTCCCCCTTCCCCTATAAATCGAGGGGCGAGGGGAGGGCTGAACACCTGATCCAAGGCGCAGCCCCTCCCCTCCCCAACACCTCTCCTCCTCCGTTGTGCGCTTGGCGAAGCCCTGTCGGAGTACTGCCTCTCCACCATCATCACGCCGTCGTGCTGCTGCTGGAGCCTTCTTCCTCAACCTCTCCTTTCCCCTTGCTGGATCAAGAAGGAGGAGACTTCGTCCGTACTGTACGTGTGTTGAACGCGGAGGTGCTGTCCATTCAGCACTTGGTCATCAGTGATCTGAATCACGGCGAGTACGACTCCATCATCACCGTTCCCTCGAACGCTTCCGCACGCAATCTACAAGTGGTATGTAGATGCAATTTCTCTCCCATGACTCATTTCTTAGATGAACTCATAGATGGATCTTGGTGAAACCGTAGGAAAAAAAATAATTTTCTACAACGTTCCCCTACAGTGGCATCATGAGCTAGGTCTATGCGTAGTTCTCTATTGCACGAGTAGAACACAATTTTGTTGTGGGCGTAGATCTTGTCAACTTGCTTGCCGCTACTAGTCTTATCTTGCTTCAGCGGTATTGTGGGATGAAGCAGCCCGGACCAACCTTACACGTACGCTTACGTGAGACCGGTTCCACCGACTGACATGCACTAGTTGCATAAGGTGGCTGGCGGGTGTGTGTCTCTCCCACTTTAGTTGCAGCGGGTTCGATGAAAAGGGTCCTTATGAAGGGTAAATAGAAGTTGACAAAATCATGTTGTGGTTATTCGTAGGTAAGAAAACGTTCTTGCTAGAAACCAATTGCAGCCACGTAAAAGATGCAACAACAATTAGAGGACATCTAACTTGTTTTTGCAGCAATTGTCATGTGATGTGATATGGCCAGAAGTTGTGATGAATGATGAATGATATATTGTGATGTATGAGATCATGTTCTTGTAATATGAATCACGACTTGCATGTCGATGAGTATGACAACCGGCAGGAGCCATAGGAGTTGTCTTTATTTTTTGTATGACCTGCATGTCATTGAAGAACGCCATGTAAATTACTTTACTTTATTGCTAAACGCGTTAGCCATAGAAGTAGAAGTAGTCGTTGGCGTGACAACTTCATGAAGACACAATGATGGAGATCATGATGATGGAGATCATGGTGTCATGCCGGTGACGAAGATGATCATGGAGCCCCGAAGATGGAGATCGAAGGAGCTATATGATATTGGCCATATCATGTCACTACTATATAATTGCATGTGATGTTTATTATGTTTTATGCATCTTGTTTACTTAGAATGGCGGTAGTAAATAAGATGATCCCTTATAATAATTTCAAGAAAGTGTTCCCCCTAATTGTGCACCGTTGCTAAAGTTCGTCGTTTCGAAGCACCACGTGATGATCGGGTGTGATAGATCCTTACGTTCACATACAACGGGTGTAAGACATATTTACACATGCAGAACACTTAGGGTTAACTTGACGAGCCTAGCATGTACATACATGGCCTCGGAACACAGAGACCGAAAGGTCGAACACGAGCCGTATGGAAGATACGATCAACATGGAGATGTTCACCGATGATGACTAGTCCGTCTCACGTGATGATCGGACACGGCCTAGTCGACTCGGATCGTGTAACACTTAGATGACTAGAGGGATGTCAAATCTGAGTGGGAGTTCATTCAATAATTTGATTAGATGAACTTAATTATCATGAACTTAGTCTAAAACCTTTGCAAATATGTCTTGTAGATCAAATGGCCGCCGCTCATGTCAACATGAACTTCAACGCGTTCCTAGAGAAAACCAAGCTGAAAGATGATGGCAGCAACTATACGGACTGGGTCCGGAACCTGAGGATCATCCTCATAGCTGCCAGGAAACAATATGTCCTAGAAGGACCGCTAGGTGATGCACCCGTCCCAGAGAACCAAGACATTATGAATGCTTGGCAGTCTCGCGCTGATGATTACTCCCTCGTTCAGTGCGGCATGCTTTACAGCTTAGAACCGGGGCTCCAAAAGCGTTTTGAGCAACACGGAGCATATGAGATGTTCGAGGAGCTGAAACTAGTTTTCCAAGCTCATGCCTGGGTCGAGAGATATGAAGTCTCCGACAAGTTCTATAGTTGTAAGATGGAGGAAAATAGTTCTGTCAGTGAGCATATACTCAAAATGTCTGGGTTGCACAACCGCCTGTCCCAGCTGGACATTAACCTCCCGGATGAGGCGGTCATTGACAGAATCCTTCAGTCGCTCCCACCAAGCTACAAGAGCTTTGTGATGAACTACAATATGCAGGGGATGGTGAAAACCATTCCTGAAGTATTTTCAATGCTGAAGTCAGCAGAGGTTGAAATCAAGAAAGAACATCAAGTGTTGATGGTCAATAAGACCACTAAGTTCAAGAAGGGCAAGGGTAAGAAGAACTTCAAGAAGGACGGCAAATATGTTTTCGCGCCCGGTAAGCCAGTTGCCGGGAAGAAGTCAAAGAATGGACCCAAGCCTGAAACTGAGTGCTTTTATTGCAAGGGGAAGGGTCACTGGAAGCGGAACTACCCCAAATACTTAGCGGACAAGAAGGCCGGCAACACTAAAGGTATATTTGATATACATGTAATTGATGTGTACCTTACCAGTACTCGTAGTAACTCCTGGGTATTTGATACCGGTGTCGTGGCTCACATCTGTAACTCACAGCAGGAGCTGCGGAATAAGCGAAGACTGGCGAAGGACGAGGTGACGATGCGCGTCGGGAATGGTTCCAAGGTCGATGTGATCGCCGTCGGCACGCTACCTCTACATTTACCTACGGGATTAGTTTTGAACCTCAATAATTGTTATTTAGTGCCAAGTTTGAGCATGAACATTGTATCTGGATCTCGTTTAATACGAGATGGCTACTCTTTTAAATCCGAGAATAATGGTTGTTCTATTTATATGAGAGATATGTTTTATGGTCATGCCCCGATGGTCAATGGTTTATTCTTAATGAATCTCGAACGTAATGTTACAAATATTCACAGCGTGAATACCAAAAGATGTAAAGTTGATAACGATAGTCCCACATACTTGTGGCACTGCCGCCTTGGTCGCATTGGTGTCAAGCGCATGAAGAAGCTCCATGCTGATGGACTTTTAGAGTCTCTCGATTATGAATCATTTGACACATGCGAACCATGCCTCATGGGCAAAATGACCAAGACCCCGTTCTCCGGAACAATGGAGCGAGCAACCAACTTGTTGGAAATCATACATACCGATGTGTGCGGTCCAATGAGCGTTGAGGCTCGTGGAGGGTATCGTTATGTTCTCACTCTCACTGATGACTTGAGTAGATATGGGTATGTCTACTTGATGAAACACAAGTCTGAGACCTTTGAAAAGTTCAAGGAATTTTAGAATGAAGTAGAGAATCAACGTGACCGAAAGATAAAATTCTTACGATCGGATCGTGGAGGAGAATATTTAAGTCACAAATTTGGTACACACTTAAGAAAATGTGGAATCGTTTCACAACTCACGCCGCCTGGAACACCTCAGCGTAACGGTGTGTCCGAACGTCGTAATCGCACTCTATTGGATATGGTGCGATCTATGATGTCTCTTACCAATTTACCGCTATCATTTTGGGGATACGCTCTAGAGACAGCTACATTCACTTTAAATAGGGCACCATCTAAATCCGTTGAGACGACACCGTATGAATTATGGTTCGGGAAGAAACCTAAGCTGTCGTTTCTAAAAGTTTGGGGATGCGATGCTTATGTCAAGAAACTTCAACCTGAAAAGCTCGAACCCAAGTCGGAAAAATGCGTCTTCATAGGATACCCTAAAGAAACCATTGGGTATACCTTCTACTTAAGATCCGAGGGCAAGATCTTTGTTGCCAAGAACGGATCCTTTCTGGAAAAAGAGTTTCTCTCGAAAGAAGTAAGTGGGAGGAAAGTAGAACTCGATGAAGTACTACCTCTTGAACGGGATAGTAGTGCAGCTCAGGAAAATGTTCCTGTGATGCCTACACCAACTGAAGAGGAAAATAATGATGATGATCAAGGTACTTCGGATCAAGTTGCTACTGAACTTCGTAGGTCCACAAGGACACGTTCCGCACCAGAGTGGTACGGCAACCCTTTCCTGGAAATCATGTTGTTGGACAACGGTGAACCTTCGAACTATGAAGAAACAATGGCGGGCCCAGATTCCAACAAATGGCTTGAAGCCATGAAATCTGAGATAGAATCCATGTATGAAAACAAAGTATGGACTTTGACAGACTTGCCCGATGAACGGCAACAAATGGATCTTTAAGAAGAAGACGGACGCGGATGGTAATATTACCATCTATAAAGCTCGACTTGTCGCTAAGGGTTATCGGCAAGTTCAAGGGATTGACTACGATGAGACTTTATCTCCCGTAGCGAAGCTTAAGTCCGTCCGAATCATGTTAGCAATTGCCGCATACTATGATTATGAGATATGGCAGATGGACGTCAAAACGGCATTCCTTAACGGGCACCTTAAGGAAGAACTGTATATGATGCAGCCAGAGGGTTTTGTCGATCCTAAGAATGCTAACAAAGTGTGCAAGCTCCAGCGATCCATTTATGGGCTGGTGCAAGCATCTCAGAGTTGGAACATTCGCTTTGATGAGATGATCAAAGCGTTTGGGTTTATGCAGACTTATGGAGAAGCCTGCGTTTACAAGAAAGTGAGTGGGAGCTCTGTAGCATTTCTCATATTATATGTAGATGACATACTTTTGATGGGAAATGATATAGAATTCTTGGATAGCATTAAGGCCTACTTGAATAAGTGTTTTTCAATGAAGGACCTTGGAGAAGCTGCTTACATATTAGGCATCAACATCTATAGGGATAGATCGAGACGCCTCATAGGTATTTCACAAAGCACATACCTTGATAAGATTTTGAAGAAGTTCAAAATGGATCAGTCCAAGAAAGGGTTCTTGCCTGTACTGCAAGGTGTGAGATTGAGCTCGGCTCAATGCCCGACCACGGCAAAAGATAAGGAAGAGATGAGCGTCATCCCCTATGCCTCAGCCATAGGATCTATTATGTATGCCATGTTGTGTACCAGAACTGATGTAAACCTTGCCGTAAGTTTGGTAGGAAGGTACCAAAGTAATCCCAGCAAGGAACACTGGACAGCGGTCAAGAATATCCTGAAGTACATGAAAAGGACAAAGGACATGTTTCTCGTTTATGGAGGTGACAAAGAGCTCGTCGTAAAGGGTTACGTCGACGCTAGCTTCGACACAGATCTGGATGACTCTAAGTCACAAACCGGATACGTGTATATGTTGAATGGTGGAGCAGTAAGCTGGTGCAGCTGCAAGCAGAGCATCGTGGCGGGATCTACATGTGAAGCAGAGTACATGGCAGCCTCGGAGGCATCGCATGAAGCAATTTGGGTGAAGGAGTTCATCACCGACCTAGGAGTCATACCCAATGCGTCGGGGCCGATCAAACTCTTCTGTGACAACACTGGAGCTATTGCCCTTGCCAAGGAGCCCAGGTTTCACAAGAAGACCAGGCACGTCAAGCATCGCTTCAACTCCATCCGTGAAAATGTTCAAGATGGAGACATAGATATTTGCAAAGTACATACAGATCTGAATGTCGCAGATCCGTTGACTAAACCTCTCTCGCGAGCAAAACATGATCAACACCAGAACTCTATGGGTGTTTGATTCATCACAATGTAACTAGATTATTGACTCTAGTGCAAGTGGGAGACTGTTGGAAATATGCCCTAGAGGCAATAATAAAAGGATTATTATTATACTTCCTTGTTCATGATAATTGTCTTTTATTCATGCTATAATTGTATTATCCGGAAATCGTAATACACGTGTGAATACATAGACCACAATACGTCCCTAGTAAGCCTCTAGTTGACTAGCTCGTTGGTCAACAGATAGTCATGGTTTCCTGACTATGGACATTGGATGTCATTGACCACGGGATCACATCATTAGGAGAATGATGTGATGGACAAGACCCAATCCTAAGCATAGCACAAGATCGTGTAGTTCGTTTTGCTAGAGCTTTTCCAATGTCAAGTATCTCTTCCTTAGACCATGAGATCGTGTAACTCCCGGATACCGTAGAAGTGCTTTGGGTGTACCAAACGTCACAACGTAATTGGGTGACTATAAAGGTGCACTACAGGTATCTCCGAAAGTGCCTGTTGTGTTGACACGAATCGAGACTGGGATTTGTCACTCCGGATTACGGAGAGGTATCACTGGGCCCACTCGGTAGTGCATCATCATAATGAGCTCAAAGTGACCAAGTGTCTGGTCACGGGATCATGCATTACGGTACGAGTAAAGTGACTTGCCGGTAACGAGACTGAACGAGGTATTGGGATACCGACGATCGAGTCTCAGGCAAGTAACATACCGTCTGACAAAGGGAATTGCATACGGGGTTGATTGAATCCTCGACATCGTGGTTCATCTGATGACATCATCGAGGAGCATGTGGGAGCCAACATGGGTATCCAGATCCCGCTGTTGGTTATTGACTGGAGAGCCGTCTCGGTCATGTCTGCGTGTCTCCCGAACCCGTAGGGTCTACACACTTAAGGTTCGGTGACGCTAGGGTTATTAGGAAGACTTGTATGTGATTACCGAATGTTGTTCGGAGTCCCGGATGAGATCCCGGACGTCACGAAGAGTTCCGGAATGGTCCGGAGGTAAAGATTTATATATGGGAAGTTGTCCTGCGGACACCGGAAAGTTTCGGGGCATATCGGTATTGTACCGGGGCCACCGGAGGGGTTCCAGGGGTCCACCGGGAGGGGCCACCCCTCTTGGTGGGCCACATGGGCCGCGTGGGGCAGGGAGCCAGCCCCTGGAGGGCTGGGCGCGCCCCCCCTTGGGCCCATGCGCCTAGGGTTGGGGGGGAACCCTAAAGGGGGCGCACCCCCTTTGCTTGGGGGGCAAGCCCCCTCCCTGGCCGCCGCCCCCCCCTCTAGATCTCATCTAGAGGGGGCCGGCCCCCTTCCCCCTTCCCCTATAAATAGAGGGGCGAGGGGAGGGCTGAACACCTGATCCAAGGCGCAGCCCCTCCCCTCCCCAACACCTCTCCTCCTCCGTTGTGCGCTTGGCGAAGCCCTGTCGGAGTACTGCCTCTCCACCATCATCACGCTGTCGTGCTGCTGCTGGAGCCTTCTTCCTCAACCTCTCCTTTCCCCTTGCTGGATCAAGAAGGAGGAGACGTCATCCGTACCGTACGTGTGTTGAACGCGGAGGTGCTGTCCGTTCAGCACTTGGTCATCGGTGATCTGAATCACGACGAGTACGACTCCATCATCACCGTTCCCTCGAACGCTTCTGCACGCAATCTACAAGTGGTATGTAGATGCAATTTCTCTCCCATGACTCGTTGCTTAGATGAACTCATAGATGGATCTTGGTGAAACCGTAGGAAAATTTTTAATTTTCTGCAACGTTCCCCTACACTTCGGATGTCTAAGGAAATGAGCTTAAGCCGGGTAAGGTGCTTCGGCGACTTAGATTTGGTGGCTCAACAAGTATCAGGCAAGTGGGATTCCAAGGATCCTCTCATGGCGGCTTATCGCCATGAAGTTGATGCCATTGCTGGACATTTCAAGGGTTACCAAGTGGAGCACATTGACCGCAGAAAGATCAAGGCGGCTGATGCCTTAAGCCGGCTGGGCTCCCAGCATAAGCCGGTGCCGCCTAATACTTTCTTGGATATTCTGCATAACCCTTCTGTCAAGTTGCCTACAGAGGAAGACTTGGCTGTTCCTGACCTGGAAGCACAATTGGTGGTGGCTCTTCACGTCATCCTAGATTAGACATTGCCATACTTGGCTTACATGACCCAGGGCGAGTTGCCTGGAGATGAAACTTTGGCCAGGCAGATAACCCGGCGGTCTAAGTCAATGACAATTGCCAATGGCGAGTTGCATCATCGTAGTGTCACTGGGGTGTTTCAGCGTTGTGTTTCTCCTGAAGAAGGCCAAGAAATTCTTCATGAGATTCATGAAGGAGATTGTGGCCATCACGCCGGGTCAAAATCCCTTGTGGCCAAAGCTTTCCATCACGGATTTTATTGGATGACGGCTCATGCTGATGCGGAGGATCTGGTCAGCAAATGTGATGGTTGTTAGAAGTTCTCGAGACGTGCTCACATGCCGGCTTAAGAGCTGAGGATGATTCCAATCACTTGGCCGTTTGCAGTCTGGGGGCTTGACATGGTTGGGCCTTTCAAAAGGTCCAAAGATAAAAAGACCCACCTCTTGGTGGCGGTTGACAAGTTCACAAAGTGCGTTGAGGCAGAGCCAGTTAGTAAGTGTGACACAGCCACGACGGTTCAATTCATGAAGAAGGTGATATTTCGCTTTGGCTTTCCACATAGCATTATAACTGACAATGGTACTAATCTGTCTAAAGGCGCCATGGAAGAGTTTTGTCAACATGAGCATATTCGGCTTGATGTTTCATCCATAGCTCACCTGCAATCCAATGGTCAAGCTAAAAGAGTCAATCAGGAAACCTTGAAAGGCATCAAGCCCCGGCTTTTGGTTCCTCTGCAACGGACGCCGGGTTGTTGGGTTGAGGAGTTACCCTCTGTGATATGGAGCATCAATACTACTCCTAACAGATCTATGGGTTATACGCCTTTTTTCATGGTTTACGGAGCCGAGGCGGTTCTTCCAAGTGACATCCGTCATGACTCGCCCCGTGTGGCGGCTTATGTTGAAGCTGATAACGAACAAGCTCGCCAGGATGCACTTGACCTGTTGGATGAAAAGCTTGACTTAGCAGCAGCCCGCTCGGCGATTTACCAACAAGACCTACGCCGCTATCACAGCCGCCGGGTTAAATCCAGAACCTTTCAGGAAGGTGATTTGGTGCTCCGGCTCATCCAGGATCAAACTGATGCACACAAGTTATCCCCACCTTGGGAAGGGCCCTTTGTGGTCAGCAAAAACTTGAACAATGGGTCATACTACCTTATCGATGTTCAAGAGCACAAAGACTCACGTAAGTTGGAGGAGGACACCCGCCGACCGTGGAATATCGTTCATCTGCGTCCTTACTACACTTGAGCCACCGGCTCTCATGATGTACATATTTTGACGATGTATATATTATGATAAGTAATAAAGCAAGACCTTTGTCCTTTTTTATCCTCAAAGGTAATACGTCTTCATTATTGTCATTTCAAATGATCACTTGGGGGTGGTCGTATTCTAATCTAGCTTGACCTGCTTGATCCGGCTTATGATCGTATTCGGATCTGGTCGTTAAACCTCATGATCACTAGGGGGCTTCCTATTCAAACATAAGTCGTATTCGAACCAAAGAGAACATAGTTGTCGGTACCCTCTCGATAGGCACACTGCCGAGCTCACTAGGGGCTTCTTTATCATATTCGAATCATAGCTCAACCCCTTTTGGGAACCGACTTTGATCGTATTCGAATGAGAGTCATTAAAAAACTCTCAAGGTCATTAGGGGGATTCCTGTTCAAACATAGGTCGTATTCGAACCAAAGAGAACATAGTTGTCGGTACCCTCTTGATCGGCGCAACGCCAAAGCCACTAGGGGCTACCTGATCATATTCGAATCCTAGCTTAACCCCTTTGGAATGGTTTACTGATCGTATTCGAATCATAAGCCTCGATTGTTTCTTCTTATTTGGTTTAAGTTTTATTTGACAGCAGCCTTTATTTGACTTGAGACTTTTTGTTCAAAGATTTAAGTGTAAGTGTGGTTAAATTTAACCCGGCTTGATTTTGGATGATAAGTCGCCAACATATGAGAGTCATCATATATTTGGAAGTGCTGGATTTCAAAGATTGGGTTATCACCCTTACTATTCAGGTCATATAAACCGGCAGTACAAATCAAAAGATCACAGGTATGATATTATAGTTGTGTTTCAAAATTATATGTCACAACAGGCTTATCTATGATTCTTTTTCCATCTTAATGGTTATATATCAAGATATTATAACCCGCCTTGCGGTAAGCCGCCAAGGGATCTTGTGATCTATTTTTGTGTGCAGGATAGTTAAAAGACTTGGTCAAGCATAAGGAAAACAAATGATAAGTATAACACGGGTGAACATAAGATGGCGGCTTAATAGTATTGAGCACCAAAACGTGCATGATGGCACGACAAAACAAAGTTATTTCTACCCTATTACAGGACTCCCCGAGTCAAAATGATTAACATTGTTTTTCAGCAGGCCATAGATATAAACCGCCTGGCGGATCAGTTTCCTTGATGGCCTGAAGCATCCGTGTCAGCCTTCTCCGTTTCTTCGCCCTGTTCCCTTTCTTGGAAGGTTGATGATGACCAGTCAATGCCATTCAAAGCTTCAAATTCAGCTTCATGATCAATTAGTCCATCCGGGTCAACTTCAGGGGCGAAGGTATGCTTACTGAGTGGGGGGGTCAGGCTGGTCACTTTGTAATGTGGCGTTGTAATTCTCCGATTCTCCGCATCATAACCCGGCTGGTACTTAGTGAGATCTCCTTCATCAGCTATCAGGGTGGCCACGGGGCGTATCTCCTTCACACAAGTGGCGAAGTCTTCCTGATCAAAGGGAGTGCCATCCTCCTTAAAGCTTGGATAACCAGTGGCGATGTCGGCCGGGTCTAACTCTGGTAGCCAAGCTTTGGCCCGACTTAAGGCGGCCACAGCTCCTACTCTTATAGACGATCGCCTTAGTTCAGTAAATCGCTGGGGTAGCACAGAGAGTTTCCTTAGCACATCCGCCAGAAGGGTGGGCACTTCATTTGACAGGGCCACTTTGGCTAAGGCGCGCTGAGACCCGGTGTAGAATTGTTCCACTAGTGTGTAAACCGCCTTCAGCTTGATCAGCATATCTTGGTTAAGATTTGAATTCCTGGGGCCTGCATAGCAATGTCACGTGAGTTAATGATAAGTTATATGATTACTTGAAAGATTCGACTATTTGACACTTGCAGGGCAAGTTACCAAAGATTGTTGAGACCATCTGAGAGACATGGCGTTTTAAGCCGGATAATTCACCAGTCGCCTCTTCAAGAGCCGCCTCTGCCTTCTCAGCTCGATTGATCAAAGCAATCTTTTCATCAGCCCAGGCCTTTTTCTCCATTTCAAAGTCTTTTTCAGTTTTTCTTGTTCAGATATACTGAATTCAAACTTGGAGTTGGCTCTTTGGGTTTTCGTTTCTTGAGCTTGCAGGCAGTTCTTCAAGTCAGATACCTCTGATTCCAATTGACTGGTGGTGGCCTGTACAAATATCGGGTCAAAGTCATGACTACTATCATACAATATCAAAGTCCCAAGCCTTTTGCATGCAACAACACTTGGCACTTGGGGGCTAATGTCTACCAAAGAATTTTAATTAAGTAGGCAGTTCAATGAGCGTAAGTCCCAAGAACTTTGCAAGCAAGAGTACTTGGCACTTGGGGGCTAATGCATATTGCTGTTAAAAAATTTCAAGTATCTTATTCTACACAAGCATATGAAGAACCAACTCAAACATGCTGCTTAAGCCGGCCCTTGGGGGATTCGGTGTAAGCCAGATTTCTTACATGTTTTATCCAAATCTATTACTAATATTACTAAGTTTGTTTCTAAGTCTACAACATATTTATCATAAGCAATAGACTTGGGGGCTGGCATAGTAAGGATAAATGAGTACAGAGAAAGGATTGTACCTCAAACTTCTGGTGCATCTGCTTCACCATGTCAATTTCGAGGTCACGGCTGCTGTGCACTTGGCTCATATAGCCAGAAAAAACTTCCCCGATACTCATATGAGTATAATCAGCGACATCAAACTTGACCCGGCGGCGTTCCATAAGCTCCTCCTTGGCGGAACACTTGGCCAGCACGGTTGGTCTCCCCGGCTCAGCAAAGCCGGTCTTGGTGATCTTGACATCAGGGTCTTGAGGCTTATCCGTCCTGGCCGGGCTAGGGATTTCCGGGTTTTCAGAGCCATCGGCGGCTCGCTCGGTAGGCGGGTCAGCATTTGGCTGATGTCTACTACACAACCATCTTCTTGTAGACGTTGTTGGGCCTACAAGTGCACAGGTTTGTAGGACAGTAGCAAATTTCCCTCAAGTGGATGACCTAAGGTTTATCAATCCGTGGGAGGCGTAGGATAAAGATGGTATCTCTCAAACAACCCTGCAACCAAATAACAAAGAGTCTCTTGTGTCCCCAACACACCCAATACAATGGACAATTGTATAGGTGCACTAGTTCGGCGAAGAGATGGTGATACAAGTGCAATATGGATGGTAGATATAGGTTTTTGTAATCTGAAATTATAAAAACAGCAAGGTCACAAAGGATAAAAGTGAGCGTAAACGATATTGCAATGGTAGGAAACAAGGCCTAGGGTTCATACTTTCACTAGTGCAAGTTCTCTCAACAATAATAACATAGATAGGTCATATAACAATCCCTCAACATGCAACAAAGAGTCACTCCAAAGCCACTAATAGTGGAGAACAAACGAAGAGATTATGGTAGGGTACGAAACCACCTCAAAGTTATTCTTTCGGATCAATCTATTCAAGAGTTCATACTAGAATAAGACCTTAAGACACAAATCAACCAAAACCCTAATCTCACCTAGATACAACATTGTCACCTAAAGTATCCGTGGGCATGATTATACGATATGCATAACACAATCTCAAATTCATCTATCCAACCAACACAAAGTACTTCAAAGAGTGCCCCAAAGTTTCTACCGGAGAGTCAAGACAAAAACGTGTGCCAACCCCTATGCATAGGTTCATGGACGGAACCCGCAAGTTGATCACCAAAACATACATCAAGTGGATCACGTGAATATCCCATTGTCATGGCAAGACATACATCAAGTGTTCTCAAATCCTTAAAGACTCAACCCGACAAGATAACTTCAAAGGGAAAACTCAATTCATCACAAGAGAGTAGAGCGGGAGAAACATCATAAGATCCAACTATAATAGCAAAGCTCGCGATACATCAAGATCGTGCCATAGAGAGAACAAGAGAGAGAGAGAGAGAGAGATCAAACACATAGCTACTGGTACATACCCTCAGCCTCGAGGGTGAACTACTCCCTCCTCGTCATGGAGAGCACCGGGATGATGAAGATGGCCACCGGTGATGGGTTCCCCCTCCGGCAGGGTGTCGGAACGGGCTCCCAAGAGGTTTTTGGTGGCTACAGAGGCTTGCGGCGGCGGAACTCCCGATCTATTGTTGTCTTCGATGTTTTTAGGGTATATGGGAATATATAGTTGAAAGAAGTCGGTCAGGGGAGCCACGAGGGGCCCACGAGGGTGGAGGGCGCACCCCCCTATCTCATGTCTTCCTCGACGCTTCCTTGGCTTGCACTCCAAGTTCCCGGGATTGCTTCTGTTCCAAAAATAACTTTTCCGAAGGTTTCATTCCGTTTGGACTCCGTTTGATATTCCTTTTCTTCGAAACACTAAAATAGGCAATAAAACATCAATATGGGTTGGGCCTCCGGTTAATAGGTTTGTCCCAAAAGTAATATAAAAGTGTATAATAAAGCCCGTAATCATTCAAAACAGATAATAAAATAGCATGAATGCTTCATAAATTATAGATACGTTGGAGACGTATCAGCATCCCCAAGCTTAATTCCTGCTCGTCGTCGAGTAGGTAAATGATAAAATAAAGAATTTTATGAAGTGTGAATGCTAGCAGGTGCACAAGTTTGATCAATGATAATTTCAATCACCTTTTCTAGCAAGATTATATGTCATAACAGTAGTTCATCTCATAAAACTTCTCAAGATCAAGTAACAAACTATTCACATGTTAAAGCATAGACCATAAACTTTCTTGAAAACTAGCAAACTTCATTCTTAGTCATCAAACAATTGCAATTCATCTTATTTTCGGGAAGGGTCTATGTCAGAGTTTTGATTTAGCAAACTCCACATACTCAACTATCATATAGTCTTCTACAATTGCTAACACTCACGCAATACTTGTGGTTATAGAGTTTTAATTGGACATTGGGAAAGATAGGGGCTTATAGTGTTGCCTCCCAACGTATTCACCTTTGGGTGATGTCAACAATAATAGTTCATGCTAACTTACATCCAATTGGATATATATATCAGGATCTTTCCAACACGTGGTGCTTGCCAAAGGATAAAATGAAAAAGGGAAAGGTGAAGATCACCTTGACTCTTGCATAAAAGTAAAAGACATAAAGTAAAAGATAGGCCCTTCGCAGAGGGAAGCAGAGGTTGTCATGCGCTTTTATGGTTGGATGCAAAAAATCTTAATGCAAAAGAATGAAACTTTATTATTGCCACTTGTATATGGACCTTTATTATGCAGTCCGTCGCTTTTATTGCTTCCATAACAAGATCGTATAGAGCTTATTTTCTTCACATTAATAGATCATACATATTTAGAGAGCAATTTTTATTGCATGCACCGATGACAACTTACTTGAAGGATCTTACTCAATCCATAGGTAGGTGTCGTGGAATTAACACGTCAGATGTCCTCATGAAAGGACTTAGTCGTGGAGCCATCGCGTCGGGTTAGCTTGAAGGGGTTAAACCGAACAAGGTACATGGGAGTTTTATACTAGTTCGGCCCCTTCGATGAAGGTAAAAGCCTACGTCTAGTTGTGATGGAATTGATTGGGTTTCGATGACCAGGGAGCAAAGATGCTTTGCCTGATTCTCGAGTTGTTGTCTCCCATCCCTGAACCGCCGCCGGGGCATCCCTTTATATACATAGGTTGATGCCCGGCCGGTCTACAGAGTCCCAAGGCTGACTCATACAAGTGTCCGGCTCGGTCTCTCCTTTCCTAACTTACAATACAAGTTACATAACCATGGCGGTTTACCACTATGGGCCCTAATCCACCTTTGGGCTCCGGGCCTCTAAGCTTCATTAGTAAAGCGCCATCTTCTGGGTCTTCATGGGCTTAAATATAGTTGAAGGTGAACCGGCCCCTCCTGGGCGGTTTACACTCAGTAGTTATATCCCCAACATTAGGCCCCAGATTGATTTGAACCTGTTCATGTCAATCCTCAATACTTAAAGAATTTCTGTGAACATCTCCTTATATTTCTCGTAAACCGCCATGATGTCTTCTCCTGCAAATTTTGTTAAACCGCCGCCGTGATGTCATCCTCTGGACACAGCAACGGATCATCATGATGTCATCTCTATATAAAAGATTAAAAAGATTCCCTTCATTTAATGGTATCCCGAAAATCTAGGCGACAGCTACGCCCTCGTTCGCCGCTTTAGGCTCCTCGATCCCCGCACTTGCCTTTATCCATTTGCCTTATAAATAGGCTCGGGGTCCTTCCTTTCTTCCCCTTCCGTGCCTCTTCTTCCTCCTCGCAATGCTCAAGCTCTGAAGCTCCACTGCTGCCCTCAACCTTCCAGCACTTCATCAACAGAGGCCGCTGCATCAACCTGATTGTACCAGAAATCTGCTGCTTTCCTCCGCTATCCTTGCGCATCTGGTAAGCCTCTCCCTCTCAACCCTAGATCTGTTTTTAGGGTTTCCATGTTCATCCATGTTCTTAAGCGTTCCTCTTTGCTTGCTTCCTTTTCACTTACTGTCGAGACTTAGATGAACTTGTCATCCTTCTCCTGCGGCCAAAGCTGCGACTTTAGTTCACCTTGCCGTAGTATCTCCTCCTGCCTTGATAGTTCCCTTCTGGACTTATAGTGATCTTTCATCGCCATTTTTAGGGATCAGAATAAATTTCTTACTGCAGCACAGTAGATCCAAATTTATAGCATCAGATTTGTGAAACCTGTTTCTATCAATACTTAGCAGATTTTCAGTTCTGGCTCTTCCACCTATGTGGCGGTTTAACTTTTAGTAGTTGACAATCCGCCATATGCCATTAGCCCTCACTTAAACCGCCATTTTGACTTGAACAATAATTTCCGGTTTATCTCACATGTACGCTTTGATCAAATTCCCGGTTTAACACTGATTAGTACATTCAAACCGTCATTCGTAAACCGGCCTTCATTTTTCCTTCACAGTTTGCTTTCCAAGATGACCAAACAATTTTCTGCTTGCAACTGGGTTCCGTCCTGGATCACGGAAACGCAAATTAATGGATACATTACCACTGGCGCTTTAGCTTCAAAAAGGGTCCTTCAGTGGCGAGTCCCTGGCCCTGAGTGCCCTCCTGAACCTCAAGATGAAGAGGTGATTGTATTTATGCAACACTTAGACTGGGAATTCAGCCCGCCCGGATCAAAAAAATTCCGGGACGTCCTTGCGAGCTTTCAACTCCATCCATAAGATATTTGACCGAATTCCGTGTCAAATATATGCAATTTTCAAGTGTTATCTGAAGTTTACCTTCAAGAAGAACCATCCGTGGAGCTTTTTCGGGATTTATTCCATTTAAACCGCCGCACCGAGTTCTCTGATGGACCCAACACGGAACTTGGCGGGGTATCAATCCAGAAGAGGAAAGAAGTTGATTTCCCTCATGCAAAACACCACAGCCATCCCAAAGATTGGAACCAAACTTGGTTTTATTGCCGGAACACTGCCCCTGATGGAGAAAATCCTTTGCCGGGTTACCGTCCTCACCGACTTAGCAATGGCCACCCGTTACCTCAACGATTAAGTACCAAAGAACGGCAAACTTATGCACCTCAACTCGCCAAGCTCCGGGCTCTCTTGGCCAACGATTTGACTAGCATTGATCTCGTCCGCTGTTGGGTTTCTTGGGTATTCTGCCTTTAAGTCGCCGCCCCGGATTAATGCATGAATACAGTGGCAACGTCAAGGATCCTCAACGATATCATGCAGTGGTGATGAAGGATGATGAAATTACTGAATCGATGAAGAAGATGCTTGATGAACCAATCGCCGCATGTAGCCAAACCGGGTTGCCACCTTTTTACGCCTCCAACCAACCGCCAGCGGTAAAGTTTAACTTGATGCTTACTAATCCGCCTCCACTTTAACAATGTGCTAATACTCCTTTGTTTTAATTTCACAGGCCAACAGCTCCTTCTTGAAGAGGAAAGCCCAAGACAAACTGGCTAGGGCTCCCCGTGTGAAGACCAAAGCCACAAAGAGAGCTGCCAAGAAGAAAACCACCGAGTCTTCTGATCCGCCAGAAGATATTGACGAATCGGATCAAGAGGTAGAACTTGACTCACTCGGTTCCTTCTTCATACACCATATTGACAATGACTATTCCCAGGATGATGCGGAGGTCAGCCATGCGTACCATGTTGAGGTAATCTCTCTTCCCTCCGATTCAGATCTTGTGCCAGTTCAAAGATTTCCCCGTGCAGTTCGGAAAGTAAAACTCTCACCCTCTTGCTTATTTGGATCCGCAATTTTCTTTGAAGACACAACAAGCTGAAGGGCGTCGCACAAATCGGTATAGTGGCTAGCAAGTCACTTCTTCCAGTTTACCGGATACGCCAACCCGGAAGCGTCGTCCAGAGGCTACTTGTTCTCCTGAAAAACTTTATCCTTTGAAGGGTTTCTTCCGATGCCCACTCAATTCGTCTGATCCGAATTACCAGGTGTCTTCTAATTCGTCTGGCGGTTCATCAACCACTCAGCTGCCTCCCCTAAAAACCGTCCCTGGGTAAGTATACTGCCCCTCATTTTTTCCTTCATTGTTCAGTTTATCATGCTAATCTTCGTTTTGATATCACAGTGCCAAAGCCCGTTTTAGCAAGAAGGCTAAAACCAGTGCCCCTACTAATGAAGTTGAACCAGAAAGGGCTCCTGAAGGCACCGGTAGGACTACTGATGTTATGGATGATTCCGCCCCACAAGGTGAGGACACTGAGGCCAATCCATTGGAGGCTGACCCGGCCATTCATATTGATCCATCAAGTCCTCATGCTACTCCTCCGAGCCCGGCTGCTGATCCGCCAAGTCCAACGCTAATCCGCCGAGACCAGCTGTTAATCCTCCAAGCCCAGCCAGGAATACCGTCAATCCGCCAAGTCCACCAAAGGGTAATGATGATGATGTTATTATTACTGGTCATGGTTTCACTGCCCCTGGCAACCCAGTTGTTTTGTCCAAACATATTGCCAAGGAGGAATTCACTGCTATGGGCAAGGGGAAAGGGAAGACTGACTTATCCAACTTCATCAATCTTAGTGCCGAGGAACTTCATTCCGGCTTTTTGAACCACCTTTACACCAGCCGTGACTTTGAAGCCGGTTTGGTGAATCTGATGAAGGAACGTTATGAGGTAATCTTGAACTCTTTGAAGTTTACTTTATTCTGTATATCTCTTCCATTGGAGCCCCCAAGGGCCGGGTTATCTCTTGAAAATAAACCGGGACTTTGATATAAAGCACACTTCAACTGAGTAGCCCCCAAGGGTCGGTTTGTCTTTTGAAGACAAACCAGAACTGTCTATCCTTGTTAATTGCCTTTACTGATCAAATGTGCATTAGCCTCCAAGTGCCAAGCTGAATACCTGGATTGAGCCTTGGGACTTTGAAAATATTCACTTTTAAAAAGCAATCCACATTAGCCCCCAAGTGTCGAGTGCACAACTTGTTATGTGCTTGGGACTTTAACAACTTCATCTTCTGTCTTGCAGACTGAGAAGAATATCAAAGAATCTCAAATCGCCGACCTTCAAGAAAACATCAAGTCCCAGCAAGAAGAGACCTCTAAAGCCAAAGAAGAGATAAAGGGCTCTTTGACTGCCATGGAAAAATTAAAGGATGGCTTCAAAACTGAACGCACCAACTGGGAGACTGAAAGAGCTACTCTGTTGAAACGGGCTGAAGAGGATGACTGGGATGAAACATCAAGTGAACACCATGACAGCTGCGGTTTTTGGTAAGTACTTTATAATAGCCTGATCTGAAGTATTGTTCAACTCCGCCGGTTTAACATTAAGTTTTTAAACCGTCTCAGGGAATCACATTGCTCATCTAGGCGTAGACATGCGGATGAAGTAGAAGGCAGCATACACTTTGATTGAGCAATTGTATACTGGTTCCCAACGGGTTAGCAGTGCAGTCTCATACAATAAACCGGCGCCAACTTTGATCAAGGACACACTAGTGAGATTATCCATGACGCCGGCTCAGATAGAAGAGGTGAAGCGTTCTGCTGCCAGGGCTGGTGCTTTGTTGGCACTGACTCGGGCCAAAGCATGGATATCTAACTTGGATCCTATTGATATTGCTAAGGGATTTCCGGATGAGCAAGCAGATGGATCAACTTTTGACAACAAAGCTCTCGAAGCCCTGACAAAGGAAATGCGTCCGCTATCGAGTCAACTGGTTGAAGAAGCTAACTTGACTGTCCATTGGTCCTTTTATGATGAAAGGAACCAGCGGGTTGAGACGACTGTGGCAGAAGCGCAAAACCTTATCCCGCCAATCCGTAAGCATACTTACGCCCCTGATGTTGAACTGTCCAATCTGATAAGTGAATAAGCTGTATTTCAGGCTCTAACCTGGATTAGACTGGACCACCATTGACTTCCAGCCACTGGGTGGAGAGGAGGAGGTTGAACCGGTGCCTGAAGATCCATCAACTTCACGTCGTACTGGCAATGAATCTCAATCCGGCCATCGGGATAATTTGACAGACTTTGTTTGGTGTAAAAACAATCAGCATTTTGGGCCTCAACGCGCCTTGTAATAGGCTAGTGAAAGTACTTTGCTCTGTGGTACTGATGCATAACGTTGTTGATCCATCATGATGTTAGCTGTGCTTAATTATACATTAATGATTGTCATGCGATTCTAATATCTGCATAAAAAGAATTGTCCTGGCGGCGGACGGGTCATAATGGCCAAGATAAAGCCTGGCAAATAGCCAAAGTGGAATAAATATGAAATAACTCATACCTGTGATATGAAATCACTTAGTTGGTTTATCAACTTTTATTGTAGTAAGGGTGGAAACCCATATCTTGAACTGTTATAACTCTCACCATGTAGTGGTGTTATGTAACAAGTCATGTCGGGTTACAATGAACACCAGATGAATAAACTGTGCGTCTAGGCGGATGGTAACAGGAGACAAGGGACAAGTTATGTAACAAGTCATGTCGGGTGTCAAAACCGGCGGATCTCGGGTAGGGGGTCCCGAACTGTGCGTCTAGGCCGATGGTAACAGGAGACAAGGGACACGATGTTTTTACCCAGGTTCGGGCCCTCACGGTGGAGGTAAAACCCTACTCCTGCTTGATTAATATTGATGATATGGGCAGTACAAGAGTAGTCAACCACGAGATCAGAGAGGCTAAACCCTAGAAGCTAGCCTATGGTCTGATTGTTGTTCGTGCTACGGACTAAAACTCTCCGGTTTATATAGACACCGGAGAGGGCTAGGGTTACACAGAGTCGGTTACAATGGGAGGAGATCTTCATATCGTATCGCCAAGCTTGCCTTCCACGCCAAGGAAAGTTCCATCCGGACACGGGACGGAGTCTTCAATCTTGTATCTTCATAGTCCGGGAGTCCGGCCAAAGGTCACAGTCCGGCCATCCGGACACCCCCTAATCCAGGACTCCCGCAGTAGCCCCCAAACAAGGCTTAAATGACGACGAGTCCGTCGCGCAAGTTGTCTTCGGCATTGCAAGGCGGGTTCTCCTTCGAATTCCCTGTACCCGTCGAATTGTGTCCGGCTTCTAGTACGTGCTGTCCTCCTCGGCTTCTGTGCCCCATAATGACCATCTTCCACGCGTCAAACGAATGCGAAAAGCCAGGGGATTTTTTTCACTTACCCCCCCCCCCGGTTGCGTTAATGAGCCGCCCATAAAAGAGACGGGGATTTAGATCCAATTCGCACCATCTTCCCTCCGCGAGTCTTCATCAGAGCGCCTCCGACAGGGATCCATTCCACCATGGCCGGTCGGTGCTCCTCCTCCTCTCGCCTCTCCAGCCCTTGGCCCGGAGATTGGGGGCGGTGTTCCGTCCCGCATAGCGAGTTAGTAGTGCTTCAGTCCAAGGGGCTTCTCCCCTCAGCATATATGGTCCCAGTTCGAGCCGGGATTGCTACCTATAGCGGCGGAGAGCAGGCGGAGAGCGTCCCCAATCCCTCTCAAGGAGAGCGGGTATGCTTCATCCCTTATTTGATGAGAAGACTAGGATTTCCAATTCATCCGTTTCTCCGAGGGTTGCTGGAGTTCTACGGCCTCCAGCTACACAACCTCACGCCCGCCTCCATTCTGCACACCGCGGGCTTCGTGGCTCTCTGCGAGCTATTCTTGGGCATTGAGGCCCATTTCGCGTTGTGGAAGAGGTTGTTTTGCCTTGTGCCCCGTTCTCAGGAGGGGTCTATTTATCAAGTGGGCGGAGCCGAACTATGGCGCATCGCCGGGACCGGATATCTATCCAGTACCCCAAAGAGGGTGTGCGAAGACTGGCCCTCGGAGTGGTTTTATATAGATGACGTCCCCCTGCCGGACCCTGTACGGATCGGCCTCCCAGAGTTCAATAATGCCCCGTCGAAGAAGCGCCTAAGTTGGCGCTCGCGGAACCCTCAGAGGGAAGCTGACAGGGACGTCCTGTACCTGATGGGCCGGATAAGGTTGTTGGCTCATTCCGGACTGACCATGGTCAAGGTCATGGCCATATGCATTATGCGAGGGGTGCAGTCGCTTCAATACAGAGGCCACCCCATGTGGGATTTCAACGGGGAGGATGACGCCACCCGGTGCGGTCGCAAGGGGCAAGATTCGGTCGCCACTTTAACGAGAATCTTATCCGCTTTGTACAAGGGAGAAGAAGAAGAATTCCTCCGTGTCAACCCGGAGGGCGGATTCTCCATGTACAGTCCGCCTAGTTGGGTGAGCGGACACTTTCACTTACCTACCCGCCTTTGAAATTCCCGTAGTTGTGTACTTAGTCTAGTAATGTTTAAGCGCAGGAGCTGCGCCAGGCTGTGAAGGAAATAAACAGCCCTCCTCCACAACCCGAGGACCCGGAACGGTCCCTCGATCCGGACTCCCAAGAAGATCCGGACTTATGTGTGGAGTTAATCGATGGAGTATTTCATCAATTGAGCAAGGACAACTCCTTAGTGGCCATCACGGCCGACTATCCCGAACTACTTCCAGCCTCAAAGGTAACCAAGACCGAAGTCCCAGTATTCTCATGCATTATCTTGCATGCCGTAAACTAATAGTGTTTCGCAGGGTAAATCCTTGAGGCGGAAGGCCGAGCCCACGGTGGGCAGCCAACAAGGGCCGCTGGAGCCAGGCGGGCCAAAAAGAAGTGCGGACCAGATCGAGATTCCGGCACAACGGTACGGTGTGCGAATTTAACACCTAGGGTTTATGCCCTTGAGTCTTACTAACGCTCATGATTTTCTTAGAAAGAAGAGAGCCCGCCGGACTGTGTCCGCCGGCCAAGGTTCAAGGCCGGGTCCAGAAGCGGAGACGAACACGGGGCACGCCTCTGGCGCTCCTCCGACAGAGGACGCCGACGGGCTGTCTGCCACCAATTCAGAGGTGGAGAGCGCCCTGAACCATAGGCGTCGCCGGACTGTTCTTCGTGACGCGTGTTTTTCCCCAGAGGCGTTGGACGCCTTTAATACAAGAGATGCGTATCTCCGTGCTGCTTAAAATGTTCTAGCCAGAGCCACGGAGCAGTATGTAAAAGACATACAGGTGAGTAGAATTGAAGGTTATATATCTCAGTAGCCCCCGAGACTTGAAACAGTGAAGATAACTGTTTTAAGGATCATGTGCTATGCAGTGTCTTACAAAGAAGAATATGCAACTGTCCCAGGAGCTTGAAGAGTGCAAGGCCCAGCTCGAGGCCGCGCTGGCCACTTCAGAAAATGCCAAGGGGATGCCCGCAGGTAATATATTCTTCGAAAGTTAATTCCGTTGTGAAATGCGGTAGGTGTGCAGCCCTGACGATAATAGTGCAAATGGAGCCGGAGTAAATCTAGACAAGCAACAACTCCTATACCAACTAAAGGCTGGCGCGAGCATGCTGACGAGGGTGAGGCAAGAGAAGAACAAGCTTCAAGATGCCAATACCCAGCTGGGCGAGGAACTGAAAGATGTTCGTATTCAGCTGTCTTCTGCCGTGAAGGAGAATCGGTGACTTCGACGCGGCATTTTTAGTAAGTGCTTGAACGAATCTTCGAAAAAAGAATTCGGCGAGGAAGTCGATTGACAGAGCTATGTCTGTAGGTCTGCTGACAGGTCGTCCTGCGGAGGAAATGCCCGGTTCAACGGGAGACCTTCTTCCCGAGCTGTTGCAACTACACGAACGAGTTTGGCAGGCAATGCAAAGCGTCATCCAGGCTATGTGGCCGTCCCTCTCCATGCCCGAAGGCCTTGAGGAGCTTACAAAGAAGCTGGAGGTAGTGCGGCAGCACTTCCGGTTGTGGAAGATATCGGCTTGCCGTCAAGGTACCAGGGAGGCCTGGGCCATGGTGCAGACTCGGTACACGAAGGCCGACCCAAACCACATGGCTGAGGTCGGCCCTATAGGTCCAGACGGAAAGGAGATCCCAGTCAGCTTAGTATATGGCCAAGTGGAACAGACTGCAAAGTATTCCCAACAGGACTGTAAATTAGACCGCCTGTTGGATGGTATTGAAGAAGAATATGCCGAGTCGGATTGACTCTGTAATTTAAAATGACATGAAAAATGCCTTATAGCCGGATTGTAGATCGTTTGTCATTGCGGACCTTTTCGCTTCGACCTCTGGACCCTATAGTCCGGAGTGTGTCCGAATACCCTCTCGAGTATGTAAGAACCGGGGCATGCATGGAGACAAGGCATAGGGGTCATAAGTGCTTTAGCAGACAAGTGCCCAACTAGTTATGTTATATTACATGGTTAGTAAGAAACATATTCCAGGGAGAATAGTTCCGTTAGGGTTCCTTTCCCTGGGAGGCATGCCCTAAACTGCATGTCCGAACTGCTAGAAAGAGCAGAAAAGAATCTGGGGGCAGATGAATAAATACGAAAGATCATCTTTTAGTTCACCGACCGAGTATTCCCTTAAGAACGCTAGCTTTCGGCTTCACCCAGTCTGAGGTACACATTCGGCTGACCCGGCAGTAACAATCGCAGAGGTGCTCCCTTTACCACCTAGCCGAACGAACGGGAACATAGGGATAAGCACAGGAGCCAGGCAACCCAGCTTGGCCAAAACTTAAGTCATATCGATGCATATAATGGTGTATAAAAGGTTCATGCGGAAGTGTCACACATGTTTTGGGCATGAGGCCCGTTTTATATAAACTTCTTGGAAAAGAAGCCCCCAAGTATTATGAGCGCAGGTAGCGCGTCGGGTATGTGCAAACAATGCACAAGCAAGCCCCTAAGGGCTTGGGAGAAGAAAAGGGGTAGGGAGAAGGAACAAAATCCCGGACAGCTAATAAAAATAAAAATAAAAATAAAACAAAGGGACAGAGGAAGGAAACGAACACGGAGTCCGGCGCTAGGTGTAGAATCTTTGTAGGCGTGCTGTGTTCCATGGGTTCGGCTCGAGTCGGTTGTCCGATGCGTTTCGCAGACGGTACGCTCTGCCGGTCAGTACTTGGTAGATTATGAAGGGACCCTCCCATTTGGGCTTTAATTTATCCTTTTTCTTGTCCGGCAGGCATAGAACTAGTTCGCCAATGTTATAAGTTTTGGCCCGTACTTCTCTGCTTTGGTATCTTCAAGCCTGGTATTGATAGAATGCGGAACGAGCTTTTGCCACGTCGCGCTCCTCTTCCAATGCGTCCAAGCTGTCCTGCCGATCGAGCTCGGCTTCTCTTTCTTCGTACATGCACACTCGAGGTGAGTCATGGATTATGTCGCATGGCAGTACTGCCTCTGCGCCGTATACCATAAAAAATGGTGTGAATCCGGTAGTGCGATTCAGCGTGGTCCGCAACCCCCAGAGTACGGAGTCAAGCTCCTCTACCAAGTGCGAGTTAGATTCCTTGAGGGATCGCACTAGTCTGGGTTTGATGCCGCTCATAATGAGACCGTTGGCCCGTTTGACTTGACAGTTAGTTTGAGGGTGATAGACTGAAGCGTAGTCGAGCTTGATGCCCATGTTGTTGCACCAAAGTTTGACTTCATCAGCCGTGAAGTTTGTGCCATTGTCGGTTATGATGCTGTGGGGGACGCCGTAACGGTGTACGACCCCGGATATGAAGTCTATCACTGGTCCGGATTCGGCCGTCTTTACAGGCTTGGCTTCTATCCATTTGGTGAATTTGTCCACCATGATCAGTAGATATTTTTGCTTGTGGGTTCCTCCTTTAAGGGGTCCAACCATGTCAAGCCCCCAGACCGCAAAAGGCTAGGTAATGGGTATAGTTTGTAGGGCGGTAGGCGGCATGTGGCTTTGGTTGGCGAATAACTGGCAACCAACACATGGTTGCACTAAGTCATGAGCGTCTGCCCGGGCCGTTGGCCAATAAAATCCGGTACGGAAGGCCTTGCTTACAAGGGCCCGGGCTACGGCGTGGTGCCTGCCGAGTCCGGCATGAATTTCAGCCAAAAGGTCTCACCCTTCCTCTTCGGAGATACACCTTTGAAGGACTCCGGTTGTGCTTTTCTTGTAAAGCTCTCCCTCGTGGACTTTGTAGGCTTTAGATCGCCGCACTATGCAGCAGGCCTCATTTTGGTCCTCGAGAAGTTCCTGCCTAGTTAGGTAGGCTAGGAATGGTTCTGTCCAAGGGGCAATGACTGCCATTATTGCGTGGGCTGACGGTGTTGTTTCATTGGCGGAGCCCCCAACTGTGTCAGAATGTTCGGTGAGGGGCAGTGTGATTGTGTCCGGGCTATTGTTTCCGGACTCTCCTTTCCATGATACGGATGGCTTGAACAGCCTCTCTAGGAAGATGTTGGGAGGGACGGCCTCGCGCTTGGCGCCAATGCGTGCCAACACGTCTGCTGCTTGGTTATTTTCCCGGGCTATCTGATGAAATTCGAGCCCCTCAAACCGAGATGACATCTTTAAGACGGCGTTGCAGTAAGCAACCATTTTCGGATCCTTGGCGTCGAAGTCTCCATTTATTTGGGATATTGCGAGGTTTGAATCCCCGCGGACCTCTGGGCGCTGAATGCCCATGGATACTGCCATCCGGAGACCATGTAAAAGAGCCTCGTATTCGGCTATGTTGTTGGAATCCGTGTACATTATCTGAAGTACGTATTGGACTATATCTCCGGTTGGGGACGTCAGAACGACGCCAGCCCCCAGGCCAGCCAACATTTTGGAGCCGTCGAAGTGCATGATCCAGTTGGAGTATGCGCCGTAATCTTTAGGTAGTTCGGCTTCAGTCCATTCGGCGATGAAGTTGGCCAAAACCTGCGACTTAATAGCTCGCCTTGGCTTGTAAGTTATGTTGAACGGGAGGAGCTCGATGGCCCATTTGGCAATCCGGCCCGTGGTGTCGCAGTTGTTTATAATATCATTAAGGGGTACTTTGGATGCCACTGTTATTGAGCACTCTTGAAAGTAGTGTCGCAGCTTCCGGGATGCCATGAACACCGCGTATGCTATCTTTTGATAACGCGGGTACCGTGACTTGCATGGAGTTAGTACAGTGGACACGTAGTACACTGGTTTTTGGAGGGGGAACTTGTGTCCGTCCGTTTCTCGTTCGACGACGAGCACCGTACTTACAACTTGATGGGTTGCCGTGATGTACAACAACATTGGTTCGCCCGTGTTGGGCGTGGCCAGGACCGGATTTGTTGCCAGTAAGAATTTTATTTCGTCTAGTCCGGCCGTGCGGCATCCATCCACTCGAAGTGTTCGGTGCGCCGCAGGAGGCGATAAAGGGGTAATGCCTTTTCTCCTAAGCGGGAGATAAAGCGGCTTAGAGCCGCCACGCATCCTGACAATTTTTGTATTTTTTGAGGTCTTTTGGGGTATCCAATTATGACAGAGCTCGGATCTTGGCTGGGTTTGCTTCAATTCCTCTACCGGATACAATGAAGCCCAAGAGCTTTCCGACTGGTACGTCGAAAACGCATTTTTCTGGGTTGAGCTTAATGTCATATGTTCGGAGATTGTCGAACGTGAGCCTCAGGTTGTCTACTAGAGTGTCGACGTGTTTGGTTTTGACGACAACGTCATCTATGTACACTTCAACCGTTTTGCCGATCTGGTTGGCTAGACATGTCTGAATCATGCGCTGATATGTTGCGCCAGCATTTTTGAGTCCGAAGGGCATCGTGTTGAAGCAGAATGGGCCGTATGGGGTTATGAATACCGTTGCGGCTTGGTCTGACTCTGCCATCTTTATTTGGTGGTAGCCAGAGTATGCATCGAGGAAACACAATGAGTCGTGTCTTGCGGTGGCGTCGATGATTTGATCAATTCGGGGAAGTGGGAAAGGGTCCTTTGCGCCAGCTGATGTGAAGATTGCTTTCGATGGCCCGAGAGGTCATCATCGGCGCGGCGGCCGAACAGGCGGTCATCAAAAACCTGCCTAGCCGGAGAGTCTGGCCGACAGCCAAAGCTCCTTTAGCAACGGCGCCGTCTTTAAAGACGGGGTGCGGCATCGTTCCTGACGGTGACGACACAGAGGAACTCTCAATGAAAGCACCAATGTCGGTGTCAAAACCGGCGGATCTCGGGTAGGGGGTCCCGAACTGTGCGTCTAGGCGGATGGTAACAGGAGACAAGGGACACGATGTTTTTACCCAGGTTCGGGCCCTCACGGTGGAGGTAAAACCCTACTGCTGCTTGATTAATATTGATGATATGGGTAGTACAAGAGTAGATCTACCACGATATCAGAGAGGCTAAACCCTAGAAGCTAGCCTATGGTATGATTGTTGTTCGTGCTACGGACTAAAACTCTCCGGTTTATATAGACACTGGAGAGGGCTAGGGTTACACAGAGTCGGTTACAATGGGAGGAGATCTTCATATCGTATCGCCAAGCTTGCCTTCCATGCCAAGGAAAGTTCCATCCAGACATGGGACGGAGTCTTCAATCTTGTATCTTCATAGTTCGGGAGTCCGGCCAAAGGTCATAGTCCGGCCATCCGGACACCCCCTAATCCAGGACTCCCTCAGTCTCAATGAGAGTAACTGTCAAACGTTCGGCGGGTCATGCCAGGATTACCTGGATAGGAGTGGCTTACTTGATGAAGGCAGGTTAACCCGGGGTTTTAGGTGAACACACCAGGCTTCCAAGCCGTGGGTCGGTACCCAGCTACAAGGGTCCTTTCAAACTCTTTGGTATTTTACACAAAGAGCCCCCAAGTAACTCTATGAGCCGTGCTCATGGGTGCCTATGTTTGAGCTGTGCATAGCATCCAGACTCTCTTTGGCCCCTTGGGTGTGAACCTCCCAAGCTGTATTGTGGCATGATAGCTGGTTTAAACGGTAGTACTCCGCTTTGTCAGCTGAAGCCCCCATGGAACTCAAAGGATATTTGAGAAAAAACAGCAGAGGCCCTGCTTATAGCAAGGATGCCGGTTTATTATATTGATCATAATATATACATTGTTGAAATATGTACATAAGAAAAACCTATGGCTCAAGTATAATAAGGCCGAAGGAGAGCTGTGTTCCACGGCCGCCGGGTCTCCTCCTCAGAATTGCGTGAGTTGTCTCGAACGTCAATGAGGTAGTATGATCTGTTGTGCAGATTCTTCCTGACCACAAAGGGTCCTTCCCAAGGTGGGGATAACTTGTGCATATCGGTCTGATCTTGGATGAGCCGGAGCACTAAGTTGCCTTCTTGAAAGGTTCTTGTCTTAACCCGGCGGTTGTGATAACACCGCAGGTCTTGTTGATAAACCGCCGATTGAGCCAAAGCCATGTCCCATTTCTCATCTAACAGGTCCAGTGCCTCTTGGCGTGCTTGCTCATTGTCCGCTTCAACATAATTGGCAACCCGGGGAGAGTCATGACGAATATCACTGGGGAGGACTGCCTCAGCCCCGTAAACCATGAAGAAAGGTGTACAACCCGTAGATCGGTTTGGGGTGGTGTTTATACTCCATAACACAGATGGTAATTCTTCCACCCAACAACCCGGCGTCCGCTTCAAAGGAACCATAAGCCGGGGCTTGATACCCTTCAGGATTTCTTGATTCGCCCTCTCAACTTGACCATTGGACTGGGGGTGTGCCACGGACGCTAAATCAAGCCGAATGTGCTCTCTCTGACAGAAATCCTCCATCTCACCTTTAGAAAGGTTTGTGCCATTACCTGTGATGATGCTATGTGGAAAGCCAAAACGGAAAATGATCTTTTTAAGAAATTGAACCGTCGTGGCTGCATCACACTTGCTGACGGGCTCCGCTTCAACCCATTTAGTGAACTTGTCAACCGCCACCAACAGGTGGGTCTTCTTATCCTTGGAACGCTTAAAAGGTCCCACCATATCAAGCCCCCAAGTGGCAAACGGCCAAGTGATAGGGATCATTCGTAACTCTTGAGCCGGAATGTGAGCTCGACGTGAAAACTTCTGACAAGCGTCACACCGCTTTACCAGATCCTCCGTATCAGCATGAGTTGTCAACCAATAGAACCCATGATGAAAAGCTTTAGCCACCAGGGATTTTGAACCGGCATGGTGACCACAATCCCCTTCATGGATTTCACGTAGAATCTCTTCTCCTTTTTCAGGAGAAACACAACGCTGAAATATGCCTGAGACACTACAACGGTGTAACTCGCCATTGTGAATAACCATGGACTTGGACCGCCGGATTATCTGTCTGGAGAAAACCTCATCATCTGGCAACTCGCCCCGGTTCATATACGCCAAATATGGAACCGTCCAATTCGGAGTGATATGTCAAGCGGCTACCAATTGGGCCTCCGGATCAGGAACAGCTAAATCCTCCTCTGAAGGCAACTTAACAGACGGGTTATGCAGGATATCTAAAAATGTATTGGGTGGTACCGGTTTACGCTGAGATCCCAGCCGGCTTAAAGCATCCGCTGCTTCGTTTTTGCGCCAGTCAATGTGCTCAACCTGAAAACCCTTAAAATGACCCGCCACAATATCCACCTCGCCTCTATAAGCCGCCATGAGTGGATCCTTAGAATCCCAGGTACCAGAAACTTGCTGAGCCACCAGATTAGAATCTCCAAAACAACGAACTCGCTTTAAGTTCATTTCCTTAGCCACGCGGAGACCGTGGAGTAATGCTTCATACCTAGCTACATTGTTAGTACAAGGAAACATTAAGCGGAGAACATAGCAAATTTTATCACCTCGAGGGGAAGTACAACTCCAGTCCCTGAGCCTTCCAATTGCCTGGACCCATCAAAGTGAATTGTCCAGTATGTATTGTCCGGTTTGTCCTCTGGTGCCTGTAACTCGGTCCAATCATTGATGAAGTCAACAAGCGCCTGAGATTTGATGGTCGTTCGAGGCATATACTTCAATCCATGTGGACCAAGCTCAATTGCCCACTTTGCAACCCGGCCAGTTGCTTCCCTGTTCTGAATTATATCGCCCAAAGGAGCAGAACTAACCACTCTAATGGGATGGCCTTGAAAGTATTGTTTGAGCTTCCAACTTGCCATAAAAACACCATACACTAGCTTCTGCCAATGCGGATATCATTGTTTTGACTCGATCAACACTTCGCTGATATAATACACTGGCTGCTGAACTGGATACTCCTTCCCAGCCTCCTTACGCTCAACCACAATTGCCACACTGACCGCACGGGCATTGGCAGCCACGTAGAATAGCAAGGGCACCTTATCAACCAGAGTAGCAAGAACCGGCGGTTCAACCAACTGCCGCTTTAAATCCTCAAACGCCGCATTAGCTGTGTCACTCCAGACGAAATCGTCTGTCTTTTTCAACATCTGATACAAAGGAATCGCCTTCTCTCCCAAAGGGCTGATAAACCAGCTAAGGGCTGCAATGCGACCCGCCAGACGCTGAACATCATTGATACACCTTGGTTTAGCCAAGGACGTAATCACTTTGATTTTTTCCGGATTAGCCTCAATTCCTCTGTTGGACATCAGAAAACCTAAGAGCTTGCCTGTCGGAACACCAAGAACGCACTTGTCCAGATTGAGCATCATTTTGTAAACCCGAAGATTGTCAAACGTCTCCTTGAGATCATCGATCAAGGTTTCCTTCTTCCTGGATTTTACCACAATGTCATCCACATAGGCATAAACATTACGCCCAATCTGCGTGTGAAGACAATTTTGCACACAACGCTGATAAGTTGCCTGGGCACTTTCGAGCCCAAAGGGCATAGAAACATAGCAGAAAGCTCCAAAGGGAGTGATGAAGGCTCTCTTCTCTTGGTCCTTAACTGCCATCTTAATCTGATGATAACCTGAATAAGCATCCAAGAAACTCAGGCGCTCACAACCCGTCATCGCATCAATACCCTGATCAATACGCGGGAGAGCAAAAGGATCTGCCGGACAAGCCTTGTTCAAATCTGTGTAGTCCACACACATACGCCAAGTACCGTTTTTCTTGAGAACAAGCACCGGATTAGCCAACCACTCGGGGTGAAATACTTCGACGGTAAACCCAGCAGCCAACAGCCGGGCTACCTCTTCACGAATGGCCTTGCGTCTTTCCTCGTTAAAGCGGCGAAGAAATTGCTTGACTGGTTTAAACTTGGGATCAATATTGAGAGTGTGCTCTGCGAGTTCCCTCGGTACACCTAGCATGTCAGAAGGCTTCCATGCAAAAAAATTCCGGTTCTCACGGATGAACTCGATGAGCGTGCTTTCCTATTTCGGATCCAGATTGGTGCTGATGCTAAACTGTTTGGATGAATCGCCAGGAACGAAATCAACAAGTTTAGTCTCATCAGCCGGTTTGAAATTCAGGGTCGGGTCATGCTCAGTGGTGGGCTTCTTCAGAGGGGCCATGTCTGCCGGATCAACATTATCTTTATAAAACTTCAGCTCCTCTGTAGCACAAACCGACTCAGCTTAGGCCGCATCACCTTCCTCACAGTCCAAAGCGATCTTCCGACTTCCGTGTACTGCGATAATACCCTTATGACCCGGCATTTTGAGCTGTAAATAGATATAGCAGGGCCTCGCCATAAATTTTGCGTACGCCGGCCGTCCAAACAGTGCGTGATACAGGCTCTAGATTTTCAGCACTTCAAAGGTCAATGTTTCAGACCTGGAATCATGCTCATCTCCAAACACAACTTCCAAAGCGATCTTGCCAACAGGATATGCCAATTTACCTGGTACCACACCATGATAAATAGTGTTTGACGGTTTAAGACTCTTATCTGTCAACCCCATGCGACAAGAAGTCTCATAGTACAGGATATTGATGCTACTCCCTCCATCCATCAGCACTTTGGTGAACTTATAACCTCCCACCTAAGGCACCACCACCAAAGCGAGATGACCCGGATTGTCAACCCGGGGCGGATGATCCTCTCTGCTCCACACAATGGGCTGCTCGGACCACCGCAAGTATCGTGGCACCGCCGTTTGAACAGCATTAACTGCTCTCTTGTGAAGTTTCTGATCATGCTTGCACAAACTAGTAGTGAACACATGATACTGCCCACCATTCAACTGCTTGGGGTGACTTTGATAACCTGACTGCTGCTGATTCCCTTGATTATTCTGTTGGCTGTTACCACCTTGGTTGTTCTGGTTGCCCTGATTATTCTGAAATCCAGAGTTTGGACCGCCGCCACCATGAAAGCCTGGACCTGAACCGCCCGATGGGCCCTAATCATACCGGAATAGATCAGAATTTTTGAACTCTTTCATAATGTGACAATATTTCCAAAGATGTGTTGATGGAACCTCCTTGGTCCCGTGCTTCGGGCAGGGCTGGTTTAACAAACGTTCCAGATTCATCCCTTCACCACGCTTGGGCGGTTTACCTTTACGACGCTGCATATTGGTGTTAGCCACAAAATCTGAACTATCTGCTTTGCGCTTACCATTACTCCCATGGCCCCCTTGGTTTTGATGCTGTCCTTTTGCACCGTCGTTCTTCTTTCCCTTCTCCGGTTTCTCCTCATCAGAATCGGGATCCTTGGCATTATTAGAATCAGCATATTTGACCAAGGCTGCCATAAGTGTTCCCATGTCATTGCAATGATGCTTGAGCCATCCCAACTTCATTTTTAGCGACTTAATCTGGCAATTACGCTCCAGCGTTATGATCGCTTTGCCAGCATTAATCCGGTCTGACGAATGCAACACTTCTGAAATCCGGTGCACCCGATGAGTTGTTGACTCGTTCTCCCCTTGAACACAGGCATCTAGATCCACAATGGACATAGGCTATTTGCACGTGTCTTTGAAATTGGCTATAAACCGGGCCTTCAACTGGTCCCATGACTCAATGGAGTTGCCTGGTAGGTTTTTCAACCAAGTACGGGCTGTCCCTTCCAACATCATCGTGAAATACTTTGCACAGGCCGCTTCATCCACATCCATCATCTCCATTGCCATCTCATAACTCTTGACCCATGCCCCAGGTGGCTGATTAGTGGTGTAATTAGGCACCTTACGTGGACCCTTGAAATCTTTGGGCAGTCGCACATTACGAAGAGTTGGAATGAGACACGACACTCCCCAGGAACTAAAGGCTAACCCGGTGCCACGGTCTACTAACACCGTTGGCTGAACCGGGGCGGGTTGATAACGACCCGCATATTGTGCTGCCAAAGCGGCCTCCCTTCGTGCTCTGCCATTATCCATCACGTCTTGAGCATTTACCTCACCATGCGCCGGATTGGGTCCTTGAGGGACATTGCGACGCCGCGCACTGCTAGACACTTCCGGTTCATCCATGTGCCTACTATAACTCTTGCTCGGACGGGGGGTCGAATGAATTCTATCTCGGCTATAGGAATAAGCCTGCTGCCGCACCACGGCGGTTTGAAGAAGATCCCTGGCCCGCCGCGTCTCAATCGCTGCCAGTGAATCGCCCTCCATCGAAATAGCTGCTAGGCGAGATGCTGCAGCAATCATGTTATCCAAAGGGATCGAAAAGTGACCCGGTGGTGTTGACACATAGGACGGCGGGTTATCCGTTTGTCGAGGTGGTTCCGTCAACCGTGGTTGATCCGGCGCTGCCCTATGCGCATCAGTTCGATTTGCAGCTGCTGGATTACTCGGCCCAACCCCCGGCGTATTAAAGAGATTCAATCCTTCAAAGACCGGTGGCATACAGATCGGTACTTCCTCCGCATTACGTCATTTGAGGCATTCTGATCCAACATGAGCCAGTAATTTTGTGCTTGAATCTGCTGTGACTAGGCGTCCAAAGCGGCCCGTTCTTCAGCCATCCTAGCATCCTCAGTTGCTAGGTCCTCCTTAGCCTACGTTATCTGATCCTTCAGCTTTGCAATATCCACATTGTGTTGATCCTGCGTCTCCGGGGTAACTGTCGTGGTTAACAGGGTCGCCCAGGCATCCATCAAACCGGAGAGAACTTGAGCCAGTCGGCGCACCGGGCCTCCTGCCGCGGCCGCTGATCCGGAATTCATTGCTGCTGTAGATGAAGACTGCAAAGTGGGCTGTGTTCCGGCCATAAAAATAGCAACCCGGCTTGGTGGTTCAAGGAGGTCCGGAATACTATTGCCATCGGAATATCCTTCGAACACACCATCATGAATTTGGTACAGGGACTCGGTTTCACTAGTGGATGACTCGCCGTCGGAGTAAAGAGCCGTCTCGCCTTGAGACACCGGTTCAGATCCGATCCCATGGACACATCCTACGAACGCACGCTTCATGGCGGGCTTAACCCGGGGAGGACTCGCACGCTGAGCCGTTTCGATGAGGTCGGTGCAGATGTCTGGCTCAGGGCCCGATTTGCCGATCTTGCTGATGAAGACATGAATTCCACCAAAGGGGACCCGGTACCCGTACTCGATTGAGCCGGCCTCGGGGCCCCATCCTTCGCCGCCGATGTAGAGCTTGCCGCGACGACTCTTGGTCATCCGGCCAACCACGTACCCCTTGAGTCCTTTAGAGCTGCCCTTCAAGACCTCGAAACCATCGTTTGATGGCCCCACGGTGGGCGCCAACTATCGTGGAATTAACACGTCAGATGTCCTCATGAAAGGACTTAGTCGTGGAGCCATCGCGTCGGGTTAGCTTGAAGGGGTTAAACCGGACAAGGGACATGGGAGTTTTATACTAGTTCGGCCCCTTCGATGAAGGTATAAGCCTATGTCTAGTTGTGATGGAATTGATTGGGTTTCGATGACCAGGGAGCAAATACGCTTTGTCTGATTCTCGATTTGTTGTCTCCCGTCCCTGAACCGCCGTCGGGTCGTCCCTTTATATACATAGGTTGACGCCCGGCCGGTCTATAGAGTCCCGAGGCCGACTCATACAAGTGTCCGGCTTGGTCTCTCCTTTCCTAACTTACAATAAAAGTTACATAACCATGGCGGTTTACCACTATGGGCCCTAATCCGCCTTTGGGCTCCGGGCCTCTAAACTTCATTAGTAAAGCGCCATCTTCTGGGTCTTCGTGGGCTTCAATATAGTTGAAGGTGAACCGGCCCCTCCTGGGCAGTTTACACTCAGTAGTTATATGGTGGACTCTCATGGCAAAACTAGTTTAAGGGATATTTGGAAGCACAAGTAGTATCTCTACTTGGTGCAAGGAATTTTGGCTAGCATGAGGGGGAAAGGCAAGCTCAACATGTTTGAATGATTCATGACAATATACTTTAACTGAGATGTGAAAAAACATAACCCATTATGTTGTCTTCCTTGTCCAACATCAACTCTTTAGCATGTCATACTTAATGAGTGCTCACAATTATAAAAGATGTCTAAGATAGTATATTTATATGTGAAATCTCTCTTCCTTCAATATTCTTTCATGAATTGTTCAAATGACCAATACAATGCTTGCTAACCTTCGATAAATTTACAACCTCTACTTCTTAGATGTGAAGTCATTACTCCCCATGGAATAAGCAAATGAGTGATATATAATTTCAGATTTATGACGTTCAACTCATTCAACCATTTACTCATAGGATATAAGTGAAGCACACGAGTAAATGACAAACTACTCCAAAAAGATATAAGTGAAGGTCAATGAGTAGTTAAATAATTGTGTAGCTATGTGAAGACTCTCTCTCATTTAAGAATTTCAGATCTTGGTATTTTATTCAAACAGCAAGCAAAGAAAAATAAAATGGCATTGCAAGGATAGCACAACTCATGTGAAGAAGCAAAAACTTAGGCTCAACCGATACTAACCGATAATTATTGAAGAAGAAAGGTGGGATGCCTAACGGGGCATCCCCAAGCTTAGATGCTTGAGACTTCTTGAAATATTATATTGGGGTGCCTTGGGAATCCCCAAGCTTGAGCTTTTATGTCTCCTTAATTCCTTTTATATGTTGGTTTAATAAATCTCAAAAACTTCATCCACACAAAACTCAACAAGAACTCGTGAGATAAGTTAGTATAAACCAATGCAAAACCCTTATCATTTTATACTGTAACAAATTACTAAAATTATTATTCAACATTGCATACTAAATCTCTCTGCATATTTAATAGTCCTATCCTCAAATAGAATCATTAAACAAGCAAGCATATGCAAACATAACAGCAATCTGCCAAAACAGTATAGTATGTAAAGAATGCAAGATTCAACATACTTTCCTAACTCCAAAAATTATGAGAAAACTATTAGGCTCTAGAAGATTTATTAGATCTCAATATTCAAAAAGTTTCAACATTATATCATTCTCTGACTTTTCTAGGGAATTTTTGCAACAGCGGTAAACTTTCTGTTTTCAAACAGCAACATGTATACTAGCAAAATAAGCATGGTAAAGGCTATCTTTGACATTTTTATTGAAGGTAAAGATGCAAAACATTACTCCAAATAATAGAAAGCAAATGATAACAAAAGAAAATAACGCTCCAAGCAAAACACATATCATGTGATGAATAAAAATATAGCTCCAACTAAAGTTACCGATGAACGAAGACGAAAGAGGGGATGCCTTCCGGGGCATCCCCAAGCTTAGGCTCTTGGTTGTCCTTGAATATTACCTTCGGGTGCCATGGGCATCCCCAAGGTTAGGATCTTGCCACTCCTTATTCCATAGTCCATCGAATCTTTACCCCAAACTTGAAAACTTCACAACACAAAACTCAAAACAAAACTCGTAAGCTCTGTTAGTATAAGAGAATAAAACCACCACTTAGGTACTGTTGTGAACTCATTCTAAATTCATATTTTTTGCGGGAAATTCTAAATTCATATTGTTGTAATATCTAATTTATTCTAACTTCTCTATGGTTCATACACTCCGAGACTACTCATAGATTCATCAAAATAAGCAAACAACACATAGAAAACAGAATCTGTCAAAAACAGAACAGTCTGTAGTAATCTATATCATTCGAATACTTATGTGACTCCAAAATTTCTGAAATAAATTGGTGGACCTGAGGAATTTGTCTATTAATCATCTTCAAAAATAATCAACCAAAAATCACTCTCCAGTAAAAACGGCATCTATTCTCGTGAGCGCTAAAGTTTTTGTTTTTTACAACAAGATCACATAGACTTCACCCGAGTCTTCCCAAAGGTTCTACTTGGCACAAACACTAATTAAAACATAAAAAGACATATAACCAGAGGCTAGATGAATTATTTATTACTAAACAGTAACAAAAAGCAAGGAATAAATTGGGTTGCCTCCCAACAAGCGCTATCGTTTAACGCCCCTAGCTAGGCATGATGATTTCAATGATGCTCACATAAAAGATAAGAATTGAAACATAACAGGAGCATCATGAAGCATATGAATAGCATATTTAAGTATAACACACTTCTTATGCATATGGATTTTGTGAGGAAACAACTTGTGGGAACAATAATCAACTAGCATAGGAAGGCAAAACAAGCATAACTTCAAAATTTTAAGCACATAGAGAGGAAACTTGATATTATTGTAATTCCTACAAGCATATATTCCTCCCTCATAATAATTTTCAATAGCATCATGAATGAATTCAACAATATAACCAGCACCTAAAGCATTCTTTTCATGATGTACAAGCATAGAAAATTTACTACTCTCCACATAAGTAAATTTCTTCTCATGAATAGTAGTGGGAGTATAATAAGAGACTTGAATACTATAAATTGTTTCCCCATTAAAAGAGTAATGTTCAGAAAAAGGGTAATCATAATCATGACAATTTTTATGAATATAATGGTCACTACTTTGTATAGCATAAGTTTCATCACAATAATCATCATAAGTAGCAACTTCGTTCTCATCATAATCGATTGAAACCTCTTCCAAGATAGTGGAATCATCACTAAATAAAGTTGACACTCTTCCAAATCCACTTTCATATTCATCACAATAAGTTTCAACATCCTCCAAAATTGTGGGATCACTACTTGCTAAAGTTGACACTCTTCCAAACCCACTTTCATCAATATAATCATCATAGGTAAGAGGCATGCTATCATCATAACAACTTTGCATATCAAAACTTGGGAGACTGAAAATATAATATTCATTAAACATAGCATCCCCAAGCTTGGGATAAACATTAATTTCAGCAAATATATTCTCAAATATGTCATCCTCATCAAACATAGCTTCCCCAAGCTTGGGCCTTTTTATATCATAAGCATCATGGATATTCAAAGAATTCATACTAACAATATTGCAATCATGCTCATCATTCAAAGATTTAGTATCAAGCATTTTATAGACTTCTTCTTCTAGCACTTGAGCACAATTTTCCTTTTCATCATACTCAAGAAAGATATTAAAAAGATGAAGCATATGAGACAAACTTAACTCCATTTTTTTGTAGTTTTATTTTATAAACTAAACTAGTGATAAAACAAGAAACAAAAAGATTCAATTGCAAGATCTAAAGATATACCTTCAAGCACTCACCTCCCCGGCAACGGCGCCAGAAAGGAGCTTGATGTCTACTACACAACCTTCTTCTTGTAGACGTTGTTGGGCCTGCAAGTGCACAGGTTTGTAGGACAGTAGCAAATTTCCCTCAAGTGGATGACCTAAGTTTTATCAATCCGTGGGAGGTGTAGGATGAAGATGGTCTCTCTCAAACAACCCTGCAACCAAATAACAAAGAATCTCTTGTGTCACCAACACACCCAATACAATGGTAAATTGTATAGGTGCACTAGTTCACCGAAGAGATGGTGATACAAGTGCAATATGGATGGTAGATATAGGTTTTTGTAATCTGAAATTATAAAAACAGCAAGGTCACTAATGATAAAAGTGAGCGTAAACGGTATTGCAATGGTAGGAAACAAGGCCTAGGATTCATACTTTCACTAGTGCAAGTTCTCTCAACAATAATAACATAGATAGATCATATAACAATCCCTCAACATGCAACAAAGAGTCACTCCAAAGCCACTAATAGCGGAGAACAAACGAAGAGATTATGGTAGGGTACGAAACCACCTCAAAGTTATTCTTTTGGATCAATCCATTCAAGAGTTCGTACTAGAATAACACCTTAAGACACAAATCAACCAAAACCCTAATGTCACCTAGATACTCCATTGTCACCTCAAGTATCCGTGGGCATGATTATACGATATGCATAACACAATCTCAGATTCATCTATCCAACCAACACAAAGTACTTCAAAGAGTGCCCCAAAGTTTCTACCGGAGAGTCAAGACGAAAACGTGTGCGAACCCCTACGCATAGGTTCATGGACGGAACCCGCAAGTTGATCACCAAAACATACATCAAGTGGATCACATGAATATCCCATTGTCATGGCAAGACATACATCAAGTGTTCTCAAATCCTTAAAGACTCAACCCGACAAGATAACTTCAAAGGGAAAACTCAATTCATCACAAGAGAGTAGAGAGGGTGAAACATCATAAGATCCAACTATAATAGCAAAGCTCACGATACATCAAGATCGTGCCATAGAGAGAACACGAGAGAGAGAGAGAGAGAGAGATCAAACACATAGCTACTGGTACATACCCTCAGCCTCGAGGGTGAACTACTCCCTCCTCGTCATGGAGAGCACTGGGATGATGAAGATGGCCACCGGTGATGGGTTCCCCCTCCGGCAGGGTGTCGGAACAGGCTCCTGAGAGGTTTTTGGTGGCAACAGAGGCTTGCGGCAGTGGAACTCCCTATCTATTGTTGTCTTCGATGTTTTTAGGGTATATGGGAATATATAGGCGAAAGGATTCGGTCGGGGGAGCCATGAGGGGCCCACGAGGGTGGAGGGCGTGCCCCCCTATCTCATGGCTTCCTCGACGCTTCCCTGGCTTGCACTCCAAGTTCTCGGGATTGCTTCTGTTCCAAAAATAACTTTTCTGAAGGTTTCATTCCGTTTGGACTCCGTTTGATATTCCTTTTCTTCAAAACACTGAAATAGGCAATAAAATAGCAATATGGGCTGGGCCTCCGGTTAATAGGTCTAGTCCCAAAAGTAATATAAAAGTGTATAATAAAGCCCGTAATCATTCAAAATAGATAATAAAATAGCATGAATGCTTCATAAATTATAGATACGTTGGAGACGTATCATTGGCGTTGGCATGTCATGCGCTGGCTCAGGTGGCGGCTCATGAGTGGACGTTTCAGGCGCAGCCGTTCCAAGTTCCGGCTCTTTTAAGATTGGCTCTTCGGCCGACTTGTTCTTTTTCACCCTTTTGCTGGGCTTTGCTTTTCCGCTGCATAAGATCGAAAGGTCAGTGCAAATACAATGAATAGAAATGAACACAGGATAAGCTGGTTATCATTACCCTGGAGCGGTCTTGAAAGCCGGCAGATTAGACTGCATTGAGTCGCCGGAGGTGTTGGGGAACGTAGTAATTTCAAAAAAAATCCTACGCACACGCAAGATCATAGTGATGCATAGCAACGAGAGGGGAGAGTGTTGTCCACGTACCCTCGTAGACCGTAAGCGGAAGCGTTAGCACAACGCGGTTGATGTAGTCATACGTCTTCACGAACCGACCGATCAAGCACCGAAACTACGACACCTCCGAGTTCTAGCACACGTTCAGCTCGATGACGTCCCTCGAACTCCGATCCAGCCGAGTGTCGAGGGAGAGTTCCGTCAGCACGACGGCGTGGTGATGATCTTGATGTTCTACCGTCGCAGGGCTTCGCCTAAGCACCGCTACAATATTATCGAGGAGGACTATGGTGGAGGGGGGCACCGCACACGGCTAAGAGATCAAGAGATCAATTGTTGTTGTGTCTAGAGGTGCCCCCTGCCCCCGTATATAAAGGAGCAAGGGGGAGGGGCGGCCGACCTAGGAGGGGGCGCGCCAAGGGGAGTCCTACTCCCACCAGGAGTAGGACTCCCTCCTTCCTTGTTGGAGTAGGAGAAGGGGAAAGAGGGGGAGAGGAAGAAGGAAAAGGGGGCTGCGCCCCTTATCCAATTCGGACCAGAGGGGGGGCGAAGGCCTCCTTCCTTTTGGCCTCTCTCCTCTATTCCCATATGGCCCAATAAGGCCCATATACTCCCCGGTGAATTCCCGTAACTCTCCAGTACTCCGAAAAATACCCGAATCACTCGGAACCTTTCCGAACTCCGAATATAGTTGTCCAATATATCGATCTTTACGTCTCGACTATTTCGAGACTCCTTGTCATGTCCCTGATCTCATCTGGGACTCCGAACTCCTTCGGTACATCAAAACTCATAAACTCATAATATAACTGTAATCGAAACCTTAAGCGTGCGGACCCTACGGGTTCGAGAACAATGTAGACATGACCGAAACACGTTTCCGGTCAATAACCAATAGTGGAACCTGGATGCTCATATTGGCTCCCACATATACTACAAAGATCTTTATCGGTCAAACCGCATAACAACATACGTTGTTCCCTTTGTCATCGGTATGTTACTTGCCCGAGATTCGATCGTCGGTATCCAATACCTAGTTCAATCTCGTTACCGGCAAGTCTCTTTACTCGTTACGTAATGCATCATTCTGTAACTAACTCATTAGCTACATTGCTTGCAAGGCTTATAGTGATGTGCATTACCGAGAGGGCCGAGAGATACCTCTCCGACAATCGGAGTAACAAATCCTAATCTCGAAATACGCCAACCTAACATGTACCTTCAGAGACACCTGTAGAGCTCCTTTATAATCACCCAGTTACATTGTGACGTTTGGTAGCACATAAAGTGTTCCTCCGGTAAATGGGAGTTGCATAATCTCATAGTCATAGGAACATGTATAAGTCATGAAGAAAGCAATAGCAACATACTAAACGATCAAGTGCTAAGCTAACGGAATGGGTCAAGTCAATCACATCATTCTTTTAATGATGTGATCCCGTTAATCAAATGACAACTCATGTCTATGGTTAGGAAACTTAACCATCTTTGATTAACGAGCTAGTCAAGTAGAGGCATACTAGTGACACTATGTTTGTCTATGTATTCACACATGTATTATGTTTCCGGTTAATACAATTCTAGTATGAATAATAAACATTTATCATGAAATAAGGAAATAAATAATAACTTTATTATTGCCTCTAGGGCATATTTCCTTCAGGAGGAAGGTGAGGTTTCCTGATAATTTGAGTCAGAAGAATTGAGTGGTTGACGAGTGAGACCCGCCAAAGGATAAAAGAGATTTGAATCAGAGGTGACCTCGTTCCGGCGCTTCCTTGGTGTATTGGGTAAGCCGGAGGAGAGTTCCGCATCTTTGCTGGTCCGGGTCTGCCTCCGGCTCTCATGAATCTGTCGCTTCAAAAGAAATTGAGGATCGTGATAAGCTAAGGGATGTGAAAATCTTACTTTCCGGGTTACTCTTCGGAGTTTCGGTCTTGGCAAAGGCTCGGAGTCGGAGGAAATGATAGTTACCTCTTCATCCTTTCCATGACTTGTTCATGTGTCCTCCTGCTGATAATCGGTGTCAATAAGATGGTTAAAAAAGGAGCCAAGAGAGTCAAGGGCTACCTCCGACTCAGAAGAATCTTCTAGCCGAAGCAAGTCAGAGGCGGTGGCCTTCTTGCCATTCTTCTTCGCAACATCTTTCTTGGTGGCTCTCTTGGCCTTCCTGGCCTTTTTCGCAGCTTCATGGTCATATTTAACCTTCCATAATTAATCACCCACCTGTGGAAATCAGCAAAGTGTGAGTACAGATAAAACATCAAGGAATGAAGGTAATTATTTCAGATGGGAGGCTTACCGCTGGAGTCGGGTTAGCTTCGCAGAAAGGGCTTAAGCCCACTTTATCGCAGTCTGCTAGGCTCTCGTTCAGGAGGGACCTTGTCATGTCATTGACGATGTGGTCAGGTAAATCATCAACACTGTGTCGCAGAGGGTCATCCTTCTTGCCTGTGTAGGTGTACATCAGGCCGGGGCGGCGGCTCAATGGAATAACCCGCCAAGCGAGCCAAACCCGGACTAAATCGATGCCATTTAGCCCGTTACCCAGAAGAGCCTTGATCTTAGCCAAGGTGTGGGCGAGCGTCTTGTGTTTGGCAGCTATTATCTTATCCGGAAGTGGATGTTTGGACTCCAGACGCAGAGCACGAAAGCCGGGCAGAGAATTTTCGTCAGCAGGAGAAGTGTCTTGAAAATAGAACCATGTCTGGTTCCAGTCTTTGGGATGACTTGGTGGGTTGGCATAAGGAAAAGTTATGTCTCTCCGGCGTTGGATGAGACAGCGCTAAGCTCTAAGCTTTGTCCGTTGGCACACTCATTCTGGCGGTTCAAGTAGAATAACTCTCTAAAGAGTAGCAAGCTGGGTTCTTCTCCAAGGTACACCTTGCTGAACACTTGAAAGTTGCAAATATTCGACACGGAATTGGGTCCGATGTCTTGAGGACGGAGGTCAAAGAAGTGTAGGACATCCCGAAAGATTTTTGAGCCGGGTGGTGAAAAACCCTGGATCATATGATCAGTAAAAACGATGACCTCCCCCGCTTTGGGCTGAGGAATTTCCTCCGTCGGATCAGGAGCGTGATATGACATAATTTCCTTCTTCGGCAGATAGCCGGTCTTCACAAAATCCTCAAGCGTGCTGTCTGTGACGATGGACTTGAGCCAGTTGCATGAAGTGGGTGCTTTGGGTGCCATTGTGATGAAAGCCTAAGAAAAAGTACAAATTTTTGGTTCAAATTTAAGCCAGAGAAAAATAGTGCAGTGCATATTTAAGATGGCGGCTTATACGGGGCCCAATGGTATAAGGCTAATTATGTCAGATTATTTAAGCCGCCATGAGCGCTGTAAGCAGTTAAGTTATCTAATCCGCCATGGGCGGTCAAGATTAGCAGTCAAGCATTGCCTTTTTAAACCGGTGATAAGAGTCACCATGGTTAGGTGGACCTAAAAGATACAAGTTTTTGCCTAAGTGTTGCATAAACAAGTTTCACAGGTCGCAACTATTATTTTGGATCAAACGACTGTTCAGAAAAGAAAATATTCTAAACCTAAAAACGTGGTACAGAGGAGTTCATGAGTTCTAATGAGGCTTCTTTACGAGAAAAAAGGATCTGCCAATATAAAAAATGGACGCGAAACAACTACCGCATAAGATACATACTACTTTTGGATCAAATGAAGCCGCGATGGAAGAACTACGAAGACACTGTGATGAACTACAAAGAACACAGAGGAACCCGTGAACCCTAATGAAGATCTAAGGTGCGGGAAGGAGGAGACTTACAACAGCAGATCTACTGCGGAGGGGCGCCGCCGTTCTCTGGACTGATTCAGGTCGATGCAGCGGCCGAGGTCGAGGAAGACGAGGAGCGTTGCAGCGGCGGCGGAGCTCGAGCGGCAGTAGGGTTTCGAGAGGAAGAAGATGAGGAAGGGGAGAATGAGAAGACACCTAGTCGTGCCTATTTATAAGGGTGGACTGGTAAGTGGGCGCGAAAAACAAGGAGGCCAAAGACATAGTTATCCAGCTGCAACGACACCTCGATTTTCAGGATGGTCATTAAGATAAAGATTCGTTGAGATATGTTGGACAAAACGCGCATTTATAGCAGGTGACGTCATGGCGGGTTACCACGGTCCAGAGGATGACGTCATGGCGGGTTACAAAAACTTCATAAGCAAAGAGCAGAAGATTTTTCTTAAGTGTTGAAGATTGACATGAACCGGTTCAAATCAATCTGAGTACGCTTGAAGCCCAAGACCAAGCTTGAAGATGGTGGTTCAATTAAGGACCCAAAGCCCAGAGGCGACTCAAGGCCCGTAGAGATAAACCGCCATATGTACATGACTTATATTGTAAGGCAAGAATAGTTAGAGACCGAGCCGGACACTGTTTATGAGCCAGTCGGGACTCTGTGAGCCGCTGGGCGTCGACCTCTGTATATAAAGGGACGACCCAACGGCGGTTCAGGGCAAGTAACATCAGATCGAGAGCTAGGTGAAGCGATTTCGCTCCTTGGTTATCGATACATAAGCAATCCCACTTAAAACTGGATCGTAGGCTTTTATCTTCACCGTAAGGGGCCGAACCAGTATAAACCTCGTGTCCTTTGTCCCGACTAACCCCTTTAACCTTTCTAGTTGTGATGGCTCCACGACTAAGTCATTTCACTAGGAAATCTGACGTGACAATTCCACGACACATGGCACAATCCGTTTTGTGGCATGTCAGCGTTGAAACTTCTCGGAACATCCATGAATTTCAAATTCACATTGGCAGGCAGACATGCGGTAGAGGTTGGTTTTCTGGTTAACACCTTATGTGTACGTACGTTGTTGATGGCGTAGCCTATACAGTCAAAATAGATACGGCGTACTCCTCCGTTTTTATTTACTCCGCATATTAAAGTTGATTGAAGTCAAATTTTGTAAAGTTTGACCAAATTTATAGAAAAGAATATAAATATTTAGTATAACAAATCTATATGATGTGGAAGTACATTCAACAACGAATCTAATAGTATTGATTTGTTATTGTATATGTTATTTAATCTATTTGTCTATAAACTTTGTCAAAGTTTGAAAAGTTTTACTTTGACCAAAACTAATATGCGGAGTAAATAAAAACGGAGGAAGTACATATGTATCTTGTCATGTATCCATAATTTATTGCGGTGGCTTCGACTGAGGCAAAAGACGGCCAATCATCCATACATACTATGGAGTAATGCTACATCAGCGGGGGTTCTTTTACGGGTTCAACGGGCTATCACCTGTGGACCAATAGGATTTAAGATTAGGAAACGATCGTGCCCACCCCAGCTGAAAATGGGGGAGGGGTGGGGAGAGATTAGTTAGAACGAGATTTTGTAAAACCCCCGTAAGGGTCCGTGCGTCTAGTATTATCGCATACTATGGGTGTGATTCGTGTGGGAAATACTTGTATTCAACTGGAAACAAGGAGGAGCTTATCGAGGTTCGCGCCGTGGAGCCTGTGCTCGCTCGGCCACATCGAAGACGATGATGATGATGTCCCCCTGGTCCGTGGAAGAAAAGAACCGGTGGTGTTCCGGCGTTTCGTCGGTCGGTCGTCGTCGGCTTTGTGGTCTGGCGCGCGGTTCCCCACCCCAGATAATTAAAATTGAACTCAAAACGATCGAGCGGCTGGAATGGACGCACTCCAGTGATACGAATAATGCCACCCATGATCGATGAGGTGCATTCGCGTCAGGTGCAGGCTCCTTGGCCCCCAGCCCAGGGTGCATCCATCGTGGTGTCGGTATGCACAGCCGTGAAGCGTAGCGTAGGAGCAGTGCGCGCGCAGGGTTCTGAACGTGCATGCCGCGTCAGAAACTACAGCTGGCTGGCTGAACTCGAGAGGGCCCTGCAGATTATATGGCACAGGCATACTACATACACACCTGACAGCAGTGCGTGTCAGGGACTCTGGTTATGGTGCACTGGACGAGTCGCCGTCGTCATGGGCCATGGCTGGCCAGGTCCCTCCAAGGCACGCACGAGACGTACGTACGATGCAAAGTGTGCAAACCAGCCAACCGCTGCACGTCGCGGAAACGGAAACGGAAAAGGACCTGGGCGACGGCGACGCGCTGCGGCCGCTCCACGCGCCAGGTAACACCCGCGCGCCCTTCCTGCGGGTCGCCGTCGGTGGGTCGCTCGGACGGAGAGGGACGTGCGTGCACCGGCAGGCCGGGGGTTGGCGTCCGTGGCCGCCGCCCGGGTCACTCCGGCCGCACACGCGCGCGTTCCTTCCCTCTCGATCTCGACGCATCATCCATCCATCTATCACCACAGGGTGGTTAGGTCTTTGCCTCTTTGGGCGCGCTCTCTGGCTCTACTGCTACTGCCACGCCTCCGAATGATGCCCCGCGCTCTGGTTCGCCGGCCTTCCGCCTCGCCAAAACGGAGCGCCGGTCGACCATGGCGCAAGAATCCGTACCGATCGTGGCGTCTTGAATCATGACGGCAGGTGCAAGAGACGCTAGTAACTAGGTGCTCCTGCCTACGACTCTACGAGGTTCCAGGGAGCAGAGCTGATCCGACCGACCTCATTCCACCAGGAGAAAATGCGCGCGCGAATCTGTGTTGGCCACATCGTCCGGCTTTCGGCCCGGCGAGCATCTCAGATAACGATCTCACGCTCTGCGCATGCGCGATACGCGTTCGCGGTCACCACCAATTATCCCCCCACCAGCTCCGTCGTTCGCACAAGTGGATACACCCTCCGATTCCACCGAGGGGGAGCCACGTCACGTACATGCATGCACGCATGCATCCAAATCCAAGCCCCGTCGACGGACGCGCCACAGTACCTGCGAATGAACAGGATACGATGCCGCGAATATGTTTTTGTGCCCGCCCGGCCCCTACCCCGAAAGCGATGCTCTATCTTGCCTCTAGCGATATCCTATCCTGGCCCCGTTCCATATTTTGGCCGTCGATCGAGCGGACGAATCTCCCGCTGGATGGAACTGAAAGGTGAAGCGTGCACGGTGCACCGACTGCTTCTGTTAAACTTTTCAGCGATGACGTGGCAAACTGAAGCCTGCCCCGAACCGTGCCATACTATACTAGACAAGGCCCGCATGTTGCTGTGAATTTACATCAATGAAGTTATCGAAAATAAAGATAAAATATATGAGAACAATAATGTGCCACATTCTCACCATATGACGGTAGAAAACCTAGACGTCAACAGAGGGTGGATGCATGTGTTATATTGTCTTGTGAAACTCAACTTTGATTATTCAATACTAAAGAATAAACTAATAATGTTGACGACTTGCATGTGGTAGAAAGTAGAAGTTGGAAAGTAGGATGGTTGCTTGATGATGGGGCTTGCATATAGTGGGAAATGGAGAGTAAACAGGGGACTGTTGCATACATTGAAAGATGTGGGTAGCTTTGTATTGATAATGCGGAGGCCTTGCATGCTGTAGAAAATGAGAAATGGAATGGTTGCATGCGATTGAAAGTGGAATGTGGATACAAAATGTGGATAGCTTGATGATGTGAAGGGATTGCATGTGAGTGAAAGTGGAATGTGAAAAGTGGATTGGTTACATGCGCTTGATGACATGGATGATTTACATGTGCATTTAAATAAGATCTTATTTAGATATATACTCTCTCCGTCCCATAATATAAGACTATTTTTAGTACCGCACTAGTGTAAAATACGTTGTTATATTATGCGACGGAGGAGTATAATATGTGCTGGCACATTTGACCATAAATGATGAAGTAGTGTGTCAATGATTAAGTAACAGGATTTTTGCAAAAAAACATGACTAAGTGACAGGCTCCTCGTAAACATCTTGTATAATATAGATTTTACTATTTGCGTACATAGTGAAAGACTGCTATCAAGATATTTTGTATACCATACTCTATAGAGATTTATAACAAAACCGCAACCTGAAAAAAAGTGTGCCTTTTTCAAATAATACACCAAAAAAAATACACTATATTCATGCAATAGTCACAAATTAATCTAAGAAAAATGTAATTTTATATTTTATATCTCCAAACATTTAAGTGAATCTGATTTAGTTCCTTTTAAGGTATATACTATTTTTTCCAAAATAAAATGTAATTTTAGTATAGTGTACTCTCATCATCCAAAATTAGTTGTCACTCAAAAGGATGTATCGTGCATTGGTTTTAGTGCTAGATACATCCGTTTAAATGATAACTAATTCCGAATGGAAGAAGTATTACTTATAGTTGTGATTTCACACTAAACTACTTATAAATAATTACTATAGTTTAGTGAAAAGGATTATATCTATTTTGATTCCCACGAGGCCTAATATTTGGTTGGATCAGCCATGCGCCCTCCTTAACCACCACTCTTCCGTCTCACTCAATAATGCAACAACCGTTAAACTAATTCAGTAAAACTTAGGCGAAATTCATTGAAACACAAGATAATTCGGTGCAACTTCATTAAAATTGAAGATAATTTAGTGTCAGACCAAGGTCGGTTGTGTAGCTCCTCTCCTCATGCCAAGGCACTTCAAATGGCGGTTTGCATGCTAGGCCACTGCGTCGGTGTCGGAGTGCGCAGGGGAGAGAAAGTCGTCTGAGGAACACCACTCTGTAGGCGGTGACATCTCGTCGCCGCAGCCAGTGGGGCAGAAGATGTAGAGCCGGCCCTCGTGCTCCAAGTACAAAATTGAATACTTCAATCAAATAGGAAAGTTTCAAAATTAGGGAGCATAGTGAATAAACAAAATTTAATAGAAGAGGTCTTTGAGAAATTGTTGACCCAGTAAAAATTGGGTGACCCAAATCCGAATTGAAAACCTCAATTGATTTTTGATGCCATAAAAATTAGGGAGACCATGATGCCCTAAAAATTACGAAGTATGGTATATTTACGAAAGTGTCCTTCTACTCCCGAGCTCAAATGAGTTCGGTGAATAGGAAAACCAGAAAAAAAATATCTAAAAAATCTGAATTTTTTTTGTGTGACAAACATTGACAAAAGTTTCAAGTTCTTACAAAATGTTTTTCATGGAATCACTCTGTGCAAAGGTCACTCTCACCTCCCTAGCATCGGTGTAAAAACCGGCAAACCTCGGGGTAGGGGTGCCGAGCTGTGGATCTCGAATTGTTAGTAACAGGAACGAGGGAGACGATATTTACCCAGGTTCGGGCCCTCTTGCTGGAGGTAAAATCCTACGTCCTGCTCTTGTTTATATTGATGGAGATGTATCGAGTGCAAGCTTGATCTACCTCGAGATCGTAAGTTGTGTTCTAATCCTAGGACTAGGTGAATGTAACTGTGATTCGGTCCCTTTTACGGGCTAAACCCTCTAACTTATATACATGCCATGTAGGGCATCTAGGGTTACATGTGAAGGAAATATGCCCTAGAGGCAATAATAAAGTTATTATTTATTTCCTCATATCATGATAAATGTTTATTATTCATGCTAGAATTGTATTAACCGGAAACATGATACATGTGTGAATACATAGACAAACATATAGTCACTAGTATGCCTCTACTTGACTAGCTCATTAATCAAAGATGGTTATGTTTCCTAACCATAGACATGTGTTGTCATTTGATTAATGGGATCACATCATTAGGAGAATGATGTGATTGACATGACCCATTCCGTTAGCCTAGCACTTGATCGTTTAGTATATTGCTATTGCTTTCTTCATGACTTATACATGTTCCTGTAACTATGAGATTATGCAACTCCCGTTTACCGGAGGAACACTTTTGGTACTACCAAACGTCACAACGTAACTGGGTGATTATAAAGGAGTACTACAGGTGTCTCCGAAGGTACATGTTGAGTTGGCGTATTTCAAGATTAGGTTTTGTCACTCCGATTGTCGGAGAGGTATCTCTGGGCCCTCTCGGTAATGCACATCACTATAAGCCTTGCAAGCAATGTGACCAATGAGTTGGTTACGGGATGATGCATTACGTAACGAGTAAAGAGACTTGCCGGTAACGAGATTGAACTAGGTATTGGATACCGACGATCAAATCTTGGGCAAGTAACATACCGATGACAAAGGGAACAGCGTATGTTGTTATGCGGTTTGACCGATAAAGATCTTCGTAGAATATGTAGGAACCAATATGGGCATCCAGGTTCCGCTATTGGTTATTGACCGGGAATAGTTCTAGGTCATGTCTACATAGTTCTCGAACCCGTAGGGTCCGCACGCTTAACGTTACGATGACAGTTTTATTATGAGTTTATAAGTTTTGATGTACCGAAGTTTGTTCGGAGTCCCGGATGTGATCACGGACATGACGAGGAGTGTCGAAATGGTCGAGACATAAAGATTGATATATTGGACGACTATATTCGGACACCGGAAGTGTTCCGGACGTTGTCGGAGAAAACCGGAGTGCCGGAGGGTTACCGGAACCCCCCGGGGAGAGATAATGGGCCACATGGGCCTTGGTGGAAAGAGAGAGGGGCGGCCAGGGTGGGCCGCGCGCCCCCTCTCCCCCTGGTCTGAATTGGACTAGGAGGGGTGGGGGCGCCCCCCTCTTTCCTTCCCCCCTCTTCCCCTTCCTTCCCCCTCCTAGTAGGAGTAGGAAAGGGGGAGTCCTACTCCTACTAGGAGGAGGACTCCTCCTCCTTGGCGTGCCCACAAGGGCCGGCCGGCCTCCCCCCTCCCTCCTTTATATACGGGGGCAGGGGGGCACCCCAGGACACAGAAGTTGATCTACGGATCGTTCCTTAGCCGTGTGCGGTGCCCCCCTCCACCATATTCCACCTCGGTCATATCGTCGCGGAGTTTAGGCGAAGCCCTGCGCCGGTAGAACATCATCATCGTCACCACGCCGTCGTGCTGACGGAACTCATCCCCGAAGCTTTGCTGGGTCGGAGCCCGGGGATCGTCATCGAGCTGAACGTGTGCTGAACTTGGAGGTGCCGTACGTTCGGTGCTTGGATCGGTCGGATCGTGAAGACGTACGACTACATCAACCGCGTTGTCATAACGCTTCCGCTTACGGTCTACGAGGGTACGTGGACAACACTCTCCCCTCTCGTTTCTATGTCATCACCATGATCTTGCGTGTACGTAGGAAATTTTTTGAAATTACTACGTTCCCCAACAGTGGCATCGGAGCCAGGTTTTATGCGTAGATGTCATATGCACGAGTAGAACACAAGTGAGTTGTGGGCGATACAAGTCATACTGCTTACCAGCATGTCATACTTTGGTTCGGTGGTATTGTTAGATGAAGCGGCCCGGACCGACATTACGCGTACGCTTACGCGAGACTGGTTTCACCGTTACGAGCACTCGTGCTTAAAGGTGACTGGCGGGTGTCTGTCTCTCTCACTTTAGCTGAATCGAGTGTGGCTACGCCCGGTCCTTGCGAAGGTTAAAACAGCACTAACTTGACGAACTATCGTTGTGGTTTTGATGCGTAGGTAAGAACGGTTCTTGCTAAGCCCGTAGCAGCCACGTAAAACTTGCAACAACAAAGTAGAGGACGTCTAACTTGTTTTTGCAGGGCATGTTGTGATGTGATATGGTCAAGACGTGATGCTATATTTTATTGTATGAGATGATCATGTTTTGTAACCGAAGTTATCGGCAACTGGCAGGAGCCATATGGTTGTCGCTTTATTGTATGAAATGCAAACGCCCTGTAATTGCTTTACTTTATCACTAAGCGGTAGCGATAGTCGTAGAAGCAATAGATGGCGTAAACGACAATGATGCTACGATGAAGATCAAGGTGTCGCGCCGGTGACGATGGTGATCACGACGGTGCTTCGGAGATGGAGATCACAAGCACAAGATGATGATGGTCATATCATATCACTTATATTGATTGCATGTGATGTTTATCCTTTATGCATCTTATCTTGCTTTGATTGACGGTAGCATTTTAAGATGATCTCTCACTAAAATTATCAAGAAGTGTTCTCCCTGAGTATGCACCGTTGCCAAAGTTCGTCGTGCCCAGACACCATGTGATGATCGGGTGTGATAATCTCTACGTCCATCTACAACGGGTGCAAGCCAGTTTTGCACACGCAGAATACTCAGGTTAAACTTGACTTGCCTAGCATATGCAGATATGGCCTCGGAACACGAAGACCGAAAGGTCGAGCGTGAATCATATTGTAGATATGATCAACATAGTGATGTTCACCATTGAAAACTACTCCATCTCACTTGATGATCGGTTATGGTTTAGTTGATTTGGATCACGTGATCACTTAGATGACTAGAGAGATGTCTGTCTAAGTGGGAGTTCTTAAGTAATATGATTAATTGAACTTAAATTTATCATGAACTTAGTACCTGATAGTATTTTGCTTATCTATGTTTGTTGTAGATAGATGGCTCGTGCTGTTGTTCCGTTGAATTTTAATGCGTTCCTTGAGAAAGCAAAGTTGAAAGATGATGGTAGCAATTACACGGACTGGGTCCGTAACTTGAGGATTATCCTCATCGCAGCACAGAAGAATTACGTCCTGGAAGCACCGCTGGGTGCCAGGCCTGCTGCTGATGCAACTAACGACGTTAAGAACGTCTGGCAGAGCAAAGCTGATGACTACTCGATAGTTCAGTGTGCCATGCTTTACGGCTTAGAACCGGGTCTTCAACGACGTTTTGAACGTCATGGAGCATATGAGATGTTCCAGGAGTTGAAGTTAATATTTCAAGCAAATGCTCGGATTGAGAGATATGAAGTCTCCAATAAGTTCTATAGCTGCAAGATGGAGGAGAATAGTTCTGTCAGTGAACACATACTCAAAATGTCTGGGTATAATAATCACTTGATTCAACTGGGAGTTAATCTTCCTGATGATAGTGTCATTGACAGAATTCTCCAATCACTGCCACCAAGCTACAAGAGCTTCGTGATGAACTATAATATGCAAGGGATGAACAAGACAATTCCCGAGCTCTTTGCAATGCTAAAAGCTACGGAAGTAGAAATCAAAAAGGAGCATCAAGTGTTGATGGTTAACAAGACCACTAGTTTCAAGAAAAAGGACAATGGGAAGAAGGGGAACTTCAAGAAGAACAGCAAGCAAGTTGCTGCTCAAGAGAAGAAACCCAAGTCTGGACCTAAGCCTGAAACTGAGTGCTTCTACTGCAAGCAGACTGGACACTGGAAGCGGAACTGCCCCAAGTATTTGGCGGATAAGAAGGATGGCAAGGTGAACAAAGGTATATGTGATATACATGTTATTGATGTGTACCTTACTAGAGCTCGCAGTAGCACCTGGGTATTTGATACTAGTTCTGTTGCTAACATTTGCAACTCAAAACAGGGACTACGAAATAAGCGAGCACTGGCCAAGGATGAGGTAACGATGCGCGTGGGAAACAGTTTCAAAGTCGATGTGATCGCGGTCGGCACGCTACCTCTACATCTACCTTCGGGATTAGTTTTAGACCTGAATAATTGTTATTTGGTGCCAGCGTTGAGCATGAACAATATATCTGGATCTTGTTTGATGCGAGACGGTTATTCATTTAAATCAGAGAATAATGGTTGTTCTATTTATATGAGTAATATCTTTTATGGTCATGCACCCTTGAAGAGTGGTCTATTTTTGTTGAATTTCGATAGTAGTGATACACATATTCATAATGTCCAAGCCAAAAGATGCAGAGTTAATAATGATAGTGCAACTTATTTGTGGCACTGCCGTTTAGGTCATATGGTGTAAAGCGCATGAAGAAACTCCATACTGATGGAATTTTGGAATCACTTGATTATGAATCACTTGGTACTTGCGAACCGTGCCTCATGGGCAAGATGACTAAAACACTGTTCTCCGGTACTATGGACAGAGCAACAGATTTGTTGGAAATCATACATACAGATGTATGCGGTCTGATGAATGTTGAAGCTCGTGGCGGATATCGTTATTTTCTCACCTTCACAGATGATTTAAGCAGATATGGGTATATCTACTTAATGAAACACAAGTCTGAAACATTTGAAAAGTTCAAAGAATTTCAGAGTGAAGTGGAAAATCATTGTAACAAGAAAATAAAATTCCTACGATCTGATTGTGGAGGAGAATATTTGAGTTACGAGTTTGGTTTACATTTAAAACAATGCGGAATAGTTTCGCAGCTCACGCCACCCAGAACACCACAACGAAATGGTGTGTCCGAACGTCGTAATCGTACTTTACTAGATATGGTGTGATCTATGATGTCTCTTACTGATTTACCGCTATCGTTCTGGGGTTATGCTTTAGAGACGGACGCATTCACGTTAAATAGGGCACCATCAAAATCCGTTGAGACGACGCCTTATGAACTGTGGTTTGGCAAGAAACCGAAGTTGTCGTTTCTTAAAGTTTGGGGCTGCGATGCTTATGTGAAGAAACTTCAACCAGATAAGCTCGAACCAAAATCGGAGAAATGTGTCTTCATAGGATACCCAAAAGAAACAGTTGGGTATACCTTCTATCACAGATCCGAAGGCAAGACATTCGTTGCTAAGAATGGATCCTTTCTAGAGAAGGAGTTTCTCTCGAAAGAAGTGAGTGGGAGGAAAGTAGAACTTGATGAGGTAACTGTACCTGCTCCCTTATTGGAAAGTAGTTCATCACATGAATCGGTTCCTGTGACACCTACACCAATTAGTGAGGAAGCTAATGATATTGATCATGAAACTTCAGATCAAGTTTCTACTGAACTTCGAAGGTCTACCAGAGTAAGATCCGCACCAGAGTGGTACGGTAGTCCTATTCTGGAAATCATGTTACTTGACCATGACGAACCTACGAACTATGAGGAAGCGATGATGAGCCCAGATTCCGCAAAATGGCTAGAGGCCATGAAATCTGAGATGGGATCCATGTATGAGAACAAAGTATGGACTTTGGTTGACTTGCCCGATGATTGGCAGGCCATTGAGAACAAATGGATCTTTAATAAGAAGACTGACGCTGATGGTAATGTAACTGTCTATAAAGCTCGACTTGTCGCAAAAGGTTTTCGACAAGTTCAAGGGGTTGACTACGATGAGACTTTCTCACCCGTAGTGATGCTTAAGTCTGTCCGAATCATGTTAGCCATTGCTGCATTTCATGATTATGAAATTTGGCAAATGGATGTCAAAACTGCATTCTTGAATGGATTTCTGGAAGAAGAGTTGTATATGATGCAGCCAGAAGGTTTTGTTGATCCAGAAGGTGCTAACAAAGTATGCAAGCTCCAGCGATCCATTTATGGACTGGTGCAAGCATCTCAGAGTTGGAATAAACGCTTTGATAGTGTGATCAAAGCATATGGTTTTATACAGACTTTTGGAGAAGCCTGTATTTACAAGAAAGTGAGTGGGAGCTCTGTAGCATTTCTGATATTATATTTAGATGACATATTATTAATTGGAAATGATATAGAATTTCTGGATAGCATAAAGGGATACTTGAATAAAAGTTTTTCAATGAAAGATCTAGGTGAAGCTGCTTACATATTGGGCATTCAAGATCTATAGAGATAGATCAAGACGCTTAATAGGACTTTCACAAAGCACATACCTTGATAAAATTTTGAAAAATTTCAAAATGGATCAGGCAAAGAAAGGGTTCTTGCCCGTGCTTCAAGGTGTGAAGTTGAGTCAAACTCAATGCCCGACCACAGCAGAAGATAGAGAGAAAATGAAAGAGGTTCCCTATGCTTCAGCGATAGGCTCTATCATGTATGCAATGTTGTGTACCAGATCTGACGTATGTTTAGCAATAAGTTTGGCAGGGAGGTACCAAAGTAATCCAGGAGTGGATCACTGGACAGCGGTCAAGAACATCCTGAAATACCTGAAAAGGACTAAGGATATGTTTCTCGTATATGGAGGTGACAAAGAGCTAGTCGTAAATGGTTACATCGATGCAAGCTTTGACACTGATCCGGACGATTCTAAATCGCAAATCGGGTACGTGTTTTTATTAAACGGTGGAGCTGTAAGTTGGTGCAGTTCTAAACAAAGTGTCGTGGTGGGATCTACATGTGAAGCTGAGTACATAGCTGCTTCAGAAGCAGCAAATGAAGGAGTCTGGATGAAGGAGTTTATTACCGATCTAGGTGTCATACCTAGTGCATCGGGACCAATGAAGATCTTCTGTGACAATACTGGTGCAATTGCTTTGGCAAAGGAATCCAGATTTCACAAGAGGACCAAGCACATCAAGAGATGCTTCAATTCCATCCGGGACCAAGTCCAAGTGGGAGACATAGAAATTTGCAAGATACATACGGATCTGAATGTTGCAGACCCATTGACTAAGCCTCTCTCACGAGCAAAACATGATCAGCACCAAGACTCCATGGGTGTTAGAATCATTACTATGTAATCTAGATTATTGACTCTAGTGCAAGTGGGAGACTGAAGGAAATATGCCCTAGAGGCAATAATAAAGTTATTATTTATTTCCACATATCATAATAAATGTTTATTATTCATGCTAAATTGTATTAACCGGAAACATGATACATGTGTGAATACATAGACAAACATATAGTCACTAGTATGCCTCTACTTGACTAGCTCATTAATCAAAGATGGTTATGTTTCCTAACCATAGACATGTGTTGTCATTTGATTAATGGATCACATCATTAGGAGAATGATGTGATTGACATGACCCATTCCGTTAGCCTAGCACTTGATCGTTTAGTATATTGCTATTGCTTTCTTCATGACTTATACATGTTCCTGTAACTATGAGATTATGCAACTCCCGTTTACCGGAGGAACACTTTGGGTACTACCAAATGTCACAACGTAATTGGGTGATTATAAAGGAGTACTACAGGTGTCTCCGAAGGTACATGTTGAGTTGGCGTATTTCGAGATTAGGTTTTGTCACTCCGATTGTCGGAGAGGTATCTCTGGGCCCTCTCGGTAATGCACATCACTATAAGCGTTGCAAGCAATGTGACCAATGAGTTGGTTACGGGATGATGCATTACGTAACGAGTAAAGAGACTTGCCGGTAACGATATTGAACTAGGTATTGGATACCGACGATCAAATCTCGGGCAAGTAACATACCGATGACAAAGGGAACAACGTATGTTGTTATGCAGTTTGACCGATAAAGATCTTTGTAGAATATGTAGGAACCAATATGGGCATCCAGGTTCCGATATTGGTTATTGACCGAGAATAGTTCTAGGTCATGTCTACATAGTTCTCGAACCCGTAGGGTCCGCAAGCTTAACGTTATGATGACAGTTTTATTATGAGTTTATAAGTTTTGATGTACCGAAGTTTGTTCGGAGTTCCGGATGTGATCACGGACATGACGAGGAGTGTCGAAATGGTCGAGACATAAAGATTGATATATTGGACGACTATATTCGGACACCGGAAGTGTTCCGGACGTTGTCGGAGAAAACCGGAGTGCCGGAGGGTTACCGGAACCCCCCGGGGAGAGATAATGGGCCACATGGGCCTTGGTGGAAAGAGAGAGGGGCGGCCAGGGTGGGCCGCGCGCCCCCTCTCCCTCTGGTCCGAATTGGACTAGGAGGGGGGGCGGCGCCCCCCTCTTTCCTTCCCCCCTCTTCCCCTTCCTTCCCCCTCCTAGTAGGAGTAGGAAAGGAGGAGTCCTACTCCTACTAGGAGGAGGACTCCTCCTCCTTGGCGCGCCCACAAGGGCCGGCCGGCCTTCCCCCTCCCTCCTTTATATACGGGGGCAGGGGGCACCCCAGGACACACAAGTTGATCTACGGATCGTTACTTAGCCGTGTGCGGTGCTCCCCTCCACCATATTCCACCTCGGTCATATCGTCGCGGAGTTTAGGCGAAGCCCTGCGCCGGTAGAACATCATCATCGTCACCACGCCGTCGTGCTGACGGAACTCATCCCCGAAGCTTTGCTGGATCGGAGCCCGGGGATCGTCATCGAGCTGAACGTGTGCTGAACTCGGAGGTGCCGTACGTTTGGTGCTTGGATCGGTCGGATCGTGAAGACGTACGACTACATCAACCGCGTTGTCATAACGCTTCCGCTTACGGTCTACGAGGGTACGTGGACAACACTCTCCCCTCTCGTTGCTATGTCATCACCATGATCTTGCGTGTACGTAGGAATTTTTTTGAAATTACTACGTTCCCCAACAACATGGTCGGTATCCAGGGGCGCAAATGGAGGCGGCAAAGGATGCCTTGGAGTGTATATCAAGTCTTCAGCATGTGCAGTCTTGATCCATCGTGTAGCTACCGAAGTCCACCTTGAAGAGAATGAGGGCCCACCGAGGACTATGGACCGGCTGAGTTAGTACCACGAATTCTGGGACACCATCACCCAGGTTGCGACATGTGCATCACTTGTCGCAACCAGGAAATTTTTATCTTTTTTGTAGATCCGTTTATTCAAAACATTCTATCTCTTAAACCGTGCGTTCAAATCTCGAACCGTTTTCACTGTTGGATTACTCGCGTAGAGATCTTCAAAGCTAGATCCTATGTTGGTAGGTTTTTAGGAACTTTTTTTCACGAAATAACCACACCGGGAGCATGGTTTTTTCTTTTCCGAAAGCCGTTTCCAAGAGGCACAGTCGTGCCTCTCACGGAAGCAGAATCGTGCTTCTCGTGGAAGAAAACAAAACATGTGATTTTGTCTGTTTCTGAGAGGCACGGCCGTGCCTCTCGCGGAAGCAAAACAGTGCCTCTCACAGAAGAAAAAAACACGTTTCTTTGTCCATTTTCGGGAGGCACGACCGTGCCTTTCGCGGAAGCAAATCCATGTCTCTGAAGAAAAAGAGCATTTTCTCGCGCTTTTTTCATATTTTTGTCCACAAACTAAGAAGGACATGTGAAAAACCAAAAAAACCATCTAAAAAGCCAAAACATGTGCGAAATAATAATAAAAACCTGGAGGGGGCGTCCAGAGCGCGACACGTAGCAGCAGCTGAGAGCGTGCCCCAGGTGACCTTCCTTCCTTAGTTGCGTTTTTTGGAGGCCAAGCTTCATGGGCCTTTTTTCCAAAAAAAAGAAATTATCTTCAAAAGTTTCAAGAAAATCCGATTAAATTCCATAGAAACTTATGTGCTTCCCGCACAAACATGTAAAAACCGTTTGAATATATATATATATATATATATATATATATATATATATATATATATATATTGTAATGAAAGGGGTTGCCCCCCTGCCCTAACTTTTATTGAAAAGCAAAGGCGAAACCACAACAGACTGTTAATAGCTCTGGGCTCCAGCCAAAAGTAGCTACAGCAGAATTATTACAAAACTGAAGAAAAACGTCTCTCACAGCGAAGCTGGTCCAGCTAGAACCCAAAAGGAGGACAAGACAACATAGCTATATGAGAACACCAAAGCACCAGCTCCATTATCTAACTACCCCAGCATCATTTACACGCCAAACGATCCTAAGCAGTCCCCGCGATGATGGTCGAGCAGCCTCAAGCATCGGAGGAGTAGCGCAGCCTGGTGGTCCGTACACATAACCTTCCATTGATGAATATGTTTCCCCACCTAATCCAGCACACATCCGATATTTTGCCACTTTCTTCCCTGGAAAACAAATTCATTCCGAAGTAACCATAATCTCCATAAGGTAGCAGCAGAAACTAAATTAACAGCATCATAACATTTTATCTTCTTCCAGGAGGAGATAAATGAACTAAAGAGTGAAGGATATGCATATCAACACAATTGGATATCACCCCCAAACTTGCCGGGCAACCACACAGTCAAAGAACAGATGATGTATACTTTCTAGCTCATTATAGAAAACACATGTCAAATCCTCAACATGTTGCCGTCTGGACAAGTTATCTCTAGTTAGACTTTTGTTGTGCACCATTAACCAAAGAAACACATGTATATTTGGGGGAACTTTGATTTTCCAAATGCAATCTTTCCAAATAGAAGTCACACCCCCAAAATTGATCATCTTATAAAGAGATTTCACAGAGTATAAACCCTTACTTTCTAAGGACCAAGCAGGTTTATCCATATCATTAGAAGGAGAAAAACCCCTAACCAGATCTAGCATTGCTTCCCACATACACTACAAGAAATATGTCAACTAGTGACCTTCTGTCAGTGACCCTGGAAGAATTGGTCATAGATCTATGACCATCTGAGACCAATTGGTCAAAAGCTGTTCGGGGGGCTCCAAACCCTAAACCATTGCGATCATTTTGGTCAGAAGGTCGTAATTTCCTTACACGAAATTGTCACAAAGCAAACAGTGCAGGTCCGCTGCCTTATTTCTAGTTGTTAACGACCAATATAGATGGTCATAGCCTTGTAGATTGTGGTGGGTTGTGATGACTAGGCGCCATCTCATCAGTTTTGCCTATGTGTCATGTCCATGTGTCAATTTTTGCCCTAGGTTGTGAAGCAATCTATATTTCTGTTATTCCAAAAATTCCCAAAAAATTCTCATAAATTGTTTGGATCATATCTTCATCAGATATGTCAAAAACGTTCCTTGCCTAGTTCAAAAATAACTGAACAATATTCATTTTCCTATTCTGTTCAGAGCAGCACTTTGTGAAGGAGGTGTTATTTATATATTCTTGATTTCCCTAAAAATTTGTGAAGATGGTCTTCTTAGTAACTGATCATCCTCAGCCAAAACTCACGCCCATTAGCCATGTGCATTTCCCGTACCGCAAATCAAACACTTGGTTGCTTATTCATGTTTGAGTATCGATCGGTCTCCTCATGAGAATCTTATGTTATAATTTTCTTCCTAGCATCTACCTGGGGAGTGAACAACCCACTAGACATGCCTAGGCCGCACAGAACGCATGGCAACGCCACGGTCACGCGGTGACCACGTGGCGGGCATGCGAGCTTATGCGCTCTAGAGTTGGGCCCCTCGGCCACCGTCCAAACCTCGATGTCTCGCCATCAAACCATGTATTTCTGATTAAATAGATACTTATTTACCTAGAAATGATTTTTGGAAAAAAATAAAGAGCAAACTATGAGGCACCTGCAGTTCAAATTTGACCCGCTTCCAACTGAATCGGCGGGAATTTGTCTTTTTCACCAGAGGTGGATCAAAACTTTTTACACCCAACCATTTGGTCAATTGTGCATTAAATATGGCCTAGTATTTTATAAAATTGATTAGGTCCAATTTTGTAAAAAATATATGGTAGGTCCTTCACAAAAAAAAACTCATTTCAGGCACTCGAAAAATGGAAAATGGATTTTTCGTCCAAAGAAAATGAAAACTTCCTTAGGCAACATTAATTGACATTCCAATATGCACCATTTTGCACAATATTAGATCATTTGAACAAACTATGCCATGAATGTGTCCATAAGATTGATCATTTGGCTTGAAAGCCATTGATCTCCACACGTGATAACTCGTTTTTGAGAACACTTTTTTAAAATAATTGCCGTATTACAAGTTTGTTATTTTCCCTGGGAACTTGGCCACATATAATGACACAATGAGAAGGTTTTCCAATTTTTTGATTTTTTTTGAATTTTTTATGCCCGTTTCAAAATGCGGTCAAAACGGCGGGCTTGACCGTTCCTATCTAGTAGTTGAATCTTGGAATTTTTTTGGTGTTTCTCTGATTAAATAAATACTTATGTACCTATAAATGTTTTTTGGAAAAAATAAATAGCAAACTATGATGCAGCTTCAGTTCAAATTTGACCCGCTTCTAGCTGAATCGGCGGAAATTTGTCTTTTTCACCAGAGGTGGATCAAAACTTTTTACACCCAACCATTTGGTCAATTGTGCATTAAATATGGCCTAGTATTTTATAAAATTGATTAGGTCCAATTTTGTAAAAAATATATGGTAGGTCCTTCACAAAAAAAACTCATTTCAGGCACTCGAAAAATGGAAAATGGATTTTTCGTCCAAAGAAAATAAAAACTTCCTTAGGCAACATTAATTGACATTCCAATATGCACCATTTTGCACAATACTAGATTATTTGAACAAACTATGCCATGAATGTGTCCATAAGATTGATCATTTGGCATGAAAGCCATTGATCTCCACACGTGATAACTCGTTTTTGAGAACACTTTTTTAAAATAATTGCCGTATTACAAGTTTGTTATTTTCCCTGGGAACTTGGCCACATATAATGACACAATGAGAAGGTTTTCCAATTTTTTGATTTTTTTTGAATTTTTTATGCCCGTTTCAAAATGCGGTCAAAACGGCGGGCTTGACCATTCCTATCTAGTAGTTGAATCTTGGAATTTTTTTGGTGTTTCTCTGATTAAATAAATACTTATGTACCTATAAATGTTTTTTGGAAAAAATAAATAGCAAACTATGATGCAGCTTCAGTTCAAATTTGACCCGCTTCTAGCTGAATCGGCGGAAATTTGTCTTTTTCACCAGAGGTGGATCACAACTTTTTACACCCAACCATTTGGTCAATTGTGCATTAAATATGGCCTAGTATTTTAAAAAATTGATTTGGTCCAATTTTGCAACAAATATATGGTAGGTCCTTCACAAAAAAACTCATTTCAGGCACTCGGAAAATGGAAAATGGATCTTTCGTCCAAAGAAAATGAAAACTTCCTTAGGCAACATTGATTGACATTCCAATATGCACCATTTTGCACAATATTAGATCATTTGAACAAACTATGCCATGAATGTGGCCATAAGATTGATCATTTGGCTTGAAAGCCATTGATCTCCACACGTGATAGCTCGTTTTTGAGAACACTTTTTTAAAATAATTGTCGTATTACAAGTTTGTTATTTTTCCTGGGAACTTGGCCACATATAATGACACAATGCAAAGGTTTTCCAAATTTTTTATTTTTTTTGAATTTTTTATGCCCATTTCAATATGCGGTCAAAACGGCGGGCTTGACCGTTCCTATCTATTAGTTGAATCTTGGAATTTTTTTGCTATTTCTCTGATTAAATAAATACTTATGTACCTATAAATGTTTTTTGGAAAAAATAAATAGCAAACTATGATGCAGCTTCAGTTCAAATTTGACCCGCTTCGAGCTGAATCGGCGAAAATTTGTCTTTTTCACCAGAGGTGGATCACAACTTTTTACACCCAACCATTTAGTCAATTGTGCATTAAATATGGCCTGGTATTTTAAAAAATTGATTTGATCCAATTTTGCAATAATATTAGAACTTTGACTTAGAACAAAAGCTAAAAACACGCTTATTCGCGGACGAAGGGTGTATAAGTCAGCACGCTATACCATTGAAAATCTCATTTCATTAATTCAATGCTAATTTTTTATCACATATAACCCATATTTTCCTGTTCTATTTTATACTCCCTCCGTTCCTAAATATAAGTATTTCTAGAGATTCAATTACGGACTACATACATAGTAAAATGAGTGGATCTACACTCTAAAATACATCTATATACATCCGTATGTAGTATGCATTGAAATCTCTAAAAAGACTTATATTTAGGAACAGAGGAAATAGTTAAAATTAAAATTTAAGATGCATGCATTCATTGGAATGCAGGGAATATCTCCGGCAATTTTTGAGCTCGCGCCATATGTCTCACCGTATTTTCCCGCAAAACGCATTACGCGCGCGAGACCTTCCCTGCCCAAAGGCCCGAAACCAGACCAACCCAGGTCATATAAAAAGTTCTGAAACCCTAACTCCTCTCAAATCCCCTCCAGCGCCGCTCCCCCCTTCTACTCTCTCCACGATCCCCTCCCCTCCCCTCCCACCCCACTTCGTCGAGCCTCGATCTGGCCGGATCTTGCCAATCCACACACGGATCCAGCCTAACCATCCCGCAACTGCGCTGGCGGGCCACCAGGACGGCGGCGAGGACCACCAACCCATCTTGAGACCTCAACGACGGCGGGTGCCAAGAACCGATGCTGCACCAACCGCGCGCGTCACAAGGAGGGCGGGTGTGGTTGCTGCCAGAGTAGTGAACTCTGCGCTTGGCGCTGGACCAGTGGGGGCTAGGTTGGCCGCGACGCTTGATTGGGTCGTTTCCAACTGCCCCGGCGTCGGCGGCGACGAGACGGTGCTGCCTCACTGTCGTCGTCGCTTTTGATTTCAGCATCGGCCGATCTCTTTCTTTTCTTTCTGAACACTATCGATTGATGAAGTTGTTTGGGCTGCCCAAATTGATGTTTGAATGTGCCAAATCTGCTGCTCTGTAGGTGCCAGCGTCGATGACATAATTTATCAATGGTGGGTTCAGTAGTAACTCAAATCTGTTGCCCTGTATGTGCCAGCGTGTGACGGAATTTATCATTGGTGGGTCTGGTAGTAACTCAAATCTGCTGCTATGTTGTTTTCAGCCTGGTAAGATAGTTGTTCATGCCACTTGCTTAACTTTGATACCTGTTTTCAACTAGTGTACAAACAAACAAATTATAGACATGCATGAGTAGTGCAAGTATGCATTTGATAGTGCATCTTACCTGAGATGGACAAAGTCTTGCTTTGTTTAATTACACATAAATATGCATGGTAATAACAAAATCCTGATTGATTAAAGAGAAAGCAAGTTGATACTCACATTACTGAGAACAAGCTTGGCTAGTTGAGAGTGTTCTATGCGAACTTCAGTCAGTTTTCCTGCATTTTACTATTCATAAATCATGCGTTCCGAACGCGCTATATTGAATCAATCCTATGGAAACTGAGTTCCTACAGTTTTCCCATGGAATTGCTCCACTCAGAACATGCCCTAAGTAGTTTTGTTTGTGAACTGACTATGTACTAATGTACTTCTCCGTGGCCTAATTGTCAATGTGCAAGATGTACATTGGTAGTGCATTTTGTGTCACTTGCTCTATGTTTCTGCTGTCTGTAGTTACCCAGTAATCAGCCGACATTAATCTTAAGGTGTTTTAGTTGCCCAATTCTGTAGGTAATAACAACCCATTGTTTATTTTTTAAGTTTGTTTTCATCAGAATTTTCACCGTAAGTACCAAGGCATTGAAGCATAGTCACCATTTTTTGCTTGTATATGTGTGCATTAGACATTCTGTAATTAACTCATCAAAAATTAAAATTGGGTATGTCCATGCCATATATGCTCTCTACTGTTGAGACATTATGATATGCCATTTTTTGTGTCATGTTAGCCTCTTATGGTCTGAACCGTTGTACTTGATGGTTTCCGTCTGTGTATCTATGGATGCACCCAATAGGTAGTATAGAATGTTTAATATTTTTCTCAAATATGGAAAGTGAAGTTATGGAAAATTTCTTCTGAGTAATTTGATACTACAACAGGTAGTAATATATTTAATCACATATGTTGTCCTTTTGTCTTTCCTGTGGACATACATGTTACTTTGCTCACAGAATGTTACTTGGCTCACTGAAATTTTGCCTACTTATCAAACAGCTGCTGAGCTCTCTTTACTTTGGGCACTGTTTACCGGCATCTTAACCCCGACCTAACAGGTCTGCTTACCAGCATCAACAGGTACTGCTCTCTCCCCTTCTCCTCTAGGAAAAATGCATGAATAGAGAATTCACAGCAGTTTGTTACATTGGATCTGTTTGTGGTTAATTTCCCCATTCTGGAGGGTTCATGCTTGTTCGCTACCCCCTTGTGTATTTTTCCAGAACACAACATTGGCTAAACAAACTGCACATGGCTTCATTTATTCTGAGCATATTCATAGTATGTGAATCATACCCTATTGAACAATATGTAACCACAACAAATGCCATGTATTTATTTGATAATAGAGCATGTAAACTAGAACCTATCCCACATTGTTATTCTTTAAGATATTTATTAGTTTGATGAGTTACTCATCTTGATAGTCAGAAAATTGCAACTACACTTACGTTTCTTGCTTTGATATGATTCTTGCTTCTACTGGCTGCAACACAGTGTGACAATGAGATTTTAAGTTTGAATTTGTATATCATTGTATGGTTTATGATTTACATTTTCAAGGGTTAATTATAATGTTCTGTTAAGTATGTGGTTGTTCTTTTGGAGACTAGGAAACAAGCTAACATACATTTTTGTCGGCAAGACTTTTACCTACCCTTTGATGTTACAGAATGCTAATCCTGCAATACCATTTTGTGCAGCTGGAACATGCACATTAACTCGTTGACATGTTTGGGCCAAAAAATATGGAACATGGAGGGTGTCTTGTCCTGAGACCTGAGCCATTCACATGTATCGCAATGCTTTCCCTTACCTCTGGTGCATCATGCAAATGTATTTCTTTTTTCTAATTCCCCAACTGCTAGTGAGTTACCTAAAGTTGAATCTATATTGAATACTCATTTACTTTAATAACTTGGTCAATACTTGATGTGTGCCTAGAAAAGTGTAGCTACACATTGGAATTTTAAATTTTATTTCAGGGTGGCATTTGTATTCTTTATCTGGAAATAATACTTGCTTTTTAACCTCTATTGTACTGTCGTGATAGTTGTTAAGCTACAATGAGAACATTTCGTCCAACCTTTGTCCTATAGTGGGTGGTTGTCTTGTGAAAAAATACCTCGGCACTGTACTTTCTTGTGAAAAAAATACCTCTGTACTGTACTGTCATGACACTTTGGTTGTCTTATCATAATTGTAGTTGTTTCCTTATTACAGTATATGCATCTTACAACATAGATGTTTCAATTCAATTGCTATATATGTGGTCTGCATGTTCTTCTCATGTGTGATCTTTCTTAATGCCAGGATATTCTGCAATCCAGAAGAACTAGCTACTCAGAAGTGGATGACAGTGAACATGAGAAGCTATGGTTTCCTCATTTGTAGTTATGTGTAGTGTTGTCATGAAGCATGGTGGTTCTGGCTTTGTGTAAAATCATTATAAGTATTGTACCTCTTTAGAGGAGTTGAACGTTGAACTATGTATGTGATTCGTGTACCTGAAGTATCCACTATGATGTCTATTGCTGAAACGAATATAAAAATTTACTGATAATATTAGTTTATGGCTGGAATTATCTATGATGCCTTTTTTTGAGGTAAATCTACGATGCCTAGTGTAACAAAAATGTGCAAAATAATGACTCGGCCAAATTAACAAAATTAATGGGCTAAAATTGATAGGATCGGTCACTGGATGTGGCCCAAAGATGAAACACGATAAAACGAATGGGCTGTATTGTTGGGCTTCGCTCATTTAGATACCTTATTGGACTGGGCTGGTGAAAATTGTGACCTTTTTTTTCAGTCATCGGTAATGCCATCAAGGCTGCCACATCATCACCTTAGCCACATGGCTGAAGCCATGTCAGATCCTACATGGTTCAAGTAGACCTCTAGTGACGAAAACAATTAGTCAAAGATGTACCGACCAAATGTTTTTGGTCATAGAATCTTTGACCAAAACATCCAAAAGGTCATGTTTGTTTGTTCTTGACGGCCAACTGTTGACCACCCAAATATGGTCATAAAAAGGTCATAAATGGATAACAACGACGATTCTTTGACCAAAATTGAGGGTCACGATTGAGTGTTTTTCTTGTAGTGATACTGTTTGAAAAATTATGATTTGTTGTTGTACAAAAAAGACAAAGTTATGGCCCAACATAGAGAAAACTCGGCCCATTTGGAAATATATATTTGTCTTCTTTTTTACGGCAAGCGTAAATTATGAACTTTTGCACTTACATAATATACACGTGTATGTATCTTTGTTAAAAATATCAAAATATTCGTGGTGTAGAGAATGATATTTTGAAACGAAGCTTCATGGAGCTCGGCCTCCATTGGTCACTAGCGATTGAGATTTGCTTTTGCGGAAGGAAAACCGTGCCTCTCACGAAAGGAAGGAAACACATTTTTTTATCCATTTCCGAGAGACATGCCGTGCCTTTCGCAGAAGCAAATCCATGCCTCTCGCAGAAGAAAAAGAGCATTCTTCGCGCATTTGTTTTTCATATTTTTGTCCAAAAGCTAAGAATGACCATGAAAAACCTAAAAAAATGAAAAAGCCAAAACGTGTGTGAAATAATAATAATAATAATAGTAATAATAATAATAATAATAATAATAATAATAATAATAATGGAGGGGGGCGTCCAGAGCGCGACACGTAGCGGCAGCTGAGAGCGCACCCCAAGTGACCCTCCTTCCTTAGTTGTGTTTTTTTGAAGGCCAATCTTCATGGGCCTGTTTTCCAAAAAAAATGAAATTATATTCAAAAGTTTCAAGAAAATCCGATAAATTTCCATAGAAACTTATGTATTTCCCGCACAAACCTCTAAAAAGCCGTTTGAAAATATTATGATTTGTATCTACTACCACTATAAAAGAAAGAGAGGGGCACATCCAAACAATCAAATCCATTCATCATCAAAATCTAATGGCTCTTAATCATCATGTGTTTAACGCTACCAACCACGAAACAAGCCACACCTGATCAATCGCTAACCCTGCCAACGTTCGAAAAAAAACCCGGTGCCAACGCACGCCCGCACGACCTCTCGCCCCTCCTCCTCCCAACGGACGCCAGCCATTCGCCACAGTTGGCCACAACACAGGCGGGCCGCCGCACACCGATCCTCCCGCACCGTTCGCCGCCCCGCCGATCCCCTCATCCACCATCGCCGCCCAGCTTGGCCTCCGCCCGCTGCCGGAGATCCCCGCCCGCTTTCGCCGCTCACCCCTCACCTCGCGCCGCCGCCCGCAACTCCTCACCGGCGCATCGCATCGCATGGCAGCGGCGGCGGCCTTCAACGTGGGAGCGACACCCAACGCATCCGTGCTCGGTCACCTCGCATCAGTGTACATCGAGGTGCAGACGAGCCGCATCGGCACATGCTGCCCCTCCCCTCTGCCATCTGCTTCTATTTCACGGACGCCGATGGCCCACCACCACCGCCGCGGGAAGCCCCGGTGACTCGGTGAGTAATGAACGCCCTCTTTCCTGCGATGCGCCACTCCCGGATCTCGGACTGCAGGATTGTGGTTTGGGCTGCTTTGAATTTGGGATTTGACGGCCATGACTTGATCACAGATGAGATCGCCAAACTGTTCCCCAACTTGTACGGCCAGCCTTGGGCCAAGCCGGTTGCAACGAAGGTGCTCAATATCGGCGTCGTGCTTTTTGGTGACTAGGTTCTAGGGGGGCACAATGTGATCTACGACATCTTTGATAAGTGCGAGTGATCTCCAACCACACGTTCGTTTCGTTTACCAGTGGCTGAGACCAATTGACTGAAAATGGGTGTTCATAATTGAATTAAAGAGCTGTTAGTGCACTGTGTCAGTCTCTTTTCTGATGGAAAATCTGAGGATATATCTTGTTAGATTTTGTTGCTTTGTGGTGTTTGCTGAATAATTCTTGTCGTTGACTTGTCATGGTTGGTGTTGTGGATCTGATTACCTGCGGGAGCGTGCCAAAGGCAGCACCATGTATGGATTCAAGGGAGTGCCGGCTGGTGTCATGAAGGGAAGTACGTCCTGCTTACTGCTTATTTCGTGTACCCCTACAGAAACCAGGTATGTCAGCATAACCTATACTAAGCGCACTTATTGAAATTTCAGTACTTCATATAGACTTTGGTTATCACCATTTTCAAACAGGAAGTGCATCATCAGTAGGGATTTTGCTTAGGTACTTCCATGAATTAACAGATGATAGTTTTTTCCTCTTGAAGTATCCTTGTGGGTATAGGAAATTTGTGACCATAAGCCTGACAAATATATGATGTATACATACAGTTTTCTGGGTAACCTGAATTACTATTCTTGTCCTTTTCCAGCACAAGAGCTCTACCCCAGCACCCCTTCCCCATCTCTGGTGGTTCCCTTGGCTTCCTCCATGGCGGCTGGGAAGATGGGCCACCACTGAAGCCGCTCCTGGTAATCGCCAAACTGTACCTGTGAGATCAACGAGATCGCAGCCGAGGCCGTCCGTCGTCGTGCCAGACTGCCAGCTCATGGCCAATTTGCACCAGCACTAATAGGACTCCAGCGACCTGGGATGTAATCCATCTGGAAATGGATGGTGGAGAATAATTTGCTCATGGTCCATGGATGCGACGTCTGTATTGGGGCTAACCTGCCTAGAAGTGAGATGCATCTGCATATACCTGATATAAGTGATATACAAAACAGAATTGATTTGGGGCTACTGGTCTTTGGTAAGCACCTATTTTTAGATGATGCATTTGATTATTCTGGCATTCCATTTTATGTGCATCGGATAAAATCTGTTTTTCTTTACCTCAGTTTTGTTTGATGTGGGTTTATTTGCATATTATTTACTAAAGAAAATGGTTTGAGGTGAAGAGCCGAAGGCCTGAAGCCACATATTCCTAATCAGGACGATGACCTTCAGGAAACAAGGCCAACGCTATGTGTGCCTGCAAGATTGAAGATCCTAGATATTTTTAGTTTTCTCCATGATCCTACACCACTGTATCACTTTATGCAGATCCCTTTATCATTCATTTTTATGTTCAAAATATGGTTGTCATAGATGGTATTACAGGGATAGCACTATATTTTTCATGTGTTGTCGTAAATAGAGCTCCCTCTGTACTGATACATATATGTTTTTTCTTTTAATTACAGTATCTCTTTTCGGACTGGTCGGGCTTTCTAGATTTCTAGATCTGAAGAAGTTTGTTTGAAGTCTGCCTTTGGGTTTCAGAAGATTCAGAATAAGTTCCTACACCAGCTGTAACTAGATAAATCATGTATGACGCGATGCTCTACGCTGCGCTCGTGGAGTATTTGCAGCAGTATTCTCTGTCGTTTGATGCTCAATCAGGTAAGTCTATTATTTCAATTTTGATTCACAGTTGTTGGCACGAACTGGCCAGTGCATTTGGACAATTTCCACATGTCAATCGGGGAAAGATATGCCCATCATCAGTGCACTTTTTGCAAAAAAAATTTGCTTTTTTTTCTATTCTATGCATACATGCAATTCCGACAATTAATGCAACAACTATTTTTTTTCTTTTCTTTTACTGTAGGGCTTGCGGCCATACATGTTAAACAATAAGATGATTTAATTTGTGGTCTAACAATGCCTTTGTTAATAGTTGCAACTAAAAATAGCTCTACTTTTTGCTAATAGTGGCTGAATAAAAGAAGATTCAGACTATGACGAGTTTACATTGTACTGAATTATAATTTGCTAACAATAAATTTCTCTCTTTTCTTCTATTTTATATTGATAATAGCTCCTCAATTAATTTTTAAACACCCCCTCGGCTGGTGTCATGATCAGATTTTTATGCATGAACAATAACCCTGTTTTATTTTAAGAATGGGGCTCTAAAATGGATAGAGGAGGAGCTTAAGTTCAGCAGCCAAATACGGCACGCATGCTCTTTTTCCCCCCATTTTTGTGAGTTAACTGACATGAGGTTGCTTCAAATGGAATATGTACTCATAGTTGCATTACATTATGCATTTCCTTCATTTTTAGTCTGCAAGTTACTTATGTGTCCGACATGATATTGGTGCGATTTATTTTCCTGAGGGTATATTCATCTCATTAGAAATTTATTTTGTCTGCCTTTCGTCTTCCTAAATTTCACGTGTTTTTATTTTTCTCTTTCCTGGTTAGCTAACCAATTATTATTGTAGCACATGACTTAGGGTTTTTTAACTTATTGCACAGTTTGTCATTCTAGAACACTAGACTTTTCTCCACAGTTAGGATGTTCATATGAAAAGTTTAATTCATGTTTAATCCTTCCAGAACTAAGCTTAGCTTAGTAAAAAGGTAGCTTGTTGCGTGCAATCTGTGTCATACAAAAATGTAAAATTCCATTTCTTCATTTTTGTTCAGAATGTTGCACTGCATGAGATGAGACAAACTCAGAATGGGAGCAAAATAGTCCTGACTACTGGCGAACTCTTTTAGCTCGCTGTGTTCCCACTGGTGGCGTTGTAGTCGAGCCCAACAATTCAACTTGTGAAGATAACATGTAGCCCGAACCCAAGAGGGAGCGAGATTTAGTTTTTCCAGGACAAGTATTTTTTTTCTCTCTTTATTAAAATTTTGCATCTCTTCCATGTTCACTTGGACAATAACTGTACTTATTATAAGTCCTTCAAGTTCAGACAAGAAAAATTAGATATCCTGAAATCTTTACTATAAAATCATTTTGGTCTTCTTGAACTTCAAGTGCCATCATCAAAAGATAAATGATGGTTTGTATTAAACTTGACCTTTAGAGATGCGGGCACTATAGATATTCTTTTTCCCCAAATTTCTAGAATATGAATTAAGAATTTAGTACTCACATAAATCTGAGAGGCTGCTTTGATCGAGACGTGCGTTGCACGTATACGTTTACTAGTGCTGTACAAAAAAGACAAAATTATGGCCCAACAAAGAGAAAAGTCGGCCCATTTGGAAATACAATTTGTCTTCTTTTTTACGACAAACGTGTATTATGAAATTTTGCACATACATAATATACATGTGTATGTATCTTCGTTAAAAATATCGAAATTTTTCGTGGTGTAGATAATGATATTTGAAACGAAGCTCCACGCATGGAGCTTGGCCTCCATTGGCCATTAGCGCTGTGGGCTGATGATGATGTCCCCGTGGAAGAAGAGAAGCGGTGGCGTTCCGGCGTTTTGTCTGTGGTCGTCGGCTTTTTCTTCCCGCGCGCGCTTCGCCAGGAAATTAAATTATTCCGTAAACGGTCAAGCGGCTGGATGTACATGTACCCCACGGGTATGAGTGAAGTTTTTTTTTTTTTGAAACGGAGGCAAAAGATTTGCCTCATCCATTAACTAAGCAGAAGAGAGTTGTCCGGTTAATTAACGAAAAACCAGGCGAAAGCCTTCACAAACAGCTGAGCGGCACATACAAATAGCCGAGACACACATATACAAAGAGTGCCTCGTCGAGCTAGCGCACAAGCATCATCGTCATCACTTCTCCTCAAACAGGCGTCATCGCCATCCCTAATCTCAAAGCAAGCAACTCCGACTTTGCTGTGGACGAACGCTAGTCCTGGCCATCTTAGGCCCGGCCCTGTCGGCCCACCCAGGCCCGGCCCTAAAATCCAGGGCCTAGGCCCGATGGGCTTGCTCGTGGGCCGGGCTTGGGCCTAAGTTTTGATCCCACCAGCAGGGCCTGGGCGGGCTTGGGCTTGGCATATTGACATTTTAAGAAAGAGGCCCGACCCACGGCCCTAAGCCCTAAGGGCTTTTGAGGGCTTTTTACCAGATGGGCCGGGCTTGGGCTTGAAAAGTAGGCCCGATGGTAGGGCCTGGGAAGGCATGTGCCTCGGTTTTCTGCTGTGGGCTTTTTTAGGCCCGGTCCAAGCCCGGCCCGGCCCGGCCCATGGCTAGATATAACGAACGCCGACCCAACCCTCACCGCTATACCTGGCCATGGGAAGCCAGACCCGGCCCGAAAAAGCCCGACTCGGCCCGGCCCGACGCTGCACTCGGGCCGGGTTCGGTCCTGGATTTTGAGCCCGATGGCTGGCCCGGGCCTGTCATTTTTGCGATTTCCTGAAGGGGCCCGGCCCGAGGCCATCAGGCCCGATGGCCGGGCCGGGCCGGGCCCGGGCTTAAAATCAGGCCCGATGGCTGGGCCGGGGCCTGGATTTTTTGCCTCAGGCTTGGCTAGGCCCGGCCCGAGGCCCGGCCCGGCCCGAGGTTTGGCCAGGTATACTCACCGCAAAGGCCGTGTAGAAATACATGAAGATCCGCGCCAACACTCAGCCACCCACGTTGAGGGCAACGCAGCTCCGAACGGACCACCGAACGGACCACCTATTGACTGTCATTGTTGCCACAGGGCCCCGCCGCCGCAGCTCCGACTTCATCACAACAAACAAGCCGAGGTAATCACACGAACATGTCGGAGAAGAGCCGACTACCGCAACCACTTCAATGCCTCCGACTTCACTTGCCCCATCATCGTTGCCACAGAAGTCTCAACACCATAGCAACGCCTTCACCACCCAACCTCCAAACACACCCACTGGTCCCTCTAACCGGATTAAACTCCAAACTCGATGCCCTCAAGATGGGAACGACCCCAACGCGCCGCCAACGACCGACCCTCTGGGTCTTGGGTTCCCCGGGGCTGATTTAAACCTTGAGATTGTAGAGCTCGTCCAAACTGAACCCTCATCTCCGAATCCCTGAAGTCTGTACCCCGTCCCCTATAATCCCGGTTGTTTTTAACCTGATCACTTTTTAGGAGTGGATTTGATGATGTGGCAGGGAAGGCCGGGTTTTGCTGGCTTTCTACACTACCTTAAAAAAACGTAGTGTTCCGTGTTTCGTCTTACGTCGTCGTCCTTCGTCCGTCTCCCCCGACCCTTCCTTTTTTCACGCGAGCGAGAATAGGAAACAGCCCACGCACGCAGGTTTTTTTTTTTGAAAAAATTAACTAAGCCCTCTTCCCCTCCTGCGATCCCCACACAGGCGCACCCACGCCTCCGCCGCCGCATGCGCGCCCCCGCCCTCCGTTGAGCTCCCTTCTCCTTAGCTCGCCCCCATCCGACCTCTTGTCCTCTTGTCGAGGATACTGCTAAATCGTGTCCTCTTGTCCATGATCTCCATCTCTTACCCTCCTCCATGTGTCCCTTATCGATCCTAACGATGATACCAGGCTTTGGCCCACCGCTAGGTGCCCAACATGATGGTGCGCGCATGGTGGCCAATCCAACTTCATTGTTTCAGAAGATGGTGCAATCAGAGGACATGATTTGCACGCACTATACCTCCCACATGTAGTTGTGCACCTCCTTCCTGTGTTGTTTGGTAAGATTGGTTTTGGTTTCTGTGCATATGGTCAAAGATTTAGCAGTTTGACTAATTTCACTCAGATCTATCTGTCGAAATTGATGACTATAGTTAGTAGGCTACTTGCCACAAGAATAACGGAATAACCCAAGAAACGCCCAACCAAAGATATTTTCCTCCATGGTGTTCTTGAATAAAAAAGATATATCTCTGGAAGGATATCGTTCCAATTGGAATATATATCAAACAATAGTTGCTTTATTTTTCCCTTACTACTGTTAGTTTTCTCAAGACTATGAGCATTACAAACTCTTACTTGAACTTTGCAGATTTGCAGACATAAAAGGCGAATGTTCATCATATACATGCACTATTATTTTCCGACGAGCCTCACCACTGCTTTTTTTTATTGATAAAACTTGATATTTCTTTTAAGGAGGCGCCCTATCTGTATGTCTAAGGCACAATTAGATGTGCCTTAGTTATTGCACATTGAAATGAGGCACTCAAACATAAAAGAAAAGAAAAGAAATACCCACACCAATCTTCATGTACAATCAATGACATGGGATTTAGATGTGCGGTACTACTTAAAGCACATCTAGATGTGCTTTAGCAAAAACGTAGTTTATAACTCGATTTTTTCTCTCCAGGGAGATATACCAACGACCAAATATGGAACCATACTTGTAAAAGCAGTGGGCATTAGTTGCATTATTGGATTAAGGGTAAAACTATAGATAGTTCCAAATGGTAGAGGTCATATTATGTGATATAGGTGTTGAACTACTGAAAAATATATATAACCCGTTGCAACGCACGGGGAGTTGCCTAGTTTAAAAAAAAAAACGAGCGAGTGCATGCATGAATTCATGGTGCGCGGTAGCTTACGCATTTAACGTCCCGGTCGATCGTTTTTTTCCCTTCTTTTTTGCGGTCGATCGCGTACATGCTAGGTAGCTCAGCACAGAGAGATACGCATGTATGACGTCAAAAAAGAAGATACGCATGCACGCACCGTGCAAGAACAAAAAGATACGCGTCTATGCATACCTGTTCACGCACGTACCCAAGCGTACACTGAAAGCCGGCTGGGTTACAACTGTTCTTCGCTCCACAACCAACTTACCCAAGCGTCCTAGCTAGTACAAAGTTAGGTCATCTACTCCCTTCGTCCCAAAATTTGTGTCTTATATTTGTCTAGATACAGATGTATCTAATACTAAAACGTGACTTGATACATTCATATTTAGACAAATCTAAATCAAGAATTTCGAGATGGAAGGAGTATTTTGGAACGGAGGGAGCAGTTGGCTAGCTAACAGAAATGAGTCGTGAATTTGTGTGTGCTGCCGCGTGCGTGCAATGATGCGGCCGTCGTTCGGTGGGCTCGGTAGCAGTTGGCATGAGCACGGGTCCGTGGACAAACTGCACGAAGGCACGGCTATTTTTGAGCAGACACTAAGATTATAATAAGTGGCATATCAGATGCGGTGCACTGCTCATTTAGTGCATGAGCGGCAGGATGAGCAAGAAGTACTCCTTCTGTTCCTAAATATAAGTCTTTTTAGATATTTTAAATGGGCTATAACATACAAATGTATGTAGACATATTTTAGAGTGTAGATTCACTCATTTTGCTTCGTATGTAGTTATTTGTTGAAATCTCTAGAAAGACTTATATTTCGGAACGGGGAGAGTATTTGTTTGTGCTCCGCGATCACCCCGTCGTCGCGTGCGTGCACGAGGATGTCCTGCGCCAGCTCATCGGCGTGCACACTACTTCCGGGGCTTTGGTGCAGGCGGCAGAAACGGTTCCTCCGACGGCAATACCGAGCTCTCATCGCCAATGGACCATGTCATGCACGTCACACACATGGCGTCCACGCCGGCAGGGGCCGTGGTGGTCGACGCGAGCCCGCTAAGGCACGCGCGCGGCGAGAAGTGGGGTATGCCCATGGCCGAGCGGCGAGCAAAACGACGGCCATGGCCCATGGCCGAGCGGGGCAAGCAAAGTGGCAATCAGACTTCACTCCACGGGTATGAATGCCTGCGCGATGCCAATGTCAACACGCGGTGACATTGCCTGCTCGCTAGCTCGCTTTCTTTGCCATGATCGATGAGGTGTATCACGTCAGCTGCTGTTGGGCCCTTGGCCCTGCTCGGGTGCATGATCCATCCTGGTGTCGGTCGGTATATACAGCCAGCTGTGCCGTGAAGCGTAGGAGCAGTGCGCGCGCAGGGTTTTGAACGTGCCGCTGCATCTACGTAGTACACGCGGCGTCAGAAACTACAGCTGGCTGAAGTGAAGCACTCTCGTAACCGAAAGGGGCCTGCAGTGCAGTGCAGGTGATATACAGTAGTGTACAGTGCATGATTCGCAAAGAAACGTGATATGCCTGACAGCAGGTTCTCGTGGCCATCACGCAGCTGAGCTGATATAACAACAGAATCGCCATCTGCATGGGCCATGGCTGATGGCTGGTCAGGCCTCTCCCAGGCTTGCATGGGACGTACGGTGCCAAAGCGTGCGAGCCAGCCAAGCCAACCGCTGCACGTCGCGGAAACGGAAAAGGACCTGACCGACGGCGACCCGCTGCGGCCGCGCGACGCGCCAGATAACACCCGCACGGCCCCATCCGCGCGCCCTCCGGTCGCCGTCGGTGGGTCGCGACTGACGGAGAGGGACGTGCGTGCACCGGCCGCGCCCGGGCGGGAGTTGGCGTCCGTGGCCGCCGCCCGGCTGACCCGAGCCGCACACGTACGCGATCCCTCTCGATCGATCTCGACGCATCATCATCATCATCGTGCGAGCGGTTGGGTCGTTCGCGCCAGGAGGAGGGAGGCACAGCCGCGCAGCTCTCTCGCTCTGCGACGGCCACGACCGTATCGCCTTTTGAATCACGACGGCAGGCAGGTACACGAAGAGACGATCTTATGACGATACTCCTTAGTAGGTTCCAGGGAACAAATTAAGCTGAAAGAGGCCAAGGGCCGATGCACGAGCCTGCCCAGGTTGATCCGGCCGACCTCTTTCCTTCCACCAGGAGGAAATGCGCGAAGCTGTATGTGCTAGCCACATCATCCTTCACCTTTCGGCCCCGGCCGCGAGCACCGTGAATATCTCTCTCGCTCCTGAGTGCGCGTTCGCCGGCCAGTTCGCGTGGCATCCGCCGCCGCCACACGTACATCAGGAGGAACCAGTCGATCCAGGATTAGGCCGACCTTCTGCAGAAGCCGGTACGCCCTCCGATTCCACCTAGTCGGCGTGCAATGTCACGTGCATGTATCCAACCTCGCAACGATCGCACCCACGTCGACGAACGCCCGCCCCACGTTACCTGCGGATGAACACGATACCGCGACACGAATATGTTCTTCCGCCCGGGCCCTACCTACCTACCCGGAAAGCGATTTCTATCGAGTAGGAGTAGCTAACGAATCTCACACTGTATGCGTGCATGGAACTGAAGAGGCCAGGCGTGCAGTGCACCGACCGTCTATGCGAACTTTTCAGCGATCGATGCCATGCCATGGCAAACTGAAGCCCCTTTGCCTTGTCGTGCCAGGTCGGGCCGACTTCTGCGTACCCTGCATGCTCACTCGTTTTGCTCTCGCAAGTTGAGAGAAGCTATAGAGTGGTGGCAAAGCCCCGTTGACAACACACATCATCAAACTCTTTTCCTGTAAGTTTTGTATCCCCCAAAAATGTGGTGGTTTGGGCACTCTCAATCTGATTGGAATGGAACCGACGCATCCAAGACTTTGATTGGCTTATATGTAGCTAATGTAATAGCAGGGACAAACATTTGTTTGCGGCAGCCACCATAGTAACTATTTGAAAATGGGATCGGAGAAGACAATTTGGGCGCGTCTGGTTGCTCGCATTAGGCCCATCGAGGCCCGTGCAGGAAGAAAACACATTGTTTGATTGCCTTCGGCATATAACTAGTTTCGGAAAGAAACTCGCCGAAGCGCTTGGATGGGGAAGAACCGAAGAAGTACAATGCGCGTACCCATTGAGGAGGAATACAAAGCTTTATATTGAAAACAGGAAATCGAGTGACAATAATTGTTTTCACGCGACTCAGTACAATGGCAGGCGGTACAAGTTTTCTTTTTCACTCCGTCGGACATACACGATGCAACCAACAATGTCTACGTATGCAGTTCATGGGTTAGCATTGGCAGCCAAAACTGTACATCCAGTTTACTACATGGAGTAGTAGATCTTCTCACGTATCTTTAGTTTATTGTGGTGGCGACAGTCGTTGATTGACGAAGGCAAATCCGGCCGGCCGGCCGGTACTAGTCGTAACCTGCATGCATGGCCATGCGTGATTCGCGTGGTTACGTACGTGGGAAACACTATTCTTTTTTTTTTGCGGGAAACACTATTCAACTGCAGTTTAAGTTTCAGCAAGGAAAACCCAAATCTTATCGAGAAGTGAGCTGTGGAGCTTGTGCTCGGCCGCATCGATGTCCGTCTCCGTGGAAGAACCGGTGTGTCCCGTCTCGGCCGGCTCTTGTCATATCGCTCGTTCCCCGGAAAAAAGAAACGAACTCTTCTTCTGCTGGCCGTGAGGTGTAGGAGCAGTGCGACCGTGCGCCCGCAGTGTGACCATCGCCGTCGTCGATCAACGCCGCCACCGTGGCACCGCCAGAGAAAGACGTAAGCAGCCTCTTCACACCCAGATCTGAAAGAGTGCAGAGTTTTGAACATGCCACAAGCAGTCAAGCACCACGTACGTGCCGCCGTAAGAGACTAGAGCTGGCCGACCGACCGGGCGGGAGTTGGCGGGCGTGGGCGTCGCCCGAGCCGCACACGCACCCACGCGATCTCTCTCTCTCTCTCTCTCTCTCTCTCTCTCTCCCACGACGTACGCATGCGTCCACCGCCAGGCCCGCGCCAGGCCCAGCGACTTACTTGTTCAGCCCAATAACAGCCCATGCATTTCGTTTTCTCCTCCAACAGTGGCCGGCCGTCTCCAAGATCGGCCCGATTTGTAAAAAAACTTAAAAAATGTAGTGTCTGCGTGCGATACGCCGCCGAGAGCGCCCGAATATCCGCGCGCATCATCTGGAAAACAGAAAATCCGTGCGCATCAATCTTGGAGCCTGGAGGCCTACTTAACGTGGCTTTTCGGCAATGTGATGTTCTCAGAGAACCATATCATCACTATTAGCGTTCTCTACATCCCTATGACACTCGAGATAGCGAGCGCTCAGACGGCGGAACAGATCAGACCGAGGAGTTGGGGTTCGGCGGTCTTAGCGGCTACATACCGAGGTATGTGCAACGGCTGCCAGCTTGCATCGAAAAAGCCAACCCTTCCTGGATGCCCTCTATTCCTACAGTTATGGTCCTGGGAGAGGTTCTCTATAGGGCGACCAGCTGTATGTGTTCATCAGCCTATAGATGCCATGTTCGATGCTGACGGCATCGACATGCCTACTTTCGGTCTGTGTTGGACACGGCGCGAGGTATGCATCGTGTTATAGTTTGATGCAACTTTTTTGTGCATAAGAGATAGTTCAATGCTAGCGGCTACTAACTTCACTACAAGAAATATGTCAACTTGTGACCATCACTATTAGTCGCTGAAAGGTTATAGTTTTTCATTTGCGACCTTTTTGTGACAAAAAGCAGAAGGTCAAAAGCTGGCGGTCGTAAACTAAAATTAGTGACCTTCTTTGTGATATGTAAAAGGTCGTTGGTTCCACAACCAAATTTTTGGTCACTAGCAACCTCCCCAGACCACGTAGGCATCCAGCATGGCAAGCTGATGTGGCACACGAATCAGCCCGGTCCGATTTGGTGTTTTACATGGGCCGAGCCCAACAATTCAGCCTATTTTTTTTCTCATATTAATTTTGGTCAGGTAGATGGGCCAAGCCCAACAATTAAGCCTTCTCATTTTTGGGCCATGGCCTTTTCGGCTAGACGGTTTTATTTTTCTTTTTTCAAAAAACTCCTCTAGTTAGATGGGTCCCAGAGGTCAAGTTCTAGTAAGTGGGCCCCTTTTGTCAGTGCCTTTTTCTTCTGATTTTGATTTGATCATAAATAAATAATCAATATTTAAATCAACACAAACATAAAACATAAGAAATACTTCAAGTAACAGCAACCAGAATCAATCTGTATACAGTGACAATCAATGTTACAATCTCTACAAATATTGGGATCCTGCTCCAGTCATCGCACAGGTACAAATTCTACTAGTGTAATAACACATATACAAGTAGAATCACTGTTAAACATATGCAGTGACAAATCGGCACAAACTGGCCCCTGCTCCAATCATATGAAACATATGCACGACTCAATGGGCGACCATACTTGACTAGGCCATGACCTTCATTACAATGGACTAACATAATGACAATATGAACTATCATCATGCCTTCCACGGTCGCCCTGTTACATGAACCAGAAGAGAAGAATCAAAAAATTTGGGGCCAATATATTATGAAGAAACCAATCAAAAAACAAACAAGTTCTTTAGAATGATAAGACAAATTCAGCTAGTACAATGCTTTCATTCTCCAGCAAGTTAAAATGAGATAATCATTCATACAAGAAAGGTGATGAAAGAAAATAGAGCATTTTACTCATAGCATGCAAAGTATCAATATTCTGATGAACATATACAAGTGTAAATGTCAACTATCTTACACCCAAATGAATGACTACTTGTGGAAGAAATATGTTAAACCAGGTTAGTTGTAACGGAGAGGGCTGACCTACATTGGCCGTAGTGGTCGATTGTGGCCTGAACAAAGCTGTTGTAGTCGTCGGGGTCTGCGACGTCCCCGGGGAGAATGGTCACGTCCGGCGCGCCGAGCTCGAAGGCGCGGTCGGCGACCTGCCACAGGCTCCACTCCCTCCTTGCTACCAGGGCAAGGCATGCCCCCTTGGCAGCGTACTGGTAAGCCAGTTGCTGCATGCAGAAGAGAAGATCCCAAGTTGTTTGGAGTTAACAACGAAAGTACTGTACAATGTTTAGAACATGTATATTCAATATGACAAGTAGAAAAGCAGAGTTCTAGCAGAGTAGCATAAGAAGCAGAGGAATTCTGATTCTGTAACAAGAGGACACGGAGTTGTCCTGTGCAATAAGAGGAATTCTGATTCTGTAACAAGAGGTAGAATTAGCATCACTAGCTCTATTGCTGTTGTTTGCATATTACATAAGTAGTTGTCTGCCTAAGCAAATAGAGAGGTATATGTAGCAAGAACACACAATGTGATGACAGTATGAGTGCACTATAACTCTGGAAGTAAAAAGAACATAAATTCATTTGGGCTGATTTGTACACAGCCAGGAAAAACTTCTTACAAATAAATTCATGGAAGCGTATAATCCTTTTAGTCCCTCACCCATATCTCCTAGTAGTATGACATAATGCCTAGTGAGTGATCTAGCAATGTACTGTACAAGAGAGTATATATGTGTACGGATTCCTGCAGCCAGCTTCTATCAGTAACATGCATGTATATATTGAAGTAAACGTAACAGAGAGTATCTTTGGAAACATTCAAAATATATTCAATGTTGGTGCTGCATCTTACAACTCAAGGAGCCACGTGAAATCCATGGAAGGACCTTACTGTGACAATTCACTTGTATAGTCCTGCCTCATGTGCATAATGCCGTTGCAAACAATTTAGATAGTGTATATATATAGATAGAAAGAGAAGCGCTTGATCAACAAGCTGCTGTAATAGTGTATATATAGAGAGAGATAGTGTATATATATAGATAGATAGTGAACCAATAATTTTTTAGAAGGTAACTGAACTTCTGTGCACACATTTAGATAGAAAGAAGCTTTTGATCAACAAGCTGCTGTAATAGTGTATATATATACATGCTAACAACATGAATGTTCCATCAGGCCATGATCAACTACTCCAAACCATTACATGCTTTGTAAGAAAATAATAGAAAAAGTAATCAGCAGATGACACAATGAACAAGTGAAGGCTTTAAATATCTCCCTGTCAAAGAATCAAGTCAATGAAGACATGCAGTACAAGGAGGAGCAGCCTTGCATCATCGTTTTCTCAGATCGATGCTGGAAAGTGTGCTGCTATACCATGATCAGAACCCGCACGACACAACCTCTCTGTCCCCCACCTCAACTCGCCCATGCTGCTACTGCAGTTGGACGTAAGTGTGTAAATACAACATACTTTGCATCATGTATCTAGACTATAACATCTTGCAGCTAGCAGTACATGAATTCAACTCAATAGTATAATAAACATCCACTGGAAGTTGTCAAATTAATTCATTCTCTGCTAATTGCCAGAGCAAGTGTTGTAGATAGAATGGTGGTGTCATCCACAATAAGATAATATTGCTTCTACTGAAATACCATTCATTTAGTATGAAAATAACAAGCTTAGCTAAATATAACATTGCATTGTTTTTATTCCTCTGTTTTGCCACTAGCTGCTAATCACGTTCATCTACTTTTTTGCTTTCCTCTATTTTACAAGGCTCTAACCAATGTTTTGAGTGACATGGCATGACAAGCTGTAGAAATCCAGGCCATGGACAGGAGAGGAATGAAGTTGTCTTACTGATTGAGGCATATCCTCCCAGCAGACCAGCTCCTCGGACCTGACACAGCCGGCCACCTCAACGCATCCAGAGCAATAATCGGCAATGGCGTCAGCAAGCTGAGAGGAACAGCGTCGGCGGCGGTAACTAGCAAGGAAGATGATGTATACGGACCGAGGAGGCAGGAGACGGGGTAGTGCCGGGGGAAGTTGATGTGGTGGACCCCGTCGACGGCGTAGATCACCCGGTAGAAGTCCTCCATGGCGGCGACGGTGTCGGTGTCGGGCACCTTGGAGGCGGCGTGGATCCAGAGGCGGCCGGTGACCGGCGACGGCCAGGAGCGGCCCTCCACGCGCTTGGTGCCGTGCACCAGCAGCAACACCCACGGCTGGTGCATCGTTAGGCAGGGGTTCCGCAGCCCCCCACCGCCTCCCCCCAAGCGCCCTCCGCGCATCGCTGCTCGTGGTGGTCCAGAGAGGAGAGGAGAGGAGAGGGCGGTGGTGGCCGGATTCGAATCGGGTTGGATTGGAGCAGCGGTGGCACAGGAACAACGAGGAGGAACTTGGCATCGGGATGGCGCGCTGCAAGGCCGGGAGATGCGGGAAGAGGAGGGAGGGACGTGGTCGGCGGTGGTGGGTGAGGAGGACGGCAAGGTCGGCGGTGGGTGGGAGAGGACGGCGATATCGGGAGGGGCCCAGGTACGGGGAGGAGCTGTCGGCGGCGGCGGGGAGATTGGGAGCAGGGAGAGGGGTGCGATGGGGGGGATCTGATCTAGGGTTTGGGCTGGGGGGGGGGGGTATCACTTTTTATTTTATTTTTCTTTTTTTCTGTAGATGAATGGATGGATGGATGTGGGATGGAGATATGGATGGATGGATGGATGGATCGGCACCATGTCATCGATCCGTGGGAAGAGTTTTGATTGGTTCAGAAAATCAGTGATTTAAAATAGTTTCCAAGTACTAAAAATAGAGGGATTTTGTGAAGTGGCTATCAAAACTATTTTGCAGAATGGTATCACACAAATTTTCACTCAAGTTAGACCACATTTTATGGATGAGCACCAATTCGTATGCATTTATGATCTTTCTATCTATTTTTAGTTATTTTTTGAGTGCCCAAAATGTGTTTTTTTGTGAATGACCTACCATATATTTGTTGCAAAATTTGACCGAATCATTTTTATAAAGTATTAGGTCATATTTAATGAAAAATTTACCAAATGGTTGGATGTGAAGAGTTTTGATGCACCTCTCGTGAAAAAGACAAATTTTCACCGATTCCGCTGGGAAGCGGGTCAAATTTGAACTGCAACTGTCTCATAGTTTGTTCCTTATTTTTTTTCTAAAAATCATTTCTAGGTACATAAGTATCTATTTAATCATAGAAACATCAAAAGTTTTTCAAGATTCAACCACTAGCAAGGAACGGTCATGCCCGAAGTTTTGACCATATTTTCAAACGAGCATGAAAAATTCAAAAAAATCAAAAAAATGGAAAACCTTTGCATTGTGTCATTATATGTGACCAAGTTACCAGAAATAAAATAATAAACTTGTAATACGACAATTCTTTTTAAAAAGTGTTCTCAGAAATGAGCTATCATGTGTGAAGATTCATGGCTTTCAAGCCAAATGATCAATCTTATGGCCACATTCATGGCATAGTTTGTTCAAATGATCTCATATTGTGCAAAAAGGTGCATCTTGGATTTCCAAACAATGTTGCCTAAGGATGTTTTCATTTTCTTTGCACGGAAAAATCATTTTCCATTTTTTGAGTGCCCAAAATGAGTTTTTTTTTGTGAAGGACCTACCATATATTTGTTTCAAAATTGGACCTAATCAATTTTATAAAATACTAGGACATATTTAATGCATAATTGACAAAATGGTGGAGTTTCAAAAGTTTTGATCCACCTCTGGTGAAGAAGACAAATTTCCGCCGATTCAGTAGGAAGTGGGTCAAATTTGAACTGCAGCTACCTTATTGTTTGCTCTTTATTTTTTCCAAAAATAATTTGTAGTTACATAAGTATCTATTTAATCAGAGAAACACCAAAAAAATCCAAGATTCAACCACTAGATAGGAACGGTCATGCCCGCCGTTTTGACAGCATTTTGAAACGAGCATAAAAAATTCAATAAAAATCAAAAAATTGGAAAACCTTCGGATTGTGTCATTATATGTTACCAAGTTTCCAGGAAAAATAATAAACTTGTAATACGATAATTATTTTTAAAAAGTGTTCTCAGAAATGAGCTATCATGCATGAAGATTCATGTCTTTCAAGCCAAATGATCAATCTTATGGCCACATTCATGGCATAGTTTGTTCAAATGATCTCATATTGTGCACAAGGGTGCATCTTCGAATTCCAAACAAAGTTGCATAAGGGAGTTTTCATTTTCTTTGCACGGAAAATTCATTTTCCATTTTCCGAGGGCCCGAAATGAGTTTTTTTGTGAAGGACCTACCATATATTTATTGCAAAATTGCACCAAATAATTTTTATAAAATACTAGGACATATTTAATGCACAATTTATAAAATGGTTGGGTGTCAAAAGTTTTGATCCACCTCTGGTGAAAAAGACAAAGTCCTACTGATTCAGTAGGAAGCGGGTCAAATTTGAACTGCAGCTACCTCATAGTTTGCTATTTATTTTTTCTAAAAATCATTTCTAGTTACATAAGTACCTATTTAATCATAAATACATGGTTTGGTGGCGATACGTCACGGTTTGGACTGTCGCCGAGGGCCCCAACTCTAGAGCGTGTAAACTCACATGCCCGCCGCATGGTCACCGCGTGACCTTGGCGTTGCCATGTGTTCTGGGCATCCTATGCATGTCTAGTGGGTTGGGCACTCCCCGGGTAGGTGCTAGGAATAAAATCACAACATAAGATTCTCACGAGGAGACCGATGAATGCTCAAACATGAATAAGCAGCCAAGTGTTTGATTAGCGGTATAGGAGATGCACATGGCTAATGGGCGTGAGTTTTGGCTGAGGATGATCAGTTACTAAGAAGACCGTCTTCACAAATTTTCAGCTCAAAAGGAGGAGCCTAGGTGGTACTTGCTTTGCAAAGTACCACATTGGACATAAATACGAATGTTGAAGCTGGGCTCAAAATAATGAATGGATTGCGCTGACATTTGGTGGAAGATGGTTATTTGGGCATAGGAAAGCACTGTAGAAAATTGATACCATTTGGACATGCCAAAGTGGTACTTCCTTCACAAAGTGTTTTTCTGAACAGAGTAGGAAAATGAATATTTTTGAATTATTTATGAACTAGGCAAGGAAGGTTTTTTACATATTTGATGAAGATATGACCCAAAGAATTTATGAGATTTTTTTGGGAATTTTGGGAATGACAGAAATATAGGTTGCTTCACAACCTAGGGCAAAAACTGCCACATGGACATGACACATAGGCAAAACTGATGAGGTGGCACCTAGTCATAGCAATAAGTACTAATGCATCCATGTTCAAAACCTCATGACCATTTATATTGGTCGTAATCAGGTAAAAATAAGGTCATGGACCACTCTTGTCTGCTTTATGACCATTTGGTGTAAGGCAATTCAGGGTTTGAGCCCTTCCAAGCGAAATGGCCGTGGATTTACGACCAATTCAGCTAGGGTCACTAAGAGAAGGTCACTAGTTGACATATTTCTTGTAGTGCTTTTGTTTTCTGCAGAGACACTTTGCTAGTGATCAAACCAGGAAGGCTTACACGACATTAAACGAGCAGTTTGATGCGTACACTGGGGTCATCTGGTAGTCCTACACAGAAGCAGCCATACATGCAAGATACCCCGGTGGCCGGTGGTATGTCTGTGCTATGCACAAGGCACCTAGATTACTGGATGACAAAATCGAAGATCAACTTCAATATCTTCGTCGAGGAGATGGCACAACAGAGGGTTATGAGGCAATTTGGTCTTCTGCAATTGGAGCTGCCTCCCCCTATAGAGAACCCGGTGCCAGCACATATCCACAGGTATTAACCAGTTTTTCAATGTTGCATTATATTTGACAATACTCCATTCGAAGCATTAGGTAATTGTTGAACACACACCACAATTTTAGGACGACGAGGAAGGGCATGACCAGGACAACTGCCGACTGGCTAGTTAGACTAGAGTCGTGTTTTATAGAACGGGAGACATCAAACACAAATATATGGCATGAGAATCACAACTTTGATCTCAATGAATTCAATTTCTATTTGTGGCGCTACGTGATTGGAACACGGTTACGCATCGTTGCGCACTCTCACCTAGAGGAGATATCTGACCCTACTCCGTTCGATATGTACACTACTGGAATCAGGATCTTTGCCGTCAGCTAGATCTTTGTCGTCTGCTAGCTGACGGCAAAGAAGGTCTCTGCCCTCAGCTTAGCAGAAGCTGGCGGCAAAGAAAGAGCCGACGGCAAAGAAAGAGCTGGCGGCAAAGATCATGTTTGCCGTCAGCCAGCTCTTTGTCGTCCGCTAGCGGACAACATAGAATCTTTGCCGTCCGCTAGCGGACGACAAAGAATGAGGGTGGCCAATTAACGAATAACACCTAACGGACACTTTCTTTGTCATTCGCTAGCAGATGGCAAAGAAAGTGGCCAAACTAACGTCTGTTGGCTAGGATCTTTGCCATCTGCTAGCCGACGACAAAGAACCGTGCCCTAACTAAAATCCATCGACGCCCGCCCGCGCCCCACATCTCTATCTGTCCCCTCTCTCTCTCCGCCTGCGCCCAAGCCGCCGCCACCCCGCGCCACCCCGGCCCCGTGCTGCCGCCGCCCCGCGCCACCCCCGTCGCCGCGCCGCCCCAGCGGCCCCGGTGACCCCTTTCCCCACCCTGCGCCATCCCCGTCGTTGCGCCGCGCCGCCCCGGCTCGCCCCGTGCCCGAGCCGCCGCCGTCCCACGCCATCCACGTTGCCGCGGCACCCTCTCCTCCACCCCGGCGCCCCTCTGCTCCACCACTGCGGCCGCGTAGCCGCTCCGGTGCCCCCTTCTCCACCCGGCGGCCCTGACGCCCCTCTGCTCCACCACCGCGGCCGCCTCGCTGCTCCGGCGCTCCCTCCTCCACCCGGCCGCCCCGGCGCCCCTCTCCTCGACCACCGCGGCCACCCTACTCCTCCGGCGCGCCCCTCCACCCGGTGAGACCTCTTGTATTTTTTTCTGTTTTTGTTTCTGTATTTAAGTTTAGTTTAGGTTTACTTTAGGTTTGGTTTAGTTTAGGTTTACTTTAGTTTAGGTTTAGAGCAGAGAGCCTTAGGCTGTGTTTGATAGCAAGGTATTGCAAAAACCGAAGTATTGAATGCTACATTATTTTAGCCCGCAGGTGCAAGATACCGCAATTTTGAAATATCAAAGTATTTTGAAGTATTGGGAATACCCTGACCTGTTTGGCTGGTGCTTTATGCAACAACGTAAATTAGCTAGCTAGGCAGTTGATAGCAGCTACAAACACACATGTTAGGTAGTTGGATTCACTCAATGTTTTAGTTGATCGGAATTGATTAGTTGGGTATGGACACTCGTGTGTTGTGGCCGGCACTCGTGTGTTGATCAGAATTGATTAGTTGATCTGATTTGAGTTATGTTTGTTTGTTTGGTGTGTAGCACCTAGAGCCACCTAAAATATGGTGCAACTATGATTGTTGCCACAAAAGTATTCCAATGTGATCACACCACCTAAAATAATAATAAGAAGATAATTAAAAAGGAGGAAGAAGAAGTGTATTTTTCCCTATTTTTAGATTACTGTGCTCTTTTTTTGACATTTTCAGTTTTCTTTCACGTCTAAAGAAATCCCTAGTTTTGAAGGCTGCCAATTGCCATTGCCAACTAACCTACCAAATTAATTAAGTGTTGTTGATGTTGTTGAGCACAAGTGCATTTGAAAGTGCAACTATCCCTAGGTGGTTTTGGTAATTCATAACAACATATAGCTCATTGAGCTAATGCTATTCCAAGACATATATTTCAAGAAAGCTCAATGAATGGCATGGCATGGATGATGAAAGTGGATCCCTCAAAATACTAAGGACAAAGGATTGGCTCAAGCTCATTAGCTCAAGACCCTTCATTTTATAATTTAGTAATCCAAGATCACATTAAGTCTATAGGAAAAGCCAATACTATCAGGAAGGGATGAGGTGTTGCTTAATGAGCCTCTTGCTTCATGTGCTTAGTGATATGCTCCAAAACCCTCAGCTACTTTCTCACATCCACAAATGACCTAAACCCAAAGCCAAAATTGGTCACACCGATTCTTCCTATCCGGCGCCACCGATTTCAAATGTCATAGCCACTACCACAAACCCTAGGCAAATCGGTTCTACCGATAGGGATCTCGGTCTCACCGAGATGGGATTGTAATCTCTCTATTTCCCTTCATAACGTTTCGATCAAACCAAAGTGAGTGATCGGTCCCACCGAGATTGCAATGTAAACTCTCTATTTCCCTTTTGTAACATTTCGGTCTCACCGAAAAGAGCAAATCAGTCCCACCGAGTTTACCTGACTGACAGAGTCCTGGATTAGGGGGTACTCAACACGTCGTCTCCCGATCAGTTGGATTGGGCCGAGGACCCTCGTGGCCATATACTCATGGGCCAGTCCGGACAGCTGCCGCATACAAGGAAGAATTCACAAGACTTGGCGATCAAGACAAGGACTCCTCCCCCACCGGCGTATTCGGCTAGGACTCTTATTATCCTAGGCCTCTGGTGCATTATATAAACCGGGGCCAGGCTAGTCGATAGATATACAACAACAATCATACCATAGGCTAGCTTCTAGGGTTTAGCCTCTCTGATCTCGTGGTAGATCAACTCTTGTACTACCCATACCATCAATATTAATCAAGCAGGAGTAGGGTTTTACCCCCACCGAGAGGGCCCGAACCTGGGTAAAAACATCGTGTCCCTTGTCTCCTGTTACCATTGATCCTAAGATGCACTGCTTGGGACCCCCTACCCGAGATCCGCCGGTTTTGACACCGACATTGGTGCTCTCGTTGAGAGTTCCGCTGTGTGATCGGCGAAAGGATCAATGGCTCGACTACAGGTCAACTGCGATGTCGGCTTCTTCGTCACCAGCTCGACTGGTCACCTTGGTTTGACCGAGGACTGCGCCCTACCTCCGATCGTCATGTTCGGATGAAGTCCTTCATCAACACCAACTCCGATCTCTGTCAAGATCATGGAGGAGTCATCCATGGAGCTCGGGGGCTCAACGTCAACATTGCCCTCAGGCGACCGTGCTATTTTTCTGGACAACAAATTTGTATCCACCGCCACCGCCTCCTCAAGTGTCGCTTAAACGATTACTTCAGTGGAATTATGCGGAATTAAGTCTACAACAACCCTGCAAAAATTTCGTCGAGTTCCGATGGAGGAATCTCCGGCATTCTCCGATATACCGAAGCCCTGTTGAATTTGGACGAGAATCTGGACGAGTTTAGGGCGTGGTATCCAGCATCTAGCTCGGATGTCCTTTGGAGGATCCAACTGTTGATTTGCTGCGGAATTCCCATATCTACCACCTACCAAAAATTCAGCTTGATCCGACCGTCCAAACTCCGGGAAACTTCCAATTAGTGCATCACTTTTTGGATCTGTTTTCTGCGCGAAAACGAATCCGACCCGAATTCATCTTCTTTATGAACGGGATCTCGGACATCCTTTTTGAAGGAAGTTTTCGTATGGGGTGTTGTGTTTTATTCTCAAACACATCCCAGTAATATTAAAAGTATTTTTGCAATATGAACTTCACCGTCGCGCCGGTGTCAAACCAGCCCGACAACACCACTCCACGGCGGCCGACCTGCGTTAGACACGTCGTTGCTTTGTGGAGCCGAGCTCAATTTCTTCGGATCATCATCTCGGCCAGCCGAACAATAGTTTGGCATCACGAAGGATAAATCGTCACCAACATCGCCGCCCCACGGATTACACGGAGCGGGCACACCTGCATCGCCACACGGTCACTTCATCAAGCCAGCATCGACCACGTCACGACCTACATCGCTGGACCGGGGGCTTCATCATCTCTTCATCAACCTACTCCAGAGACTTTGGCGTCGCTGGCCGACCAGCTCCGTCACGTTAGCTGGACCGAGGGCTTTGCCTCGGCGAGCTAACCTTTGCCAGCATCACCATGCCGTTGCTTTATCGCCCACCAGGCGATAGGTGTGCGGATCGAGTCCCAATTTTGGGAATCACCTTTCTTTGGATTGCTACAACAAATAAACCAGGTGCTATTAATCCCAGCAATTTTTGCTTGTTCGGGTTTATTTTTCCCAAGGAATTATTACTCTGCTTTGTTCCATCATCTATACGCAGGTCTATCAAATGGTGGCCGCATTAACGACGGTCGCATGATGGTTCGGTCAGTTTCCGTACATAGTCCGGCGAACGCCGCATCCGGAACTCGAACCGACCTGTGAATTCAGGCCTTGCCATGCCTTTACCGCATCACGCCGCCGCCCTGCATCGACATTGACTTCGGCGCCAGGCCATATTTCTTTTATTACTCACTTTGCATAAATTATTTGTTATGCAATGAATTTTTTCATTATTATTATTATTATTATCTCCGGTTTGCACTATTTTTTGTGCACAGGAAAATGATCCAGCCGGACTATATTCTTTGGCGTCACCTCGGCTGGACGGGGGGCTTCGTCAACACTTCATTACCCCATGCCGTGGACTCCGGCATCACCCTGCTGTCCTGCATTGACCGTGCTATGTCACCACTTCGGAGTGCCGAGCTCTTTGCTCCGCCACCACGGGACTGGCTCGGGGATGGAACCTTGTCCCGCATCAAGCTCGGACCGTGTCATCAATACCGAACACACTAACCAGCTAAGTTATCTTCATGCTCAAAGTTTTAAATTTTTAACTTGTGTTCGGCTCGGCCAAGCATTATACTTTTTTGAAAAAAGTTTCTTGTAAAAAATTTCCTTGTCCAAACTTTGTTTGTGACACGCAAATTCAAATACCCCGTTTACTTGGGGGCTTCCTTCATGAAGCTTTTTCCTCTTGCATATGGTTATACTTGTACGACTTCGTTCCTTGTTCATGTATTACGCCACAATATGCACCATATTGACTTAAGCGATTTGCAAGCTGGGTTGCCTGGCTCCTGTGCTGACCCCTACGTTCC